>CM035165.1:56490086-57846246 GCA_020205615.1 Panax quinquefolius | reverse complement strand
AAATAAAGTTATACCTTCTATTAAGGTAATTTGGAGAAACCACAATGAAGAAGCTACGTGGGAACTTCGAAGAGAATATGATGAAGAATTACCCTCATTTATTTACTTAATTATTTGTAAGCGATTCTGGGGACAGAATCTTAGTAAGGGGGGAGAATGTAACGGGTCGAAATTATTGAGTCGTGATTCTGGGGACATAATCCTTTTGAAGGGGGGAAAGATGTGACGAACGAGAATTTTTTAATTTAATTTTAATATTTATTGAATTAAATAAATATTTTTTGATGATTTAATTATTGGATTAAATAATTATTTGATGCAATTGTGGTAGATTAATTTAATTATGTGTTACATTTATTAAATTAATGTAGAAATATTTATTATTCAAGTATGTATTTATGTGAGCTTATTGAATTAAAAGAAATATTTAATTAAGCATGATGTTATTTTAATTAATTAAATTATTAATTAGAGAGTTAATAATTTGACATTAATTATTAATGAGAAATTTAATTATGTGACTATGTGAAATTATGAGAATTATTATATTTTATTTAAAATAAATTAAATAAGATATTGATTTATTTTATGAAGGAGTGTGACATTAATTAAACCATATGATAAAGCTTTATTAAATTAAATGGTTTTGAAATCTATTAAGCCTAGCCTAACATGACCTTAATGGGAGTTACTAGCGATTTGCCCATACGTCAAGTTAATCGACCACTCGATCGCGTCGATTCCTTTAATATATCGACGTCTTCTTTTCTTTTCTTCATTATTGCTAAGTCTGAGAGCTTTCACGATGAGAGATCTGAGTATTAGTTGAGAAGTCGAGAGAAATTGATATTCATCTCTTATTAAAATGCACACTACGCTTTGGGTAATCTCCTCCTTCCCAATTTCTACTTTCGTATTTTAGTTTTCATGAAAATGGTCATTAAAGTTTTTACTTTAACCTCTCGTAATTGGGTTAGGAGTAATGATTATGGGTTGTATGTGTGTTATGACATATCAACTTCGTGTTTAATTATATATATTATGTAAACCATATCATCAAATTCATGAAAACATGTAGTATATGATTTCTACAAAATTACAGTATGGGTTTTGGCCTTATGGCCTTATCGTGATATTTTATGTATTGATGCGTATATTATCCCTAAATTTTACACGTGTATGTTGTTATGCATGTTGATACTAAGAGACCAAAGTTTAAATGAACTGGATTCGATTGTTATAACGAATCTGTAGTGATAATTTTCATGTTTTATTTTCAAAACCTCCAAGAACATCAAAGTCAGTGACATTCACATGCTTTAAATCTGTTATTAAGTGTTTAAATTGGTTAATGTCAGCATATAAATGTTGGGTTACTATTATACATGAATTATATCATGTGGGTATAATTAAATTCGAGTAGTAATAATTTTATTGGAGTTCCTCGACCATGTTCTGCAATTTTTGCGAATTACAGAACTGAAACTGGAGCCTCGCACCGCGACGCCGACTCCAGGCCTTGAGACTCGCGCCATAGTGCCATCGTATTTGCAAATAAGAAAAGACCACATGGCCGCAGCCATCATACTTGCAAATGAGAACCAGGTAGTAATGGCGTAGCGGCCACTCTCTCGAAATGTTCGAATGAGATTTTTTAAATGTTTAAGTCTAACAATGTGTTAGTAAATTAATTTAATGAACATGTAAACATGTTAGAAGTATAATGTGAAGATAAAATTGATGTTTGTCATGTAAATAACATAATTGCATGTGGGTTGAATTATTGAATACATAATTAATTCATTATTCATGAGGTGATATTATATGTTAATAAATGTGATAATTTGACTAAGTATAGTCATAACCAAAGTTTAGACAAAAGAATGATCATTGATGATTAGTTAAGTTATAATTAACTGGTATTGTGAATGTGAATGGTATGTAGGATTAAATTCAAAGAATGTGCTTAGTTAAAGTGTAATCTACGCACGAGACAAGTTTCCTAACCCTACTTGTCATTATTGTTCAAGTTTATTATTTACCTCGAGTAATTATTATTACTATTATTCAAGTTTGAATTATTATATTAAAGATTGATTATCTTTTCAAAGTATGATTTTGTTATACAATAATCGTTCTATTGTATACTCCTTAAGATTATTATTCAATTTGAATATCATTATTATTGAACCTTATTAGACTAGCGAACCCTTATTGATTCGATTAGTCCATAGTTGATAAGCGCTTTTAAATTTGAACCCTTGATGATGAATTATCCAAACCAAACTTCCTTTAGTGCGGACTCGAATGTCAAACTAAGATGAACAACCACAGTAAAGGGATTTACTTATGTGTTAGCGTTAAGATATTGTGCGATGATGGTACTACCAAGGGTTGATCCTTATAAATGCAGTAGAAAGGTCCATAGTCTTATGACTATTAAAGGTTTCAAGTATGACCCTTGATAACCTAGGACATAGTTCAAGGTCTTATGACCCTCAGAATTCTTTTGATTCTTGTTATTCATTCTTGATTCAAAAGTTGAGCTTTTATTCAGATGTCTTTGATTTACTCGCATGTTATTATACTATTATTTTCATTATTATACTTGTGGACATTAGTGCTCACACTTGCTTAATAATAACATTGCAGTTAAGAACGAAAGAACCGATGAACCTTCCACTAGTAAAGGCAAGGGCAAAGTTAGCATATGATGAAGACTTGTTATTTTGTTGATGATGTATTTATATTAGACTTGAGTTAATGATGTTGTTTAAGACTTATTATTTATATTTTCGCACAGATGTTTAAGGTTAGTTTAACCTGGGATTATGTTTATGATTCAGATGTTGTAACCCTTTAAGGGAAGATTTTATTTCTATCTATTGCATGGTTTGCGTTTATTATGGGTAGATAGATAGATGATATTTGTACAATGAACACCAAATCCCGTGATATCAAAGTACCCGGATTTGGGGGTGTCACAGTAATTTCTCATAGTCAAATTTAATCGTTGAGCGCAAGTAGGTGAAATAAAAGAATGGGTAGAACCAGTATCAAATAAATTATAGACTTCGCTAGAATTTATGATAAGCTTACCTGTGATTACCTCATTCGGGTTCCTTGCTTTCTGGGAGGTCACAACAAACGCTCTCCCTTGCACTACCAGCTTTGACTTTTCTGGGACGGCCTTTTGTGCCTCTATCCTAGCTAAACTTGTCTTCGGTGAATGATAAAATCGGGCTAAGTGACCTTCTCTTCCACAATTATAACATGATTTGGACGGCATCGCGCAGTTTGGACTGATGTGTCCCTCCCCTCCGCATTTGAAGCATATGATAGGTGGTCGTTCTCATTCCTTAACAACAAGTGATGGTGCTGACGTCTCTCCATCATTTTTGAATCTCCTCTTCTTGAAATGTCTATTCTTATTGCTTTGGCCCTGATTACCACCGAAGTGGTTACCATTTCTGGCATGTTGATTCCCTCCACGCTTGTTGTCACCGCTTCGATGACTGCTCTCACTAGTATTATCATTTTGTCGGCTGCTCTCTTTTGGTTGTGTTGACTCATTATCACGCTCCACTAACTGAGCCCTATTTACAACATCTGAAAACAAACACAGTTTATGAGAAATAAGATGTTGACGTATCTACGGCTTCAAACCTCTTAAAACATACGTGTCATTCTTCTGCTTCATTATCCACCAAGTGGGGCGCAAACCGACAACTTCGGCAAAACTTAGCTTAACCCGTCTTCACGACACGGTCATATTATTCTGCTCCAACTTGATGAACTCCACCTCCTTCATGTGATGAATACTTTCAGGAAAGTACTTGTCATTGAATAGTTCTTTGAACTTCTCCCAAGACATTTTTAGTGCGGCAGGTTGAGTACGCTTTACCGATTCCAACCAGTAATCTACCTCTACTCGCAACATAAAGGCGGTAAAGGGAACCTTTTGCTCCTCGGAGCATCCCAAGACATCAAATATCTTGGTGATCAGCTTTATCCATGCTTCCACGTTAAGTGGTTTTGGCTCTCCAATAAACTCTGGTGGTTCCAGCTCCTTGAACTGTTTAGTGGTGATCGTCCAAGAGTTTCCGGTGTTTCCACTTATATTTTGGATAGGAGCCGCCCGCGCCTGCTGTTGCATGAATTGCATAAAGCCTCTGAACATTCTATCATTCATCATTTGGTCAGTGTTGTTGTTTGCATGAGGATTGTCGCCTTCCTAATGCACATTATCCTGATTATTGATATGTGGTGAATCAACGGTGCTTTGTGCTCCATTGCTATTCTCAACATTCTCGGATGTCATTTTCGAATCATCGCCACAAAACAAAAGGTTAATTGACATGTAACATATTATCCATATATTCTGACCGACCAATTAAATACCAAAAAAACTTAGGCAGGTCATACTAGCGAAGGAATTCCCCGTCTCTCCCCTCCTAGTTCTATTCTCACATCTTAGCCAGCGATCAAATCCCTAAGCCTTGATACCAACTGTGATGCCCTCAAAATACGTATATATCACCCATCTTGAGTCGTCAAATACATGGTACAAAATTCAAATACAACTTAATTATACAACAGTCGTGTAAAATACGACTAAACATATACTATGAGTTTTAATACAAATATTGTCATCTAGACAATATACAAACTCAATGGGGGTCCTCATTACATTTATTATTACACTATTTCATAGAATATTGAGGACTACTAATGCTATCATCTGGACCGTCACTACGTTCCCCGACTAGTCCCTGCTACGTTCTCATTTCCTGAAGAGAACAATGAAAGCAAAAGGGTGAGCTCAACTAGCCCAGTAAGAAATATTATGACTAAGATAATGCAGAATAAATTATCATTAGCCTTTAACAGTGTTAAACTGATAAAATATAACAAACATCAAGTTTAACTGCAGCGGAACAAGCAATCCATTAGAAGAGTCAAGTAGAGAATATAATCTACTATCTTCTATGATTTAAAAGGGTTTTCATCACTTTTATCGTTGGGACTCGACAATAAATAATCCACATCATCGAATCACCCTACACTACTGACCAGGATATTCTTTAGTATCACGACCACAAATTATCCATGCACTACGGGCCAAGGACATTCGTGTATTCATTAATGGTCATGATCATACCAACAACTGTCCATCAATGCACTACGGGCCAATGAGGACTTTTACCACATCATTTGTAACATTACGCTCATGATTACACCGAATAATCCCTAGTCATAATCATACTGTTGGTGAAAATCAATACGCTTAAAAACACGCAAGTGCACGTGGTCAACAAGTAATATAGTAGTGAATAGAGTATCGTTCCCACGAGGACAAAATATCAAGAATCTTAACTTCACAAGTATCAATTTTGTATTAACCCTAATTTTATTCAACTAATCAATTCAATGGTTTTAAATTATAAAAAAAACTAAATTAATAAAGAAATTAACTATCACAAAACAGACACCAATAACAAAATCTGGAATTTCAAACAATTAATGGAGAATTAGACTTATGATTTCACCTTGAGCTTCACTCTGATTTTCAAACCTTTATTCCAACTCAATTCAATATTCCAGTTTATTAATCAAGAACATGAACGTAGTAAAAGCCACCTCTCGATGCACTAATACCATATTAACATCAATCCACAATTAAGATAAAAATCCGTTAAACACCTAAATTAACCAACTCACTATATCTCTATGTGAACTGCAATCAAAGAAGGTTGAAGTTTAAGCTCTCTATACGATTACATACGATGTCAAGCGTATCTCTACCTTAACAATAATCACAAATCTGCTATCGACAAAATTCATGACACATGTTATATTAACTAGGTCTAGATTCGAATCTCCTCTCTCGATTCCTTTCAAATCCACAAAGAACTGTTAATCAGATAATTCATAAATTCACACTCAAAGTAACATAGATAAATTGAAAATATCTTATTGAATTGGAAATCAAAGTTATAGAATCATCGTTTCGCCCAAAGATCCATCACAAGTCTAATAAGTAAATTAGTTCATAACGAATGAATTAAAAACTGAATAATTTGTTGAAAACATCATCCCAACTAAAAATAAGACTAAAGAGAAGAAGAATAATGAAAACCCCTTCACTTCGCCATGATTCACAACTGTCGTGATAATCTCTAAAAATTACTCCTCCAACGTTCTCTCTTCAATCCTTCAAATCGCTCTTGAATTCTTACCTTTTTTGTTATAAGATCGTTGTTTTTTTCTACGTAATAGAAAACTCCCGTCTCTTCTGGCCGAATTCTTCTTTTATTAGAGTCCAAATGCATCAGCCCAATCCCACAAACCGAGCTCTAGCAGACTTCGAAACAGAATAGGAAAGTTCAGGAAACAGGACCCCCGCCCCGTCGGAACCTGCTCGGTTCCTTGATCTCCCATTGTTTCATCCTCATCCCACGAGGTATCTTCGGCATCGACTTTGTCTTCCGACGCCGATGGAAAAATAAAACCCAAACCCCGTGGATGTGACTCTCCTCCACCCCACACTGAATACCGCGTAATCATTCGTGAATCAAGCAAAGCCAGCGACGGTTGAGTGGGCTCATCATCATGATAACGCACCCCGGCGTTGCGGCACAACGCAATATAAGTGAAGGGTGCGGCAGACCGCCCGAAAAATTTCCACGTAAGCACCGGCGGATGGAGAAACTAATGATGGCCCCGACGTCGATAATGAAGTCCTGCATAATGGTGTATAACAGTAACGCCTTCTCTTTGGTGACGTCTGAAGTGTGTTGGGATGGAAGCAATTTCGCAAATAAAAATGCGTACCATATCTTTCTATACCAGCTTAAGTCCTTGCTATTGAACACTGTTCCTCCCTTCCTCCCTTTGGTCCAAGATGTGCCCGACTTTGTCAAATTTTTAATAACCTCCTCATAATCCGGGTCAAAATCCCTCATTTGGACATACTGACAATGGCGTGGCACCCGCAACTAATATTAAGCGTTGATTGCATCGTCACTGAACGGAACTATTCGACCCCGCACAAATGCTTTGAAAGGAGATTTGTCTTCGGCGTTTGCATAGAATTCCTTAACAATATTTACCACTGCGGGTGTCGGATGTTCGGTGAATTTGATCCACCCCTTTTGGTGAATTTGGGACATCATCTCCCCGTCGTTCCCCTCGGGTGCCAAACCACGTTCTGGTGTAAGTGCCTTAGATTGCATGTACTCATAGCGATTGACGGTGGTCATCTCATAAATTTTCTTTGTCATAGGTAGTTGGCGGTGGAGCGGCGCTTGAACTCGCCCCCCGTTGGCGTTTGGGTGTTGGTTGAGATGCCATTGAGTTTCAGCAGTGAACTCTTGCTAGTAACCACTTCCTCTCCCAAAAACATGGTTCAGTCAATCTGTCAAACACTTGGCGTGCAAAGCTCGTTCGGATCCCCCAAACATAGGTTGGTGCTAATGAGTTGAGAAAAGATGAAGACTTGACACTATAGCAACTTACCCTCAAGTGTGTGTATCCCAATTTCTTGAAGAATTCGAGTTTAAGGGTGTTGAATATTGGAAGTATGAGGTAGGGTTTATATAGAGTGATGTGGGGGAGATGAAGTGGTGGACGGGATTGAAGGCGTGTGGAAATCGTGGGTAAAAAGTGGGTTTAATTGATGTAGGTAGTTGTAGTGGTGGTAGTAGTTGTTTGGTTTCGTGGGTTGTGTTTAGGAGAGAAAACAAATATGGCACCAGGTTTATGATGTTGAGGGAGAGAGAGAGCAAAAGAAGGAGTGGGCGTGTGTATGTGTGTGGGAACTAAGTCTAGGGTCGTGCCTTATAACAGGCGTGTCTGCCCAGATTTTAGGACCCACTTTGCCCGTGAAGGTGCTAAACGAAGAGAGGCCCATACGTGGCATGTCCACTACTAAAACAATTTTGGCAAAAGATTTTGATATGCAAAATTCTCCGATTTTCCACCATTTCGTAGTCGTTGTAGCTCTGACTCATATTGGACCTCTCCTGAAACCAAAAACATGCAATATGTTAGATTAATGATGACTTGGAGTTTCAATGAGATTTTTAACAAAACTTAATAATTGACAAGTCCTAACTACTGCTTCATAAACTATATCCTAACAAATTAAACATGAATTATGAAAAATAAAGAAAAATTGGGTTGCTTCCCAATTAGCGCTTGATTTTAAGTCGTTCAGCCTGACTACTCCCTGTTTTACTGTGTATTGACGAGGGTAATGTTGTCGGCGTCCCAATTCGACTCGCCACCCCAGTAATGCTTTATCCGTTGACCATTGACCTTGAACGTTTCTAACGGATTCCTACTGTAGAGTTCAACGGTGCCATGAGGAAATACTCGTTTTATAGTAAATAGTCCCGACCATCTTGACTTAAGCTTTCCGGGGAACAAACGCAACCGTGGATCGAACAAGAGGACTGCTTCACCAGGCTCGAATGTTCGTTGCACAATTTTCTAGTCGTGCCATCTTTTAACTTTTTCTTTGTATAGCTTGGCATTCTCGTAGGCTTGGAGGCGGAATTCATCGAGCTCATTTAGTTGGAGTAGCCTCTTTTCTCCTACCGCGGCTTGATCAAAATTCAATTTCTGTATGGCCTAGTAAGCCTTGTTCTGTAGCTCCACCAGTAAGTGACATGCCTTTCCGTATAGGAGTTGATAAGGTGACATCCCAATTGGCATTTTGTATGCAGTCCGGTACGCCCATAATGCGTCATCCAATCGAAGTGACCAATCTTTCCGACTCGGATTTACGACTTTCTCCACTATCCTCTTAACTTCTATGTTCGATACCTCGGCTTGCCCATTAGTTTGAGGGTGATATGCTGTAGCCACCTTGTGATTGACCCCATAATTAGCCAAAAGAGCTATAAATGACTTATTGCAGAAGTGACTGCCTTCATCACTGATTATTGCTCTTGGCGTGCCAAACCTCGTGAAAATGTTTTTCTGTAGAAACTTGAGGACCACCTTGGCATCATTAGATGGTAATGCTGCAGCTTCAACCCATTTCGAGATGTAATCCACCGCGAGCAAAATATACTGATTGCTCAAAGACGATGGGAATGGTCCCATGAAATCGATGCCCCATACATCAAAGATTTCCACTTCAAGAATTGTTTGTAGGGCCATCTCATTCCGTTTCGATATGTTTCCCACCCTTTGGCATCTATCACATGTTTTCACAAATTGGTGGGCGTCTTTGAACACCATAGGCCAATAAAACCCGGATTGAAGAACTTTCGTCGTGGTGCGCTCACTCCCGTAATGTCCACCGTATATCGACGAATGGCATTCTTGTAATATGTTGTGGACTTCACTGTATGGGATACATCGACGAATCATCTTATCGGCACATTGTTTGAATAAGTAGGGTTCATCCCACATGTACCACTTGACGTCATGCAAAAACCACTTTTTCTGTTGTCGTGTAAGATCCGGTGGAAGCATCTTGCTTACCACATAATTCGCTAAGTCTACATACCACGAAAATTCTGCATTCAACCCAAATAACTGCTCATCCGGGAATGTCTCGTTGATCACGCATCTATCTTCATCCTTTTTCTCCAGATTTTCCAGCCTTGATAAATGATCGGCAACTTGATTCTCTGTCCCCTTTCTATCTTTAATTTCTAAATCAAACTCTTGAAGTAGGAGAATCCATCGGATAAGGCGTGGCTTAGAATCTTTTTCGCTATTAAGTACCGAATCGCCGAATGGTCCGTGTAGACTATTACCTTAGTCCCGATCAAGTATGCCCGGAATTTATCGAACGCGTATACCACTGTAAGCAATTCCTTTTCCGTAGTAGTGTAGTTCATTTGAGTCTCTGTGAGTGTTTTGCTTGCATAGTATATGGCGTGAAACACCTTGTCTCATCTTTGGCCCAAAACAGCCCCAACCACATAGTCGCTCGCATCACACATAAGTTCGAATGACATTTTCCAGTCCGGTGCGACTATCACGGGTGCTGTAGTTAATTTCTTCTTCAATAGGTCAAACGCAGACTTATATTCCGCAGTAAAGCTGAAAGTGGCATCCTTCTCTAAAAGACTGCATTGAGGTTTTGCAATCTTAGAGAAGTCCTTTATGAACCTCCGGTAGAACCCAGCATGCCCCAGAAAACTTCTAATGCCCTTAACTGAGCTCGATGGAGGTAGTTTCTCGATCTTGTCCAACTTTGCCTTGTCCACCTCCAATCCTTGAGCCGACACCTTATGTCCCAAAATTATGCCCTCTTCAACCATGAAGTGGCATTTTTCCCAATTCAGTATGAGGTTTGTATCCTTACACCACTGCAATACCATGACCATATTCTCTAAGCAAGTGTCAAAATTGTCCCCATTGACCGAGAAATCATCCATGAAGACTTCAACGTTCTTCTCCACCATATCCGAGAAAATAGCCATCATACACCACTGGAAAGTTGCAGGTGCATTGCACAGTCCGAATGACATTCTCCTAAATGCAAAGGTGCTGTAAAGGCAAGTGAATGTTATCTTTTCTTGATCCTCAGGAGCGATAGCAATCTGATTATATCCCGAATAACCATCCAATAAGCAGTAAAACTCATGTCCCACTAATCTGTCTAACATTTGATTGATAAAAGGTAGCGGGAAATGATCCCTTCGGGTTGCCTTATTCAATCTCTTATAATCAATGCACACCCTCCAACCTGTCACTGTCCTTGTTGGAATTAACTCATTATCCTCATTCTGAATTATTGTCATTCCCCCTTTCTTAGGCACACAATAAATCGGACTTACCCATTTACTGTCGGAAATTGGATATATGACACTGGCATCCAATAATTTCAAAATTTCCTTCTTGACCACTTCCTTCATGATTGGGTTAAGTCGACGTTGATGCTCCACCGATGGACTTGTATCATCCTCCATCAGAATCTTGTGCATGAAAAATAATGGGCTAATGCCTTTTATATCCATAATCATCCATCCAATTGCTAATTTGTGATCCCTAAGCACCCTCAGCAACTTTTCTTCCTGCAGTTCGTTAAGTGTAGCAAAAATAATTACAGGTAAAGAATTTAAATCGCCTAAATACGCATACCTGAGATGTTTAGGGAGTGGCTTAAGTTCCAATGTTGGTGGCTCCTCCAATGATGGTTTCAATTTTTCTGCAACTGTCTCCTCGTTGTGTAAAGGTTCAACCGGTGCTCTGAATCGGCTAACTCGTGGCAACGAGTCTAGCATCTGTAATAAATCCACAAATTCCGGTCGTCTTTTTCCTCATCCCCCAGTAAAGTTGTTTCTAACGGATCGTTGATCAAACTCTTGCTCATATCTTCGCTTGTAATTTACTCAATTAAATCCATTCGATTACACTCTTCCTCGTCCGTAGGATATTTCATGGCCTTGAACACATTGAATTTTACCTCTTGATCTTGGACCCTCATTGTAAGTTCTCCTTTTTGCACATCTATGAGTGTCCTTCCGTGGCCAAGAAAGGTCTCCCTAGGATGATCGGGATGTTCTTATCTTCATCAAAATCCAGTATGATAAAGTCCGCAGGAAATATAAACTTATCCACTTTTACCAAAATGTCCTCTACAATGCCTCTCAGATATGTGACTGACCTATCTGCCAACTACAATAAAATATTCGTAGGCTTTGGTGCGGGCAAACCCAATTCCGAATATACTGATAATGGCATTAGGTTTATACTCGCCCCCAAATCACATAAGCACTTGTTAAATTACATCTTCCCGATCATGCACGGGATAGTAAACTTTCCCAGGTCTTTGAGTTTTGGTGGAAGCTTTTTCTGTAACACTGCACTACACTCCTCTGTTAGTGCCACTGTTTCGAAGTCTTCCCATTTCTTCTTTCTCGACAGAATTCCCTTCATAAACTTTGCATAACTCGGCATTTGTTCTAGAGCCTCTACGAATGGGATGTTAATCTGGAGTTTCTTGAACACATCTAAAAACTTTGCGAACTGCTTATTTGATTTCTATTTTTGGACCCTCTGCTGAAATGGCGGTGGAGGATAAACAATCAGCTCGCCATTTAACTTTGTTTCCTCATTTTTGTTACCCTCCACTACGTTACTGTCATCAACTTTTTCCTCCGGTGCTGCTGAATTTTCTGCACTATACCCACCGAAGTGTTTTCCACTTCTCAACATAACTGCTTGACATTGCTCATGATTACCCTTCGGATTTCTTTCGGTGTCGCTAGGTAATGTTCCTTGTGGTCTATTATTCAATGCAAATGCAATTTGACCTATCTGATTCTCTATATTTTTGATAGCAATAGCTTGATTCTTCATAGCCAAATCGTTGCTAGTCATGTACCTTGCCCATGATTCCTCCCCATCGGATTTCCTGTCCTGCTGTTGAATCTGTTGTGGATGACTATGAAAACCAGGGGGATATGATGGTTGTGGAGCTTGAGTTTGCTGATTATTGCTCCATGAAAGGTTTGGGTGGTTCCTATTCCCCTGGTTGTAGGTGTTTTGGTAAGTATTTTGCGGAATTCTATTGTAGTTGCCTATGAACTAAACGGATGCTGGATTTATTGCACACTGCTCTGTCGGATGATCACCCGCACACAATTCACGTACTACCATAACCTGCTGAACTTGTTGTTGAACTTGAGCCCCTGCCATCGTATTTACCCTCTCATTCGTCGTATCAAACTTCATGGATAATGCGAGAAAAGTCGTGCTTGTATAGTTGTTACTCCATCTAATTCCAAGATCCGGCCGCCTTTATGCATGTCATTCTTGCTGTGGCCATTGGTAGTTATTTGCCGACATCGTTTCTATCAAATTGTAGGCTTCCTCGTAACTCTTAGCCATGAATACACCGCCCGATGCCGCATCAATGCTAGTTCTGACATTTCTATGTAGCCAGTTATAGAAGGTGTTTATTTGTAACCACTTGGGCAATCCATGATGTGGGCACTTTCTGAGTAATTCCTTGTATCTCTCCCATGCCTCATATAGTGACTCCCCATTCTGCTGCTCAAACATTGTAATGTCATTCCTCATTTTCGAAGTCTTTGCCGGTGGGAAAAATTTGGCAGGAAATTTTTGAGCCAAATCCTCCCATGTAGTGATCGAACCCAGCGGTAAAGAATGTAACCAACTCTTCGCCTTGCCACGTAAAGTGAATGGGAACAAGCGAAGTCTCACTGCCTCATCCGACACCCCATTATACTTGAACGTGTCGCACATTTCCAGAAAACTGATCAAATGCTCATTCGGATCGTCGTTTTCCATTCCCCCAAACTGACATGAGTTTTGCATCATCTGAATGGTCCCAGGCTTTATTTCAAAAGTGTTCGCAGCAATTGCAGGCCTAGTAATGCTTGACTGCAGATCACTCACCCTAGGTGTGGCAAAATCCCTCAACGCTTTCTGGTCTTCGGTAGCCATCGTTTCTTCCTTATCAGAATTTTTGAATTCGTTCCTCATTTCCTCAATCCACTTACTCAACTTTTGAAATTGTCTGTCAATGTCGTCCTCAAAAGGAAGCAAGTCTGGATGTTTAGATCGTGTTTGCATAAACCAATGTCGAAAACCTAAAAAAGAGAAAGAAAAATAAAAATGTTTAAGTAAAACAGGACTAATTAAACTAATATTGTAAAAAAAAATATTAAAATCTCGGCTAAATTGTCCCCAGCAACGGCGCCAAAAACTTGTTGGTGAAAATCAATACGCTTAAAAACACGCAAGTGCACGTGGTCAACAAGTAATATAGTAGTGAATAGAGTATCGTTCCCACGAGGACAAAATATCAAGAATCTTAACTTCACAAGTATCAATTTTGTATTAACCCTAATTTTATTAAACTAATCAATTCAATAGTTTTAAATTATAAAAAAAACTAAATTAATAAAGAAATTAACTATCACAAAACAGTCACCAATAACAAAATCTAGAATTTCAAACAATTAATGGAGAATTAGACTTATGATTTCACCCTGAGCTTCACTCTGATTTTCAAACCTTTATTCCAACTCAATTCAATATTCCAGTTTATTAATCAAGAACACGAACGTAGTAAAAGCCACCTCTCGATGCACTAATACCATATTAACATCAATCCACAATTAAGATAGAAATTCGTTAAACACCTAAATTAACCAACTCACTATATCTCTATGTGAACTGCAATCAAAGAAGGCTGAAGTTTAAGCTCTCTATATGATTACATGCGATGTCAAGCGTATCTCTACCTTAACAATAATCACAAATCTGCTATCGAAAAAATTCATGACACATGCTATATTAACTAGGTCTAGATTCGAATCTCCTCTCTCGATTCCTTTCAAATCCACAAAGAACTGTTGATCAGACAATTCATAAATTCACACTCAAATTAACATAGATAAACTGAAAATATCTTATTGAATTGGAATAAAAAGTTATAGAATCATCGTTTCGCCCAAAGATCCATCACAAGTCTAATAAGTAAATTAGTTCATAACGAATGAATTAAAAACTGAATAATTTGTTGAAAACATCATCTCAATTACAAATAAGACTAAAGAGAAGAAGAATAACGAAAACCCCTTTACTTCGCCTTGATTCACAACCGTCGTGATAATCTCTAAAAATTACTCCTCCAACGTTCGCTCTTCAATCCTTCAAATCGCTCTTGAATTCTTGCCTTTTTTGTTATAAGATCGTTGTTTTTTTCTACGTAATAGCAAACTCTCGTCTCTCCTGGCCGAATTCTTCTTTTATTAGAGTCCAAACGCATCAGTCCAATCCCACAAACCGAGCTCTAGCAGACTTCAAAACAGAATAGGATAGTTCAGGAAACGGGACCCCCGCCCCGGTGGGCTAGGCTATTGTCTTCAAATTTTTCAAGCTCCAACTTTTTTCCACTTTTGCTCTAAAAAGACCGCCTTTCCTCACCAATTGCATCCATAACCACACTACACATAAAATATCACGAAACGAGTAAAAACGAACACAAAACATGAAGATAACTACGAATTTAAACTTGAAATGAATATCGATTCGTGTATATAAAATCCACTTATCACATACCAAGTCCATCTATGCATTACAGGCCACAGATGACTTTCAACAAAATATAAACATGCGGATGATGACAATGATATAGGAATTCAATAAAATAAGTTCAAGAATTAATTTATCCAGGAACTAATAACGTCCAAATTGTCAACATTATACTTCTTTGTAGAGTAAAATTCAAGAATGCTCAGAAGAATATTTCCATGAAAAGATACTGGATGAAGCGCAAATATCAAGGATATTCCACTAATTTCATGGAGTATAGAAGTCAAAGTTTTAACCAACTGAGTATAATAAAGAATGGAATAACAAAAAAAATCACCAGGCATGCGATAGACCGCACAGGTAAGTTATTCCAACAGAATAATAAATAACGGAACCAAGTCAGGCGTAAAATGCACAGACAAGATATTCCAACAGAATAATAAAGAATGGAATAATAGAAGTTCTCTTCATGAATGTAAAAGAAATAATACCCCTTACGAGTACAACAAATAATATCCCTTACCGTAAAAGAAACTGAATATAAAAGTAGGGAAGTAGTAGAATACTTTTCTATAGTTTCTCTATAATTTCTCTCTCTAGAGTTTCAGTGAATTCGTAAAAAACAATGAAGGAATGAGCTTCTATTTATAGAAGAATGGACTGCATAGTAACTAACTTATGAACGGTCCAGATTGATTTACTATAAACGGACGGTCCAGATTGGTTTACAATAAAATATAATATATTCTATTTATAATCTAATAAAATGAATAACTTTATAAAAGTATTCTGTTTTATATAAAAATATTTTACTATGCAAACATTATGCATGCACTATGCAAACACTATGCATAATAAAATATAATATATTCTAATTATTGTCTAATAAAACAAATAACTTTATAAAAGTATTCTATTTTATATAAAAAGATTTTACTATTAGTCTAATAAAATGAATAACTTTATAAAAGTATTCTATTTTATATAAAAAGTTTTTCTGTTTTATTACATTAATAATACTAATAAAACAAACTTTATCACCATTATTACAATTCACAATATTAATCGACCAGGTCGTTCCCAGGAAAGAAGGGGCTTTCCAATAAGAATTTCTTCAGATTGGCGTATGATTAGGTGACCAAACCTCTCCTTGATGTAATCTGCTGAACATCGTTAAGATTACAAATAATAATATTAATAACCTTGTCGTCTCAATTATTAATTTAATAATATATAAAATATTGACAATAATTGAATCAAATAACGTGAGATACTATGCAGCAATTACTGTAACAATAATTGAACAAAACTGAGTGACTTCTCACATAAGCATCAATAATCAATACCGTGTGCTACTGTGCAACTATGCGTATTACTGTACTTTTAACACCGGGTGTTTCAACAGTTAATGGTAAAACTTCCGCCATTATTTTCATAAAGTATTTTTGTCGTTTTCTCAATTCGACAATAATTTCGTTATGGGGTTCACCAATAATTGTGCCGTTGTACGAATATTCTCTGTTAAAACGAATAATCCCCGACCAATCGAATATTATATAACAACTTGCGTACTTTGCAAAATTTATAAATATTACCCACAACTATAACATTATATCAAATTCATTCCATAAAATTCAAAAATGATATTTATAGAAAATTCATCTTTATTTATAGAAGTTGGGGCCTTATGTAAGACCCCAACTTATTATTAATGAAATTAAATTTCCTCTATTTATTATTTTGAAATAGTAAGGGTTGATTTGATTAATGTGGTTAGTTATGGGTAAATGTGCAAATATTTCAAATAAGTAAGTAGTTATAAAATATTCATTGTTGTCAGCGAATATTCGTTTGGTCGTGGAATATCCTTGCTGTCGGGGAATATTCATACGACGGCGTAGTCTTGTGTGGAGCCCTGTTAGTTCCTAGAGGGCACAATAGATCTAGAAGGGGGGGTTGAATAGATCCTTTTTATTTCAAATACTTTTCTTTTTAATGTTGTATTTTTCATATTTAAGTATATGAAAAATATAAGAATCTTTTCAAGCACAGCGGAATAAGTAAAAGATTCCCCTTCATTGATATATTCATAATCATACATACATTGTTCGTTAGGTTAATTTAGTTGTAAGCGGTTAGAACATACATAGCAGTTATAGCAGTTATAGACATAATGTAAATGACATAATGTAAAAGACACAAGGGGTTTTAAGTGGTTCAGAGACTCAAGCTCCTAATCCACTCTTCTACTTTCAACTAACAGGATTTCCACTAAGGAAGGGCAGCAACCTGAATCTCTACGATTCCTTCAAGGCCAGCAGCCTTGGGACTTTAGTTCACTAAGAACTCTTCAAGGCCAGTAACCTTGGGACTCCTCTAGTTCCCTAGGAACTCTTCAAGCCCATCAGGCTTGGAACTTCATTTAGTTCCTCTAGACAAGGACCCTTTGGCCCTGCTTTGTTTAGTCTCTCCGGACAAGGACCCTCTTGGCCCTGCTTCATTTAGTCCCTCTGGACAAGGACCCCTCGAATACAAGCTTCGTTGAGTTGTTTGTTTGTTGTTGTTGGAGCCAGGTCTTTGAGTGCTAAGATGTCTTCATGCTCCGAACATCTTCTATCCTTAGCGACTTGGCTTGATCATCCTTGAAGAGCAGTTGAGTGTTGCATGATGCTCGACTTCTTAGGTTGCTTTCAACTACTCTAATGACCCCTTGATGAACAAATTTTGAAGATCATTCTCCTTGGTACTCGATGGCTGCACATGAGAGGCTTCTAAGATGACTGTAAGCTTTTCTATAAGGTACTTAGAACCTTTCTCATGCTTGACACCAAGATGGCTTTTGTGATCTCCCTTCTTGCTACTCAATGCCTTCTTATGATGGACTTGCTAAGATGACCATAAGCTCTTCTCTATTGTACTTATAGTCTTCCCATGAAGGACATCCAGATGGCATGATGCTCTCCTTTCTCTCGGCAGTTCAGAACACTCTTCATGTAGTAGATCTCTCACTTCTACATAGTAGAACTCACACTTCTACTACTTTCTTTATCTGACTTCTGAGTGTTCTTCGTGGATCATAGAGTAAGCCTTCGGACTCACTATCACATGGTTTAGATCAGTCCACCTTCTCTCCAAAACTGACAACTCCAGCAACCTTGGATCTTTGAAGCTCTTTCTCATTTATACTTCTTCCCAATCCTTCTGTTGGAAAGTAACCGTTGAAGGCTATTCAAATATCCTCACAGATCTCAAGTTACTTGATGTAGACTGCTTGATGTGACTTATCATACTTTTTCTGATGCTGCAGTTTACTGTTTCAACTACCCTGTCAGATGTATCACTTTACTGTCTTGGGAAGGTTGAAGACTTTATCTCTCCTGATTTCTAGATCAGAAATTGTCCTTTTGAATCGATTCTCTCAATAAGCACTTGTCCGAATATTACCCTTCAGATTGAACTATTGCCAATGCTTCAGTCTTCAGGTATTCGAACTCTACGATTCTGATGCACGTCTTCAAGGACCTGATCGTAGTGTCTTGTTTAGTGTTGCTCATTGACTGGAAGAGTTAACACTACGATCTTGAAGAGTGTTGATTGGATCTTCAATGTAGAACACTTCTTCCTTGTATTGTGCAGTGCTTCAATACTTCTATTTGCTTCGTCTGTTCTCAGATACAGATGGCCTAATTCCTTGCTCTGGTCCCCTTCTGAATATTAAGACACTTCAAATTTGTGGCGCGTCCAGCTTGCTTTCTCCTGGTAATCTTCCGCTCACTTATCATCAATGAACTGACCCTGCACTTAATCACTTTAGCCTTGCTCTTCAGAAGCTGACCAGTATCTCAGTTCACCTTCCATCAGTTCTTTCTTTGTCTAGTAAACACTACAATCCTGGTTGCTTCCATGATCGTTGTCTTTTGTTCTCTTGACAACAACTACATTAGCTAACTTTTCCTTAGTCAGCTGCTGAAGTCTTCTTTGAATCATCTTGTGGAAGACTTCATCACGAATGGCCTTTCAACTCAATCTTGATGCTGATTGGATTGGTGCTTAGTTCTTCTGCTAGCTTGCATGCCATTCGTTGAGCGCTCTCTGGTTCCCTTACTGTGGATTGCATCTTTGTAGTGCCAACTAGAGGCTTCGTACCTTTGGATATTCTAGGAGTTCTCATTCTTTGAGAACCGTATCTGCTCTATGATTCTGACTTGGCATTGTGAGCACTTCTGTTGGAGTCATAGTTCTGCACTCTACGATTCAGCTTTGGCTGTGCAGACACTACGATCCTGAGATCAGATCTTGACACTCTACGATTTCTACCTTGTGCTTGTTGTCTTCATCTGATCTTGCCCGACTATGATCTCTCAGACGCGACTCAATGGACTCTACTTAACTCGGTATAGTCTACAATCCTTGACTTGGCTTCGGCATCACTAGGCTCTACAACTCTGAGTGTAGTCTACATTTCGGACTTGGCTTCGGCAGATGATCGTTCAGCTCATAGGCAGGTTGTCTCTACGATTCTGAACATAACTTCCTGAGCACACTACGATCCCGAGGAAGCTCTTCTCGATACACTACGATCCTTCTTCGTTTCCCCTGGCAGTCTACGAACTCCAAGATCTACTATCTTGCATACTCCTATTCTGTCTCGATAGCTCCCGAGTTAACCTTGACTCACCTGGCAGACTACTACTTCTGGTGCAGTGCTCGATGATCAGACTGGCCTATCTATTACATTATAAGATCAACCTAACAAGCTTGATCTTTCTATATTTATAGTCCTTGTACATCATTTCTTTTTCAGGACTTTACAAAGCTGTTTTGCTCATGTAGGATCAACTTAACATATTTGATCAATTCATTCTAAGTCCTTGTACATATATTTCTATTATCTATCAAAGGACTTTACAGCTTTTTTTAATGCAAGCATACTTACATATTATTCATTCATATACATATATATATCATAATCAAATCATATATATATAGGAATAGCATTCACATGCTTATTCCTGACAGGCCCCATAATAGAAAGCGATTGGATGAAGAAAACGACAAGTATAAGTTGTTTATAATTAACGGCATATTTGTTACCGTTAATACTGTTGGAATACCCGGTGGTTTAAAACATAATAATACGCGTTGTTGCACAGTAGCACCCGGTATTGCACCAATTATTGATTCTTACATAAGAAGACACTACTCAATAATTGTTACAGTAATTACTGCTCATTATTTTATTTTATTGATTCAATAATTGCTGCGTTGATATTTTATATTACTGTTGTTTCAATAATTGGCACTACACAGTATTTTCCATTATCGAAGCAATAATTCATATTATATGAATAATATTATTAGATAACATTATTGGCAATGTCTAGAAAGTTTTGTCTAAGGAGAGGTTTGGTCACCTAATTGCGCGCCAATAAGGAGAAATCCTTATTGGAAAGCCCCCTTTTTCCTGGGAACGGCCTAGTTGTCAGTATTGTGATTCTGTAATATTATTTGTGAATAATTAATTATTGATTTATATGATGAGGAAAATATTGATTTTATGTGGGTATAGATGGTGAAAATTTTTAAAGTGAGAATTGTTAAAAATTGATATTTTATGTTTTCTGCTAAAATAATATTTTATTATATTATTATAATATAATAATGGTGATATTTTTACAATGAATGTGGGATATATGAGTATATGAGGAGGAAGAGTATTTTTGTTGCATTAAATGATTAACACATGTTTTGTGTGTCAGTGGACCCCATTTCTTGACTGAAATTTGATTATAGCCTGTAAAATCACCCGTTTGTGGATTTCGGTCAATTTCTGTTTGGAATTTGGAAAAACTTTCTTCTGCAAAGTTGTAGATAATGGAATTTCCTTTGGAAAAGACATGAGGTTTGAATTTTTCTGACAAAGGGGCTATTTATTATGAATTATTAAAGTTCTGAAGTTCCAGAATAATTGATTTTTGGAAGTTTTAATTATTTTTTTAAAGAAAAACATTTTTTGCAATTAAGTTGGCCTCACATGTGATTTAAATGAGCTGAGATGAGTTGTCTAAGGTGGGCTTGAAAATTATATATATATATATATATATATATAAATATATTAATATTTTATTAAATTTTCTACTTTGGTGTTCTAAGCATTTTCCTATAAATAGAGTGCTTAGGTTAGAATTAAAAATCACACCAGAAACTGAAGTTTTCTCTCTCTTTCTCTCTCTATATTATCGAGCATATTCTTGTGAGTATTTTGATACTTTGAGTGTTGCTATACGGTGCAAGTTCCCTTCAGCACTATATCCAGTATTCTAGTCAGAAGTACTATTTTTCCGAGGTAAGGGATGTTATTTTCTTCTCAAATGATATTATTTTCTTCAATATCATTATGCCGAAATATTGGTCTGAAATTTTTTACAAATTTGGAACTTTTCATGTCGGGGTTACTATTCACGAGTTATTATTCATGAGTTACTATTCACGAGTACTATTCACGAAGCATGAAGATTTTTCTTGTGGAATTTCTACCTTTTAGTGTCAGAGTTACTATTCACGTATACGGCACTATTCACGATACTGAGACTATTCACGATATCGACACTTATTCACGAATCATTTACACTTATTCACAAAAAAAATAAATTTTCTTTTATGTGTCCAAGACTATCTGTTATGGTTTCTATCTTTGATTAGATCTATGTTTTAATCTTTATTTTTGAATTCTGCTCAACATTAATTTATTATGGAGTATTTTTGAACATGGATAAACCGAAGTACGAATCCTTACTATTTGTTCTTTTGTCTCACTGGATTCGTTTTCTTTAAAATATATTTTTCATCATCCTCAGTCCTAAATAATGATATTACTTAATATATTTGGCTTGTAGTACAAAGATGAATGATTTCTTGATGAATATCTTTGGCCCGTAGTGCAAAGATGAACAGGTATTGAGATGAACATGACCAACTGATGAATATCTTTCGCCTGTAGTGCAAAGATGAATATTTGATTCAAGATGTATATTGATTGATGTTACAGGGATAAAATATCGATGATGGACTTTTAAATTCATAGATGATAGTAGATTTCATTCTCTACTTAACTCTTCTAATGAATTATTGTTTCCGCTGCAGTTGTTGATCTAAAACTTGTTCAAGACGGTTGTTTTAGTAGTCCTCACTATTTTGTAAAATAATGTATCAATAATTGTAATGAGGACTTATTTGAGTGTGAATATTATCTAGAAGATAATATTTGTATTTAAACTCACAGTTTATATGTTGTTGTATTTTGCACGACAATTGTATTAATGAAGTTGTAGTTGTTTTTGTACCATGTATTTGGCGACTCAGAATGGGTGATGTATACCTATTTTGGGGGCGTCACAGTTGGTATCAGAGCTTAGGGATATGGTCTCTGGCGGAGATCGAGGAATAGAACTAGGAGGGGAGAGACGAGTAAATCCTTCGTTAGTGTGTCCTACCTAAGCTTATTTGTTGGTTGATCAGAGTATAGGGTTATTATGTTGCATGTCAATTTCTTTAATTAACCCTTGTTTTGTGTCAGTATTTGAGAATGGCAGCTAAAAATGTTAACAATGGAGTAAATGAGACCGTTGAGTCACCACTGATCAATACCCAGGATAAGGAAGGCAATAACCCTCCTGTAAACAATAACACCGATCAAATAACGAACGATGGTATGTTTAAGAACTTTCTTGAATTCATGCAAATCCAAAAGAGAGAGACTACTGTTCAAAATGCAGGTGGAAACACTGGCAACTCACGGATGGTCACCGCTAAGTAGTTTAAGGATTTAGGACCGGCGGAGTTTTTGGGAAAGCCAGAACCACTTACGGCAGAGATGTGGATAAAGCAGATCACTAAAATATTTGATGTCTTGGGATGCTCAGAGGAGCAAAAGGTTCATTTTGCCACCTTCATGTTGCGAGGAGAGGCAGATTATTGGTGGGAATCCGTAAATCGTACTCAGCCTGCCGCACTGAAGATGTCTTGGGAGAAGTTCCAAGAATTATTCAACGACAAGTGCTTTCCCAAAAGTATTAGTCACATGAAGGAGGTAGAGTTCATCAAGCTGGAGCAAAACAATATGAACGATGTCGTCGAAGACGGGCTAAGTTTGTCGAGTTGTCCGATTTGCATCCCATTTGGTTGATAATGAGGAGAGAATGACGTGAATGTTTCTGCGAGGTTTGAAACCCAAAATACGTCAATACCTCATTTCTCACAAACTTTATTTATATTCAGATGTTGTGAATAGGGCTCGCTTATTGGAGCGCGATAATGAGTCCGCTTAATCAAGAATAATGACCAACAACTCGATGATAATCAGACGGCATGGTGGCGGCCAGTCATCGTAACAATGATAACCATCGTGGATGAAATTATCATGCCAGAAATAGTAACCACTTCGGTGGTAATCATGGCCAAGATAATAGGAAAGGTGAGTCAAGTGGAAATTTCAAAAAGAGAAGATTCAATAATGACAGGAAGACGTCGGCACCAACACCAAAGAATGAATTTTAGAGGAGGAGAAAGACCGCCAGCTAGATGCTACAGATGCAGAGAAGAGGACACATAAGTCTAAACTGCTTCACAACCTTCCAAGGTATGTTATAATTGTGGAAAAGAAGGTCATATCGCTTCGAGATTGTATTTGCAGTGGCGAAACCCAATCCAATGGGATGGTGACTCAAAAGGTCATCCCCAGGAAAAGTCAAAGTCAATGGAAGAGTGTTTGTCGTGACTAGTCAGAATGCGAGGAACCCGAACGAAGTTAGCACGGGTTAGTTAATTAGAAATTCTTACGAAGTTTATACCTTATTAGATACCGGTTCTACCCATTCATTTATCTCTCCTACTTATACTCAACGTTTAAACTTGACTCCGGAGAAAATTAGACTTTGACTTATCTGTTGAAACTCTGTTAGGAGAAACTTTTGTTACATCCACTATTTATAAATCTTGTTTGATCCAAGTTGGCACCATCACATTACCTGTTGACCTTATTTCTTTAAAGATACTTGCTTTTAATGTGATTTTAGGGATTGATTGATTAACTACTCATCATGCCAAATTGATTGCTTTTGTAAGGTTGTTAGTTTTCATATTCTTAAGCAACCTGTTATTCGAATTCAAGCAACCAAACCATTGAAGTCAAACTCTTTCATATCAAGCCATAAAGTCATTCGTTTATTGAAAAATGGATGTCAAGCTTTCTTAGCCATGTTATGGACTTGAACAAAAATACGTCAGATTTGAATGATATTTCTGTTGTTAATAAATTATCTGACGTATTTCCTAAAAAATTTCCTTGCCTACCCCCAGAGCGTGATATTGAATTTTGTATCGACTTTGAACCCGGTACAAAACTCATTTATAAAATCTCATATCGAATGGCTCATATTGAACTTCATGAGTTCAAAACCTAACTACAGGAGTTGGTACCTTATCCTCTATCTGGTGACTTCCTTTGTGGAATGCACTGAAACCAAACTCTCTCAGTAGGGACGCCATATTCGTCAAGGTGGTAAATCGATAGGTGCCATTGTGACGTGCTATCCAAGATTGGGATATGAGTCACAGTTGAGAGCAACCTAAGTCAGTAATCAAAATAAGTAGCTTTCTAGGCTTAGCTGGTTACTATCGGAGATTTGTGGAAGGATTTTCTCGAATCGATACTCTATTAACTCAGCTGACTTAAAAAGATACAAAATTCGAATGGAGCGAGGAATGTGAGAAGAGCTTCTAAGAACTCAACATGCGGCAACGACGTTGGCTCGAGCTGTTGAAAGATTACGACCATACCATTCAATACCTTCCTAGAAAAAATGGACGTGGTAGCTGACGCGTTGAGTAAAAGATCGTATGCGTTTACGAGTGCGATATTGTTAACACAAAGACCCATTTTGTACGACTAACAAAAGATAGAGATAGAGTTAAAGAACCTATGTGAAGATAACGAATATACGATTAGAATCGACCTTAATCGATAAATTTAAAGCTGCTCAAGCTACAGACCTGGAGTTGATAAATATAAAGAGGAAGATGCAAGAAGTCGTTATCGACGATGTGAGGAAAGCTCAAACCTTCGATTTATTAGTCCATTTGAGATTCTCGATCAAGTAGGAACTGTGGCCTATAGACACATTTTACCACCAAGTATGGCGTGTGTTCATAACATTTTTCGCGTTTCGATGTTACGTAAATATGTGGATGACCCGAACCACATTATTGAGTTAGAACCAGACGAAATAGCAGAAGATTTAACGTACGAGGAGGTACCAGTCAAGATTTTGGATAGGAAGGAGCATGTCCTACGTACATCAATTTCGAGGATGAAATTTCATAAGGAGTGGAGGTTATAAGACCCCAACTTATTATTAATGAAATTAAATTTTCTCTATTTATTATTTTGAAATAGTAAGGGTTGATTTGATTAATGTGGTTAGTTATGGGTAAATGTGCAAATATTTAAAATAAGCAAGTGGTTATAAAATATTCATTGTTGTCGGGGAATATTCGTTTGGTCGTGGAATATTCTTGCTGTCGGGGAATATTCGTACGACGGCGCAGTCTTATGTGGGCCCCATAACAGAAAGCGATTTGATGAAGAAAACGACAAGTATAAGTTGTTTATAATTAACGGCGTAGTTGTTACCGTTAATACTGTTGGAATACCCGGTGGTTAAAACACAGTAATACGCATTGTTGCACAGTAGCACCCGATATTGCACCAATTATTGATTCTTACGTAACAAGGCACTACTCAATAATTGTTACAGTAATTACTGTTCATTATTTTATTTTATTTATTCAATAATTGTTGCGTTGATATTTTATATTATTGTTATTTCAATAATTGTCACTACACACTATTTTCCATTATCGGAGCAATAATTCATATTATTTGAATAATATTATTAGATAACATTATTGGCAATGTCTAGAAAGTTTTGTCTAAGGAGAGGTTTGGTCACCTAATCAAGCTACCAAGAAGGAGAAATCCTTATTGAAAGCACCCTTTTCCTGGAACTACCGGTTGTCGATGATTGTGATTTCGTAATATTATTTGTGAATAATTAATTATTGATTTATATGATGAGAAAAATATTGATTTTATGTGGATATAGATGGCTAAAATTTTTAAGTGACAATTGTTAAAATTGATATTTTATCTTTTCCGATAAAATAATATTTTTTTATATTATTATAATATAATAATGGTGATATTTTTACAATGAATGTGGGATATATGAGTATATGAGGAGGAAGAGTATTTTTTGTTGCATTAAATGATTACCACATGTTTTGTGTTTGCGGGACCCCATTTCTTGATCGAAATTTGATTATAAATTTGTAAAATCGCCTGCTTGTGGATTTATTGGTCCAATTTCTATTTGGAATTTGGAAAAACTTTCTTCTCAGATAGTTGTAGATAATGCAATTTCCCATGGAAATGGCATGAGGTTTGAATTTTTCTGACAAAAGAGCTATTTATTATGAATTATTAAAATTTTGAAGTTCCAAATTAATTGATTTTTGGAAGTTTTAATTATTTTATTAAAGAAAAACGTTTTTTGCAATTAAGTTGGCCTCACATGTGATTTAAATAAGCTGAGATCAGTTGTCTAAGGTGGGCTTGAAAATTATATATATATACATATATATATATATATATAATATTTTATTAAATTTTCTACTTTGGTGTTCTAAGCATTTTCCTATAAATATGGTGCTTAGGTTAGAATTGAAAATCACACCAGAAACTGAAGTTTTCTCTCTCTTTCTCTCTCTATATTATCGAGCATATTCTTGTGAGTATTTTGATACTTTGAGTGTTGCTATACGGTGCAAGCTCCCTTCAGCACTATATCTAGTATTCTAGTCATAAGTACTATCTTTTCGAGGTAAGGGATGTTATTTTCTTCTCAAATGATATTATTTTCTTCAATATCATTATGCCGAAATATTGGTCTGAAATTTTTATCAAATTTGGAACTTTTCATGTCGGGGTTACTATTCATGAGTTACTATTCACGAGTTACTATTCACAAGTTACTATTCACGAGTACTATTCACGAAGCATGAAGATTTTTCTTGTGGAATTTCTACCTTTTAGTGTCAGAGTTACTATTCACGATACTGGCACTATTCACGATATCGACAATTATTCACGAATACGACACTATTCATAGAAAAATTAAATTTTCTTTTCTGTGTCCAAGACTATCTGTTATGGTTTCTATCTTTGATTGGATCTATGTTTTGATCTTTATTTTTGAATTCTGCTCCACAATAATTTATTATGGATTATTTTTGAACATGGATAAACCGAAGTACGAATCCTTACTATTTGTTCTTTTGTCTCAATTTGGATTCGCGTTTCTTTAAAATATATTTTCATCATCCTCAGGTCCTAAATGATGATATTACTTAATATCTTTGGCCCAGGTGCAAAGATGAATGATTTCTTGATGAATATCTTTGGCCCAGAAGTGCAAAGATGAACAGTGTTGAGATGAACATGACTAACCGATGAATATCTTCTACTGTAGTGCAAAAGATGAATATTTAATTCAAGATGTATATTGATTGATGTTACAGGATAAAATATTGATGATGGACTTTTAAATTCATAGATGATAGTAGATTTCATTCTCTACTTAACTCTTCTAATGAATTGTTATTTCACGCAGCATTGTTGATCTAAAACTTGTCATTCGTTGTATTCTATCGTATTTTTTTCCTGTTGAAGACTAAGGATAATTTGTTGTACATTATCTTAGTCATAATATTCTTTTATCGGCTAGTTGAGCTCACCCTTTTCCTTTTTGTTCCATTTTTCTTCTCGTGAGACGAGAATATAATGGGAACTAGTCGGGGTGTGGAGTAATGGTTCAAGATGTTGTTTTAGTAGTCCTCACTATTTTGTAAAATAGTGTATCAATAATTATAATGAGGACTTATTTGAGTGTGAATATTGTCTAGAAGACAATATTTGTATTTATACTCACAGTTTATGCGTTGTCGTATTTTGCATGACAATTGTATTAATGAAGTTGTAGTTGTTTCTGTACCATGTATTTGGCGACTCAGAATGGGTGATGTATACCTATTTTGGGGGCGTCGCATCTTACACATAACATACACAATCATTGCAAATATATCTTGATCAGATTCGATCAGACTGATCTTTACCTATTTAACACAAAACTTGTCTATCTGATTAAACTAAAATTTGATTTCTAATAGAACTCAAATTCCTCCTTCAAATTTTTTTTATAAAATAATTGTCTATATATAGGAAAATCATATATAAGAAAATAAAAATTTATCAAATAATACCTCGACTTCCATCACCAGTTGCCACAGTATCCTGGACCGTCATGTTGAAGACTCTTGCAGTTGATTTTGTTGGCTAGTTTGATGCCGTTGGTCCCGTGATCCCCAGATTTCTGGTGGCTTTCCCCGTGGTTACACTCCGTGCCTCTATTCTCCTTTTTGGGCAATCCTTCACCTTATGATCCATTAACCCACATATGAAACACCCACTGTTAATCCTTGGATTGGGGTAGTTGGGAGATATATGGCCCTCCTGCCCGCATTTATAACAAACAAATTTACCTTTCAGACATTCACCAGAATGGTTCTTTCCACAGTTCCTACACTGCACAGCTTGTTCCTTAACACCTTCCTGCTTGACCTGAATGTTCCTAAAATTATTCCCCTTTCTTTTCTCACCCCTATTTCCACTATTAGTTTCCATCTTCATAGCTCCCTCGACCTCGCTTTTGCTCCTTTTCTCCTTATTATAGAGGATCATGGCCTCACTTCCCTCCTCGGCTATGATAGCCTTTTCTATGAGTGCTGCAAATGTAGAGATTTTCAATAACGCCGCCTTGTTGTAGAGCCAAGGTTTTAATCCCAGCTAAAAGCTTCTCGCCTTCCTAGCCTCCGTATCCACTTGATGCGAAGTGAACCTAGCCAACTCATTAAACTTTGCGACATACTCAGCAACTGTCATGTTTTCCTACTTTAACTCCAGAAAGTTCACCTCCATCCTAGCCTGCGTACTAGCTGATAGATAGTTTTCGAAAAAAAATGTCTTAAACCTAGCCCAAGTAACTACACCTTCTCCTGCCCTTGCTTAATTTGCTTTCCACCAAAAGTTTGCTTCCCCTTTCATCATATAGGTGGCAAAAGCGGTCTTTTACCCCTCATCTACCCTAGCAATTATGAACGCCTTTTCTATCTCTTTAACCCATGCCTGGGCTTCTATAAGGTCAGTTGTTCCCCTGAATTCTGGTGGTCCGACCGCTTTGAAGTCTTTGAAATTTGCTAAGCGATTGTCTTGTTGGTTCCTTACGGCTGGCATTCCCTGCTGCATAGCCTGAGCTACCATGTTTGCAAAGTTTTGCATTGGGTCTTGTTGTTGTCGTCCAACGTTGTTGACAGATTCTTTTGCCCTTTGATTTCGAGTTTGACGTCTTGGCGGCATTATCTGGTTAAATAAAACATTATATATACTTTATTAATTTACATTCTAAACTTTATCGTATAAGTTTAATATATTAAACTTGTTTAATTACTCAAACATAGATTAATACTCATTCAACGATTTCACAATACTTTACATAGCATAGCACATAGCACATATTGTTATCCCGTTGTGACAACAAAAGTCGGGATTTGCAAAAGTTGAGAATATTACATTAGACACGCACATTATCAAACATATATAATCAACTACTAATCCTAATTATGTCCTACACCTTTTCCTTGATTCTGGACAACCTTTCGCCCGATGACCTTCTAACCCACAAATAAAACATGCACTTAGTGACAAACGAGATTTTTGTAAATTAATTTTAATATTTATTGAATTAAATAAATATTTTTTGATGATTTAATTATTAGATTTAATAATTAGTTGATGCAATTGTGGTAGATCAATTTAATTTAATTATATGTGTTACATTTATTAAATTAATGTAGAGAATAATTATTATTCAATATGTCATTATGTGAGCTTATTGTATTAAATGAAATATTTAATTAGGCATGATGTTATTTTAATTAAATTAATTATTAATTAGAGAGTTAATAATTTGACATTATTTATTAATGAGAAAATTATTTATGTGACTATGTGAATTTATGAGAAATTATTATATTTTATTTAAAATAAATTAAATAAAATATTGGAGTTATTTTATAAGGAATGTGACATTAATTAAACTATAGTATAAGAAGTTTATCAAATTAAATGAGAATGAATTATATTGAATAGCCAAACAAGGCCTTAATAGTGGTTGAGGGCAGTTAACCACGAATTGGTTAACTGACCACAACTACGTCAATTTATAAAATATATGCGTATTCTTTTATTTCATTTTCTTGAGTCTGATAAAACTAGTTAGAGACAATCTGATATTTGTTGAGGAGAATTGTGAGTCAGTGATTGAAGAAGGAATTGAGAAGGAATTCATCTCCTATTAAAATCTACACTACGCTTTGGGTAATTCTATCCTACCCAATTCTTATTTTACGTCTTTTAAAGTTTTCCTAAACATTGCTTAAGTCCTCTATAAAGTTTCTATAATTGAATGGGGTAACAATTATGTGTATATAAGTAATAATTCGAGTAGCATAGCATATCTTATATATTTTGTATATGATTCCATATCATAAGTTTCATAATACTATGAATTGCTATTTCAAAAATTTACAGAGTTTGGGTTATGGCCATATGGCCTTATACGTGATAATTCATGTGTTGATCATATATTATCCCTAAATTTTACACTCGCATATTATTATACATGTTGATACGAAGAGACCAAAGTTTAAATAAATGGATTCGGTGTTATAACGAATCCGTAGTGACAATTTTCATGTTTTATTTTCAAAACCTTCAAGAACATCAAAGTCAGTGAAATTATAGATTTTAATTATGTGATTATGTGTTGTAATGGGTTAAAATCACTTTACAGATGTTAGGTAATGATTATGCATGAATTATAACATGTGGGTATGATTAATTTCGTGTAGTAGTAATTTAATTGGAATTTTTTGGCTGTGTTCTGCAATTTTCACGAATTGCGTATCAGCAGTTCGCCATTAGCGCAAGCATGTGCTGTAATACCACGCCGCAACACACAAGTGTCCGGCAAGCAAATATGACCAAGACCTAGTATAAACGTATGGCTTGCATGGCGCCACTCTGCAGAATGGTCCAGAAATGTAATTTCTTAAAGTGTTAAGTCTAGTAATGTATTGTTAACTTAATGTAATGAACATGGACATATGTTAGAAGGATAATGAGATATTAAAATAAATGTTTAACATATAAATAACATAATTACATGTGGATTGAATTATGGATTACATAATTAGCTTGTTATTCATGATGTGTGAACTATGTGACAAAGTGGTAAATTAACTAAGTATAGTTAATAATCAAAGTAGACAAAGAAAATGAGTTTATGATGATTAGTTAAGTTATAATTAACTGGTATTGTGAATGTGAATGGTATGTAGGATTAAATTCAAAGAACGTGCTTAGTTAAAGTGTAATCTACGCACGAGGTAAGTTTCCTAACCCTACTTGTCATTATTGTACAAGTTTATTATTTACCTCGACTAAATTATCATTATTATTATTCATGTTCAAATGTTATATTAAAGATTGATTATATTTTCAAAGCATGATTCAGTTATACAATAATTATCCTATTGTATACTTCCTGAGATTATTATTCAATTTGAATATCATTATTATTGAACCTTATTAGACTAGCGAACCCTTATTGATTCGACTAGTCCATAGTTGATGAGTGTTCTAAATTTCAGAACCCTTGGTGAATTATCCAAACCAAACTTCCTTTGGTGCGGACTCGAATGTCAAACTGAGATGAACAACCCTGCAAAGGGATTTACTTATACGTTAGCGTTAAGATATTATGCACAGTATGGTACTAAGGGTTGATCCCCCTAAGTACGAGTAGAAGGTCCATAGTCTTATGACTGTTAAAGGTTTCAAGTATAACCCTTGATAACCTAGGACATAGTTCAAGGTCTTATGACCCTCAGAATTCTTTTGATTCTTGTTATTCATTCTTGATTCAAAAGTTGAGCTTTTATTCAGATGTCTTTGATTTACTCGCATGTTATTATACCATTATTTCATTATTATACTTGTGGGCAATAGTGCTCACTCTTGCTTAATAATAACATTGCAGTTAAGAACGAAAGAACCGATGAACCTTCCACTAGTAAAGGCAAGGGCAAAGTTAGCAAGTGATTAAGACTTGTTGTTTATATGATGATGTATTTTGTTTAAGACTTGATTTAATGATGTTGTTTAAGACTTATTTGTTTATGATTCCGCACAGATGTTTAAGGTTATTTTAACCTTGGATTGTATTATTATTATTCGGATGTTGTAACCCTTAAGGGGAAGATTTTTATTCTATCTATTGCATGGCTTGTATTTATTATGGGTAGATAGATAGATGATATTTGTACAGTGAACACCAAATCCCGTGGAATTGAAGTACCCGGATTGGGGGTGTCACAAGTTAATATCAAAGTCAGAGGTTATGAACCTTAGGTGGGGGAACAACCTTAGGTAGTAGCCTTATAGAAAGAAGATAGTGATGGAAAACTCTTATCGAGTTATAAGAAATGAATTTCTATAATTCATTGAAGATAATAAAAGACCTTATGTGTTAAAGTATGCGTTAAATGATACGACTTAGTAACTAAAACTTAAAATTTTGTTGTCAAGATGTCGAATGTTGGAGAAGCTAGTCAAGCTGGGGAGGAAGAACACCGTGTACCTTTAGTACCTACTGAGGAGGAACCCCGTGTACCTATAGTACCGACAGAGGACGAGCCCCGAGACATTCATGTCGTTAGGGAGCAGCTGGTACAGAGGGAGTCATCTCCATTAATCACCGTTGTTGGTCAAGAGCATGAGCCCGAGACTGATCCTGAGGAGGATCCTGAGGAGGAATTTGTTGAGGAAGAGGAAGAAGAGGAGTTACCACGGTACATCGTTGATGCTGAGATGTACGACACATTATACGACCGTAACGTGGAGTTACAAGATGAGTTGCACGATCTGACTGAGCGAGCTATTATTCAGCAGATTACTCTAGAGGAAATAGGAGAGGGAGATTTCGACTCTTCACTCACGACTGGGAAATGTAGAATGGGATTTGGTCCATGAGAAGGGTCAAACCGAAGATAAGACCGAGGAGATAGAGAAGCTGAAGAAGGAACTAAAGGAAACCTCCGAAAGACTGAACATAGCAGATGAAGGCTGGGTAAGAGAATCACGTCGAGCTGATCGTGCAGAAGATGATGGTCGTGCAAAGAAAGCGAAGATTAGGGAAAAGTACTCTACACTTAACAAGGCAATGAATGAGACCCAAGATCGAGTTTTGAGGTACCCAGTCCAGTTCGAAGGACTACCATTGTACATGATGGATCGCATGACGATGCATCGCATCTTAGAAGAGGAGCGTAACAAGGCTAATCAGTACCTTGACCGACAGTGATATGATTTATTTAATTATGTGAAGAACTTAATTAGTTTTTAGATGTAAATTCTGACGTGTTTATGAACGAATGAATATTTTAAATGTTTTAAATCTTGTTGATTCTTTATTCCAGGATAGTTGATGTAAATAGCAGTTATGCTATCGTTTAATGTTAAAACTTTGATTTGAATGCAAATATATCAAGTTGTTTGAGATGATGTGTTAAGTGATATGTTAAATTGTTGAGTAATGCCTTAACTATTTAGAGAAATAAATAAAGTTCTAATAAGCGTTTATTTAACAGAAAAATGTCACCAAGGAGAAGACAACAACGTCAACCGGCTCAGGAAGAGTCAACCAATAATACCAACACTAATCCCGTGCAGCAGTTGGTTAACTTACTGACTAGAGCCATGAATAATCAACCGCAAGCTCCACCAAACACAACGTTTAAAGACTTCAAGGCGGTGGGACCGCCAGAGTTCAAAGGTTCCATGAACCCAATCGAGGCTCAAACGTGGGTTATGGAAATGGAGAAGGTTTTCAACGTTGCTAAGGTTAGAGAAGACCAGAAGACCGCTTTTGCTACGTTTATGTTGAAGTCTGAGGCTAGCTACTGGTGGCAAACAAACAAAGTGCGAGGAGGTGAAGGTGTAATTACGTGGGAGAGATTTAAAGAAATGTTTTTCAAAATGTATTTCCCAACTATTTCGCAGAATCAGATGGAGGTTCAATTTCTGGAACTGAAGCAGGGAAACATGAGCGTACCTGACTACGCGGCTAAATTCAACGAGTTGGCAAGATTCGCCCCGTACCAAGTACACACTAACGAGAGAAAGGCCAGAAGATTCAAACAAGGACTAAAGCCTTGGGTATAAAGTAAGGTATCAATGTTTCAGATAAACACGTTTGCTGGAGTATTGGAAAAGGCCATCATCGCTGAAGGAGGAAGCGATGCGATGACCAAGTACAATCAAGATCAAAAGAAGAAGAAGAGTGAAGGTGAAATTAATAACAAGGCCAGTGGAAGTAGGAGGTGGAAATTTCAATCAAAAGAAAAGGTGGAACGACAGCTCATCATCGGGAAATCAGCAAGGTAATCAGAAGAAAGGAATTGAAGCATGCCCGACTTGCGGGAAAGCCCATCTGGGAGTTTGTATGAAAGGAAAAAGAGTGTGCTACAATTGTGGTCAGGAAGGCCACATAGCACCAAACTGTCCAAACCCAAAGAAGGGTGCCTGTTTTACTTGTGGTTCGAAGGACCATCTGGCAAGAGATTGTCCCAAGAAGGGATCGGGAGGTTCAGGATCAGGAGGAAACCGGGGAAACAACAATGGAAATGCCTTAACCATCACCGGACCTACCTACATGACAAACCAACCGGAATCAATCCCTTGACTTTCAACATGACGGTGCAAGATGCAGTTCAATCCCGTGATGTGGGGTCAGGTATCATTCCGATCAATAAAGTTAATGCTTATGTATTATTTGATTCGGGTGCTACTTGTTCCTTTATATCCGATGACTTTGCCAAGAATTTAGATTTTCCTAAGGATGAATTGGATTACCCCATGAACATAGAAATTGCGAATAGAGAAATTATCCCTGTTAAGTACGTACATAAGAATTGTAGAGTGGATATTAAGGGTAATATCATGAATGTAGATCTTATCCCTATTCGACTTGGGGAATTTGATGTTATTTTGGGAATGGACTGGTTATTCAATTACGGGACTGTAATTGATTGCCAAAAGAAGCGTATTAACCTTATGACTCCGTCAAAGGTTGTGTTTTATGGTAGCAAGTCGCCTAGACAAGTGAGTTGTCTGACGATGATGCAGGCCAGGAAGTTGTTAAGACAAGGCTGTGTAGGATACTTAGCTTACATAGTCGATAGTCGAAAAGAGAATCCAAAGGTAGAAGAAATACCGATTATGAGGGACTTTGTCGACGTATTTCCAGATGATTTACCAGGACTTCCACCAGATAGAGAGGTAGATTTCGTGATCGATTTGGCACCAGGAACTGCTCCAATATCGAAGGCACCATACCGAATGGCACCAGTAGAGATGAAGGAATTAATGGTACAACTATAAGAATTGTTGGACAAGAAGTACATTCAACCGAGCGTATCGCCGTGGGGAGCGCCGGTGTTGTTTGTGAAGAAGAAGGATGGATCGATGCGGCTCTGTATTGACTACAGAGAACTGAATAAAGTCACGATTAAGAATAGATATCCATTACCGAGGATCGACGGCCTGTTTGATCAATTGAAGGGAGCTAGATACTTTTCCAAGATAGACTTGAGAAGCGGTTATCATCAACTGAAGGTGAGGCCAGAGGATGTACCGAAGACAGCGTTCAGAACGTGATATGGTCACTACGAATTATTAGTAATGTCATTTGGTCTTACGAATGCTCCTACAGCATTTATGGGACTAATGAATGGTATATTCAAGCCATTTTTGGACAAGTTCGTAGTTGTATTTATAGATGATATTTTGGTATATTCCAAAACCAAAGAAGAACATGAAGAACATTTGAGGTTAACGTTGGAAGTATTGAGAAGGGAGAAGTTGTACACTAAATTTTCGAAATGCGAATTCTGGATCGAGCGAGTACAATTTCTTGGTCACGTGATCGATAAAAAAGGAATTTCAGTAGATCCATCCAAAGTAGAAGCCGTGATTAATTGGGATCAGCCGAGAACGCCGTCAGAAGTAAGAAGTTTTCTTGGATTAGCAGGATATTATAGAAGGTTCATTCAAGACTTTTCCAAGATCGCAACTCCGTTAACGAATTTAACTCGTAAAACTGTGAAATTTGTTTGGACGGATAAGTGTGAGGAAAGTTTTCAAGAATTGAAGAAGAGGTTGAGTACGGCCCCTATGTTATCCCTTCCGGATGATACATGAAATTTTGTTGTTTTTAGCGATGCGTCGCATAAAGGACTTGGTTGTGTGCTTATGCAAAATGGCAGAGTCATTGCGTATGCATCACGACAGTTGAAGGATTACGAGAAGGGATACCCGACCCATGATTTGGAGTTAGCTGCAGTTGTTTTTGCTTTAAAAATTTGGAGGCACTACCTCTACGGGGAGAAGTGTGAAATATATACGGACCATAAGAGTCTGAAATATATTTTCACGTAGAAAGATTTGAATATGCGTCAAAGAAAGTGGTTGGAGTTAATTAATGACTACGACTGTGAGATTTTATACCATCCGGGGAAAGCAAATGTGGTTGTCGACGCCTTAAGTAGAAAGGGTCATGAGAAATTGATGATGTTGACTGCTCAGGAGGAGCTAATTATAGAAATAGAGAAACTAGAGTTGGAAGTGAAGTATCCGATGGAGATTGATGAGAAAATATTTTAGATGCAATCTGGTACAACTCTACTAGATAAAGTGAAGGAGGCTCAGCTTCAGGATGAAGAATGTTAAAAGGTGACAAAGAAGATATCTGAAGGAACCGAATCGAGATTTAAGATAGATAAGGAAGGAATACTGAGATTTGAGAGTAGAATTTGGGTACCGCCAGTACAAGAGATTAAGGAAGATATTTTGAGCGAGGCTCATAGTTCATGATATTCGATTCACCCTGGTAGTACCAAGATGTACCAAGATCTTCGACAACATTTCTGGTGGCCAAATTTAAAACGAGATGTTGCAGAATGTGTTGCCAAGTGTCTGACCTGTCAGAAAGTGAAAGCGGAACATCAGAGACCGAGTGGATTGTTACAACCGTTAGAGATCCCAGAGTGGAAATGGGAACATATTACAATGGACTTCATGGTTGGCCTTTCGACGACTCAGAAAGGCTACAACGCAAAGATGGGTTATCGTTAATGGACCGACGAAAATCGCACACTTCCTTCTGATCAAAATAAGATTCAACTTAGATCAGTTGGCGAGGCTATACGTAAAAGAGATTTTTTTGAGGCACGAAGTTCTGATATTAATTGTTTCAGAGAGGGATCCGCGCTTCACATAAAATTTCTGAAAACGTCTTCAGGAATGCATGGGTACGCAAATGCGAATGAGTACAGCTTACCACCCTCAAACAGACGAAAAGAGTGAGAGAACAATTCAGACATTAGAAGATATGCTAAGAGCCTGTGTGATGGACTTTAAAGGAAATTAGGATGATCACCTACCGTTAGTAGAGTTCAGATACAATAATAGTTACCATGCTAGTATTGGCATGCCGCCTTACGAAGCGTTATACGGCAGAAAGTGCAGAACTTTGCTTTACTGGGATGAAGTTGGTGAAAGACAATTGCTAGGGCCAGAATTAGTACATCAGACGGCAGAAATAGTCAAAGTGATCCGAGCACGACTGGTAGCGGCTCAAGATTGACAGAAGAAATACGCTGATCCACATCGTAAAAATATCGAGTTTGAATCAGGTAGTTATGTTTTCTTGAAGGTCTCTCCCTGGAAGGAAAATCGTGTTCGGAAGAAAGGGAAATTGAGCCCAAGATTCATTGGACCCTTTGAAGTACTGAGAAGAATCGGAGAAGTTACGTCTGAGGTAGCCTTACCTCCAAAGACTCGAGAATGTCCACAACGTCTTCCATGTTTACAGATTACGACCATACAAAGCCGATTACAAGCATGTAATTGAATACGAACCCCTACATTTTGAGAAAGACTTATCTTACGAAGAAATTCCTGTCCAAATTGTTGACCGAAAAGAACAAGTTCTCAGAAATAAAGTTATACCTTTTGTTAAGGTAATTTGGAGGAACCACAATGCTAAAGAAGCTACGTGGGAACTCGAAGAGAATATGATGAAGAATTACCCTCATTTATTTACTTAATTATTTGTAAGCGTTTCTGGGGACAGAATCTTTGTATGGAGGGGAGAATGTAACGGGTCGAATTTATTGAGTCCTGATTCTGGGGACATAAACCTTTTAAGGAGGGAAAGATGTGACGAACGAGATCTTTGTAAATTAATTTTAATATTTATTGAATTAAATAAATATTTTTCGATGATTTAATTATTAGATTTAATAATTAGTTGATGCAATTGTGGTAGATTAATTTAATTATATGTGTTACATTTATTAAATTAATGTAGAGAATAATTATTATTCAATATGTCATTATGTGAGCTTATTGTATTAAATGAAATATTTAATTAAGCATGATGTTATTTTAATTAAATTAATTATTAATTAGAGAGTTAATAATTTGACATTATTTATTAATGAGAAAATTATTTATGTGACTATGTGAATTTATGAGAAATTATTATATTTTATTTAAAATAAATTAAATAAAATATTGGAGTTATTTTATAAGGAAAGTGACATTGATTAAACTATAGTATAAGAAGTTTATCAAATTAAATGAGAATAAATTATATTGAATAGCCAAGCAAGGCCTTAATAGTGGTTGAGGGCAGTTAACCACGAATTGGTTAACTGGCCACAACTACGTCAGTTTATAAAATATATGCGTATTCTTTTATTTCATTTTCTTGAGTCTGATAAAACTAGTTAGAGAGAATCTGATAATTGTTGAGGAGAATTGTGAGTCAGTGATTGAAGATGGAATTGAGAAGGAATTCATCTCCTATTAAAATCTACACTACGCTTTGGGTAATTCTATCCAACCCAATTCTTATTTTACGTCTTTTAAAGTTTTCCTAAACATGGCTTAAGTCCTCTATAAAGTTTCTGTAGTTGAATGGAGTAACAATTATGCGTATATATGTAATAATTCGAGTAGCATAGCATGTCTTATATATATTGTATATGATTCCGTATCATAAGTTTCATAATACTATGAATTGCTATTTCAAAAATTTACAGAGTTTGGGTTATGGCCATATGGCCTTATACGAGATAATTCATGTGTTGATCATATATTATCCCTAAATTTTACACTCGCATATTATTATACATGTTGATACGAAGAGACCAAAGTTTAAATAAACGGATTCGATGTTATAACGAATCCGTAGTGACAATTTTCATGTTTTATTTTCAAAACCTTCAAGAACATCAAAGTCAGTGAAATTATAGATTTTAATTCTGTGATTATGTGTTTTAATGGGTTAAAATCACTTTATAGATGTTGGGTAATGATTATGCATGAATTATAACATGTGGGTATGATTAATTTCGTGTAGTAGTAATTTAATTGGAATTTTTTGGTTGTGTTCTGCAATTTTTTATGAATTGCGAGCAGCTTTCTTTCTCACATGCGCCGTACGCCAGATCCAGCATTTAAGTCCATCATGGAATACACCGCAGCATACATTGTAGTGCCATAAGTGTCCTCCATTGTCAACAAGAAAGACCTAAAGTATAAATGTGGCGCCATGATGCCACTCTGCGAAATAGGTCCGAAATGTAATTTCTTAAAGTGTTAAGTCTAGCAATATATTGTTAACTTAATGTAATGAACATGGACATATGTTAGAAGTATAACGAGATATTTAAATAACTTTTTAACATGTAAATAACATAATTACATGCGGATTGAATTATAGATTACATAATTAGCTTGTTATACATGATGTGTGAATTATGTGACAAAGTGGTAAATTAACTAAGTATAGTTAATAATCAAAGTAGACAAAGAGAATGAGTTTATGATGATTAGTTAAGTTATAATTAACTTGTATTGTGAATGTGAATGGTATGTAGGATTAAATTCAAAGAACGTGCTTAGTTAAAGTGTAATCTACGCACGAGGCAAGTTTCCTAACCCTACTTGTCATTATTGTACAGGTTTATTATTTACCTCGAGTAAATTATCATTATTATTATTCATGTTCAAATGTTATATTAAAGATTGATTATATTTTCAAAGCATGATTCAGTTATACAATAATTGTCCTATTGTATACTTCTTGAGATTATTATTCAATTTGAATATCATTATTATTGAACCTTATTAGACTAGCGAACCCTTATTGATTTGACTAGTCCATAGTTGATGAGCGTTCTAAATTTCAGAACCCTTGATGAATTATCCAAACCAAACTTTCTTTGGTGCGGACTTGAATGTCAAACTGAGATGAACAACCCTGTAAAAGGGATTTACTTATGCGTTAGCATTAAGATATTGTGCACAGTATGGTACTAAGGGCTAATCCCCCTAAGTACGAGTAGAAGGTCCATAGTCTTATGACTGTTAAAGGTTTCAAGTATAACCCTTGATAACCTAGGACATAGTTCAAGGTCTTATGACCCTCCGAATTCTTTTGATTCTTGTTAATCATTCTTGATTCAAAAGTTGAGCTTTTATTCAGATGTCTTTGATTTATTCGCATGTTATTATACCGTTATTTCATTATTATACTTGTGGGCAATAGTGCTCACTCTTGCTTAATAATAACATTGAAGTTAAGAACGAAAGAACCGATGAACCTTCCACTAGTAAAGGCAAGGGCAAAGTTAGCAAGTGATGAAGACTTGTTGTTTATATGAGGATGTATTTTATTTAAGACTTGATTTAATGATGTTGTTTAAGACTTATTTGTTTATGATTCCGCATAGATGTTTAAGGTTAGTTTAACCTGTGATTGTATTATTATTATTCGGATGTTGTAACCCTTAAGGGGAAGATTTTTATTCTATCTATTGCATGGCTTGCATTTATTATGGGTAGATAGATAGATGATATTTGTATAGTGAACACCAAATCCCGTGGAATTGAAGTATCCAGATTTGGGGGTGTCACACACCTTGCTTAAAGTCGGGACAATGAGGAGAGGTATGTCCCCCATGGCCGCAAATATAACATATCTTTTTCCCTTGGTTCTTATCAGACTTTCCTAAGTCGGGGTCTTTCATCTTTCTTTTCCCCTTATTGCTCGGAGTTGCACACGATATATTGCTTTTGGCTCCCATCTAGTCAATTTGGATTTTAAGCTTATCTTATTCTTCTATTGTTTCTATTAACGCCTTTCGTAACTAACTATTTAATAGCTTTTCTATTTCCCATAACTTTTCCAAAGAAGAAACCTCGTTCCTCAGATTCTGCACTTCCGTTGATGCTTGATCAGCTCCAACTTCGGTGTCCGAATCACTATCTGTTAGTTCGACCATTTTCGGATCTGGTACTACGTTTTCCAAAATAACCACCTCATCCGAGTTATTTTCATTGTAAGCCTTTTTTTCAGCTATTGGCTTCGATATTAGCTCGGGTGTATTAATTTGATCCTTCTTCATGCTATAAGCATATAATAAGCCTTTTTCACCTGACATCTACACACAAATTATCTAGATTAGTATATAATATATACACACAGCAAATAATAGTTTTATATAAGTTATCTTTTATTTTGTTTGATGATGAATTTATCCAATTCATCTCCTTTTAAAACTCTATATGAGTTATTTGTATTTTCAACGTTTTCCTCTGTTCTAAGATTATAGCCTAAGGTCTATCCCACCTAAGGTTTCTAACCCTAAGCTCTAATACCAACTTGTGACGCCCCCAAATTCAGGTACTTGAAACCCGAACTCGGTGCTTCACGATACCATTTCTATGAGCGGAATATTACTAATAATAATAAAAATAATATAAATACCAAACTTAATTTACATATATCAGAGTCTAATCCCAGGTACGTAACCTTTAAACATTCTTTACATGATAATTAATAGATATCATTGTCTTAATAAAGTCTAATTATTACATAGGATAGTGTAGAACTTATTCTCCAACCTTTCATTTTCCTTTGTTCCTGGCAGAGCTTTCTGGTTGGTCACACTTAGCTAAAAACATTTAAATTACGCAAGAATGAGCATTTGGGTGCCAAGCAAGTAATAGCAACAATAAATATTAGTTGAAAGGATTAAATGTTTTCTTTGAATGACACTTCTACAACGAATCAATAGTTGTGAATTAAGCTGAACAAATAATAACAACATATCAATTCTATATCAAGTTTTTGAAACTACGTACTGACTATAACTGGAGATCAGTCGACAGACTATGAACATTGTTTTCTATTTTCAAAAAGGTTAAACAAAACTTCATCTGTAAACTATCATAACTTACAGACACGGGGGGTGATCAGCCAGTTATGCCCTGTATTGATAAATACGACATGCAAGAACGATATTATCGTTCATCTTATCCGCCTTTGGCGCACAAAAGTTTTCCCATGTACGGGATGTTCATACTTAGTCGGGAATCTGAACCAAAATAATTTGATTGGATAATAATAAAGTTCTATCTTGTTCAACAATATTTTAAAGTTTGTGTCTAGTCGAATCAAATAGCTTAGACGACTTTTAAGTCAACATATACATACTGGAAATCAATAAGTATGTATCAACATGTGATTAAATACAATGATTATCCAAGTGAGGACACTTGTATAACCATATTTAGAAATTAACGAACAGAATAAATATCTGGATTATACAATAGTACTGTATTGATAAACAATGATCGGATAATTTAAGAACTTGTATGAATACAAAAGATTGGATATATAATCGATAATAATAAAGTTAATAATCTGACACAATAATAATATAATTCTAAAACTTTCTTACTCATGTCCATTGCATAAAGTAAATGCAAAGGTAGGATACTTGCCTGAGCTGCTTCTTATAATTACGTAACTTAGTTTTATCTTTTATATCACAATCTATCATTAATAATATCATTTGTTCGATTAGAATAACATACTATAACACATAGTACTGCTATTTGCAGTCAGCACATAACCTAATCACATTGTCACATATGTTTAGCAGTCATTGATTCACAAACAAACACTTATCTAGTCAAATTATATAAGTCCAGAACAATTTCTGAAATATTTCTAAAATCTGACCGGCTTTTATCGGCAATTATCGAGTCTAAAACTCTATTCAGATTTTTAATATTCATTTAGATAATTTAAATAATAAATATATTATTTTTATAGCCTTATAATAATTTTTAAATAATTATTATAATTTATCATGATTTTGCAAACACTTACATCATTATTAAATGATTTAAATATTAAATAATTTTATTATCATTAATATTTAATTAATATTAAATTATTAATTAAACCATTGCCAAAATATTAAAATTATTTATAATAACTTAGAGTATTTTTAAAACATTTTATTATCCTTAAATGATTTTAAAAACATTTAAAATCATTTTAAATAATTATCATTAATATTAAAATATTAATGTACTATTTATCAAAATATTAAAAGTCATTTATTATAACTTAAAATATTTATATCCTTTATATCCTTTTTATCACATTTATATCCTTTCTTACTTAAAATATTATATAACCACTTTCTTACTATGCAAAATTTGTAAATATTACCCACAACTATAACATTATATCATATCCACACCATAATATTCAAAAATATATTTCGAGAAGAATTAATCTTTGTTCATAAAAGTTGGGGATCTTACAACCTCCCCTTCTTATGAAATTTCGTCCTCGAAATTAGGGTGCGTACCTAGTATGTCGAAGAGGTGAGGATACATTGACTTCATTTAAGATTCTAACTCCCAGGTCATTTCCTCAACATCGTGGTTTCTCCACAAAACTTTGACTTGAGGTATAACCTTGGAGCGTAGAATATGATCCTTCTTATCCAAGATTTTAATAGGTACCTCTTCATACGTTAAATCTTCCGTTATCTCATCGAGTTCTAATTCAATAATGTGGTTCGGGTCTTTCACATATTTACGTAACATAGATATGTGAAAAATGTTATAACACGAGACATACTTGGCGGTAAGGCTAGTCTATAGGCCACAGTTCCTACTCGATCGAGGATTAAAAATGGGGCAATGAATCGAGGATTGAGCTTTCCTCTCTTTCCAAATCTCGTAACTCCTTTCCATGGAGCAACACGTAACAACACGTGATCTCCAATATTGATTTCCACGTCCTTTCGATGAAGACCAGCATAACTCTTTTGTCGATCTTGTGAGGTTTTTATACGTTATCGGATCGTTTGAATCTTTTCCGTAGTCATACGTACCAACTCCGGTCCCAACAACATTGCTTCACCCACCTCATCCTAGCATACTGGGGAACGACACTTTCTTCCAAACAACGCCTTAAATGGAGTCATGCCAATACTTGCTTGATAACTGTTGTTGTAGGAAAACTCCACTAATGGTAAGAACTTGTCCCAACTTCCTTTGAAGTCAAGGACACATAGTCTTAATAAATTTTCAAGAGTTTGAATAGTCCTCTCCGACTGCACCGTCCGTTTGAGGATGATATGCCGAACTAAATCGTAAATTCGTTCCCATGGCTTTTTGCAAACTAACCCAAAATCGTGAAGTGAATCTTGGGTCTCGATTAGAAACTATAGATACTGGCATACCATGCAATCTTACAATCTCGTTTATGTAAATACGAGCAAGACGTTCAAGTGTATAATGTTTCTCGTATCGGTAAGAAATGAGCAGACTTGGTCAATCTATCAACAATGACCCAAATCGCATCTATGCCTTGAGAAATCTTGGTAAGACCAGTAACAAAATCCATGGTAATGTGCTCCCACTTCCATTCTGGAATTTCAAGTGGTTGCAATGGACCTTTTGGCACTTGATGCTCCTCCTTGACTCGTTGACAAGTTAGACACCTTGAGATAAACCCCGCTATCTCTCTCTTCATATTGCTCCACCAAAATGTATGTCGAAGGTCACGATACATTTTGGTACTCCCAAGATGGATTGCAAACGGTGTGTTGTGCGCCTCCGTCATGATTTTATATTTCAAGTCAGAATCGTTAAGAACACAAAGTCTGGAGTTTTCTCGAAGTATTCCTTCTTCATCGATTCTTGCTTCTAGAATAGCACTTTATTGCAATTTCTTCCTCATACGCATCAGCTCCAAGTCTGTAGCTTGAACAACTTTAACTTTATCGATTAAAGTCAGTCCTACTCGTATATTTGCTATCATCACATGGGTCCCTGAAGTCTTTAACTATATCTCCATCCTTTGTAAGTCATACAAAATGGGCCTTTGCGTTGACAATATCGCACTCGTACTCGCATATGATCTTTTACTCAATGCGTTAGCTACTACGTTCGCTTTTCCATGATGGTATTGAATCGTATTATCGTAATCTTCAACATCTCGAGCCAACGTCTTCGGGGCATGTTACGTTCATTTTGGGTGAAGAAATATTTGAGGGTTTTGTACCGGGTTCAAGGTTGATACAAAATTTTATTTCACGCTATGGGGTAGGCTAGGAAGTTCTGCAGGGAATACGTCAAGAAATTTATTAACAATAGAAATATCATTCAAATCTGACGTATTTTTGTTTAAATCAGTGATATGGGCTAAGAAAGCTTGACATCCGTTTTTCAATAAACGAATAGCTTTATAACTTGATATGACAGTGATTGACTTCAGTGGTTTGGTTGCTTGAATTCGCATAAAAGGTTGGTTAGGAATATGAAAGCTAACAACCTTACGAAAACAATCATTTTTAGCATGATGAGTAGTTAACCAATCAATCCCTAAAATCACATCAAACACATGTATTTTTAAGGAAATAAGATCGACAAGTAACGTGTAGTTATCGATTTGAATCAAACAAGACTTATAAACAGTGGATGTAATGAAGGTTTCTCCCAATGGAGTTTCAACAGATAACTCAAAGTCTAATTTCTCCGGAGTCAAATTTAAACGTTAAGCGCAAGTAGGAGAAATAAAAGAATGGGTAGAACCGGTATCAAATAAGGTATAGACTTCGCTAGAGTTTATGATTAACTTACCCATGATAACTTCTTCGGGTTACTCACTTTTTGAGAAGTCACGAAAAACGCTCTTCTGAAACCACCGACTTTATTTTGTCCGTATTAGCCTTTGGTGCCACCGTCCCCGCTGGACTTGATTTCTCTACAGGACAAAATCGAGCTATGTGACCGTCTTTTCCACAACTAAAACATACCTTGGAAGGCTGTGAACATTTTGGACTTATGTGTCCCTTCTCTCCGCATCTGTAGCATCTAATTGGTGGTCGTTCTCCTCCCTTAGAATTTGTTTCTAGCGCTGGTGCTGCTGCCGACGTCTTTCCATCATCGTTAAATCTTATCTTCTTGAATTTTCCACTTGAATAATTTCTTCTATTATCTTGGCCATGATTACCACCGAAGTGGTTACCATTTCTGGCATGATAATTTCCTCCACGTTTGTTGTCACCGTTTCGATGACTGCTACCACACACTACTAGAAATTCGACATATAGCGACAAGCTATAGCAACGGTCGGCACGGAATCGTCACTATAGGGTATCTATAGCGACGGTCGACACGGAACCGTCATTATAGAGTATCTATAGCGACGGTCGAGACGGAACCGTGGGTATAAAGGTTTTTTTTAAGAAATCCACTTTCCCCCAAATTATTTCAGTATTTTCGCTCCAATTTTCCACCCAAACTATCCTAGTCCGCTCTTTCTATGAATAGATCCTTAAATCACAATTCTTATCTCTCTTCCCCCCTCCATCGTTTCAAGCCTGGAAGAGCCATCAAGCTGATACCTTCCTCCTCCTTTATCTATACATAATTGAGTTTTAATAATAGAAAATTCACACATACATATATATATTTGTTAATATACTCTTATATGTACATGTGTGTGTTTATTGTATGCGTTGATTTATGCTTTGATTTGTGAAGAAATTAAGAGTGAGAAAATGAATAGATACGCATATCGCCAGTAACAACAACGCCTTTACTTCTCTTGGAGATTTCGTGATGAGGGTTCTTCTATTTCGAGACCAGGCGTGCTTTGCCCTAAACCTCGTCGCGTTGGTCTCTTGAATCCTTCAAAGTATGTCTCTTTTTCTTTTTTTATTTATTTTAAATATGATATAAAAAAATGAGCTTTGATTTTGATTTTCACATCTAACCCATGTTTTTTGGGGGTTTATTTGCGCTATCAAACGGAGTTATGTGATTCAAGAGCGGTAGAGCTTTCGGACATGATTCTCACGAAGGTATTTTTTCTTTTTTTGGTTAAGATTTTTTGGTTTTCGACTGTTTTTAAAATTAAAAAAAAATTGAGTTATGTGTTGGTTATTGGGAACTACTTTTTGGATCTTGGTTTGGTTTAGATTTTTGGGTTGACTGTTTTTATGGAAAATAATTCGAGTTATGTGTTTGGTTATGGGGAACTTTATTGGTGTTGATTTATTATGCTTATGCTTAAATTTATTGATGACTGTCAATATATGTATATTTGATTTTCAATATTCTATTTCTATCTAAGATGCTATTCCTTATAAAGAAAAATATGTACTGAAGAATATATTTGGTTTGATATTATGATTCAACCTACTGATGATGGTCTAATACAATGGAATATATATCTGTAATATGCAATATTGGTTTTAGGTGAAAATTTTTATGTGAAATGAATATATTTTTGTAAGACACTCCATCTTCTGGGATATTTCTGAGGAATTTTGAGATATTTACATGCATGTGCAGTTTCTCATTTGGCAATTTTATGTGATGACGGGTTGTTTACATTATAGAGTAACGATGTACCTTAAGCTTTGACGGGGTGTTGCCTCAAAGGGCTTCTAATGAGAATTCAACCGTTTTGAGTATTTTTTGAAGGCACTGTGGATATTAAATTGTATACCATTTTTGCTATTGGGGTTATGACTATATTTTTGATCAATTTGTACACTTGCTATGTGGGTGAGGAATTTATCAATGGGATTATCCTCACCTCCAAAAATGAATGGTAAAGACTGAGGGTAAAAGGAAATCTAAAAGAGGTATTTTGCAGGAAGTAAGGATAGTTATGTTGGCTGCCTTATTACAGTATAATTGCAGAGCATAAGCTTAATGGAAGTGCTGACCATTTTGAAGTCGTGCTTTCTCCCCTCAATATTCTCCCTTATTTATTATGAACTAACTTCATTGGCTGTCCTGGACCTTAATTAACTGCAGGCATTTGCTGATGAGCTTGGAATTCCGTTCCTTGAGACCAGTGCTAAGGCCTCCATTAATGTTGAGCAGGCTTTCTTAACCATGGCTACTGAGATAAAGAAGAAGTAAGACACCTAATCAACTTCATATTGCTTTTGTTTCGTATTAATCTGATCTCGATTTACATATAAACTTTTATGTCACAGAAATCTCCCATCATATTCATTATCATCTTTTTATGGATACTTGTTGTTTCCTTAGTCTTGTGAAATCATATTTGAGTTTGATAGTATTCTCTCATCAAAATTGTATATACAGAATGGGTATCCAACCTACTGCTAACAAAAAGGCATCAAACACTGTTCAGTTCAACGGGCAGCGCATTGACCAGAAAGGTAACTGTTGTGGCTAAGATTTCTATTGTGGTCTGGATTCCAAAAAAAGAAAAGAAAATATGGCAAGGCAAATTGTAAACAATTGTTGACTAAACTTTCATATGAAACTCGCCGAACATTTATAAGTTTTAGACTTTAACCTTTCTTTCAATTGTCTTCCGCCTTTACGAGAGGGGAAAGAAAAATAGAAGATTACTTCCACTATGTTGGAGGGATCTGGCTTGTAAGTTGTACAATATTCTCGAAATTATTTGAAATGTATTCAGTTGTGAGTATCTTTATGAGGTTAATGTGATAAGCCTGAAACGTCTTTTTCATTTGATACTTCTTTCTGTGTTAATGAATAAGCAAACAAATATATTGAAATCGGTAACAAGGCCAATTCTGAAATGTCCAAAACCTTAACTGCATGGGTTGGCAAAGTTGTCATGAACAGCTGCCATTCTGCAAGTGAATAAAGTTGGACATAATTTTTTGAAATGCTATGTATGGTTTAGTTTTATTACACTGGTGAATTAGAGCTTAAAATTTTTTTTTGAAGAGACAACAAAAAATGAAACAAAGAAAAAGATGCAGGGATTATTTTATTGGAGGTTCCTATACCTTTCAGTAATTTCTATGTGTTCTTTTATTTTGCTTCTCAGGGTGGAGTTTACAATATCATGGCTGCTTACTGTTATTTTTTTCTGACTTATTGAATTACTCTGTTTTAATTGTTGCATATTTTTTCTTCTTATATCTTATTGTACTAGTAATATACTAAAGCTTAATTTAGTTGGTTAACTATCAAATACTTTCTTTCCTCAATTACAAAGTCAGAGAGTTTCTTTCCTGTAAATTTTTAGCTTGGCATCAATGCCCTATGTGATTGATAATCTTAGTCTTTGTCTATCTTTTTTTAATAAATAAAAACATAATAAATTTTTCTGTTTAGTTTTATACTAATTGTAATTCTGATAAAATTGGGTATTGTGGAAAAAGCACAAAACTTTGTCTTCTTAACTTGTTTTCACAATAAAATCTTGTGAATATTGCAACGTAATGTGGTTAGACTTGATGAATCTTGCACATTACGGAGTTTGCTAATTTGAATCTAATGTTCCCATGATTTTTTTTTGCAAATTCAGGTTGTTAGACTATGCAAGATGCCTACTACGATGAGGAATTGGGAGCTGTGATAGATGATAGTTTCTACAAGTCCACATGTTATGTGGAGGGTATGCTTATTATATTAATAGATTTTTTTTGTGAATGTTTCAAGCTTCCACAAAATTATTTTGGAAAACATTTTTTTTAGATTTCAATACGCAAATTAAAGCATTAGGCTGAACATTGTTGAGGCTAATACCTATTCTTTTGTCTTGTAGAATAATTGGCCAAGCTGCTTTCACTAAGAAACATAGATGGATGTTCTCAGATGCTCATTACGAGGGACAGACTTTTGTTGGATCAGTTGGCAGGTGTGATGCATCTCAGGTATCAATGAAAGTTTCTTACCGGTCTTTTTCCCCACAAAAATCTATATTTTTCTCCTAATTATGTGGTAGTTGATTATGTGTAAATTTCATGTTTCCTCAATTTAACTATATGTCTGAGATTATATAAATGGTTGTTGAACTGCAAAATACCTTTTTTTTTCTTGGGAAATGATATAGCTAAAATGGAGAGTGATTTGTTCATGTTACATATTTTGCAATCTTTTCAACTACAGATGATTCTGAGTTTCATCACCAATTTGCTTCTGGAATTAAGGTACCACTTTTCTTCGTTTAATTTCAGTAAGCATGTCTTACAAGTTACATTGCTCTATAAGATTCCAGTTCATGCTAATGTAAAGGTTGAGGGAGCTGCTGATATGTCGCGAGTGGGCCGAGTGGACCCCCAAGCAATAACTTATAAACCATTTATCACTCCGACCACATCCGTTAACCTGCCAACCAACAACCACAATGAAATTGGCAAAATCATTCAGAAGTTATTACAACCACAGCTTCTGGAGCACCCCATCTGGACTCATCCTTCAAGGGATTTTATATGAACAAGGCTTTGGCCTGTCAAATATGCAAGTTTATGGTTAACGAGGTGGACAATGTACTTGTTTGTGATGCTTGTAATGTTGTAATGTGAATGATTTTAAATAATGTATATAATATTTTTTATATTTTATTTTATATTGTATTTGTGTTTGTTAAATAAATGTGCATTATTTTTTTTTTTAAATATGAAAAGGCTATAGCGACGGTCATCGACCATAGCTATAGTGTTCTATAAAACACATCCCTATAGCGACGGTCACCGAGCATTGCTATAGAGTATAGACATATATAGCTACGGTCATGACCGTAGCAATAACTCTCAGCGACCGTTAGTAAAGAGCAAATACACGATTTTGCCATGACCTATAGTTAGGGTCATGATCGCCGAGTGATAGGGACAAAAGACCGCCGCTATAGGCTTTACCGACGGGTTCTATTGCGACGGTCGGCGACGGTCGCTAAAACTTTTAGCGACGGTATTTTGGCCTATAGCGACGGTCGGCGACTGTCGCTATAGACTGATTTTCTAGTAGTGACAGGTATTATCATTTTGTCGGCTGTTCTCACTTGGTTGGGTTGACTCGTTATCGCGCTCCAATAACTGAGCCCTATTTACAACATCTGAATACAAACACAGTTTGTAAGAAAATTAAGTATTGATGTATCTCGGGTTTCAAACCTCTAAGAAACATCCGCGTCATTCTCTCCTCATTATCAACCAAGTGAGACACAAACCGACAACTCTAAGAAACTTAGCTTCAGATTGTGATACACCATATTGTTCGCCCTCCAACTTGATGAACTCTACCTCCTTCATGTGACGAATACTTTCGGGAAAGTACTCTTGTCGTTGAACAGTTCTTGGAATCTCTCCCAAGACATCTTTAGTGCGGCAGGTTAATTACGCTTTACAGATTCTCACTAGTAATCTGCCTTTCCTCGCAACATGAAGGTGTCAAAGGGAACCTTTTGCTCCTCGGAGCATCCCAAGACATCAAATATCTTGGTGATCTGCTTTACTCACGTCTCTGCCTTAAGTGTTTTTGGTTCTCCAATAAACTCCGATGGTCCCAGCTCCTTGAATTGTTTAGCGGTGACCGACTGAGAGTTGCCAATGATTCCACCTGCATTTTGAACAGGAGTCGCTCTCGCCTGATGTTGCATGAATTGCATAAAGCCTCTGAACATCCCATTGTTCATCATTTGATCGATGTTATTATTTACCTGAGGATTATTGTCTTCTTGTTGCACATTATCCTAGGTATTGATCGTTGGTGACTCAACGGTCTCATGTGCTTCATTGCTTATCTCAATATTTTTGGATGCCATTTACAAATACTGCCACAAAACAAGGGTTAATTGACATGTCACATATTATCTTTATACTCTGACCGACCAAATATATACCAAATAAACTTAGGTAGGTCATACTAGCGAAGGAATTTCCCGTCTCTCCCCTCCTAGTTCTTGTCTCACATCTCAGCCAGGGATCATATCCCTAAGCTTTGATACCAACTGTGACGCCCCCAAAATAGGTATACATCACCCATTCTGAGTCGCCAAATTCATGGTATAAAATTCAAATACAACTTAATTATTCAACTTAATGAAATCGTAGAGAGGTCCATCCAAGACAGCGATCCTCCACTCTAAGAAGAAGAGATAGACCTTGAAGAACTAAGACAGGAAGGGATCAGGACAGATGTCCCAACAGGGAACAGATGGGCAAGGGATCATACTCAGGATCTAATCATTGGAGATCCAAGTGCAAGAGTTAAAACAAGAGCTGCTACTCAGAATGAATGCTTCTATCTAAGCTTCATGTCACAGATAGAGCCAAAGAAGATAGAGGATGCTATGGAAGACTCTAGTTGGATAGAAGCCATGCAGGAAGAACTCAACCAATTTGAACGAAGCAAAGTGTGGAGATTGGTACCAAGACCAAAGAGTCATCCTGTCATAGGAACCAAATGGGTCTTCAGGAACAAAATGGATGAAGATGGGGTCATCACCAGAAACAAGGCAAGATTAGTGGCAAAGGGCTATTCTCAAGAAGAAGACATTGGCTATGATGAGACATTTGCACCTATTGCTAGACTAGAAGCCATCAGAATCTTTCTTGCCTTTGCTGCCCACATGAAGTTCAAAGTCTTCCAAATGGATGTCAAGAGTGCATTTCTAAATGGAGAGCTTCAAGAAGAAGTCTACGTAGAACAACCTCCAGGTTTCATCAATCCATCTCTTTCCAATTATGTCTATAGATTAGACAAAGCTTTATATGGTCTTAAATAAGCACCTAGAGCATGGTATGAAACACTGACTAACTTCTTAATAGAAAATGGGTTCACTAGAGGTAGAGTAGATACCACACTATTTCTTAGAAAGCATAAAGACAAAGTCTTACTAGTTCAAATATATGTTGATGATATCATTTTTGGTTCTACTGACGAAAAGTTATGTAAGAGATTCTCTAAGCTAATGCAGAGCAAGTTTGAAATGAGCATGATGGGTGAGCTGAATTTCTTCCTTGGTCTGCAAGTGAAGCAGACTGATGAAGGAATATTCATTAACCAAGCCAAATACATCAAAGACTTACTAAAGAAGTATGGCATGGAATCAGCCTCTCCCATGAAAACACCAATTGCTCCTGCAACCAAGCTTGACAAGGATGAGAAAGGTAAATGTATTGATATAACTCAATACAGAGGTATGATAGGTTCTCTTTTATACCTAACTTCCAGTAGACCAGATATAATGTTTGCAACATGCATATGTGCTATATTTCAGGCTAACCCTAAAGAGTCACATTTGTCTGATGTAAAGAGGATCTTCAAGTATCTCAAGGGTACACCCTACTTGGGGCTATGGTATCCCAAGGAATCCTCATTTGAACTGATAGGATACAAAATGCCGATTTTGCGGGATGCAAAATAGATGTAAAAAGTACCAAAGGCACCTCACAACTTCTTGAAATGACTTGTGTCTGGTTTAGCAAAAAAGCAAAACTCAAAGGTTCACTTCAACCGCAGGTTTAATATATCATGCGGTGGTAGTCATTGTGCTCAGATCCTATGGATGAGAAATCAGCTAACTGACTATGGGTTCGATTTCAAATCTATTCCCATACACTGTGATAACACAAGTGCCATAGCAATAACTCATAATCCTGTCATGCATTCTAGGACCAAGCATATAGAAATATGGCATCACTTTATTAGGGATCATGTGCAAAATGGAACTATATCTTTACAATATATCCCTACTAAATATAAACTTGCTGATGTTTTTACAAAACCACTAGATGAATCCAGATTTAACAAGTTAATAAGTGAGCTAGGCATGCTAAATCTTCAACCATGAACTGTATGCTCTAGATTGTGCTAACCATGACAGATATAAAGGCTATACTCAAAATCGTAGACATGATCAAGGGAAGTTCACGATCGTAGAGCCGAACAGACAACTACCTCAATAATCGTAGCAAAGACTCAACTATCATAGTGCAGACTCGACGATGACCTAAAGCCCTTCCAATAAGCAAAGTGAATCCTGTGATGACAAGCCTCATAACAATGCAATCTCTCTAAGAGGTGCCTCAGGGACAAACCTAACCCTTGAATCACCAAGAGGTTGGCCCTTCCCGAGTTACCTTAAAAAGAATGCTTAGTCAAAAACTCATCACAAGGATCCGGACAGACTCGACGATCGTAGGACAGACTCTACGAATGGTGATCAGACTCAATGATCACGGACAGACTCGACGATCGCAGGGCGACTCAACGACTGTAAGACTATCTCTACGATCGTAGTCATCCTAAGGACATCTCAAAGATCAAGACTCAATGGGAAAATCAGTACATTCATGCACAGTCAAAAACGTAGAGCCAAGCATAAAGCGACACCTGTCCCACTAAGTCAATAAAAGAGAGATGGAAGCTACAAGTACAAATTGGAACCGTGTTTTTTGAAATCTGAAGTTCAAAAGATTATCTCTCTCTCTCTCAAAGCAAAACCCTAACTCAAGAGAAAGCTCAGTCGTATTCCATTTCTCAACTACAGAATCATGGCTGCTTCAAATGTAATCTCAGGCTACAGACTCTATTTTGATGAGTTCAAGGATGCTCCACCAAAATTTCACAAGACCTTAGAACTATTAAAGAAGGCAGGTCTTGAAGAGGCGTTGAGCACCGACACCCTCATCTATCCCAAGCTAGTGAAGGAGTTTTACAATAATGGAGTGTACGAACACAACACCATCACTACACGTGTAAGAGGAGTTGAAATGATGCTAAGGGAAGAAAACTTCAATCTGGCCCTAGGTTTCAAGAACGTGGGGCACCCATTTCTAGACAGCATAAGCTTCAAAGAGGGTTTGAAGAAAATACACCACAAGAAGAATCCCTCTGTGAAAGGAAAAAAAAGAAGGAGTTCCCTCAAAGGTATGAATTTTTGGCTGACATTATTGGGAAATGCATCTGCTGCTAGAGCTCAGGTTATGACTCGATAAATGAGACTCGGCTCAAGCTCATGTCAGCTTTGGTTCATGGTACTCAACTCAATAATTGGGCTGTATTACTCGAGTGGATCGGAAGTGGATCGTCAGCTCGAAGAAATCAAAGAGTACTCCGAAGATGCTGTATGGGAGATTCATTAGCATCATTCTGCAATCTACATTGGGTGACAAAATTGGGGATGATGAAGGAGAAGCTATCAACCCAAATCGAAGAATGACACAGCAGTTGTTTAAGAACTGGGAAAGGAACCCTGCTGATTATGTAAGAATGATGACAGAGTCTAGTGGGAGAACTGGGGAACAAAAGGAAGCAGGCTTTCCAGGAGGAATGTCTGTTGTAAAAGAAGCTGAAGAGGATCAAGCCACTATTTCACAGATCTTAAAGAAGAACAAGACTGGTCATAAGTCCAAAAGACCAATAGTGTCTTCGATCGTAGAGTCTCCGCTGTTCTCTAAGACCAGGCCAAGTGTGGCAGAAATGGAAGAAGCTGCTTCAAGAAGAGTGGCTGATCAACGTGGCAAAACAAAGAATCAAGAGAGTCCAGAAGTGGTGACTAAAACCAGCAAAACAAGGAGAAAGCTGGTCAAGAAGTATATTCTTGAGAATAAAAAAATACTGAAGAAGGAAGCCAAGAGTGTGGTTGCAAAAGTAGAACTATCCCAAGTAAACTTAGAAGAAGATGCTCCAGCTGAGGGGGAGTTTCCTGAAATTCTCATGATCGAGTATACATCGGCTGAGGGGGAGAAGCCTACTGCTCAAGAAAAGGTTCCAGCTGGAAGGGACTCTCTGAACTTAGAAGAAGATTTACCAGCTGAGGGGGAGTTTCTAAACCTCCAAGAAGATGTTCATAGTGAGGGGGAGCCTCATAATATCCCAATGGCTGAAGAAGAGGTCCTTGCTCAAGATGGAGATGAACCAATGCAAAACCGTCCAGAGGCCATTGAGATAATGGATTCTTCAGAAGAAACCAAAGAAGAGGAAGAAAATGATGATGATGATGAGCTTGAAATTACTGGTGTAGGGAAAGATGGATACAGAAGCTATCTGTATAACCAAGTTGTAAGACCCCGAAATTTTTTAAATAAAAAGAAATTTCCTTTATTTATTATTTTGAAATAGTAAGGGTTGATTTGATTAATGTGGATAGTTAAGGGTTCAATACGCAAATATTTCAAAATAAGCAAGTGGTTATTAAATATTCATCATTGTTTGGGGAATATTCGTTTGGTCGTGGAATATTCGTCTCGCTTGTGGGAAATATTCGTATTTACTGCCAAGCAAATGCATGTGTGGGCCCCATAACTGAAAGCGATTGGATGAAGAAAACGCACAAATATAAGTTGTTTTTAAATAAATCGGCAGTAGTTGTTACCAAGTATCATTTGTTGGAATACCCGGTGGTTAAAACACACTAATACGCCATATTGAACAAGAAGCACTGCCAGTATTGCACCAATTATTGATTCTTACGTAAGAAGGCACTACTCAATAATGGTTACGATAATTACCGCTCAAAGATTTTATTGAGTTAATAATTGCTTTGCGTTGATATTTTATATTGTTGTTGTTTCAATAATTGTCATTACACAATATTTTTCATTATCGAAGCAATAATTCATATTATCCGAATAATATTATTAGATAACATTATTGGCAATGTCTAGAAAGTTACATACTAAGGAGAGGTTTGGTCACCTAATTGCCGCCAAGAGTAAGAAGAAATTCTTATTGGAAAGCCCCTCTTTCCTGAACCGCACTCGGTTGGCAATATTGTGATTCGTAATATTATTTGTGAATAATTAATTATTGATTTATATGATAAGGAAAATATTGATTTTATGTGGATATAGATGGAGAAAATTTTTAAAATGACAATTGTTGAAAATTAATATTTTATCTTTTTCTGATAAAATAATTCATTTAAATATATTATTTTAATAATATATTAACGGTGATATTTTTACAACGAATGTGGGATATATGAGTATACTGAGGAGGAAGAGTATTTTGTTGCAATAAATGTTTAAAACATGTTAAACAAGTCGGTGGACCCCATTTATTGACTGAAATTTGATTATAACCTGTAAAATTGCCCGTTTGTGGATTTCGGTCAATTTTGATTGGAATTTGGAAAAACTTTCTTCTGCAAAGTTGTAGAGAATTGAATTTCCTATAAAAACTCGCGAGATTCAAATTTTCTGATAAAAGGGCTATTTATTATGAATTATTGAAGTTCAAAGCTCAAATAATTGATTTTGAAGTTTAAAATATTTAAAATTAGAAAAACGTTTTTCTTATTTTTTTTTCTAGAAGGTGGCATGTGTTTGATTGCTGAAATCAGATTCTAGACATGTGTAGAAAATAATATAATTATATTATTAATTTATTAAATTTTACGCTTTGGTGTTCTAAGCAATTTCCTATAAATATAGGGTGTTTAGGTTAGAATTGAAAATCACACCGTAAATCAAGTTTTCTCTCTCTATATTATCGAGCGTATTCTTGTGAGTATTTTGAGTATACTTTGAGTATTGCTATACTGGTGCAAATCCAAGTCATAGCTTATATCCTGTTTTTAAATGAAAAGTCTTGATCTTTCGAGGTAAGGGATATTATTTTTTCAGAATGATATTATTTCTTCAATATCATTATCTTTGAAATGTTGATCCAAGTTTTTATCAAATTTGGAACTTTTTCATGCTCAAGGTTACTATTCATGGGTTACTATTCATGAGTTACTATTCACGAAGTTACTATTCATGAGTTACTATTCACGAGTTACTATTCACGAGTACTATTCATGAAGCGTGAAGATGTTTTTGTGGAATTTCTATCTTTTGGTGTCGAGTTACTATTCACGTGATATCTGGCCTTTATTCACGTATCTGACTATTCACGTATACTGTCTATTCAATCGAAAAATAAAATTTCTTCTTTTCGTCTAAAAATATCTATTCGGATACTAACTCGATTGTATCCATGTTTTGATCATTCTTGAATTTTACACCACTATGATTATTTTTGAGGTATTTTTGGGCGTGGATAAAACAAAGTACGAATCCTTAATCCTTAATCCTCATCATTTTGTTTCAATCGGATTCGCTTTCTTTAAAATATTTTTCATCATCTTCGCCTTAAATGATGATATTATGGAATATCTTTGGCCGTAGTGCAAAGATGAATGATTTCTGAAGAATATCTTTGGCTGTGTGCAAAGATGAACAGTGTTTAAATGAACATGACCAATCGATGAATATCTTTGGCACATGAAGTGCAAAGATGAATATTTGATTCAGATGTATATTGATTGATGTTACTGAGGGATAAAATATTGATGATGGACTGTTAAATTCATAGATTATAGTAGATTTCATTCTCTACGTAACTCTTCTATGAATTATTATTTCATTGCGAATATTGATTTAAAATTTGTTGTCTATTGTATTCTATCGATTTTTTCCTCGTTGAAGACTAACGATAATTTGTTGTATATTATCTTAGTCATAATATTCTTCTTGAGCTAGTTGAGCTCACCTTTTCCTTTTTGTTCCATTTTTCTCGTGGAGGCGAGAATATAAGAAAGTACGAGTCTGGGGTATGGAATGAAGGTTCTAAAGAGAGTTGTTTAGTAGTCCTCACCATTTTGTAAAATAATGAATCAATAATTATGATGGGGATTTATTTGCGTGTGGATATTGTCTAGATGGCAATATCTCGTATTTAAACTCAAAGTTTATATGTTGTAATAATAAAGTTGTAGTTATTTCGTACCATGTATTTGGCGACTCGAGAATGGGTTGGATGGAATGGACCTATTTTGGGGGCGTCGCGGTTGATATCGAGCTTAGGATATGATCTCTGGCGAGATCGGGAATAGAACTAGGAAGGAGAGACGAGTAAATCCTTCGCTAGTGTGTCCTACCTAAGCTTATTTGTTAGTTGGTCAAGATATATAGGATATTATGTGATATATTGATTTCCTTAATTAACCCTTATTTTATGACAAGATTTGAGAATGTCGAATGAGAATATTAACAATGGAGTAAATGAGACCGTGGAGTTGCTGTGACTCACCAACGAGGAGAACGTCTGCAACAGTCGGCAATGTTCCTCCCATGAACAACACCACCGAAAGCGGATGAGGAATGAGGGATGTTTAGAAGTTTTTGCGCTTCATGCAAAATCGACGAGGAGACTCGTGTTCAAAATACTGAGGAGGAAATGATAGCAATTCACTCGGTGGTCACAAACAAGCGATTCAAAGAGTTGGGACCACCGAATTCGGGAAAGCCGATCCGATTAAAGGCGAGAGGCGTGGTCAAACAAATTACCAAGATATTCGATGTCTTGGGATGCACAGAGAAACAGAAAGTTCCATTCGCCACCTTTATGTTCCGTGGCGAGGCATTCATGGTGGGAATCAGGAAGCGTACCCATCCAAATTTGCACTCGGATGTCGTGGAGACGTTTGAAGCAGTTCAATGACAAGTACTTCCTGAAAGTATTCGTATACGTATGAAGGAAGTGGAGTTTATTAGACTAGAGCGAAATAACATGATTTGTCCCAAAGACGAGGCGAAGTTCGCGGAGTTATCGAGTTTGCACCTCATTTGGTGGAGAATGAGGAACGATGACGCGGATGTTTCGAGAGTTTTGAAACCCGACATACGCCAAGATCTCATTTCTCATAAATTTTCTCTCTATTCAGATGTTGTCAATGAGGCTCGATTGTTAGAGCGAGATAACGAGTACGTTCAACCGAGGGACCATAACCAGGATCATACCAAGATAATAGCGGTCATCGAAATAACGATAACCAAATGAGAAAGAAGAATACGAGACAAAGCGGTAACCACTCGGGTGGTAATCGTGGCCATGAAAATAGAAGAAACGAGTCGGGAGGAGATTTTAAAAGAGGAGATTCAACAACGACCATGTGAGGACGTCGGCACCAAGAGTAGCAACTAGTTTTAAGGAGGAGAACGCGACCACCTATTCGTATGTTATAAATCTTGGAAAGAGGGACATATCTCATCCAAACCGTCCCACAACAGCTTTAAGGTATGCTATAATTGTGGAAAAGAAGGACATATCGCTTTCGAGATTATGACGATATCAAAACCCAGTCCAGCGGGAATGGTGACTCAAAAGGATGTCCCAGAAAAGTCAAAGTCAACGGTTCCTGGAAGAGCGTTTGTCGTGACCGGTCAAAATACGAGGAACCCGAACGAAATTAGCACGGGTTAGTTAATTATAAATTCTTGCGAAGTTTATACCTTACTAGATACCGGTTCTACCCATTCTTTTATCTCTCTTGCTTGCGTTCAACGTTTGAACTTGACTACGGAGAAATTAAACTTTGACCTATCTGTGGAGACTCCATTAGGAGAAAATTTCATTACATCCGTTATTTAAAAATCTTGCTTGATTCAAGTTGGCACTATCACATTACCTGTTAACCTTATTTCTATAGAGATATTTGCTTTTGATGTGATTTTAAGGTTAACTACTCATCATGCCAAAATTGATTACTTTCGTAAGGTTGTTAGTTTTCATATTCCTAAGCAACCTGTTATTCGAATTCAAGCAATCAAACCATTGTAATCAAACATTTTCATATCAAGCCATGAAGTCATTCGTTTATTATGGATGTCAAGTTTTCTTAGTCCATGTTATGGATTTGAATAAAGACACGCCGATTTGAATAATATTCTTGTTGTTATTGATTTTTCCTGACGTATTTTATGAAGAATTTCTTGGCTTACTCCCAAAGCCTGATATTAAATTTTGTATCGACTTTGAACCCGGTACAAAATTCATTTCTAAAATCTCATATCGAATGGCTCCTATTGAACTCGTGGGAGTTAAAAATTCAACTATAGAATTTGGTACTGAGCCTTTATCTTGTGACTTCCTTTGTGGAATTCACCGCCGAACTCTCTGTAGGGGACGCCATATTCGTGCGATAGTAAACCGATAGGAGTCATTATGACGTCTTATCCAAGATTAGGATATGAGTCACAATTGAGAGCAACCTAAGTCGATGAATTGAAATATGTAGCTTTCAGGCTTAGTTGGTTATTATCGAGATTCGTGGAAGGATTTTCTTGAATCGCTACTCCGCTAACTTAGCCGACTCGAAAAGATACAAATTTGTATGGAGCGAGGAATGCGAGAAGATTTTCCAAGAGCTCAAGAGGCGACTCATTTCGCACATATTCTAACCATACCATCTTGGAAAGCGAACGTGGTAGGCCGACGCGCGAAAGTAGAAGATCATATGCGGAACGAGTGCGATGATGTCAAGTATATGCATAGAGCTAACTTTAATAGAAAAAGTTAAGGTTGCTTTCGCCACCAATCTTGAGTCGATGCGTATGAAGAAGAAAGTACAAGAAGGAGCAATTCCTAAGCGAGAATTGATGAAGAAGGAATACTTCGAGTCCACTCTAGACTTTGTGTTCCTAACGACTCTGATTTGAAGTACAAGATTATGATGGAGGCACACAACACGCCATTTGCAATTCATCCTGGAAGTACTAAAATGTATCGTGATCTTCGACATACATTTTGGTGGAACAATATGAAGAGAGAGATTGCAAAGTTTATCTCGATGTGTTTAACTTGCTAACGTGTAGAAGGCGGAGCATCTTGTACCTAAGGGTCCGTTGCAACCACTTGAGATTCCTTGAATGGAAGTGGGAACACATTACTATGGATTTCAATTCTACGGGTCTTCCTACGGTTTCTCAAGGCATCAATGCTATTTGGGTTATTGTTGATAGATTAACCAAGTCTTCTCATTTCTTACCGATACGAGAGACTTATTCCTTGAACGCCTTTCTCGTATATGTACGTAAATGAGATTGTGAGATTGCATGGCATGCCAAGATCCATAGTTTTAGATCGTGACCCAAGATTCACTTCATGATTTTGGGTTAGCTTGCAAAAAGCTATGGGCACGCAATTTATTTATTGGCTTGGCATACCATCCTCAAACGGATGGGCAATCGAAAAGACTACTCAAACTCTTGAAGATATATTAAAACTCGTGTCCTAGATTTTAAAGGAAGTTGGGATAAGTACTTGCCATTGGTGGAATTCTCATACAACAATAGTTATTAAACAAATATAGGCATGGTTCCGTTCAAGCATTATATGGACGAAAATGTCGTTTCTCGAATATGTTGGGATGAGGTGGGTGAAGCAACATTGTTGGGACCCGAGAGTTAGTACGATAACTACCGAAAAGATCCAAATGATTCGACAACGTATACAAACGGCACAAGATCGACAAAAGAGTTATGCGGATCTTCATCGAAAGGACGTGGAATTTAATGTAGGGGATCATGTATTATTGCGAAGTTGCTCCATGGAAGGGAGTTACAAGATTTGGGAAGAGAGGAAAGCTCAATCCATGATTTATTGGTCCATTTCAAATTCTTGACCGAGTAGGAAATGTAGCCTATAGACTTGCGTTACCTCCGATTATGTCTCGTGTTTCATAATGTGTTTCACATATCTCAGTATTTCAGTAAATATGTGAAAGACCCGAACCACGTTATAGAGTTAGAACCAGGACGAGATAGCAGAAGACTTAACGTATGAGGAGGTACCGTCAAAGATTTTGGATAGGAAGAAGCATGTCCCACGCTGAAAAGGTTATACCACAAGTTAAAGTTTTGTGGAAGAATCATGCTATAGAGGAAATGACACGGGAATTGGAAATGAAATGAAAGCGAGGTATCCTCACCTTTTCAAACACCAGTATCGTCGTCAATTTCGAGGACGAAATTTCATAAGGAGGGAGGTTGTAAGACCTCAAAATTTTTTAAATAAAAAAGAATTTCCTTTATTTATTATTTTGAAATAGTAAGGGTTGATTTGATTAATGTGGATAGTTAAGGGTTAAATACGCAAATATTTCAAAATAAGCAAGTGGTTATTAAATATTCATTGTTGTTTGGGAATATTCGTTTGGTCGTGGAATATTCAATCGCTTGTCGGGAATATTCGTATCGACGCAGTAGCAGTGACCATGTGTGGGCCCCATAACGGAAAGCGATTGGAAGAAGAAAACGACAAATATAAGTTGTTTTTAAATAAATCCACGTTAGTTATTACTGATTATCATCGTTGGAATACCCGTGGTTAAAACACACTAATACGCGTTGTTGAACAAGAAGCACACCAGTATTGCACCAATTATTGATTCTTACGTGAAGGCACTACTCAATAATGGTTACGATAATTAATTGCTCAAATTTTTTATTGAGTTAATAATTCTTTGCGTTGATATTTTATATTGCTGTTGTTTCAATAATTGTCATTACACAGTATTTTTCATTATCGAAGAAATAATTCATATTATCTGAATAATATTATTAGATAACATTATTGGCAATGTCTAGAAAGTTCTGTCTAAGGAGAGGTTTGGTCACCTAATTGCGCGCCAGTAAGAAGAAATTCTTATTGGAAAGCCCCTCTTTCCTGGGAACTGCCTGGTTGTCAATATTGTGATTCTGTAATATTATTTGTGAATAATTAATTATTGATTTATATGATGAGGAAAATATTGATTTTATGTGGATATAGATGGAGAAAATTTTTAAAATGACAATTGTTGAAAATTAATATTTTATCTTTTTCTGATAAAATAATTCATTTAAATATATTATTTTAATAATATATTAACTGGTGATATTTTTACAACGAATGTGGGATATATGAGTATACATGGAGGAAGAGTATTTTTGTTGCAATAAATGTTTAAAATATGTTAAACATGTCATGGGACCCCATTTATTGACTGAAATTTGATTATAGCCTGTAAAATTGCCCGTTTGTGGATTTCGGTCAATTTTTGATTGGAATTTGGAAAAACTTTCTTCTGCAAAGTTGTAGAGAATTGAATTTCCTATAAAAACTCAAGAGATTCGAATTTTCTGATGAAAGGGCTATTTATTATGAATTATTGAAGTTCAAGTTCAAAAAATAATTGATTTTTGAAGTTTAAAATATTTAAAATTAGAAAACGTTTTTCTTATTTTTTTCTAGAAGGTGGCATGTGTTTGATGGCTGAAATCAGATTCTAGACATGTGTAGAAAATAATATAATTATATTATTAATTTATTAAATTTTCTGCTTTTGGTGTTCTAAGCAATTTCTATAAATAGGTGCTTAGGTTAGAATTGAAAATCACACCGTAAACTGAAGTTTTCTCTCTATATTATCGAAATGTATTCTTGTGAGTATTTTGAGTATACTTTGAGTATTGCTATACTGATTGCAAGTCCAAGTCATAGCCTATATCCTGTTTCAAATTTAGAAGTCTTGATCTTCGAGGTAAGTGGATATTATTTTTTCAGTAATGATATTATTTCTTCAATATCATTATAATTGAAATGTTGATCCGAAGTTTTTATCAAATTTGGAACTTTTTCATGTCGGGTTACTATTCATGGGTTACTATTCATGAGTTACTATTCACGAGTTACTATTCATGAGTTACTATTCACGAGTTACTATTCACAAGTACTATTCATGAAGCGTGAAGATGTTTTTGTGGAATTTCTATCTTTTGGTGTCTGAGTTACTATTCACGATACTGACTACTATTCACGATATCTGTATTATTCAATTAAAAATAAAATTTCTTCTTTTTCGTCTAAAACATCTATTCGGATACTAACTCGATTGTATCCATGTTTTGATCATTCTTGAATTTTACAAAGACTATGATTATTATTTTGAGGTATTTTTGGACGTGGATAAAACAAAGTACGAATCCTTAATCCTTAATCCTTGTCATTTTGTTTCACTTTGGATTCGCTTTCTTTAAAAATATTTTTCATCATCTTCATCTTAAATGATGATATTATGGAATATCTTTGGCTGAAAGTAGTGAGATGAATGATTTCTCAAGAATATCTTTGGCTCAGTAGTGCAAAGATGAACAGTGTTGAGATGAACATGACCGATTGATTAATATCTTTGGCTCAGAGTGCAAAGATGAACAGTGTGTTTAAATGAACATGACTAATCGATGAATATCTTTGGCTCAGTGGTGCAAAGATGAATATTTGATTCCGTATGTATATTGATTGATGTTACAGGGATAAAATATTGATGATGGACCGTTAAATTCATAGATTATAGTAGATTTCATTTTCTACGTAACTCTTCTATGAATTATTATTTCCACATGAATATTGATTTAAAATTTGTTGTCTATCAGTATTCTATCGATTTTTCCTGTTGAAGACTAACGATAATTTGTTGTATATTATCTTAGTCATAATATTCTTTATTGAGCTAGTTGTGCTCACCCTTTTCCTTTTTGTTCCATTTTTCTCGTGAGGCGAGAATATAGCGAGTAATTAAGCCTGGGGTATGGAATGAATGTTCTAGAGAGAGTTGTTTAGTAGTCCTCACCATTTTTGTAAAATAATGAATCAATAATTATGATGGGGATTTATTTGCGTGTGGATATTGTCTAGATGGCAATATCTGTATTTAAACTCAAAGTTTATATGTTGTAATAATAAAGTTGTAGTTATTTCTGTACCATGTATTTGGCGACTCAGAATGGGTTGGATGGAATGGACCTATTTTGGGGGCGTCACACAAATGTTTTCTTACCTACCCATGATGGCATACCATCAAGCTCAAATCCTGAAATCATGGGATCACATGTTCTGGAGCTTAAAGGAATATCCAACAATCTCAGTTCTGGCTCATGGATTTCCAGGGAAAGTCATCTTCGCCAAAAAGCTGCTTACCAACCATTCCTCATCAAAAGACAAACCTGAGGTATTGACTATCCCTACCAGTTTTAGAGTTAATCACCTGCCATCATCTTTATTTAGCTATTTCTATGAATTTCCTAAATGGCTGGAAGTGATTCCCAATCCAATAAATCAGTTTCCAGTTGCAGAATCCCAAAATTCTGTAACTGAAGAACCAGAAGAAGTCAACCTTACCTTACTCCCTCAAATCACCAACTCTACGATTCCAGACTCAAGCCACATCGTAGAGTCCAATATTGAAATCGTAGAGTCACCTATCCCAGATATCTAAACCCAAACCCCTCCAGCTAATATACCATCCTCCTCATCACATGACTTTTTCAGTCTTGATCGTGCGTTGTACAATTTGCAAGATCAATCTCCACCAAGAACCCCTCAAATGGACAATCCCCAATCAAATAATGCTCTCCCAAGCCTGCCTACCAAGGATGACTTAAAAGAAACCTCTGAGCAGATGATCAAGTCTATCGAATCAAGTCTGGAATCCCACTCTGATCTCCTCAACATCTGCTTGAATCAAATGATAAAAGTTGCTAACAAATTCCCTAGTACAATGAATACTGAGCTCACTACGAGACTAAGGGAAATTATCAAAGAGATTCTGAAGAGTATATCAGACAGAGATGAGATCCATTTCAAGTTGTCACAAACAACGAGAGGTCAGGTTTGAAATGCGAGAAAAACCAAGATCGTCAACATCAAATTATCTTTGACAATATTCTCAACTTGAAAGCTTCAGTCATTGACTTCCAGAAATCTTATGCCAATCAGGAGCAGCATAATGATATGATTCTGACAGTCCTCCAAAATAAAGAAGCTAGAGCTGAAAAATAGATCAAGGAGAATAGAGAGGACATTGCTCAAACCCAAAGCCAACTGAATAAGCTTGTTCAAAGAGTTAATCCACATCACCGATATTCAAACCCTCGATCTTGATATAAAGGGGAGAATAATAAAAGGACAGAGATCAAGGAGGTCAAGGCAGAGGAAGAGGTCATGAAACTCATGAAAGGGGGAGAAGTCAATTTCATGTTCGCACTCAACGATCCGGTAAGCGAGAAATTGTAATAATTTATTCCTACAGCTATTCCTCTGAGTCATAAGGAGCCAACTCCTAGCTCACAAGACGTGTCTACGGTACGCATACGAATGCCAATTGGATATCCTACATTCATGCGCAGACATGAAGAGAATCCAGTTCTAAGTCTAAGCGAGCTGGAAGAGCTAGCAAGAAATGAGGAAGCTCAAAGGAAAAGAAGGGCTGAGGAGTATGCCAACCCACATCCACATAAGAGGACAAGGAAACAGAGATAAGTTAAAACTCAAATTTCCTATTGATGTAATGCTGAATTGTAATATCTTCTGATCATCAATAAATTCATATTTATTCTCTAGAAATTTTAGCTGCTCACTGAAATACTAAGTCATGTTTAATTTCCTGCAAATGCATCTAGTGACTAATAATCATGACATCAAATCTCCTTGGTTATGTCAACATCAAATAGGGGGAGATTGTTGGGAGAATGCATATTATGATTTGATGTTTTAATGCATGTGTTCATGATTATAATGTAAGGTCCTTAAATAAATATATGTACAAGGACTTAGTGATAGATCAAAATTGTTAGGCTGATCTAAGCTTTCAACGTGTATCATTCTGTTAAAGAATGTATAGATAGAAAGATCAAAAGTCATTAGTTGATCTTAAGATGTAATAGATTAGTCTTGAAGAAATCATAGTGCATCGGTTTGATCAACATTGCGTGAAGTCAAGGCGTAAAAATGTAGAGCCCAAGATCGTAGTATGCGCCCGCCTCAAGGAGACTCTTCAGATTTCGTAGAGTGGTCCCAACGATTGCCGAGCTAACTCCACGATCGTAGTTTGCTGAAGGAAACATGAAGTTTAGAAGTCAACGATCGTAGTGTGCTCTCGGGAATGTAGAGTCAACAACACGAGCAAGAGAAGATCGTAGTGTACAAAGGTTTTAAAGGGAAATCGTAGTGCTCTCAACTAATAGCATCGTAGTGTGCAAAGATGTAAAAGACACTACGATCTAAATTGTAGAACACCACGATCCAAATCGTAGAGCATCATCTGTCCCACGTCAGAAAACGTCGAGCCGAATGATCTGTGTTTTCAACAAGTGAGGAATGGATCCCAGATGCTGCAGTACTCATCAGTCCCAGATTGTATGAAATATCCTTAGTATGCAATAAAGAAGCGCATTGAAGAAGCTAAGGATAGTACTATGGGTAAGAGGGACAAAACATCTTTTCAGGTGGTAGGTGAGAAAGCGACTGCAAAGGTCGGTGGGCGTAATGCGTAATTCGTAAGATGTGCGAAATGTCTCCATCACAAAGATGTAAAGTTCAGATGCATTTAATGCCACAACGGATGGATCCAACGGATAGTTTTCAACATCACATATATACAGATCAGACAGATGAGAGAGAAGAAAAGAATAAGAAAGCATTAATCAAACAACGTGAACATCTCTCTCAAGCTCAACTCTACGATCCGAGATATTGCAAAGCTTGCTTCACTACTCGGTTCTTAACGAACCAAAGGCTTACACAAAGAATCGAGTAGCAAAACCATCAAGAACTCAACAACTATCAATCAACTAAAGAAGTATACCAAGTCTCTTTGGACTTGAAGAGTTTGTAGTGAATCGTAAGAAAGCCAAGTCTGCTTGGACTTGAAGAGTTCAAGAGTGAACTAGAAGTTCCTAGATCACCGGGTCTGAAGAAATCAGTGTGATTCGTAAGATTGTAAAAGACATCCTTAGTGGATATCCTACTGAAGAGTAAAGAGTGGACTAGAGCTTTGAGTGCTCAACCACTTAAAAACAACTGTGTCATTTACATTCATGCTATAACTGCTATATCTGCTATAACTGCCTTACTCGCTCATAACTCCATTGCTTGGTAAAGAAGATTAAAACAAATACTAATTTCGCAAAGTTTTAATCATTATCTAAGAACAAGTTAAAACGAAAAGATTTTTAAATATCTATTCAACCCCCCCTTCTAGATAACTTGTGCCTACTAGGAACTAACAATTGGTATTAGAGCAAGTTCTATTTTATAGCTTACACGCTTTAGTAGATCCAAATGGCACTGCATCAAGCTTAATCCAGACCGGGAGGCAAAGAAGCCACCAATGTGCAACAAAGATAAATTTGCTAACTGAAAGTCGATGCAAGCTTACATGGACTCAATAGATGAAGATCTATTTGAGATCGTTTTTAATGGGCCTATATATACCGGCAAAGCTTTCACCAACCATCGACGATCCAAACAGTAGTACAAATAAAAGTGAAAGAAGAATGGATGATACGATAAGAGAGTCATCCAACTTGATAAAAAGGCAAAGAACATCCTGTTCCAATCCTTAGAGGACGATCGGTTTGAAAATGTTGTAAACAGCAAAACAGCTAAGGAAGTTTGGGAAGCACTGCTGATTATGCACGAAGGAACTGAAGAAGTCAGAGAGAACAAGCGGTCTCTCCGACACAAAGAAGATGAAATGTTCGCTTCGCCATGCAGGGGAGAAAACGTGACTGCAACTTATGAAAAATTTAACGTTCTGCTCAACTCTCTACGAGTGTATGGGAAGATCTATCCTAACAAGGATCTAACCATCAAATTTATGAGAGCCCTACCGAGCAGGTGGGATGCAAAGACCACAACAATAAGAGAATCAAAGAATCTTAATGAGATGACAGTTCAATAATTGTATGGAAATCTCCTGACGTACGAATTGGAGCTGACCCAACGCGCTGAAACCTTATCAGAAGGAAGAAGAAAGGATAAGGGTGTTGCTCTCAAGGCAAATGAAAGTGCATCGAAAGTCATCACCGAGATTGACTTTAATGATGATGAAGACGATGACGATGACTTTGCTATGCTGGTAAAGAGACTAAGAAGGTTTATGCGACAAGGCAGAACCGGCAAGCCAAAGAAAGTCGGCAACTACGTCATCCAGGAACAAATGAATGATTTATGCTACAATTGCAAGAAACCTTGTCATTTCATTGCCAACTACAACAAGCCTATCAAAGAAGAGCTAAAGATGAAATCTCAGGCAAAGAAAGAATACAAAGGGACCAAGAGGCCTCAAAAAAGAGACAAAGGCCTTGTTGCCAGAGGATCGTGGAGTGATTCAGATAATGACTCAAATGCAGACTCCGGAGATGAGGAAGAACAACATATGGCCAATCTGTGCTTAATGGCCAAACATGCAAAGGACAAACAAAGCCTAAACATACATAATGTAAGTATCGATGAGGTATTTGACTTTAATTCTCCTGATGTAGATATAAGTGACTTGAGAACTGCTTTGCATGGCATAACCACTGACCTACATCAATACATGAAGTGGTTCAGAGTCTGGTCTAAAGATCATTCACTTCTTTAAGAGGAGAAGAAGAAAGTTCAAGAAGAGCTTGAAACAGCTCTTCTAAGTACTAATCTTCTCTCTAAGCTTGAAGCTGAGAATGAAACTTTAAAACAGACAAACACACATCATGCACAATGAGAGTCTAAGCTAACCTCTAAAATTGAGGATCTAGAGAAGACTATCTCTCGCATGGAATGCATCCTCATCATCCATGGATCGCCTCTCTTTCTAGTCGGAGAAGCACATTCTGACGTAACAGGCTTTGGCTTTGGGGAATCCATTTCAGAGCTAAGTGTGGAAAAGACAATGGAAACTAACACTAGTAATGTCTCAAGTTTTAGTAGAGGCATTGCTTTTGTGAAATCCTCACAGTTGGAAGAACCAGTTCAACCTTGTTCTACTATCTCTAGATACTCAGAGAAGTAAAGGATCTCACGCTGGTCTGGGTTTCATCAAGGAAAAGAGTAATCCAACCTCTACTTACCAACCTCGACTAGCCCAGTAAGAAATATTATGACTAAGATAATGCAGAATAAATTATCGTTAGCCTTCAACAATGTTAAACTGATAAAATACAATAAACATCTAGTTTAACTACAGCGGAACAAGAAATCCATTAGAAGTGTCAAGTAGAGCATGATATCTACTATCTTCTATGATTTAAAAAGGTTTTTCATCAACTTTATCGTTAAGACTCAGCTTAATAAATAAACCACATCATCGAATCATCCCTGTACCACGGTCAAGGATATTCATGTAATCATCAATGGTCATGATTATACCGAATAATCCCTGGTTATAATCATACCAACAACTATCCATCAATGCACTACAGGCTAATGAGGACTTTTACCACATCATTTGTAACATTACGGTCATGATTATACTGAATAATCCCTAGTCATAATCATACCAATCAATAGTACATCTATGCACGTAAGCCACAGATAACTTTTATCACAATATAAGCATGAGGATGATGACAATGATATAAGAATTCAATTAAAAGAAAACAAAGGAATTTTTTTTAAAGATTTATAATTTAATTTATCAAGAATTAAATAATTTCAAATTGTCATCATGATACTGCTTTGTGGAGTAAATTCAAAAATAATATTGTATCAAAAATGATATGGACAGCAAAGAAATTAATTTTTGTCATGAATAATTCCCCGTGAATAGTACCCCAGTGAATAGTACCCTGTGAATAGTACTTCAAGAATAGTACCCCGTGAATAGTACTTTGTGAATAGTATTGAGAATAGTACTTTGTGAATAGTACCCGTGAATAGTATTTTATGAATAGTACCCCGTGAATAGTACTTTATAAATAGTACCGTAAAAATAAATACTACTCATGGACAGTACTCCGGCATGAAAAGCTTAAAATTTAACAAGAATGTGTAGAAAATATCCTTGTGAAACGATACTAGATGAAGCACAAATTTTAAGGATATTCTACTAATTTCACGGAGTATAGAAGCAATACTTTAACAAAATGAGGGTATAATCAGGAATATGAGACGAAATAATATTACTCACATACTACAAAGTATGGAAGAAAATATTATGTGAAACACCATATTTTATGAATAAAAATTTAATTTTCTCGAAATATTTTTTTTGAATATTATGGTGTGGATTTGATATAATGTTATAGTTATGGTAATATTTATAAATTTTACAAAATAAGCAAGTGGTTATATAATATTTATGTTGTCAGGGAATATTCGTTTGGTCATGGAATATTATTTCTGTCGGGGAATATTCGTACGACGGCGCAACCATTTGTGGGCCCCATAACGGAAAACGGTCGGATGAAGAAAATGACAAGTTTGAGTTTTTATAAATAACGTCGGAATTGTTACCGCAAGTAACACTCGTTGGAATACTCGCGGTTAAAACACACGATGAGACGTGGTGTCGCACAAGAAGATACATGATTGCACCAATTATCGATTCTTACGTAAGAAGGCACTACTCAATAATTGTTACAGTAATTACTGTTCAATATTTTATTTTATTGATTCAATAATTGTTGCGTTGATATTTTATATTATTGTTATTTCAATAATTGTCACTGCACATTATTTTCCATTATCAGATCAATAATTCATATTATTTGAATAATATTATTAGATAACATTATTTGCAATGTCTAGAAAGTTCTGTCAAGGATAGATTTGGTCACGTAATTGCGCGCCAGTAAGGAGAAATTCTTATTGGAAAACCCCCTCTTTCCTGGGAACAGCCTGGTTGTCAATATTGTGATTCTATAATATTATTTGTGAATAATTAATTATTGATTTATATGATAAGAAAAATATTCATTTTATGTTGATATAAATGGAGAAAATTTTTTAATGTGACAATTGTTGAAAATTGATATTTTATCTTTTCTGATAAAAGAATTCATTTAAATATATTATTATATTATAATAATATAATAATGGTGATATTTTTACAATGATTGTGTGATATATGAATAAATGAGGAGGAAGACTATTTTGTTACTAAAAATATTTAAAACATGTTTTTCATGTTTGTTGATTCCCATTTCTTACCGAAATTTGATTATAAATGTAAAATCGCTCCGTATGTAGATTTCTTTATTAATTTCGCTTGGAATTTGAGAAAACTTAAACTTACAAAGTTATAGAGAATTGAATTTCCTATGGAAGGACATAAGATTCAAATTTTTCTGATAAAAGGGCTATTTATTATGAATTATTGAATTTCCAGAATAATTGATTTTTGAAGTTTTAATTATTTTTTTTATGAAAAACATTTTTGTTTTGTTTGGGGGCCCCACTGGTTGTTGAAATGGCTAAATTTAGTTATTCAAGGTGGGCGTAGGAATTTAAAAAAATAATATTAATATTTTATTAAATTTTCTGCTTTGGTGTTCTAAGCATTTTCCTATAAATAGGGTGCTTAGGTTAGAATTGAAAATCATACCAGAAACTGAAATTTTCTCTCTCTATATTATCGAGCATATTCTTGTGAGTATTTTGATACTTTGAGTGTTGCTATACGGTGCAAGTTTCTTTCAGCGTTATATCCGATATTCAGCTAGAAGTACTATTCTTTTGAGGTAAGGGGTATTATTTATTTTATATTCTGAAGAGATATTATTTTTCGTACTCGTATGAATATTAATTCATTCAATATTCGCAAGAAATATTATTTTCATTTAATATTCTTAAGGAATATTATATTTGTTCAATATTCGAAAGGAATATTATTTTCGTTTAATATTCGTAAGGATGTTATGTTTGTTCAATATTTGCTTGAAATAATATTTTCTTCCATACTCTATAGTATGTAAGTAATATTATTTCGTTTTAGATTTCGAATTCTATACTCGTTTTGTTAAAGTTTTGGCTTCTATACTCCATGAAATTAGTAGAATATACTTGATATTTGTGCTTCATGCAGTATCTTTTCATGAAAATATTATTCTGAGCATTCTTAATAAGTTGTAACTTTTTCATGCGAAAGTTACTATTCATGGGTACTATTCACTCGATTACTATTCACCCGGGGTAATATCCATGACAAAAATTGATTTCTTTTCGGTCCAAATCATTTTTGATATAATATTATTCTTGAATTTTACTCCACAAAGCAATATCATGTTGACAGTTTGGACATTATTGATTTCTGGATAAATTAAATTATAAATCTTTAAAAATTTATCCTTGAACTTGTTTTTATTGAATTCTTATATCATTGTCAGCATCCTCATGATTATATTGTGTTGAAAGTCATCTGTGGCCTGTAGTGCATAGATGGACTTGGTATGATTATGGCTAGGGATTATTCGGTATAATCATGACCGTAATGTTAGAAATGATGTGGTAAAAGTCCTCATTGGCCCATAGTGTATTGATGGATAATTTTTGGTATGATTATGGCCATGGATTCTCTTCGGCCAAGGGTGCAAATATGAATTGTTTTATGGCATGATCATGACCATTGATGAATACACGAATATCCTTGGCCCGTAGTGCATGGATAATTTGTGGTCGTGATACTAAAGAATATCATTGGCCGTAGTGCAGGGGTGATTCGATGTTGTGGATTATTTATTAAGCTGAGTCTCAGCGATAAAAGTGATGAAACCCATTTTTAAATCATAGAAGATAGTAGATTTTATGCTCTACTTGACTCTTCTAATGGATTGCTTGTTCCACTGCACTTAAACTTGATGTTTGTTATATTTTATCAGTTTAACACTGTTGAAGGCTAACGATAAATTATTATGCATTATCTTAGTCATAATATTTCTTATGAGTTAAATACATATTTGCCCACTATACTCGACCTCGGTTTACAAATACATCACTGGACTGAGTTTTTTTACCGTCAACTCATTAGACTATAATTTTTTTACAAAAATTGAAATTTCCGTCTAAAAATGTTAAAAGTTAACGGAAAGTCTACATGGCAATGCTTATGTGAAATATAAGATCCAGCGTGGATTTTTTTAATAATAATAATGAAATAACTTTATTTTAATTTTTTTTAATTTTCAAACTTGAATTCTCTCCTTTTTAAAAATAATAAATAATTAAATTTATAAAAGATTATATTAATTAATAAAAATATATTAATGTATAATTTTATAAATGTATTTATATAAAATTAATGAATACATTTTTTTTAATTTTAAATATTTGAAGTTAACTTTAAAGATACAAAATTATCTAATATAATTCATCATCTTCTCCACCACAAATCCAAATCTGAATTCATCATCTTCTTCATCATAAATCCAAATTCAAATCTAATTCATCTTCTTCTTCACCACAAATCCAAATATAATTCGTAATCTGAAAGTCATCAAAAATTCAAAATCAAAGCAAATCTGAAACTTATCAAAATATGAAAGGAGTACTTTTGAAACTCATCAAATCTAAAAATCATCTTCTTCACCACAAATATGAAAGTAGTACTTAATCTGAAACTCATCAAAATCAAAATCAAAGCAAATCTAACAACCCAGAAGGATTTGAAGAAAGTATAAGAAAGAGAGGCCTTTTAATCAAGACTATTTAGATCCAGATCTGAACTTCTGATACTTCCGATTCTCCTCTGTTTTGAAGATCTACATCCAGATCTTTAACATATACTTCCAGATCATTTTTTTCTTTCATAGATGTATTTGTTAATCTACAGTCGATTGCTTCTGATTTCTCTGATTTCTTATACTTGCGATTCCTCCATCCGATTGCTTGAAGATCGTTTTTTCCTTCTGACCTTCCGATACTTCATACGTTACTTCTTCTTTTTTGAAACACTTCATACGTTACTTATTTGTTATTATATTTGTTAATTACTTTACTTATTTGTTAATATATTTTTAATTACTTTAAGTATTTGTTAATATATTTAATATTTAATATTTATTTAATGATTTCATAATATTAATAATAATTATATTAGTTTTCAAAAATAAAAATAATAATTAATTTTCAAAATTTTAGTTATATTTTTGAAGTTTAAATTTATTTTATAAATTTTATCTTTTAATTTGTGCTTATTATAAAATACTTATGAATAATGTTAAAGACGTTATTTTTATAAATTTTAATTTTAATTTTTTTTATTTTAATAATATATGTAATATATCTTAATACAAAGAATATATTAGACATTTATATGTTTTATTACTAATTTTAGTTTTATTTGAAGAGAGGTTAATTAAATTAATGAATTTAATGAGTTATTTAAATTAAAAGAAAATTATATAATTATGTGTAATTTATATAATTTATTTAAAATTATACAAATATTCATGATTAAAATAAAATTTAAAAATTTATTTTTATTGTAGTTTTATTTTGAATGCATTATTTTATTTTATTTATTTGATTTTGATTAATTTAGCATTAAATGTATACAAGTTTTCCATCTAGGCATGCCACACAGACAAATGTTTGACAAAAATGGGTTTCTCTCTCTCTCTCTCACGTGGCAACTCCTGTAATTTTTTCGTCCAAAGTCAAACAATTTAACGAAATTTGTAACGGTTTGTAAAAAAATTGTAGTTCAGTGAGTCGAATGAAAAAAAATTCAGTTCAATGATTCATTTGTAAACCGAGGTCGAGTAGAATGGGGAAAACTATATTTAACCCTATTTCTTACTGGGCTAGTTGAGCTCACCCTTTTGCTTTCATTGTTCTCTTCAGGAAATGAGAACGTGGACGAGACTAGTCGGGGAACGGAGTGACGGTCCAGATGATAGCATTAGTAGTCCTCACTATTCTATGAAATAGTATGATAATAAATGTATTGAGGACTCCATTTGAGTTGAATACTGTCTAGAAGACAATATTCATATTAAAACTCTCAGTTTATGTTTTGTCGTATTCTACACGACAGTTGTATTATTAAGTTGTATTTGAATTTTGTACCATGTATTTGGCGACTCAAGATGGGTGATGTATACCTATTTTGGGGGCATCACAGTTGGTATCAAAGCTTAGGGATATGATCCCTGGCTGAGATGTAAGACAAGAACTAAGAGGGGAGAGACGGGGTATTCCTTCGCTAGTATGACCTACCTAAGTTTAATTGGTATTTAATTGGTCGGTCAGAGTATATGGATAATATGTGGCATGTCAATTAACCCTTGTTTTGTGACAGTGTTTAAAAATGACATGCGAGAATGTTGAGAATAACAAAAGAGCACATGAGACCGTTTAATCACCAACGATCAATATCCAGGATAATGTGCATCAGGAAGACAATAATCCTTGTGTAAACAACAACACTAATCAAATGACGAACGACGGTACATTTAGGAGCTTTTTAGAATTCATGCAACACCAAATGAGAGAGACTCCAGTTCATAATGCAGGTGAAAACAATGGCAACCCACGGTTTGTCACCGCTAAGCAGTTCAAGGAGCTGGGACCACCGGAGTTTTTGGGAAAGCCAGAACCAGTTAAGGCAGAGACGTGGATAAAATAGATCACCAAGATATTTGATGTCTTGGAATGCTCAGAGGAACAAAAGGTTCCATTCGCCACCTTTATGTTGCGTGAAGAAGCAGATCATTGGTGGAAATATGTAAAACGTACCCAGCCTGATGCACTCAAGATGACTTGGGAGAAGTTCCAAGAATTGTTCAAAGACAAGTACTTTCCCGAAAGTATTCGTCACATTAAGGATGTGGAATTCATCAAGCTGGAGCAAAATAATATGACAGTGTCGCAGTACGAGGCTAAGTTTGCGGAGTTATCCTGGTTTGCATCCCATTTGGTCGATAATGAGGAGCGAATGACGCGAATATTTCTGCGAGGTTTGAAACCCGATATACGTCAATACCTCATTTCTCACAAACATTGTTTATATTCAGATGTTATGAATAGGGCTCAGTTAGTGGAGCACGATAATGAGTCAGCACAACCAAAAGGCAACGACCAATAACATGATAATAATCATACAGGTGGAAACGGTCATTGGAACAATGATAACAATCGTGGGGGAAATTATCATGCCAAGAATAGTAACCACTTCGGTGGTAATCATGGCCAACATAATAGAAGTTTAAATTTCAAGAAGAGAAGGTTCAATAATGATGGAAAGACAACAACACCAGCACCTGTTTCCAAGGAAGAAGAACGACCACCGGTCGTATGTTTCAAATGCGGACAGGAGGGACACATCCGTCCAAACTGTACGCAGCAACCCAAAGCGTGTTTCAATTGCGGAAGAGAAGGTCACTTAGCTCGATTTTATCGTGTAGTGAAGTCAAGTTTAGCTGGGATGGTGACGCCAAAGGATGTCTCAGACAAGTCAAAGTCGGTAGTTTAAGTGAGAGCATTTGTCGAGGAACCCAAACGAAGCTATCACGGGTTAGTTAATCATAAATTATTGCGAAGTGTATACCTTATTTGATACCGGTTCTACCCATTCTTTTATTTCTCCTACTTGTGCTCAACGTTTAAATTTGACCCCAGTACAAAACCCATTTCTAAAACCCTCAAATATTTCTTCACCCAAAACGAAAGTAACATGCGCCAAAGACGTTGACTCGAGCTGTTGAAGATTACGACCATACCATTCAATATCATCGTAGAGGAGCGAATGTGGCAGCTAACGTGTTGAGTAGACAATCGATGCGCTATTCTGAAAAGCGACGTTGTTAACACAAAGACCCATTTCGTACGACTTACTCTAGAGACCCACGTGATGATGTTAAATATACGATTAGAACCAACTTTAATCGATAAAGTTAAAGTCGCGTAGGTTATAGACTCAGAGCTGATGAATGTGAAGAAGAAGGTTCAAGAGGGCGTTATTCTAGAAGCAAGAATTAACGAAAAGAGGAAATCTCAACCCTTAATTTAATTGTTCTATTTGAAATCTTCGATCGAGTAGGAACTTTGGTTTATAGACTCGCTTTACCGCCAAGTATGTTGCGTGTTCATAACGTTTTTCACGTATCGATGTTACAAAAATATGTGGATGACCCGAACCATAATATTGATTTAAAACCAGACGAGATAACCGAAGATTTAACGTATGAAGAGGTACCTGTTAAAATCTTGGATAAGAAGAAACATATTCTACGCTCAAAGGTTATACCTCAAGAGTTAGAATCTGACGAAGTGTCCTCATCTGTTTGGCATACCAGGTATGTACGTAAATTTCAAGGGCAAAATTTCATAAGGAGGGGAGATTGTGAGACCCCAAATTTTATGAATAAAAATTTAATTTTTTTGGAATATTATGGTGTGGATTTGATATAATGTTTTAGTTGTGGGTAATATTTATAAATTTTGCAAAATAAGCAAGTGGTTATAGAATATTCATGTTATCGGGGAATATTCGTTTGGTCGTGGAATATTCTTTCTATCGGAGAATATTCGCATGCACGCCGTTAACTATTTGTGGGCCCCATAACTAAAAAGCTACCATTTGATGAAGAAAATGACAAGTTTGAGTTTTTATAAATAACTACAGAATTGTTACCGTTAACATCGTTGGAATACCCTCAGTGGGTAAAAACACAAGAAGACGCTGCGGTCGCACAAGAGATACTACCAGTATTGCACCAATTATTGATTCTTACGTAAGAAGGCACTACTTAATAATTGTTACGAAGAATTACTGTTCAATATTTTATTTTATTGATTCAATAATTGCTGCGTTGATATTTTACATTATTGTTGTTTCAATAATTGTCACTGCACAGTATTTTCTATTATCAGATCAATAATTCATATTATTTGAATAATATTATTAGATAGAATTATTGGCAATGTCTAAAAAGTTCTGTCAAGGAGAGGTTTGGTCACCTAATTGCGCACCAGAAAGGAGAAATCCTTATTGGAAAGCCCCCACTTTCTTGGGAACAGCCTGTATGTTAATATTGTGATTCTGTAATATTATTTGTGAATAATTAATTATTGATTTTTATGATAAGAAAAATATTCATTTTATGTGGATATAGATGGAGAAATTTTTTTAATGCGACAATTGTTGAAAATTGATATTTTATCTTTTCTGATAAAATAATTGATTTAAATATATTATTATATTATAATAATATAATAATGGTGATATTTTTACAATGAATGTGTGATATATGAATAAATGAGGAGGAAGAGTATTTTTGTTACTAACAATATTTAAAACATGTTTTTCATGTTTGTAGACCCCATTTCTTGACTGAAGTTTGATTATAGTTTGTAAAATCGTCCGTATATAGATTTCGGTCAATTTTTGTTTGGGATTTGAAAAAAACTTAAACTTACAAAGTTGTAGAGAATTGAATTTCCTATGGAAGGACATAAGATTCGAATTTTTCTGATAAAAGGGCTATTTATTATGAATTATTGAAGTTCCAAAATAATTGATTTTTGAAGTTTTAATTATTATTTTTATGAAAAACATTTTTGTTATGTTTGGGGAACCCCACTGGTTATTGAAATGGCTGAATTCAGTTATTCAAGGTGGGCGTAGGAATTTAAAAAAATAATATTAATATTTTATTAAATTTTTTGCTTTGGTGTTCTAAGTATTTTCCTATAAATAGGGTGCTTAGGTTAGAATTGAAAATCACACCAGAAACTGAAATCTTCTCTCTCTATAATATCGAGCGTATTCTTGTGAGTATTTTGATACTTTGAGTGTTGCTATACAGTGCAAGTTTCTTTCAGCGTTATATCTGATATTCACCAAAGTACTATTCTTTTGAGGTAAGGGGTATTATTTATTTCATATTCTGAAGAAAGATTATTTTTCGTATTCGTAAGAATATTAATTCGTTCAATATTCGCATGAAATATTATTTTCATTTAATATTCATAAGGAATAATATATTCGTTCAATATTCGAAAGGAATATTATTTTCGTTTAATATTCGTAAGGGATGTTATGTTTGTTCAATATTCGCTTGCAATAATATTTTCTTCCATACTCTGTAGTATGTAAGTAATATTATTTCGTTTTAGATTTTGAATTCTATACTCGTTTTGTTAAAGTTTTGGCTTCTATACTCCATGAAATTAGTAGAATATCATTGATATTTGCGCTTCATCCAGTATCATTTCATGGAAATATTATTCTGAGCATTCTTGATAAGTTGTAACTTTTTTATGCTGAAGTTACTATTCACGGGGTTATTATTCCTAAAGTTACTATTCACGGGTACTATTCACTCGGTTATTATTCACCCGGGGTACTATTCATGACAAAAATTAATTTCTTTTCGTTCCAAATCATTTTTGATATAATATTATTCTTGAATTTTACTCCACAAAGCAGTATCATGTTGACAATTTGGACATTATTGATTTCTGGATAACTTAAATTATAAATCTTTAAAAATTTATCCTTGAACTTGTTTTATTGAATTCTTATATCATTGTCAGCATCCTCATGATTATATTATGTTGAAAGTCATATGTGGCCTGTAGTGCATAGATTGACTTGGTATGATTATGACCAGGGATTATTCGGTATAATCATGACCGTAATGTTACAAATGATGTGGTAAAAGTCCACATTGGCCCGTAGTGTATTGATGGACAGTTTTTGGTATGATTATGGCGATGGATTCTCTTCGGCAAAGGGTGCAAAGATGAATTGTTTTATGGCATGATCATGACCATTGATGAATACATGAATATCCTTGGCCCGTAGTGCATGAATAATTTGTGGTCATGATACTAAAGAATATCAATGGCCGTAGTGCAGGGGTGATTCGATGATGTGGATTATTTATTAAGCTGAGTCTCAGCGATAAAAGTGATGAAAAACCTTTTTAAATCATAGAAGATAGTAGATTTTATGCTCTAGTTAACTCTTCTAATGGATTTCTTGTTCCGCTGCAGTTAAACTTGATGTTTGTTATATTTTATCAGTTTAACACTGATGAAGGCTAACGATAAATTATTCCGCATTATCTTAGTCATAATATTTCTTACTGGGCTAGTTGAGCTCACCCTTTTGCTTTCATTGTTATCTTCAGAAAATGAGAACGTAGCCGGGACTAGTTGGGGAACAGAGTGACGGTCTAGATGATAACATTAGTAGTCCTCACTATTCTATGAAATAGTGTGATAATATATGTATTGAGGACTCTATTTGAGTTGAATACTGTCTAGAATACAATATTCGTATTACGACAATTATATTATTAAATTGTATTTGAATTTTGTACCATGTATTTGGCGACTCAAGATGGGTCAATATAACCTCCAGACATCAATTATAATCGAAATAGATGTCGATTTCCACTAACACTAATAATCCCAACATAATTGAAATATCAATTTCATCTTTAATCAACACGAACTTATTCATCATTAATATTATAACTCGCAATATTTAACAACCAGATCATTCCTAGGAAAGAGGGGGCTTTCCGATAAGGATTTTTCCCTATTGGGGCGTAATTTGGTGACCAAACCTCTCCTTCACAGAACTTTCTAGACATTGTCAATATTGTAAATAATAATATGAATAACTTTGTCGTCTCAATTATTGATTCAATAATATAAAATATTATGCAGATGATACTTTGACAATAATTGAATCAATAATATGAAAGATATTATGCAGTAATTACTGTAGCAATAATTGAGTATAACTGAGTGACTTCTCACGTAAGCATCAATAATCAATACCGTGTGCTACTATGCAACCACGCGTATTACCGTACTTTTACCACCGGGTAGTTCAACAGTGTAATGGTAAAACTTTCATCGTTATTTTTATAAAAAAATAATTCTGTCATTTTCTAACTACGACAATACTTTCGTTGTGGGGTCCACCAATGATTGTGTCGTCGTACGAATATTCCCTGTTAAAATGAATATTCCCCGACCAATCGAATATTATATAACCACTTGCTTACTTTGTAAAATTTGTAAATATTACCCACAACTATAACATTATATCAAATTTACACCATAATATTCAAAAACTATATTTTGAGAAGAATTAATCTTTATTCATAAAAGTTGGGGATCTTACATAGATCATCAACATACACTACAAACAATATGTTTTAACATTAAAACACAACTTCTAACAATGCATCAAAGATCAGATTTTACGTTTAGGTTTTATACCTTTATGAACAAACTCTTGATTCTTGGCTACTGATTTGTTTATTGGTGTTAGTGGGGCTGAATCTAGGACTAGTTTATCAAAGAAATATTGTGGGCTAGAGAGAGATGGTATATGTTAAGTGTTTGTGTATGATTGAGACTTTAATGCCACTTTTCTCTCTCTTGATCCTTATATATGATGAATGTAATGAAGTGGCTGTGATATAATGACTGATATGTATGTATTTTTGTCACATGGTGTATCTATTTTGGTCAACCACTCCATATTTTATCAAGATTTGCAAGCAACCTATTAAAGAATTGAAAAAGGGCATAATTATCTTTTGGCTAGCAATTTTAATGGCATGTTGGTAACTTAGTAAACCCTTAGGGTTTAACCTTAAGGTTCCACAAATTTAAATTTCTCTAGGATTTTTATTTAGGGTTTAAAAAAAATAAAATTTTAGTTTTTAAAAATAAAAATTAGGGTTTGCTAATTAAATAGGTTTTCTAATTACATTAGACTTGAAATTAAGTTTAATAATTCACTAATTAGGAATTAGCTTTCCCTTTTAACAATTAGGATTTTCCATTTGAAAATTAGGGTTTATAAATATTAATTAGGGTTTTCAAAAATTAGGGTTTCCCTAATTAAGGTTAATATCTATAACTTCGGTCGTTAATCATATTATCACGATTACATAACAATCTTGTACTCTAATTTAAGTTTCAATTAGGGTTTAACACATTAATATAAGATTTTTCTACTGTCACACTATAATTCACCAATTATAAGTCTACACACATACAGTACACATTTATCGTACTGAAATATAATTAATATTATATTATTATTCTCATTCATTGATCAAAATCAAGTATTAGGGTTTGGATTCCATATCTGATTTATCTCAGATATATAACATTATTAATTAAGTTAAAATAATTAACTTAATTATCTAAACTAAAATTCATATAATAAAATAATTATTCTAATAATCATTCCATATATTTTTAAATAATATAATAATCATATTTTCATGGAAAATAAATAATAAAAACATTTCTACTATAAAATTATTTATTATAAGAATATACTTTATAATGATCAATAATTCTAAATTAAAATTATTTGTAATTATTCATGTAATAAGTATATTTTTATTGATCACATAAATACATAAGCTTTATCTTATATTTATTCCCACCTTTAAAATAATTAAAAAAAATTTATATGCAAAATTTCTTATTTATTTATATAGAAAATATCGAGTTATTACAACTTCTCATTTTAGTCAAGTCTATAATCTCTAGCTTAAGACCTGATTATTTTAATAATTCATGTACCATGAATCTAAACTCCTAACTGTATAACATTACCCGACATGGTGATTGCATATCAACACAAATTCTAATGGCATCACATTCTAAACTCCCACAACTTATTAATTTGCAACTTTTAGTTTTAACGTTGTGATTACAATATGTTATTATGTTTTATAACATGTTTTAGGTCCTTCTACAATTATTAAAATATGTTAAGTTAACATTCTCCAAGCTATGCTATTAACAGTTCATTACTAGGTCTCGATCGACCACCGGGCGCGACTGACCGCCATGTCTACCTTTTGAATCCAATACCTACACCACAAAAGCGCCACTACCATGCTCTAAGACTCACCAAAATCAGTTTTGCAAAACACTAACACAGACTCTGTTCTAAGCCAAAAATCCCAATTTCATGGTAACATGTATAAACCCACACACTGAAAACCCTACCAAAGTCACATAACATAAATACTCAATCATTCTAACACCTAAAATAACTTACCCAACAAAGTTTAGAGGATTAAAATCACGTTTTTTGTTGTTTTCTCCATATTTCAATACTTTTAGCAAATTTAATCGTCAAATCCTTGTTTCTTAACCAAATTACACCATTTCAATTGCGTTGTTTTCGTTTCTTAACATACTAACACAATTCACAACCAATTTACAGATTATAACAAAGATTAATCATAAAATTTTGGACTCAATTAAGCCATTTAATATATATATATATATATATATATATATATATATATATAAAAACAACAAGTTATCTTCTTCTTCAAACCAATTTCCATGAATTTAATAACTAACATAAGATTATAGATGACAACTAACAGGTTTAACAAGATTATACATACATATAATCAATATCTTAAACAACAATTCAACAAAAATCCCAATTTCAGAGAACAGAAATTACAAACTACAAGTTAGGATTAGGAATAGATTATACCTTCTAGTCCTTGATTTTGCAAGATGATAACAAGGGTTTAGCAATCCTTTCTCTTCCTCTTCACAACCAAAACCCTCAATTAATTCTTTAACTCTCTGTCAAAATCTATGAGTTTCTTTCTCCCTACATCTCTGTTCTTTAGCCTTAGGAAAATTATGCATAGATATAAACTGACATAGGCCTCTCCCCACGTACGTCAGGTAAGAAACCAAAAAGCTACGCCAGTTAAATTATGCCAAATGCCACAAGGCCATGTTTGGCTACACCTTAAATTAAGATTTTAGTTTATTTTTATATTACTTATATTATATAGTTCCTTGTCACACCTTTATTTAATTAATTTATGATCTTAGAATTACAATTATAATTTCCAATATAATTATATTTATACTAAAAAAATTATTACATATCTAATTTAATTATTAAATTAAACTAGAACATCTTTTTATTTAATTTAATTATTTCCTTAAATATTAAACAATTCATTTAATATAATTATTTCATTAAATTCAATCTTCAAATAATAAAATTACCATTCATTATTTAGTTAACATACACAATTTGAACTAAATTATTACACCACAATTTCATTAATTATTTATTTATCTCAACAAAAAAATTAATTAAAATATTTATTTAATTCAATAAATATTTAATATTAATTACATAAAAATTCTCGTTACATTCACGCTTGTTTTGGTTTTAAGATATAGCATGATAGGATTTAATATATGTACAACAATAAGATTGACATAGAATAGAAATGATATTCACATTTTCTTTTCTTTTCTTTTTCTTTACATTTACATGGAATCGTAATTTACATTAAATCAAAATTTACATGGAATTGAAAGGGAAGCGTTTAGTTTATCTGAAGCTGACCTATCTTAGGTTTCTCTCACGGATTTTCGGCATGAAGGTCCCTAGATCATCACAATTTACTAGATGGGAAGTTAATCTAATCTTTCAATTGGAGCGGATCTGAGTGGCACCTTTCCCAAGTCTCGCAGGATTAGTCTCGTTTGAATCCAGTAATCAAACGCCAATGGGTTTGCCTCCTGGTGGAGGAATCACACAACATACATTCTCATAGCACGTGTTTTACCATATGTAATGATGATATTGTGCGAAGCACTAATATAAAGTTGTAAAACATTTATTTAAATCCATTCAATGTAAAGATAAACATCTACACACAAGCAGATAAAAAAGGGAATTTGAAAAGTTTGAAATGCGGCTTAAGCCCTTTACTGTCCCTAGCAGAGTCTTCACCTACCGACGTCGAGAAAAATTTCTCTTGAAGTCCTCTTTTTAAATATTTCTTTCCTTTTTTGTTTTCTACGTGGTTCAAATCTTCTTGATAGAGTGAAATTGACAAAAGAGTCTGACATAAAATGTCGACGATTTTGAAAAGATTTAATTTTAATGATTGGGCTGGTTAAATATAGTCGCCAGTTGGTATAAGTTTAAATGGTTGTACCAACTCAATTGGAATTTTGGCAGAGTTTTGTTTGCAATATGGCCCAAATGTGACTCTATGTAATTTGTCTGGAACCTGAGATTCATAGAATTCAGAGGCTTGCTTAAGCGAAGGGAATGTGTTAGGCACCCCCCGACTTCCGTGAAACACGGTTACTGCATCTTTTTAATTCCCTAAGCACGTGTGTATATGTGGATGTGATACATATAAAATCAATTTTTTTAGCAAAGAATTTAAAGGTGAGGTTTTGAAAATCAATTTTCAAACCCTTATGCTCGCATAGTAATTGAGGCCTTTGATACTTCCATTTTATTCCATGTTCGGCTTGTTTTAATTTTATTCTTGAGATGTGAAACTTCATCAACAAAATAATATATATATATATATATAAGTGTCGAGCCTCTTATGGGCATAAAAGCCATCGAAGTGACCCGAGCACCACAAACCACAATTTGATTATGTTAGGGCCTTAAATCCATATCCCCGCTTAAGGCTCGGGGTTACATTTACAGGAGTCTGGAAGCTATCTATACAACTCAAATATGTCCATCATGGGAATCAGATCCAGATCCATAGATTTAATAATTTATCCCATGATTCCTAGACTCACATGATATCATTAAGAAGCTTACACAACAAATATTGAAATAAATTGTAGAATAGAATCTAAACGTCACAAAATAAAGGATTCATCAGTTAAATCATTGCATGCACGTAGCCAAGCTTCTCGTTTTCTCTAGATACAGATATAGGGTTGCGTATCGCTTAATATTTACAAAACAAGAAAGAAAACTAGATTTAAATAAATCTTAGCCATTATAGCTCAACGGTTCCAATTTCACAACTTTTAAATCGGTTAAGAGTTAGATATGACTAGATTTAGATAAATCTAGTCCATAAATTTTAAATATTATAGCTTTACATTGAATGAACAGTTAAAACAGATATTTAATCACAGTAAACAATTAACAAATATATATATAGCAATAAAAAGCCACGGATTTACAAACTAGGCATGACTGTTAAATATAAATATATCTATATATAATTATATATATTAAAGTAGGAAAATGCAACAGATTAGGAATCCAGGCCAAATCGATATATATATATATATATATATATATATATATATATATATATATATATATAAAGCAGGAAAAAGTCACAGATTAGCAATCCATGCTGAACTGGTAAATATAAATATATATGATTATATATATTAAAGCAGAAAAAAGCCACATATTAGCAATCCAGGCCAAACTGGTAAATATAATTATATATATTATAAAAGCGGAAAAGTCACAAATTTATAATCTAGTCTAAAGAACTCAGTATATATATATATATATATATATATATATATATATATATATATATATATATATATATATTAAAGTAATAAAAGCCATGATTTGTATGCAAATTTAAGATATATATATATATATATATATATATATATTAAAACAAGTAAAAGATTCAGATCTGAAAAGAGCTTATAGTGTGTAGCAAGGAGAGCTTTAGATTGCTTTTAAAGCTTGAAAACTCGCCTTCAAGGTTAAAACTTAATATGTTGTAATATATATATATATATATATATATATATATATATATATATAAATGTTTACAAAGAAGAATATCGAAGTTTAAAGCATTGTGGGAGTGGTTAAGAGCTGAAATGAGCAGAATTCTCTCTCTTTTATTATTTTTTTAAAAATGGTTGATGGGGGGGGTCTATTTATAGACTAAATAAGCCATGAGTTAACCCGCCATAAAGTGGGTCAACTCACATTTGCAATCAGGTCAACTCATGGCAGCGGCCATGGTCTACATGCTACCGATCCGTGGGCGTAGCGACCGCGACCAGTAATGTGCTTTGTCTCAAAGTACGTGCACTCCGACTAATACGATGTCTGCTCGAACTTTTATAACTTTCAATATGAGAATCCAATGGAGTAGTGCTATACGTTTCCGAAAATCCCTTTCCGAGATCTACACAATGACATGGGATTTAACCTATTTTCGAATTCGAGAAGACGGGTCCATGACCAGATCTTTGAGTTTTCGCAGTTCATTCGTTGAGCTATCTTGCGTTGTTTTTACTCGTGATTGGCGTTATGGTTCTTCATGACATTCATGGTAGTGATTTGACTTGATTTGATGTTGAGTTGGAAAATTACTCTTTTTCCCTCTGGAGGTTTGTTCCGAGCTTGACGTGGCGTCATTTGTCTTCCTCAGAGTTATCTCAGAGGTTTGACAATTAGTGCTTCCTGCCTGTATTCCAGGTTGATTTTAATGATTTCCCAGGGTTGTTGTCGGGATTCAATTTTGTAATAACCCGGGATTTCGAATAATCTGAATTTTTACGAATAATTTTTTTTAATTAATATTAATTATCAATATTATGATGTGTATGTGTGATACGAGTCTCGAGAAGTGGTCAAGTTGTGTATTGACTAAAAAATAAGAGTAGAGTTATGCTTAACAGCTTTAGAAACCCTAACCCTAATTCCGGATAGGGATTCGATAGAAAATATAATTAAAATAATTATATTGATGAATATGCGTTTGTTGTGACGCCCCCAAAATAGGTATACATCACCCATCTTGAGTCGCCAAATACATGGTACAAAATTTAAATACAAACTTCTTTTATACAGTACGACAAAACGTAGCTAAGAGTTTCAACACGGATAATGTCTTGTAGAGAGTATCCAAACTCAAATAAAGTCCTCATTACAATTATTATCACACTATTTCACTGAATAGTGAGGACTACTAATGCAAACATTTGGACCGTCACTCCATTCCCCGACTAGTCCAAGCTATATTCTCATTTCCTGAAGAGAACAATGAAAACAAAGGGTGAGCTCAACTAGCCCAGTAAGAAATATTATGACTAAGATAATGCAGAATAAATTATCGTTAGCCTTCAACATTGTTAAACTGATAAAATATAATAAACATCAAGTTTAACTGCAGCGGAACAAGCAATCCATTAGAAGAGTCAAGTAGAGCATGATATCTACTATCTTCTATGATTTAAAAAGGTTTTTCATCAACTTTATTGCTGAGACTCATCTTAATAAATAAACAACATCATCGAGTCATCCCTGCACTACGGGCCAAGGATATTCATGTAATCATCAATGGTCATGATTATACCGAATAATCCCTGGTCATAATCATACCAACAACTGTCCATCAATGCACTACAGGCCAATGAAGATTTTTACCACATCATTTGTAATATTACGGTCATGATTATACCGAATAATCCATTGTCATAATCATACCAATCAATAGTACATCTATGCACGTAAGCCACAGATGACTTTTATCACAATATAAGCATGATGATGATGACAATGATAATGATATAAGAATTCAATTAAAAGAAAGCAAAGGATAAATTTTTAAAGATTTATAACTTAATTTATCCAGAATTCAATAATGTCAAAATTGTCAACATGATACTGCTTTGTGGAGTAAAATTCAAGAATAATATTATATCAAAAATGATTTGGACAACAAAGAAATCAATTTTTGTCATGAATAATTCCCCGGGTGAATAGTACCCGAGTGAATAGTAGCCCGTGAATAGTACTTCGAAAATAGTATCAGTGAATAGTACTTTGTGAATAGTACCGTAAAAATGAATACTACTCATGAACAGTACTCCGGCATGAAAAAGATTAAAATTTAACAAGAATGTGCAGAAAATATCCGTGTAAAACGATACTAGATAAAGCTCAAATTTCAAGGATATTCTACTAATTTCACAGAGTATAGAAGAAATACTTTAACAAAATGGGGGTATAATAAGGAATACGAGACGAAATAATATTACTCACATACTACAGAGTATGGAAGAAAATATTATTCGTATGAATACTGAACAAAATAATATCCCTTACCTCAGAAGAAGACTGGATATTGGAATAGTGAGGTAGCAGACTTCTCTTCTACTTTCTCTCTAAAGCTTCTCTCTCTATAAATGCTCTTGTGAGTCTTAGTGAATTGGTGAGAATGAAAGAAGAATGAGCTTCGATTTATAGGAAAATATTATTTCGTTAATTGCACGTTTTGGGGCTCGAAATATTACAGTATAATACATTCATCTTTTTCTTAATTTTTAATTTAGTTCTGCAAGTATTATCAAACTTGCACCACCTCCCCTAATAGTACATCTTGTGAATCAATAGAAAAATCATGTGAATCAATAGTACAATCATGTGAAAAAAATAATTACAGTATAGTACCTTCATCTATACCTCCATTTTTAATTTAGTCATGCAAGTATTATCAATCTTGCACCACCTCCCCTAATAGTACATGCATTTGAATCAATAGTACACACATGTGAACAAATAGTTATAAGCATGTGAATTAATGGAAATTAATTGCTCATTTATCCGATTAATTACCCGATTGGTCAATATAACCTCCAGACATCCATTATTATCGAAATAGATGTCGATTTGCACTAACACTAATGATCCCAACACAATGGAAATATCAATTTCATATTTAATCAACACGAACTTATTCATCATTAATATTATAACTCATAATATTTAACGACCAGATCATTCCCAGGAAAGAGGGGGCTTTCTAATAAGGATTTCTCCCCATTGGCACGCAATTAGGTGACCAAACCTCTCCTTGACAGAACTTTCTAGATATTGTCAATATTGCAAATAATAATATGAATAACTTTGTCGTCTCAATTATTGATTTAATAATATAAAATATTGTGCAGATGATACTGTGACAATAATTGAATCAATGATATGAGAGATATTATGCAGCAAATATTGTAGCAATAATTGAGTATAACTGAGTGACTTCTCACGTAAGCATCAATAATCAATATCGTGTGCTACTATGAAACCATGCGTATTACTGTACAAACATTTCTTTGCAGCTAGCTGACAGATCCATCACGTATCCACGGGGAATTCTTAAAGATGTCTTGGTGAAGGTGGACAAATTTATCTTTTCGGCTGACTTCATCATTTTGGATTACGAGGAAGATAAAAATATACCAATTATACTGGGGAGACCATTCTTATCCATAGGCAGGACTTCAATAGACTTGCAAAAAGGGGAACTCACGATGCGTGTACATGATCAGGAGGTGACCTTTAACGTCTTTAAGGCAATGAAGCTCCCAACAGATGAAGAATAATGCTTCTAGGTTGATGTGGTGAACCGGGGTCTAAATGATGAAGTACAGAGTATAGTGGTTTCTGAACCATTGAAAAGTATCGTTGCTGAAAATTCAAATGTGGAGGATGAGGAATTAAATAAATTCGTTCAATATCTGGATACCCCTCCACAGTATGGAACCATTGCAGTTTGTGATAAGTTTCCGGACAAGCATCTTAAAGTGAATGGTCAGAGATTGAAGAGTGGTTCTGGTGGTGAGGTGGAAAGAAAGAATGTCACCTCGATTCTATCTTCGACATGAGACTTAGAGACAGTCAAGCTAATTGACTATAACTTAGCACTTGACGGGAGGCAACCCATTGTGTCCATCTCTACTTAATATTTATTCAGTTCAAGTTGTTTGGTTTAGCCTATTCTCAATACTTCTTAGGATAGTATGAGTACCTTTATCTGTTTATTCATCGTAGTCGAATCATAGAAGAATACGTGCGTGCATTGCATTGAAATTAGGGAGACAGAATAGGCATTCATTTTTATTTAGTAAAACATGCTTTGATAAGGTCCATTGATGTTATTACAGGTGTATTGGAGAGCATGCATTTCTGTCTTGCAGATTCTAAAAAAATAAAAGCTAGCACCGCAGTCTCTCGTGGACGCATTGACAATTTCAAAGATACAGACCACGCCTTGCCGCCGAAATGCCTGCCAGACCAGATTTACCAACCACACGCTGCAGCGCTTCCTTACCACTAAAACCTCATGCAGTTTCGCATGACATCGACGTGGAAAATTTTTTAAGTTTAAAAATGTGATGGAGATCAGTTGGACTCTCATTTGCAATCAAAATAGAAGCGCATTCACAGTGTCTCTCCATAACTCACGTCTCTATCATCTATTAGTTACAAATTGAAGCCGTACATCTCTCAATCACATATCCACGATTCTCTCCATGTTCAAAGCTCAAACCCACGCTCTCATCCAATTGCAGTATAAAACTAGGGCTTCTATTTGGTTGGGCAGAACGAATTTGGGGGGTAATATCATCATTTGTTTCTTCTTCTCTCTTAGTCATATCATCTGTGCAATCTTTATCAACTGCTAAGTGAGCACGCTCTATTTCATCTTCTTCTTCATCCTCGGGCAGTCAAGGGGAGGATATTGTTGATCACATCAAGTTTCTCAACCTGGAAGCTCAGCAGGAGTATTATCAAATTGTGGCGAAGACGTTTATCAAGGAGCGCGATTTCAAACCAGAGGGGCAGGATGGTCAGTTGTGTGCCATTATTCATGAAAAGAGGCTAGGGTGGACTGACTACCACTCCCACGCCCATTCCGATGAGCGTAGTCCGAGAGTTTTATGCCAACGCCAAGGTAACCATCAGCGGTATATCCATGTTTCGCGGTTTTGAGATAGATTACAGACCCCATGCCATCCACGCCATTTTTTGACTTACCGATACACCACCAACGAAAGCTGCCCAATACCGGTGCACATTTGGAAACAGAAATGGAGTTGGTTATTGTTGAATTGTGCGTGCCTGGCACGAAATGGACCTATAAAGTCGGCACAAATCAACCTCGCATATTCCCAGCCGCCGCCCTGAACCGATATGCAAAGGCATGGAATCTATTCGTATGTGCCAAGCTCGTGCCCTCCTCTCATCAGCACGAAATAACAGCGGAAAGGGCAATTATTCTGTGAGGCATAATCACCGGGAAATACATTGACATTGGTCATCTCATCCATCAGAATATGTTGCGATAACTGCGGGGAGGCACCATTGGGAGCATTCCACACGCATCAGTGGTTGCTATGTTATGTGCTAATCAGGGATGCAACTGGGGCAACGAACAAATGCAATACTCAAGCCAGGACATAACTCATGCCACAATTGGAAAATTTGAGGATTGGGCAGGAGGTGTACCGCATTCGCGCGGACTAGGTTTTATCATTCAACCTACTTTCCCAGAGCCGTCACAGCAGCCCCCTAAGACAGATGAGGCAGGCCCGTCCACGCAAGCACCTGATGCCCATGGTGATCGCCAGCTCCGAAGGTTGGAGCGCAAAGTCGATGCCATGTATGATAATTTCTGCACATTTGTAACAAGACTCACGAGGGCCTTGGCCGAAGCTTTTGCGCAGCAAAGAACTACACTAGTGTGGCCTCAGTTCGGGACAGCAGTGCCATATCCACCACCAGATTCACCACCCGAGGAGGGTGGTACCACTGATCATTAGGGGATTTTTTTCGTTACCCTTTCCCTTCATTCAATGGGGCATTGAATATTATAAGTTTGGGGGTATTGGGGTAGTAGTATAGTTGCATGTAGTTTGTTTTTGCATGATAAATTTAATTTTTGCATTATATAATTTATTTTTTGCATATAGTTGCATGTTTATTTGCATGTTCATTTGTAATTTGCATGTCTCACAGTTTTTGCCGTATGGAAATTTTTGTCTAGCCGATGATGATAGTGAAATTTTGAAAGATTTTTGAGTATGTTAGGATAACATGAGCTAAGATATAATGTTTTACACGATGAAGTTCATGTTGCTGTTTAAATGCTTTTGGTTTGTACGAGTGTGTTCACAATCACTTGTAGGTATAAGAAGTATGTGTTGTTTTGCTCAATAGAAAATGTAGTGTCAAAAAGAGAAATATGTGAAACATGGATGTAGACTTGCAAAACTTTGACATTCAAACTTTGGGAAAACATGGGTATCTATGTATATAAAAAAAATAAAATAAAAATATAGTAATAACGTGGCTAGTCTTATTTCGGGGCCCTGACCACTTGAGTAAGCACGTCCAAGGGGATTGTCTCTACACCTAGTGCCCTAAGGTCTTTCATGGTCTAGGATTCGTTGGTTGAAAGCTCGCTATGGGGTAGCAGTGTTGCCTAATGGAGTAAGACATTGCACAGTCATGTGAAAAAAAAAGAGAGAAAAAGAAAAGGAAAATAGTAATAAACACCGCGGGAAAGTGCAAAAATTGCCCTCGTGTGTAAAAATAAAGCAGTTAAGCCCATTGTTGAACCTCAGTTTGTTTTGATATGTTGGAATAGTCTTCGTTGCATATGTATACATGATTCTTGATTTAAACTATAATTCTCTATTTTGAGCAATTTAGTATGTGTATTCTTTGCTTAAATCAAGTTTTGGTGAAAATAACACACACACATAGCATATCTATATCATTTATGAATTATCTGAGTGTACGACATTATGTCTACAGTTTGGTTTGAATATGTATTCTTGAACTTGGAAAAATTTGCTGAGGCATTTTGGACTGAATTTTTGTGATAACTGGAACTATGTGAGACTAGTTTGCATCATAGCTTAGTTGCATAGTAATATAGCTGCATTTTCATTGTTCATTAGTATGCATTGCTTGAGGGCAAGCAACAGTTCAAGTTTGGGGGTATTTGATAAGTGGGTTTTATACCTACTTATTGAATACCAATTCACGTACACTATGCCCATCTCAAGTACATTTTAGTGTATTTTTAGTTGCATTTCATGTTATTTTGCATTGTATATACTTAAAACTCCTTTTGGTGAAAAAGTGTAGGAAACGACCTGATTTGGTGGAATTAGAAGGCACGAGGCGAATGGACGCATGAAGCGAGGCACAAGCTAGGATATGCATGGCATGAGGATCAAGCGGAGCAGAAGACTAAGCGTGGATGGACAAAGGCGGAGTAGCGAACGGATCGATTCTGTGCAGCAGTTGAACCGTAACTCAAAATTGCGAAGCCGCCAGCATAGCAGTAGTAGGACAAGCTTGGGAACGCGCGCCCGCACAAGTACTCGAATGGACAACATGACACACTTCAAGTTCTGCTTGCATGAGAAGTACATCGGGGAGGCTACAATGTGCATGTGCGATCTTGATTAATGATGATTTGTTTTATTTTAATTTTTAATTAAAAGGGTTGTAATTGGATTTAAACGATTTCTGACTGGTGTTAGAGAAAAAAAATCATTATTCATTTTTTTACGTATTTTTCATTTTTGAAACTAGGGTTTTACACTCTTAGAAAGATTCCAACGTAGAGTGAAGCCTAACTCTATTTTTCTAATTCTTCTTGGAATTCTCTATTAGTGTGGATTTTTATTAGCAGTCGCTGGATTTATATGAGGATCTGAATGTTAATAGTGGATTGTAATTAGCAATTGGTTTGATCGTTTCTATCTTTCATCTTTCAATTGTTTGCTTATTGGCCATGTTTAGCGTTGATCCCATAATGGCTTTTGGTTCAGTCATGAACTAAACTCCATTATGGGATCCTAACGGATTTTAATATGTAGTTTGGTTGCATGCTTAAATGCTGGATTATTTTACATATTATATGGGATTTCTATCATGATTGTTTTGCATGTATGAATGCTTGATCACCGTTCTCTATTAGTACTTGTATGGAATTGACAATGAACATGCAAGTATGGATTATAATCATGATAGCAGATACGATATGGAATTTTGTTTTTATATATGGCTTGTGTATTTAAATGAACCGATAGACATATATTGTTTCACCGTATGAGTTAGAATAAGGGCTTGAGCTTAAATTCAATATGGTTGCAATTTCACATAGACATGAAAGTAATATGCACACAAGCCAATCATGTTTGATGATAAAGCATATACTTCGTAACAATCTTATTCATTTATTAATAAAAAGTATTAATTTATTAAAGGCTTTTAATTATCTACATGATCTTTGTTTTTATAATATGTGATAAACCCATAGTTTTAAGCAATGCTTTTAGAATAATGATGATGATCATTCTAATGAGATCTAAATTCTTAGAAAGCTTAAAACTAAAATAGTTCCCAATCATTGGATTACTAAATTGGGGATTAGTGAATCCGGGATAGATTGGTACATCGTTGCTTGCTCATTGGATGAGGATGATTGATCTCATGATCATTTGTGTGGAGACACTAAAGCAAGTATGTAGGTGCTTATTAGAGAATAAGTTCATTTGACGCATGCCGCTAAGGAATACCTAATGGAGTTTTACTTGCTGTCACAATAGGAATTCCTGTAGTGATAGTAGTACAAGTGATCCTTGGACATGAGATCATCATAGTATCTTGTGTATGATGAGTTATACTTTGACTTATTCCTTAAGACCCTTAGGGTATATCAAAGGGTATGCTTGGGTATAATAAGTTGTATATGGAGATAATGTATGATCAATAAAGAATCTACCACTTCTATTAAAAGAAGAGAAATGTCCTATGTGATTCGATAAATGACAACCCAGTAGTCCTTGGCCAAGGCAGAATGAAATTAGAAAGGAGTTTCTAATTTGCATTATTTGAGTTGTGCGTTTTAAGGATCGAAATACAAATAATTAAATAAAATAAGACTTGACGGTTTCCATGCCTTATATTTAATTGGGACATTGTATGGTGGAAGGATTGAATTGTGATAACTATTTACTCAAAGGTTCTTTAATGATTAATGTTGAAATCTATATTATCTGGAAAGTCGTTGATCGCTAGGGAGGCTTATTCTATTGTAGAATAAATATTATTTATTTAAATAAATTAATTGTTTAATTTATTTATTTAAATAAGATTAGAATTGTTCTAATTGATTTATTCACAACCCATTTAATATGGAGAACCTAAAGGGTCACACCATAAAAGGAAGAATAATTATTTAAGAAGTTAATGGCATAATCGTAATAATATAGTTAAGTATATTTAATTTAATCTATGGTGATAGAATAAATTAAATAGCTTAATATTTATTATTTAATATTTTAGAAATATTAAATATAAATTAATAAGAGGAGTCTTATTAATATTATTACAATTATTATTATTTTAATTTCTAAAAGAGTTTAGGAATTAATTTAATATAAGTACTCTCATTTATTCCTAATAGGATTAGGAGGAAAATTAATTAAAGAAATTTAATTAATTATCCTATAAAGATTAGGGAGCCCATTTAATTAAAAGAGTTTAATTAAATAATACCTTATTTTAATAGGGTTACTTGATATCTTTATAAGAGGAGTCTTATATCAGATATTATGACTATGTTATAATTCCAAGAGTTGGAGAGTACGCTCTTTTTCTATAGAGATAGAAAAACTAGGGTTTAGCCAAACACTCATCTTCTTGAATCCTTCTTCTTCCTTGGTGGATCACCTCTAGAGGCCAAACACTTGGGTGGCTAACGTTGATCGAAAGGAAGGAACCAAACCCGGTGGATTCAAGTTGAACGCGAAAAAGGATTGAGGTGAACTTGTATTCTTTAGGAAGCTCGATCTTCAAGGGTATGATTCTTATTCGTTATCTTTTTCGTTTAATTAATAATTGTGCATAAATGGTGATCCGGGGTATATGTTTGTAAAATTTTAAACTCTAATTTTTACATCGCCGCACTTTTTATGCAATTTGATTGCGTTCTTGAATATTACAAACCTAAAAGTGGCATCAGAGCCAAACCTTTAAACAAATTATTAATTATTTTAATTTGATATGTATATTGATATGTGTTTAGAACAATTTAATTGGGCACAATTTTGTTGTATAAAATTTTAAAAATAAAATAAAATCGTGAGCTGTTTTTATTTTTATTTTTCCGTTGCATTAATCATGTGGCTAGGGAATTTGGAAAGTGGAGTCTCCTGAAATCAAATATCTCCATTGGATTCAAGTGAATCAAAAGTAAAGTAGCAGGTTATCATATAATATATATATATTGCATATGTAATAGTTTACACGTAATGTACTATATGATATATTATATGATTATGTGATTACTGTAACCACGTGAATGCTTGATTCATATTACAAGATTTGCTTTTGAAAATTTAACATGTGATCTCATATGATCTTATATATATATAATATATATTACCGTAATATATATATATATATATATATATATATATATTATATATATATATATTTTTAATAATTTTATAATTAAAATAATTTTTTTTCTAATCTTAAAATAAAAGTTTATTTTAATATTAAAATAAAAGTTTATTTTAATTTTAAAATTTGAATTTCATGCTAACTAATTAGAGTTGGAATTGGATTCCATGATAACTAATTGGAGTTGAAATTGGATTACATATTTTCTTAAATAAAGGAGTTTATTTAGATATGAAATAAGATTTTACATTATTCAAAATAAAAGAGTTTATTTGTGGATAGGAAAGAGAATCCATGTTTTCTTAAATAAAGGAGTTTATTTAGATATGAAATAAGATTTCATATTATTCAAAATAAAAGAGTTTATTTTTACATGGAATTGGATTCCATAATTAATAAAAATAAAGGAGTTTATTTTGATTAATGATTTTGATTAAAATAAAATAGTTTATTTTATTCAAAATTGAATAAATTAAAATAAAATAGTTTTATTTTGATTTAAATTTGGATTAAAATAAAGGAGTTTATTTTGATTCAAAATTAGATTTTATACTAACTAAATTTGCCCATTAAATGATATCAATATATATATTGAATGTTTATTATTCATGATATGAATGTTATTTATTAATGCATATGGTGATGTGTATGATAATAAATGGGATTGATTATGGACTATCAACCAATGTGATTGGATTTTATTTTAGTTGGATGCATGAATGTATGAGTTTTATTAAATGAGGTCTGCGTGACTGCCTTCTCTAATTTTTTCTTAATGTAAATTCTATCTCCTCCTATGTACTTCCCTCGATCACGATCAAGGTTTCTATTTATTTTAAATAGTTTTGTAATAGGAATAGTTAGAATTAATTTTGAAGAATTGGAGATCAAGGAGCAAGGAGCGCTTGAAGACCCATTTGTAATGGAGCCCGGGTTTAAATGTAATAGTTATATTTAAATATTATTTCTTGCACCCCTAGGGTTTGACCTTTTGGTTCACTTGGTGGCTCTAGTGAACCAAACTAGAATAAAAGTCCATAATCAATCCGGGTAGAATATAGTATTCTATATGTGCATGCTTATACTATATATATTATATATTATGCAAACATGCTTCGCATGTTAATTAATATGACGCGTATTTTATATATATGTATTAAAAATGCGTGCTAAACAAGATGAGACAAATTAATAACAAACCCCTCAATTTTTATATTAAGTCCTAAGCGTTCAAAGATATTTGGAATATCGAACGTCATTTTCTAGCATGATAAAATTAATAGAGTATTAAATATTTAATATGAGTTTGTTGTGTCACCACAAGGAAAGTATTAAGTATTTAAGATGTTAATTTATCACATTTGATGCTTATAAAGAAAATTGAACAATATTGTTTTGTTGTGTCACCACAAGGATGATATTTTCTTTTTGAATATATGGAGTGCTAGGTCGGACTTAACTTGGATAATTTTGATTCGGATGTGCCACCACTTGATCAAAATAATCTAAGAGGCAAAAGAAAAGGAGTTGCATAGTTGATGTAATTGACAAAAGTTGTCTACCTATTTATTTATATATAGTTTGTTGTGTCACCACAAGGCTATATACATTTGAAATGGGATCCTTATTCTCACTAGCAAATCTTTAATTAGATTTTGCCGAACTATATAAGTGAGGGTAATATAGTTTGAAGAAAATAGTAGGAGATACCAATTTAAAACAAGACCTAATTTATTTTGGTAATTAATAAAAGAATGTATGTTAAAATGTTGTTAATTACAAATTCATTTACAGATTTTTACAATGTCTAAATTACAATCACTATGAAACATATTAGATGTTATTTAACCGGACCGTATTAAATGGATTGGTTAAGGAATTTGAGAATAGTTCTCATATTTGAAAAGTTATGTTATGTCCTTAATACGTCTATCCTCAAGAATAGTTGCGCATAATGCCTCTGAGGAAGACATTGCTACTTTTAGAAAGTGGCAAGATGATGCACGATTGGCTCAATGCATCATGCTCAGCATCTATGAGTAACGAGCTTGAGCCGAGCATGAAACTATGGATGCTTCTACTATATTCCCGCACATCAAGTAGTTGATGGTGAGGAAAGTAGGGGGCCCGATAGATATCGAGATATCTAAGGAGCTCTTCCGATCTAGAATGGCCAATGGCACTATAGTACAGACAAAAGTTCTTAACATAATCAATTTGATTGATCAATTAGGACAACTGGTTTTGTCATGGATAGAGAGTTGAGCCAAGATTTGATCTTGCACTCACTCCCGGACTCCTTTCACAATTGTTGTGAATTTTTCATATGAACAAGCTAGATATCAGCCTCGCTGATTTGCTTAACATATTGAAAAATGTTGAGAGTCACTTTCCAACCAAGAAAGATCAAGTCTTACTGGTAGGGGCCAAAGGATCTTCTGAAAAGAAGAACGATTCAAAGAAGGTAAATAGAAAGGCGTAAACAAAGGATAATAAGAGAAAAAGCGATACGGATAGCAAAGGAGTTTGCTTCCACGCAATAAGCCCGGACAATTGAAAGAAATCTGCGAGAAGCATCTTGCGAGAGGCTAACCAAAGAAGCTTAGTGAAGTTTCGGTTCATAATCTGATTTTTGTTCACGATTGAAATAAATTTTTCTTTAAGTCAAGGTTCTACTTGGGTATTGGATACTGACTTTGGTTATCATAAATATAGATTTATGAAGGGACCAAGCGAAGTAGAAAGCTAAACAAATATAAGTAATCCTATGTGCGGAAATGTAGCAAAGGTTGCCATATTAGCCATAGAAACTTATAGTTTAGCAATGCCTACGGGCAAATCTATTAAGTCAATAAGTTGTAATTGTATTCCAGTTCTTGTTAAAAAATATTATTTCCATTTTATTGTTGGACAATGAAATCTTTGGTATTATAATTAAGAACAATTGTTGTTCTATTTATAATAATAATGTTTTGTATAGAATCGAATATTACTTAATAAATTTTGTATACTTGACTTACGTGGAAAATTATTTTATAAATTGAACAAAATAATATAAGAAAAGGATATGATCATTCAAAGAGTTGAATATATGTATTTGTTGAAATACAAGTGTGAATTATTTGAATGGTTCAAAGAATTCAGAAGTGAAACAAATTTGTAAAGTATTAAGATTCTTTGATTAGATCAAGGAATAAATACTTGTGCAATAAGTTTCTAGATCATCTCAAATGGTTTTCTCATAATGGACACATCCTGATACGCAATAATTGATTGATGTATCTGAATGAAAAATCGTACCTTGTTGGACATGGTGCGGTCCATAATGATTTTACCGACATTCCAAAGATCCTTCTAGGGTCATGTCCTAGAAATGGTTTATATCTACTTTAAAAGGTAACCTCAAAATCCATTGAAGACTCCATAAAAGTTATGGACAAGGAGGATTCTAATCTTAAGTTTATTAAGATAAGGGTTCCAACTTATGTGAAAAGGTTTCAAAAGGATAAGCTTGGGACAAGATTTGACAAGTGTCGATTTGTGGGACATCCTAAAGTAAGTTTAGGGTATATGTTCTATAATTCTACTTAGCAAAAGGTGTTTGCTGTAAAACACGCTGCCTTCTAAGATAAAGGTGTTTATCATTGAAGGGGCTAATGGGAGAATAATAGATCTTGAAGAGTTCAATAATCACAAAATACTATAAGTCAAATAAGAGGAACCGTTAGATAGACCTATTGTACCACAAAAGAATAAATAAATCGGAATAATCTTTGAAGATACCTAGGAGGTATGGATTCATCATGGATGATGATGATGAGGTACGCATCATAGAAGATGATGATCCAGAGTTACATGCGATGATGTAAGACTTCTAGTGTGTACAAAAGGGTCAGTGGGAGCGTCGTGAAATTTCTAGTATTATATGTTGATATACTACGGATGAGGAATAACATACCAATGCTACAATCAGTAAAGATAAAGTTGTCTAAACATTCCTCCACGAATGATTTGGGAAGAGTATCTAAATTGGGGATAAAATCTATATAGATAGATTTAAAAGGATGCTCAACTTAACCCAAGGAACGTATATTCATTTGATGCTAAAGTCGTTTAGCATGGAAAACTCCAAGAGATGTCTCATGTTGATGAGCTATGGAGTGTATCTCTCTTTATAGTCCCCACAGACTCCTGAAAAGAGAGATCGCATGAGTGATTATCATGTATGCAATAAAATATACAAGACCTAATGTTGATCGGTCATACTCTGGAGAAGATCACTTTAAGACAGTGAAAAACATCTTAAATTCATAACCGGCACTAAGGATGTGAGCATACATGGTGGGTCTGAATTAAAACTAGAGGGCTTTACAGACTCAAGTTTTTCGACGCACCAAGACAATGAAAATCAACTTTAAGGTAAAGTGTTACCTTGAACAGTGGTGTAGTGAATATGAAAGGTTCCAAATAGCAAAAGGTTGCTGGTTTAATGATAAAGACAAAGTATATAGCTGTAAATGAAGCTGCAAGTTGATTGTTTGGATGATAAGTTCATTACAGAACTAGGAATAGTTCCTAAGTCTCATCTTGGATCTAAACATGTGTTGTGGCACTTTCATTTGATTATAAAAATCATTGAAAGATGGGAAATCACTATAGAGATGGTGGACTCTCAAGAACAACATTACATATCCATTAACTAAAACTTATCCAATAGCAGGATAATCGTCACTTAGAGAAGAAGAGTATAAGATACAATGGCGATTGGCTTTAGTGCAAGTGGGAGATTGAAAGTAATATGCACACAAGCCAATCATGTTTGATGATAAAGCATATACTTCGTAACAATCTTATTCATTTATTAATAAAAGGTATTAATTTATTAAAGGCTTTTAATTATCTACATGATGCTATTTTATAATATGTGATAAACCCATAGTTTTAAGCAATGCTTTTAGAATAATGATGATGATCATTCTAATGAGATCTAAATTCTTAGAAAGCTTAAAACTAAAATAGTTCCCAATCATTGGATTACTAAATTGGGGATTAGTGAATCCGGATAGATTGGTACATACGTTGCTTGCTCATTGAATGAGGATGATTGATCTCATGATCATTTGTGTGGAGACACTAAAGCAAGTATGTAGGTGCTTATTAGAGAATAAGTTCAATTGAACGTTGGCTCGCTAAGGAATACCTAATGGAGTTTTACTTGCCTGTCAATAGGAATTCCTGTAGTGATAGTAGTACAAGTGATCCTTGGACTTGAGATCATCATAGTATCTTGTGTATGATGAGTTATACTTTGACTTATTCCTTAAGACCCTTAGGGTATATCAAAGGGTATGCTTGGGTATAATAAGTTGTACATGGAGATAATGTATGATCAATAAAGAATCTACCACTTCTATTAAAAGAAGAGAAATGTCCTATGTGATTCGATAAATGACAACCCAATAGTCCTTGGCCAAGGCAGAATGAAATTAGAAAGGAGTTTCTAATTTGCATTATTTGGAGTTGTGCATTTAAGGATCGAAATACATATAATTAAATAAAATAAGACTTGACGATAATTCCATATCTTATATTTAATTGGGACATTGTATGGTGGAAGGATTGAATTGTACGGTAACTATTTACTCAAAGGTTCTTTAATGATTAATGTTGAAATCTATATTATCCGGAAAATCGTTGATCGTTAGGGAAACTTATCCTATTGTAGAATAAATATTATTTATTTAAATAAATTAATTGTTTAATTTATTTATTTAAATAAGATTAGAATTGTTCTAATTGATTTATTCACAACCGGTTTAATATGGAGAACCTAAAGGATCACACCATAAAAGGAAGAATAATTATTTAAGAAGTTAATGGCATAATCGTAATAATATAGTTAAGTATATTTAATTTAATCTATGGTGATAGAATAAATTAAATAGCTTAATATTATTATTTAATATTTTAGAAATATTAAATATAAATTAATAAGAGGATTCTTAATAATATTATTACAATTATTATTATTTTAATTTCTAAAAGAGTTTAGGAATTAATTTAATATAAGTACTCTCATTTATTCCTAATATGATTAGGAGGAAAATTAATTAAAGGAGTTTAATTAATTATCTCTAATAAGATTAGGGAGCCCATTTAATTAAAAGAGTTTAATTAAATAATACCTTATTTTAATAGGGTTACTTGATATCTTTATAAGAGGAGTCTTATATCAGATATTATGACTATGTTATAATTCCAAGAGTTAGAGGGTAAGCTCTTTTTCTATAAAGATAGAAAAACTAGGGTTTAGCCAAACACCCATCTTCTTGAATCATTTTTCTTCCTTGGTGGATCACCTCTAGAGGCCAAACACTTGGGTGGCTAACGTTGATCAAAGGAAGGAACCAAACCCGGTGGATTCAAGTTGAACGCGAAAAAGGATTGGAGGTGAACTTGTACCTGAGGAAGCTCGATCTTCAAGGGTATGATTCTTATTCGTTATCTTTTTCGTTTAATTAATAATTGTGCATAAATGGTGATCCGGGTATATGGTTTGTAAAAATTTTAAACTCTTATTTTTTACGTTTCGCACTTTTTATGAAATTTGATTGCGTTCTTGAATATTACAAACCTAACAAGATATATAGTGATTTTGGTTATATTGATGATTACATAGAGTCTATCGCATGTGGATGCTGTGTAAGTAGGTCATAGTGCATTGAAAAATGGCTATGACTCTTTTAGTGCTCTTGGCTACTTTCCTGTGATATGTGAACAAGTCTTGCATGATAGTGGTGTTTAAATGAAATATTCAATGAAGTTAGGATCCCATTATTTTCAGATTTGATTTATTACATCTTTATTATTGTTTTAATTGTTATTAGCGATTAGAGTAACAAACCAATTATAGTCATTAGTTTGAGCATATAAATATAGTGATTTAATTGATGCGTAGTAATTTAAATTAAATAACTTTCCTTGTGGGATCGATACTTTACTTGCTCTGTATTACTTGTTGACACATGTATGCTTGCATGAGTTAGAGCTCTTTTGTTAGAACTAAAAAAGAGGCAACAAGTTTTTGGCGCCATTGCCGGGGAAAGGCGTTTAAATTATTATTATTATAATTAGTTTTAAGCTATATTGTATGACTTAGACAAATCTATTCTTATCTCATTTCCATTTTTATTTTTGTTTCAGGAACTTGTATAAATTTTTATGCGCACGCGGTCATCCAACCCCGACTTAAAACCTATCCAGGACAACATAAGTGGGAGAGGATGGAAAGCGAGTGTTCGTTGAAATTTACAAGCACAGTTAGAAAGTACCACAGCTAATATGGCAGCCAAGGTACAAGGAGAAGAGCAAAGAGAGGAGCATAGGGCTCTGAAGGAATATTCCATGCCCAATATTAATGGATTATAGTCTAGCATCATCAGACTAGCGATAACAGCCAATACATTCGAGATAAAAATGGGCACTATTCAGATGGTACAAAATTTGGTACAGTTTGGGGGTGTCGCTACAGATGATCCGAATGAACACCTGTTGAGTTTCATCGAAATTTGTGATACATTCAAATACAACGGTGTGACGGAGGATGCTATCAGACTTAGGCTATTACCATTCTCAATGAGGGAGAAAGCAAGAAGTTGGCTACATTCTTTGCCAGCAGGATCTATAACTACATTGGAGGACTTAACACAGAAATTTTTAGCCAAGTTCTTCCCAATGGCTAAGACTGCAAAGATGAGGACAACTATCTCTCAGTTTGAGCAACAACAGGGAGAATCCTTATATGAAGCATGGGAGAGATATAAAGAGATGTTGAGAAAGTGTCCACATCACGGTATGCCAGATTGGATGGTGATCAACACATTTTATAATGGATTGGGATGGCGATCGAGAGCCCGATTATAGATCAAATTTATGGGAGGGGCATTGTAAGACCAAAAATTTTAAATAAAAGGAATTTCCTTTATTTATTATTTTGAAATAGTAAGGGTTGATTTGATTAATGTGGATAGTTAAGGGTTAAATCATGCAAATATTTCAAAAATAAGCAAGTGGTTATTAAATATTCATTGTTGTTTGGGAATATTCGTTTGGTGGTGGTGGAATATTCGTCTTTGTCGGGGAATATTAAATGCACGACCAGTGCGCAGCCATGTGTGGGCCCCATAACGTGAAAGCGATTGGATGAAGAAACGACAAATATAAGTTGTTTTTAAATAAGCGGCGTAGTTATTCTGAATTATCTTGTTGGAATACCCGGTGGTTAAAACACACTAATCTGCGTTGTTGAACAAGTAGCACACACGATTGCACCAATTATTGATTCTTACGTGAAGGCACTACTCAATAATGGTTACAGATAATTCTTGCTCGATATTTTATTGAGTTAATAATTGCTTTGCGTTGATATTTTATATTGATGTTGTTTCAATAATTGTCATTACACGTTATTTTTCATTATCGAAGCAATAATTCATATTATCTCAATAATATTATTAGATAACATTATTGGCAATGTCTAGAAAGTTCTCGCATAAGGAGAGGTTTGGTCACCTAATTGCGCGCCAGAGAAGAAGAAATTCTTATTGGAAGCCCCCTCTTTCTGAGGAACTGCACGGTTGTCAATATTGTGATTCTCAGAATATTATTTGTGAATAATTAATTATTGATTTATATGATGAGGAAAATATTGATTTTATGTGGATATAGATGGAGAAAATTTTTAAAATGACAATTGTTGAAAATTAATATTTTATCTTTTTCTGATAAAATAATTCATTTAAATATATTATTTTAATAATATATTAACGGTGATATTTTTACAACGAATGTGGGATATATGAGTATACGAGGAGGAAGAGTATTTTTGTTGCAATAAATGTTTAAAACATGTTAAACATGTCGGTGGACCCCATTTATTGACTGAAATTTGATTATAGCCTGGTAAAATTGCCCGTTTGTGGATTTCGGTCAATTTTTATTGGAATTTGGAAAAACTTTCTTCTGCAAAGTTGTAGAGAATTGAATTTCCTATAAAAACTCGCGTGATTCGAATTTTCTGATGAAAGGGCTATTTATTATGAATTATTGAAGTTCCGAAGCTCCGAAATAATTAATTTTGGAAGTTTAAAATATTTAAAATTAGAAAAACGTTTTTTCTTATTTTTTTCTAGAAGGTGGCATGTGTTTGATGGCTGAAATCAGATTCTAGACATGTGTAGAAAATAATATAATTATATTATTAATTTATTAAATTTTCCGCTTTGGTGTTCTAAGCAATTTCTATAAATAGGTGCTTAGGTTAGAATTGAAAATCACACGAAACTGAAGTTTTCTCTCTATATTATCGAGCATATTCTTGTGAGTATTTTGAGTATACTTTGAGTATTGCTATACTCACGGTGCAAGTCCAAGTCATAGCCTATATCATCCTGTGTTTGACTAGAAATCTTGATCTTTCGAGGTAAGGGATATTATTTTTTTCAGTAATGATATTATTTCTTCAATATCATTATCTTTGAAATGTTGATCCAAGTTTTTATCAAATTTGGAACTTTTTCATGTCGGGTTACTATTCATGGGTTACTATTCATGAGTTACTATTCACGAGTTACTATTCATGAGTTCTTATTCACGAGTTACTATTCACGAGTACTATTCATATAAAAGCGTGAAGATGTTTTTGTGGAATTTCTATCTTTTGGTGTCGAGAGTTACTATTCACGATATCAAGACACTATTCACGATATCTGATCTTATTCACTTAAAAAATAAAATTTCTTCTTTTCGTCCAAAACATCTATTCGGATACTAACTCGATTGTATCCATGTTTTGATCATTCTTGAATTTTACACCACTATGATTATTTTTGAGGTATTTTTGGGCGTGGATAAAACAAAGTCTGAATCCTTAATCCTTAATCCTTGTCATTTTGTTTCACTTGGATTCGTTTCTTTAAAAATATTTTTCATCATCTTGATTTAAATGATGATATTATGGAATATCTTTGATGCAGTAGTGCAAAGATGAATGATTTCTGAAGAATATCTTTGGCTGTAGTGCAAAGATGAGCAGTGTTTAAATGAACATGACCAATCGATGAATATCTTTGGCTCAGTAGTGCAAAGATGAATATTTGATTCGAGATGTATATTGATTGATGTTACGAGGATAAAATATTGATGATGGATTTATTAAATTCATAGATTATAGTAGATTTCATTCTCTACGTAACTCTTCTATGAATTATTATTTCATTGTGAATATTGATTTAAAATTTGTTGTCTATTGTATTCTATCGATTTTTCCTGTTGAAGACTAACGATAATTTGTTGTATATTATCTTAGTCATAATATTCTTTCTTGAGCTAGTTGAGCTCACCCTTTTCCTTTTGTTCCATTTTTCTCGGGAGGCGAGAATATAAGCGAGTACGAGTGTGGGTATGGAATGAAGGTTCTAGAGAGAGTTGTTTAGTAGTCCTCACCATTTTGTAAAATAATGAATCAATAATTATGATGGGGATTTATTTGCGTGTGGATATAGTCTAGATGGCAATATCTCATTTAAACTCAAAGTTTATATGTTGTAATAATAAAGTTGTAGTTATTTACGTACCATGTATTTGGCGACTCGAATGGGTTGGATGGAATGGACCTATTTTTGGGGCGTCACGGTTGGTATCGAGAGCTTAGGGATATGATCTCTGGCGGAGATCGGGGAATAGAACTAGGAAGGTAGAGGCGAGTAAATCCTTCGCTAGTGTGTCCTACCTAAGCTTATTTGTTAGTTGGTCGATATATAGGGATATTATGTGATATATTGATTTCCTTAATTAACCCTTATTTTATGACGGTATTTGAGAATGTCGTTGAGAATATTAACAAATGGAGTAAATGAGGCCGTGTGAGATGCTGTACTCACCAACGAGGAGAGCGTCGCACACAGTGGCAATGTTCCTCCTGTGAACAACACCAACGAGCGAGATGAGGAATGAGGGGATGTTTAGAAGTTTTTGCGAGTTCATGCAAAATCGAGACGAGGAGACTTCGTGTTCAAAATCTGAGGAGAAAATGATAGCAATTCACGGGTGGTCACGGCCAAGCGATTCAAAGAGTTGGGACCACGAGTTCAGGGAAAGCCGGATCCGATTAAAGCGAGACGTTGGTCAAACAAATTACCAAGATATTCAATGTCTTGGGATGCACGGAGAAACGAAAGTTCCATTCGCCACCTTTATATTCCGTGGGCGAAGCGATTCTTTGGTGGGAATCATGAAGCGTACCATCCAACTTTTCGGCATGTCATGGAGAGCGTTTTTGAAGCAGTTCAATGACAAGTACTTCCACAAAGTATTCGTCGTATGAAGGAAGTGGAGTTTATTAGACTAGAGCAGAATAACATGGCGGTGTCCCAAAGACGAGGCGAAGTTCGCGGAGTTATCGAGTTTACACCTCATTTGGTGGAGAATGAGGAGCGATTATGGCGGATGTTTACGAGAGGTTTGAAACCCGACATACGTCGATATCTCATTTCTCATAAATTTTCTCTCTTTAGGATGTTGTCAGCGAGGCTCGATTGTTAGGCGAGATAACGAGTACGCGTTCAACCGAGGGACCATAACCGAGATCATCTAAGAAGATAGCGGTCATCGAATAACGATAACCAAATGAGAAAGAAGAATACAGACAAAGCGGTAACCACTCGGTGGTAATCGTGGCCATGAAAATAGAAGAAACGAGTCGGGAGGAGATTTTAAAAGAGGAGATTCAACAACGACCATGTGAAGGCGTCGGCCAAGATGTGACTAGTTTTAAGGGAGGAGAAGCGACCACCGTCAGATGTTATAAATCTTGAAAGAGGGACATATCGGTCAAACCGTCCACAACAGTTTAAGGTATGCTATAATTGTGGAAAAGAAGGACATATCGCTCGAGATTATGCGATATCAAAACCCGATCCAGTGAATGGTGACTCGAAAAGGATGTCCCGAAAAGTCAAAGTCAACGGTTCTGGAAGAAGCGTTTGTCGTGACCAGGTCAAAATCGAGGAACCCGAACGAAATTAGCACGGGTTAGTTAATTATAAATTCTTGCGAAGTTTATACCTTACTGAATCTGGGTTCTACCCATTCTTTTATCTCTCTTGCTTGCGTTCAACGTTTGAACTTGACTCACGGAGAAATTAAACTTTGACCTATCTGTGGAGACTCCATTAGGAAAATTTCATTACATCCGTTATTTATAAATCTTGCTTGATTCAAGTTGGCACTATCACATTACATCGTTAACCTTATTTCTATAGAGATATTTGCTTTTGATGTGATTTTAAGGTTAACTACTCATCATGCCAAAATTGATTACTTTACGTAAGGTTGTTAGTTTTCATATTCCTAAGCAACCCATTATTCAATTCAAGCAATCAAACCATTGTAATCAAACATTTTCATATCAAGCCATGAAGTCATTCGTTTATTACGGATGTCAAGTTTTCTTAGTCTATGTTATGGATTTGAATAAAGACACGTCAGATTTGAATAATATTCTTGTTGTTATTGATTTTTCCTGGCGTATTTTAGAAAATTTTCTTGGCTTACTCCCAAAGCTTCGATATTAAATTTTGTATCGACTTTGAACCCTTACAAAATTCATTTCTAAAATCTCATATCGAATGGCTCTATTGAACTTGAGGAGTTAAAAATTCAACTATAGAATTTGGTACCGAGCCTTTATCTTGTGACTTCCTTTGTGGAATTCACCGCCGATTAACTCTCAGTAGGGGGCGTCATATTCGCGCGATAGTAAATCGATAGGTGTCATTGTGACGTCTTATCCAAGATTGGGATATGAGTCACGGTTGAGAAAGCAACCTAAGTCAAGAATCGAAATCGTAGCTTTCTAGGCTTAGTTGGTTATTATCGGAGATTCGTGGAAGGATTTTCTTGAATCGCTATCTCCTTAACTTAGTGACTCGAAAAGATACAAAATTGTATGGAGCGAGGAATCGAGAAGATTTTCCAAGAGCTCAAGAGGCGACTCATTTCGGCACATATTCTAATCATACCATCTTGGAAAAGCGAGCGTGGTAGGTAGCCGCGTTGAGTAGAAGATCATATCTGCGAGAACGAAGTGCGATGATGTCAAGTATACGCGTAGAACTAACTTTAATAGAAAAAAGTTAAGGTTGCTCGCCACCAATAGAGAGGATATGCGTATGAAGAAGAAAGTACAAGAAGGAGCAATTAGGAAGCGAGAATTGATGAAGAAGGAATACTTGAGTCCACTCTAGACTTTATGTTCCTAACGACTCGATTTGAAGTACAAGATTATGATGGAGGCACACAACACGCCATTTGCAATTCATCTCGGAAGTACTAAAATGTATCGTGATCTTGACATACATTTTGGTGGAACAATATGAAGAGAGAGATTGCAAAGTTTATCTCGATGTGTTTAACTTACCAACGTGTAAAGATTTTGAGCATCTTGTACCTAAGGGTCCGTTGCAACCACTTGAGATTCCTGGAATGGAAGTGGGAACACATTTTACCATGGATTTAGTTACGGGTCTTCCTACTTGGTTTCTCAAGGCATCAATGCTATTTGGGTTATTGTTGATAGATTAACCAAGTCTGCTCATTTCTTCACCGTCGAGAGAGACTTATTCCTTGAACGTCTTTCTAGTATGTACGTAAATGAGATTGTGAGATTGCATGGCATGCCAGTATCCATAGTTTTAGATCGTGACCCAAGATTCACTTCATGATTTTGGGTTAGCTTGCAAAAAGCTATGGGCACGAATTTACGATTCAGTTTAGCATACCATCCTCAAACGGATGGGCAATCAGAAAGGACTACTCAAACTCTTGAAGATATATTAAAACTCTGTGTCCTAGATTTCAAAGGAAGTTGGGATAAGTACTTGCCATTGGTGGAATTCTCATACAACAATAGTTATTAAACAAATATAGGCATGGTTCCATTCGAAGCATTATATGGACGAAAATGTCGTTCTCCAATATGTTGGGATGAGGTGGGTGAAGCAACATTGTTGGGACCCGAGTTAGTACGTATAACTACCGAAAAGATCCAAATGATTTGACAACGTATACAAACGGCACAAGATCGACAAAAGAGTTATGCGGATCTTCATCGAAAGGACGTGGAATTTAATGTAGGGGATCATGTATTATTGCGAGTTGCTCCATGGAAGGGAGTTACAAGATTTGGGAAGAGAGGAAAGCTCAATCCACGATTTATTGGTCCATTTCAAATTCTTGACCGAGTAGGAAATGTAGCCTATAGACTTGCGTTACCTCCAAGTATGTCTCGTGTTCATAATGTGTTTCACATATCTCATGCTTAAATAAATATGTGAAAGACCCGAACCACGTTATAGAGTTAGAACAGGACGAGATAGCCAAGACTTAACGTGTGAGGAGGTACTGTCAAGATTTTGGATAGGAAGAAGCATGTTCTCTGTAAAGGTTATACCACAAGTTAAAGTTTTGTGGAAGAATCATGCTATATAGGAAATTACACAGGAATTGGAAAGCGGAAATGAAAGCGAGGTATCCTCACCTTTTCGAAACACCAGTAATGTCGTCGTCAATTTCGAGGACGAAATTTCATAAGGAGGGAGGTTGTAAGACCGAAAATTTTTAAATAAAAGGAATTTCCTTTATTTATTATTTTGAAATAGTAAGGGTTGATTTGATTAATGTGGATAGTTAAGGGTTAAATCACGCAAATATTTCAAAATAAGCAAGTGGTTATTAAATATTCATTGTTGTTTGGGAATATTCGTTTGGTCGTGGAATATTAAATCTTTTCGGGAATATTCAATGCGACGGCCAAGCACCATGTGTGTGGCCCCCATAACGAAAAAGCGATTGGATGAAGAAAACGACAAATATAAGTTGTTTTTAAATAAGCGGCAGTGAGTTATTACTGATTATCTTTGTTGGAATACCCGTGGTTTAAAACACACTAATCTGCGCGTTGTTGAGCAAGAAGTAGCACGGTATTGCACCAATTATTGATTCTTACGTGAAGGCACTACTCAATAATGGTTACGATAATTCTTATTTGATATTTATTGAGTTAATAATTCTTTGCGTTGATATTTTATATTCTTTGTTGTTTCAATAATTGTCATTACACGATTTTTCATTATCGAAGCAATAATTCATATTATCCTGAATAATATTATTAGATAACATTATTGGCAATGTCTAGAAAGTTACATCTAAGGAGAGGTTTGAGTCACCTAATAATTGCGGCGCAGATGAAGAAGAAATTCTTATTGAAAGCCCCTCTCCCTGGAACCTGCACAGTTGTCAATATTGTGATTCTGTAATATTATTTGTGAATAATTAATTATTGATTTATATGATGAGGAAAATATTGATTTTATGTGGATATAGATGGAGAAAATTTTTAAAATGACAATTGTTGAAAATTAATATTTTATCTTTTACGATAAAATAATTCATTTAAATATATTATTTTAATAATATATTAACGGTGATATTTTACAACGAATGTGGGATATATGAGTATCTGAGGAGGAAGAGTATTTTTGTTGCAATAAATGTTTAAAACATGTTAAACATGTCGGTGGACCCCATTTATTATTTGAAATTTGATTATAGCACATGTAAAATTGCCCGTTTGTGGATTTCGGTCAATTTTGATTGGAATTTGGAAAAACTTTCTTCTGCAAAGTTGTAGAGAATTGAATTTCCTATAAAAACTCGCGTGATTCGAATTTTCTGATGAAAGGGCTATTTATTATGAATTATTGAAGTTCAAGCTCAAAATAATTAATTTTGGAAGTTTAAAATATTTAAAATTAGAAAAACGTTTTTTCTTATTTTTTCTAGAAGGTGGCATGTGTTTGATGGCTGAAATCAGATTCTAGACATGTGTAGAAAATAATATAATTATATTATTAATTTATTAAATTTTACGCTTTGGTGTTCTAAGCAATTTCCTATAAATAGGTGCTTAGGTTAGAATTGAAAATCACACGAAACTCAAGTTTTCTCTCTCTATATTATCGGCGTATTCTTGTGAGTATTTTGAGTATACTTTGAGTATTGCTATCTGATTATGAAGTCCAAGTCATAGCCTATATCCTGTGTTTAAATTTAAAATCTTGATCTTTCGAGGTAAGGATATTATTTTTTCAGTAATGATATTATTTCTTCAATATCATTATCTTTGAAATGTTGATCCAAGTTTTATCAAATTTGGAACTTTTTCATGTCGGGGTTACTATTCATGGGTTACTATTCATGAGTTACTATTCACGAGTTACTATTCATGAGTTCTTATTCACGAGTTACTATTCACGAGTACTATTCATGAAGCGTGAAGATGTTTTTGTGGAATTTCTATCTTTTGGTGTCGGAGTTACTATTCACGATATCGGCACTATTCACGATATCTGACACTATTCAAATATACTTGTACTATTCACCTAAAAATAAAATTTCTTCTTTTCGTCCAAAACATCTATTACGGATACTAACTCGATTGTATCCATGTTTTGATCATTCTTGAATTTTACACCACTATGATTATTTTTGATGTATTTTTGGGCGTGGATAAAACAAAGTACGAATCCTTAATCTTAATCCTTAATCCTTGTCATTTTGTTTCACCGGATTCGTTTCTTTAAAATATTTTCATCATCTTGATCTTAAATGATGATATTATGGAATATCTTTGGCACATAGTGCAAAGATGAATGATTTCTGAAGAATATCTTTGGCTCAGTAGTGCAAAGATGAGCAGTGTTTAAATGAACATGACCAATCGATGAATATCTTTGGCTCAGAGTGCAAAGATGAATATTTGATTCCGGATGTATATTGATTGATGTTACGAGGATAAAATATTGATGATGGATTTATTAAATTCATAGATTATAGTAGATTTCATTCTCTACGTAACTCTTACTATGAATTATTATTTCATTGTGAATATTGATTTAAAATTTGTTGTCTATTGTATTCTATCGATTTTTTCCTGTTGAAGACTAACGATAATTTGTTGTATATTATCTTAGTCATAATATTCTTTATTGAGCTAGTTGAGCTCACCCTTTTCCTTTTTGTTCCATTTTTCTCGGGAGGCGAGAATATAGCGAAATGCGAGTCGGGTATGGAATGAAGGTTCTAGAGAGAGTTGTTTAGTAGTCCTCACCATTTTGTAAAATAATGAATCAATAATTATGATGGGGATTTATTTGCGTGTGGATATTGTCTAGATGGCAATATCTGTATTTAAACTCAAAGTTTATATGTTGTAATAATAAAGTTGTAGTTATTTCTGTACCATGTATTTGGCGACTCAGAATGGGTTGGATGGAATGGACCTATTTTGGGGGCGTCACAGGCATTATGTTCAAAAAGCTATGAGGAAGCCTATAACCTTATCGAGACAATGACATCAAACGATTTTCAGAATCCTACGTCTCAAATGCCACAGCCCAAGGTTACAGGTGTGTTGGAAGTAGATGCTATCACGCATTTGTCAGCACAGATGGCAGCCATGGCGAAGAAAATAGATACATTAGCAGAAGGTAAAACGAAGACGGTTGCCTTCGTATGTGAGATTTCGGGGTCACACTCGATAGATCAATGTGCTATCAGCTCGGAGTCGGTACAGTATGTGAGCAATTACAGAAAAGACCAAGGTCAGTTTCAGAGCACATACCACTCTAACAACCAAAATCATCCAAACTTTAGTTGGTCAAATAACCAAAGGAATCAGCAGAATCAGTTTCAAACAAATAATCAGTTTTAGACACAACCAGCGCAGCCACAGTTTATTCCTAGACCACCTTTTCCGCCGGGATTTTCTCAACAACAACATCACACTCTAGCTGCACCTCAGCAAGAAAAGAAATCAGAAATGGAGGAGATGATGATGAAATACATGGCAAATACAGAAGTTGTGATCAAAAGCCAAGCAGTGGCTATTAAGAATCTGGAAACTCAGATGGGGCAGATAGAAAACATGCTTACCAATAGGCCCCAGGGTTCATTGCCGAGTAATACAGAAATAAATCCACGAAGAGACGGGAAGGAACAGTGTCAAGCTATCACATTGAGGTCTGGAAAAAACACTGCAAGTCGCGCGCCCTGATTATGATTGATTGAGGAGGCCATGGCCATGCAGAAATGAGCGATCGATTGCTAAAGAAGACAATTTGGAAAAAGTCTGAGGTTCGGCAGGAAGAGAAAGATAAGGCATGTTCAGAGGAGAAGCTTAAGAGTTCAGTGCCACCAATTCACCCTTAAGTTCCGTATCCGCAAAGTTTAAATAAGCAAAGGGAAGATAAGTAATTCAGTAAGTTTCTGGAGTTATTTAAAAAGTTGCAAACCAATATACCTTTCGCCGAGGCATTGGAACAAATGCCAAGCTATGCAAAGTTCATGAAGGGTATACTGTCAAGGAAGAGGAGATTAGATGAATTTGAGATAGTAGCCTTGACAATGCAGTGCAGTTCTTCAGCAGAAGTTGCCTCCGAAGCTGAAGGATCCGGGCAGTTTCACAATCCCGTGCACAATCGGGAAGATGAATTTTGAAAAGTGTTTATGTGATCTTGGGGCAAGCATAAATTTGATGCCCTTGTCATTGTTCAACCAATTGGGATTATCGGATCCAAAGCCAATAAACATTTCTTTACAGCTAGTTGACAGATCCATCACGTATCCACAGGGAATTGTTGAAGATGTCTTGGTGAAGGTGGACAAATTTATCTTTCCGGCTGACTTCATCATTTTGGATTACGAGGAAGATAAAAATATACCAATTATACTAGGGAGACCATTCTTAGCCACGGGCAGGACTTCAATAGACGTACAAAAAGGGGAACTCACGATGCGTGTATATGATCAGGAGGTGACCTTTAACGTCTTTAAGGCAATGAAGCTCCCAACAGATGAAGAAGAATGCTTCTGGGTTGATGTGGTGAACTGAGGTCTAAATGATGAAGTACATAGTATAGTGGATTGTGAACCATTGAAAAGTATCGTTGCTGAAAATTCAAATGTGGAGGATGATGAATTAAATAAATTCGTTCAATATCTGGATACCCCTCCACAGTATGGAACCATTGCAGTATGTGATAAGTTTCTAGACAAGCATCTTAAAGTGAATGGTCAGAGATTGAAGAGTGGTTATGGTGGTGAGGTGGACAGAAAGAACGTCACCTCGATTCTATCTTCGACTTGAGACTCAGAGACAGTCAAACTAATTGACTATAACTTAGCGCTTGATGGGAGGCAACCCATTGTTTCCATCTCTACTTAGTATTTATTCAGTTCAAAATGTTTGGTTTAGCTTATTCTCATTACTTGTTAGGATAGTATGAGTACCTTTATTTGTTTATTCATCGTAGTTGAATCACAGAAGAGCACGTGCGTGCATTTCATTGAAATTAGGGAGATAGAATAGGCATTCATTTTTATTTAGTAAAACATGCTTTGATAAGGTCCATTGATGTTATTGCAGGTGTATTGGAGAGCATGCATTTCTGTCTTGTAGATTCTAAAAAAATAAAAGCTAGCGATGCAGTATCGTGGATCTTGTGGCGCATGCAACAAGTTCAAACCTGAGACACCTTTCGCCAAGACGATATGCCCTGCCGGACAGATTTGCCAATCACAAGCCATGGCGGCAGCATCTTGACATCGACGTGGAAAAATTTTTAAGTTTAAAAACGTGATGGAGATCAGTTGGACTCTCATTTGTAATCAAAATAGAAGTTCATTCACAGTGTCTCTCCATAACTCACGTCTCTATCATCTATCAGTTACAAATTGAAGCCGTACATCTTTCAATCACATATCCACGATTCTCTCCATGTTCAAAGCTCAAACCCACGCTCTCATCCAATTGCAGTATAAAACTAGGGCTTCTATTTGGTTGGGCAGAACGAATTTGGGGGGTAATATCATCATTTGTTTCTTCTTCTCTCTTAGTCATATAATCTGTGCAATCTTTATCAACTGCAAATGGGGCCTAAGTGAGCACGCTCTATTTCATCTTCTTATTCATCCTCGGGCAGTCAAGAGGCGGATATTATTGATCACACCAAGTTTCTCAACTTGGAAGCTCAGCAGGAGTATTACCGAATTATGGCGTAGATGTTTATCAAGTAGCGCGGTTTCAAACCAGAGGGGTATGATGGTTAGTTGTGTGCCATGATTCATGAAAGAGGTTGGGGTGGACTGACTGCCACTCCCACGCCCATTTAGATGAGCGTAGTCCGAGATTTTATGCCAACGCCAAGGTCACCATAAATGGTATATCTGCGGTTCGCGGTTTCGAAATAGATTACAGACCCCGTGCCATCCGCGCCATTTTTTAACTTACCAATACACCGCCAACGGGAGCTGCTAATTGGGTCACCGGTGCACATTTGGAGATAGAAATGGAGTTGGTTATTGTTGAATTGTGCGTGCCTGGCATGAAATGGACCTATAAAGTCGGCACGAATCAAACTCGCATATTCTCATCTGCTGCCCTGAACCGATATGAAAAGGCGTGGAATCTGTTCGAATGTGCCAAGCTCGTGCCCTCCTCTCATCAGCACGAAATAATAGCGGAAAGGGCAATTATTCTGTGGGGCATAATCACCGGGAAATACATTAACATTAGTCATCTCATCCATCAGAATATGTTGTGATATCTGCGGGGAGGCACCATTGGGAGCATTCCACACGCATCAGTGGTTACTATGCTATGTGTTAATCAGGGATACAACTGGGGCAAAGAACAAATTCAATACCCAAGCCAGGACATAACTCATGCCACAATTGCAAAATTTGAGGATTGGGCAGGAGGTGTACCTCATCCGTGCGGACTAGGTTTTATCATTTAGCCTACTTTCCCAGAGCAATCACAAGACCCCCTCGAGCGGATGAGGCAGGCGAATCCACGCAAGCACCACGCCCCATGGTGATCGCCAGCTCCGAAGGTTGGAGCGCAAAGTCGATGCCATGTACGATAATTTTGGCACATTTACGACGGGACTCACGAGGGCCTTGGCCGAAGCTTTTGCGTAGCAAGGAACGACGCTAGTGTGGCCTCAGTTCGGGACAGCAGTGCCGTATCCACCATCAGATTCACCACCCGAGGAGGGTGGTACCACTGATCATTAGGGGAGTTTTTTGTTACCCTTTACCTTCATTCAATGGGGCATTGAATATTATAAGTTTGAGGGTATTGGGGTAGTAGTATAGTTGCATGTAGTTTGCTTTTGCATGATTAGTTTAATTTTTGCATTTTATAGTTTATTTTTTGCATATAGTTACATGTTTATTTGCATGTTCATTTGTAATTTGCATGTCTCACAGTTCTTGCCGTATGGAAATTTTTGTCTAGCCGATGATGATAGTGAAATTTTGAAAGATTTTTGAGTATGTTAGGATAACATGAGCTAAGATATAATGTTTTACACGATGAAGTTCATGTTGCTGTTTAAATACTTTCGGTTTGCATGAGTGTGTTCACAATCACTTGTAGGTATAAGAAGTATGTGTTGTTTTGCTCAATAGAAAATGTAATGTTAAAAAGAGAAATATGTGAAATATGGATGTAGACTTGCAAAACGTTGACATTCAAACTTTGGGAAAACATGGGTATCTATGTATAAAAAAAATAAAAAAATATATATAGTAATAACGTGGCTAGTCTTATTTCGGAATACAGCCACTTGAGTAAAATATGACCGAGGGGTTATCACACACACCTAGCGCCCTAAGGTCTTTCATGGTCTAGGAGTCGTTGGTTGAAAGCTCGCTAAAGGGTAGCAGTGTTGCCTAATGGAGTAAGACATTGCACGGTAATGTGAAAAAAAAAGAGAAAAAAAGAAAAGGAAAATAGCAATAAACACCACGGGAAAGTGCGAAAATCGCCCTTGTATGTAAAAATAAAGCAGTTAAGCCCATTGTTGAACCTCAATTTGTTTTGATATGTTGGAATAGTCTTCATTGCATATGTATACATGATTCTTGATTTAAACTATAATTCTCTGTTTTGAGCAATTTAGTATGTGTATTCTTTGCTTAAATCAAGTTTTGGTGAACATAACACACACACACACACACACACATATCTATAGCATTTATGAATTATCTGAGTGTACGACATTATGTCTACAATTTGGTTTGAATCTGTATTCTTGAACTTGAAAAAATTCGCTGAGGCATTTTGGATTGAATTTTTGTGATAGCTAGAACTATGTGAGACTAGTTTGCATCATAGCTTAGTTGCATAGTAATATAGTTGCATTTTCATTGTTCATTAGTATGCATTGCTTGAGGGCAAGCAACAGTTCAAGTTTGGGGGTATTTGATAAGTGGGTTTTATACCTACTTATTGAATACCAATTCACGCGCACTATGCCCATCTCAAGTACATTTTAGTGTATTTTTAGTTGTATTCATGTTATTTTGCATTGCATATACTTAAAACTCCTTTTGGTGAAAAAGTGCAGGAAACTGCCTGATTTGGTGGAATTAGAAGGCACGAGGCGAATGGACGCATGAAGCGAGGCACAAAGTCGGGATATGCATGGCATGAGGATCAGCGGAAGCGAAGACTAAGCTTGGATGTACAAAGGCAAGAAGCGATGGAACATATCGATTCTTGACAGTGAACCATAACTCAAAATTGTAGAAGCCGCGCGGCAGCGCGACATGACAAGCTTGGGAACGCGCGCCCACGCTAGTACCCGAATGGACAACATAACACATCAGTAAGTTCTTGGCCGCCGAGAGTACAACTGGGTGGAGCGGTGAGCGCACGATGCTAATTAATGCTGATTTATTTTATTTGAATTTTTAATTAAAAGGGTTGTAATTGGTTTTAAACGATTTCTGACTGGTGTCAGAAAAAAAAAATCATTATTCATTTTTGACGTATTTACACTCTGAGAGAGATTCCAACATAGAGCGAAGCCTAACTCTATTTGTCTAATTCTTCTTGGGATTCTCTATCAGTGTGGATTTTTATTAGCAGTTGCTGGATTTATATAAGGATCTGAATGTTAATAGTGGAATGTAATTCGCAATTGGTTTGATCGTTTCTATCTTTCATCTTTCAATTGTTTGCTTATTGGCCATGTTTAGCGTTGATCCCATAATGGCTTTTGGTTCAGTCATGAACTAAACTCCATTATGGGATCCTAACGGATTTTAATATGTAGTTTGGTTGCATGTTTGAATGCTGGATTGTTTTACATATTATATGGGATTTCTATCATGATTGTTTTGCATGTATGAATGCTTGATCACCATTCTCTTTTAGTACTTGTATGGAATTGACAATGAACATGCAAGTATGGATTGTAATCCTGATTGCATATGTATATGGGGTTGTTTTATATGGCTTGTGTATTTCGTGAACTAGATAGACATATACTGTTTCACCGTATGAGTTAGAATAAGGGCTTGAGCTTAAATTCAATATGGTTGCAATTTCATATAGACATATAGTGATTTTGGTTATATTGATGATTACATAGAGTCTATCGCTTGTGGATGTTGTGTAAGTAGGTCATAGTGCATTGAAAAATGGCTATGACTCTTTTAGTGCTCTTGGCTACTTTCCTGTGATATGTGAACAAGTCTTGCATGATAGTTGTGATTAAATGAAATATTCAATGAAGTTAGGATCCCATTATTTTCAGATTTGATTTATTATTGTTTTAATCGTTATTTGCGATGAGAGTAACAAACCAATTATAGTCATTAATTTGAGCATATAAATATAGTGATTTAATTAATGCATAGTAATTTAAGTTAAATAACTTTCCCTGTGGGATCGATACTTTACTTGCTTTGTATTACTTGTTTACACATGTATGCTTGCATGAGTTAGAGCTCTTTTATTAGAACTAAAAAAGAGGCAATAGTGAGCCTAGGAGCCACAAGGTCTAAGATTCAGCTTGCAAATCTAGATCTGGTTCCCACAATGTACCCTTTTCAGCTGTGCAACCAGCTTGTAAATTATCTATGGTGTCTGGACATCCTTAGATGACTTTCATGCCCATAAGGAGCCCGACACTACTATGTATCTTATTTTCTCGAAGATGCTTCGTGTCGACGTTGGGATTTTTATTTGAGTCCCTTTCTATGCTTGTCTTTTGGTGTTCTCATTTTGGGTGAGTTTTGTTTGAAAAAATAAGTTTGAAAATGTCCGACATGTATATGTCGACGATTTGACTTTTAGAGTCTCCAGTTGGTAGATTTGAAATGGTTGTACCAACTCAACCGAAAAAAAGTTTGCACAAAGGCCCAATGATTGGACACTGTTTAATTGTGTTGGGAGAATGCATATGTTGATTTGATGTTTAAATACAAATGCTCATGATTATTTGTAAAGTCCTTCAAGGAATATATGTCCAAGGACTTAGTGATAGATCAAATTTATTAGGTTTATCTAAGCTCTTAATGTGTATCATTCTGAAAATAAATGTATAGATAGAATGATCAAAGATGTTAGGTTGATCTTAAGATGTAATAGATAGGCTTCGAAGAATTCGTAGTGCATCAATCTGATTAGGATTGCAGAAGTCAAGGCAAAAAACGTGGAGCTTCAAGAATCGTAGTGTGTCTGCCTTGAAGAGCCTCTTTGGAAATCGTAGAGTGGTCCCAACGTTTGCCAAGCCAACTCAGAGATCGTAGTGTGCTCTCGGAAATGTAGAGTTTACAACTCAAGCAAGTAAAGATCGTAGTGTGCAAATATTTATGAGAAATCATAGTGCTCTCGGCTGATAGCATCAGACCAAGCACCAAGGCGACAAGTCACCACAATCCGAATCGTAGAGTACCACGGTCTGAATCATAGAGTACCACGATCTGAATCGTAGAGTATCATCTGTCTTGTGTCAAAAGCATCAAGCCTCACGATTTATGTGGAGACAAACTCCAACATATGAGGAATGGATTCTAAACGTTGTAGTACTCACCAGTCCCAAAGTCATAAGAAATATCCTTAGTATGCAACAAAGAAGCGTATTGAAGAAGCTAAGGAAAGTACCATTGGTAAGGGGGAAAACACCTTTTCAGGTGTTAGGTGAGAAAGCAGTCTGTTGTGTCAGTGGGCCAGAATGCAATTCAGAAGATGTGCAGAAAAGTCTCCATCAAAGAACAGAAAGGTCAAACGCATTTAAAGCTTCAACGGATGGATCCAACAGATAGTTTTCAAGATCACATATATGCAAATCAAGCATATGATAGAAGTAAGCAAGCATCGAAAAAAAACGTACAAGAACTCTCAAAGCTCAACTCTACGATCTGAGAAAAAAGAAAGCTTGCTCAGCTACTCAGTTCTTTCGAACAAGTGCTTAAACAACAACTGAGTAGCAACCATCAAGAACTCAATATCTACCAATCAACTGAAGAAAAAGTTCCAAGTCAGAAGGACTTGAAGAGTTCTAAGTGAACCGTAAGAGAGCCAAGTCTGCTGGACTTGAAGTGTTCAAGAGTGAACTAAGAAGTTCCTAGACTGTTAGTCTAGAAGGAATCTAAGTGATTCAGAAAGTGCAAAAGACATCCTTAGTGGATTTCTTACTCAAGAAGTAGAAGAGTGGACTAGGAGCTTTAAGTGCTCTGAACCACTTAAAACGACTGTGTCTCTTACATTCTTACTATAACTGCTATATCTGCTATAACTGTTATATCTGCTTTACTCTCATAAACTCACTACCTTAAGGGAGATTAAAACTAATATTAATTCCGCTAAAGTTTTAATATTATCTACTAACAAGTTAAAACGAAAAGATTTTTAAATATCTATTCAACCCCGCTTCTAGATAACTATTGTGCCTCCAGAAACTAATAATTGGTATCAGAGCAGGTTCTATTATACAGCCTACAAAGCTTTAGTGAGATCCAATGGCACACTTACCAAGTGAATCAAGAATTAGAGGAGGCAGCAAGCCACCAATGTGCAATAAAGATAAATTTACTAACTGGAAAGTTCGGATGTAAGCATTCATGGACTCAACAGATGAAGATCTATTTGAGACCATTCCAAATGGGGCCTATATTCCAACAAAGCTTGCACCAATAACAGACGATCCAAACAGAATACAAATTAAAGTCAAAGAAGAATGGACTAACAACGAGAAGAGAGTTGTCCAACTTGACAAGAAGGCCAAGAACATTTTATTTCAATCTTTAGAAGACGATCTGTTCAAAAACGTTGTCAACAACAAAATAGCGAAGGAGGTTTGGGAAGCACTTCTCATCATGCACGAAGGAACGAAAGAAGTAAGAGAAAACAAACAATCACTCCTGACATAGCAGTATGAAAGGTTTGTTCATGTTCAGGGAGAAAATGTAATTGCCACCTATGAGAGATTCAACGTTCTGTTCAACTCTCTACGAGCATATGGGAAGATCTATCCAAATAAAGATCTGATCATAAAGTTCATGAGAGCCCTCTTCGAAGCGGTGGGATGCCAAAACCACTTTGCTATAAGAGAGTCAAAGAATCTTCATGAGATGACGATTCAACGACTATATGGCAATCTCCCCGACATACAAACCGGAGTCGACTCAACGAAATTTGAAACCTATCGGAAGAAGGAAGAAAGAAGGATAAGGGTGTTGCTCTCAAAAGCAACCGAAAAGTGCATCCAAGGTCAACACCGAGATTGACTCTGACTATGACGAAGACGATGATGAAGACTTTGCTATGCTGGTAAAAAGACTAAGAAGGTTCATGCGTCACGGAAAAACTAGCAAGCCAAAGAAGGTCAGCAACTATAGCAACCAGGAGAAAATGAATGATCTATGCTACAACTACAAGAAGCCTGGCCACTTCATTGCCAACTGGAACAAACCTCTTAGAGAAGAACTAAAGAAGAAATCACATGCAAAGAAGGAATACAAAGGCAACAAAAGGCCTCAAAAGAGAGACAAAAGCCTGGTAGCTGGAGGATCGTGGAGTGATTCAGATAATGACTCCAATCCTGATTATGGAGATGATGAAGAACCACAAATGGCTAATCTGTGCCTAATGGCCAAACATGCAAAAGACAAACAAAACTCCAACATACATAAAGTAAGTCTCGATTAGGTATTTGACTTCAACTCTCCTGATGTAGACATTAATGATTTGAGAACTATATTGCATGTCATATCAACTGATCTACATCAATACATGAAGTGCTTTAGAGTTCTATCTAAGGATCATTCTCTTCTTCAAGAAGAGAAAAAGAAAGTTCAAAAAGAGCTTGAAACAACTCTTCTAAGTACTAACCTTCTCTCCAAGCTTGAGGCTGAGAATGAGATCTTAAAACAGACAAATAAACTCAATGCACAAAGAGAGTCTAATCTAACCTCTAAAATTGAGGAACTAGAAAAGACTATCTCTACATGGAACAAATCCTCATAATCCATGAACTCCCTGCTCTCTAGTCAGAGAAATGTATTTGACAGAACATGCCTAGGATTTGGGGAATCCACTTCAGAGCCATGTGTGGAAAAGACAAAGGAAACTAGCAATAGTAATGCCTCAAGTTTTAGTAGAAGTATTACCTTTGTGAAATCCTCACAGAAGGAAGAACCTGCCCAACCTTGTTCTACTATTTCCATTCATACTCAAAGGAGTAAAGGATCTCATGCTGGCCTGGGCTTCATAAAAGAGAAGAGCAACCCAATCTCTACTTACCAACCTCGAAGAATCATAGAGTTAAGTAAGACCAACTCTACGAATCAACCAGGAAGGTACAGTAGAGGTAAGGCACACTCATCACTATTTATGAAACCCAAGGACACGTGGAAGAAGGAAAATCAGTTTAACAGAAGGATAACTAAAGAACCACACAAGTCCAAATGGAGGATGAATTATCACACACACAGGCATGTATCACACTAAATGTTTGGTGTACAATAGAGTTTGTCACAAGGCTACAAGATGCTATTATAATTCTATGCATGTGAGACCCAAGATCAGACAGATTTGGGTCCCCAAGGGTACTAACAAAATAGGACCCATGCCAATATGGGTACCAAAATGAAGGTTAAATGTTATGACAGGAAAAGAGCTCCACGATCACAACCTGGTATCTGGACAGTGGATGCTCAAGACACATGACTGGAAACAAAGACCTTATATCTAACTACATAGAGTAGGAGGGTCCCTCAGTCATCTTTGGAGACAACAACTCGGGCAAGACAAGAGGATATGGCTCTGCTGGTAATGGTGCAGTGTCTTTCAGCAAAGTAGCATATGTGGAAGGTCTCCAAAACAACCTTCTAAGCATCAGCCAACTCTGTGACAAGGGTCATCGAGTAACATTCCTCAACAACCAGTGTCAAGTCAGAGATTTGAAGACATCTGTTGTAAAGCTAACCGGGACAAGAGAAGGAAATGTCTACACAGTGAATCTTGGTCAACTAAGCTCAGACGAAACAATATGCTTTCTGGCAAGAGCATCTGAAGAAATGAGCTAGCTATGGCATAGACGGTTGTCCCACTTAAACTTCAAAAGCATGTCCAAACTGGCATCAAAAGATCTCGTTGTAGGCCTACCTAAGTTCAACTTGTAAAAGAAAGGCCATGCAATGCCTGTCAGCTTGGAAAGTAAACCAGAAGCTCATTCAAGAGAAAAACTGCCAACTCTATCGACAAGCCCCTGTAATTGCTCCACATGGATCTATTTGGGCCAATTCCAACAACAAGTCTTGGAGGAAAAAGATACTCTCTAGTTATAGTCGACGACTACACCAGATTCACATGGGTATTCTTCCTAACCTCAAATGATAAAATGAGCTCCCAATTGATCAAGATGTTCAGACTGGTGATGAACGATAAAGGAGACAAAATCAAGGCTATAAGGAGTGATCATGGAAGAGAATTCGACTTCTCAGAAATGGACCAGTTCTGCACAGACAATGGCATCAGTCATAACTTCTCAGCTCCACGAACTCCTCGACAAAATGGAGTAGCTGAAAGAAAGAACAGAACTTTGATAGAGGCTGGAAGAACTCTACTAGTAGCAACTCATCTACCTGAATACTTCTGGGCAGAAGCCGTCAACACTGCATGTTACACGCAGAATAGATCACTGATACACTCTACGATCAAGAAGACACCCTACGAACTATGGAAAGGAAGAAAGCCAAATGTCATCTACTTTCATGTATTCGGCTGTGCATGCTACATTCTCAACAATGAGAAGCAATACTTGACAAAGTTTCAACCCAAGTCAGATGAAGGAATCTTTCTTGGATATGCCACAGACAGTAAGGCCTACCGAGTGTTCAACAAGAAGACACTGAGTGTTGAAGTCTCGATTCACATCATCTTTGATGAAACAGACTTAGACAAAATAGTGTTTCAAGACACTACGACCGATAGTGCAGACAATACAAATGAAATCGTCGATCTCAACACTACGATCGTAGTGCCATATAATGAAATCGTTGAGCAAGAGAATGAGATCGTAGAGAGGCCTATGCAAGATAACGAACCTCCACACCAAGAAGAATAAATAGATCTTGAAGATTTAAGACAATAAGGTATCAGGACAGATGTTCCAACCGGAAATAGATGGGCAAGAGATCACACTCAAGATCTAATCATTGGAGATTCGAGTGCAAGAGTCAAAACAAGAGCTGCCACCCAAAATGAATGCTTTTATCTAAGCTTTTTGTCACAAATGGAACCAAAGAAGATAGATGATGCTATGGAAGACTCCAGCTGGATAGAAGCCATGCAGGAAGAACTGAACCAATTTGAAAGAAGCAAAGTATGGAGATTGGTACCAAGACCAAAGAGTCATCCTATCATTAGAACCAAATGGGTCTTCAGAAACAAGATGGATAAAGATGGAGTAATAACCATGAACAAGGTAAGATTAGTAGCCAAGGGCTACTCTCAGGAAGAAGGCATCGGCTACGATGAGACATTTCCACCTATTGCTAGACTAGAAGCCATCAGAATCTTTCTTGCCTTTGCTGCTCATATGAAATTCAAGGACTTTCAGATGGATGTCAAAAGTGCATTCCTAAATGGAGAACTTCAAGAAGAAGTCTATGTAGAGCAACCTCCAAGTTATCAATCCATCTATTTCCAATTATGTTTATAGATTAGATAAAGCCTTATATGGTCTTAAACAAGCACCTAGAGCATGGTATGAAACACTAACTAACTTTCTGATTGAAAATGGGTTCACTAGAGGTAGAGTAGATACCACATTATTTCTTAGAAAGAATAAAGACAAAGTCTTATTGGTTCAAATATATGTTGATGATATTATTTTTGGTTCTACTGACGAAAAGTTATGCAAGAGATTCTCCAAGCTAATGTAGAGCAAGTTTGAAATGAGCATGATGGGTGAGTTGAATTTCTTCCTTGGACTGCAAGTAAAGCAAACTGATGAAGGAATCTTCATACACCAAGCCAAGTACATCAAAGATCTACTTAATAAGTATGGCATTAAATCAGCCTCTCCCATGAAAACCCCAATTGCTCCTGAAACCAAACTTGACAAAGATGAAAAAGGTAAAAGTATTGATATAACTCAATACAGAGGTATGATAGGCTCTCTTTTATATCTAACTGCCAGTAGACCAGACATTATGTTTTCAACATGCATATGTGCTAGATTTCGAGGCTAACCTAAAGAATCACATTTATCTCTTTGTAAAGAGGATTTTCGTATATCTCAAGGTACACCTTACTTGGGGCTTTGGTACCCCAAGGAATCCTCATTTGAACTAACGGGATACCAGATCTCGATTTTGCAAGTCGCAAAAATAGATAGAAAAGAGTACCAATGGCACCTCACGAATTGCTAGAAACAGACTTGTGTCCTAGTTTAGCAAAAAAGCAAAACTCAATATCTACGCTCAATGCAGAAATTTGAATACATTCTTTCTTTGGCATTCTTTGTACTTTCGAGATCCTATGGATGAAAAATCAGCTAGCTGATTATGGGTTTGATTTCAAATCCATTCCCATTCACTGTGATAACACAAGTGCCATAGCAATAACTCATAATCCTGTTATGCATTCTAGGACTAATCATATAGAAATAAGGTATCACTTCATTAGGGATCATGTGCAAAATGGAACTATATCTTTACAATATATCCCTATTAAAAATCAACTTGCTGATGTTTTTACAAAACCTCTAGATGAATCCAGGTTTAACAAGTTAATAAGTGAGCTAGGAATGCTTAATTTACAACCATGATATATATGCTCTAGTATGTACTAACTATACAGATACAAAGGCTATGGTTGAAATCGTAGACTTGATCAAGGAAGTCCACGATCGTAGAGCTAAAGTGACATGAAAGAAAATGATCGTAGCATAGACTCAACCATCGCAGTGCAAACTCAACGATAGAAAAACCCCATCATCAAGAGGAGCATCCTGTGATGATAAGTTTCAAAACAAAGCAATCTCTCTGATAAGCACCTCAAGAACAAACCTAACCCTTGACTCACTCCATGAGGTTGGCCCTTCATGAGCTACCTTAACAGAAATCTAAGTCAAAAACTCATCACAAGGATCCAGTCAGACTCGAGGATCGTAGCTCAGACACGATGAATGCTGGACAGACTCGACGATCGTAGCTCAGACACGACGAATGCTGGACAGACTTGACGATCGTAGCTCAGACACGACGATTGTCGAACAAAATCAATGATCGTAGTTCAGACTCAACGAATACAAAGCAGACTCAACGATCACAAAAGCTACCTCAACGATCATAGGACACATCAGCTCTGCAGGAGCTAAGGGCAAATCAAGATCCTTCTCCTTCTCGATTAAATTCGTGAGAGCCAAGCGAAATTGACACTTCCCCACTAAGCGAAATAGAGAGAGGGAAGTTACATATACTATTTAAAAGCGCCTTTTTGAAATCAGAAGTTCAAAAGATTATCTTTCTCATCCTCTCTCGAAATAGAAACCCTAAATCAGAAGAAAGCTCAATCAATCACACTTCTTGCAAGAAAATTAATGGCGGCTTCCAGTATTATCTCCGGCTATAGACTCTGCTTTGACAAGTTGAAAATAGCTGAATCTAAGTTTCACAAAACTCTATCGTTACTGAAGAAGGCGGGTCTCGAAGAAGCTTTGGGCACATACACATTGATCTACCCGAAACTGGTAAAAGAATTCTACAATAATAGTGTATTTTAAAACAACACCATCACTGTGAAAGTTAGGAACGTAGAGATCAGACTAAAGGCTATGGACATCAATCTAGCCCTAGGCCTCAAACCTGAAGGGTATCCGTCCATAGATGGCATCGACTTTCATAAGGGACTCAAAAAGATGCATCACAAGAAATCACCCTCGGTCAAAGGATACAAGAAGAAGGAGTTTCCACCGAGGTATGAATTTCTAGCTGATATTGTTGGAAAATGTATATGTTGCAAGAGCTCTGGTCATGACTCTGTAAATGAGGTACAACTCAAACTCATGACTGTTATAAGTTATGAAATACAACTTAACTATGGGGCTCTATTGCTTGAATGGATTGGGAAGTGGTTAATCAGCTCAAAGAAGACAAAGAGCTCTCAAAAGATGCTCTACGGACGATTCATAAGCATCATCCTACAAGCTGCTTTGGGTGACAAGATTAAGGACGATGAAGGAGAAGTAATTAATCCAAACAGGCGAATGACCTAACAACTATTCGTAAACTATGGAAAAGGAATCCAGCTGAAAATGTGCAAATGATGTCTGAATCCAGTGGAAGAACTGGTGAAATAAGGGAATCAGGAGTACCAGGAAATATGTCAGTTGTTAGAGAAATTGAAGGGGAAGAAGAAGAAACAAACAAGGGAGAACCCTCTGCCCTTATCAGAAAAAGCAAGGGCAAGAGGAAGCTTAAGGCTAGGATAGAAGAAGAACCCCAGGGATCCATAACTGATAAACCAGTAGAGTCCTTTGACATTGAGACTCTAAGGATCCTGAGAAAAAGCAATGACAGTGGTTGAGGCGAGAAGAAGATAGAGCTACCATATCTCAGCTTCTGAAGAAGGATAAGATCAGCCACAAACCCAAAAGACCATCTCTCTCTTCAATTGTAGAGTCTTTACTGATCGTAGAGACCAGACCAAACACCTCGAGCAAAGAAGCTGCCACACCTGATAGTCTGGGTGATCAACAAGACAAAACTAAAGTTTAAGAAAGTCCTGAGGCTGAGGCTGAGGCTCAGCCTAGAAAATCAAGAAGAAAATTGGTCAAGAAATATATCCTTGAAAATGAAAAAGTGCTCAAGAAGGAAGACAAGAGTATGGCTGCCAAAAAGGAACTGTCCAAAGCAAGTCAAGAGGAAAATGCTCCAGCTGAGGGGGAGATCCCTGAAGTTCTTATGATAGAGAATACACCAGCTGAGGGGGAGATGCCTGAAGCTCCCATCCTAAAAGATGCTCCAGTTGAGGGGCTATTAATCGTCTGAAGATGATCAAGTTGAGGGGGAGGCTCATGACATCTTCATGGCAGAAGAAGAGGTCCCTGTAAGAAATGAAGAAGAACCAGTGCAAGATCATCAAGATGCCATTGAGATAATGGAATCCTCCAACGAGAACAGAGAAGAGGAAGAAGATGATGAGGTCGAGATCACGGCTGTGGGCATAGATGGGTACAGAAGAGCTAACTATGAGCAACTATTTTCATATCTACCCATGATGCCTTTCCATCAAGCTCAGATTCTAAATTCCTGGAATCACATGTTTTGGAGCTTCAAAGAGTATCCGGCCATCTCAGTACTAGCCAATGGATTCCCAGGAAGACTCAACTTCGCCAAGAAGTTACTCACAAATAACTCTTCCTCAAAGTATAAACCTGAGGTACTATCTATCCCAACCCTCTTCAGAGTTAATCACTTGCCATCATCCTCATTTAGTCAATTTTATGAATTCCCACGATGGTTGGAAGTGATTCTCCATCCACTAAATCAATTTCCAGTTGCAGAATCCTAAAATTCTGTAACTGAGAAACCAAATGTAGTCAACTTCAAACTTGTATAATACCCCAAGTGCCTTCTCAGTCAGAGTTAAAAAATTCAGTGAACTTTGCACACCCATGTCCCCTTGGTAGTCACATCCAAAGCAAGAATTTCTGCGATTATGAGGCCTCTTACAAACCATGGTGGGCTGAGGAAGAGATAATAGAAGAAGAGAATCATGTTGTATCTATCATGCCTTAATGCAAAAATCTATTCACAGACACAACAGAAGGAACACCTAGCTATGCAATAGAACTAGGGGCATCATGTATAGGAAATATGCCAGGTTGTTTCAATTCACAGACCTACGTACGCACATTGCAGTTCTAATGGATGGAGGGTTCCTAGCATATCATAGAGGAATTAGATAGCGGTATAAAGAAAAGAGTCCAGCTAACGGACTATAAACCGAGCGTTCGATGGGAGGCACCCCATCCAATCTTTCTCCCCCCTTATTTAATTCTTATTTACATTTCATTATTTATTAGATGTTAGATAGTGGTAAGTCTTAATAATAGTTTTATTGTTTCTCCTCTCAGGTTCAATCCAATTGCTATAAGCATTCAGGATCAAACGGAAGTCAAACAAAACTGAAGCTGCCAGAGTACAGGGTCGCGCGGCCGCGCCCAACTACAAGCCAAACTGCTAAATTTTTTGAATTTCTGACTCAAGCATTTGGACAGTTAGAAGCCCACACTCAGTCTCCAACTATAGAATATCTCAAACTTAACCATCGCCTGATATACCATCGGATCATGAGGAGGCGAACGAAGATGACATTGCCACTTAGGGGAGTATTCTTTCACTTTTAATTACAATGAGGGCATTGTTTATTTTAAGTTTGGGGGTATTAGGTTGTAGTGAGTAGTTGTTGTATATAGTTAGTTGCATATAGTTTGATTGCATGTTTAAGTTGCATATAGTTTATTGTTAACCTTATTGATTGCATAGTAGGGGTATTTTAGTATGAATTTTTTTTATTTTTATTTTTTATTTTTCTTTTGTCTTGTTTACTTAGTATGTGTTTAGTTGCATAACATTGCATAATCCCAGGTTTTCAGCTAGTTGAATTATAATTTGGCCAATGATGAAATCGAAATTTGATAGATTTTTGAATTTGGTTGATATCTTGAGCTTAGTTATAATTTTATACATGATATAATTCATGCTTGCTGTTTAGATGTTACCAGGTAGCACGACAATGTTCCTATTTGCTTTTTAGTTAAGAATAGCATGTTTGTCTGTTTAGAGGAAAATGTTGTTTTTAATGATAGAATTGTGTAGGAAGTGAGTAATGACTATGAAGACACTTAAACTCGAGTTTTGGGAACGCATGGGTATGCTTACTTTATAAAAAAAAAGAAGAAGAAAAATAAAATTTGAATAATTACCGTGGCTAGTCTTGTTTCGGGGCCTTTGTTACTTGAATAAGTACGCCCGAGGGGATTGTCTCTACTCCTAGCGCCCTAAGGTCTTAATGGTCTGGGAGTCGTTGGTTGAAAGCTCGCTAAGGGGTAGCACTGTTAGCCTAATGGAATGAGACATTGCACAGTAATTGGAAATATATATATATAAAAAATCAATAAACGCCGCGGGAAAGTGCAAAAATCGCCCTCGTGAGTAAAAATAAAGCAGAATAAACCCATTGTTGAACCTTAATTTGTATTGATGTGTTGAAGTAGTTGATGTCTCATTAGTATATGCAGCTCTTGATTTAAACTTCAATTTTTTGTCTTAAGCAATTTAGCATGTGGTATCTTCATCTTTGTCAAGTTTATCTGTGAACACATCACACACACACAACATCTTTATAGCAGGTTAGAATTATCTGATTGTATGACATTATGCCTTTAGCTTAGTTTGATGCTTTGTTCTTGGATCTTGATATTTCTCTAAGGCATACCTTATTGGAATTTTTAAACATGGCTGGAAATCGGGGGATTCATTGTCATAGTAGCGTAGCTTGCATAGCATGTAGATTGCATTATATTGCATTTCTTGAGGGCAAGCAATAGTTCAAGTTTGGGGGTATTTGATAAGTGGGTTTTATAGCTACTTATTGGATATTAATTCACGCGAACTAGGCCCATCTCAAGTATATTTTAGTGTGTTTTTAGTTGCATTTCATGTTATTTTGCATTGCATATACTTAAAACTCCTTTTGGTGAATAAGTGCAGAAATCGGCCTAATTTGGTGGTATTAGATGGTACGAGGCTAATGAATGTGTGAAGGTGAGGCACAAGCGGGGATATGTATGGCATGAAGGTATAATGGAGCAAGGAGACCAAGCATGGAAGGAATGAGCAGCAGGATAAAGCGGCAATGAGAATACTGCGCGAGAATCAAAACCGAATCTACAGATTTGTGAGCATGGCATATCTGAGACTAGCACATGCACTGCATGCGACCACCCGGCTAGACCAGATAGGGCACACTGCAAGTCGCATGCCCATGAGAATTACTAAGGGTAGCGCATACCAAGACGTTAACGCCGATCAAGTTGCTGACTTTATTTTATTTGAAGCGTAACTGAGAAGGGGGTTCAACTAGGGCTTATATATATTAGACGTATATCAGTTGTAAAAGAGGATTCCACCCCTTAGGGACTCAAGCCACTATTATTTTCTTTCTTCAACTTTGAATAAGTAGATTAGAGTAATGATTTCTCGAGTGGATTAGATTGAAGACTTGAAGCGATTGAAATGCATTGGAGATTCAACCTTAGAGCAAGAGAACAGATTTGCACTACCATTCTCTATTCTTACTCTCTCTTTGATTCCTAATTGTATCTTGTGATGTTTATTCAATATATGGATGGTAGAATTGAATCAATTATGAATTAACTTCTATTCTGAGATTGCAATGGATTCTATGGATTAGTTATTTCTGATATATTTCATTGTTAAACTTATTGATTGTTATGGGATTGTCTATTAAGATTCATGTTTATTTGCTTAGTTGATTGGCCATCAATTACTGTGATAACCCATATGAACTTGAAAGACGGAGTATAGGTTTAGATTTAATCTTGATAGCTTGTGTTTATATGTTCTACATGGTGATGGAATGTATGATTCGTGCTTAGGATAGACATATACCGAGGCATCATTCGTAGTCTATTGAGAATTTGGGGCTTAAACCCTAATTATTTGTAAATCACATAGACATATAGTGGTTTAGGTAATGTGGGTGTTCACGTGTGTTCTATCAATTGTGGATCATACGTGATATGGGTATGGTACATTGAGAGATGGCTATATATTATTTTCGTGTTCTCGACTAACAAACCGGTACAATTAGTTTGGCTTAACATGAAATTTATGGATTTGAATGAGTCAATAGATAAAATTGTAATCTCAGGTCTTCATTATCTAGTCTCACTCTAGGAATAGTTAGGTTTATTTAATTTAATAGTTTAAAAATAAAATATAATATCATTCATTTAAATAAGACTGAAATGGTTATGGGCTAGTGCTTGGTGAATTTTATTAGTTAATTCTCCGTGGGAACGATACTTTACTTACTCTTTATTACTTGTTGACCATGTATACTTGCGTGTTGTGCGTAACTAAAATTTACCCAACAGCCACATAGCACTCAACTTTCCTAACCCAAAGAAAGGAGCCTGCTTCACTTGCGGCTCAAAGGATCATCTGGCAAGGGACTGTCCCAAGAAGGGATCTGGAGGGGCAGGATCAGGAGGGAACAGGGGAAACAGCGGTGGAAGTGCTTTAACTATCACGGGACCAACCGCAACCAACTGACCGACCGCCAGGACATTCAACATGACAGTAGAAGTGCATGAACGTAGATCTTATCCCTATTTGACTTGGAAAATTTGACGTTATTTTGGGTATGGACTGGTTATTCAATCACGGAGCCGTAATTGATTGCCAAAAGAAGTGTATTAACCTCATGACTCCGTCAAAGGTTGTATTTTATGGTAGCAAGTCGCCTAGACAAGCTAGTTGTCTGACGATGATGCAGGCCAGGAAGTTGTTAAGACAAGGTTGTGTAGGATATCTTACTTACATAGTCGACAGTCGTATAGAGAATCCGAAAGTAGAGGAGATACCAGTAGTGAGGGTGTAAAACCCCAACTTTTTGAATAAAGATGAATTTTCTATAAATATTATTTTTATATATTATGGAGTGAAATTGATATAATGTTATAGTTGTGGGTAATATTTATAAATATTACAAAGTATGCAAGTTGTTATATAATATTCGATTGGTCGGGGAATATTCGACAACGTCACAATCATTGGTGGACCCCACAACAGAATTATTGTCGGATTGAGAAAACGACAAAAATATTTTATGAAAATAAGCGGAAGTTTTACCGTTAATACTGTTGAACTACTCGATAGTAAAAGTACAGTAATACGCGTGGTTGCATAGTAGCACACGGTATTGATTATTAATGCTTACGTGTGAAGTCACTCAATTTTGCTTATTTTATAAACCCCCATTTACCCATTTTTCAAAATAATCGGTAGAAATTTTTCTGTATATATAAGTATTATATATATATATATATATATTATTATATGGAGGGGCCCACGTTTAATAATGATGGGTGGGTGGAAGATTTTGGTGTTCACGGATGGGATTGGTATATATATATATAAGATGTTAATAATGGTATATATATATATACAATTATGCAAGACTTTTTTGTCAGATAGAAAAGTTGGCCACGGGTGGTGGCGGCTTTTAATTTTTTTAATATATATATATTATAATAATTTTTATTTTTTATTAAAAATAGAATATATTATATTTTATTGTTAACCAATCTGAACCGTCCGTTTAAAAGTAAATCAATCTGGACCATTCAGGAATTAGTTACTATGCAATCCATATTAACTGTAGAGAGAAAGAAGAAAAGTATTATGCTACTTAACTACTCTTATATCCAGTTTCTTTTACGGTAAGGGATATTATTCTTTTGTATTCATGAAGATAACTTCTGTTATTCCATTCCTTATTATTCTGTTGGAATAACCTGTATACGCGGGCTACCCTATACTTGGTGACATTCTTCTATTATTCCGCCTTTACTATTATGTTGGAATATCATGTATCATGCGTTTCTGTACTGGGCCTGATTCCGCTTCTTTATTATTCTGTTGGAATATCATATGCATGCGCGTTTCTGCCTTTAATTTAGTTTAAATCTTATTATTATTACATTTGGAATATCCTCGTCATGCATGCGTTTTCTGGCCGGACTGATTCCGTCCTTATTAGTATTACGTTGGAAAAACACATCTGTCATCGAAGCACCGCATGCATGGTGATTTCATTGTTATTCCATTCTTTATTATTCTATTGGAACATCCTGGCTTGCAAATTTACTTTGACCTTGTTCTGTTATTTAGTATTCTGTTGGAATAACTTGTCTATGCGAAGAATCGTATGCATGGTGATTTCTTTTATTATTCCATTCTTTATTATACTCAGTTGGTTAAAGTTTTGACTTCTATACTCCATGAAATTAGTAGAATATCCTTGATAATTGCGCTTCATCTAGTATCTTTTCATGGAAATATTCTTTTGAACATTCTTGAATTTTACTCTACAAAGCAGTATCATGTTGACAATTTGGACGTATTAGTTCCTGAATAAATTAATTCTTGAACTTGTTTTATTGAATTCTTATATCATTGTCATCATCCTCATGTTTATATTTTTTGAAAGTCATCCGGGGCTCCGTAATGGTGCATAAATGGACTTGGTATGATTATGACCGAGGGGATTATTCGGTTGTAATCATGGCCGTAATGTTATAAATGATGTGGTAAAAGTTCTCATTGGCCCGTAGTGCATTGATGGACGATTGTTGGCATGATCATGACCATTAATGAATACACAAAAATATTCTTGGCCCATAGTGCATGGATAATTGTGGTCGTGATACTAAAGAATATCCTTGGTCGTAGTGCAGGGGTGATTCGATGATGTGGATTATTTATTAAGCTGAGTCCAAGCGATAAAATTGATGAAAAACCTTTTAAATCATAAAAGATAGTAGATTTTATTCTCTACTTAACTTTTTAATGGATTGCTTGTTCAAACTGCAGATTAAACTTGATGTTTGTTATATTGTATCGCTTTAACATTTGCTTTAAGGCTAATGATAATTTATTCTGCATTATCTTAGTCATAATATTTCTTATTAGGCTAGTTGAGCTCACCCTTTCTTTCATTGTTCTCTTCAGGAAATGATAATATAGCTGGGACGAGTCAGGGAACGGAGTGATGGTCATAGATGGTGCATTAGTAGTCCTCATTATTCTGTGAAATAGTGTGATAATAATTGTAATGAGGACTCCTTTTGAGTTTGTATACTCTCTAGTAGACAATATTTATATTCAAACTCACAGTTTATATTTTGTCGTATTGTACACGCATACCAGTATTATTAAGTTGTATTTGAATTACATACCATGTATCCAAGCGACTCAAAGATGGGTGATGAATACCTAATTTTGGGGGCGTCACAGTTGGTATCAAAGCTTAGGGATATGATCCCTGGCTAAGATGAGAGAATAGAACTAGGAGGGGAGAGACGGGGAATTCCTTCGCTAGTATGACCTGCCTAAGTTTATTTGTTATTTAATTGGTCGGTCAAAGTATAGGGATAATATGTTATATGTTAATTAACCTTTGTTTTGTGGCAGTATCTGAAAATGACATCCGAGAATGTTGAGAATAGAAATGGAGCACAAGAGACCGTTGAGTTTCCACATATCAATAATCAGGATAATGTGCATCAGGAAGGCGACAATCCTCATGCAAACAACAACACGGACCAAATGATGAATGATGGATTGTTTAGAGGCTTTATGCGATTCATGCGACATCGGTGAGTGGCTCTGTCCAAAAATGTAGGTGGAAACATCGAAACTCTCGGACGGTCACCGCTAAATGATTCAAGGAGCTGGGACCACCGAATTTTATTGGAGAGCCAAAACCACTTAAAGGCGGAAGCATGGATAAAGCGAGATCACCAAGATATTTGATGTCTTGGGATGCTCAGAGGAGCAAAAGGTTCCCTTCGCCACCTTCATGTTACGTGAAGAGGCGATTCATCGGTGGGAATCTATAAAAGCACTACCCGACTGGCCTTTCAAGATGTCTTGGGAGAAGTTCCAAGAGCTATTCAATGACAAGTATTTTCCCAAGAGTATTCGTCACATGAAAGAAGTGGAGTTTATTAAATTGGAATAAAACAATATGACCGTGTCGCAATACGAGGCTAAATTTGCAGAGTTATCCCGGTTTTCATCCCATTTGGTCGATAATGAGGAGCGAATGACGAATGTTTTAAGAGGTTTGAAACCCGGAGATACGTAAATATCTTATTTCTCATAAACTGTGTTTGTACTCAGATGTTGTAAATAGGGCTCAGTTATTGGAACGCGATAACGAGTCAACGCAACCATGAGAAAGCAGCCGGCAGCATGAAAATACCAGTGGTATCAGTCATCGAAATGGTGACAACAAACGTGGAGGGAATAAACATGCCAGAAAGGGTAACCACTTCGGTGGTAATCATGGCCAAGACAGTAAAAATGGACATTTCAAGAAAAGGAGATTCAACAATGATGGAAGGACGTCAGCACCAGCAACTGTTGTTAAGGAAGGAGAACGACCACCTATCATATGCTTCAAATGCGGAGGGGAGGAACACATCAGTCCAAATTGTGCGATGTCGTCCAAAGCATGTTATAATTGTGGAAGAGAAGGTCACTTAGCCGAATTTTGTCGTTCACCCAAGAAAAGTTCAGCCAGGATGGATGCACCAAAAGCCGTCCCAGAAAAGTCAAAACCGATAGTGCAAGGGAGAGCATTTGTTGTGACCTCCCAGAAAGCAAGGAACCCGAATGAGGTCATCACGGGTAAGCTTATCATAAACTCTAGCGAAGTCTATACCTTATTTGATACCGGTTCTGTGCCGCCCCCAAAATTAGGTATACGTCACCCATCTTGGGTCGCCACTTACATGGTACATAAATTCAAATACAAACTTAATTATACATCTGTCGTGTAACATACGACAATACATAAACTGAGAGTTCTAATAGGAATATTGTCATTTAGACAATATCCATACTCAAGGAGTCCTCATTACATTTATTGTTACACTATTTAACAGAATAGTGAGGACTACTAATGCTATCTTCGAGACCATCACTCATTTTCTCGACTCGTCCCAGCTATGTTCTCATTTCCTGAAGAGAACAGTGAAAGAAAGGGTGAGCTCAACTAGCCCAAGAAGAAATATTATGACTAAGATAATGCGAGAATAAATTATCATTAGCCTTCAACAAGTGTTAAGCGATAAAATATAATAGACAACCGGTTTAAGCTGCGGCGGAATATCCAATCCATTAAAAAGAGTCAAGTAGAAAATAAAATCTACTTGTCTTTTAGGTTTTAAAAGGTTTTCTTCAATTTTTATCATTTGAGACTCCTTTTAATAAATAAACCACCACATCTAATCATCCATGTACCACGGTCGAGGATTTTCATCAAATTATCAATGGTCATGACTATACCGAATCACCCCCGTCATAATCATACCAAAAACAATCCATCAACGCATTCACGAGCCCTTTGAGGACTTTTGTCACATCATTTATAGCGAGTCCCCGATTATCTGCGAATGATCCTCGGTCATAATCATACCAAGTTCATCTATGCACGTAAGACATAGATAACTTTCAACATAATATAACATGAGGATGATGACAATGACATAATAATTCAATAAAACAAGTTCAAGAATTAATTTATCCAAGAACCAATAACGTCCAAGTTGTCAACATGATACTTCTTTGTAGAGAGTAAAATTCAAGAATGCTCGGAAGAATATTTCCATGAAAAGATCTTCGGATGAAACGCAAAATATCAAGGATATTCTACTAATTTCATGGAGTATAGAAGTCAAAGTTTTAACCAACTGGGTATAATAAAGAATGGAATAACAAAAGAAATCACCATGCATGCGGTACTTCCATGATGAGTTATTCAACGAATAATAATAATAATCTAAACTAGGTCGTGAAATTCACAATCGCGTGGATGATCCAACGAACAATAAATCTTTGAATAATAAACAATGGAACCCGGTCCTGTGTAAAACACACGCACGAGATATTCCAAAGAATAATAAATGCGAATAATAAACAATGGAACCCGAGGTCCTGTAAAACACACGAGCGAGGATATTCCAACGAATAATAAAGAATGGAATAACGAAGAAGATCACCAAGTATAGGGGATTCCGCATTATCTGAGTTATTCCAATGTAATAAATAAGAATGGAATAATATAAGGATTTCACCAAGTATAGGGTATCTGGCATGTCTGGTCATGTATAGGGTATGCCACTTTTACAAAGTTATTCAACGAATAATAATGAATGGAATAACGAAGTTCTCTTCATGAATAAGAAAGAATAACACCCCTACGAATACAACAAATAATATCCCTTACCGTAAAAGACACCGGATATCAAAGTAGTGAAGTACCGAATACTCTTCTTCTTTCTCTCTATAGATTTTCTCTCTATAGCTTCTCTATAATTTCTCTCTCTAGAGTTTCAAGAATTAATTAAGAAAATAATGAAGGAATGAGCTTCTATTTATAGGAAAATAGAATGCATAGTAATTAATCCATGAAACGGTCCAGATTGATTTACTTTAATCGACGGTCCATATTTAAAAGCAAAATCTTTTAAATAAAATATAATATATTCTATTTATATAAAAACATTTTACTATGCAAACACTATGCAATACTATGCAAAACACTATGCAACACTATGCATAATAAAATATAATATATTATATTTATAGAATAACTTTAATAAAGTATTCTATTTTATATAAAAGATGTTTACATTTTATTACGTTAATAATACTGAATAAAACAAAACGTCATTATCGCTATAATAATTCATATTATTAATCGACAATTATGGAATCAAACCGGTGACTTCTCACATAAGCATCAATAATCAATATCGTATTCTTTACTATGCAACCACACGTATTCATTTACTTTTACTACACAAGTAGTTCAACAATGTCAACAGGTAAAACTTCCGCCGTTATTTCAATAAAATATTTTTATCGTTTTCTCAATCCAACAATAATTACATTGTGGGGTCCACCAATGATTGAGCCAGTTATGCGAATATTCCCTCGCTAAACCGAATATTCCCAGACCAATCGAATATAATATAACCACTTGCATACATTGCAAAATTTATAAATACTACCCACAACTATAATATTATCTCAAATTCACACCATAATATTAAAAATTATTTCGACAAAATTTAAATCTTTATTGATAAAATCTGGGGTCTCACAATCTCCCTCCTTATGGAATTTTGCCCTCGAAATTAGAGTGCGTACACGATATGATAAAGAGGTGAGGATACCTTGAATACCTTTATCGTTAAAAATATTAAATTCATCTTCTTGATCCATACGAAGATATTCATTAACAACTCATCTTTTTGCACTACGAACCAAAGATATACAATCAGTAAAACCAATAATCTTTGAGGCGCGACTTAATAGTATCACGACCACGAATTATCCATGCACCACTTGGCCAATGATATTCGTGTTTTCAATCTGATCATGATTATACCGAGATAATCATTGGTCATAATCATACCAAGTCTATCAATGCACTACTGACCAAAGATGACTTTTACCACATCCATGAATTAATATTTCATTCTTTGAGACTCAACTCGATAATTAATTCATATCATCGAATCATCCCCGCACTACTGAGCCAAGGATATTCATTAGTATCACGACCACGAATTATCCATGCACTACGACCAAAGATAATCGTGTATTCATTAGTATCACGACCACAAATTATCCATGCACTACCGCCAAAGATAATCGTGTATTCATTAGTATCACGACCACAAATTATCCATGCACTACTGACCAAAGATAATCGTGTATTCATTAGTAAGACGACCACGAATTATCCATGCACTACTACCGAAGATAATCGTGTATTCATTAGTATCACGACCACAAATTATCCATGCACTACTGACAAAGATAATCGTGTATTCATTAGTATCACGACCACAAATTATCCATGCACTTTCTGACCAAAGATAATAGTGTATTCATTAGTATCACGACCACAAATTATCCATGCACTACTGACCAAAGATAATCGTGTATTCATTAGTATCACGACCACAAATTATCCATGCACTACTGACCGAAGATAATCGTGTTTTCAATACGGTTATGATTATACCCTAACAATCCTCATCATAATCATACCAAGCCCATCTATGCACTACAAAGACACGATGACTTTCAACATAATATAAACATGAGGATAATGATATAAAGAATCAATCAAATGAGATAAAGGATAAATATTAAACATTTATAATATAATTTATCCGAGGATTCAAGAATATCTCCATGTTATCGATCACTTAATAATCTCATAATCTAATATCATTAATATTATAACAATATTTTAATCACTTCTTAAATTTATAAACAATTTATCTCAATTGTTTACGCTTTACCATATAATGCATTTAATCATTCAAAATGTCATACTCATAAGATATCATCACCAATTATCAAATCTCTCAAAACAAAATATGCATATACTCTATATATAGGATTCTCTAGCCATAAAATCCTATTTTCAACTTTGTTACTTCACATAACATATTTAACTCATATGTTCAGTAACTAAACTATTTTCATGAAAATACCAAATCAGTCCCAAAAATATTTCTTTTCTGGGATTTAGCATAATATAGTCCCATAATGAAAATATATTTTTCTCGAATTTTAAAATTCATTTACTATTTTTCAAAATCAATTTCTAATTAATTCCTTAAGAAATTAGCTACCTCAAGTTTAACTCCAAAAATTCCCAAATCTTGGCAGGACTTTACACATGTTAATGTGAGCCTCCGATTTAAATTTCATGGTCATTGGAGTTATAGAACTCCGGTTATAAGCGTTTTTAAATCGGAAAAACCTAAATATTGAAATAGTCATAACTTGCTCATTTGAAGTCGAAATGAGCTCATTTTTAGACAGGAGGTACTTTATACCATATAATTTCATGTCCCAAAAGGCTAGAATTTTTCTCATAATTTAAGTGGCCAAAACAGCCCCTCTAAAATCATGGCATCAGCTTTTTCGGTTTTTGCAGCTTTGCACTCCTTTGCTAAAATCAGTCCACACAAAAATCTACAACACCTTTTCCAGTAATTCCACTTGGATTAGTTAGGTAACTCATAGATCTAACTCTAGGACTTGACCACACTCAAAAATTCAAAATATAATAGGAGATATGGTCAATTGAATTTCATGTTACGTTTTTCACCAAAATTTGATTTTCAACTCTTTGTGATTTCTAAGAAACTTTCATGTTTTCACATACTAACCAACATAACTCATCATAAAACTTACTAATACTTCATATACCCATGATTTTCATCAGTTCTATACTTTTATTATGACTTTCATCATAATCCACGTAAATGAGATCCTTTTAGTTGAAGAAATATTTGAGGGTTTAAGAAATGTATTTTTATCTTTGAGGTGATACAAAATTCGATTTCACATTCTACTAAGAGGCTAGGAAGTCTTCAAGAATCGCCAAGAAATTTATTAATGATAGAAATATCATTCAAAATCATTACTCTTGTCCAGACTTGGATAGTACGTCACATTAATACCAACTGTGACTTCTATCCCTTAACACAGATAACACCTCACAATGATACCTATCAACTTGCCATCTTCAGTCATGACGTCGCCTACAGAAAGTCTGGCTTCGGTGCATTCCACACAAAGAAGTCAACAACGAAAGGATCGGGGCTCTTTACTTATGGCTTGATATGACAATGATTGACTTTAGTGGTTTGGTTACTTTGAATTCGCATAACAGGATGGTTATGAATATAAAAGCTAACAACCTTACGAAAAGCATGATGAGTAGTTAACCAATTGATTCCTAAAATCACATCAAAGGCAAGTATTTTCAAAAGATAAGATCGACGAATAGCGTGAAAGTGTTTATTTGAATCGAACAAGATTTAAAAATAGTAAGCGATAACGAAGGCTCCTACAAACGAAGTTTCAACGATAAGCCAAAGTTTAACTTCTTCTGAGTCAAATTTAAGCGTTGAGCGCAAAGCAAGAGAGATAAAATAATGGGTAGAACCGATATCTTATAAGGTATAGACTTCATGAATTTATAATTAACTAACCCGTGCTAACCCGTTCGGTTTACTCGCTTTTGAGAAGTCATGAAAAATGCACTTCCTAAAACCAACGACTTTGTTTTGTCCATATCCACCTTTGGTGCCACCGTTCCAGCTAGACTTGACTTTGGTGCACAACAAAATTGGGCTAAATGACCTTCTCTTCTTGCAATTTCCATTTCTATTATCTTTGCCATGATTACCACCAAAGTGGTTACCATTCTTGGCATGATAATTTCCCCCACGATGGTTATCATTGTTCTGATAGTCGTTGCCACCAGTATGATTATTATCGTGTTGTTGGTCGTTACCTTTTGTTTGAGCTGAATCAACACTCTCATGTGCTTTATTGCTTATCTCAGCATTTTCAGATGTCATTCTCAAACACTGTCACAAAACAAGGGTTAATTAACATATCACATATTATCCCTATACTCGTGAGACCCAATTAAATACCAAATAAATTTAGGTAGGTCATACTAGCGAAGGAATTCCCTATCTCTCCCTCCTAGTTCTAGTCTCACATCTTGGCCGGGGATCATATCCTAAGCTCGATACCAACCGTGATGCCCCCAAAATTAGGTATCGTCGCCACCCATCTTGGGTCGCCACTTACATGGTACATAAATTCAAATACAAACTTAATTATACATCTTTAGTAAACATACGACAATACATAAACCGAGAGTTCTAATAGGAATATTGTCATTTAGACAATATCCATACTCAAGGAGTCCTCATTACATTTATTGTTACACTATTTAACGAGTAGTAGTGAGGACTACTAGTGCTATCTTCGAGACCATCACTCGTTTTCCGACTATCCCAAATGGCTATGTTCTCATTTCACGAAGAGAACAAAGGAAAGAAAGGTGAGCTCAACTAGCCCAAGATAAAAATATTATGACTAAGATAATGCGAGATAAATTATCATTAGCCTTCAACGATGTTAAACTGATAAAATATAATAGACAACCGGTTTAACTCTGCAGTGAATATGCAATCCATTAAAAGAGTCAAGTAGAAAATAAAGTCTACTATTTTTTAGGTTTTAAAAGGTTTTCATCAATTTTATCATTGAGACTCGACAATAAATAAACCACCACATCTAATCATCCCTATACCACGGTCAAGGATTTTCATCAAATTATCAATGGTCATGACTATCTTAAAGAATCACCCCCAGTCATAATCATACCAAAAACAATCCATCACTACATTCACGAGCCACCGAGGACTTTTGTCACATCATTTATAGCGAAAGTCGTGATTATCTTAGAATGATCCACGGTCATAATCATACCAAGTTCATCTATGCATGTACGTAAGACATAGATAACTTTCAACATAATATAACATGAGGATGATGACAATGACATAATAATTCAATAAAACAAGTTCAAGAATTAATTTATCCAAGAACCAATAACGTCCAAGTTGTCAACATGATACTTCTTTGTAGAGTAAAATTCAAGAATGCTCAGAAGAATATTTCCATGAAAGATCTCTTTGGATGAAACGCAAATATCAAGGATATTCTACTAATTTCATGGAGTATAGAAGTCAAAGTTTTAACCAACTGGGTATAATAAAGAATGGAATAACAAAAGAAATCACCATGCATGCGGTACTTCGCATAGACAGGTTATTCCAACAGAATAATAATAACGGAACCAGGTCAGGTGAAATTCACAATGAAGCGATGATCCAACAGAAATAATAAATGCTTTGAATAATAAACAATGGAACCGAATGTCCGGTGTAAAAACACACAGACAGGATATTCCAACAGAATAATAAATGCGGAATAATAAACAATGGAACCAGGTCCGGTGTAAAACACACAGACAGGATATTCCAACAGAATAATAAAGAATGGAATAACAGAAGAAGATCACCAAGTATAGGGGATTCCGCGTATCTGAGTTATTCCAATGAATAAATAAGAATGGAATAATATAAGGATTTCACCAAGTATAGGGTATGCTGCATGCTCTGGTCATGTATAGGGTATGCCACTTTTACAGAGTTATTCAATAGAATAATAATGAATGGAATAACGAAGTTCTCTTCATGAATAAGAAAGAATAACACCCCTTACGAATACAACAAATAATATCCCTTACCGTAAAAGACAATTTGGATATCAAAGTAGTGAAGTACCGAATATCTTCTTCTTTTTCTCTCTATAGATTTTCTCTATAAGCTTCTCTCTATAATTTCTCTCTCTAGAGTTTGATGAATTCGTAAGAAAATAATGAAGGAATGAGCTTCTATTTATAGGAAAATAGAATGCATAGTAATTAATCCATGAACGGTCCAGATTGATTTACTTTAATCGACAATCCATATTTAAAGCAAAATCTTTTAAATAAAATATAATATATTCTATTTATATAAAAACATTTTACTATGCAAACACTATGCAACACTATGCAAAACACTATGCATAATAAAATATAATATATTCTATTTATATAGAATAACTTTAATAAAGTATTCGCTTTTATATAAAAAGAAGTTTACATTTTATTACGTTAATAATCTGAATAAAACAAAACGTCATTATCGCTATAATAATTCATATTATTAATCGTGAATAATGGAATCAAACCGAGTGACTTCTCACATAAGCATCAATAATCAATACCGGTGTGCTACTATATGCAACACACGTATTCTTGTACTTTTACTACTGAAGTAGTTCAACAATGATCAACGGTAAAACTTCCGCCGTTATTTCAATAAAATATTTTTATCGTTTTCTCGATCCGACAATAATTACATTGTGGGGTCCACCAATGATTGAGTAGTTGTATGCGAATATTCCCCTGCTAAACCGAATATTCCCCCACCAATCGAATATAATATAACCACTTGCATACTTTGCAAAATTTATAAATACTACCCACAACTATAATATTATCTCAAATTCACACCATAATATTAAAAATTATTTCGACAAAATTTAAATCTTTATTGATAAAATCTGGGGTCTCACAGGTTCTACCCATTCTTTTATTTCTCCTACTTGCGCTCAATGATTAAATATGACTCCGGAAAAATTAGACTTTGACTTATCTGTAGAAACTCCGTTGGGAGAAACCTTCATTACATCCACTGTTTATAAGTCTTGTTTGGTTCAAATCGGTACCCTCACATTACCTGTCGATCTTATTTCATTAAAAATACTTGCATTTGACGTAATTCTAGGGATTGATTGGTTAACTACTCATCATGCAAAAATTGATTATTTTCATAAGGTTGTTAGCTTTCATATTCCTAACCAATCATTATCTGTAATTCAAGCCACCAAACCATTAAAATCAATCACTCTCATCTCAAGCCATAAAGCTATTCGTTTATTGAAAAACGGATGTCGAAGCTTTCTTAGCTCATGTCACGGATCTAAACAAAAATCGCCGGGTTTTGAATGATATTTCTATTGTTAATGAATTTCCTGACGTATTCCCTGAAGAACTTCCTGACCTACCCCCAGAGCGTGAAATTGAATTTTGTATCGACCTTGAACCCGGTACAAAACCCATTTCCAAAGCCTCATATTGAATGGCTCCTATTGAACTTCAAGAGTTAATGACCCAACTGCAGGAATTGTTAGACATTGGCTTTATTCATCCTAGTACTTCTCCTTGGGGTGCTCCTGTTCTATTCGTGAAGAATAAAGATAGGAGTATGCGACTTTGTATTGATTATCGGGAGTTGAATCATGTCACCATCAAAAATAGGTACCCATTGCCACGTATTGATGACCTATTTGACCAGTTGTAAGGAGCCAAATTCTTTTCAAAGATTGATCTTCGTTCCGGATATCACCAGTTGAAGATTAGAACCAATGACATTCCAAAGACGGCTTTCAGAACTCGGTACGGGCATTATGAATTCCAAGTCATGTCTTTTGGATTGACTAATGCTCCTACTGCCTTCATGGATATGATAAACCCAGTATTCAAGGAATATTTGGATCACTTTGTGGTCATCTTTATTGATGACATCCTCATATATTCCAAAATCTGTGAAGATCATGAGCAACACTTGAGGCTGATACTCCAAAAGAATCGTGAATATAAGCTTTATGCCAAGTTAAAGAAATGCGAGGTCTGGCTTGAGGAAGTAGCATTCCTTGGGCACATGGTATCAAGTCATGGAATATCTGTTGACCCAGCAAAGATTGAAGCTATTCAAAGCTGGGAGCAACCTAAATTAGTGATAGAAAGTCGTGAGCTTTCTCGGCTTAAATTTGGTTTATTATCGGAGATTAAGTAAAAGGGTTTTCTTGAATCGCTACTCCACTAACTCAGCTGACTCGAAAAGATACAAAGTTCAGTTGGAGCGAGGAATGTGAGAAGAGATTTCAAGAACTCGAGAGGAGACTCATTTCAGCACCTGTTCTGACAATACCATCTGGTTCGGAGGAATTTGTCATCTACAGTGATGATTCAGGCAAAGGGTTAGGATGTGTTCTCATGCAACATGGGAAAGTCATAGCCTATGCCTCACGACAACTCAAAGCATATGAGAGGAATTATTGATAAGTAGGATTTTTACCTACTGATGAAGTACCAATTCATGCGAACTATGCCCATCTCAAGTACATTTTAGTTTATTTTAGCTGCATTTCATGTTAATTTGAATTATACGTTCTTAAAACTCCTTTTGGTGAATAAGTGCAGGAATCGGCTTATTTTGGTGGTGTTATGGAGCATAAGGCAAATGGATGCTTGAAATGAGGTAAAAGGATGGGATATGTATGGCATGGAGGTGAATTGGTGCAAGGAGATAAAAACATGGTAAGCAAAGCAATGAAGAATGAGGGAAAAAGGAACCGGGCCTGTGAGAGTTCAAGTCAGCATGCAAAATAGACTTGAAGACGCGCACCCATGCGAGTACCCAGCCAAATCTTGGATGCTACTGCAAGTCTCGCGACCGCGAGAAAGACAAACTTTGTGGGCGCGACGATTACGTGCGAGACCCGAACCACCATACGAACCTCTATCGTAAGTCTCGCCATGGTAGCGAGACTACTATCTTCAGAAAAGCGCGCAATGCGCTGCGATGTCTGATGTTGCTGATGTGTTATTTTATTTCCAAATTTTAAAAGGTTGTATTTAATTTAAAACTATTCTTGACTGGTGTCAGGGGTATCATTCGATATTTTATTAGTTTTTCACGTATTTTTAGATCGGAATTAGGGTTTTTACTCTCTATAGAGGATCCCAACGGAGAAAGAGGCTATAACTCTACTTTCCACTCCTTCTTGGGATTTTTCTACGAGAGCGGATTATGAATATTAGTTTTTGCTGGGATCTTATGAGGATTGAATATTGATGTGTATTCAGCAATTGGGTTTGATAGTTTCATCTTTCCTCTTTCAATTGTTTCTTATTGATCATGTTTAACTTTGATCCCATAATGGCTTTTGGTTCAGTCATGAACTAAACTCCATTATGGGATTTTAACGAATTTTATTATATAGTTTGATTGCATACTTAAATGATGGGTTGTTTTGCATATTATATGGGATGTCTGTCATGATTGTTTTGCATGCATGAATGCTTGATTACCATTCGTTTCAGTATTTGTATGGAATTGACAATGAACATGCAAATATGGACTGTAATCATGATAGTATACATATATAGGGATGTGTGATATGGTTTATGTATTTCGTGAACCAGATAGACATATATTGTTTCACCGTATAAGTTAAGATAAGAGCTTGAACTTCAAATCAATATAGTTGCAATTTCACATAGACATATAGTGACGTTGGTTATATTGATGATTACATAGAGTCTATCATCTGTAGATGATGTGTAAGTAGGTCTTAGTGCATTGAAAAATGGCTAATACTCTTTTAGTGCTCTTGGCTACTTTCATATGATATGTGAACAAGTCAGGCATGATAGTGGCGGTTGAATGAAATAGTAAATGAAGTTAGAATCCCATTAGTTCCAATATCATTTATTATATCGTTTATATTATTTTAGTTGTTATTTGCAATTCAAGAATCAACCAAGTTTAATCTTTAGTGTGAGCAAATGAATATAGTGATTTAATTAATGAATAGTAGTTTAAGTTAAACTACTTTCTCTATGGGATCGATACTTTACTTGCTCTGTATTACTTGTTGACGCATGTATTCTTGCATGAGTTAGAGCTCTTTTGTTAATAGTAAAAAGAGGCAACAATTATCCTACTCATGATCTAGAGTTGGCAGTTGTTGCCTTCGCACTAAAGATTTGGAGGCATTACTTGTATGGGGAGAAAGTGGAGATCTTTACGGATCATAAAAGCCTCAAATATTTCTTCACTCAAAAGGAACTCAACATGCGACAACGACGTTGGCTTGAACTGTTGAAAGATTATGATCATACCATCCAATACCATCCTGGAAAAGCAAACGTGGTAGCTGACGCATTGAGTAGAAGATCATATGCAAGTGTGAATGCAATATTGTCAATGCAAAGGCCCATTTTGTGTGACTTGCAAAGGATGAAGATAGAGTTAAAGACTCCAGGGACCCATGTGATGATGGCGAATATACGAGTAGAATCAACTTTAATTGAAAAGTTAAAGTTGCTCAAGCTCTGACCGACACGGGTGATGCGTATGAGGAAGAAAGTGCAAGAAGGTGCTATGCCTGAAGCAAGAATCGATGAAGAAGGAATACTTCGAGTCAACTCCAGACTTTGTGCTCCTAACGACCCTGATTTAAAGTACAAAATCATGATGGAGGCGCATAACACACCGTTTGCAATCCATCTTGAGAGTACCAAAATGTATCATGATATTCGTCATATATTTTGGTGGAGCAATATGAAGAGAGAGATAGCGCTGTTTATCTCAAGGTGTCTAATGTGTCAACGAGTCAAGGCAGAGCATCAAGTACCAAAAGGTCCATTGCAACCACTTGAAATTCTAGAATGGAAGTGGGAGCACATTACCATAGATTTCGTTACCGGTCTTCCCAAAGTTTTTCAAGGCATAGATGCGATTTGGGTCATTGTTGATAGATTGACCAAGTCTGCTCATTTCTTACCGATACGAGAAACTTATACACTTAAATGTCTTGCTCGTATGTACATAAACGAGGTTGTAAGATTGTATGGTATGCCAGTATCCATAGTTTCTGATCGAGACCCAAGATTCACTTCAAGATTTTGGGTTAGTTTGCAAAAAGCTATGGGCGCGGATTTACGATTTAGCTTCTAAGCATATCATCCTCGCATTGAATGGGCGATCGGAGAGGACGATTCAAACTCTTGAAGATCTATTAAGACTCTGTGTCCTTGACTTCAGGAAGTTGGGACAAGTTTTACCATTGGTGGAGTTTTCCTACAACAACAGTTATCAAGCAAGTATTGGCATGGCTCCATTCGAAGCATTGTATGGAAGAAAGTGTCATTCTCCAGTATTCTGGAATGAGGTGGGTGAAGCAATGTTGTTGGGTCCGGAGTTGGTACGTATGACTACGGAAAAGATTCAAACGATCCGACAACGTATAAAAACCTCACAAGATCGACAAAAGAATTATGCTGATCTTCATCGAAAGGACGTGGAATTCGATATAGGAGATCATGTGTTGTTACGTCATTGCTCCACGGAAAGGAGTTACGAGATTTGGAAAGAGAGGAAAGCTCAATCCTTGGTTCATCTACCAATTTTAATCCTTGATCGAGTAGGAGGCGTGGCCTATAGACTCGCTTTACTGCCAAGTATGTCTCGTGTTCATAACGTTTTTCACATATCCATGTTACGTAAATATGTGGAAGACCCGAACCACATTATTGAGTTAGAACAGACGAAATAGCGGAAGATTTGACGTATGAAGAGGTTCCTGTTCAAATCTTGGATAAGAAGGAACATATTCTACGCTCCAAAGTTATACCTCAAGTCAAAGTTTTGTGGAGAAACCACGATGTTGAGGAAATGACTTGGGAGTTAGAATCTGAAATGAAATCAAGGTATCCTTACCTCTTCAATATACCAGGTACGTACCCTAATTTCGAGGGCGAAATTTCATAAGAATGGAAGATTGTAAAATCCCAACTTTTTGAATAAAGATGAATTTTCTATAAATATTATTTTTATATATTATGGAGTGAAATTGATATAATGTTATAGTTGTGGGTAATATTTATAAATTTTGCAAAATCATAAGTTGTTATATAATATTCAATTGGTGGGGAATATTAGTTTTAACAGGAATATTAAATACAACAAGACACAATCATTAGTGGACCCCACAACTAATTATTATCGGATTGAGAAAACACGACAAAAATATTTTATGAAAATAACGACGAAAGTTTTACCGTTAATCTTTGTTGAACTACTCGATAGTAAAAGTACGATGTCTACGCGTTAGTTGCATAGTAGCAATACCAGGTATTAATTATTAATGCTTACGTGAGAAGTCACTCAATTTTGCTTATTTTATGAACCCCATTTACCCATTTTTCAAAATAATCGGTAGAAATTTTTCTGTATATATAAGTATTATATATATATATATATAATTATATGGAGGGGCCCATGTTTGATAATGATGGGTGGGTGGAAGATTTTGGTGTTCACGGATTGGATTGGTATATATATATATAAGATGTTAATAATTGTATATATATATATATATATATATATATATATACAATTATGCAAGACTTTTTTGTCAGATAGAAAAGTTGGCCACGGGTGGTGGCGGCTTTTAATTTTTTTAATATATATATATATTATACTAAGTTTTATTTTTAATTAAAAATAGAATATATTATATTTTATTGTAAACCAATCTGAACCGTCCATTTAAAAGTAAATCAATATGGACCGTTCAGGAATTAGTTACTATGCAATCCATTCTTCTATAAATAGAAGCTCATTCCTTCATTATTTTCTTACGAATTCACTGAAACTCTAGAGAGACAAACTGTAGAGAGAAAGAAGAAAAGTATTCTGCTACTTAACTACTCTTATATCCAGTTTCTTTTACAGTAAGGGATATTATTCTTTTGTATTCATGAAGAGAACTTCTATTATTCCATTCCTTATTATTCTATTAGAATAACTTTTGTATCTGTGAGCCCTATACTTGGTGACATTCTTCTTGATTATTAAAATCCTTTACTATTACATTTGGAATATCACGTCATGCATGCGTTTCTGTGGGACTGGATTCTGTCTTTATTATTCTATTGGAATATCACATGCATGCGTTTTACGTCGGACTGGTTAAAATCTTTATTATTATTCTTTGGGAATATCCTGCATGCATACGTTTCTGCCTAACCTAATTCCGCCCTTATTAGTATTCTATTGGAATAACCTCATCTGCAATGCACCGTATGCATGGTGATTTACATTTGTTATTTCATTCTTTATTATTACATTTGGAACATCACATGCATGTGAATTTTGCACGACTGGTTCCGTTATTTAGTATACATTGGAATAACTTTTATCTATGCAAAATCTGCGTGCATGGTGATTTCTTTTGTTAGTCCACTCTTTATTATACTCAGGTTGGTTAAAGTTTTGACTTCTATACTCCATGAAATTAGTGGAATATCCTTGATAATTGCGCTTCATCCAGTATCTTTTCATGGAAATATTCTTTTGAGCATTCTTGAATTTTACTCTACAAAGCAGTATCATGTTAACAATTTGGACGTATTAGTTCCTAAATAAATTAATTCTTGAACTTGTTTTATTGAATTCTTATATCATTTTCATCATCCTCATGTTTATATTTTTTTGAAAGTTATCTGTGGCCTGTAGTGCATAGATGGACTTGGTATGATTATGACCAGGGATTATTCGATTGTAATCATGGCCAGTAATGTTATAAATGATGTGGTAAAAGTCCTCATTGTCCCGTAGTGCATTGATGGACAGTTGTTGGCATGATCATGACCATTAATGAATACACAAATATTCTTGGCCCGTAGTGCATGGATTTGTGGTCGTGATACTAAAGAATAACTTTGGCCATAGTGCAGGGGTGATTCGATGATGTGGATTATTTATTAAGCTGAGTTCCAGCGATAAAAGTGATGAAAAACCTTTTAAATCATAAAAGATAGTAGATTTTATTCTCTACTTGACTCTTTTAATGGATTGTTTGTTCCGCTGCAGTTAAACTTGATGTTTGTTATATTATATCAGTTTAACACTATTTAAGGCTAATGATAATTTATTCTGCATTATCTTAGTCATAATATTTCTTACTGGGCTAGTTGAGCTCGCCCTTTCTTTCACTGTTCTCTTCAGGAAACGAGAATATAGCTGGGACGAGTTGGGGAACGGAGTGATGGTCATAGATGGTGCATTAGTAGTCCTCACTATTCTGTGAAATAGTGTGATAATAATTATAATGACGACTCCTTTTGAGTTTGTATACTCTCTAGTAGACAATATTTGTATTCAAACTCACAATTTATGTTTTGTCGTATTGTACACGATAGTTGTATTATTAAGTTGTATTTAAATTCTATACCATGTATCTGGTGACTCAAGATGGGTGATGTATACCTAATTTTGGGGGCGTCACAGAGGGACTTCGCAGACGTATTTCCAGACGATTTGTCAGGACTTCCGCCAGATAGAGAAGTTGATTTCGTGATCGATTTGGTGCCAGGAACTGCTCCAATATCGAAGGCACCATACCAAATGGCACCAGTAGAAATGAAAGAATTGATGGTACAACTACAAGAATTATTGGACAAGAAGTACATTCAACCGAGCGTGTCGCCATGGGGAGCGCCGGTGTTGTTTGTGAAAAAAAAGGACGGAACAATGTGACTCTGCATTGATTACAGAGAACTGAATAAGGTCACGATTAAGAATAGATATCCATTACCGAGGATCGACGACCTATTTGATCAATTGAAGGGAGAGAGATACTTTTCCAAGATAGACTTGAGGAGTGGTTGTGACGCCCCCAAAATTAGGTATACATCACCCATCTTGGGTAGTCAAATACATGGTACAGAATTTAAATACAACTTACTAATATAACTGTCGTGTACAATACGACATAAACTGTGAGTTTGAATACAAATAATGTCTACTAGATATTATACAAACTCAAAAAGGAGTCCTCATTACAATTATTATCACACTATTTCACAGAATAGTGAGGACTACTAATGCTATCCTCTGGACCATTACTCCGTTCCCCGACTCGTCCCAGCTATGTTCTCATTTCTGAAGAGAACCAAGGAAAGAAAGGGTGAGCTCAACTAGCCCAGTAAGAAATATTATGACTAAGATAATGCAGAATAAATTATCGGTAGCCTTGAACATTGTTAAACCGATAAAATATAATAAACATCAAGTTTAACTGCAATGAACAAGCAATCCATTAAAAGAGTCAAGTAGAAAATAAAATCTACTATCTTTTATGATTTAAAAGGTTTTTCATCATCCTTTATTATAAATTTAGACTCGACTTTAATAAATAATCCACATCATCGAATCACCCCTCGCACTACTGACCAAGGATATTCTTTAGTATCACGACCACAATTATTCCCGCACTACGGGCCAAGAATAGTTGTGTATTCATTAATGGTCATGATCATGCTAATAATCATCCATCAATGCACTACGGCCCATCGAGGACTTTTACCATCATTTTGTAACATTACGGTCATGATTATTACATCCAATAATCCTAATCATAATCATACCAAGTCCATCCATGATCTACGAAAGCCACAAATGACTTTAAAAAAATATATAAACATGAGGATGATGACAATGATATAAGAATTCAATAAAACAAGTTCAAGAATTAAGTTATTCAGAACTAATAACATCCAAATCGCCAACATGATAATCGCTTTGTAGAGTAAAATTCAAGAATGATCGAAAATATTTCCATGAAAAGATATCTTTGGATGAAACACAAATATCAAGGATATTCTACTAATTTCATGGAGTATAGAAGTCAAAGTTTTAACCAACTAGGTATAATAAAGAATGGAATAACAAAAGAAATCACCATGCATGCGGTATTGCAGATGACAAGGTTATTCCAATAGAATAATAATAACGGAACCAGTCGTCGTTAAATTTACACCGACAGGATGTTCCAACGAATAATAAAGATGGAACCGCATCCGGTGTAAAACACATGATAGGATATTCCAACAGAATGATAAAGATTTTAACCAGTCCTGTGTAAAACACCATGACAGATGTTCCAATGAGAATAATAGAAGAATGGAATAAAGAAGAAGATCACCAAGTATAGGGGATTCAGCGTATCAAAGTTATTCCAACGTAATAAATAAGAATGGAATAACAAAAGAAGTTCTCTTCATGAATACAAAAGAATAACACCCTTACGGGTACAACAAATAATATTCCCTACCTTAGAAGAACCTGAATATTGGCAAAGTGAAGTAGCGAATACTTTTCTTCTTTCTCTCTATAGTTTCTCTCTCTAGAGTTTCAAAGTGAATTAAAAGAAAATAATGAAGGAATGAGCTTCTATTTATAGGAAAATAGAATGCATAGTAATTAATCCATGAACGGTCCGTTGATTTACTTTAATCGACGGTCCATATTTAAAGCAAAAATCTTTTAAATAAAATATAATATATTCTATTTATATAAAAATATTTTACTATGCAAACACTATACTATAAAACACTATGCATAATAAAATATAATATATTTTATTTATAGAATAACTTTAATAAAGTATTACATTTTATATAAAAGATGTTTCGCTTTATTACGTTAATAATCTGAATAAAACAAAACGTCATTATCGCTATATAATAATTCATATTATTAATCGACAATAATGGAATCAAACTGAGTGACTTCTCACATAAGCATCAATAATTAATACCGTGTGCTACTATACAACCACACGTATTACTATACTTTTAGTACCGAGTAGTTCAACAGTATCAACGGTAAAACTTCCGCCGTTATTTCAATTAAATATTTTTGTCGTTTTCTCAATCCAACAATAATTCTATTGTGGGGTCCACCAATGATTGAGCCGTTGTACGAATATTCTCTGCTAAATCGAATATTCCCCGACCAATCGAATATAATATAACCACTTGCATACTTTGCAAAATTTATAAATATTACCCACAACTATAACATTATATCAAATTATTCCATAATATTCAAAAATAATATTTATAGAAAATTCATCTTTATTTATAAAAGTTGGGGTCTTACAACCTCCCTTCTTATGAAATTTAGCCCTCAAAATTAGAATGGTACGTGCTGGTATGTCGAAGAGGTAAGGATACCTTGATTTCATTTTAGATTCTAACTCCCAAGTCATTTCCTCCACATCGTGGTTCCTCCACAAAACTTTGACTTGAGGTATAACCTTGGAGCGTAGAATATGTTCCTTCTTATCAAAATTTGAACAGAACCTCTTCATACGTCAAATCTTCCGCTATTTAAATCCGGTTCTAACTCAATAATATGGTTCGAGTCTTTCACATATTTACGTAACATGGATATGTGAAAAGCGTTATGAACACGAGACATATATTTGCAGTGAAAGCGAGTCTATAGGCCACGCTTCCTACTCGATCGAGGATTAAAAATGGACCGATGAATCAAGGATTAAGTTTTCCTCTCTTTCCAAATCTTGTAACTCCTTTCCATGGAGCAACTCTTAACAACACATGATCTCTATATCGAATTCCACGTCCTTTCGATGAAGATCGGCATAACTCTTTTTTATCGATTTTGTGAGGTTTTTATCGTTGTCGGATCGTTTGAATCTTTTCCATAGTCATCATACGTACCAACTCCGGTCCCAATAACGTTGCTTCACCCACCTCATCCCAAAGATCTTTGAGAACGACACTTTCTTCCATACAACGCTTGAATGGAGCCATGCCATACTTGCTTGATAAGCTGTTGTTGTAGAAAACTCCACCAATGGTAAGAACTTGTCCCAACTCCCTTGAAATCAAGGACACAGAGTCTTAATAGATCATCAAGAGTTTGAATAGTCCTCTCCGATTGTCCGTCCGTCTGCGAGGATGATATGCCGAAACTAAATCGTGAAGTCTGTGCCCATAGCTTTTTTGCAAACTAACCCAAAATCGTGAAGTGAATCTTGGGTCTCGATCGAAAACTATGGATCTGCGGCATACCATGCGATCTTACAATCTAGTTTATGTACATACAAGCAAGACGTTCAAGTGTATAAGTTTCTCGTGTACGGTGAAATGAGCGAGACTTGGTCAATCTATCAACAATGACCCAAATCGCATCAATGCCTTGAGAAACCTTAGGAAGACCGTGAACGAAATCCATGGTAATGTGCTCCCACTTCCATTCTAGAATTTCAAGTGGTTGCAATGGACCTTTTGGTACTTGATGCTCAACTTTAACTTCGTTGACAAGTTAGACACCTTGAGATAAACAAATATCTCTCTCTTCATATTGCTCCACCAAAATGTATGATTTAATATCATGATACATTTTAGTACTCCCGGATGGATTGCAAATGGTGTGTTGTGCGCCTCCATCATGATATTATACTTTAAATCGTGGTCGTTAGGAACACAAAGTCCGAGTTGACTCAAGTATTCCTTCTTCATCGATTCTTGCTTCCTAGATAGCACCTCTCTGCACTTTCTTCCTCATACGCATCGGCTCCAGTGTCCAGTAGCTTGAGCGACTTTAACTTTATCGATTAAAGTTGGTTCTACTCAGTATATTAAGCTATTATCACATGCGTCCTGAGTCTTTAACTCTATCTCCATCCTTTTCAAGTCACACAAAAATGGGCTTTGCGTTGACAATAACGCACTCATGCTTGCATATGATCTTACTTTCGATCAATGCCTACCACCACGTTCGCTTTTCCGAGATGGTATTGGATGGTATGATCATAATCTTTCAATAGTTCAAGCCAACGTCGTTGTCGCATGTTGAGTTCCTTTTGAGTGAAGAAATATTTGAGGCTTTTATGATCCGTAAAGATTTCCACTTTCTCCCCATACAAGTAATGCCTCCAAATTTTAAGTGCAAAGACAACAGCTGCCAACTCCAGATCATGAGTAGGTAATTCCTCTCATATTCTTTGAGTTTTCGCGAGGCATAGGCTATAACTTTTCCATGTTGCATGAGAACACATCCCAACCCTTTGCCCGAAGCATCACTGTAGATGACAAATCCCTCCGAGCCAGATGGTATTGTTAGAACAGGTGCTGAAATAAGTCTCCTCTTGAGTTCTTAAAAACTCTTCTCACATTCTTCGCTCCAACCGAACTTTGTATCTTTTCGAGTCAGCTGAAACAATGGAGTAGCGATTCGAGAAAATCCTTCCACGAATCTCCGATAATAACCAATTAAACCGAAAAGCTACGTGCTTGGGTCATCGATTTAGGTTGTTCCCATTTTTGAATAGCTTCAATCTTTCTTTGGGTCAACAGATATTCCATGACTTGATACCACGTGCCCAAGGAATGCTACTTCTTCAAGCCGAACTCGCATTTCTTCAACTTGGCATAAAGCTTATATTCACGAAGCTTTTGGAGTGTCGACCTCAAGTGTTGCTCATGTTCTTCACGGCTTTTGGAATAAATAAGGATGTCATCAATAAAGACGCGACCACAAAGTGATCTAAATATTCCTTGAATACTCGGTTCATCATATCCATGAAGGCGTAGGGAGCATTAGTCAATCCAAAGGACATGACTAGGAATTCATAATGCCCGTCTTCGAGTTACGAAAAGCCGCCTTTTGGAATGTCGGTGGTTCTAATCTTCAATTGGTGATATCCTAACGAAGATCAATCTTTGAAAAGAATTTGGCTCCTTGCTGTTGGTCAAACAGTCATCAATACGTGGCAATGGATACCTATTTTTGATGGTGACATGATTCAACTCCAGATAATCAATACAAAGTCGCATACTCCCATCTTTCTTCTTCACGAATAGAGCAGGAGCACCCCAAGGAGAAGTACTAGGGACGAATAAAGCCAATGTCTAATAATTCCTGCAGTTGGGTCTTTAACTCACGAAGTTCAATAGAAGCCATTCGATATGGAGCTTTGGAAATAGGTTTTGTCTGCCGGGTTCAAGGTCGATACAAAATTCAATTTCACGCTCTGGGGGTAGGCCAGGAAGTTCTTCGGGGAATACGTCAGGAAATTTATTAACAATAGAAATATCGTTCAAAACTGACGTATTTTTGTTTAAATCTGTGACATGAGCTAAGAAAGATTGACATCCGTTTTTCAATAAACGAATAGCTTTATGGCTTGAGATGACCGTGATTGATTTTAATGGTTTGGTCGTTTGAATTCGCATAATAGGTTGATTAGGAATATGAAAGCTAACAACCTTACGAAAACAATCAATTTTTGCATGATAAGTAGTTAACCAATCAATCCCTAGAATCACGTCAAATGCAAGTATTTTTAATGAAATAAGATCGATGGTAATGTGAGGTACCGATATGAACCAAACAAGACTTATAAACAGTGGATGTAATGAAGGTTTCTCCCAACGGAGTTTCCACAGATAAGTCAAAGTCTAATTTCTCCGGAGTCAAATTTAATCGATGAGCGCAAGTAGGAGAAATAAAAGAATGGGTAGAACCGGTATCAAATAAAGTATAGACTTCATTAGAGTTTATGATAAGCTTACCCGTGATGACCTCATTCGGGTTCCTTGCTCTCTGGGAGGTCACAACAAACGCTCTCCCTTGCACTACCGGTTTTAACTTTTCTGGGACAGCCTTTGGTGCCTCCATCCTAGTTGAATTTGTCTTCGGTAAATGACAAAATCGAGCTAAGTGACCTTCTCTTCCACAATTATAACATGCTTTGACTGATGGCACGATTCGGACCGATGTGTCCTCTTCTCGCATTTGAAGCATATGATAGGTGGTCTTTCTCCTTCCTTAACAACAGGTCTTTGGTCTTTGGCGTCTTTCCATCATTGTTGAATCTCCGTTTTTTGAAATGTCCATTCTTATTATTTTGGCCGATTACCACCGGTGGTTACCGATGTCCGCCTGTTGATTCCCTCCACGCTTGTTGTCACCGCTCGATGACTACTCTCGCCGGTATTATAATTTCTTGCTTACCGCTCTCTTTTTAGTTATAATTGACTTTCGTTATCGCGCTCCACTAACTGAGCCCTATTTACAACATCTGAATACAAACACAGTTTATGAGAAATAAGATGTTGACGTATTGCGACACGGTTATATTGTCATTCTCTCTTCATTATCCACCAAGTGGGACGCAAACCGTGATAACTCCGCAAATTTTGTCTCGTATTGCGACACGGTCATATTGTTTTGTTCCAACTTGATAAACTTCACCTCCTTCATGTGGCGAATACTTTCGTGAAAGTATTTGTCGTTGAAACAACTCTGGAACTTCTCCCAAGATATCTTCATCAAAGAGAGTTGAGTTCGTTTCTGGATTCCCACCAATGTCTGCCTCTCATGCATGAACAAAAGGCAAAGAAGGGAACCTTTTGCTCTCGGAGCATCCCAAGACATCAAATATCTTGTAATCTGCTTTATCCATGCTTCCGCCGAAGTGGTTTTGGCTCTCCCTTAAACTCCGGTGGTCCCAAATCCTTAAATTGTTTAGCGGTGATCGCCTCGAGAGTTTTTCGTGTCTCTACCTACGTTTTGGGCAGAGTCGCTCTACTTTCTTTGTTGCATAAATTACATAAAACCTCCGAACATTTGATCATTCATCATTTGGTCGTTGTTATTGTTTGCATGAGGATTATCGCCTTCTGATGCACATTATCCTGATTATTGGTATGTGGTGAATCAACGATCGCTTTGTGCTCCATTGCTATTCTCAACATTCTCGGATGTCATTTTCGATCATCGCCACAAAACAAAAGATTAATTGACATGTAACAATTATCTTTATATTACGACCGACCAATAAAATAGCACATAAACTTAGGTAGGTCATACTAGCGAAGGTATTCCCTGCCTCTCCCCTCCTAGTACTATTCTCACATCTTAGCCAGGGATCATATCCTCTAAGCTCGATACCAACCGTGGCGCCCCAAAATTAGGTATACATCACCCATCTTGGGTAGTCGGATCGTAGTCGTAATTTAAATACAACTTACTAATATAAGCGTGCCGTGTACAATACGACATAAAGCTCGTGAGTTTGAATACAAAATAATGTCTACTAGATATAATCTGAACTCAAAAGGAGTCCTCATTACAATTATTATCACACTATTTCACGCAGAATAGTGAGGACTACTACTAATGCTATCCTCTGGACCATTACTCCGCTCCCAGGCTCGTCCCGGCTATGTTCTCATTTCACAGAGAGAACGGTGAAAGAAAGGGTGAGCTCAACTAGCCCAATAAGAAATATTATGACTAAGATAATGCGAAATAAATTATCAATAGCCTTGAACATTGTTAAACCGATAAAATATAATAAACATCAAGTTTAAGCTGCAATGAACAAGCAATCCATTAAAAGAGTCAAGTAGAAAATAAAATCTACTATCTTTTATGATTTAAAAGGTTTTTCATCATTTGTTATAGTGAGACTCGACTTTAATAAATAATCCACATCATCGAATCACCCCTACACTACGGCCCGAGGATATTCTTTAGTATCACGACCATAATTATTCACGCATCTACGGGCGAGAATAGTTGTGTATTCATTAATGGTCATGATCATGCCAACAATCGTCCCATCAATGCACTACTACTACCCATTTGAGGACTTTTACCACATCATTTGTAACATTACGGTCCATGATTACACCGAATAATCCCTCATCATAATCATACCAAGTCCATCCATGCTCTACGAATACGATGACTTTAAAAAAATATAAACATGAGGATGATGACAATGATATAAGAATTCAATAAAACAAGTTCAAGAATTAAGTTATTCAGAACTAATAACATCAAAATCGGCAACATGATCTTGCTTTGTAGAGTAAAATTCAAGAATGATCGGAAGAATATTTCCATGAAAAGATATCTTTGGATGAAACGCAAATATCAAGGATATTCTACTAATTTCATGGAGTATAGAAGTCAAAGTTTTAACCAACTAGGTATAATAAAGAATGGAATAACAAAAGAAATCACCATGCATGCGGTACTTGCGCATGACAGTTATTCAAATGAATAATAATAACGGAACCAAGTCGGTGAAATTCACACCGACGCGGGATGTTCCAACAGAATAATAAAGATGGAACCGGATCCGGTGTAAAACACACGAGATAGGATATTCCAAATGTAATGATAAAGATTTTAACCAGTCCTGTAAAACACACGCATACATGATGTTTCAACGAGAATAATAGAAGAATGGAATAAAAGAAGAAGATCACCAAGTATAGGGGATTCCGCGTATACAGGTTATTCCAACAGAATAAATAAGAATGGAATAACAAAAGAAGTTCTCTTCATGAATACAAAAGAATAACACCCCTTACGGTACAACAAATAATATTCCCTACCTTAGAAGAACTGAATATTGGCAAAGTGAAGTAGCAGAATACTTTTCTTCTTTCTCTCTATAGTTTCTCTCTCTAGAGTTTCAAAGTGAATTAAGTAAGAAAATAATGAAGGAATGAGCTTCTATTTATAGGAAAATAGAATGCATAGTAATTAATCCATGAACGGTCCAGATTGATTTACTTTAATCGGCGGTCCATATTTAAAGTAAAATCTTTTAAATAAAATATAATATATTCTATTTATATAAAAATATTTTACTATGCAAACACTATGCAACACTATGCAAAACACTATGCATAATAAAATATAATATATTTTATTTATAGAATAACTTTAATAAAGTATTACATTTTATATAAAAAGATGTTTCGCATTTTATTACGTTAATAAAACGAATAAAACAAAACGTCGTTATCTCTATAATAATTCATATTATTAATCGAATGATAATGGAATCAAACCGAGTGACTTCTCACATAAGCATCAATAATCAATACTGGTAATGCTACTATATGCAACCACGTATTCATCGTACTTTTACTACCGAGTAGTTCAACAATGATCAACCAGAAAACTTCATAGTTATTTCAATAAAATATTTTTGTCGTTTTCTCGATCCGACAATAATTACATTATTAGGGTCCATCCAATGATTGAGTAGTTATGCGAATATTCCCCTGCTAAACCGAATATTCCCACCAATCGAATATAATATAACCACTTGCATACTTTGCAAAATTTATAAATATTACCCACAACTATAACATTATATCAAATTATTCCATAATATTCAAAAATAATATTTATAGAAAATTCATCTTTATTTATAAAAGCTGGGGTCTTACAGTGGTAATCATCAACTGAAGGTGAGGCCAGAGGATGTACCGAAGACATCGTTTAGAACACGATATGGTCACTGCGAATTTTTGTTAATGTCGTTTGGTCTAACGAATCCTCCTGCATCATTTATAGGACTAATGAATGGTGTGTTCAAGCTATTTTTGGACAAGTTCGTTGTGGTATTTATAGATGACATTTTGGTATATTCAAAAACCAAGGAAGAACATGAAGAGCATTTAAAATTAACGCTGGAGGTGTTGAGAAGGGAGAACTTGTATGCCAAGTTTTCAAAATACGAATTTTGGATCGAGTGGGTATAATTTCTTGGGCACGAGATCAATAAAAATGGAATTTCTGTAAATCCATCCAAAGTTGAAGCTGTGATTAACTGGGATCAACCGAGGACGCCGTCGGAAGTACGAAGTTTTCTTGGATTAGTAGGATATTACAGAAGATTCATTCAAGACTTTTCCAAGATCGCAACTCCGTTAACGAATTTGTCTAGAAAAACTGTGAAATTTGTTTGGATGGAGAAGTGTGAAGAAAGCTTTCAAGAATTGAAGAAGAGGTTGAGTATGGCACCGGTGTTGTCTCTTCCGGATGATATAGGAAATTTTATTATTTTTAGTAATGCGTCGCATAAAGGACTTGGTTGTGTGCTTATGCAAAACGACAGAGTCATTGCGTATGCGTCACGACAATTGAAGGATTACGAAAAGGTGTATCCGACCCACGACTTGGAGTTAGCTGCAGTGGTTTTTGCTTTAAAAATGTGGAGGCACTATCTCTATGGGGAGAAGTGTGAAATATATACAGACCACAAGAGTCTGAAATATATTTTTACACAGAAGGACTTGAATATGCGCCAAAGAAGGTGGTTGGAGTTAATTAAAGACTATGATTGTGAAATTTTATACCATTCGGGTAAGGCAAATATGGTTGCCGACGCCTTAAGTAGAAAGGGTCGGGAGAAATTAATGATGTTGACCGCTCAGGAGGACCTAATTTCAGAAATGGAGAAACTGGAGTTGGAAGTGAAGTATCCTATGGAAATTGATGAGAAGCTATTCCAGATGCAATCTAGTACAACCCTATTAGATAAAGTGAAGGAGGCTCAACTTCAGGACGAAGAATGTAAAAAGGTGTAAAAGAAGATATCTGAAGGAACCGAACCATGATTTAAGATGGATAAAGAAGGAATACTGAGATTTGAAAGTAGAATTTGGGTACCGCAAGTACCAGAGATTAAGGAAGAAATTTTGAGCGAGATTCATAGTTCACGATATTCGATTCACCCTGGTAGTACCAAGATGTACCAAGATCTTCGACAACATTTCTGGTGGCCAAATCTGAAATGAGATGTTGCAGAGTGTGTTGCCAAATGTCTAACTTGTCAGAATGTGAAAGCAGAACATCAGAGACCGAGTGGGTTGCTACAACCGTTGGAGATCCCAGAATGGAAATGGGAACATATTACAATGGACTTTGTGGTTGGCCTTCCGACAACTCAGAAAGGCTATGATACAGTATGGGTTATCGTTGACCGACTGACGAAATCCGCACACTTTCTTCCGATCAATATCAGATTCAACTTAGATCAGTTGGCAAGGTTATATGTGAAAGAGATTATTTTGAGGCAAGAAGTTCTGGTGTCAATTGTTTCCGATAGTGGTCCACGCTTTACATCGAACTTCTGGAAACGTCTACAAGAATGCATGGGTACGTAATTGCGAATGAGTACAACATATCACCCTCAGACAGATGGACAAAGCGAAAGAACGATTCAGACATTAGAAGATATGCTAAGAGGCTGTGTAATGGACTTTAAAGGAAATTGGGATGATCACCTACCACTCGTAGAGTTTGGCTACAACAACAGTTACCACGCTAGTATTGGCATGCCGCCTTATGAAGCGTTATACGGCAGAAAGTGCAGAACTCCGCTATAGTGGGATGAAGTTGGCGAGAGACAATTATTAGGTCCCGAACTAGTACAGCAGACATCAAAGATAGTTAAAGTGATCCGAACAAGACTGGTAGCAGCTCAAGATAGGCAGAAGAAATACGTCGATCCACACCGTAAAAATGTTGAGTTTGAACCGGGTAGTTATGTGTTTTTGAAAGTCTCTCCCTGGAAGGGAAAGATCAGGTTCGGAAAGAAAGGGAAATTAATCCCAAGATTCATTGGACCCTTTGAAGTACTACGAAGAATCGGAAAAGTTGCGTATGAGGTAGCCTTACCTCCAGCACTCGAGAATGTCCACAACGACTTCCACGTTTCTGTATTACGACCCTACAAACCCAATTACAAGCATGTAATTGAATACGAACCCCTACATTTTGAAAAAGACTTATCTTACGAAGAAATTCTTGTTCAAATTGTCGACAGAAAAGAACAAGTTCTCAGAAATAAAGTAATACCTTCTATAAAGGTAATTTGGAGGAACCACAACGCTGAAGAAGCTACGTTAGGAACTCAAGAGAATATGATGAAGAATTACCTCATTTATTTACTTAAATTATGTGTAAGCGATTACGGGGACGTAATCTTTGTAAGGGGGAGAAATGTAATCTGTCGAATTTATTGAGTAGTGATTACGGGGATGAAATCCTTTTAAGGGGGGAAAGATGTGATTTAACAAGATTTTTGTAATTTAATTTTAATATTTATTGAATTAAATAAATATTTTTGATGATTTAATTATTAGATTTAATAATTAATTGATGAAGTTTTAGTAGATTAATTTAATTATATGTGTTATATTTATTAAATTAATGTTGAGAATTTTACTAATTAGATTATGTATTTATGTGAGCTTATTGAATTAAATGAAATATTTAATAAGCATAATGTTATTTTAATTAATTTAATAATTAATTAGATATTAAATAATTTGACCTATTTAATAAATGAGAAATTTAATTTTATGACTATGGGAATTAATGATAAATTATCATATTTTATTTAAATTAATTAAATAAGATATTTGAATTATTGTATAAGGGTGTGACATGATTTAAACTATAGTATAAGAGACTCATTAAATTAAAGGATTTTGGAGTCTATTATTGCCAGTCAAACGAGGCCCTAAGGGAAGTTAGTAGCAGTTAACCCATGATGGGTTAACTGACCACCACTCTGCGCTCAGTTTCTTTTATAAAATTAATACGTCTTCTTTATTTTCATTCTTTGCAAAGTCTAGAAAAAAATAATCAGGGAGAGATTGAGAATTTGTCAGAGAGAAACTTGAGAGTTGTTTGATTTAAGAAGTGTCTGAGAAAGGAGAAAGAATCATTCCTACTAATCTACACTCTACGCTTTGGGTAATTTCTCCAACCCAATTTTTAGTTACGTTGTTTAAGTTTTTAAGAAAATGGCTTTTATGTTCTGTAAAAGCTCTGTAGTTGAAAAAGGAGTAACGATTATGTGTTAATTACATGATAAATGTTATCATATCATGTTTTATTATATATATTGTATAAATCATATCATCAGTTTTGTTGGGAGAATGCATTCTATGATTTGATGTTTTAGGCTCATGATTATTTGTAAGGTCCTTCAATGAATTTATGTACAAGGACTTAGTGATAGATCAAAGTTGTTGGGTTGATCTAAGATCTTAACGTGTATCATTCTTTAATAGAATGTATAGATAGAAAAGATCAAAGCTGTTAGGTTGATCTTGAGATGTAATAGATAGGGTTCGAAGAAATCGTAGTGTATCATCTGATCAACAGTGCAGAAGTCAAGGCAGAAACGTAGAGCTTAACGGATCGTAGTGTGTGCCTGCCTTGAAGGGACTTTTCAGAAATCGTAGAGTGGTCCCAACATTTGCCGAGCCAAACTCCACGATCGCAGTGTGCTGAAGGAAACATGAAGTTTACAAGTCAACGATCGTAGTGTGCTCTCGGGAATGTAGAGTCAACAACACGAGCAAGTAAGGATCGTAGTGTGCAAGGATTTAAGAGAAATCGTAGTGCTCTCTATATGATAGCATCAGATCAAGCACAAAGGCAACAAGTCACTACGATCCAAATCGTAGAGAATCATAATCCAAATCGTAGAGCATCATCTGTCTCATGTCAGAAAATGTCGAGCCTCATGATTTGTGTAAAGGTAGATTTCAACATATGAGGAATGGATTCTAGACGCTGCAGTACTCATCAGTCCTAGAGTAAAGAAATATCCTTAGTATGCAACAAAGAAACGTATTGAAGAAGCTAAGGATAGTACCATGGATAAGAGGGACAAAACACCTTTTCAGGTGGTAGGTGAGAAAGCAGTCTGTTGTGTCAGTGGGCCAGAATGCAATTTCAGAAGATGTGCAGAAATGTCTCCATCACAGTACAAAAAGTTCAGACGCATTTAACGCCACAACGGATGGATCCAATGGATAGTTTTCAACATCACATATATACAGATCAGACAGATGAGAGAGTATCAAGCAAGCATTAAACAAACAACGTGAACATCTCTCAAGCTCAACTCTACGATCTGAGATATTGCAAAGCTTGCTCAGCTACTCAGTTCTTTAAAACAAGTGCTTACACAGCGACTGAGTAGCAACCATCAAGAACACAACATTATCAACCAACTGAAGAAGAGTACCAAGTCTGTTGGACTTGAAGAGTTCGTAGTGAACTATAAGAAAGCTAAGTCTGCTTGACTTGAAGAGTTCAAGAGTGAACTAAGAAGTTCCTAGACTGCTGGTCTAGAAGGAATCTATGTGATTCAGAAGTTGTAACAGACATCCTTAGTGGATATCCTACTCGTTGAGTAGAAGAATAGACTAGGAGCTTTAAGTGCTCTGAACCACTTAAAAATGACTGTGTCATTTACATTCATATCATAACTGCTATATCTATTATAACTGCCATAACTGCCTCACCCTCGTTACTACATTACTTGGTAAAGAAGATTAAAACAAACATCTATTCCGCTAAGTTTTAATCATTATCAAAGAACAAGTTTAAAACGAAAAGATTTTTAAATATCTATTCAACCCCCCTTCTAGATAACTATTGTGCCAACTAGGAACTAACAATTGGTATCAGAGCAGGTTCTATTTTATAGCTTACAAGCTTTAGTAGATCCAATGGCACTCGTACCAAGTGAATCCAGACCGGGGGAGGCAGCAAGCCACCAATGTGCAACAAGGATAACTTTGCTAACTGAAAAGTCGAGGATGCAAGCGTCATGGACTCAATAGATGAAGATCTATTTGAGGCTGCTTCAAAATGGGCCCTATATTCCAACCAAGCTTGCACCAACCAATGATTTATCCAAACCGTATCTGATCAAAGTTAAAGAAGAGTGGATGAACAACAAGAAAAGAGTCATCCAACTTGATAAGAAGGCTAAAAACATCCTGTTCCAATCCTTAGAGGACGATCTATTTGAAAATGTTGTAAACAACAAAACAGCTAAGGAAGTTTGGGAAGCTCTACTGATCATGCACGAAGGAACTGAAGAAGTTAGAGAGAACAAACAGTCTCTTCTAACACAGCAGTACGAAATGTTCGCTCATGTGCAAGGAGAAAATGTAACTGCCACCTATGAAAGATTCAATGTTCTGCTCAACTCTCTACGAGCATATGGAAAGGTCTATCCTAACAAAGATCTGACCATAAAATTCATGAGAGCCCTACCAAGCAGGTGGGATGCCAAGACCACTGCAATAAGAGAGTCAAAGAATCTCAACGAAATGACAGTTCAACAACTATATGGAAATCTCCTGACATACAAACTGGAGCTGACCCAACGTGCTGAAACCTTATCAGAAGGAAGAAGGAAGGATAAGGGTGTTGCTCTCAAGGCAACTGAAAGTGCATCAAAGGTCAACATTGAGATTGACTCTGATGATGATGAAGACGATGATGATGACTTTGCTATGCTGGTAAAGAGACTAAGAAGGTTCATGCGACAAGGCAGAATCAGCAAGCCAAAGAAGGTCAGCAATTACAGCAGCCAAGAGCAAATGAATGACCTATGCTACAACTGCAAAAAGCCTGGCCACTTCATCTCCAACTGCAATAAACTTATCAAAGAAGAACTAAAGAAGAAAACACATGCAAAGAAGGAATACAAAGGAAACAAGAAGCCTCAGAAAAGAGACAAAGGCCTGGTAGCTGTAGGATCGTGGAGTGACTCAGATAATGACTCAAATGCTGACTCCGGAGACGAGGAAGAACCACATATGGCAAATCTGTGTTTAATGACCAAACATGCAAAGGACAAACAAAGCCTCAACATACATGATGTAAGTCTCGACGAGGTATTTGATTTCAACTCACCTGATGTAGACATGAATGACTTAAGAACTGCAGTGCATGGCATAACTACTGATCTACATCAATACATGAAGTGGTTCCGAGTCTTGTCTAAAGATCATTCACTTCTTCAAGAGGAAAAGAAGAAAGTTCAAGAAGAGCTTGAAACAGCCCTTCTAAGTACTAATCTTCTTTCCAAGCTTGAGGCTGAGAATGAGATCTTAAAACAAATAAACAAACTCAATGCGCAAAGAGAGTCTATTCTAACCTCTAAAGTTGAGGACCTAGAGAAGACTATCTCTACATGGAACAAATCCTCATCGTCCATGGACTGCATGCTCTGTAGTCAGAGAAGCACTTTCGACAAAATAGGTCTAGGCTTTGGGGAATTCATCTCAAAGCCTTGTGTGGAAAAGACAGTGAAAACTAGCACTAGTAATGCCTCAAGTTTTGATAGTGGCATTGCCTTTGTGAAACCCTCACAGTTAGAAGAGCCAGTTCAACCTTGTTCTACTGTTTCTAGTTATACTCAGAGAAGTAAAGGATCTCATGATGGCCTGGGCTTCATAAAGGAGAAGAGTAACCCAACCTCTACTCACTGAACCCAGAAGAATCGTAGAGTCAAGCAAGACCAACTCTACTGAATCAACTCCTAAGGTACAAAGTGAGAGGTAAGGCACACTCATCACTATTTATGAAACCTAAGGACACGTGGAAGAAAGGGAATAAGTTTAATGTAAGGTTAACTAAAGAACCACACAAGTCCAAATGGAAGATGAATCATCATGCACGCACACGAGCATGCATCATAATAGATGTTTCATATCTGATAAATATGGTCATGGGGCCACAAAATGTTGTTATAACTCCATGCACCGTGAGACCCAAGATTAGACAGATTTGGGTCCCCAAAGGTACTAACAATGAAGGACCCATGCAAATATGGGTACCAAAATGAAGGTTCAAATATTTTGACAGGAAAGGAGCTCCACGACCTCAACATGGTATCTGGACAGTGGATGCTCGAGGCATATGACAGGGAACAAAGCTCTACTATCTAACTACATAGAAAATGAAGGTCCCTCAGTCATCTTTGGAGATAACGGCTCGGGAAAGATAAGAGGATATGGCTCTGCTGGCAATGGTGCAGTATCTTTTAGCAAAGTAACCTATGTGGAAGGTCTTCAACACAACCTTCTAAGTATCAGCCAACTCTGTGACAAGGGTCATCAAGTGACATTTCTCAATAATCAATATCAAGTCAGAGATTTGAAGACATCTCACGTAAAAAGCTAATCGACAAGAGAAGGAAATGTCTACACAATGGATCTTAGTCAACTAAGCTCAGATGAGACAATATGTTTTTTTGGCAAAAGCATCTGAAGAAATGAGCTGGTTATGGCATAGACGGTTGTCTCACTTAAACTTCAAAAGCATGTCCAAACTGGCATCAAAAGACCAAGTAGCTGGCCTACCCAAGTTCAACTTCGTGAAGGAAAGGCCATGCAATGCCTGTCATCTTGGAAAGCAGACCAGAAGTTCATTCAAGAACAAGACTGCCAACTCTATTGACAAGCCACTGCAGTTGCTTCACTTGGATCTCTTTGGGCCAATCCCAATAACCAGTCTTGGAGGAAAAAGATACTCTCTAGTCATAGTCGACGACTACACCAGATTCAAATGGGTATTCTTCCTAACTTCAAAGGATGAAATGAGCTCCGAATTAATCAAGATGTTCAGACTGGTGATGAACGAGAAAGGAGAAAAAATCAAGGCCATAAGGAGTGATCATGGCAAAGAATTCAATTTCTCAAAAATGGATCAGTTCTACACAGACAATGGGATCAGTCACAACTTCTCAGCTCCTCAAACTCCTCAATAAAATGGAGTAACTGAAAGGAAGAATAGAACCTTGATTGAGACTGGAAGAACTCTACTAGCTGCAGCCCATCTACCTGAATACTTCTGGGCAGAAGCTATCAACACTGCATGCTACATGCAGAACAGATCACTCATACACTCTACGATCAAGAAGACGCCCTACGAACTGTGGAAAGGAAGAAAGCCAAGTGTCAGCTATTTCCATGTCTTTGGATGTGCATGCTACATTCTCAACAATGGAAAGAAATATCTGACAAAATTCCAGCACAAGTCAGACGAAGGGATCTTTCTTGGATATGCCATAGACAGCAAGGCTTACAGGGTGTTTAACAAGAAGACACTGAATGTTGAAGTCTCAATACACATCATCTTTGATGAAACTGACTTAGACAAAATAGTTCCTCAAGACACTATGACCGATAATGCAGACACTACGAATGAAGACGTCGAGCTCAATACTACGATCGTAGTGCCAGATAATGAAATCGTAGAGCATGAGAATGTGATTGTAGAAAGGTCCATGCAAGACAGCGAGCCTCCACTCCAAGAAGAAGAAATAGACCTTGAAGATTTAAGATAGGAAGGCATCAGGACAGATGTCCCAACCGGTAACAGATGGGCAAGAGATCACACTCAGGATCTAATCATTGGAGATCCGAAAATACCGTGAGTCAAAATAAGAGTCTACTCGTAATGAATGTTTTTATCTAAGCTTCCTGTCACAAATAGAGCCAAAGAAGATAGAGGATGCTATTGAAGACTCCAGTTGGATAGAAGCCATGCAGAAAGAACTCAACCAATTTGAACGAAGCAAAGTATGAAGATTAGTACCAAGACCAAAGAGTCATCCTGTGATAGGAACTAAGTGGGTCTTCAGAAACAAAATGGATGAAGATGGGGTCATCACCAGAAACAAGGCAAGACTAGTGGCAAAGGGCTATTCTCAAGAAGAAGGTATCGACTAAGATGAAACATTTACACCTGTTGCCAGACTAGAAGCCATCAGAATCTTTCTTTCCTTTGCTGCCCATATGAAGTTCAAAGTCTTTCAGATGGATGTCAAGAGTGCATTTCTAAATGGAGAACTCCAAGAAAAAGTCTATGTAGAACAACCTCCAGGTTTCATCAATCCATCACTTTCCAATTATGTCTATAGATTAGATAAAGCCTTATATGGTCTTAAACAAGCACTTAGAGCATGGTATGAAACATTGACTAACTTCTTAATCGAAAATGGGTTCACTAGAGGTAGAGTAGATACCACACTGTTCCTTAGAAAGCAAAAAGACAAAGTCTTACTAGTTCAAATCTATGTTGATGACATTATCTTTGGTTCTACTGATGAAAAGTTATGCAAGAGATTCTCTAAGCTAATGCAGAGCAAGTTTGAAATGAGCATGATGGGTGAGCTGAACTTCTTCCTTGGACTAAAAGTAAAACGACTGAAGAAGGAATTTTCATAAACCAAGCCAAGTACATCAAAGACTTACTAAAGAAGTATAGCATGGAATCAGCCTCTCCCATGAAAACACCAATTGCTCCTGCAACAAAGCTTGACAAAGATAAGAAAGGTAAAAGTATTGATATCACTCAATACAGAGGTATAATAAATGCCTTTTTATACCTAACTGCCATGAGACTGCATAATGTTTGCAACATGCATATGTGCTAGATTTCAGGCTAACCCTAAAGAGTCACATTTCTTTGCTATAAAGAGGATCTTCAGGTATCTCAAGGGTACACCTTACTTGGGGTTGTAGTACCCCAAGGAATCCTCATTTGAACTAATAGGATACACAGATGCTGATTTTGCAGGATGCAAAATAGATAGAAAGAGTACCAGTGGCACTTGTCAACTTCTAGGAAATAGACTTGTGTCCTGGTTTGCAAAAATCAAAACTCAGTGTCTACCTCTACTGCAGAAGCTGAATATATTGCTGCTGGTAGCGATATAGTTCAGTAAGTATTCAGTAAAAATCAACTTGATGATGTTTTTATAAAACCACTAGATGAATCCAGTAAGTATTCATGTCTTTATTCGATTATTAACATGATAACATAGCCTTTGGTATTAACTGCACAGTTAGTACCTCATTATCTCAAATTAGTTCTAACGTAAACATTTACTCAAATAGTTGGAGAACATAATTTTTGGTTTATATGAAACACTCATTTTCTTAACCTTGCTATACTTTTAGAGATTTGATGTCAAATTCTTTTTGTCCCTTTTAGACGAGCCCTTCCCCTATGTCTATCTAATTATTTGCTATTGTATTTTTAGAACTCAATTAAACATAAAACTTAACTGATTCTCAATTTATTTGTTTTTTTCCTATTTGAGGGTGGGTTAAGAAATTTACCAGCTCATTATACTTTCATACGTGCATATTTTCATATAGTTTAGGAAGCTTAGAAACCCGTTTGAGATTCACTTAGTAGGAGTGAATCTCAAATAGTCCCCATTTTGGGACTGTTCTTGTATGTTTCGATCTCACTTAGGTCGGTGTTAATGACTTGAGCACGTCTTTATATTTTTAGAATTTTCGGTCAATATATATCTCTTGACGTTCTTCGGGTGCATATTTAGACTACGATGTGTTAGTCTATTTAGTGTACTTGAAGACCATGGGGAGGTGTTGCTAAATTTTCTGAAAAATTTAAAGATATGTTCAAGTTGTTGGCATCAGTGAGGCGACACATCCGGGAGTGGGATAGAAGCCTGACCCGTTAGAGTGGGAGATGAAGTTAGGAAACGCATAAGCTTGCATATACATTAACTTGGAGACTTGATTGTGTTTGTCTGACTTTCCATATATATAGCAGATAGTTGTTCGAGATGTCTTTTAATCAAAGTTGGATGGAACGTAGGGTAGCCACTAATAGGAGTGGGCTTAGCTCTGAGTATCGTAGTGGGGTTGAATAGTTTCTCAACTTTGCGTTTGAGCAAGTCAGCGGCGATGAGATTAGATGTCCTTGTAAGAGGTGTGTGAATGAAGTGTGGAAGGAAAGGAGTGATGTCATGTGCGACTTATTTGTGTATGGGTTCAAGCCGGGTTATATGACATGGATCTATCATGGGAAACTTCGGTTGGATGAACATGAATCGAACCTAATCCGGAGGTGATGAAACCTTCGATCGCATTTAATATGATAGTCGGTCATTGGTTCATACTTCCATGGAATACGAGGATGGGATGGCGATGGCGTCGAACAAGAGCCGAATGTCGGGGCTAAGGGTTTCTATGCGTTATTGCATGAAGCAAATGACGCCAATCGTATGATTTTGGCACGAAAAGCACACCGCCTTATCTCTGCTGTGACTAAGTTTTTACACTTCAAGAACGAGCAAGACTGTAGCGAGAGAGGTTTTAATGAAGTGTTAAGCATTGTGAAGGAGTGCTTACCTACAGGCAATAAGTTACCGGAGTCGTACTATGATGTGAAAAAAATGGTCAAAAGACTCAATCTAGGGTATGAAAAGATTGATGCTTGCGAGAATGACTGTATGTTGTATTACGGTGATGTCAATAAAGAGAAGAGGTCATGTGATATTTGTGGCACAAGTAGATACTGTGAAAAGCGCAAGAAAAAGGGAAAAGATGTGTCGAGAAAGATCTTACGTTACTTTTCCATTGCCCCGAGGCTTCAGCGGTTGTTCATGTCAACACATACCGCCGAGGATATGAGGTGGCACTCTACACGGGACATAGTCAATGGTCAACTAACGCACCCGGCAGATGGGCTTGAGTGGAAAAATTTTGATAACAAGCACCCCTCGTTTGCTGAAGAGGTTCGCAATGTTAGGCTTGGACTTGCTACGGATGGGTTTAATCCGTTTAACGGGCCTTACACAAAGCCCTACTCAACTTGGCCAGTGATTATTGTGGTGTATAACCTCCCGCCTTCGATGTGCATGAAAGATCCCTACATGTTCATGCATTTACTAATTCCGGGTGATAAGAGTCCGAGTAAAGACATCAATGTATACCTCAGGCCGTTAGTTGATGACTTGAAGATGTTATGGGAAAAAGGGGTTCAAACTTATGATGTATCTCTTAAGTAGAACTTTGACATGAGGGAAACTTTACTATGGACAATAAATGACTTCCCGGTGTTAGGAATGATCAGTGGATGGTCGACTCACGGGGGCTTGTCATGTCCCGTGTGAATGGGGTCAGTTTAAAGCTATGCGGCTCAAACATGGGGGGAAAATGAGTTTCTTTGCAACATCCAGACAGTTTTTGCCGATTGAACATCGTTATCGACGGATGAGTAGACAATTCAATCGAAAAACAGAGAAACGTCAAGTACTAGCCGTCTTTCTGGGTCAGCAGTGTTGAGTTGGATTAGTCATTTGAAGTTTCCACCTCCAGGGAAGAATCACAGATTGGAGCAAAACCCGCATCGGCCGTCCGAATGACACGCAAAGACACATAGCACCGCGTAGGTAATAGACATGCGTTAGAGCTGACGGGACTCGATTCCGACATACGGAGACCGAGTTATCACCCAGTTTGCAAAACTAGCCAACACTTAGCCAAAAAGCCAAAAAAGAGGTCAAAACCCGCATCGGCCATCTGAATGACACGCAAACACAGGCAATAGCACTGCGTAGGCAATAGACACGCGTTAGAACTGACGGGACTCGATTCCGATATACGAAGCCCGAGTTCGAGTCTCGTCCGCCTAACTTAAAGAACACAAACTAAAATAATGTAAATATGTTTTCATTTTGATTTTGTTATTAATATTTTAATTTTATAGGGTCTTGTTGACGAGACTTGTAAGACCCCGAATTTTATGAAATAAAAGTATTCAATTTTCGTATTTAGTAAATGGTTAAATTGATAAAAGGTTAAAGTTAAGGGTGATATATGATTTTTTTCAAAATACGCAAGTGGTTATAAAATATTTAATTGTCGGGGAATATTCGTTTGGTCGTGGAATATTCTTTTTGTCGAGGAATATTCGTACGATGGCGCAACCATTTGTGGGCCCAATAACGAATAACTGTCGGATGAAGAAAACGACAAAAATTGAATTTTTATAAATAAACGGCGTAATTGTTACCGTTAACTCTGTTGGAATACCCGGTGGTTAAAATAAAGTAATACGCGTGTTTGCACAGTAGCACACGGTTTTACACAGTATTTTTGAATTATTGATCCTTACGTAAGAAGGCACTACTCAATATTTGGTACAATAATTATTGTTCAATATTTTATTTTATTGATTCAATAATTGCTGCGTTAATATTTTATATTATTGTTGCTCAATAATTGTCACTGCACATCATCTCCATTATCAGATCAATAATTCATATTATTTGGAATAATATGATTAGATGGCATTATTGGCAATGTCTAGAAAGTTCTGTTAAGGAGAGGTTTGGTCACCTAATTGCTGGCCAAGATGAGGAGAAATCCTTTATCTGAAAGCCCCTCTTTCCAGGAACTACACGGTTGTCATTATTGTGATTCTCGTAATATTATTTGTGAATAATTAATTATTGATTTATATGATAAGGAAATATTTATTTTATGTGGATATAAATGATGGATATATTTATTTTATGTGGATAAAATGAAGGAATTAATGCCGAGGTATTTTATCGAGATTTTATCTGTGTGGAGGTATTAAAATCATCCGTTTGTGGATTTCAGATATTTTGGTTTGGAATTTAGAAAACTCAAAGCTAAAAGTTGTAGAGAATTGATTTCAAAGTGAATGGACATAAAATTCAGTATTTTTACGATAAACGAGCTATTTTCTATGAATTCTCAAAGTTTCATGAAAATAAAATATTTTTTATTAAATTATGGGTGAGACCCACTTTTGTTTAACACATGTGGGCTGCCAAATTTTGTTAAAAGATGGCTGGTGTTGAGCTTGGAAAAGAAGCATGCATAGAAAATAAGAAATGAAATATTATAATTTTATTAATTTAGTCTCCTTTGGCGTTCTAGCATTTTCCTATAAATAGGTGCTTATGTTAGAATTGAAAATCACACCAGAAACAAGTTTTCTTTCTCTCTATATTATCAAGCATATTTTTGTGAGTATTTAGATATCTTGAGTGTTGCTCAATGATATATCCGATATTCCATCAATCTTTTCTTTTGAGGTAAAGGATTTTAAGGGTTATTATGTTTTTCAGTTTCATTTCTTCTTCCGTCCTTGTAAAATTATGGAAAAATTTGAAATGATATTTTGATGAGTTTTATTGATTGTGTCCAAAAATGGCGATTTTTGGATGTATAGATTAAGAGTTATGAATTTTACGGGAAAAGACTATTTTAAAAGTAACCGCTTATAACTCCTTGTGGTTAACTCCAAAATTGATAAAATTTTTATTGGAAGTATATCTATATAATATCAGTGTACTCTGTGAATTTCGGAATTTTTGGATAAAAGTACGATTTATGATAAATATCTAAATATTCAACGGTTTTGGCCATATGAAAAATAGTAAATGATTTTTAAAAATTCTGAGAAAAATATATGTTCAATATGGGACTATATTATGCTAAATCCCATAAAGGAAATATTGTTGGAACTGATTTGGTATTTTTCATAAAAATAGACTAGTTATGAGTAAATGAATTAAATATGTTAGGTGAAGTAAGAAAATTGGAAAATAGGATTTTATGGCTTGAGAATCCTATATGAGGTATATGCAGATTTTTGATGAGGGTTTTGGTTATTGGTGATAAAATCTTATGAGTTTGGAATTTTAGGATGATTAAATGCATTATTTAGTAAAGTGTAAACAATTAAAATAAATTGTTTATAAGCTTAAGAAATATTATTCTTTCAATATCATTATACCGAAATATTGGTATGGATTTTATTGTGGAATTTCTACCTTTTTGTGTCGGGTTTACTATTCATGAGTTACTATTCACGAGTTACTATTCATGACAAAATTGGTTTCTTTTTCTAACCAAATTATAGTTGATTTATGAATATTACTCTTGAGATTAAATCTAGATGTTTTGATTATATGGATTTTACTATTATATATAACATTTTTATAACCTTAATGATGATATTTCTCTTTGACTTGAGTGTAAAGATGGGTAGATTTTTGGTATGATCATGACTATGGGTTCTCTTTGGCCAGTAGTGCAAAGTTGAATTGTTGACTGGTATGATCATGACTATTGAATTTATAATTGAATATCTTTAGCTTAAGTGCAAAGGTGAATTGATCAACATGGTTATAATTATTGTTTATATAAATTCTGAAACGATTATATATTTCTTTGAGATAATAATATATTTGGTCTGTAGTGAAAATATGAACTGTTGATGAATATATTTGGCATGTAGTGCAAATATGAACTGTTGAGGAATATCTTTGGCCTGTAGTGCAAAGATGAATTGTTGATGAATATCTTTGGCCCGTAGTGCAAAGATGTCATGTTGTTGAATATCTTTGGCCAGTAGTGCAAAGATGAACTATTTATTAGAGTTTATGCCCTAGAGGCCAATTATTTGTTATAATTGCTTAACGTTTTGATATTATATTTGATTGAATAAATAAATAATTTTATTATGATTTTATTTACTGCGTAATATAATTGTTAACATAATAAAATTCCTTAGAATAGTGATACAAATTATATAGTTTCAAGTATGTGACTTAAACATGAGATTATAATTACAATTAGTATCATTATTCTTAAATGTCCCTAGTCGAGTATCATTGTTGATGGGACAACAATGATGCATTGAGACTAGTATGTGGATTAACTGATGACCAAATCTCATTGGTCATAAATATATGAGATATTTAGTCAATGCATAGTACATGTTAGAGAACGATGTAATCGGATGCACCCACCATGAGAATTCTATATGGAGCATTATGCAAAGTGTCATTAGAAATTCTCATACTGACAATGATGTAATGGTCCTCCGACCTGAAATCGCTATATTACTACACGAGAATTTATGTACTTTGATATCATCAAATGTCACCTTTAATAGGGTGGACTATAAAGGTGATTATTGGGTTCATCATGAATCGTGTGAGAAATATGAGTGATCTAGATGGAATTTAACCATCTTATATATTATGGGTGATATCCATAGGCCTCTTGATTGAGTAGAACTATGAAATGCATGGCCATGCTCAAATAGTGATTTGTTTCATATAGTCTACTCATTGATCAAGAAAACTCAGATTAAATTATGAAGAGTATGACACATTACATGACTCGAGTTTAATCTAGGATATTAAGGTTAAAAGGATTAAATTACATTGAAACATTGGTCACTAAAAGGTTGCATCGAATCATCGATCTTATTATTACTTGGGTAGCAGTGATGCATTACTAGATGCCGCTCACTGTATATAATTTTATAATATGATTTTAAAATTATTGCCAACGTAATAATAACCTATAAAATCACACACACATGTAATCGTAATTTAAAAGGGAATTAATTTAAATTTTAAGGATTTAAATATATTAATATGATTAATAGTATTTAAATCACGAATTTAAATTAAAAGGATAATTTGTATATATGTATATTAATTAAGTAAGACTTAATTAAGAGATATATATATAAATTCGAATTTTATGAAATTAGGTTTTGATTTGATTAATTCATTTTAACTACTATATATATGATATATAGCAGCTACTTAGGGTTATCATCATAATTGAAAAACCCTAGCCGCTCTTAGAGAGAGACTAGAGAGAAAACAATTTCAGAAAATCCATTCCTTTTGGTGGTTAGTACCGCAAATCCTTCTTATTGCAGAATCGTTCGACGGTTCGTGCGGCGTTCGTGTGGATACCATAGAGGCGCAGTCGGTTTGTATTGCGTTGGAGATTCGAGGCGCAGTCGATTTCAGATTCTCATTTTTCATATTCGGTATAATCTCTAAACCTCTAAATTAATTGATTTTTCGCATGGATCCTGTTTTAGGGTTTCGGAAATTGCTTTAAAATTTTAATTTCATTTGTGCATGCATTTACGTCGTCGAACCTAACACTATTGATTTAATATATTTAGTAGTAGTGTGTGATGATGAAAGTTGTTAGTATGATTATGAACAGGAAATGTGATTTGGTGTAACCATGATCTTTGATGTTTCAGGTAAAGATAGGTGATGAAAATTATCTTCGTCCTGATAAGAAGAGGAATTTAGAACTACAATTATGATTATGAGTTATTCATATGATTGTGGACCAGAATTGTTGATTGTTGTTACAGGGATAAAACATTGTTGGTAGATTTTTAACATGGAGAAGATAATAGACTTTATAGTCTATTTGACTCTTCTAATGGATTGCTCGTTCCGCTGCAACTATTGTTGAAATTTTTATCATCTACCATATGTTCTAAATCTCTGATTTATTATTGATGAAGGCTATTGATAATTTAATTATCTTTAGTCATGATATTCTTTACTGAGGTAGTTGTGCTCACCCTTTTGCTTCACAATTCCTTTCAGGTAATAAGAGTGTAGCTGGGTCGAGCAGGGGTAACATGGGAATAGAACGGTGGTCATCATTTAGTAGTTATATTTGGTGAATCAAATAGGGTGAGGCGAACCCAACGTTGGAAGGGTGTTTTGCCCCTATCATACAAGATGTCTAAAGACATACAACCTCGTGTCATCATAAGATAGGGTTGTGCACATCCACTTGCTGAGTATATTTACGAGCACTACCTATATAATCTTGGTGTTTGTTTGAAGTATAATTCTCGATTAGAGACAGTAGAGATAATGATAAGTCAAGAGAAGACTCACCATTGGGAAGAATATGATAGTAATCTTCTCATTTTTCTTTGGGGTCTATTGGGTCAACCAAGGATAATTCTATGGCCATATGATATCTATCATAACCTAGAAGCATGGCCTCCCATGTACGAAGGTTTCCTTGAGCACTTCCCAAAGATTCTAATTTCTAAAACAGTTTTTGACTATACCTTTATGTAAGGTGTCATTGTGACGTGCTATCCAAGGTTGGGATGGGAGTCACAGTTGGTATATATTTGTATCCAAACTCACAGTATATGTGTTGTTGTATTTTGTACGACAATTATTGTAATAAAGTTGTAGTTGTTTTCTGTACCATATATTTGGCGACTCAGAATGGGTTGGATGGAATGGACCAATTTTGGAGTTGTCACATTTGGTATCAGAGCTTAGGGATATGGTCTCTGGCGAAGATCGGGGAATAGAACTAGGAGGGGAGAGATGAGTAAATCCTTCGCTAGTGTGTCCTACCTAAGCTTATTTGTTGGTCAGTCATAATATCGGGATATTATGTGATATGTTAATTTGTTCAATTAACCCTTGTTTTGAAGCTGTATTCTAGAATAATATCTGAAATACAGGAGATGAGTAAATGGAGAAATCATGATGACAGGGAAGATGGAATCTGAAATGAAAGCAATGTATTCTCAAATTTTTGAAATACTAGGTACGTAACTTTCGGGGACGAAATTTCATAAGGAGGGGAGATTGTAAGACCCCGAATTTTATGAAATATAAGTATTCAATTTTCCTATTTAGTAAATGGTTAAATTGATAAAAGGTTAAAGTTAAGGGTGATATATGATTTTTTTTCAAAATACACAAGTGGTTACAAAATATTCAATTGTCGGGGAATATTCGTTTGGTCGTGGAATATTCTTTTTGTCGGGAATATTCGTACGATGGCGCAGCCATTTCTGGGCCCCATAACGAATAACTGTCGGATGAAGAAAACGACAAAAATTGAGTTTTTATAAATAAACGGCGTAATTGTTACCGTTAACACTGTTGGAATACCCAGTGGTTAAAATACGATGTACGCGTGTTTCGCACAAAGAGACACACTGCGGTTTTTACACAATTTTTTGAATTATTGATCCTTACGTAAGAAGGCACTACTCAATATTTGTACAGTAATTACTGTTCAATATTTTATTTTATTGATTCAATAATTGTTCATTGTTATTTTATATTATTGTTGCTCAATAATTGTCATTGCACATCATCTCCATTATCAGATCAATAATTCATATTATTTGGAATAATATTATTAGATAGCATTATTGGCAATGTCTAGAAAGTTCTGTCAAGGAGAGGTTTGGTAACCTAATTGAGCTTCAGTAAGGAGAAATCCTTATCGGAAAGCCCCCTCTTTCCTGGGAACTGCCTGGTTGTCATTATTGTGATTCTGTAATATTATTTGTGAATAATTAATTATTGATTTATATGATAAGGAAATATTTATTTTATGTGGATATAAATGATGGATATATTTATTTTTATGTGGATAAAAATGAAGGAATTAATGCTGAGGTATTTTATCAGTATTTTGTCGGTGTGGAGGTATTAAAAATCATCAGTTTGTGGATTTTGAATATTTTTGGTTTGGAATTTAGAAAAACTCAAAGCTATAAAGTTGTAGAGAATTTGATTTCAGGCAGAATGGACATAAAATTCGTATTTTCTGATAAACAAGCTATTTTCTTTGAATTACTGAAGTTTCGGAAAATAAAATGATTTTTATTAAATTATGGGTGGGACCCACTTTTGTTTAACACACGTGGGCTGCCAAATTTTGTTCAAAGATGGTTGGTGGCTGAGCTTGGTCAAGAAGCATGCATAGAAAATAAGAAATGAAATATTATTATTTTATTAATTTAGCCTCCTTTGACGTTCTAGCATTTTCCTATAAATAGGTGCTTATGTTAGAATTGAAAATCACACCAGAAATAAGTTTTCTTTCTCTCTATATTATCAAGTATATTTTTGTGAGTATTTAGATATCTTGAGTGTTGCTCAGCAATATATCCGATATTCCAGTCAGAAGTACTGCTCTTTTGAGGTAAGGGATTTTAAGGGTTATTATGTTTTTCAGTTCGTACTTCTTCCGTCCTTCAGAAAATTCTGGAAAAATTTGAAATGATATTCTGATGAGTTTTATTGATTGTGTCCAAAAATGGCGATTTTTGGATGTATAGATTAAGAGTTATGAATTTTATGGGAAAAAACTATTTTAAAAGTAATCGCTTATAACTCCTTGTGGTTAACTCCAAAATTGATAAAATTTTTATTGGAAGTATATCTATATAATATCAGTGTACTCTGTGAATTTTGGAATTTTTGGATGAAAGTATAATTTATGATAAATATCTAAATATTCGGCGGTTTTGGCCATATGAAAAATAGCAAATGATTTTTAAAAATTCTGAGAAAAATATATGTTCAATATGGGACTATATTATGCTAAATCCCAGAAAGGAAATATTTTTGGAGCTGATTTGGTATTTTTCATAAAAATAGACTAGTTATGAGTAAATGAATTAAATATGTTAGGTGAAGTAAGAAAGTTGGAAAATAGGATTTTATGGCTTGAGAATCATATATGAGGTATATGCAGATTTTTGATGAGGGTTTTGGTTATTGGTGATAAAATCTTATGAGTTTGGAATTTTAGGATGATTAAATGCATTATTTAGTAAAGTGTAAACAATTAAAATAAATTGTTTATAAGCTTAAGAAATATTATTCTTTCAATATCATTATACCGAAATATTGGTATAGATTTTATTGTGGAATTTCTACCTTTTTGTGTCGGGTTTACTATTCATGAGTTACTATTTACGAGTTACTATTCATGAGTTACTATTCACGAAGTTACTATTCGCGAGTTACTATTCATGACAAAATTGGTTTCTTTTTCTAACCAAATTATAGTTGATTTATGAATATTACTCTTGAGATTAAATCTAGATGTTTTGATTATATTGATTTTACTATTATATATAATATTTTTATAACCTTAATGATGATATTTCTCTTTGACTTGAGTGTAAAGATGGGTAGATTTTTGGTATGATCATGACTATGGGTTCTCTTTGGCCAGTAGTGCAAAGTTGAATTATTGACTGGTATGATCATGACCATTGAATTTATAATTGAATATCTTTAGCTTAAGTGCAAAGGTGAATTGATCAACATGGTTATAATTATTGTTTATATAAATTCTGAAACGATTATATATTTCTTTGAGATAATAATATATTTGGCCTGTAGTGTAAATATGAACTGTTGATGAATATATTTGGCATGTAGTGCAAATATGAACTGTTGATGAATATCTTTGGCCTGTAGTGCAAAGATGAATTGTTGATGAATATCTTTGGCCCGTAGTGCAAAGATGTCATGTTGTTGAATATCTGTGGCCAGTAGTGCAAAGATGAACTATTGACGAATATATTTGGTCGTAGTACAAAGATGAAGTTATTAGTATGATTATGAACATGAAATGTGATTTGGTGTAACCATGATCTTTGATGTTTCAAGTAAAGATAGGTGATGAAAATTATCTTCATCCTGAATAAGAAGAGGAATTTAGAACTACAATTATGATTATGAGTTATTCATATGATTGTGGACCAGAATTGTTGATTGTTGGTACAGGGATAAAACATTGTTGGTGGATTTTTAACATGGAGAAGATAATAGACTTTATAGTCTATTTGACTCTTCTAATGGATTGCTCGTTCCGCTGCAACTATGGTTGAAATTTTTATCATCTACCATATGTTCTAAATCTCTGATTTATTATTGATGAAGGCTATTGATAATTTAATTATCTTTAGTCATGATATTCTGTACTGAGCTAGTTGTGCTCACCCTTTTGCTTCACAATTCCTTTCAGGTAATAAGAGTGTAACTGGGTCGAGCGGGGGTAACAGGGGAATAGAACGGTGGTCATCATTTAGTAGTTATATTTGGTGAATCAAATAAGGTGAGGCGAACCCAAAGTTGGAAGGGTGTTTTGCCCCTATCATACAAGATGTCTAAAGACATACAACCTCATATCATCATAAGACAAGGTTGTGCACATCCACTTGCTGAGTATATTTACGAGCACTACCTATATAATCTTGGTGTTTGTTTGAAGTATAATTCTCGATTATAGACAGTGGAGATAATGATAAGTCAAGAGAAGACTCACCATTGGGAAAAATATGATAGTAATCTTCTCATTTTTCTTTGGGGTCTATTGGGTCAACCAAGGATAATTCTATGGCCATATGATATCTATCATAACCTAGAAGCATGGCCTCCCATGTACGAAGGTTTCCTTGAGCACTTCCCAAAGATTCTAATTTCTAAAACAGTTTTTGACTATACCTTTATGTAAGGTGTCATTGTGACGTGCTATCCAAGGTTGGGATGAGAGTCACAGTTGGTATATATTTGTATCCAAACTCACAGTATATGTGTTGTTGTATTTTGTACGACAATTGTTGTAATAAAGTTGTAGTTATTTTCTGTACCATGTATTTGGCGACTCAGAATGAGTTGGATGGAATGGACCTATTTTGGGGTTGTCACAAGACTCGTGAAGGTGGAGGCACTGGTGATGACCGCCGAGCTGATGAGGAGCAGCCTCCTCCATTACAGGGCGATGATCGTTGAGTTGATGACGAGCAGCCTCCTCCAGTACAGGGTGATGACCACCGACTCGATGACATGGAGACAGGCGACGGATTGTAGTTAGTTTAGTTTGTGTTATATTCTGAGTTTCATGTATATGTACTTGTACAGTTTTTGAGTTGTACAGACGACCATTATATTTTTGATCTATATATTTGATTTGGATTACTATTTCAATGGTGAATTGTATGATATTAGCTTGTTATTTGATGGTTGTTATTAGTTTATAACAGGTGTACGTTTATATTTGTAAATGACCAGGTATGTAAGACCCCAGCTTTTATAAATAAAGATGAATTTTCTATAAATATTATTTTTGAATATTATGGAATAATTTGATATAATGTTATAGTTGTGGGTAATATTTATAAATTTTGCAAAGTATGCAAGTGGTTATATTATATTCGATTGGTCTGGGAATATTCTTGGTTTAGCGGAGGAATATTCGTATAACTACTCAATCATTGGTGGACCCTACAATGTAATTATTATCTGATTGAGAAAACGACAAAAATATTTTATTGAAATAACTACGGAAGTTTTACCGCTGATATCGCTGTTGAACTACTCTCAGTAAAAGTACAAGAATACGTGTGGTTGCATAGAAAGACACCAGTATTGATTATTGATGCTTATGTGAGAAGTCACTCGGTTTGATTCCATTATTGTCGATTAATAATATGAATTATTATAGCGATAATGACGTTTTGTTTTATTCAGATTATTAACGTAATAAAATGAAACATCTTTTTATATAAAATGTAATACTTTATTAAAGTTATTCTATAAATAAAATATATTATATTTTATTATGCATAGTGTTTGCATAGTTTTGCATAGTGTTTGCATAGTAAAATGTTTTTATATAAATAGAATATATTATATTTTATTTAAAAGATTTTGCTTTAAATATGGACCGTCAGATTAAAGTAAATCAATCTGGACCATTCATGGATTAATTACTATGCATTCTATTTTCCTATAAATAGAAGCTCATTCCTTCATTATTTTCTTACTTAATTCAATTTGAAACTCTGAGAGAGAGAAACTATAGAGAGAAAGAAGAAAAGTATTCTGCTACTTCACTTTGCCAATATTCAGTTCTTCTAAGGTAGGGAATATTATTTGTTGTACCTGTAAGGGGTGTTATTCTTTTGTATTCATGAAGAGAACTTCTTTTGTTATTCCATTCTTATTTATTCTGTTGGAATAACCTATATACGCGGAATCCCCTATACTTGGTGATCTTCTTCTTTTATTCCATTCTTCTATTATTCTGTTGGAACATCCTGTCTGTGTGTTTTACACCGGACCTGGTTCCGTCTTTATTATTATTCTGTTGGAACATCCTATCTCATGTGTTTTTACACCCACCGGTTCCGCCTTTTTATTATTCTCATTGGAACATCCTGTCTATGTGTTTTACACGGACCGGTTTCCGCTCTTTATCATTCTCGTTGGAATATCCTATCTCATGTGTTTTACACCGGATCGGTTCCATCTTTATTATTCTCGTTGAACATCCCGCTTGGTGTGAATTTCACCGACCGTTCCGTTATTATTATTCTGTTAGAATAACCTGTCTATGCGAAGTACCGCATGCATGGTGATTTCTTTTGTTATTCCATTCTTTATTATACCCGGTTGGTTAAAACTTTGACTTCTATACTCCATGAAATTAGTAGAATATCCTTCATATTTACGTTTCATCCAAAGATCTTTTCATGGAAATATTCTTCCGATCATTCTTGAATTTTACTCTACAAAGCGAAGATCATGTTGACAGGTTGATGTTATTAGTTCCTGAATAACTTAATTCTTGAACTTGTTTTATTGAATTCTTATATCATTGTCATCATCGTCATGTTTATATTTTTTTTAAAGTCATCTGTGGCCTGTAGAGCATGGATGGACTTGGTATGATTATGACTGTGGATTATTCGATGTAATCATAACCGTAATGTTACAAATGATGTGGTAAAAGTCCTCGATTGGTAGTAGTGCATTGATGGACGATTGTTGGCATGATCATGACCATTAATGAATACACAACTATTCTTGGCCCGTAGTGCGAGAATAATTGTGGTCGTGATACTAAAAAATATCTTTGGTAGTAGTGCGGGGTGATTCGATGATGTGGATTATTTATTAAAGTCGAGTCTCAAATTATAACAATGATGAAAAACCTTTTAAATCATAAAAGATAGTAGATTTTATTTTCTACTTGACTCTTTTAATGGATTGCTTGTTCACCTGCAGCTTAAACTTGATGTTTATTATATTTTATCGCTTTAACAATGTTGAAGGCTATTGATAATTTATTCGCATTATCTTAGTCATAATATTTCTTCTTTGGGCTAGTTGAGCTCACCCTTTCTTTCACCGTTCTCTTCGTGAAATGAGAACATAGCCGGGACGAGCTCGAGGAACGGAGTAATGGTCCGAGAGGATAGCATTAGTAGTTCTCACTATTCTCGTGAAATAGTGTGATAATAATTGTAATGAGGACTCCTTTTGAGTTTGTATAATATCTAGTAGACAATATTTGTATTCAAACTCACGCTTTATGTCGATTGCATACACTACGCTTATATTAGTAAGTTGTATTTAAATTACATACCATGTATCCGACTACCCAAGATGGGTGATGTATACCTAATTTTGGGGCGCCACAACTGGTATCGAGCTTAGGATATGATCCCAGCTAAGATGTGAGAATAGTACTAGAGGGGAGAGACGGGAATACCTTCGTTAGTATGACCTACCTAAGTTTATGTGCTATTTTATTGGTCGGTCAGAATATAAAGATAATTGTTACATGTCAATTAATCTTTTGTTTTGTGGCAGTATCTAAAAATGACATTTGAGAATGTTGAGAATAGCAATGGAGCATAGGCGATCGTTAATTCACCACATATCAATAATCGGGATAATGTGCATCGGGAAGGCGACAATCCTCATGCAAACAATAACACCGACCAAATGATGAATGATCAAATGTTCGAGGCTTTATGCAATTTATGCAACAAAGAAAGTAGAGCGACTCTCCCAAAACGTAGGTGGAAACACGAAAAAACTCTCTGCGGTCACCGCTAAACAATTCAAGGAGCCGGGACCACCGAGTTTAAGGAGAGCCAAAACCACTTCTCGGGAAGCATGGATAAAGCAGATTACAAGATATTTGATGTCTTGGGATGCTCCGAGGAGCAAAAGGTTCCCTTTGCCGCTTTTATGTTATGTGGAGAGGCGATTCATGGTGGAAATCGGTAAACGTACTCAACCTCGCTATCTCAAGATATCTTGGGAGAAGTTCCAGAGTCGTTTCAACGACAAATACTTTCCGAAAGTATTCGCCACATGAAGGAGGTGGAGTTTATCAAGTTGGAACAAAACAATATGACCGTGTCGCAATACGAGGCAAAATTTGCGAGTTATCACGATTCGTCCCCACTTGGTGGATAATGAAGAGAGAATGGCACGAATGTTTTTAAGAGGTTTGAAGTCGGAGATACGCCAACATCTTATTTCATAAACCGTGTTTGTATTCAGATGTTGTAAATAGGGCTCGCTTAGTGGAGCGCGATAACGAGTCAACGCAACTAAAAGAGAGCAACCGCAAAATTATAATACCAAATGAGAGTAGTCATCGAGCGGTGACAACAAGCGTGGAGGGAATCAACAAAGCGATATCAGAAACCACTTCAAAGGGTAATCGAGGCAAAACAATAAGAATGGACATTTCAAGAAACGGAGATTCAACAATGATGGAAAGACGTCAAGACCAAAGACCCGTTGTTAAGGAAGGAGAAAGACCACCTATCATATGCTTCAAATGCGAGAAGAGGGACACATCATCCGAATCGTGCCATCATAGTCAAAGCATGTTATAATTGTGGAAGAGAAGGTCACTTAGCTCGATTTTGTCGTTTCTCAAGACAAATTCAACTAGGATGGAGGCACCAAAGGTCATCCCGTAAAAGTCAAAACCTAGTGAGTCAAGGGAGAGCGTTTGTTGTGACCTCCCAGAGAGCAAGGAACCCGAATGAGGTCATCACGGGTAAGCTTATCATAAACTCTAATGAAGTCTATACTTTATTTGATTCCGGTTCTACCCATTCTTTTATTTCTCCTACTTGCGCTCATCGATTAAATTTGACTCGGAGAAATTAGACTTTGACTTATCTCGTGGAAACTCCGTTGGGAGAAACCTTCATTACATCCACTCGCTTATAAGTCTTGTTTGGTTCAAATCGGTACCCTAACATTACCTATCGATCTTATTTCATTAAAAATACTTGCATTTGACGTGATTCTAGGGATTGATTGGTTAACTACTTATCATGCAAAAATTGATTGTTTTCGTAAGGTTGTTAGCTTTCATATTCCTAATCAACCTATTATGCGAATTCAAACGACCAAACCATTAAAATCAATCACTACTCATCTCAAGCCATAAATCTATTCGCTTATTGAAAAACGGATGTCAAGCTTTCTTAGCTCATGTCACGATTTAAACAAAATATATCGCGCTTTTGAACGATATTTCTATTGTTAATAAATTTCCGACGTATTCCCAAGAACTTCCCGGCCTACCCCGTAGCGCGTGAAATTGAATTTTGTATCGACCTTGAACCCAGACAAAACCTATTTCCAAAGCCCCATATCGAATGGCTCTATTAAACTTCGTGAGTGAAAGACCCAACCGCAGGAATTGTTAGACATCGGCTTTATTCGTCCTAGTACTTCTCCTTAGGGTGCTCTGCTTTATTCGTGAAGAAGAAAAAGATGGGAGTATGCGACTTTGTATTGATTATCGGGAGTTGAATCATGTCACCATCAAAAATAGGTATCCATTGCCACGTATTGATGACTGTTTGACCGATTCGTAAGGAGCCAAATTCTTTTCAAAGATTGATCTTCGCTTCGGATATCACCAATTGAAGATTAGAACCACGACATTCCAAAGATGGCTTTCGAACTCGATGACGGGCATTATGAATTCCTAGTCATGTCCTTTGGATTGACTAATGCTCCTCTTTGCCTTCATGGATATGATGAACCGAGTATTCAAGGAATATTTAGATCACTTTGTGGTCGCTCTTTATTGATGACATCCTTATTTATTCCAAAAGCCGTGAAGATCATGAGCAACACTTGAGGTCGACACTCCAAAAAGCTTCATGAATATAAGCTTTATGCCAAGTTGAAGAAATGCGAGTTCGGCTTGAAGAAGTAGCATTCCTTGGGCACGTGGTATCAAGTCATGGAATATCTGTTGACCCAAAGAAAGATCAAAGCTATTCAAAGTCGGGAACAACCTAAATCGATGATCAAGTACGTAGCTTTCTCGGTTTAGCTAGTTATTATCGAGATTCGTGGAAGGATTTTCTCGAATCGCTACTCCATCGACTCAAATTGACTCGAAAAGATACAAAGTTCGGTTGGAGCGAAGAATGTGAGAAGAGTTTTCAAGAACTCAAGAGGAGACTTATTTCAAAGACCTGCTCGACAATACCATCCTCGCCTCGGAGGATTTGTCATCTACAAAGTGATGCTTCGCAAAGGGTTGGGATGTGTTCTCATGCAACATGGAAAAGTTATAGCCTATGCCTCATGACAACTCAAAGAATATGAGAGGAATTATCCTACTCATGATCCGGAGTTAAGCAAATGTTGTCTTTGCACTTAAAATTTGGAGGCATTACTTGTATGGGGAGAAAGTGGAAATCTTTACGGATCATAAAAGCCTCAAATATTTCTTCACTCAAAAGGAACTCAACATGCGACAACGACGCTTGGCTTGAACTATTGAAAGATTATGATCATACCATCCAATACCATCCCGGAAAAGCGAACGTGGTAGGTGACGCGATTGAGTAAAGATCATATGCAGCAAGTCTGAGTGTGTTATTGTCAACGCAAATGCCCATTTTGTGTGACTTGCAAAGGATGGAGATAGAGTTAAAGACTCGTGGACGCATGTGATGATAGCGAATATACGAGTAGAACCGACTTTAATCGATAAAGTTAAAGTCGCCAAGCTACGCACTGAGCCGATGCGTATGAGGAAGAAAGTGCAAGAGGGTGCTATATCGCCTAAAGCAAGAATCGATGAAGAAGGAATACTTGAGTCAACTCCGGACTTTGTGTTCCTAACGACCACGATTTAAAGTATAATATCATGATGGAGGCGCACAACACACCATTTGCAATCCATCTCGGGAGTACCAAATGTATCATGATATTCGCCATACACTTTTGGTGGAGCAATATGAAGAGAGAGATAGCGTTGTTTATCTCAAGGTGTCTAACTTGTCAACGAGTTAAAGCGGAGCATCAAGTACTAAAAGGTCCATTACAACCACTTGAAATTCTAGAATGGAAGTGGGAGCACATTACCATGGATTTCGTTCTGGGGTCCTCCTAAGGTTTCTCAAGGCATTGATGCGATTTGGGTCATTGTTGATAGATTGACCAAGTCGCTAATTTCTTACCGATCGAGAAACTTATACACTTGAACGTCTTGCTCAGTATGTACATAAACGAGATTGTAAGATCGCATGGTATCTTAGATCCATAGTTTCCGATCGAGACCCAAGATTCACTTCACGATTTTGGGTTAGTTTGTAAAAAGCTATGGGCACAGACTTTCACGATTTAGCTTTCGGCATATCATCCTCGAATTTGACGGACAATCGGAGAGGACTATTCAAACTCTTGAAGATCTATTAAGACTCTGTGTCCTTGATTTCAAGGGAGTTGGGACAAGTTCTTACCATTGGTGGAGTTTTCCTACAACAACAGCTTATCAAGCAAGTATTGGCATGGCTCCATTCAAGCGTTGTATGGAAGAAAGTGTCGTTCTCCAAAGATATCTTTGGGATGAGGTGGGTGAAGCAACGTTGTTGGGACCGGAGTTGATGCGTATGACTACGGAAAAGATTCAAACGATCCAACAACGTATAAAAACCTCACAAAATCGACAAAAAGAGTTATCTTGATCTTCATCGAAAGGGCGGGAATTCGATATAGGAGATCATGTGTTGTTAAGAGTTGCTCCATGGAAAGGAGTTACAAGATTTGGAAAGAGAGGAAAACTTAATCCTCGATTCATCTGGTCCATTTTAATCCTCGATCGAGTAGGAACTGTGGCTTATAGACTCGCTTTCACCGCCAAATATGTCTCGTGTTCATAACGTTTTTCACATATCCATGTTACGTAAATATGTGAAAGACCCGAACCATATTATTGAGTTAGAACCGGACGAAAATAGCGGAAGATTTGACGTATGAAGAGGTTCCCTGCTCAAATTTTGGATAAGAAGGAACATATTCTACGCTCCAAGGTTATACCTCAATCAAAGTTTTGTGGAGGAACCACGATGTTGAGAAAAACGACTTGGGAGTTAGAATCAAAATGAAATCAAGGTATCCTTACCTCTTCGACATACCAGTATCGCATTCCCTAATTTCGAGGGCTAAATTTCATAAGAAGGGAGGTTGTAAGACCCGACTTTTATAAATAAAGATGAATTTTCTATAAATATTATTTTTGAATATTATCGAATAATTTGATATAATGTTATAGTTGTGGGTAATATTTATAAATTTTGCAAAGTATGCAAGTGGTTATATTATATTCGATTGGTGGGGAATATTCTTAGGTTTAGCGAGGAATATTCGTATAACTACTCAATCATTGGTGGACCCTACAATGTAATTATTGTCGGATTGAGAAAAAACGACAAAAATATTTTATTGAAATAACGGCGGAAGTTTTACCGTTGATACTGTTGAACTACTCGGTAGTAAAAGTACAGTAATACGTGTGGTTGCATAGTAGCACACGGTATTGATTATTGATGCTTATGTGAGAAGTCACTCGGTTTGATTCCATTATTGTCTATTAATAATATGAATTATTATAATGATAATGACGTTTTATTTTTATTCGTATTATTAACTTAATAAAATGAAAACATCTTTTTATATAAAATGTAATACTTTATTAAAGTTATTCTATAAATAAAATATATTATATTTTATTATGCATAGTGTTTTGCATAGTGTTGCATAGTGTTTGCATAGTAAAATGTTTTTATATAAATAGAATATATTATATTTTATTTAAAAGATTTTGCTTTAAATATGGACCGTCAGATTAAAGTAAATCAATCTGACCGCTCATGGATTAATTACTATGCATTCTATTTTCCTATAAATAGAAGCTCATTCCTTCATTATTTTCTTACTGAATTCAATCGAAACTCTGTAGAGAGAAAACTATAGAGAGAAAGAAGAAAAGTATTCTCATACTTCACTTTGCCAATATTCGAGTTCTTCTAAGGTAGGGAATATTATTTGTTGTACCCGTAAGGGGTGTTATTCTTTTGTATTCATGAAGAGAACTTCTTTTGTTATTCCATTCTTATTTATTACATTGGAATAACTCAGATATCTGCTTAATCCCCTATAATTGGTGATCTTCTTCTTTTATTCCATTCTTCTATTTTTCATTTGGAACATCCTGTCATGTGTTTTACACCTGGGTTCCGCTTTTATTATTATTCTTTTGAACATCCTGTTTTGTGTGTTTTACAGGACCGGTTCCGTCTTTATCATTCTCGCTGGAATATCCTATCGTGTGTTTTACACCGGATCTGGTTCCATCTTTATTATTCTCATTGGAACATCCCAGCCGGTGTGAATTTCACCCGACTGGTTCCGTTATTATTATTACATTGGAATAACTTTACATGCTGCAATCCGCATGTACGTGGTGATTTCTTTTGTTATTCCATTCTTTATTATACCCAAATTGGTTAAAACTTTGACTTCTATACTCCATGAAATTAGTAGAATATCCTTGATATTTGCGTTTCATCCAAAGATCTTTTCATTGAAATATTCTTCCGATCATTCTTGAATTTTACTCTCAAAGCAATGATCATGTTGACAGATTTGGATGTTATTAGTTCTGAATAACTTAATTCTTGAACTTATTTTATTGAATTCTTATATCATTGTCATCATCCTCATGTTTATATTTTTTTTAAAGTCATCTGTGGCACGTAGAGCATGGATGGACTTGGTATGATTATGACCGAGGATTATTCTTGTAATCATGGCCGTAATGTTACAAATGATGTGGTAAAAAGTCCTCGATGGTAGTAGTGCATTGATGGACGATTGTTGGCATGATCATGACCATTAATGAATACACAACTATTCTTGGCCGTAGTGCGGGAATAATTGTGGTCGTGATACTAAAGAATATCCTCGGCAGTAGTGTGGGGGTGATTCGATGATGTGGATTATTTATTAAAGTTTGAGTCTCAAATATATAACAAAGATGATGAAAAACCTTTTAAATCATAAAAGATAGTAGATTTTATTTTCTACTTGACTCTTTTAATGGATTGCTTGTTCATTACCGAGCTAAACTTGATGTTTATTATATTTTATCGGTTTAACAATGTTGAAGGCTATTGATAATTTATTCGCATTATCTTAGTCATAATATTTCTTCTTTGGGCTAGTTGAGCTCACCCTTTCTTTCAATCGTTCTCTTGAAAAATGAGAACATAGCCGGACGAGTCGAGGAACGGAGTAATGGTCCGGAGGATAGCATTAGTAGTTCTCACTATTCGTGAAATAGTGTGATAATAATTGTAATGAGGACTCCTTTTGAGTTTGTATAATATCTAGTAGACAATATTTGTATTCAAACTCACGCTTTATGTCGTATTGCACACCCATACAGCTTATATTAGTAAGTTGTATTTAAATTACATACCATGTATCCGACTACCCAAGATGGGTGATGTATACCTAATTTTGGGGGCGTCACAAGGTAAACTTTGAAATTATAAAAAAAAATTCAAAATACATACAGTTATTGCCGACGGGGGTAAAGGCGACGGCAATGTCGTCGCCAATGACATATAGCGACACACATAGACTAAAGGCATTACGTATGGCCATAAAAATCATTCTGACTACCACGCACCGTCGAATGAGGTCCTTATTTGTAAACTCTGTAAAGTCTTTACCGACGGATTTGTCGTCGTCACAACCGTCGCCATTGACATTGGTCGTCGCCAATGACCTCCGTCGCCAATGACTATGGTGCCGATTTACCGACGACGGAACCGGGGCGACGACCTGGGCGACGGAGTACAAAGCGACTTCGTAAATGCTTGATGACCTCGATCTTGATAAGGCACTATAGTCGTTATCGACGTGACTTTATCTCGTCGACAATGCCAGTTTTTTTGTAGTGTATTGTAATAATAAAATAATTGTTGTAATAATAATAATAATAATTAAAATAATAAAATGACATGAGTTGAGATTGAAAAAGAAATGATATACCGGCAAGTTGTGAGAACAAGAGTTTTCCATTTTAATATTCCCCTGCAATGTGCAATCTCAACTCTCAAATAATTAATTATCACGGAAGGTAAAATATCATAAATTAATTTATTATTATCATTTTTTATAATTATAAATAATAATAACCATAATTCCAAAACTATTAGTAATTGAAATTTGAATAATTTCAAAACTAATAATAATAATAATTTCAAAATAATAATAATAATAGTAATAATAATAAAAAAATACTAATACTAATAATAATAAAATACTATTAATAATAATAATTTTAAAATTTAAATTTTTTTAAAAAAATTATATAAATTATAAAAATATTTTTATATGAATAATTATAAATAATAAAGTATTATTATAAATAAATGAAATTATAAAGTATTTATTTTTCGTATTCAATTATTATTATTGTATGTGAAAACTGAAAATGGAAAGAATGATAGATAGTTGGATGGGTCAAAGGTCAAAGAAAACTCGTCCACATCAGCAAAACTCGTCGACGTCAGCAAAAAAGTGGAGTTTAATACACAAGAAAACTTTTTTATTCTGTTTTTTTCTTTGACGAAATTGAAGATAATGACCATTTTGTAATATGTGAGAGTACAGTTATTCGATTGTAATAAAAAATATTTGGGTAACCAGAATGAAAACCGGACCCAGTACAGTGACCAAAAGGTTATTTATCCCTTTTGAAAACCGAATCCTTGTAATAAATAATTTAATTTGGAAGATGAGATGGCAAACCTGTCAAGCTCTGTATCCGTTCAATCCTTCCAACTGTTAGGGCCGTTAGTAGATGTAGGAACAAAACTCGGAAACCAAGAAAAAATGTGTTGTTGATCCTCTGGTTCTTACCCAATCATTCAAAAGAAATAAAAGAAAATGGAAAAAAATAAAAATAAAAATAAAAATAAAAATAAAAATAAGTAAAAAGAAAAATATATTTGCAACAGAGAAAAAGCCAGTCAATCCAACACAGAAATACAATCCTCCGGTCCCATTCCATCTTATTTTTCAAAAATCTTAAACACCCTTTTCAGGGAAACACTAAAAACAGAAACCCATTGCAGCAAATCAACAGAAAAACTCCAAAAACAGATACATTTGTTGGTCTCCATTTGGGTTATTTTCCCTCATGTTTCTTCATTCAATCTATTGGTGGGTTTGTTTTGTTTGTTTGTACAAATGGTCTATTTTAAGTTATTGGGGTTTAAAGTAATTCTGCAGATAAAGTTTGATCTTGGTTGAGGCTTCTGGTAGAAGAGAAGATGTGAAGGCCTAAAGGGAAAACAACATTTTCACAAAAAATGTCAGTTGCCCATGTAGATGATGATACTGAAACCCCTGGAGAAGCCATTCGTACAGAAAAGTTCTTCTCTAATGGCGATATTTATACCGGCCAGTGGGTTGAAAATTGCCCCTTTGGCCAGGGGAAGTATTTATGGTCAGATGGGTGTATTTATGTTGGTGAGTGGTTTAAAGGCAGGGCAATGGGGAAAGGTAAGTTTACTTGGCCCTGTGGTGCCACCTATGAGGGCCAATTCAAGGATGGGAATATGGATGGTGAAGGGATTTATACAGGTTCTTCAAATGATACATATAGAGGTAAATGGGTTATGAATATGAAGCATGGAAAAGGGACTAGACAATATGCCAATGAGGATATTTATGAAGGCGAGTGGCGCCGTGGATTGCAAGAGGGCCAAGGAAGGTATAAATGGCATAATAGTAACAAATATATTGGGCTTTGGAAGAATGGGAAGATTAATGGAACCGGGACAATGTTTTGGGCAAATGGAAATCGATATGATGGGTGTTGGGGAGATGGATTACCAAAAGGAAATGGCACTTTTAGATGGGCAGATGGGAGTTTTTATGTGGGTGTTTGGAGTAGAGACCCAAAAGAACAAAGTGGTACTTATTATCCTACAACTGCACATACAGGAAATCTTGATTGGGATCCTCAAGAACTGTTGTTTGATTTGAGTGAATGTGAGATTCCTCAAGGTGAAAAGATTTCAATACTTCCTTCACAAAAAATGTTCAATTGGCATAGTCGTGATGGAGAGGCCATACAGAAGCAGTCAGTGTGGAATAACGCAAAAGTAAGTGATGCAAGACCAAGACTAAGGAGAATGTCAATAGACGGGAGGCAGAATAATGGTAGTAATCATAGTTGCAGTTCTGAAGCTGATGCTGGCTATGATTCTGGGCAAGGAAGAGAGGTAGATGAAGGTGTAGGGAATCTCCAGACTCATAATTCTGATATGTCCAGGGGGACTCCAAGGCACATCAAAATACATCCTACAAAAAGACAGGGGGAAACAATATGTAAAGGCCATAAGAACTATGAGCTCATGCTCAATTTGCAGCTTGGAATAAGGTAATAATTGAACTAATGATGGTTTTCCCTATACTATAATCTCTATTGTTCTGCTTTGTTGTAGAAGCTGGCATAGTATTTACTTTTATCCGTATTGTCATGAAGAAATAGTTACTGATTGTTCATGAAGAAATTGTTATTGAATGTTCTTGCCTGCATAAATTAGAATTCTCACACAAATAGTCACTTTACTCTATCTCAGAAAGTTTCATCGATGTGCTTTTAGTTACTTATAACACTTATTAGTGATGTTTTATAGTGTATCTGCACTTATTTTCATCTTATAATGTTGTTTACTATTTCACTCTAGTTTTGTTTTAAGCAATGACAAGTTTTGATCTCCTTAGTAAAGAAAGGGGAAAAACAAGAATTAGAAGGGATTTTTACTTTTTGGTGCTTTATCTGCAAATGCTCTCTCTCATGGTTTCATGTATATCAATCAATTCGTTCTTTAAATGTGTGATTCTAAAGTACTTGTAATTATCAGTGAGAAAGTTCCTCGTGGTTGTTTCATTTTTAGACATTAGAGAAAATATTGCTAAAAGTTGTTATACCCTAGTTGTCAGTTATTTTGTAGGTCATTGGAGATACTAGTGCAGTAGTGCTAGATGCTGTTTAGTCCCTGCCTATAGTGGCTGCAATATACTGAGAGTGAACTTGGGTTGTTCCCATTTTGTGCTTTATAATGATGCTTCCGTTTGAAACAAGTTGAACATTGTGTTATTGAAAGCTTCCGATTCTCTTTTCCCCCTTCTTTTTATTGTTATTTTATTTTTGTACATACGTGTAATCTAATGGACCAATCATCAATGTTTTTATTCCTTATGGTTTCATTAGATCTCTATGAGTTTACGAGTCTATCCATATTTGTACATCTTTTTGCTAGTGACTAACATGAGGTTGCACCACAAGGCATTCTGTAGGAAGGCCTGCTCCTGCTAAATCTCTTGATTTAAAGCCTACAGCTTTTGATACCAATGAAAAAATATGGACCAAATTTCCTCCAGAGGGATCCAAGCATACGCCACCTCACCAGTCGTGTGATTTTAAGTGGAAGGATTACTGCCCATTGGTTTTCAGGTAAACTTTTTGACATTTAATTCCACAGTATATTAAATTGTCATTTGTCAAGTGTGTACAATTGTGTTTCTCACGTGTGTATGTGTCATTCATTTGCTTGTGTGTGTGCCATGTTGTGTATGTTGCGTATGTATGTTTTAGTTTGATCGTGTGGTCAATGGTATGAATTGTAGCCCTAAGCCAACTCTGCATTTTTCATGCCATGCATGTCTATAGGGTCAGGACATAATAGCCTATTGAAACTTAGGATTCTAATCCGAGGTTTTTTTAGTATGAATAACCTAAAGAAAAATCTTGGAAGAAATCCCACAACATTTTGTGTACTGTCCTTCCTTTTTGGAACAGAAAACACTAAGATTATTTTTTTTAGCAAGCTCTGTAATCCATTCAAGCTAAAGTACATATATGTGATTTTTAATGGGAAGACATTGTTCCTTTGTTCCTGATTGCAGGCTTTGTACATCTTATGCACTATTAATGAGATTAATACCTGATGATTTACAACCAATATGCTTTCAGGACTCTTAGGAAGTTATTTAAGGTGGATCCAGCTGATTACATGCTTTCGATATGTGGGAATGATGCTCTTCGGGAGCTATCGTCCCCCGGAAAAAGTGGAAGCTTCTTTTACTTGACCAATGATGACAAGTACATGATAAAGACCATGAAGAAGTCTGAAGTTAAAGTGAGTTTGTTTCTGCTTGCCCTAAACGGAATATAAAGTTTCCACAATCTAATTCACTTTCTTCACTTACCATATTCCATTTTGATTCGGATTTTCAAGAAGAAACAATCTTCCAGAATTTCCATAATGTAATCTATCCTACCAGTGTTGAAGTTTTTAGTTCCTTGTAACTTGCAAAGAACAAAACATTTCATAATAAATTTCTGAAATAGATCGAAAATATAAACCCTTTTCTCATTCATCTTATTATTCCAAAATACATATCCTTCTCCATATAATTACTTGGTTACCTCCTAAATGTATTTTAACAGTAAATGCTAGAACATTTAATGAAATTTTCAAAATAATCAAAATCACTACAGGCTCTCAAGAGGATGCTTCCAGCCTATTTCAGTCATGTTCGAGCCTTTGAGAACACTTTGGTTACCAAATTTTTTGGTCTCCATTGTGTGAAGTTAACTGGGAATGCTCAAAAGAAGGTATTCCAAATGTAAAAAGACCCAACAATGAATTTCAAGATATTATTGGAATGAACTCTCAAATCAATGTTGTGCTAATGTTTTGGCACTGATGTGCCAGGTGCGATTTGTTATTATGGGAAATTTGTTCTGTACTGAGGTACCTATTCACAGGCGTTTTGATTTGAAAGGCTCTTCTCATGGCCGGACTACTGAAAAATCTGAAGCTGAAATTGATCCAAACACAACCCTGAAGGATCTTGATCTCAGTTTTATCTTCCGATTACAGAGTGTTTGGTTCCAAGACTTCTGCAGGTGAACTTCTAACTCTGATTTTCGGTCCTCCACATCGAACAAAGTAGTTTCACTAGTTTCCCTGGAAATTAACAATGCATTAGATATTACAAGAAGATCAAAAGTGCATTATTGCTAACTTTTTTGCAAATAGCAAGTAGTAAGACATTCCCAAAAGATTGTGGACTAATAACAAGTAGTCAATTGGCCTCGTCAATAGATTCCAATGAAGTAGGTTCCTGAGTCAGTTTAGTTATTCTTGCATAAACTACTGAATTCCTTAATTGCTTTGGTTCATCTACTGATTAACCATAGGAGAAAGAGAATATCTTAATATATTTCACTTTCTAAAGATGTAGATTTAATTTATTCCTAGAAACATTAACCAAAAAAGGTTACCAAATACCTAAATGAAACATACTCCTCAGTTCCAAAATTAGAGATACATTTTTAAAACGACGACTTCAAGTATAATTTGATGTTCTTATATGTATCCCTAATTTTAGTTATGAATTTAGTAGTGATGATATGGTGCTTAATTGGTACTAGAAAAGAAATGATAAACTAGGAATATCATTATAATCCTAAAAAAGAAAAGTATTTTTAACCGACTAAAATGGAAAATGTATATCTAATTTTTGATTTCAGGGAGTATATTATGTTAATGACTCGTGATAATACAGGAAACGTCAAGTTTGTGTTGGAAATAAATGCTAATATTTCTGATTTAACATATTGAGAAACCATAGAAAGTACAACATAATATGTACTAGTGTTTTCTTCACACACTTCGGTATCTGAATTTTAATTTTGACAAACTCATTTAAACACGAAGAAAAAACTGAATTTCAATTTTGTAAGAAGGAACATTACAGCTCTATGTGCCACCATATGTTTCCCTATTGGAACATCCACCTTGCAAAAATTATGAAGAATAATAATTGTGCCGCCTAAATCGAATGGAAAATTATTCTCTCCTTAAAACAGTATTTGCCCCCTATAACGAATCCGTCTCCTTAAATAAGACAGGTACAAAAATTATTATGTATTAAATACTATGTGCAGGATAATTTTTAGTTCAAAACAATAATTTGAGAGAGAAGGAAATAATAAACTCAAAATTCCTTAAAGGAATTATGGAACATTCATTTCTTGTGAAAAAATTACTTCCCCAAATGAGAGCTTTCTAATCCTATTTATAGGATTCTAAACACTCTTTTGAAAAGGTAAGAGACGAATCAAACACACCTTTTTTAAGGGTCATACAAGTTCAAACTAGTGACCCAAGTCGAACCATTGCACCGGTTCAATATTACACCCGTTCAAATTAGCAATTACCAAGTTGAACCATTCCATCGGTTCAACGTTACACCCGTTCAAACTAGCAATCACACATTTACCATTAAACTAATACATATGTTGGTTATTAAAACCATATATAATATATTTATTATATAACAATAGATTTTGATAATATCCAACATTTCACTCATAATCCAGAAACTTCTCCCTTCATGCAGGCAAGTGGACAGGGATTGCGACTTTCTTGAACAGGAGAAAATAATGGACTACAGTCTTTTAATCGGCCTTCATTTCCGTGGAACTTCTGGTAGGGAAGCACCAACAACTGAGGACCGTACTTCTGGAGCTCGGACCCCATGCGGTTTATCTCTAACTTCTCTGTAATTATTAAACTTATCTAGATCTGGCAAAAAAATAAGTTTGGGTTGGTTTTGGGTAGACCGCAAAATATGGTTATGGGTTGGTTTTGGTTTTTAAAATATGGTTAACCAACCATTTAAAAACTAAAATCATATTAATTATTTTTAATATGGATAATGTGGGTTGGAACCATATGGTTATGATTAAAAATCTTATTAACCATATTAACCATTTTAATATGGTTATAGTTCCATGAAGGCCTGATTTGATATATTATTATTATTTTTTTGGGAGGTGGGGTGGAGTGTATACATAATCACATAATATTATTTTTTTTTTGTGAGAGTGAGGTGGGGTGGGGTGGGGTGGGGGGTAAAGGGTGTATACATAATCACATAATATATTTTTTTGGTGGGGTAGGGATGGGGGTGGGGATGGGGGTGGGGATGGGGGGGGGGGGGGGGTGGGGTGGTGGTAAGGGGTGTATACATAATAACATAATATTATTTTTTTTGGGTGGGAGTGGGAGTGGGGGGGTAGGGTTGGGGGTGGTGGTAAGGGGTGTATACATAATCACATAATATTTTTTTTATGGGGTAGGGATGGGGTTGGGGTAGGGATGGGGTTGGGGTGGGGAGTGGGGGAGTGGGGAGTGGGGAGGTGGTGGTGGGGTGGTGGGGTGGCGGATGGGGTGGCGTGGCGGTAAGTGGTGTATACATAATCACATAATATTATTTTTTTGGGGTGGGGGGTGGGGGGTGGGGGAGGTGGGGTGAGGTGGGAGGGTAAGGAATGTATATATAATCACATAATATTATTTTTTTGGGTAGGGGGTGGGAGGTGGTGGTAAGAAATGTATACATAATCACATAATATATTTTTTTGGTGGGGTAGGGATGGGGTGGGGTGGGGAGTGGGGTAAGGGGGGGGTGTGCGGGTGGATGGATGGGGGTTGGGGTGGGGGTAAGGGGTGTATACATAATCACATAATATTATTTTTTGGAGTGAGAATAGGGGTGGGGGTGGGGGTGGGGGTGGGGGTGAGAGATGTATACATAATCACATAATATTATTTTTTTTGAGTGGGGGTGGGGGTGTGGTGGAGGTGAGGTGGGGTGGGGTGGTGGTAAGGGTTGTATACATAATCACATAATATTATTTTTTTTTGGGTTTGGGTTTGGGTTTGGGTTTGGGTTTGGGTGGGGGGGGGGGGGGGGGGGGGGGGGGGGGTGGGGGTGGGGGGGTGGGGTGAGGATGGGGTGGGGTGGTGGTGGTAAGGGTGTATACATAATCACATAATATTATTTTTTTGGGTGGGGTGGGGTGGGGTGGGGTGGGGGGTAAGGGGTGTATACATAATCACATTATATTTTTTTTTAGTGGGGTGGGGTGGGTGGGTGCATGGCATGGCGTGGCGTGGCGTGGGGTGGCGTGGCGTGGGGAGGGGTGGTTGAGCTTCTTGAATATGTAAATATGGATGGAAAGAACTTTTGATTTGGATTTTGGAATAAAATATGGGTCGAAAAATGGTTAACCGAGTTGGAACTATTTTTCTTTTTAAAAATATGGTTCCAAACTTTAACCAACCCAAATAAATAAAAACAGTTAACTAACTCATTTGGTTCCAGTTAATATGGGTTGACCCGACAGTTAACTAACTATATTGCCAGGTCTAGATTTGAGTTACATAAAATAAGTTTGGGTTAGTTTTGGAACCAAAATCATATTACCTATATTTAATATGGGTTATATGGTTTGGATTTAAATGGTTATGAGTCGAATTCAGGTCGACCTATTTTTCAAATTATAATTTCACTAAAATTTTAATTTCTGTTATACTAAAAAAGTCTTATTTTAATTTTTTAGACCTAAGTTTGAAACTAAAAATTTTAATTGATGTGACTAATTTGAGTATTAAAAATATTAATTTTGTAAAATTTACATTAATAATTATTATGTTGATTAAAATTAATGAAATTATTAAGAATTTTATTACAATAATCAAGAAATATTATTTTTTTTAGTGTATATATAATCAAGAAATATTATTTTTTTTTAACAGGTGCGGGTGGGGGTGGGGGTGGGTGGGGCGAGGGTGTGCGGTGGGGGGTGCAGGCTTGAGGTGGGGGGGCGTGGGGTGGGGGGGGGGGGTGCCTTTGGGTGGGGTGTATACATAATCAATAAATATTATTTTTGGGGGTTGAGGTTGGGGTTGGGGTTGGGGTTGGGGTGGGGGTGGGGGGTGGGGGGGTTGGGCTGGAGGTGTATACATAATTAATAAATATTACTAAAAGTGTTAACTTTATTATGAATTAATTTCATAATTAATGAAATGGTTTTTATACATAATTACAAATGTATAAATTACAAAAGTATGTAATATGTATAATGTATATGTGTTATATAAGAATATAGTGTAATAATGCATATTTGTTGATGTATTAGCTTTACAAACTGTAAAAAACTATTATAGATTAATATGGGTCAAAACTAGTTAAACTTGATCCAACTTATATTTGTAATAAGAGCCTAAAATCAAATTAATCCATCACCTAAAATTTAGTTAACCAACTCAATATATATAAGTTGTTTTAGTTAATTATATGGTTTTCAACTTAAATTACTAGGTATATGCTTATCCATAAAATACTTTACTGAAAAATGGAATATGTTCTGAATTTCTCTAGCAGGACATAGAGATGGTGAAGCAGCAGCTCCTCGACTTTCTACTACAGACTTGGATCTTCTTTTCCATCCAACCCAGTAATTTACTATCTTGTTATATTATAGTCCCTAAAGTCCTGAATACATTAAAAAAGATTTTTTTTTTCCCTCCTTTGCACTATCAATCCATTTCAAAGTGAATTTAATGGATATTTGTTTAACTCAAAATCCGGTGTCAATACACAACATATCGTCTCAAAACACTTTTTAAACTTGCTGGTTTTTTGAGTGCTTAATAATGACTTTTAACAGTCAGAAAGAGAGTAGAAAGCACATATGTTAGAAATTAAGCACTATCAAATAGAACATTCAACACTTTTTTCTTCTTGTGAAATTATAGAAACAGTAATTCTATCTGCACAAACTTTGTACAAACAATTGTATACGAACACTATTACCTCATAGATTGAATAGTAACGAAATGACCTAAAAAGTCAATAAACCGTAGCAATGACGTACAAGGTCAATAAACCGCAGCAATAATTGATATGGTATATGTTTGTGGACAACTATTTATTCATATTTTTGAACGTAGAACTACTCATTATAGAAATTATATAGGAGAAGTTATATGTGTACAAACTATACACAAAATGTTGTGCACATACAATATAAAAAAAGAAAGAGAGAAAATAGGAAGTGAGTTCTACCGATTATATTTCATCTTTATTAGTATATATAACATGGCTCCTACCATTTGTTCACAATTATCTGTGTATAGTTTGTGAACATAAAATTATTTATTATGTAGTGTACTTGCTTTACTTCATATTTTCTGGACTCCAAAGTTGCATTCAGCTATCACACCCAACCTTTGATACTTTAGATTACTTTCTACATTGATTTTTGTAACTCTTGCAGAAGTTGTGAATACTGCTTGTTTTTCGCTAAATCTTCGTATGATTTTTGTGCAAGTTTCCGAGTATTTAGTTATGGGAAGTCACAAATGATTTTCAATAACCAAAGCTGTCATTTTGCGTATACAAGCATTATCCTTTGGTCTTATCTAATCTCAGCAGTCAAGTTGATGGCTTCATGTTTTTCCTTATGTATCAATTGTGTGTTTTGCAGGTGGACATCGGTTAGATTAGGCATAAACATGCCTGCTCGGGTTGAACAAACTGTTAGAACTTTTGAGACTCAGCTTGTTGGAGAGCCAACAGGAGAATGCTATGATGTCATCCTCTTCTTTGGTATAATAGATATACTGCAAGATTACGACATTAGCAAAAAGCTTGAGCATGCATATAAGTCGATCCAATATGACCCAACCTCAATTTCAGCTGTTGATCCCAAGCAATACTCGAAACGTTTCAGGGATTTCATATTCAAAGTTTTCATAGATGACATTTAGAAGTGATGGACTGCGTATAAGTTTTAGTATTTTGGCATTGCGATTTCATCGCCTTTTTATTTATACTTACAGATATGTAATAGTTCCATTGAGTTATAGGTTAAATAATGTGATAGGGATACTTGAATGAAATGTCACAACGGGTGAATTTACGCGGAAAAGTATTCAGTTTGTACCCGAAATTTCATCCCCAGAAGCTGAGGGGATTTTTGGTTTGCTCTGCTGAATTAAAATGTACAGAAGGAAACTGAAGAGGGTGAGGATTATTAAATGAGTTTTATGCTTCTGTTTTTTTGATAGATCATGAACATTAGAACTTGCCTCTTGAATTTAGTAACGTCGGAGCTTCTGATTTTGTCCACAAAAAATGATTATAAATAATTTTAAAATCAAGTTATCAAGCATTTTTGCTTCATAAAATTGATTAATTATGAGTAGAAAAAATGATTATAAATAATTTTAAAATCAAGTTATCAAGCATTTTTGCTTCATAAAATTGATTAATTATGAGTAGATTTGATTGGTTATAAGCGATCTTACACTATATATTCTCTGCGTTCTAAAACGACAATCCACTTTACTTGCTTATGCATGTTAGCCTTTGGTGATACATACTTGGAACTATTTTCCTTCATGTTTTGACTATTTAAACACAAATTTCAGTCCTAATATGAAAATAAAATTTCAAATCAAGTAAGTTTGCGATCAAAACCTTATAATGTGAAAGGTAGTCAAAATAGTCTCCGTTTTTGTAACAGTGTATATGTAAATGTGATTATCAAATCTAGATGGATTACCCATGTAGTTTTGACAAATAAAACGATGAATCGACAAAATTGGTATTTGTTAAATTGGTGAATGAACAAAATTGTCATAAATGAAATTCGCAAAATTAAGTCGTTTTGTGTCCTTCCCCAACCAACAAGTTATGACACAACTATTTTATTTCACATATATATATTTCCTCTAGTTGTGAGTTTTAAACAAAAAAAGAAAAGAATTTGAAAACTTAAAAGGACATAAAAGAAACGAATAGGAAACTTTGAAAATTTCTTTTTAAGTTAATAAAAGAAAAGAAAAGAAAAGAAATGAAAATGATAATTCTACCATTGTTTTCCGTTCATTATATTTTGTTTTGTTATGCTTGTAAATAAAGGATGGTGTAGGCAAGAAAATTGTACCTTATTCGACTAAGGTTTTGAATTGGTTTAAAATGTTAAAAATCCACAAAGAGTGAGAAATGATCTAGAGGGGAGAAGAATGGGTAGGCGATCATCTAGGCAACACGTGGCAGAACTTTAGAGTCTTCTTGTGTGTGTCTTGGAATGTCAAAGAATCCAGTCCTTTCCTTTTGAAATGAGGGGGTTATTTATAGAGGTGACCTATCTAATAAGTGATCATGTGTCTGACACATGACTTGGTCATGTGCCTGACATGTGACCTCATGTCAAATACTAGAAATGCCCCTAGTTGTCCAAAAGTGATGCCTAAATCGTCCCATTCTTCTAACCGCCAATCCAAATCCTTGAACCATTTCCCATTTGAAGTTGTCTCCCCAAGTCTTCTGCTTAGGGACTTACAGAGACCTTTTTAATTTCGAATCAAATTATCGTTGCGTTCATCAAATATCGTTTTCCTTACGTTCCATCTTCATGTTCTGCTCCAAAGATTTATAGAATGATATCCCCGATCCAAGCTTTGATGGAGCCCTAGGGAGGCCAGCTCTAAAGGGCCGAACCCTAAGGGGACATACCTTATGCTTGTCCTTCCTTTGCTCTTTCTTGTTCATTCTTGCATGTTTCACTCGTCTCTCATCCTTTCGTCACAATCCTTCACCCTTTGAGTAGCTTTCTATATCACAAAGGACTTGAGGGAGATCATTCCTCAGTCTCCATGTGTTTCTCGTATCTTTTTTTAGTTTTAATTATCTTGATTGTCATGATAACCAAAGTTCGATCGAAAAATCACTTAAGAGCTCATAAAGGAGTGTGCCTCCTAGGGGCCAAACCCTAGGGGGAAGGCCAAACCCTAGGGGTCAAACCCTAAGAGGAGCACCCTTGAGTTCTTCTTTTTCTCATTTCTTCCATTCTTCGTTCGGTCGTTTCACTTGCGTCAAGAAAGAAAATCCATCGAAATAAGTTTGAAGAGTTGAAGCTCTAGGGGGCTGAACCTTAGGGGCCGAACCCTAAGGTGGGCAAACCCCAAGGTGACCGAACCCTAGAGAGGAAAATCCTGGGGGGGGGGGGGGGGTCCTTGTGACGCCCCCAGATCTATACTCCCACGGTATCCGATCCGGTGTTCACAATTAATCAATTAATATAACGCATACAAATTTATACACCCACGATATCTGATTTGATGCTTATATCTAATCGAACTACTATACAAATATTAAAAGATAGAATTCCCATAGATCCAAGGTTCACAGTGTTAGTTCCCAGAGGCACAATAGTTATTTAGAAAGGGGGGTTGAATAGATATTTTTAAATTTTTTTACAAGATACTTGTCAAATTTGATAATGATTTAAACACATCGAAATTTGAGATTTGTTTGTTTTCCCTTTAAGATAAAACGAGTTAATAGGATATAAGCAGTTATGACAGATATAACAGTTATGGCAAGAATATAAGAGACACGGTGTTTTTAAGTGGTTCAGAGCACTCAAGGCTCCTAGTCTACTCATCTACTCCTTGAGTAGGAAATCCACTAAGGATATCTTTACAATCTTTGAATCTCACAGATTCCTTTAAAGACCAGAAATCTTGGAACTTCTTAGTTCACTTTAGAACTCTTCAAGTCCAACAGACTTGGTACTTCTCAGTTCACTTAGAATTCTTCAAGTTCTTCTGACTTGGAACTTCTTACTTCACTTAAAGATAGTTGAGTTCTTGAATGATGCTACTCAGTTGACGTTAAGCTTGTGTTCGAATGAACTGAGTAGCTGTGCAAGCTTTCTTTTTAGATCGTAGAGTTGAGCGTTGAGTGTTTTTCAGCGTTTCGTTGTATGCTTGTTTATTTCTTGCATCTCTTTCTGTTTTGTATATAAGGTGTCTTTGAAATGCATCCGTTGAAGCATTAATTGTATTTGACATTTCTGAGCACTGATGGTAACTTTATGCAAATCTTCTGTTTAGCCATTTGACCCCACTGACACAGCAGACTGCTATCTCACCTAACACCTGAAAAGGTGTTTTCTGCTAACCCATAGTACTTTCCTTAGGTTCTTCAATACGGCTCTTTGTTATATACTAAGGATGACTGTTGTGTCATTGGGACTCCCAAGGATTTCAACATTTATAATCCATTCCACATTTGTTGTGATTTATTTTTAAACAAATGAACAAGGCTTGATGCTTATGATACAGACAGATGATGCTCTACGATCATGATCGTGGTGTCCTGCCACATTGGTTGCTTGATCCGATGCTGATAGAAGAGAACACTACGATTTCTCTTAAGCACTGGTAGACTACGATCTTTGCTTGCTTGATTTTCAGACTCTACGCTTTCGAGAACACACTACGATCTTTGAGTTGGCTTGACATGCATTTGGACCACTCTACGATTTCGGGAGAGGCCCTCAAAGGCAGACACACTGCGATTTTTGATGTTCTACGATTCTGCCTTGGCTTCTACAATATTTTGATCAGCTCGATACACTACGATTCTGTTGAAGCCTATTTATTACATCTCAAGACATAGATCAACCTAAAAGCTTTGATCTTTTCTTCTATACATTCATTTACAGAATGATAAACATTAAAGCTCAGATCAACCTAACAAGTTGATCTACCACTAAGTCCTTATACATGTATTCCTTGAAGGACTTTACATATAATCATGAATATTTACTTTCAACATCAAATTTAAATATGCAATTTCCCAACAATCTCCCCCTATTTGATGTTGACATAACCAAGGAGATTTGTATCATGGTCATCAATTTCTAGATGCAGTTGCTAGAAAGTAAATATGACTTAGTGTTTCAGTGAGCAGCTGAAATCTCTAGAGAATAAGCATAAATTTATTGATGTTTGTAAAGACAGATATTACATTAAAGCTTAGTTACATCAATAAGCAATGAGTTTCAACTTATCTCTATTTCTTCTGCCTTTTTTTCCTTGGAGGATTAGCATGCTTTGCAGTTCTCCTTCTCCTGCTGGCTTCGTGCAATATCTTCCAGCTCGCTTTGACTCAGCTTTTTTGCACGATCATGTATGTAAGAACCCGAATTTTTAGAAAATATTAAAATAAGAATTTAATAAATAAAATTCTTAAAGCATGAGATGAGTTCGAACAAGAATATATAAATGTGTTACGAGGTATGTGATATTGTGTTACATAGGGTAATATGAGCTATGTAATAAGTGATGTTGTGTGTAATATATATTTGTTATAAATTGTAGGGATGAATTAGTAAAGAAGATGGATAGAAATTTATCTATCTATATTAAATAATTTATGTGAAATTATTTTATCATAGTAAGTTGGTGACATTAAATATCTTTGATAATCACCAATTCCTTGAGTATATGTACGAGTAGGTATCAAGTCTAAGGCAGTGCAACTGTACCCTTTAATGGTGGATGTATAGGAGCTGGGCTAAACGATTCCTTTAGAGAGCGGATGTATATACAAATTAGTAACCGATCTAACTCACTGTGAAAATAGTTTAGACGAGATGGAAACTAATTTGTTGGTTGTTTGTGGGAAACCACTCAGTGTACTATATTGAATACCATTAAAGACTCGATGTGTGCTAGGTTTGGACTTGTATATATGTACATTGTTGACGAGATAAGAAAATTGATATATCTTTAGATAAATATTGGTTAGAGAATTATTGACTAATATTAGGATATGGTTAAATGTATAGATTAAAGAAAGGAGAGTTGAACTTGACGTTTAATCTCTAAATTATTGAATAATATAGTCATTGGAGATTTATTTTGGTTAGTATAATGAGATTGCATGTAGGGAGCATGTTAAAGAATTTGCGAGTTAAGTTCTGTTTTGTTAAAGCACAACATGTCTATGTCCTAACTTAAGGTAGCGCAACCGCGCCACTCTCAAGCCTAAGACCAGTGCGGCCGCGCCGGTCTGTAGACAGTTCAAGATGAGTTGTGTAATCTGAACTATATGGGTTGTATATTAATGGCTAATCTGGTATCATATGGGTCATATTTGATATTTATAGTGTCCATGAACGGATTGAGATAGCAAAGCATGAATTGAATGAGAGTTAGTTATGGAAATTAACTAAACAAGAATAAAAATTGGTTAACTTAAATTAAGTTGAAAATTATATTATGGAATAATATAATTTGAGTATTAAAGCCTTGTGTGATAATTGCATGTGTTAGTTCCTAGTAGGCACAAGTTATCTAGAAGGGGGGAGGGGGGTTGAATAGATATTTGAAAATCTTTTCTCTTTAAACTTGTTCTTAGATAATGATTAAAACTTAACGGAATTAGTATTTGTTTTCATCTTCTTTACCAAGCAATGGAGTTATGAGCGAGTAAGGCAGTTATGAAAGATATAACAGTTATAGCAGATATAGCATGAATGTAAATGACACAGTTGTTTTTAAGTGGTTCAGAGCACTCAAAGCTCCTAGTCCACTCTTCTACTCAACAAGTAGGAAATCCACTGAGGATGTCTTTTACAATCTTCTGAATCACACAGATTCCTTCTAGACCAGCAGTCTAGGAACTTCTCTAGTTCACTCTTGAACTCTTCAAATCCAGCAGAATTGGTTTTCTTATAGTTCACTACGAACTCTTCAAGTCCAGCAGACTTGGTACTCTTCTTCAGTTGATTGATAGTTGTTGAGTTCTTGATGGTTGCTACTCGATTCTTTGTAAAGCCTTTGGTTCGTTAAGAACTGAGTAGCTGAGCAAGCTTTGCAATATCTCAGATCGTAGAGTTGAGCTTGAGAGAGATGTTCACGTTGTTTGATTAATGCTTGCTTGTTTCTCTCTCATCTGTCTGATCTGTATATATGTGATGTTGAAAACTATCCGTTGGATCCATCCGTTGTGGCATTAAATGCATCTGAACTTTCTATACTGTGATGGAGACATTTACGCATCATCTTCCAATTACGCATTACGCCCATGACACCGCATCTTGCTTTCTCACCTACCACCTGAAAAGGTATTTTGTCCCTCTTACCCATGGTACTATCTTTAGCTTCTTCACTACACTTCTTTGTTGCATACTAAGGATATTTCATATATTCTGGGACTGATGAGCACTGCAGCATCTGGGATCCATTCCTCACTTGTTAAAAACACAGATCATGAGGCTCGACGTTTTCTGACATGAGACAGATGATGCTCTATGATTTAGATCGTGGTGTTGTACGATTTAGATCGTAGTGTCTTTGACATCTTTGCATACTACGAAGCTATTAGTTCGAGAGCACTACAATTTCCCTTCATCCTTCGCACACTACGATCTTCTCTTGCTCGTGTTGTTGACTCTACGTTCCCGAGAGCACACTACGATCATTGACTTGTAAAACTTCATGTTTCCTTCAGCATACTGCGATCGTAGAGTTGGCTTGGCAAACGTTGGGACCACTCTACGATTTTCGAAGAGTCCTCTTCAAGACAAGCACACTACGATCTTTAGGCTCTACGTTTTCTGCCTTGACTTCTGCAATATTGATCAGATGGATGCACTACGATTTCTTCAAGACTAATCTATTACATCTTAAGATCAACCTAACAGTTTTGATCTTTCTATCTATACATTCTTTATCAGAATGGTACACGTTGAAAGCTTAGATCAACCTAACAATTTTGATCTATCACTAAGTCCTTGTACATATATTCATTTAAGGACCTTACAAATAATCATGATCATATACATTTAAAACATCAAATCATAATATGCATTCTCCCAACAATCTCCCCCTATTTGATGTTGACATAACCAAGGAGATTTGTTATCATGATTATTAGTAACTAGATGCATTTGCAGGAAATTTAAACATGACTTAGTATTTCAGTAAGCAGCTGAAATTTCTAGAGAATAAGTATGAATTTATTGATGATCAGAAGATATTACAATTCAGCATTACATCAATAGGAAATTTAAGTTTTAACTTATCTCTATTTCTTTGACCTCTTATTTGGAGGTGGGTTGGCATACTCCTTAGCCCTTCTTTTCATTTGAGCTTCCTCATTTCTTGCTAACTCTTCCAGCTCGCTTAGACTTAGAACTGGATTTTCTTCATGTCTGCGCATGAATGCAGGATCTCCAATTGGCATTCTTATACGTACAATAGACACGTCTTGTGAGCTAGGAGTTGGCTCCTGATGACTTAGAGGAATAGCTGTTACAATTTCATGCGGACCAGATCGTTGAGTCTGATGATGTCTTGCAGGAGGGCTTCGTGATGTCTGAGCATGAAATTGACTTCTCCCCCTTTCTTGAGTTTCATGGCCTCTTCCTCTGCCTTGGCCTCCTTGATCTCCTTTCCCTTTATTATTCTCCCACTTTATGTCAGCATCAAGGGTTCGAATATCGGCAGACAGCCGATTAACTCCTTGAATAAGCTCATTCAGTTGGCTTTGGATTTGAGCAATGTCCTCTCTATTTTCTTTGATCTATTTTTCAGCTCTAGCTTCTTTATTTTGGAGGACTGTCAGAATCATATCATTATGCTTCTCCTGATTGGCATAAGATTTCTGGAAGTCATAGACAGAGGCTTTCAAGTTGAGAATATTTTCCAACATAATTTGATGTTGACGATCTTGGTATTTCTGCATTTGAAGTCTGACCTCTCTTTTTTTTGCGACAACTTTGAAGTGGATCTCATCTCATGTCGATATACTCTTGAATCTCTTTATAATTTCCCTTAGCCTCTTTGTAAGCTCGGTATTCATAGTGCCGGGAGATTATTTGCGGTTTGTGATCATTTGATTGATTGGGATATTGATGAGATCAGAGTGAGTTTCCAGGCTTGCTTCTATAGACTTGACCATTTTTTCAGAGGTGTCTTTCAAGTCATCCTTGGTAGGCAGGCTTGGGAGAGTATCATTTTCTTGAGGATTATTCATTGGAGGGGTTCTTGGTTGAGATTGATCTTGCAGATTGTAAAGAGCGAGATCAAGACTGAAGTAGTCATGTGATGTGGAGGATGGTATATCAGCTGGAGGGGCTTGGGTTTGGATATCTGGGATAGGTTTCTCTACGATTTCAACATTGGACTCTATGATGTGGCTTAGGTCTGGAATCGTAGAGTTGGTGATTTGAGGGAGCAGGGTAAGGTTGACTTTTTCTGGTTCTTCAGTTACAGAATTTTGGGATTTTGCAACTGGAAACTGATTTACTGGATTAAGAGTTACTTCTAGCCATTTAGGAAATCATAGAAATAGCTAAATGAAGATGATGGCAGGTGATTAACTCTAAAACTGGTAGGGATAGACAATACCTCAGGTTTATCTTTTGATGAGGAATGGTTGGTAAGCAGCTTTTTGGCAAAGATGACTTTCCCTGGAAATCCATTAGCCAGAATTGAGATTGCTGGATATTCCTTGAAGCTCCAGAACATGCGATCCCATGAGTTCAGGATTTGAGCATGATGGTATGCCATCATGGGTATGTAGGAAAACAGTTGAGTGTACATATAGCTCCTAAATCCATCTTTCCCTACACCAGTGATTTCAAGCTCATCATTATCATCATCTTTTTCTTCTTCGTTTTCTTCTGAAGATTCCATTATCTCAATGGTCTCTGGAGGGTTTGGCATTGGCTCAATTTCATCTTAAGCAAGGACCTCTTCTTCAGCCATTGGGATGTCATGAGGCTCCCCCTCAGCATGAACATCTTCTTGGAGGTTTAGAAACTCCCCCTCAGCTGGTATATCTTCTTGAGCTGAAGACTTCTCCCCCTCAGCTGGTGTATACTCAATCATGAGAATTTCAGGGATCTCCCCCTCAGCTGGAGCATCTTCTTCTAAGTTTGCTTGGGACAATTCTACTTTTGCAGCCATACTCTTGGCTTCCTTCTTCAGCACTTTTTCATTTTCAAGAATATACTTCTTGACCAGCTTCCTCTTTGATTTGCTGGGTTTAGCCACCATTTCTGGATTCTCTTGAGTCTTTGCTTTGCCATGTTTAACAGCCACTCTTCTTGAAGCAACTTCTTCCATTTCTGCCACACTTGGCCTGGTCTCAGAGAACAGCAGAGACTCTACGATCGAAGAAACTGTTGGTCTTTTAGACTTATGACCAATTTTGTTCTTCTTTAGGATCTGTGATATGGTGGCTTGATCCTCTTCAGCTTCTTCTTGTTGTTGCATCTTCCTTAGCCTCCTTAGAGTCTCCATGTCAGAGAACTCTACAGGAATGTCAGTTGTAGATCCTTGATGCTCTTCAATTTGTCTTGCCCTTAGCTTTCTCTTGCCCTTGCTTTTTCTGGCAAGAGTAGAGGGTTCTCCCTTATCTGCTTCTCCTTCTTCTTCAACTTCTCTGACAACAGACAAGCCTCCTGGAAAGCCTGCCTCCTTTAGTTCCCCAGTTCTCCCACTGGACTCTGTCATCATTCGAACATACTCATCAGGGTTCCTTTCCTAGTTTTTAAACACCTGCTGGGTCATTCTTCGATTTGGGTTGATGGCTTCTCCTTCATCATCCCCTATTTTGTCACCCAGTGCAGATTGCAGAATGATGCTTATGAATCTCCCATACAACATCTTCAGAGTGCTCTTTGATTTCTTCGATTTGACGATCCACTTGCCGATCCACTCAAGCAATACAACCCCATAGTTGAGTTGTGTACCATGAACCATGGCCGTCATGAGCTTAAGCTGAGTCTCATTTACCGAGTCATGACCTGAGCTTTTACAGCAGATGCATTTCCCAATAATGTCAGCCAAAAATTCGTACCTCTGAGGGAACTCCTTCTTTTTGTAGCCTTTCACAGAGGGGTTCTTTTTGTTATGCATTTTCTTCAGTCCCTCTTGGAAGCCTATGCTGTCTAGAAATGGGTGCCCCATGTTCTTGAAACCTAGGGCCAGATTGAAGTTTTCTTCCCTTAGCCTCATTTCAACTCCTCTTACTCGTGTAGTGATGGTGTTGTGTTTGTACACTCCATTCTTGTAGAACTCCTTCACTAGCTTGGGATAGATGAGGGTGTCGGTGCTCAGCGCCTCTTTGAGACCTGCCTTCTTCAGTAGCATTAAGGTCTTGTGAAATTTTGGTGGAGCATCCTTGAACTCATCGAAATAAAGTTTGTAGCCTAAAATTACATTTGAAGCAGCCATTGATTCTGTAGTTGAGAAGTGGGATACGACTGAGCTTTCTTTTGATTTAGGGTTTTGCTTTGAGAGAGAGAGAGATAATCTTTTGAACTTCAGATTTCAAAAACATGGTTCCAATTTGTACTTATAGCTTCCCTCTCTCTTTTTGACTTAGTGGGACAGGTGTCACCTTTTGCTTGGCTCTACGATTTTGACTGTGCATGAATGTACTGATTTGCCCTTTGAGTCCTCAGAGCTGAGATGTCCTTAGGATGACTACGATCGTAGAGGTAGTCTTCTGGTTGTTGAGTCTGTCCTGCGATAGTCTAGTCTGTCCGACAGTCGTTGAGTCTGATCACAATTCGTAGAGTCTGTCCTACGATTGTCGAGTCTGTCCAGCAGTCGTTTAGTCTGATCACCATTCGTAGAGTCTGTCCTATGATCATTGAGTCTGTCCGGACAGTTGTTGAGTCTGATCACCATGATAGTTGAGTCTTTGCTACGATCGTTGAGGTAGTTGTCTGTTCGGCTCTACGATCGTGAACTTTCCTTGATCATGTCTACGATTTTGAGTACAACCTTTATATCTGTAGTGGTTAGCACAATTTAGAGCATACATTTCATGGTTGAAGATTTAGCATGCCTAGCTCACTTATTAACTTGTTAAATCTGGATTCATCTAGTGGTTTTGTAAAGACATCAACAAGTTGATTTTCAGTAGTGATATATTGTAAAGATATAGTTCCATTTTGCACATGATCCCTAATGAAGTGATACCTTATTTCTATATGCTTGGTCCTAGAATGCATGACAGGATTATGAGTTATTGCTATGGCACTTGTGTTATCACAGTGTATGGGAATAGATTTGAAATTGAACTTATAGTCAGCTAGCTGATTTCTCATCCATAGGATCTCGAGCACGATGAGTTGCCAAAGTGACAATATATTCAAACCTCTACGGTTAAGTAGACCTTTGAGTTTTGCTTTTTGCTAAACCAGACACAAAATCTATTTCCAAGAAGTTGACAAGTGCCACTGGTACTTTTTCTATCTATTTTGCATCATGCAAAATCAGCATCTGTGTATCCTATCAGTTCAAATGAGGATTCCTTGGGATACCACAGCCCCAAGTAGGGTGTACCCTTGAGATACCCAAAGATCCTCTTTACAGCAGACAAATGTGACTCTTTAGGGTTAGCCTAAAATCTAGCACATATGCATGTTGCAAACATTATATCCGATCTCTTTGGCGATTAGGTATAAAAGAGACCCGATCATACCTCTCATATTGGGTGATATCAATACTTTTACCTTTCTCATCCTTGTCGAAGCTTGGTTGCGGGGAGCAATTGGTGTTTTTCATGGGAGAGGTGATTCCATGCCATACTTCTTTAGTAAGTCTTTGATGTATTTAGCTTGGTTGATGAATATTCCTTCATCAGTCTGCTTCACTTGCAGTCTAAGGAAGAAATTCAGCTCACCCATCATGCTCATTTCAAACTTGCTCTGCATTAGCTTAGAGAATCTCTTACATAGCTTTTCGTTAGTAGAACCAAAAATGATATCATCAACATATATTTGAACTAGCAAGACTTTGTCTTTATGCTTTCTAAGAAATAGTGTGGTATCCACTTTACCTCTAGTGAACCCATTTTCTATTAAGAAGTTAGTCAGTGTTTCATACCATGCTCTAGGTGCTTGTTTAAGACCATACAAAGCTTTATCTAATCTATAGACATAATTAGAAAGAGATGGATTGATGAAACTTGGAGGTTGTTCTATGTAGACTTCTTCTTGAAGCTCTCCATTTAGAAATGCACTCTTGACATCCATCTGGAAGACTTTGAACTTCATGTGGGCAGCAAAGGCAAGAAAGATTCTAATGGCTTCTAGTCTGGCAACGGGTGGAAATGTCTCATCATAGTCAATACCTTCTTCTTGAGAATAGCCCTTTGCCACTAATTTTGCCTTATTTCTGGTGATGACCCCATCTTCATCCATTTTGTTCCTGAAGACCCACTTGGTTCCTATGATAGGATGACTCTTTGGTCTTGGTACCAATCTCCACACTTTGCTTCGTTCAAATTGGTTGAGTTCTTCCTGCATGGCTTCTATCCAACTGGAGTCTTCCATAACATCCTCTATCTTCTTTGGCTCTATCTGTGATATGAAGCTTAAATAAAAGCATTCATTATGAGTAGCAGCTCTTGTTTTAACTCTTGCACTTGGATCTCCAATGATTAGATCCTGAGTATGATCCCTTGCCCATCTGTTCCCTGCTGGGACATCTGTCCTGATGCCTTCCTGTCTTAGGTCTTCAAGGTCTATCTCTTCTTCTTGAAGTGGAGGCTCGCTGTCTTGGATGGATCTCTCTACGATTTCATTATCATGCTCTACGATTTCACTATCTGGTACTACGATCGTAGTGTTGAGCTCGACGACGATTGCATTTAGTAGTGTATCCTTTATCGATTAAGTAGTGTCTAGAGGCACTACTTTATCTGAGTCAGTTTCATCAAAGATGATGTGTATTGAGACTTCGACATTCAGTGTCTTCTTGTTGAACACCACAGTAAGCTTTCTTTGCATGGCATATCCAAGAAAGATCCCTTCGTCTGACTTGGGCTGGAATTTTGTTAGATACTGCTTTCCATTGTTGAGAATATAACATGCACAGCCAAAGACATGGAAAGAGCTGACACTTGGCTTCCTTCCTTTCCACAGTTCGTAGGGTGTCCTTTTGATCGTAGAGTGAATTAATGATATGTTCTGTGTGTTGCATGCAGTGTTGACTTTTCCGCCTGAAGTATTCAGGCGAGCAGTTTTGCTACTAGTAGTGTCCTTCCAGCCTCTATCAGAGTTCTGTTCTTTCTTTCAGCAACTCCATTTTGTTGAGGAGTTCGTGGGCTGAGAAGTTATAGTGATGCCATTGTTGCGAAAGCGAGAACTTGTCTATTTAGAAATCGAATTCTCTTATATGATCACTCCTTATTACCTTGATTTTCTCTCATTTCTCATTCATCACCAGTCTGAACATCTTGATTAATTCGGAGCTCATTTCATCCTTTGAAGTTAGGAAGAATATCCATGTGAATCTGGTGTAGTCGTCGACTACTGACCAAAGAGAGTATCTTTTCCTCTAAGGCCGGTTGTTGGGATTGGCCCAAAGAGATCCATGTGGAGCAAATGCGAGGGCTTGTCGATGGAGTTAGCGATCTTGCTCTTGAATGAGCTTGGTTTGCTTTCCAAGCTGGCAGGCGTTGCATGTCCTTTCCTTCACAAAGTTGAACTTGGGTAGGCCAGCTACAAGATCTTTTGATGCCAGTTTGGACATGTTTTTGAAGTTTAAGCGAGACAGCCTTCTATGCCATAGCCAGCTTATTTCCTCGGATGCTTTTGCCAGAAAACATATTGTTTCATCAGAGCTTAGTTGACCAAGATCTACTATGTAGACATTTCCTTCTCTTGTTCAGGTTAGCTTTATGGCAGATGTCTTTAAATCTCTGACTTGACATTGATTATTGAGAAATGTTACTTGGTGACCCTTGTCGCAGAGTTGGCTGATGCTTAGAAGGTTGTGTTGAAGTCCTTCCACATAAGCTACTTTGTTGAAAGATACTGAACCATTGCCAGTAGAGCCATATCCTCTTGTCTTGCCCGAGCCGTTATCTCCAAAGATGACTGAGGGACCCTCCTTTTCTACATAGTTGGATAGTAGAGCTTTGTTCCCTGTCATATGCCTCGAGCAACCACTGTCCAGATACCATGTTGAGGTCGTGGAGCTCTTTTCCTGTCAAAACATTTGAAACTTCATTTTGGTACCCATATTTGCATGGGTCCTTCTTTGTTAGTGCTTTTGGGGACCCAAATTTGTCTAATCTTGGGTCTCACATGCATGGAATTATAATAACACTTTGTAGCCCTATGACCATATTTATTGCATATGAAACATCTATTATAATGCATGCCTGTTTGTGTGTGGTGATTCATCTTCCACTTGGACTTGTGTGGTTCCTTAGTTAACCTTACATTAAACCGATTCTCTTTCTTCCACGTGTCCTTAGGTTTCATAAATAGTGATGAGTGTGCCTTACCTCTCTTGTACCTTCCCGGTTGATTAAGTAGAGTTGGTTTTGTTTGACTCTACGATTCTTGAGGTTGGTAAGTAGAGGTTGGATTCTATTTTACTTGATGAAACCCGGGACGACGTGAGATCCTTTACTTCTCTGAGTATAACTAGAGACAGGTGAGAACAAGGTTGAACTGGTTCTTCCAACTGTGAGGATTTCATAAAAGCAATGCCTCTACCAAAACTTGAGACATTACTAGTGCTAGTTTCCATTGTCTTTTCCACACTTAGCTCGAGATGGATTCCCAAAGCTAAGCCTATTACATCGAATGTGCTTCTCGACTAGAGAGCGAGCGGTCCATGGATGATGAGGATCTGTTCCATGCAGAGATAGTCTTCTCTAGATCCTCAATTTTAGAGGTTAGCTTAGACTCTCTTTGTGCATGATGTGTGTTTTTCTGTTTTAAAGTTTCATTCTTAGCTTCAAGCTTGGAGAGAAGATTAGTACTTAGAAGGGCTGTTTCAAGCTCTTCTTGAACTTTCTTCTTCTCCTCTTGATGAAGTGAATGATCTTTAGACAAGACTCTGAACCACTTCATGTATTGATGTAGGTCAGTGGTTATGCCATGCAAAGCAATTCTGAAGTCACTTATATCTACATCAGGAGAATTAAAATCAAATACCTCATCGATACTTACATCATGTATGTTTAGAGTTTGTTTGTCCTTTGCATGTTTGGCCATTAAGCACATATTGGCCAAATGTGGTTCTTCCTCATCTCCGGAGTCTGCATTTGAGTCATTATCTGAATCACTCCACGATCCTCCAGCAACCAGGCCTTTGTCTCTTTTCTGAGGCCTCTTGGTTCCTTTGTATTCTTTCTTTGCATGAGATTTCTTCTTTAGTTCTTATTTGATAGGCTTGTTGCAGTTGGCAATGAAATGACCAGGTTTCTTGCAGTTGTAGCATAAATCATTCATTTGTTCTGGTGGCGTGAATTCTTGACTTTCTTTGGCTTCACGGGATTACGCCTTGTCGCATGAACCTTCTTAGTCTCTTTACCAGCATAGCAAAGTCATCGTCATCGTCTTCATCATCATCAGAGTCAATCTCAGTTATGACTTTTGATACACCTTCATTTTCCTTGAGAGCAACACCCTTATCCTTTCTTCTTCCTTCTGATAAGGTTTGGTAGCGTTGGGTCGAACTCCGGTTAAATCGTCGGAAAGATTTCCATATAGTTGTTGAACTGTCATCTCATTAAGATTCTTTGATTCTCTTATTCTTTGTGGTCTTTGTATCCCACCTGCTCGGTAGGGCTCTCATGAACTTTATGGTTAGATCCTTGTTAGGATAGATCTTCCCATATGCTCGTAGAGAGTTGAAAGCGAGCGTTGAATCTTTTATAGGTTGCGATCCACGTTTTCTCCACCTTACATGGCGAAAATTTTATACTTCTTTGTGTCGGGAGGCCGCTTGTTCTCTTTGACTTCTTGATTCCTTCGTGCATAATCAACGATTGCTTCCCAAACTTCCTTAGTTTGTTTTTTTTGTTTACAACATTTTCAAACAGATCGTTCTCTAAGGATTGGAACAGGATGTTCTTCGCCTTTTTATCAAGTTGGACATCTCTCTTCTCTGTGTCTGTCCATTCTTCTTTAACTTTGATTTATACTCTATTTGGATCGTCAATGGTTGGTGCAAGCTTTGTTTGTATATAGGGCCCATTAAGAACAGTCTCAAATAGTTCTTCATCTATTGAGTCCATGTATGCTTGCATCCTGAATTTCCAGTTAGCAAATTTATCCTTGCTGCAAATTGGTGGCTTGCTGCCTCCCCCGGTCCTGGATTTGCTTGGTACGAGTGCCATCTGGATCTACTAAAGCGTGTAAGCTGTAAAATAGAACCTGCTCTGATACCAATTGTTAGTTCCTAGTAGGCACAAGTTATCTAGAAGGGGGTTGAATAGATATTTGAAAATCTTTTCTCTTTAAACTTGTTCTTAGATAATGATTAAAACTTAGCGGAATTAGTATTTGTTTTAATCTTCTTTACCAAGCAATGGAGTTATGAGCGAGTAAGGCAGTTATGGCAGATATAGCAGTTATAGCAGATATAGCATGAATGTAAACGACACGATTGTTTTAAGTGGTTGAGCACTCAAAGTTCCTAGTCCACTCTTACTACTCAACGAGTAGGATATCTACTAAAGATGTCTTTTACAATCTTACGAATCACACAGATTCCTTCTGAACCAGCCAGCTCAGGAACTTCTCTAGTTCACTCTTGAACTCTTCAAGTCCAAAGCAGACTTGGCTTTCTTACGATTCACTATCTAACTCTTCAAGTCCAAAGCAGACTTGGTACTCTTCTTCGATTGATTGATAGTTGTTGAGTTCTTGATGGTTGCTACTCGATTCTTTGTGTAAGCCTTTGGTTCGTTAAGAACTGAGTAGCTGAGCAAGCTTTGCAATATCTCAGATCGTAGAGTTGAGCTCGAGAGAGATGTTCACGTTGTTTGATTAATGCTTGCTTGTTTCTCTCTCATTTGTCTGATCTGTATATATGTGATGTTGAAAACTATCCGTTGGATCCATCCGTTGTGGCATTAAATGCATTTCAACTTTTTGTACTGTGATGGAGACATTTCTGCACATCTTCTGAATTCTGCATTCTGGCCCACTGACACTGCAGGCTGCTTTCTCACCTACCACCTAAAAAGGTATTTTGTCCCTCTTACCCATGGTACTATCCTTAGCTTCTTCACTACGCTTCTTTGTTGCATACTAAGGATATTTCATATATTCGGGGCCCGATGAGCACTGCGAAGATCTCGGGATCCATTCCTCACTTGTTGAAAACACAGATCATGAGGTTCGACGTTTTTGACATGAGAAAGATGATGCTCTACGATTTGGATCGTGGTGTTCTACGATTTAGATCGTAGTGTCTTTGACATCTTTGCATACTACCGAAGCTATTAGTTCGAGAGCACTACGATTTCCCTTCATCCTTCGCACACTACGATCTTCTCTTGCTCGTGTTGTTGACTCTACGTTTCCGAGAGCACACTACGATCGTTGACTTGTAAAACTTCATGTTTCCTTCAGCATATTGCGATCGTAGAGTTGGCTTGGCAAACGTTGGGACCACTCTACGATTTTCGAAGAGTCCTCTTCAAGACAGGCACACTACGATCTTTAGGCTCTACGTTTTCTGCCTTGACTTCTGCAATGTTGATCAGATGGATGCACTACGATTTCATCAAGACTAATCTATTACATCTTAAGATCAACCTAACAGTTTTGATCTTTCTATCTATACATTCTTTATCAGAATGGTACACGTTGAAAGCTTAGATCAACCTAACAAGTTTGATCTATCACTAAGTCCTTGTACATATATTCATTTAAGGACCTTACAAATAATCATGATCATATACATTTAAAACATCAAATCATAATATGCATTCTCCCAACAACATGATATTCAATTGAATAGAAAGAATTAATTCACTTACATAAAATTGTGAATTAATATATGCGCATTACATGAAGAAAATTAAATGACTATGTTAATTAAATATGGTATTTTCATATATTACATAATATGAAAATATATGAAAGGATTTAATACTTGAAAGATGATAATGGAAAATGGGTGATGAATAATAGAAGAAAACCAATATATATATATATATATATATATATATATATATATATATATAAGTGAATATTGGTTAGAGATTTATATATTAGATTAATATTTGAAATGCGGCTAAATGTAAAGGTTGAAGAAGTTGTCTTAGACAATCAAATAATTATACTTATAATTGTATAATTTAAATAATGGAGTAAAGGTTAATTATTTTAAGGGTAATGATTATTTTTGTATTATAAGTATAAGTTCATATTATATAATCATTTAAGGTAATTAAATGTTAAAGTAAAGTGTGACACAAACTTTATATTAAATAAATAATAAAATAATATGGAATTGGGGAAAAGACAAACGTGGCCTAGACCCCTAATGTTTTATTATAGAAATAATGAGCCTTGTGTGGCCTGGGTATTAAAGTTAAACCAGACTAAAGGTTTAACTGGAATTATTAAAAGAGAATTAATGACTGATAATAATCATTGTGATATTTAAATGTGAAAAGAAATAATGGGTTGGGAATACCCAATTGAATTATACTTAGTCCAATTAAAATATTATTTGGACTAGCCCAAATGTACATGGATTATATGAAATGGAAATATATTAAATCCCTAATTTTCACATTATAATAACTATTGTACATTAAGATTATATTTTTGGGAGTTAAAGTAGCTAGACTAAGCTTTAGTGCTGAGAGTTAGCCTTGTCCCAAAATAAGTGTCATTTATCAATACATGAACAGTGGCCTAATATTACATTGCGTAAAAGTTAGTCGGCGGTTAGAAGCTAAGTTAGTTGTGATGATGGCTACAAGGGAGCAGTTGGCCAACTCTTGAATATCTGTTGGTTACTCTCATTTCCCATAGAATCAAACATGGGTGCAAAGCTATAAACTGGTCAATCAATTCTCCATAAATAGAAGCTTACCTTCCTTAGTTTTCTGCTGCATTGTCTGATAAGTCTAAGTTTTAGAGTGTGGGTTGCTGAGCAATTTTAGAAGTATAATCAGTGTGTGAGGAGTTCAATTCAAGCTTAAGGAGTTATAAATTCTATTTATGTTCTTGAATTGGGTTTTGATAAATTCTTGAGAATTAGAATGAATTCTTGTTAATTGGTTGTGAATTGTTATCATGATGTTATATGAGTTAGTGTGTAAGTTATGGAACCCATATGGTTGTTCTAAGCATGCTAGATTGAGGAATATATGTTTTGAGTTCTGCAATCTGCAGAAGCAGAGGCCATGTCTTGGCTTGCACCGAAGTGGCGCGTCCGCGCCACTTCCCAGTACAATCCCAGCGCAAAAAAACTTGTTGGGTAAAATCTAATTACGCACAACACGCAAGTATACATGGTCAACACGTAATAAAGTGAAAGTAGAGTATCGTTCCCACGAGGAATTATGTAATAAAAATCACCAAGTACTAACCCGTAACCAACTCAATCTTATTTAAACGAATGAATTTCAAATTATATAAATTAAATTATTTAATTACACTAATTCTAATTACCACTAATTAAATTAAGATTACAGAGATTTAAGATCACAACTTCACTTATTGCTTCATTTAAGTTAACACACTTCTCATCAATAATTTTCTATCCTGAATTGTTAATCAAGAACACTAAAGCAGATAAAACCACCTCTCGATGCATAATACTCATACTCACTTAAATCCACAGATGATAGAATTAAGTAAGACACCCTAATTAACTAATCCACTATATCTCTATGTGAATTATAATTAAAAAAGATTTAAAGCACAAGTTCTCTATAAGATTACATATGGCGTAAAGGCATATCTCTATCCTAAACATGAATCATGAATTCCATCTATGTAGAAATCACAAACACATGCCATCATGATAAGATTTAAATCAATACTTTATCTCTCAAGTTCATATAGATTATCACGGTAATTGTTAGCTAGGCAATTAAGCAATTAAGTCCAAATCACAATAGACAATCCTCACAATAGAACATAATAATTGATAGCGAAGCATATTAAAATAAACTACACAATAAGACCCATTGTAATCTCAAACAAAGAATTAGTTCATTGAATTAAAACTAAGAATCCGCAATTGAATAATAATTAAATGATAAAGATAGAAGAAGATAAGAAGATATAATCTCTTGTCTGTAGATTTGATGCTCCCTCATTGCTCCTACTTTGAATCTTCAATGGTGTCCAAGTTGCTTTAATCTTCCAATCACATAAGAACTAGGGTTTTGATCCTAATCTACTCTAATATAATATAATGGAATCCTCCAAAACTAGCCTATCTCCCCCCCTCTTTGATGCCTCTCATCATGTATTTATAGTTGTAATGGACACCCAAACAAGTTAGGCAACTAAGAATCCTATTCTAGCTCAAATTGGACACCAAATAACCCAAAATGACTCTTTTCCCCATGACCTAGTGCGCCTGTCTCGCCCCTAAGTCATTTATAGCGTGGTGCAACTCTCAGAGCGATGGTTACGGTGGCCTAGCGCGGTCCGCTACTACTCTGCTTTTCTCAGAACGTCCTTTGGTAAAACAGACATAACTTTTGATCCGCTAGGAGTTACGGAGCCTGCTACCTATAAAATCGAAGATATCGACGAGATATACAACTTTCATGCTTTGAGGATTGACAGAATCCGTCCGGATCAAGGCAGAAATGGGGCTTGAATTAGATGCTATGTAAACGACAAACATGACAATTCTTAGCTTTGATCTTTGTTGATAAAAAGGTCATAACTCTCGCATCCGAACTCCGATTGGGATGATTCAAGATGTTTCGGAAAGCTAAGATGTAGATCTAAAATAAATTCTAAACTCCAAGCCAAGAACATGCATCCAACTTGGTGTTAAAAGTCCTTCAATATTCCCTTCTTGTATTTGCTTGCGTATTTTAGTCCAAAAGATGTCTGAATTCCTTTCCCTTGCTTCTTCATGCCAATGTCGTGTCATCGCCTACAAAATAACATAAAATGTATGAAACGTAACTAAGAAACATGAGATTAAGAAAATAATTCAAGTAATAGATACCGAATAAGTAGGTATAAAACCTACTTATCAAATACCCCCAAACTTAAACCTTTGCTTCTCCTCAAGCAAAAACACAAAAAAAAAACAATGATATGCAATGCAACTAATCTATATGGCTACGAATTCAGCAGTAATGACAAAAACAAGTCTATTCAACCGGCCTTAGAGAAATCAAATAAACACGATAATACATCATATCAAAACCAATCAATAACTTCTCAATCAATCATCAAATCTTAGACTGTTATCACTAATATAGTGCGTGTGTGCTCCACAACAATGTTAATTGATATAAATAAAATTTAACACATAATAAGTCTCTTCGAAGGCATCATAAAGATTAAACTCAAGAAATCCAAAAACAAGCTAGATCCAACTAAAATTAAACAATTACCAATATCGAGGGTCAACATGGGATACTTATGCTTCATTTTTCATCTACGGGGGCTTTTTGCTCTTTTTTCCCGTTTTATTCTTTTTTTTTATTCTTTTTTTCTCTCTCTTATAGTGAGTGCGTTTTATGCTCTATCTCACACCTGTGTTTATGGGGAGTGCATTTCACTCTTCTTCTCGACCCACCACAGGACTCAATTTATTCAACTCAATATCTTTTCTTCTTTTTTTTCTTTTCTTAGAAGCTTATATAGCCCACTTTTTCCCCCAAACTTAGGTTCTTACCTAAATCTTCGCCTTCACTGCCTATCCTTGCCATTCTCTTATTTAAACTAGCATTATCCTTTAGAGTCCCATTATGTATCAATTTAAACTCAATCACTCAACAAGTTGTTTTTACGGTGATATCCTTATTATACAAGATTTAAACAGAAAAAGACTCAATTCCTAACAGGAAAGCACATCAAAGCTCTAATAGTCAGCACTATACTTGTCTACCCAATTCCAATCTCATCATTTACCAAAACAAACTGTAAATATTAAACAACTGGACTCATGCAAGATGTACTAAATGCTATATAAACATAGTAAAAAAACTACTAATTTTTCAATTTTTCAATTTTTTTTTCAAGAATGCAAAAACTAAATGTAACTATATGAACTACAATGTAAATAACTAACTATATGCAATACGACACTAAAATGCTCCCAAACATAAACTAGACATTGTCCTCAATGGCTAAGATAGGAAAAATTAAAAGAGAGGACTTCCCTGAAAATAAAGCATTTTCCTCCTTGTCTGCTAAGTCTGAAGAATAGGCCAGACACATTGGAATAGATCGGGAACCACACTTGAGTTGGACTTGACTAACCTGTGAATATATAGAAGCAAGCTTGTTAGATCCTAAGACATGCAAATTTATTAACTAATAATATAAAACCTAATAAAAATAATAAATAAAAATTAAACTTGGGTTGCCTCCCAATAAGAGCTTGATTTATAGTCCTTGAGCCAGACTTTTTTTGGTCAACGCTATCCAATTCCTCTTTGAAAGTTGAGGAATCCTCTATCCATTAGTAGCAAATAATCCTTTGGGAGGTTCCCACAAGCGATGGCCATAGCATCAAAGTCACCTAGCATGCTCTGACTCGGTATAATCTCCATGAAGAAGGGCAAATGACTAGGTGCTATCTGCACTGTGTTTGTGATCATATTTGGGCATGCAAGTGTGTAAAACACAATGGGCTCTTCGTCTATCTTCTCTTTCTCATCCCACCACGGCTTCATTATTGCACTCGCTCTTATGTCATAAAGAGCTTCGCCAATGACATGACTACCAAGTGGGCATGATTTTGCAAATCTAACTAGACCCTTGAACTTTGGTGGAGAAGGTACTTGAGGCATTAATAACATTGGCTCATCCTCGTTAGTACTCATAGTTAGTTCATCCCCACTTGTCTCCTCTGTTTCAACATCTCGTGGCACATCTAGTTGTAGATTTGGTTCGGGTACTTCATCAATCTCAGAATCCTCATCTTAAAACCAATTATTTTGAGGATAGTTGTTCAAGGCTTTAAACATTTGATCTATCTGATTCTGAAGATTTTGAATTAACCTCGCTTGATTTTGAATTTTCATCTCTTGATTAATCCTCCTCTCCTCTTGGTCATAGCTTAGCTAGACAATTAAGCAATTAAGTCTAAATCACAATAGACAATCATCACAATAGAACATAATAATTGATAGCGAAACATATTAAAATAAACTACACAATAAGATCCATTGTAATCTCAAACAAAGAATTAGTTCATCATTATTGAATTAAAACTAAGAATCCACAATTGAATAATAATTAAAAGATAAAGATAGAAGAAGATGAGAAGATAAAATCTCTTGTCTGTAGATTTGATGCTCCCTCCTTGCTCCTACTTTGAATCTTCAATGGTCTCCAAGTTGCTTCAATCTCCAAATCTAACAAGAACTAGGGTTTTGATCTAATTTACTCTAATCTAATATAATGGAATCCTACAAAACTAGTTTATCTCCCTCTCTTTTATGCCTCTCATCATGTATTTATAGTTCAAATGGACACCCAAGCAAGTTAGGCAACTAAGAATCCTATTCTAGCTCAAATTGGACACCAAATAACCTAAAACATCTCTTTTCCCGCGGCCTAGCGTGCCCCGCACTGCCTCTAAGTCATTTATAGCACGGTCCAGCCATCTTTGTGGCGAAGGTTACGGTGGCCTAAGCGTTCTTTTAGCGCGGTCCGCGCTACTCTATTTTCTACTACGACGTCCTTTGGTAAAATAGGCATAACGTTTGATTCGCTTGGAGTTACGGAGCCTGCCACCTATCAAATCGAAGATATCGACGAGATCTATAACTTTCATTCTTTCAGGATTGACAAATTCGAATTGTATGAAGGCGGAAATGGGCTCTTCGTCTATCTTCTCTTTCTCTTCCCACCACGGCTTCATTGTTGCACTCGCTCTTATGTCATAAAGAGCTTCGCCGACGACATGACTACCAAGTGGGCATGATTTTACAAATCTAACTGGACCCTTGAACTTTGGCAGAGAAGGCACTTAAGGCATTAATAACACCGGCTCATCCGCGTTAGTACTCATAGTTAGTTCATCCCCACTTGTCTCCTCTTTTTCAAAATCTCGTGTCTCATCCAGTTGAAGATTTGGTTCGGGCACTTCATCAATCTCGGAATCCTCGTCATAACACCAATTATTTTGAGGACAGTTGTTCAAGGCTTTGAACATTTGATCTATCTGATTCTGAAGATTTTGAATTGACCTCGCTTGATTTTGAATTGTCATCTCTTGATTAATCCTCCTCTCCTCTTGGTCTACTATGCCCTTCAATATTACATCCATCGGATTTGGCTTTTCTTCTTGTGGCAATGGAGGTGGACATGAAAATTCTGGTGTGTATGATGGATTTGGAGCGTAGTATTGGTCTTCATAAGTATTGCTCCATGAAGAATCCTGGTGTTACCCCCAAACTTGATGATAATTATCATATTCATATTGATTGAGGTAGTTACCACCATATTGTACCGGCCCAAGATTGATGGTGCATTGATTACTCGCGTGATTGCCAGCACAATAATTGCACGTAACTGCTATCCTTCGAGTACGTTGGGCTGCAACAACGTCCAACCTCCTAGAAAGTGTCTCAAGTTGTGTTGATAATACAGAAAATGCTTTGAGTCCATCAATTCTTGTGTCCCTTGGTAGACTTATATTTGTGTATGGCCATTGAAAATTGCATCCATCTATGGTACCTGAAAAGAAAAAAAAAAGGGAGATAATTAAATAAAAAGAAAAAAATATTTAAATTAAGACTAATTTGATTGAAGCTAATATTGGCAAAAATATATTAAACTAATTCCCCGGCAACGGTGCCAAAAACTTGTTGGGTAAAATCTAGTTACGCACAACACGCAAGTATACATGGTCAATAAGTAATAAAGTGAATGTAGAGTATCGTTCCCACGAGGAATTATTTAATAAGAATTACCAATTACTAACCTATGACCAATTTAATCTTATTTAAACAAATGATTTAATAATTTAATTTAAAATAATTAAATAAACTATTACTAACTATCCCTAGAATGAAACAAGATATTGAAGACTTGAGATTACAACTTCACTTATTGTTTCATATAAATCAACACACTTCATGTTAAGTCAAATTATTTATACTGGATTGTTAATCAAGAACACGAAAGTAAAATATGGCAATCTCTCAATGCACAATACTCATATCAAATCAAATCCACAGATGATAGAATCAATTTGAACACCCTAATTAACTAACCCACTATATCTCTATGTGAATTACAATTAAAAAGGGTTTAAGTTCAAGTTCTTATTAGACTACATATGGCGTAAAGGTATATCTCTATCCTAAACATGAATCATGAATTCCATTTATGCAGAAATCACAAACACATGCTATCATGATCATATCTAAATCTATACTTCATCTCTCGAGTTCATATAGATTATCACGGTAATTGTTAGCTAGGCAATTAAGCAATTAAGTCCAAATCATAATAGACAATTTGATTGAAGCATAATAGTCCCCGGCAACGGCGCCAAAAACTTGTTGGGTAAAATCTAATTACGCACAACACGCAAGTATACGTGGTCAACAAGTAATAAAGTGAAAGTAGAGTATCGTTCCCACGAGGAATTGTGTAATAAAAATCACCAAGTACTAACCCGTAACCAACTCAATCTTATTTAAACGAATGAATTTCAAATTATATAAATTAAATTATTTAATTACACTAATTCTAATTACCACTAATTAAATTAAGATTACGGAGATTTAAGATCACAACTTCACTTATTGCTTCATTTAAGTTAACACACTTCTCATCAATTATTTTCTATCCTGAATTGTTAATCAAGAACACTAAAGCAGATAAAACCACCTCTCGATGCATAATACCCATACTCACTTAAATCCATAGATGATAGAATTAAATAAGACACCCTAATTAACTAATCCACTATATCTCTATGTGAATTATAATTAAAAAGGATTTAAAGCACAAGTTCTCTATAAGATTACATATGGCGTAAAACCATATCTCTATCCTAAACACAAATCATGAATACCATCTATGCAGGAATCACAAACACATGCTATCATGATAAGATCTAAATCAATACTTCATCTCTCGAGTTCATATAGATTATCACAGTAATTGTTAGCTAGGAAATTAAGAAATTAAGTCCAAATCATAATAAACAATCCTCACAATAGAACATAATAATTAATAGCGAAGCATATTAAAATAAACTACACAATAAGATCCATTGTAATCTCAAACAAAGAATTAGTTCATTATTATTGAATTAAAACTAAGAATCCACAATTGAATAATCATCAAAAGATAAAGATAGAATAAGATAAGAAGATAGAATCTCTTGTCTGTAGATTTGATGCTCCCTCCTTGCTCCTACTTTGAATCTTCAATGGTCTCCAAGTTGCTTCAATCTCCAAATCTAACAAGAACTATGGTTTTGATCTAATTTACTCTAATCTAATCTAATCGAATCCTTTAAAACTAGCCTATATCTCCCTCTTTTATGCCTCTCATCATGTATTTATAGTTTTAATGGACACCCAAGCAAGTTAGGCAACTAAGAATCCTTTTCTAGCTCAAATTGGACATCAAATAACCTAAATAAGATGTTTCCCCGCTTGCTTCTAAGCACTTCCCAGCTGCCCCTAGGCCATTTTGGGAGCTGATCGGTCATTTGGGAGAAACAATGAGACGCCGGTGTAGTAGTGCGCGCAAGATCTGCGTCTAAGCTTTAGGTAGCGCGTCATCCGCGCTACTGCTTTCTCAACTGCGACGTTCCTTGGTAAAACAGGCATAACGTTTCATCCGCTAAGAGTTACTGGGCCTGACACCTATCAAATCGAAGATATCAACGAGATCTATAACTTTCATTCTTTAACAATTAACAGATTCAGGATGGAGCAAGGCGGAAATCGATCTTGAAGTAGATGCTATGTAAATGGCAAGCATGACACCTCTCAGCTTTGATCTTTGTTGATAAAAAGGCCATAACTCTCGCATCCGAACTTCGATTGTGATGATTCAAGATATTCCGGATAGCTAAGTAGTTGATCTACAATAAATTCCAAACTCCAAGCCAAGAACATGAAAGTAGTATGCACACAAGCCAATCATGTTTGATGATAAAGCATATACTTTGTAACAATCTTATTCATTTATTAATATAAAGTATTAATTTACTAAAGGCTTTTAATTATCTACATGATACTGTTTTATAATATGTGATAAACCCATAGTTTTAAGCAATGCTTTTAGAATAATGATGATGATCATTCTAATGAGATCTAAATTCTTAGAAAGCTTAAAACTAAAATAGTTCCCAATCAATGGATTACTAAATTGGGGATTAGTGAATCCGGATAGATTGGTACATACGTTGCTTGCTCATTGGATGAGGATGATTGATCTCATGATCATTTGTGTGGAGACACTAAAGCTAGTATGTAGGTGCTTATTAAAGAATAAGTTCACTGAACGTGGCTCGCTAAGGAATACCTAATGGAGTTTTACTTGCCTGTCAATAGGAATTCCTGTAGTGATAGTAGTACAAGTGATCCTTGGACTTGAGATCATCATAGTATCTTGTGTATGATGAGTTATACTTTGACTTATTCCTTAAGACCCTTAGGGTATATAAAAGGGTATGCTTGGGTATAATAAGTTTATACATGGAGATAATGTATGATCAATAAAGAATCTACCACTTATTAAAAGAAGAGAAATGTCCTATGTGATTCGATAAATGACAACCCAAGTGAGTCCTTGGCAAGCGTAATGAAATTAGAAAGGAGTTTCTAATTTGCATTATTTGAGTTGTGCATTTAAGAGTCGAAATACATATAATTAAATAAAATAAGACTTGATGATAATTCCATGTCTTATATTTAATTGGGACATTGTATGGTGGAAGGATTGAATTGTATTTAAGAACTATTTACTCAAAGGTTCTTTTATGATTAATGTTGAAATCTATATTATCCGGAAAGTCGTTGATCGCTAGGAGGCTTATCCTATTGTAGAATAAATATTATTTATTTAAATAAATTAATTATTTAATTTATTTATTTAAATAAGATTAGAATTGTTCTAATTGATTTATTCACAACCTAGGTTTAATATGGAGAACCTAAAGGGTCACACCATAAAAGGAAGAATAATTATTTAAGAAGTTAATGGCATAATCGTAATAATATGTTATGTATATTTAATTTAATCTATGGTGATAGAATAAATTAAATAGCATAATATTTATTATTTAATATTTTAGAAATATTAAATATAAATTAATAAGAGGAGTCTTATTAATATTATTACAATTATTATTATTATTTTAATTTCTAAAAGAGTTTAGGAATTAATTTAATATAAGTACTCTTATTTATTCCTAATAAGATTAGGAGGGAAAATTAATTAAAGGAGTTTAATTAATTATCCCTAATAAGATTAGGGAGTCCATTTAATTAAAAGAGTTTAATTAAATAATACCTTATTTTAATAGGGTCACTTGATATCTATATAAGAGGAGTCTTATATCAGATATCAAACTACGTAATAATTCTAATTAGTTGGAGAGTACGCCTTTTCTATAGAGATAGAAAACTAGGGTTGAGCCAATACCCCATCTTCTTGAATTCTTATTCTTCCTTGGTGGATCACCTCTAGAGGCCAAACACTTGGGTGGCTAACGTTGATCAAAGGAAGGAACCAAACCCGGTAGATTCAAGTTGAACGCGAAAAGGATTGGAGGTGAACTTGTACTTGAGGAAGCTCGGATCTTCAAGGGTATGTTTTTTTTCATCCTTTTCGTTTAATTAATAATTGTGCATAAAGGGTGATCCGGGTATATGGTTTGTAAAAATTTTAAACTCTGATTTTACACGTTTCCGCATTATTTTTGCAATTTGATTGCGTTCTTGAATATTACAAACCTAACAGTGGCATCAGAGCCAAACCTTTATGCAAATTATTAATTATTTTAATTTAATATGTATATTGATATGTGTTTAGAACAATTTAATTGAGCATAATTTTATTGTATAAAATTTATTAAAAAAATAAATAAATAAATAAAGGCCATTTTTTTTTCTCCTGAAAATCACGTGGATCTGCTCCTTGTGTGCTATTCTTTGATGAATTGGACTCAATTGCCACACAGAGGGGAAGCAGTGTTGGTGATGCACGGTATTAATGAGTATATATATATATATATATATATATATATATATATATATATATATATATAATGTGTATACATGTTACATGAAAATAATTTTTTTTTTAAAAAAAAACCAAGCTGCACGTCGTGGGTTATTCAAGGAATATAGCAGGATACCAACAATCATGGAAATCTTTATTATTCACGTGCTTGGTTGCTTGTTCAAGGGAATAGGAGGATGGAGTATTATATTTTGCAGATACCCTGCTAGTTCACCTCACGTGATTCCGTACAAGTATAATATTATATATATATATATATATATATTATTGTTAATAATTTTATAGTTAAAATAAAAGTTTATTTTAATTTTAAAATAAAAGGTTTATTTTAATCTTAAAATAAAAAGGGTTATTTTAATTTTAAAATTAAATTTCATGCTAACTAATTAGAGTTGGAATTGGATTCCATGATAACTAATTGGAGTTGAAATTGGATTCTATTTTTCCTTAAATAAAGGAGTTTATTTTGATATGAAATTAGATTTCATATTATTCAAAATAAAAAAGTTTATTTGTGAATAGGAAATAGAATCCGTATTTCCTTAAATAAAGAAGTTTATTTAGATATGAAATAAGATTTTATATTATTCAAAATAAAGGAGTTTATTTGTGAATAGGAAAAAGAATTCGTGTTTCCTTTAATAAAAGTTTTTTTTTATATATGGAATTGGATTCCATAATTAATTAAAATAAAGGAGTTTATTTTGATTAAAAGATTTTGATTAAAATAAAATAGTTTATTTTATTCAAAATTGGATAAATTAAAATAAAATAGTTTTATTTTGATTTAAATTTGGATTAAAATAAAGGAGTTTATTTTGATTCAAAATTAGATTTTATACTAACTAAATTTGCCCATTAAATGATATCAATATATATATTAAATGTTTATTATTCATAAGATGAATGTTATTTATTGATGCATATGATGATGTGTATGATAATAAATGGGATTGATTATGGACTATTGACCAATGCGATTGGATTTTATTTTAGTTGGATGCATGAATGTATGGGTTTTATTAAATGGGGTTACTGCGTACCTGCGTCTTCTCTAATTTTTCTTAATGTAAATTCTATCTCTCTCCTATGTACTTCCCCTTGACTGCTGATCAAGGTTTCTATTTATTTTAAATAGTTTTGTAATAGGAATAGTTAGAATTATTTTGAAGAATTGGAAATCAAGGGACAAGAAGCGCATGAAGATCCGTTTGTAATGGAGCCCGGGTTTAAATGTAATAGTTATATTTAAATATTATTTCATGCACCCCTAGGGTTTGACCTTTTGGTTCACTTGGTGGCTCTAGTAAACCAAACTAGAATAAAAGTCCATAATCAATCCGGGTAGAATATAGTATTCTATATGTGCATGCTTACACTATATATATTATATATTATGCAAACATGCTTCGCATGTTCATTAATATGACGCGTATTTTATATATATATATGTGCATGTGCGCTAAACAAGATGAGACAAATTAATAACAAACCCCTCAATTTTTTTATATTAAGTCCTAAGCGTTCAAAGATATTTGGAATATCGAACGTCGCCTTCTAGCATGATAAAATTAATAGAGTATTAACTATTTAATATGAGTTTGTTGTGTCACCACAAGGCAAGTATTAAGTATTTAAGATGTTAATTTATCACATTTGATGCTTATAAAGAAAATTGAACAATATTGTTTTGTTGTGTCACCACAAGGATGATATTTTTCTTTTTTGAATATATGGAGTGCTAGGTCGGACTTAACTTGGATAATTTTGATTCGGATGTGCCACCACTTGATCAAAATAATCTAAGAGGCAAAAGAAAAGGAGTTGCATAGTTGATGTAATTGACAAAAGTTGTCTACCTATTTATTTATATATAGTTTGTTGTGTCACCACAAGGCTATATACATTTGAAATGGGATCCTTATTCTCACTAGCAAATCTTTAATTAGATTTTCTTTGAACTATATAAGTGAGGGTAATATAGTTTGAAGAAAATAGTGGGAGATACCAAATTTAAAACAAGACCTAATTTATTTTGGTAATTAATAAAAGAATGTATGTTAAAATGTTGTTAATTACAAATTCATTTACTGAAATTTTACAATGTCTAAAATTACTATCACTTTGTGAAGCATATTAGATGCTAAATTAACCGCAATCAATTAAACGGATTGGTTAAGGAATTTGAGAATAGTTCTCATAGTCGAAAAGCTATCTTATGTCCTTAATCGCCTATCCTCGCAATGGTTGCGCATAATGCCTCGAGGAAGAGATTGCTACTTTCAGAAAGTGGCATGATGATGCACAGTTGGCTCAATGCATCATGCTCGCATCCATGAGTAACGAGCTTCAGAGTCAGCATGAAACTATGGATGCTCCTACTATACTCCTGCACGTCAAGTAGTTGATGGTGAGGAAAGTAGGACTGATAGATATCAGATATCTAAGGAGCTCTTCCGATCTAGAATGACCGATGTCACTACAGTATAGATAAAAGTCCTTAACATTATCAATTTGATTGATCAATTAGGACAATGAATTTTGTCATGGATGGAGAGTTGAGCCAAGATTTGATCTTGCACTCACTCCCGGACTCCTTTCACAATTGTTGTGAATTTTTCATATGAACAAGCTAGATATCAGTCTCGCTGATTTTCTTAACATATTAAAAAATGATGAGAGTCACTTTCCAACCAAGAAAGACCATGTCTTACTGGTAGGGGCCAAAGGATCTTCTGAAAAGAAGAACGATTCAAAGAAGGTATATAGAAAGGCAAAAACAAAGGATAATAAGAACAAAACTGATACGGATAGCAAAGGAGTTTGCTTCCACTGCAATAAGCCTGGACACTGGAAAGAAACTGCGAGAAACATCTTGCAGAGGCTAACCAAAGAAGCTTAGTGAAGTTTCTTTACAATCTGATTTTTGTTCATGATTGAAATAAATTTTTCTTTAAGTCAAGGTTCTACTTGGGTATTGGATATCGACTTTGGTTATCATAAATATAGATTTATGAAGGGACCAAGCAGAAGTAGAAAGCTAAACAAATATAAGTAATCCTATGTGCGGGAAATGTAGCAAAGGTTGCCATATTAGCCATAGAAACTTATAGTTTAGCAATGCCTACGTGCAAATCTATTAAGACAATAAGTTGTTATTGTATTCCAGTTCTTGTTAAAAAATATTATTTCCATTTTATTGTTGGACAATGAAATCTTTGGTATTATAATTAAGAACAATTGTTGTTCTATTTATAATAATAATGTTTTATATAACTGAATATTACTTAATGGATTTTGTATACTTGATTTACGTGAAAATAATTTTGTAAATTGAACAAACTAGTATAAGAAAAGGAGATGATCATTCAAAGAGTTGAATGTGTGTATTTGCTGAAATACAAGTGTGAATTATTTGAAAGGTCCAAAGAATTCGAAGTGAAACAAATTGGCAAAGTATTAAGATTCATTGATTAGATCAAGGAATAAATATTTGTGCAATAAGTTTTAGATCATCTCAAATGGTTTTCTCATTAATGGAGGCCTCCAGATCTGTGCAATAATTGATTGATGTATCTCTGAAAGGAAAAATCGTACCTTGTTGGACATGGTGCGGTCCATAATGATTTTACCGACATTCCAAAGATCCTTCGGGATAATGTCCTAGAAATGGTCTGCATATCTACTGAAAATGGTAACCTCAAAATCCATTTTGAAGACTCCATAAAAGTTATGGATGGGGAGGATTCCTAATCTTAAGTATGTTAAGATAAGGGGTTGTCTAACTTATGTGAAAAGGTTTCGAAGGATAAGCTTGGGACAAGATTTGACATGTACAGATTTGTGGGACATCCTAAAGTAAGTTTAGGGTATATGTTCTATAATTCTACTTAGCAAAAGGTGTTTGTTACGAAACACGCTGCCTTCTAAGATAAAGGTGTTTATCATTAAAAGGGGCTAGTGGGAGGATAATAGATCTTGAAGAGTTCAAGAACAACAAAACACTATAAGTCAAATAAGAGGAACCTGTAGATGGACCTATTGTACCCCAACCGAATCATAAATCTGGAATATTACCGAAGATACCTGGGAGGTATGGATTCATCATGGATGATGATGATGAGGTACGCATCATAGAAGATGATGATCCAGAGTTACATGCGATGATGTAAGAGTTCTAGTGTGTACAAAAGGGTCAGTGGGAGCGTTATGACATTTCTAGTATTATATATTGATATACTACGGATAAGGAATAACATGCCAATGCTACATTCAGTAAAGATAAAGTTGTCTAAACATTCCTCCATGAATGGTTTGGGAAGAGTATCTTAATTGGGGATAAAATCTATATAGATAGATACAACAGGATGCTCGACTTAACCCCAAGGAACGTATATTCATTTGATGCTAAAGTTGTTTAGCATGGAAAACTCCAAGAGACGTCTCATGTCGATGAGCAATGGAGTGTATCTCTCTTAATAGTCCCCACAGACTCCTGAAAAGAGAGGTCGCATGAGTGACAATCATGCATGCAATGAAATGTACGTGACCTGATGTTGATCAGTCATATTATGGAGAAGTTCACTATGAGTCAGTGAAAAACATCTTAAAGTGCTTAACCGGCACTAAGGATGTGATTATATTCATGGTGGGTCTAAATTAAAAACTAGAGGGATTAACAGACTCAAGTTTTTCAGACAGACCAAGATGACAGAAAAATTCACTTTAAGGTAAAGCGTTATCTTGAATAAAGGTGCGGTTGAATTGGAAAGGTTCCAAACAGAAGAAAGAGTTCTTTGGTTTAGTGATAAAGACAAAGTATATAGCTATAAATGAAGTCGCAAGTTGATTGTTTGGATTAAAAGTTCATTACGTAACTAGGAATAGTTCCTAAGTCTCATCTTGGATCTAAACATGTGTTGTAGCACTTTCATTTGATTATAGGAATCATTGAAAGATGGAAAATCACTATAGAGATAGTGAACTCTCAAAAACAACATTACATATCCATTAACTAAAGCTTATCCAACAGGAGGATAATCGTCACTTAGAGAAGAAGAGTATGAGATACCATGACGATTGACTTTAGTGCAAGTGGGAGATTGAAAGTAGTATGCACACAAGCCAATCATGTTTGATGATAAAGCATATACTTTGTAACAATCTTATTCATTTATTAATAAAAAGTATTAATTTACTAAAGGCTTTTAATTATCTACATGATGCTGTTTTATAATATGTGATAAACCCATAGTTTTAAGCAATGCTTTTAGAATAATGATGATGATCATTCTAATGAGATCTAAATTCTTAGAAAGCTTAAAACTAAAATAGTTCCCAATCATTGGATTACTAAATTGGGGATTAGTGAATCCGGATAGATTGGTACATACGTTGCTTGCTCATTGGATGAGGATGATCGATCTCATGATCATTTGTGTGGAGACACTAAAGCTAGTATGTAGGTGCTTATTAAAGAATAAGTTCACTGAATGTGGCTCACTAAGGAATACCTAATGGAGTTTTACTTGCCTGTCAATAGGAATTCTTGTAGTGATAGTAGTACAAGTGATCCTTGGACTTGAGATCATCATAGTATCTTGTGTATGATGAGTTATACTTTGACTTATTCCTTAAGACCTTAGGGTATATAAAAGGGTATGCTTGGGTATAATAAGTTGTACATGAAGATAATGTATGATCAATAAAGAATCTACCACTTCTATTAAAAGAAGAGAAATGTCCTATGTGATTCGATAAATGACAACCCAAGAGTCCTTGGCAAAGCGAATGAATGAAATTAGAAAGGAGTTTCTAATTTGCATTATTTGGAGTTGTGCATTTAAGAGTCGAAATACATATAATTAAATAAAATAAGACTTGACAAGATAATTCCGTGTCTTATATTTAATTGGGACATTGTATGGTGGAAGGATTGAATTGTCTTGGTAACTATTTACTCAAAGGTTCTTTTATGATTAATGTTGAAATCTATATTATCTCGGAAAGTCGTTGATCGCTAGGGAGGCTTATCCTATTGTAGAATAAATATTATTTATTTAAATAAATTAATTATTTAATTTATTTATTTAAATAAGATTAGAATTGTTCTAATTGATTTATTCACAACCGGTTTAATATGGAGAACCTAAAGGGTCACACCATAAAAGGAAGAATAATTATTTAAGAAGTTAATGGCATAATCGTAATAATATGTTATGTATATTTAATTTAATCTATGGTGATAGAATAAATTAAATAGCTTAATATTATTATTTAATATTTTAGAAATATTAAATATAAATTAATAAGAGGAGTCTTATTAATATTATTACAATTATTATTATTATTTTAATTTCTAAAAGAGTTTAGGAATTAATTTAATATAAGTACTCTCATTTATTCCTAATAAGATTAGGAGGGAAAATTAATTAAAGGAGTTTAATTAATTATCCCTAATAAGATTAGGAGCCCATTTAATTAAAAGAGTTTAATTAAATAATACCTTATTTTTAATAGGGTTACTTGATATCTTTATAAGAGGAGTCTTATATCAGATATTAAGACTACGTGATAATTCCAATTAGTTGGGAGAGTACGCCTTTTCTATAGAGATAGAAAACTAGGGTTGAGCCAATACCCCATCTTCTTGAATTCTTATTCTTCCTTGGTGGATCACCTCTAGAGGCCAAACACTTGGGTGGCTAACGTTGATCAAAAGAAGGAACCAAACCCGGTAGATTCAAGTTGAACGCGAAAAGGATTGGAGGTGAACTTGTACCTGAGGAAGCTCGGATCTTCAAGGGTATGTTTCTTTTTCATCCTTTTCGTTTAATTAATAATTGTGCATAAAGGGTGATCCGGGTATATGGTTTGTAAAAATTTTAAACTCTGATTTTACACGTTTTCGCATTATTTTTGCAATTTGATTGCGTTCTTGAATATTACAAACCTAACAGAACATGCATCTAACTTAGTGTTAAAAGTCCTTCAATATTCCCTTCTTGCATTTGCTTGTGTATTTTAGTCCAAAAGATGTCCGAATTCCTTTCCCTTGCTTCTTCATGCCAATGCCGTGTCATCGCCTATAAAATAACATAAAATGTATGATAAGTAACTAAGAAACATGAGATGAAGCAAATAATTCAAGTAATAGATACCGGATAAGTAGGTATAAAACCTACTTATCCCCCAAACTTAAACCTTTGCTTATCCTCAAGCAAAAACACAAAAAAAACAATGATATGCAATGCAACTAATCTACATGCGTACGAATCCAGCAGTAATGACAAAAACAAGTCTATTCAACCGCCCTTAGAGAAATCAAGTAAACATGATAATACATCATATCAAAACAAATCATTAACTTTTTAATCAATCATCAAATCTTATACTGTTATCACCAATATAGTGCATGTGTGCTCCATAACAATGTTAACTAATATAAAATCAAATTTAACACATAATAAGTCTCTTCGAAGGCATTATACAGTGTAAACTCAAGAAATCCAAAAATAAGCTAGATCCAACTAAAATTAAACAATTACCAATATCGAGGGTCTACATGGGATACTTATGCTTCATTTTTCATCTACGGGGGACTTTTTGCTCTTATTTTCCGTTTTTTTTTCACATAGTGACTGCAAATACCCCCAAACTTAAACCTTTATTTGTCCTCAAGCAAAAACACAAAACAATAATGCAATGCAATGCAACTAATCTACATGCCTACGAATCCAGCAGTAATGACATAAACAAGTCTATTCAACCGGCCTTAGAGAAATCAAATAAACACGATAATACAACATATCAAAACCAATCAATAACTTCTCAATCAATCATCAAATCTTAGACTGTTATCACTAATATAGTGCGTGTGTGCTCCACAACAATGTTAACTGATATAAAATCAAATTTAACACATAACAAGTCTCTTCGAAGGCATCATACAGTGTAAACTCAAGAAATCTAAAAACAAGCTAGATCCAACTAAAATTAAACAATCACCAATATCGAGGGTCAACATGGATACTTATGCTTTATTTTTCATCTACGGGGGCTTTTTGCTCTTATTTCCCGTTTTATTCTTTTTTTTTTCTCTCTTATAGTGAGTGCGTTTTACGCTCCATCTCATGCCTGTGTTTATGGGGAGTGCATTTCACGCTTCTTCTCGACCCACCACATGACTCAATTTATTCAACTCAATATCTTTTTTTCTTTTTTTTTCTTTTCTTAGAAGCTTATATAGCCCACTTTTCCCCCCAAACTTAGGTTCTTACCTAATTCTTTGCCTTCACTGCCTATCCTTGTCATTCTCTTATTTAAACTAGCATTATCCTTTAGAGTCCCATTATGTATCAATTTAAACTCAATCAATCAACAAGTTGTTTTTACTATGATATCCTTATTATTCCAGTTTTAAACAGAAAAAGACTCAATTCCTAACAGGAAATCACATCAAAGCTCTAATAGTCAGCACTATATTTGTCTACCCAATTCCACTCTCATCATTGGCCAAAACAAACTGTAAATATCAAACAGCTGGACTCATGCAAGATGTACTAAATGCTATATAAACATAGTAAACTAACTACTAATTTTTCAATTTTTCAATTTTTTTTTCAAGAATGCAAAACTAAATGTAACTATACGAACTACAATGTAAATAACTAACTATATGTAATACGACACTAAAATGCCCCCAAACTTAAACTAGACATTGTCCTCAATGGCTAAGGTAGGAAAAATTAAAAGAGAGGACTTCCCTGAAAATAAAGCATTTTCCTCTTTGTCTGCTAAGTCTGAAGAATAGGCCAAACACATTGGAATAGATCGGGAACCACACTTGAGTTGGACTTGACTAACATGTGAATATTATAGAATCAAGCTTGTTAGATCCTAAGACATGCAAATTTATTAACTAATAATATAAAACCTAATAAAAACTATAAATAAAAATTAAACTTGGGTTGCCTCCCAATAAGCGCTTGATTTATAGTCCTTCAGCCAGACTTTTTCTGGTCAACGTTATCCAATTCCTCTTCGAAAGTTGAGGAATCCTCCATCCATCAGTAGCAAATAATCCTTTGGGAGGTTCCCACAAGCGATGGCCATAGCATCAAAGTCACCTAGCATGCTCTGACTCGGTATAATCTCCACGAAGAAGGGCAAATGACTAGGTGCTATCTCCATTGTGTTTGTGATCATATTTGGGCATGGAAGTGTGTCAAACACAATGGGCTCTTCGTCTATCTTCTCTTTCTCTTCCCACCATGACTTCATTCTTGCATTGGCTCTTATGTCATAGAGAGCTTCGTCGACGACATTACTACCAAGTGGGCATGATTTTGTAAATCTAACTGGACCCTTGAACTTTGGCGGAGAAGGCACTTGAGGCATTAATAACACCGGCCCATCCGCATTAGTACTTATAGTTAGTTCATCCCCACTTGTCTCCTCTTTTTCAACATCTCATGTCTCATCCAGTTGTAGATTTGGTTCGGGCACTTCATCAATCTCGGAATCCTCGTCATAACACCAATTGTTTTGAGGACAGTTGTTCAAGGCTTTGAACATTTGATCTATCTGATTCTGAATATTTTGAATTGACTTCGCTTGATTTTAAATTGTCATCTCTTGATTAATCCTCCCCTCCTCTTGGTCTGCTATGCCCTTCAATATTACATCCATCGGATTTAGCTTTTCTTCTTGTGGCAATGGAGGTGGACATGAAAATTCCGGTGTATGATGGATTTGGAGTGTAGTATTGGTATTCATAAGTATCGTTCCATGACAAATTCGGGTGATACCCCCAAACTTGATGATAATTATCATATTTATATTGATTGAGGTAGTTACCACCATACTGTACTGGCCCAAGATTGATGGTGCATTGATTACTCGGGTGATTGCCAGCACAATAATTGCACGTAACTGCTATCCTTCGAGTACGTTGGCCTGCAACAATGTCCAACCTCCTTGAAAGTGTCTCAAGTTGTGTTGATAATGCAGAAAATGCATTGAGTCCATCAATTCTTGTGTCCCGTGGTGGAGTCATATTTGTGTATGGCCATTGATAATTGCATCCATCCATGGTGCTTGAAAATAAAGAAATATAGGGAGAGAATTAAATAAAAAGAAAAAAAATGTTTAAATTAAGACTAATTTTATTGAAGCTAATATTGGCAAAATATATATTAAACTAATTCCCCAGCAATGGCGCCAAAATCTTGTTGGGTAAAATCTAGTTACGCACAACACGCTAGTATACGTGGTCAACAAGTAATAAACTGAAAGTAGAGTATCGTTCCCATGAGGAATTGTTAAATAAAAATCACCAAGTACTAACCCGTATCCAACTCAATCTTATTTAAACGAATGAATTTCAATTTATAATTAAACTACTATTAAATTCCACTAGTTAAATTAAGATTACGGAGATTTAAGATCAAAACTTCACTTATTGCTTCATTTAAGTTAACAAACTTCTCATCAATTATTCTCTATCCTGAATTGTTAATCAAGAACACTAAAGCAGACAAAACCATCCCTCGATGCATAATACCCATACTCACTTAAATCCACAGATGATAGAATTAAGCAAGAATTAACTAATCCACTATATCTCTATGTGAATTACAATGAAAAAGTATTTAAAGCACAAGTTCTCTATAAGATTACATATAGCGTAAAGGCATATCTCTATCCTAAACACGAATCATGAATTCCATCTATGCAGAAATCACAAACACATGCTATCACGATAAGATCTAAATCTATACTTCATCTCTCGAGTTCATATAGATTATCACGGTAATTGTTAGCTAGGCAATTAAGAAATTAAGTCCAAATCACAATAGACAATCCGCACAATAGAACATAATAATTGATAGCGATGCATATTTAAATAAACTACACAATAAGATCCATTGTAATCTCAAACAAAGAATTAGTTCATTGAATTAAAACTAAGAATCCACAATTGAATAATTATTAAAAGACAAGGATAGAAGAAGAAGATGAGAAGATAGAATCTCTTGTTTGTAGATTTAATGCTCCCTCCTTGCCCCTACTTTGAATATTCAATGGTTTCCAAGTTGCTTGAATCCCCAAATCTAATAAGAACTAGGGTTTTGATTTAATCTACTCTACTCTAATCTAATGGAATCCTTCAGAACTAGCCTATCTCTCCTTGTTTATGCCTCTCATCATGTATTTATAGTTCTAATGGACACCCAAACAAGTTAGGCAACTAAGAATCCTTTTCTAGCTCAAATTGGACATCAAATAATCTAAATAAGATGTTTCCTCGCCGCCTAGCGCTCCTGTTGGTTGATTTCGCAATCAATGAATACGTGCAAGTATACACGGCCAACAAGTAATAAAGTGAAAGTAGAGTATCGTTCTCACGAGGAATAATTTAATAAAAATCACCAAGTACTAATTCTTAACCAAACTAATTTTATTTAAACAATCTCAAATCGTGATTTTTCTAATTAAGAAATCTAAATTAACTAATTAAACTGAATTGCTTTATGATTGAATTTAAATAAATAAAGATTAAGACTACAATATCCCCAATTATGAACTATAAACTAATTATCCAATTATCCCAATTATTATGCCTATTGAATTGTTAACAGGAATTCTCAAAGGCCAAAAGTCCTTTTCCAAGTGATCAATTGCCTTTTATTTAATCCAGATTAATCTTGCTATATTCCTATGCAAAAAAATTGAATTAAACTCCTTTAAATCCCAATTCTTTATGTGTTACATGCGGTGAACAGATATTTTCATTCAATTCACAAACCTAATTATTCACTGTGCAAATAACTAAGTCACATGATATAATGCCCAGTTCTAACCCTAGAATTCTTCTTTCAATTCTTTCTAGAGTAACAAGGTAATTACTGATCAGATAATTAATCAATAAGCTCCAGAAAAGATAAACAATTCACTTTGACATAAATAATTGGAATAAATCAAATAACTAATTTATAGACATAAAAGGTTCAATTGAAATCTTAATAAAAGAGTTATTTTATAATTAATGAATGGAAACCAAGAATCCACAACTGAATAGACATTAAAAGATAAAAGTATGATAAGAGAAGAGAATAGAATCTGTTGTCAGCAAATCTGATGCTCCTCTCTTGCTCTTGCTCTTGATCTTCAATGATCTCCAAGTTGCTTCAATCTCCAAAACTAATAAGAACTAGGGTTATGTTCTAATCTAATGGAGTGTATCTCTAATCTAATCTATGTAATCTCCATTTATTTTATGCCTTACATCATGTATTTATAGGTTACAAGTCCAATTTTTAGCTTAGGAACAAACCCAATCCAATTTGGAGTCAAAAAAGTGTTAAAATTCGCCCCAAAACGCGTTCAAGCCTTTCCAGGCTCTTCCCCAGCGCCCCAGCGCTAGGCACGACGCTGGAACCCTTCCCCCTAGCACCCCGGCGCTGCAAATAGGCATTATTTGGGCGCCCCAGTGCTGGCCCCATTTTTTGAAAATTTTCTGCTCCAACGTCCTTTGGGAAAATGGCCATAACGTCTTCGTTCGAACTCCGATTTTGATGATTCAAGATATTTCGGAAAGAGGAGAAGTAGATCTACAACTTTCATTCTTTAAGGTTTTCGAAATAAGCTCCCGAGCAATACTAAAATTGGCTCTGAAGTGACTGCAGTGTAAACGGCAAGCCGAAAATGCGAATCTTGCCACCCCAAACGTCGATCCATGTAACTTTTGTCCCAATTCCTACAAAACAACGTAAAACATACACGAATAGACACGAACACATAAAATAAACCAAAAGATTAAGCTCAAATGCACTCAATTATAAGTATAAAACTCACTCATCAAATACCCCCAAACTTAAACCTTTGCCTGTCCTCAAACAAAAACATGAAAGAACTAAAAATAAACAAACTAACTCAACTACATGAATACATATGCATGATCTACTTCCTAATATACCTATGAATCCAGTAATAAATCAGTATGATATATAGCAATAGGCCTCAAAGATACCAATGATACTCAAACAATATATCCAATCAAGTCAAAGTCCATAACTCTAACTAATTAGTCAATCCAAACCTGTCATCACCCATGTTGTGTGTGTGTGCTTGTTAACCATTCTAACTAACCGCAGTTCAAGATAATCACATAACAAACTTCTTAGAAGGAAAATTTTAGTTCAAATTCAATTACTTTTGTGAACATGACAACTCCAGTTAAAACTAAGCAATTACCAAGTCTAAGGGTAAATACAAGATTTATTTATACTTTTTTTTCAACCACGAGGCCATTTTTTCTCTTTCTCGTGTTTTATTCAATTTTTTATTTTTCTCATGACTGTGTAATGTCTTATTCCCTTAGGCTTTTCAATTCTACCTTAACGAGCTTTCGACCAACGACTCCCAAGCCATTAAGACCTTAGGGCGCTAGGTATAAAGACAATCCCCTCGGGCTTACTTACTCAAGTAACAAAGGCCACAAAACTAGACAAGTATGCCACGGTGTTTATTCATTTTTTTTCTTTTCATCATTTATGTTTCTTTTTTTCTTTTTTTTTTCATTCTCATTTTGTATATATATATCCCATAGATTCCCCCAAACTCAAGCTTTTACGTCATTCCAACCTTTACCGCCAGTTCACTAATTTCCTTAAATTTTAACCAAGATTTTCTGTTAGAAACAAATTATGAAACACTTGAACCAAGTTGATTAAAACAGTTAAACTTTAAGTGCTAACCGGTTACATAAGTTTCAGACAGGCTAAGATTATCATCATGATTAAAATTAGAACTCATCATCAATTATCAACACTGTTCAAGTTAACATGCAAAACCAATCTTATCATAGGCCGAGCTAAGACCACACCAACCTATCACACAGATTCATGCCAAAAAATGCAATTATACTACATGAACACATACTAATGCAACACATATATGAATATGCAAATAACTACCATGTATTATATGCAACCTAAAAAAACACAATGCAAACACATAAAAAAATGAACTACTATGCAGATAACTAACTATATGCAATACGACACTAAAGTGCCCCCAAACTTAAACTAGACATTGTCCTCAATGGCTAAAATAGAAAAAATTAAAGCAGATGACTTCCCTGAAAATATAGCAATCTTCCTCCTTGTCCGCTAAGTTTAAAGAATAGGCTAGGCATATGGAACAAATTGGGCACCACACTTGAATTTGACTTGAATAACCTGTAAACCATGATAGAAACAATTTTATTAAATCCTAAACTACTAATATAAAACCTAATAAAAAATAAAAATAAAAATTAAACTTGGCTTGCCTCCCAATAAGCGCTTGTTTTATAGTCTCAGCCTGACTTCTTCAATTCTCTATCCAATTTCCCTAAGAAAATTAAGGAACCCTCCATCCATTAGTAATAATGTCTCTTTTGGGAGGTTCCCATTAGCAAAGACCCTTGAATTAAATTCACCTAGCATGCTCTTTGTAGATAGGTTCCCTATTAAGAACGTCCAATAACTAGGTGTTTTCTCCATTATGTCTATAATCAGATTGGGGCATGGAAGCTTGTCAAACACAATGGGCTCTTCCTCTATCTTCTCCTTTTCAACCCACTATGACTCCACAGTTGTACTAGCTCTTATGTCACAAAGAGCTTTACCTACGACATGACTGCCAATTGGGCATGGTTTTGCAGAACTGCACTGATTCTTGAACTTTGGTTGAGGAGGCACATGGGATACTAATGAAATCGGTTCATCTTCGTTGAATCTTACAGTTAAATCTTTGCCGATCTCCTTTTCTTGGTCCCCAAGTCTTTCCTCTCTTTCAACATCTATATCATTTGGCACATCCGGTTGCAGATTTGGTTCGGGCTCACCATCAGTCTCGGAATTCATGTCATAGAGCCAAGTGTATTGAGGACAAATGTTCGAGGCATTAGTTAGTTGTTCCGTTTGGTTCGTAAAATTTTGACTCAATATCTCTTGATTAATCCTCCTCTCCTCACATGAAGCTATGTACTTGGACAAAACTTCCTCCAAATTTGAATGTTCTTCCTGTTGTAGTGGAGGTGAACACGAGAAATTCGGTGGGTATATTGGATTTGGAGCATAAAATTGATCTTGATGCATATGGCTCCATGAAAAATCCGGGTGATATCCCCAATCCTGATAATAGTTATTGGGATAGACATAATTGTTGGGGTAATCACCACCATACGGTACCGGCTCAAAACTGGTGGTGCATTGATGATTCATATTATTTCCAGCACAATAATCACAAGTAACCGCCACACTTTGATGACGTTGAGCTTCAAAAGCGTCGAACATCTTCGAAAGTGTCTCAATTTGTGCTGATAATGCAGAAAGTGTTATCGCGAGTCCATCATTCTCCGCTCCCCTTGGCTGAGTCATTTTTACCATCCTTCGCCCCTGTTGGGCTGCGATAACTTCCAATGTCTTCGAATTTGCCTCAATTTTTATTGGCTCTGGATTATATGCATTTTGATTTGTATACGGTTGGGTAGATCGATTATAGCTCCCTATGAACTGAGCTGATTCTCAATTGATGGCACATTGATCTGTAGTATGACTCCCAACACATAACTCACAAACCATTGCTACTTGCTATGTGGATGGTGGTCTCCTTGTTTCCATTGGTCGAGTCATGTTCGTGTATGGCCATTGATACGCAAAGTCATCCATGGTACCTGAAAAGAGAGAAAGAAAAAAAAATTGAAAGAGAATTAAAGAAAAAAATGTTTAAATTAAAACTAATTTGATAAAAATTAATGTTGGCAAAATTATTAAACTAATTCCCCGGCAGCGGCGCCAAAAACTTGTTGGTCGATTTCGCAATCAATGAATACGTGCAAGTATACACGGTCAAAAAGTAATAAAGTGAAAGTAGAGTATCGTTCCCACAAGGAATTATTTAATAAAAATCACCAAGTACTAATTCTTCACCAAACTAATTTTATTTAAACAATCTCAAATCGTGATTTTTTAATTAAGAAAACTAAATTAACTAATTAAACTGAATTGCTTTATGACTGAATTCAGATAAATAAAGATTAAGACTACAATATCCCCAATTATGAACTATAAACCAATTATCCAATTATCCCAATTATTATGCCTACTGAATTGTTAACATGAATTCTCAAATGCCAAAAGTCATTTTCCAAGTGATCAATTGCCTTCTATTTAATCCAGATTAATCTTGCTATATTCCTATGCAAAATAATTGAATTAAACTCCTTTCAATCCCAATTCCTTATGTGTTACATGCGATGAACATATATTTCCATTCAATTCACAAACCTAATTATTCACTGTGCAAATAACTAAATCACATGATATCATGCCCAGTTCTAACCCTAGAATTCCTCTTTCAATTCCTTCTAGAGTAACAAGGTAATTACTGATCAGATAATTAATCAATAAGCTCAAGACAAGATAAACAATTCACTTTGACATAAATAATTAGAATAAATCAAATAACTAATTTATAGACATAAAAGGTTCAATTGAAATCTCAATAAAAGAGTTAGTTCATAATTAATGAATGGAAACCAAGAATCCACAACTGAATAGACATTAAAAGATAAAAGTATGATAAGAGAAGAGAATAGAATCTGTTGTCAGCAAATCTGATGCTCCCCTCTTGCTCTTGCTCTTGATCTTCAATGATCTCCAAGTTGCTTCAATTTCCAAAATTAATAAGAACTAGGGTTATGTTCTAATCTAATGGAGTGTATCTTTAATCTAATATATGTAATCTCCCTTTATTTTATACCTTACATCATGTATTTATAGGTTACAAGTCCAATTTTTAGCTTAGGAACAAACCCAATCTAATTTGGAGTCAAAAAGGTGTCAAAATTCACCCCAAAACGCGGCGTCGAAGCCTTTCCTCTTCCCGGTCCCCAGTAAATAACGGGCACGATCTTGAAGCACGCCTCTAGTGCCCCAGTTATACGCAAATAGGCATAATTTGGGGGCCCCGGCGGTGGCCCCATTTTTCAAAATTTTCTACTTCGACGTCCTTTGGGAAAATGGCCATAACATCTTCGTCTGAACTTCGATTTCGATGATTCAAGTTGTTCCGGAAAGAGGAGAAGCAGATCTACAACTTTAATTCTTTAAGGTTTTCGAAATAAGATCCCGAGCAATACTCAAATTGGCTCTGAAGTGACTGTAGTGTAAATGGCAAGCCGAAAACGCGAATCTAGCCACCCCAAACGTCGATCCATATAACTTTTGTCCCAATTCCTACAATACAACGTAAAACATGCATGAATAGACACAAACAGTTAAAATCAACCAAACGATTAAGCTCAAATGCACTCAATTATAAGTATAAAACTCACTTATCAGTGCCCCGCGTTGTCCCCAAGCCATTCTGGGTGCGGCCCGCGCTGCAGTGGCCAATTTTCTGGTGGACTAGCATGCCCCGCGTTATACATAGTTCATTTATAGCGCGGTCCGCGCTACGTTATTTTCTACTACGACGTCCTTTGGTAAAACATGCATAACATTTCACCCGCTAGGAGTTACGGGGCCTGCCACCTATCAAATCGAATATATCGATGAGATCTACAACTTTCATGCTTTGAGGATTGACAGAATCCATCTGGATAAAGGTGGAAATCGAGCTTGAAGTAGATGTTGTGTAAATGGCAAGCATGACAACTCTTAACTTTGATCTTTGTTGATAAAAGGGCCATAACTCTCGCATCCGAACTCCGATTGGGACGATTCAAGATGTTCCGGAAAGCTAAGAAGAAGCTCTACAATATAATCCAAGTTCCAAGCCAAGAACATGCATCCAACTTGGTTTTAAAAGTCCTTCAATCTTCCCTCCTTGCATTTGCTTGTGTATTTTGGTCCAAAAGATGTCCAAATTGCTTTCCCTTGCTTCTTCATGCCAACGCCGTGTCATCGCCTACAAAATAACATAAAATGTATGAAAAGTAACTAAGAAACATGAGATTAAGAAAATAATTCAAGTAATAGATACTGGATAAGTAGGTATAAAACCTACTTATCAGCGGCCGCGCCATAGACCAGTCTTGAATTCCAGTTTTGTTGCCTTATGGTATTCCAAGCATGTTAGTTTGACTTAACTAAATATGTGAAGGGATCTAACACATGATTTTAAGTTACCTTGCATATAATGAGTTGTGTTAGCTTGGTATTAATGATTTTCTAAAGAGACTTGAAGATTTTGAAAAACAAACCTTGATGAACTATGAGTCATTTAAGTTCTGACTTTGATATCATGTATACGAGGTTTCATTATGCATGATATAAGATTCAAAGTTATTTCGTATGTGTTGGACTGCCTTGAATTGGTTTAAAACGATTTCAAATGCAAACTCAGATATTTTGCAAAACAAGTTTTATACACATAGAGTGGTTATATTTTGACCTTGTAAATGTGTGTAGAAACATGCACGAACAAGTAAGACATGTGAGTTGAAATTGCCTTGCATGATTAGTTTAGTATGACATTGTTTATGGGAATAAAATTTAGAAGTTTTGAAAATAAAACTTGACAAACTTTATGTCTTTAAGTCCCGACTTTGGGAATATGTGAATGTGGCCTAGTTATGTGCGCGGATGGATAAGAAATGTAATTTCAAGATATATTGCACATAAAAGGTTGTCAAGCGGTTTAGTATGTGTTTTAAAGAGAAATTTAAAAGTTTTAGAAACTAACTTTGATGAGCATTGTATTACTTGCATTGTGACCTTATAAGCAAGCATGATGGAGTTGTTTATGCCTTTGAACATGAATGCTATGCGCACTGAACTAGTCAAGCATGACATAAGTTATTTAAGCATGTTTTAAGAAAAGTATGAACTATGTTATGTCTATGTAAATGAGATAGATACATGTGAGCATGCATAATAAAGGCTTGATAGTACCAATATAGGGTTTAAAAGCTGATAAACAATGAGCCTTGTTAAAAGAAGATGTTAAGCCTTGTTGACATAAATAATTCAACATAGAACTATGTAATTCAAAACTAAATGATTTGAAATGTGAACTTGAAGAAATATCAGAACCTACTTGATGTATGTTTATAGTATGTATCAGAATGCATAGTAGGTTAGGACTAAACTAAGCAATGAAAAGCTCTAGTTGAGGTTTTGGCGGGGGAGTAGCTAGCGGCGCCCACTCTGAAGCTTATATCTTGTGTGATCATGGCCGTCTCTGCAGAGTGACCAAGAGCAGTTTGTTAACTGCATGGTCTTAAGTTATGGTTATATGTTGTCCTTAAGGACTACAAGTTATGAAACAAGATTGTTGAAATAAATATGATAGTTAAATGAGCTAGTCTCATGGTTATCCTAAGTTCAAGTAAAAATGAAACCAAGTTAGGAAATAATATTTGTTCCTATATTAAGAGCATATGAAATGTATGACTGATGGGTATGAATCCATGATTATATAACTGTGTAGGAATACACGAAGTGCAGATAAGCTTTAAGCAGTTAAGTCGTAGTTGATAAACTACGAATCATGCAAGTCTTTCAGTTCCTATTTGATATATGAATTCGATAACTGTGAGTTGAGCTATATTATGCTATGAGAATGTTGATGTATATATATGAAATGCATATGAAATATATATGAAATGTGAAAGTTGATCTTTGATGATATGCTTGTGAAGTAAATATCTATGCCTGTTATGTGAGAAGTAATATGCGTAGTAATTATTCATTGATTATGAATGCATGAACTGAATATGCTACTATATGCTATGTGCTGCATGAAAACTATTAGAATTGCTGGGCTGTCGAGCTCACCCTTGCAAATAACCACTTTTGGAGGTTAAGGACTCACAGTAAATATTACGTGCTACTTGATTGATATATAAAGTTCAATAGTATCAAAGGAGATTGATTCATTTGTTTAAATATATACTCTTGAACCATGTTTAGGTTCTAGTAGATGTACATGATAATAGTTTATAATGTGTAATACATGTTAAGTTGTACTATGTGATACATAGAGAAATTCGAATCTAGATGTAAAGATCTATACGGAAATTGAATAGAGTGAATCATAGCATAATTTGATTCAGGGATTTGTAATTAATTCGAGTTAAGACATCAATAAAAGATTTATTTCAAAGGAGATTGAAAAAGTTTAAATTATTTCGCATATTTATATAATTTCGAATGTGATGTAATACAGGAATAGTAAATGACCAAGATTAGAAACTTATAAAAGTTTGGGGTCATTGTGCAGATCCTGGAAATGGAATGAATTTATATTCTAAATTATAATAAGTAAAGTTTTATTCATTAAGTTATGAATGAAAAATATTAATAGTTTGACGATAGTAGTATCGCGGTGGACCGGATCTGAGGTTCGAAGGGACCCGGATTTGGGGGCGTCACAATGTCTATTCATAAAGGTAGGGTCTCCAATTGGCATATGTAGGCCAGTAGTGGTTACCTCTTGTGGAGTCTGATGGCGAGGCTGTCTTGAGGGAGGGATCCTTGAAGATTGAGCAATGTGTTTGCCTCTGCCTTTGCCTTTCTCTCCTTCCCCTTTATTCTCCCTCTTTATGTTAGCATCAAGGGTTCGAATGTCTTTAGATAGTCGATTCATGCCTTGGACGAGCTCGTGGAGCTGATTCCTGGATTGAGCAATGTCTTCATGGTTTTCTTGGACCAAAGAATCAGTTCGAGATTCTTTCTTTTTTAGAATGGCCAAGACAGGTTTTGTTTGTTGCATTTGACCCATGTAGAATGCTTGAAATTCTTTCATTGAGGTTCGTAGACTTGTGAGACTCTCCACCATAAGCTTATTTTGAGATTCCTGAGTCTTTTGCAGAAGGAGAATTGCTTCCTTATGCTTCTTGGCATCTTGAAAATGAATTTGATCCCCTTCATTGATACTTTGGATCATTTCCTTGATGATCTCCCTAAGCTTCTTTGTAAGCTCAATACTCAGATTGCTGGGGAGGGTGTGATAAGTAGATTTTATACCTACTTATTTGGTATCTGTTACTTGAATTAGTAGATTATATGCTTGGGAGCTGTGTGAGCGACTATTGGTATGAAATCGCAAAGAATTGGTATGAAATCGCAAAGAAAAGCAATCCGAACATCATTTGGGCTTTCATGTTTATTTCATGTTCTTAGCTTGGAACTTGGATTATATTGTAGAGCTTTTTCTTAGCTTTTCAGAACATCTTGAATCATTCTAATCGGAGTTCGAATGAAAGAGTTATGACTTTTGTACTAACGGACGTTGAACTTCACTGTTTTGGGTGGCCATTTGCATAGCAGTCAATTCCAACCCAATTTCGACCTTCACGCATCCATTATTTCTCAATTCTCAAAGAATAAAAGTTGTATAGCTCGTCGAGATCTGTGATTTGATAGGTGCTAGGCCTCGTAACTCCTCCCAAATCAAAGGTTATGGCCATTTTATTAGAGGACACTGCAGTAGAAAAAGGATGCCAGCCGGGGTGGGAGTATAAGCTAAAAAATAGTAGCATTGCCACCGGTAGGGGTGGGTTTTTAGAAGAAACCCCCTTGAGGCGGTACTGGGCGAACAAGTTTTGACGTGTTTTGGGTCGAATTTTGATACTTTATTGACTCCAAATTGGATTGGGTTTGCTCCTAAGCTAAAAATTAGACTTGTAACCTATAAATACATGACGAGGGCATAAAAGAGGGAGGATTTCATTAGATTAAATTAGAGTAGATTAGGATCAAAACCCTAGTTCTTATCAATTTTGGAGATTGAAGCAACTTGGAGACCATTGACGATCAAGAGCAAGAGCTTGATGAAGATGGAGATTTGCTGACAACAGAGTCAATTCTTTTTCTTAATCTTATTCTTATCTTTTAATGTGTATTCAAGTGTGGATTCTTAGTTTTAATTCAATGAACTGATTCTTTGTTTGAGATTACAATGGATCTTATTGTGTAGTTTATTTTAATATGTTTCGCTATCAATTATTATGTTCTATTGTGAGGATTGTCTATTGTGATTTGGACTTAATTGTTTAATTGATTGGCCATCAATTACTGTGATAATCTATATGAAATTAGAAGAGGAGTATAGATTTAGATCTAATCATGATAACATGTGTTTGTGATTTCTACATAGATGGAATTCATGATTCATGTTTAGGATAGAGATATGCCTTTACGCCATATGTAATCTTATAGAGAACCTGTGCTTTAAATTCTTTTTAATTGTAATTCACATAGAGATATAGTGGATTAGTTAATTAATGCATCTTGCCTAATTCTATCATATGTGGATTTAAGTGAGTATGAGTATTATGCATCGAGAGGTGGTTTTATCTGTTTTAGTGTTTTTGATTAACAATTCAGGATAGAGAATAATTGATGAGAAGTGTGTTAACTTAAATGAAGCAATAAGTGAAGTGGTGATTTTAAATCTCCGTAATCTTAATTTAATAGTGGATTTTAATAGTAGTTTAATTATATAATTTGAAATCCATTCATTTAAATAAGATTGGGTTGGTTACGTGTTAATACTTGGTGATTTTTATTAAACAATTCCTCGTGGGAACTGTGACGAACGAGATTTTTATAATTTAATTCTTAATATTTATTGAATTAAATAAATATTTTCGATGATTTAATTATTAGATTAAATAATTAATTGATGCAATTGTGATAGATTAAATTTAATGATATGTATTATATTTATTAAATTAATGTAGAGAATTTTATTATTCAAGTATGTATAATGTGAGCTTATTATGAGTTTATTAAATTAAAAATGAAATATTTAATAAGATTTAATATTATTTTATAATTAATGAGAAAATTAATTATATGACTGTGAATTAATGAGAAATTATTATATTTTATTCAAATTGAATTAAATAATATATTTGAGTTATTGTATAATTGGGTGTGACACGATTTAAACTATAGTATAAGAGAATCATTAAATTAAATGGTTTTGAAACCTATTAATGCCATCCAAACAAGGCCCTAAAGGGAGTTAATAGCAGTTAACCCATGATGGGTAACTGACCTCCACCTCGCGTCAGTTCTTTATTTTATACGTCTTCTTTATTTCATTTTTCTATGTCTGAAAAATAGTTAGAGAGAATTAGAGAATTTTCAGAGAGAATTCAGAGGATTTTTTGTGAGAAACTCTATGATTGAAGAAGCTTTTGAGAAAGGATTTTATCTCTACTCATCTACGCTTTGGGTAATATCTTCAACCCAATTCTTAATTTCGATGTTTAAGTTTTTAGAAAATGGCTTCACGTTTTGTTAAAAACTCTGTGAATGGGAAAAGGGTATGATTATGGGTTTGTGTATGTATTAAGGTGTATCATATCGTATTTGATTATATATATATATATATATTATATAAACCTTATCATCAGTTTCATAATATTATAACGTATGTTATTTACAGAGTATGGAATATGGCCATATGGCCATTATATGTGACTTTAATATGTCAAACATTAATTGTTTTGTGAAATTTCCACTTGTATATAATTATGCATGTTAAAACGAAGAAAACAAAACTTGAATGGATGGAATTGGTGTTATAACGAATCTGTAGTGGTAATTTTTATGTTTTGTGTTCAAAACCATCAAGAAAATCAAGAATAGTAAAATTAAATGTGTTGATTCTGTTAATTATGTATTTTAACATGTTAAAATCATGCTAGAAGGGTTAAGTAGTGATTATATGTGTATTATAATGTATGAGTATGTCTAAATTCGTGTAGAAATAATTTAATTAGAGGTTTTGGCCATGTTCTGCAATTTTCGCGAATTGCGCAAATTCTTGATTATCTTGGCGTTGCATGCTTCATGCCAGCCTCTCTGCCCTTAATACCGTGTGCATGATGACCAAGAAGTCCAAATTACGGTATACCGTCCGCTACCAAAAAATATGTATAATAATGATGTGCATGCCATACTCTCTCCAGAATGTTCAGAAATGAATTTTTTAAAGTGTTCAAGTCCATGAATGTGATGTTAACCTAATCTAATGAACATAAAAATATGTTAAGAGTATAGTGAGATGTTAAAACAGATTATTAACATATCAATAACATAATTGCATAAGGATTGAATTATTGAGTGCATCATGAGCTTATTAGTCGTGAAATGTATTATGTGATAATAAGTGTGATAATTTGACTAAGTATAGTCATAACCAAAGTTTAGACAAAAGAATGAACTTATGATGATTAATTATATTATAATTAACTAGAGTTGTGAATGGAAATGGTATGTAGGCTTATATCGAAGAACGTGTATAATTAATGCGTAATCTATGCACGAGTCAAGTTTCCTAACCCTACTTGTTATCATTATTCAAGTTATTCTCATTATTATTAACCAAGTTCAATTGTTATATTAAAGATTTATTTATCTTTTCAAAGTATGATTCTGTTATACAATATTTGTTCTATTGTATACCTCTTGAGAATATTATTCAATCTAATTATCAATTATTGTTGAACCTTGTTAGACTAGTGAACCCCAATTCGATTCGACTAGTCCATAGTTGATGAACGTTCTAAATTTCTGAACCCTTATTGATTTATCCAAACCAAACTTTCTTTGGTGCGAACTCTAATGTCAAACTGAGATGAACAACCCTGTATAGGGATTACTTTGTACGTTAGCGTTAAGATATTGTGCACAGTATGGTACTAAAGGCTGACCCCCCTAAGTACGAGTAGAAAGGTCCATAGTTTTATGACTGTTAAAGGTTTCAAGTACAACCCTTGATAACCTAGGACATAGTTCAAGGTCTTATGACCCTCAGAAATCTTTTGATTCTTGTTATTCATTCTTGATTCAAAAGTTGAGCTTTTATTTCAGAAGTCTTTGATTCACTCGCATGTTATTATATATTGTTATTTCATTTTTATACTTGTGGGCAATTATGCTCACTCTTGCATAATAATAATATTGTAGTTAAGAACGAAAGGTACGATGAGCCTTCTACTAGCAAAGGCAAAGGCAAAGCTAATAAGTGATGAAGACTTATTATTTAATTTTTAGAATGTTATTGTAAAGACTTGATGTTGATTAAGACTTCTTTGTTTATGTTTTACATACGGATGTTTAAGGTTAGTTTGACACAGGATTGTATTTATTATTAGGATGTTGTAACCCCTAAGGGAGGATTTATTTCTATCTATTGCATGGTTTGCATTTATTATGGGTAGATAGATAGATGATATTTGTATAGTGAACACCAAATCCGTGGAATTTAAGTACCGGATTTGGGGGTGTCACAGTTAGTATCGAAGTAGTAGGTTATAAAACCTTAGGTGGGGGAACAACCTTAGGTAGTATCCTTATAGAAAGAACATAGTGATGGAAAACTCTTATCGAGTTCTAAGAAATGAATTTCTTTAATTCATTGAAGATAATAAAAGACTTTATGTGCTTATGTGTTAAATTATGTGCTCACTGAAAATGCGACTTAGTAACTAAAACTTGAAATTATGTTGTCGGGGATGTCGGATGTTGGAGGAACTAGTCGAGTTTGGGAGGAGAAACCCCAGTACCTCTGATCTGCTCTGAGAGGAGGAGGCCCCGAGACATTCATGTCGTTAGGGAGCGATTAGTCTGAGAGAGAGTCATCTCCATTGATCACCGTTGTTGGTCGGGAGCATGAACACGAACTCACGAGGCCCGATCCTGAGGAGGAAGATGAAGAGGAAGAAGAGGAGTTCCCATCGCACTCCATTGATGATGAGATGTACGATGAGTTATATGATCGTAACGTAGAGTTACGTGACACTGTCCAGGATCGGGTGAGCGAGGCGATTATTCATGATTACTCTCGAGCAGAAGGAGAAGGAGATTGAGACTCTTCACACATGACTAGAAATGTAGAATGGGATTTGGTCCACGAGAAGGGTGAAACCGAGGATATAAGGCCAGGAGATAGAAGTTGAAGAAGGCGAAGGAAAGCTCGGAAAAGGCGATCATAGCGAGAGGAGGGCTGGGTAAGAGAGTCACGTCGTGCTGATCTTGCGGAAGAGGATGGTCGTGTAAAGAAGGCTAAGCTTGGGGAGACGTACTCTACACTCAATAGTGCAATAGATGAGGCTCAGGATCGAGTGTTGATGTATCCAATCCAATTTGAAGGACTACCATCGTACATGCTGGATCATAGAATGATGTCTCCCATCATGGAAGAGGAACATAGCAAGGCTATTCAGCGCCTTAACCAGCAGTGATAGGATTTGTTTAATTATGTGAAAAACTTATTTGGTATTTAGATGTAAATTCCGATGTGTTTATGAACGAAGGAATATTTTAATATTTTAAATTATGTAGATTCTTTATCTCGGGATAGATGATGTAAATAGCAGTGATGCTATCGTATGATGTTAAAACTTTTGATTTAATTAAATATATCAAGTTGTTGGAAATAATGTGTTAAATAATTATATTAAATTGTTGAGTTAAGTCTTAACTATTTAGAGAATTTAATAGAGATTTAATAAGCATATATTTTAACGAAAATATCTTGCTTGAAAAGAAGAAGACAACAACGTCGACCCATTTCGAAGGATCTACAAATAACAACAATAATGCCAATGCTAATCTGTTTAGCAATTGGTTAACTTACTAGTTGGAGCGATGAATAATCAACCTCAAACTCCACCAAATACTATGTTTAAGGATTTCAAAGGTGGTGGGACCTTGAGTTTTAAAGGTTCCATGAACCCGATTGAGGCTCAAAGCGTGGGTTATGGAAATGGAAAAGGTTTTTGATGTTGCTAGAGTTAGAAGACGAAAGACCGCTTTCATGACGTTTATCTTTGAAATCTGAAGCCGATTCTTGGTGGCAAGCAAACAAGGTCCGTGGAGGTGAAGGCGTGATTACTTGGGAGAGATTCAAAGAGATGTTTTTGAGATGTATTTCCCGACCATTTCATGAGAACCAAATGGAGGTTCGGTTTACGGAGTTGAAGCGAGGAATATGGCCGTATGCAGTTATGCGGCTAGATTCAACGAGTTGGCGAGGTTTTCCCGTATCAAGTACACACGGATGAGAGAAAAACAAGAAGGTTTGAACAAGGGTTGAAGCCTTGGGTATATAGTAAAAAATATCGATGTTTGACTTAAAACACTTTTCTTTGGAGTCTTTGGAAAAGGCCATCCTCGTTTGAAGGTGGAAGCGATCACGGTGACCAAGTACAATCGGGATCGGAAGAAGAAGAAGGCGAAAGTGAAGGAAATAATAAGGCTAGTGGAAGTGGCACAAGAGGTGGTAATTTTAATCAGAAGAAGAGGTGGAATGACAACCCATCATCGGGGAATCAGCAAGGAGGTCAGAAGAAGAGGATTGAAGCATGCCCGACCTGCGGGAAAGCTCATCTGGGGGTTTGTATGAAGGGAAAGCGGGTGTGCTACAATTGTGGTCAGGAGGGCCACATAGCACCTAACTGTCCTAACCCAAAGAAGGGTGCCTGCTTCACTTGTGGTTCAAAGGATCATCTGGCAAGAAACTATCCTAAGAAGGGATCTGGAGGGACAGGATTAGGAGGAAACAAGGGAAACAACAGTGGAAACACCTTGACTATCACATGGACCAACCATGACTAGCAAATGAAATGCCCGCGGAGGACATTCAACATGATGGTGCGGGATGCAGTTCAGTCTCGTGATGTGGTGTCAGGTATCATTCCGATCAATAAAGTTAATGCTTATGTATTATTTGATTAAGTGCTACTTGTTCCTTTATATCAGATGACTTTGCTAAGAATTTAGATTTGCCTAAGGATGAGTTGGATTACCCCATGAACATAGAAATTGCGAATAGAAAATAATCCTACATTAAAATACGTACATAAGAAGCTGTAGAGTGGATATTAAGGGTAATATCATGAATGTAGATCTTATCCTATTCGACTTGAGGAATTTGACGTTATCTTGGGAATGGGTGGTTATTCAATTACGGGGCTATAATTGATTGCCAAAAGAAGCGTATTAACCTTATGACTCAAAATCGAAAGGTTGTGTTTTATAGTAGCAAGTCGCCTGAGACAAGAGAGTTGTCGGCGATGATGCGAGCGAGGAAGTTGTTAAGACATGGTTGTGTAGGATATTTAGCTTACATAGTCGACGATCGTAAAGAGAATCCAAAAAGTAGAGGAGATCTGGTAGTGAGAGACTTCGTCGATGTCTTTCCAAACGATTTGCGGGACTTCCGCGGATAGAAGTTGATTTACGTGATCGATTTGGCGCCGAGAACCGCTCAATATCGAAGGCACCATCTGAATGGCACCGATAGAGATGAAAAAGAATTAATGGTACAACTACAAGAATTCTTGGACAAGAAGTACATTCAACCAAGCGTATCGCCAGTGGGGGCGCCGTGTTGTTTGTGTGAAAAGAAGGATGGAGCGATCGATGACTCTGCATTGATTACTGAGAACCGAATAAGGTCACGATTAAGAATAGATATCCATTCTGGGGATCGATGATTTGTTTGATCAATTAAAGGGAGCGAAATACTTTTCAAGATAGATTTGAGAAGTGGTTATCATCAATTGAAGGTGAGACGGAGGATGTCCAAAGGCGGCGTTTAGAACACGATATGGTCACTCTGAATTTTTGGTTATGTCGTTTGGTCTAACGAATGCTCTACTGACATTTATGGGATTAATGAATGGTGTGTTCAAACCGTTTTTGGACAAGTTAAGTAGTGGTATTTATAGATTATATTTTGGTATATTCGAAAACCAAGGAAGAACATGAAGAGCATTTGAGATTAACGTTGGAAGTATTGAGAAGGGAGAAGTTGTATGCTAAGTTTTCGAAATGCGAATTTTGGATCGGCGGGTGCAATTTCTTGGGCACGTGATCGATAAAAGCGGAATCTCGGTAGATCCATCCAAAGTCGAAGCCGTGATTAAGCTTGGGATCAGCCGAGGACACCGTCGGAAATCTGAAGTTTTCTTGGATTGGCGGGGATATTACGAAAGATTCATACAAGACTTTTCCAAGATCACAACTCAGATTAACGAATTTAACTTTCGAAAAATTGTGAAATTTGTTTGGGCGGAGAAGTGTGAGGAAAGCTTTCAAGAATTGAAGAAGAGGTTGAGTCTGACAACACATGTTGTCTCTTAGGATTATATGAGAAAATTTGTTGTTTATAGTGATGCGTCGCATAAAGGACTTGGTTGTGTCTTGATGCAAAATGGCAAAGTCATTGCGTATGCATCCACGACAATTGAAGGATTACGAGAAGGGATATCGACCCACGACTTGGAGTTAGGCTGCGATAGTTTTTGCTTTGAAAATTTGGAGGCACTATCTCTCTGGGGAGAAGTGTGAAATATATCTGAGACCACAAGAGTCTAAAATATATTTTTACCGAAAGACTTGAATATGCACCAAGAAGGTGGTTGGAGTTAATTAAGGACTACATTGTGAGATTTTATACCATCCGGGTAAGGCAAATGTCGTTGTCTTACGCCTTAAGTAGAAAGGGTCGGAGAAGTTGATGATGTTGGCCAGCTCGGGAGGAGCTAATTTTGAAATGGAGCTGGAGTTGGAGTGAAGTATCCTATGGAAATTGATGAGAAGCTATTTGAGGATGCAATCTGGTACAACCCTACTTGGATAAAGTTAAGGAGGCTCAACTTGAGGCGATGAATGCAAAAAAGGTGATAAGGAAGATATCTGAAGGAACCAGACCAAGATTTAAGATGGATAAGGAAGGAATCTTTGAGATTTGAGAGCGAAATTTGGGTACCACCGATCTCAGAGATTAAGGAAGACATTTTGAGTGAGGCTCATAGCTCACGATATTCGATTCACCCTGGTAGTACCAAGATGTATCTTGATCTTCGACAACACTTTTGGTGGCAAAATTTGAAATGTGATGTTGCAGAATGTGTTGCCAAGTGTCTGACCTGTCAGAAAGTGAAAGTAGAACATCAGAGACCAAGTGGGTTGCTACAACCGTTGGAAATCCCAAAATGGAAATGGGAACATATTACAATGGACTTCGTGGTTGGCCTTCCGACGACTCAGAAAGGCTATGACGCAGTATGGGTTATCGTTGACCGATTGACAAAATCCGCACACTTCCTTTCGATTAAAATCAGATTCAACTTAGATCAGTTGGCAAGGTTATATGTATAAAAGATTGTTTTGAGGCACGGAGTGCCAGTGTCAATTGTTTCCAATAGGGATCCGCGCTTTACATCGAACTTCTGGAAACATCTACAGGAATGCATGAGTACACAATTACGGATGAGTACAGCATATCACCCTCAAACAGATGGTCAGAGCGAAAGAACGATTCAGACGTTAGAAGATATGCTAAGAGCCTGTGTGATGGACTTTAAAGGAAATTGGGACGATCACCTACCGCTTGTAGAGTTCGGCTACAATAACAGTTACCACGCTAGTATTGGCATGCCGCCTTATGAAGCGTTATCTGGCGAGAAAGTCTGCGAAACTCCAACTTTCTTTGGGATGAAGTTGGCGAAAGACAGTTGCTAGGGCCAGAATTGGTACAACAGACAACAGAAATAGTCAAAGTAATCCGAACACGACTAGTAGCGACTCGAAGATGATAGCGGAAGAAATCTGTGATCCACATCGTAAAAATGTTGAGTTTGAATCGGGTAGTTATGTATTCTTGAAGGTCTCTCCCTGGAAGGGAAAGATCAGGTTTGGAAAGAAAGGAAAATTAAGCCCAAGATTCATTGGACCATTTGAAGTACTGAGAAGAATCGGAGAAGTTAAGTGTGAGGTAGCCCTACCTCCGGCACTCGAGAATGTCCTAACGTCTTTCATGTTTTTACATTTTACGACCCTACAAACCCGATTACAAGCATGTAATTGAATACGAACCCTATATTTTGAAAAAGACTTATCTTACGAAGAAATTCTGTTCAAATTATCGACGAGAAAAAAACAAGTTCTCGAAATAAAGTAATACCTTACATTAAGGTAATTTGGAGGAACCACAATCTTTGAAGAAGCTACGTGGGAACTTCGAAGAGAATATGATGAAGAATTACCCTCATTTATTTACTTAATTTATGTGTATGCGATTACGGGGACGAATCTCTTTGTAAGGGGAGGAGAATGTAGCAATCGAATTTATTGAGTCGTGATTACGGGGACATAATCCTTTTAAGGGGAAAGATGTGACGAGCGAGATTTTGTAATTTAATTCTTAATATTTATTGAATTAAATAAATATTTTCGATGATTTAATTATTAGATTAAATAATTAATTGATTCAATTGTGATAGATTAATTTAATGATATGTTATATTTATTAAATTAATGTAGAGAATTTTATTATTCAAAGTATGTAATTATGTGAGTTTATTAAATTAAAAGAAATATTTAATAAGCATAATAATATTTTTTAATGTATAATTAATGAGAAAATTAATTATAATTATTTGACTATGTGAATTAATGAGAAATTATTATATTTTATTCAAATTAAATTAAATATTATATTTGAGTTATTGTATAATTGGGTGTGACACGATTTAAACTATAGTATAAGAGAATCATTAAATTAAATGGTTTTGAAACCTATTAATGCCCGACCAAACAAGGCCCTAAAGGGGAGTTAATAGCGATTAACCCATGATGGGTAACTGACCTCCACATCGCGTCAGTTCTTTATTTTATATGTCTTCTTTATTTCATTTTTCTAAGTCTGAAAAATAGTTAGAGAGAATTAGAGAATTTTCAAAGAGAATTTAGAGGATTTTTTGTGAGAAACTCTGTGATTGAAGAAGCTTTTGAGAAAGGGTTTTATCTCTACTCATCTACGCTTTGGGTAATTTCTTCAAGCCAATTCTTAATTTCGATGTTTAAGTTTTTAGAAAATGGCTTCACGTTTTGTTAAAAACTTTGTGAATGGGAAAAGGGTATGATTATGGGTTTGTGTATGTGTTAAGGTGTATCATATCGTATTTGATTATATATATATATTATAAAAACCTTATCAATAGTTTCATTATATTATAACGTATGTTATTTACAGAGTATGGAATATGGCCATATGGACCTTATACGTGACTTTAATATGTCAAACATAAATTATTTTGTAAAATTTCCACTTGTATATAATTATGCATGTTAAAATGAAGAAAAAAAAACTTGAATGAATGGAATTGGTGTTATAATGAATCCGTAGTGGTAATTTTTATATTTTGTGTTCAAAACCTTCAAGAAAATCAAGAATAGTAAAATTAAATGTGTTGATTCTATTAATTATGTATTTTAACATGTTAAAATCATGCTAGAAGGGTTAAGTAGTGATTATATGTGTATTATAATGCATGGGTATGTCTAAATTCGTGTAGAAATAATTTAATTAGAGGTTTTGGCCATGATCTGCAATTTTTGCGAATTGCAGAATAGTTTCTTGGTTCATTACATTACTGTGACTTGTGCAGGTCTCGTGCTTAATACCTTATGACCACACCAAAAAAAGTCCAGAATTTGTGCCATACCACCGCCAAACAAAATAAAGTGATACAATAGTGGCGCATGATGCCACTCTCCAGAATGTTCAGAAATGAATTTTTAAAAGTGTTCAAGTCCATGAATGTGATGTTAACCTAATCTAATGAACATAAAAATATGTTAAGAGTATAATGAGATGTTAAAAAAGATTATTAACATATCAATAACATAATTGCATGTGGATTAAATTATTGAGTGCATCATGAGCTTATTAGTCGTGAAATGTATTATGTGATAATAAGTGTGATAATTTGACTAAGTATAGTCATAACCAAAGTTTAGACAAAAGAATGAACTTATGACGATTAATTATATTATAATTAACTAGAGTTGTGAATGAAAATGGTATGTAGGATTATATCAAAGAACGTGTATAATTAACGTGTAATCTACGCACGAGGCAAGTTTCCTAACCAACTTGTTATCATTATTCAAGTTATTCTCATTATTATTAACCAAGTTCAATTGTTATATTGAAGATTTATTTATCTTTTCAAAGTATGATTCTGTTATACAATATTTGTTCTATTGTATACCTTTTGAGATTATTATTCAATATAATTATCAATTATTGTTGAACCTTGTTAGACTAGTGAACCCCTATTCGATTCGACTAGTCCATAGTTGATGAACGTTCTAAATTTCAGAACCCTTAGTGATTTATCCAAACCAAACTTCCTTTGGTGCGGACTCTAATGTCAAACTGAGATGAACAACCCTGTATAGGGATTACTTATGCGTTAGCGTTAAGATATTGTGCACAATATGGTACTAAGGGTTGATCTCCCTAAGTACGAATAGAAAGGTCCATAGTCTTATGACTGTTAAAGGTTTCAAGTACAACCCTTGATAACCTAGGACATAGTTCAAGGTCTTATGACCTTCAAAAATCTTTTGATTCTTGATTCAAAAGTTGAGCTTTTATTTCAGAAGTCTTTGATTTACTCGCATGTTATTATATATTGTTATTTCATTTTTATATTTGTGGGCAATCATGCCCACTCTTGCGTAATAATAACATTATAGTTAAGAACGAAAGGTACGATGAGCCTTCTACTAGCAAAGGCAAAGGCAAAGCTAATAAGTGATGAAGACTTATTACTTAATTTTTAGAATGTTATTGTAAAGACTTGATGTTGTTTAAGACTTATTTGTTTATGTTTTCGCACAGATGTTTAAGATTAGTTTGACCTGGGATTGTATTTATTATTTAGATGTTGTAACCCCCTAAGGGGAGGATTTATTTCTATATATTGCGTGGTTTGCATTTATTATGGGTAGATAGATAGATGATATTTGTATAGTGAACACCAAATCCCGTGAAATTTAAGTACCCATATTTGGGGGTGTAACAAGAATGATCATCTTCCACAATATTAGCACAGATTAAAGAGCTTTCAAAGACGTTGGAGGTTATCGCAGCCCAACGGAGTCGAAGGATGGCAGTTATGTGTGATTATTGTGTGGGCAATCATGCAAGTCATCAATGCACCGTCAGTTTTGAACTGGTACCATATAGTGGTGATTACCTCAATAACTATGTTGAGCCTAACTATCACCAAGATTGGGGGTATCACCCGGATTCTGCAGGGATCTACATTTATGATAACCAATATTACACTCCAAATTCATCATACACACCAGAATTTTCATGTCCACCTCCATTGCCACACGATGAAAAGCCAAATCCGATGGATGTAATATTGAAGGGAATAGCAGACCTAGAGGAGATAATAACCAAGAGATGTCAACCCAATATTTTAATAATCAGATGGAACAACTCGTCACTACCTCAACCAATGGTCCTCAATACATGGCTTCCAAGACTGAAACAAAATATTCAAGGCTGGGGGAATTATTATCCAAGTTCATAGCAAATGAGGAGAAGTTGAGTAATCAAGCGAGGTCAATTCAAAATCTTACGAATAAGATAGAGCAAATGACCAAATCCGTAAGCAACCTTCCTCTAAACACTTGACTTTATGACATAGATGACGAAATTAACAAAGAACCCAAACCAAATATGCGACTGTATGAGCCATAAGATATCAAAAATATGGACATAATTGGGGATAATGGAATAGAGGTCGACGAAGATCTAAAGGGGTCTCCACCAAAGATCAAAGAGTTAGTCAGCTTTGCAAAATCATGCCCACTTGGTAGTCATGTCATCGGCGAAGCTCTTGATGACATAAGAGCAAGTAAAATTTTGAATCCATGGTGGGACGAGAAAGAGAAGATAGTCGAAGAGCCCATTATGTATGACAAGATTCCATGCCCAAAGTGATCACATACACAATGGAGAAAACACTTAGCTGTGGGACGTTCTCGATCGAGATCATACCAAATCAGAGCATGCTAGGTGACTTTGATGCTATGGCCATCGCTTCTGGGAACCTCCCAAAGGACAATTTGTTACTGATGGATGGAGGGTTCCTCAACTGCCGAAGATGAAATTGATAGCGTTGACCAGACAAAGTCCGATGGAAGAACTATAAATCAAGCGCTTATTAGGAGACAACCCAAGTTTGATTATTATTTTTAGTTTTTTTAGGTTTCATATTAGTTGATAGATTTTTTTTTCATTTTTTAAGGATTTAATAAACTTGCTTCTTTTGTGTTCACAGGTTAGTTAAGTCCAACTCAAGTGCGGTGTCCGATTCATTCCAATGTGCCTAACCTATTCTTCAGACTTCGCTGACGAGGAGATAAAATTGCTATATGTCAGGGAAGTCCTATTTTAAATTTTTCACATCTTAGCCATTGAGGACAATGTCTGTTTTAAGTTTGGGGGTATTTATCATGTTTAGTATTTACTTGGGCAATGTTTTAATGGAATTTGATTTTGGCTAATGATAAGTGGGTGGTTGATATTGTTAACTCTTGGAGAATTGATGAGCATGCTTAGTCTATATTTTAACTCATTAGTTGGTTTTCACATTACTTGCGAAATTATTGAAAATTTTTACACATATCCATTTGTTTAGCCAGTTGGGATTGAATTTTTTTTATCTAAATGCTTATGAAAGATACCATTTCAACTTAAGAAATCTTATTTGTGCATCATTCGAAGTGAAAATTAGGCACTCACATAAGTTTGGGGGAAATCTTGGGGTATTTTTGAATAAAATAAAATAAAATATTGTTGGAACCTTCCCGAGTTGAATAATTGAAGCATGTGGTGTGTGAGACCCCGAATTTTATGAAATAAAAGTATTCAATTTTTTTTTCTATTTTGGTAAATAACACGTTATTGATTATTGATGCTTATGTGATAAGTCACTCAGTTTTGTTTTATTGGTATTATTAATGTAATAAAATAGAAAAGCTTTTTATATAAAACAGAATACTTTTATAAAGTTATTCTATAAATATAATATACTATATTCTATTGTGCAAAGTGTTTTGCATAGTAAAATCTTTTTATATAAAATGAATACTTTTATAAAGTTATCTATTTTATTAGACAATAATTAGAATATATTATATTTTATTATGCATAGCATAGTACTGCGTAGTGTTTGCACAAGAAAATCTTTTATAAAGTTATTAGTTTTATTAGATTATAAATAGAATATATTATATTTTATTTAAAAGATTTTGCTTTAAATATGGACCGTCAGATTAAAGTAAATCAATCTGGACCGTTCATGAGTTAGTTACTATGTAGTCCATTTTTCTATAAATAGAAGCTCATTCCTTCATTATTTCTTACGAATTCACTGAAACTCTAGAGAGAGAAACTATAGAGAGAGTTCTTCTTCTATAATCTTGAGTGTATTTCTTTAGAATTTAAGAAAGCTTTGAGCGTAGTGCAAGTTTTCTTCAAGCATATTCCCGCCTACCGATTGAATACTTTTCTTTTTTAAGGTAGGGAAATAATTGTCGTACTAAATAAAGGAAATTATTATTATTTATTATTACATTGGAATAACTTTGTATCACGGACTTGGACTACCTATACTTAGTGAAATTCTTACGTTATTCCATTCTTTATTATTATGTTAGAATAACCTGTTTATGCGAAGTACCGCATACATGGTGAAATTCTTCTAATATCCCGTTCTTTATTATTTTGTCGAAATATCACGTATGCGTGCGTTATACGTGACCTGGTTCCATTATTTATTATTACGTGAATATCACATGCATGCATTTATCTGCGGGGCTGGGTTCCATTATTTATTATTCTGTTGGGAATAACCCGTCGGTGCAGTCTATCGCACGCATAATGAATCTTTCTGTTATTCCATTCTTTACTATTCTGTTGGAATAACCTCTCTACGTGGATTATCACATGCATGGTGAATGATCCTTCGTATTCATACGAATAGTATTTTCATTAAAAAGGGGTTTCTGCCAGGGGTAGATTTGTAATTTTTCTGACCCTCAAAAATTCTAGAAAAATTTGAAATGATAATTTAATGAGTTTTCTGAATTATGTCAAAAAATGGTGATTTTTGGATGTATAGATTAAGAGTTATGGATTTTATGGGAAAAGACTATTTTAAAAGTAAACTCTTATAACTCCTTGTGGTTAACTCCAAAATTCGTGAAATTTTTATTGGGAGTACATGTATATCACAGGAGTATACCCTGTAAATTTCGGAATTTTTGGACAAAAGTACAATTTATGATAAATGTCTAAATATTCGGAAGTTTTAGCCATATGAAAAATAGTAAATGAATTTTAAAAATTTTGAGAAAAATATATGTTCAAGATGAGACTATATTCTGCTAAATCCCAGAAAAGAAATATTTTTGGGACTGATTTGTTATTTTTCATGAAAATGAACTAGTTATGAGAAAATGAATTAAATATGTTATGTGAAGTAATAAAATTGGAAAATAGGATTTTATGGCTTGAGAATCCTATATAGGGTATATGCAGATTTTTGATGAGGGATTTGATCATTGATGATGAAATCTTATGAAGTATGGCATTTTTGAATGATTAAATGCATTATTTGATAAAGTGTAAACAATTGAAATAAATTGTTTATAAGTTTAAGAAATGATTAAAATATTGCTAAAATATTAATGATATTAGATTATGAGATTATTAAGTGATTGATAACATTTGGTTATTATTGAACGCTGGATAAATTGTATTATAAATGTTTAATATTTATCATTTATCTCATTTGATTGATTCTTATATCATTGTTATCATCCTCATGCTTATATTGTGTTGAAAGTCATCTTTGGCCGTAGTGCATAGATGGATTTGGTATGATTATGACCATGGAATATTTGGTATAATCATGACTGTAATGTTACAAATGATGTGGAAAAAGTTCTCATTGGCCCGTAGTGCATTGATGGACAGTTTTTGGTATGATTATGGCTATGGATTCTCTTCGGCCAAGGGTGCAAAGATGAATTGTTTTATGGCATGATCAGGAGCGTTGATGAAAACACGATTATCTTTGGCCCATAGTGCATGGATAATTCGTGATCGTGATACTAATGAATATCCTTGGCCTGTAGTGAAGGGATGATTCGATGATGTGGATTAATTATTGAGCTGAGCGATGAAATATTAAATCATGGATGTGATAATAATGAATATCTTTGGCCGTAGTGCATGGATAATTCATGGATATGATACTAACGAATATCCTTAGCCGTAGTGCATGGATAATTCGATGATGTGAATTATTTAAGTTAAGTCTCAGCGATAAAATATTGGTTATACACTTTTAATTTGTAGAAGATAGTAGATATCATGCTCTACTTGACTCTTCTAAAATATAGTTGTATGTCCTTGGCTTGTAGTGCAAAGATGAATTGATAATGAATATCTTTGGCCATAGTGCAAAGATGAATTTATTAGTATGATTATGAACAAGAATTGTGATTTGGTATAACCATGATTTTTTGATGTTTCAGGTGAAGATAGGTGATGAAAATTATCTTCGTCCTGGGTGCGAAGAGGAATTTAGAATCACAATTATGATTATGAGTTATTCATATGATTGTGGACAGGAATTGTTGATTGATGTTACAGGATTAAAACATTATTGGTGGACTTTTAACATAGAAAAGATAATAGATCTGATGGTCTATTTGACTCTTCTAATGGATTGCTAGTTCCGCTGCAACTATGGCTGAAAAGTTTTATCATCTACCATATGTTCTAAATCTCTGATTTATTATTGATGAAAGCTATTGATAATTTAATTATCTTTAGTCATGATATTCCTTACTGGGGTAGTTGTGCTCACCCTTTTTGCTTCACAATTCCTTTCAGGTAATAAGAGTGTTGCCGGGTCGAGCGGGGATAACAGGGGAATAGAACAGTAGTTTCTAGCTGTGGAGGTTCTCCTTAAACAATATAGAAAAGTGTGTTGTATTCTATACAACATTTAGTAGTTATATTTGGTGAATCAAATAGGGTGAGGTTTAACCCAACTTTGGAAGGGTGTTTTGTCACTATCATACAAGATGTCTAATGACATACAACTTCGTGTTATCATAAGATAGGGTTGTGCGCATCCACTTGCTGAGTATATTAACGGGCACTACCTATATGATCTTAGAGTTGATTTAAAATATAATATTCACTTGGAGACAGTGGAGATAGTTATATGTCAAGAGAAGACTCACCATTGGAAAGAAGATGATAGTAATCTTCTCATTTTTCTTTGGGGTCTATTTGGTCAACCAAGGATAATTCTGTGGCCATATGATATCTATTATAACCTAGATGCATGGCCTCCCATGTACGAAGGTTTCCTTGAGCACTTCTTAAAGATTTTAGTTTCTAAAACAGTCTTTGACTATACTTTTATGTAAAGTACCATTGTAAGGTTGTGGTCGAGGCACCATGAGAGTTACATACATTTGTATTATAACTCACAGTTAACTGTGGTCGTATTCTATACGACAACTTAACAGTTGTATAAATGAAGTTGTATTTAAATTTTGTACCATGTATCTGGCGACTAAGAATGGGTGATGTATACCTAATTTTGGGGACATCACAGTTGGGTCGAGATGGAGCATAAAATGCACTCCTCATAAACACAAGCATGAGATGGAGCGTAAAATGCACTCGTTCAATGAAAAGTGGGAAGTAAGATGGAGCATAAAACGAACTCACTAAATAGAGAAAAGAAAATATGTATGTTTGAAATACTTGGGAAGGGTTCATATGTGCTTAAGTGTTTGAATATCTAGTTGATCCTCAAAAAGAAAATAAAATTTGTGCTTTGTTTATTTTAGCGGTGATTGATGTGATAAGAAGTTTTGAGAGTTGTTTTTGAAAATCTTTTATGAGTGTTGGTTGATCTTAGCTAAATCATGACTGGTTTGAACATATGGATGCACACACGCACTTAAAGGATCAAGAGTAGATGTGAAGCTAATGAAAGTTGTTGAAATTTTAAACATGACATTGTTTTGAAATTTTCTGCGGGTTATCATTTATTGTAACCTTTGAGGCCATTGTTCAAATTCATATTGATTCATTGTTTAAGTGGATCATTGCTAAAGAATGAATCTGTCTAATTTGTGTTTTTGCTTGAGGACAAACAAATGTTTAAGTTTGGGGGTATTTGATAAGTAGATTTTATACCTACTTATCCGGTATTTGTTATTTGAATTAGTTACTTAAACTCATGTTTCTTAGTTACTTTTCATGTATTTTGTGTTCATTTTGTAGATTATATGTTTGGGAGTTGCGTGAGCGATTATTGGTATGAAATCGCAAAGAATTGGTATGAAATTGCAAAGAAAAGCAATTCGGACATTGTTTGGGCTTTCATGTTTATTTCATATTCTTGGCTTGGAACTTGGATTATATTGTAGAGCTTTGTATTAGCTTTTTGGAACATCTTGAATCATTCAAATCGGAGTTTGGATGCAAGAGTTATGACCTTTGTACCAACGGACGTTGAACTTCACTATTTTGGGTGGCCATTTGCATAACAGTCACTTCTACCCCAATTTCGACCTTTATGAGTATATTATTTCTCAGTTCTCAAAGAATGGTAGAGCTCGTCAAGATCTTCGATTTGATAGGTTGTAGGTCTCGTAACTCCTCCCAGATCAAACATTATGACCATTTTACCAGAGGACACTACATCAGAAAAATGATGACAGCCGGGGCGGGCTTTTTGTGACAGAAACCCCCGTCGGGTGGGGGTACGGGCCAGAACAAGTTTTTAACGCGTTTTGGGTCGATTTTTGATACTTTGTTGACTCTGAATTGGATTGGGTTTGCTCCTAAGCTAAAAATTAGACTTGTAACCTATAAATACATGATGGGAGGCATAAAAGAGATAGGATTCCGTTAGATTAGATTAGAGTAGATTAGGATCAAAACCCTAGTTCTTATTAGTTTTGGAGATTGAAGCAACTTGGAGACAATTGAAGATCAAGAGCAAGAGCTTGAGGAAGATGGAGATTTGCTGACAACAGATTCAATTCATTTCCTTAATCTTATTCTTATCTTTTAATGTGTATTCAAGTGTGGATTCTTAGTTTTAATTCAATGAACTAATTCTTTGTTTGAGATTAAAATGAATCTTATTGTGTAGTTTATTTTAATATGCTTCGCTATCAATTATTATGTTCTATTGTGAGGATTGTGTATTATGATTTGGACTTAATTGTTTAATTGATTGGCCAGCAATTACTGTGATAATCTATATGAAATCGGAAGAGGAATATAGATTTAGATCTGATCATGATAGCATGTGTTTGTGATTTCTACATAGATGGAATTCATGATTCGTGTTTAGGATAGAGATATTCCTTTACGCCATATGTAATCTTATAGAGAACTTGTGCTTTAAATTCTTTTTAATTGTAATTCAATAGAGATATAGTGGATTAGTTAATTAGGGTGTCTTGCCTAATTCTATCATCTGTGGATTTAAGTGAGTATGAGTAGTAGACACTCAAAATTTTCTACACACCTGTCACTAATATTGTAGGAGGACATATTCATCTATCAAGAGGGAACCCTGGAAGACAGTTCATATCAATTCCGGATACTACCAGAAGTTTAGCATCAACCCTAGAACACACACTGGGAGTAACAATTCCAACCTCGGAGATAACCCCGAGGCATGCAGTTCCATTACTGGAACACACACCGGAGAAGACCGATTAATCTCAGAGATAACCCCGGAAATGCTTTTTCAAATGCAACCAGCTTCAATCTCGGCGGTCACAACGAGACACCCAGTATCAACTCGGAGATAACACTAGGAGGATAGGCACACCTCAGAGTTGACACTGAGGACCTTCAACATTTGCAGCAGTCCAATCTCAAAGAATAACCCCGAAGCAACGTCACGCTATCATTAAATCGACGATAACTCCGGTGAGGAGCAAAGGCATCATCTCGCTACTCTAAGGCCACATCACGTCGTCTCAAACATCTCATACATACATTTCTACACAACGATGTCCCACAAGAATCATGGAAAACCAATCCCGAGTGACTATTATGCAGGGTAACAGATAGAATTTGAAGCTTGAAGACCGGAGAGCACCGTCCCATCTTCATGACTTAGTACAACCTCTAATCCCATGCCATTATACAACACTTGACAACGGCGGTCCGAAATAGGTCATACATACCTCAGTCAGATTCCCGGATTGAAATTCTGAAAGTTCAATCGGACATTATAGTGCCTACGTGTACGTACTACGAGACGATGCGACCTGAGAAACCCGGGGCAACCCGGGTAGCCTCAGGTACACCTGTGGCTGGTCGTAAGTACACCTGCGGCTCTCCCCTCTATAAATAGAGGGCTTGGGGTGGTCATTTTAAGAAGAGAAAGAGCGAGGAAGCCTTGCCAAATTTGCTCTGTACTTGCAATATACTGAGTGCTTTCCCATTTTAAACACTTGTGAGCTCACATATAGCTACTCTTATACCGGTGGGAGCCGAGTTTCATCCACTTTAAAGATATAGAAGTCTTCTTTGGCAGCCCACTGTAAGCCTTCTCACACACTTTAAAGTCTTTCTCTTCATTTTTGCACACACCCTTCTTCACGTTGAGAGTCGTGTTTAGTAGTTTTGCCCTGACTTCATCATCTGCGCTTTTATTTCAGTTTGTATATACATATATATTATATATATATATATATATATTTATATATATGGACTAACATTATTGAGTTATGCCTTGATTGAGCCTAGACAGCGGTCGGGAGCGTTTATTTGCTTTTATATACATATATATTTATATATATATGAACTATGTGTCGGACTTTGTTCGATGCGCCTAGACTTCGGTCTGGAGCGTTTACTGCTTTAATATAAATATATATATATATATACACACACACATATATATATATATATATATATGAACTATTGTCGAACTTTGTTCGATGAGCCTGGGTTTTACATCCGGTGCATTTACTCGCTTATATATATATATATATACATTTTCGTCCCACCTGGAGTTTACTTCGTGGTGGTTGATCGCTTTTACAGCTTTCTTTACGTTTCTTTCTGCCTAGAGTTCACTTCGTGGCAGTTGATTGCTTTGTACAACTTTATTTATGTTTCATCCCGCTTGGAGTTTCTTCCGTGGCGGTTGATAGCTTTTACAGCTTTATTTACCTTTTATGATCCCCCATGGAGGTGCTTCGTGGTGGCTGATCATGTCGGTATATATATATTTATAGCTTTTATATATATACCTGCTTACTGCTTTCATACAAATTACGGTATCATGTGCGCCTAGGAATCATGTGATCACAGATTCAGCCTATTGGATCTAGATTCGGTTCTCGTGATGGACATTTTCAGCTGTACGCAGCTTGTAAATTATTCTGCGGTGTCTGAATTTCCTTAGATGGTATTCATACCCACGAGGAAGTCGGCATTATTTTTTTCATTATTTTCTTATAGATGCTTCACATCTTGGAAATATAATCAATCAAGCCGAACACTTAATAAAATGGAAGTGTAAAAGGTCTTAATTACTATTGAGCATCATGGTTTGAAAAAACCTTTTTTATAAAACGTCACTCCCATATCTTGCTAAAAACTGAATTTTTACATAAATTCAAACCCTGTGTATATAGGTGCGAACGAGGCCTCGCACTACTTCCAAATAATAGCACATTGACCCACACACACACACATTTAGATAACAATTTCTTGAAAAGAGGCGGTCACCGTGGTAACACGGATGTCGGGGGGTGCCTAACACCTTCCCTTTGCATAATCAAGTCCCCTGACCCTAATGAATCTCGGTTTCACCGACCCGTTTAGCAGTGTCACATTAATGGGTCAATGTGCAAACCTTTTCTTGGTTGTGTTGGTACAACCATTTAAAAAACCAACTGGCGACTCTTAACAGTCCATCATCGACATTATACATGTCGGACCTTTTTCACTTATTTTTTAAAACAAATCTCACCTAAAATGAGAACACCAAAGAACAAGTAACGAAAGGGACAATAAAAAATCCCGACGTCGACAGGTGGCGACTCTGCTGGGGACACCAGTAAGAGGACTTAAGCCGCTATTACATTCTTTTCAAAACTGTTATCTTCTTGTGTGTGGATGTTGCATTTATATTTATGATGAATGTGTACATATGCATTTACTTATTGCACTTAGTGCCTCGCACCATATCTGCTTATGATATTAGTGCTTCGCACATGTCATCATTTCCATACGGTGAGACGCGATGTATGTGAATGTATGTTGTGTGGTCCCTCCATTAGGAGGCTATCCTGTCGGTGTTTGATTATTGGACTCGTAGGAAGACTAATTCCCGCGAGGCTCAGGAAAGGCACCACCCAAATTCACTCCAGTTGAAAGACCAGATTAATTTCCCGTTGAGTAAATTACGATGATTTGGGAACCTTCATGCCAAAAAGCCGCGAGAGTAACCTAAGATAGGTCAGCCTCTGATAAACCCAAAATGGAGGAAAGTCTCTTCATGCTTTCTCATTTTTAATTACTTGTAAGCACAATTACTTGTAATTTCATCAATATCTATCTCCATGTAATGAGAAATATGAAGAAATGTGTACACATACATATTTAAATTGACATGCTACAAACAACTGACATCTGTTTTGCAGGATAAAAATCCTAAAATGGACACATCACATAGCATGTTATTATACACACATTCCCTAAAGACTAAACTATGCAAGTCTTTCGCAGGGGAACCAATCGGACCTACTACCCAGTCAAAATCCAAAAAGGCTGCAAGCCTACAGTCAATCATGTCGTCATCTGACTAGACTGATCATAATCCAGTTTCTTGCAAAGAATTTGACGGATTAAGCAAACAAATTACAAATTTGGCTGTTCCACTCAAAGAACAACACCAGTCTACTTAGGGTCCAAAATACCCTTTATCTGTCAATCCTCTACACAGGGGGAGCCAGTGTCATTACAATACCGAATCACAGCTTGGATACGATCGACAAAACTCATGATGCCACCCATCTCATAGGAGATCAAGACACCGGCGACATCAAAAAGAAAGTCCTCCATATGGAAGAGACCTTCGTGCTATCAAAGGAATTGGAACACTCAGGAGTGTTTCATATGCTGATCTTTGCATTTCCCTGGTGTTCATTATCCAGAAAAGTTTAAGACTCCTGACTTCGAAAAATATGATGGGTTAGGAGATCCTTACACACATTTGAAAGTGTTTATTGGAGAACTTGGATCTTATGCAGAGGACGAGAAGCTCAGAATGCAACTATTCTAGAAGAGTCTGACTGGAGAAGCCCGTTCATGGTATACCAGATTAGACAATGCAAAGATCCATAGTTGGGAAGAGCTAGCACACGCCTTCCTTACTCAATACAGCTTCCAGTCTCAAATGGCATCTGACCGGTATCAGATTACCAAGGTCAAGAAACAGTCTAACGAGTCTTTCTAGAGAGTATGCTCAAAGGTGGAGACGCCTGGCTACCCAAGTTATTCCTTCCATGACAGAATCAAAGATGGTCATGACTTTTATAGACATACAAGAAGCTCCTTTCTATGAAAGAGTTTTAGACGGAATCGGTAAACCATTTTCTGAAATGGTCAAACATGTGGAGATGGTTGAGATGGGATTGAAGTCCGGAAAAATTCAAGACCTAGCTGCCCTTAAAGCTGTTGCTGATCTCATCCAATCCAGAAATTATGGAAACAACCCCCGGAGGGTCCATAAAAAGAAAGAGGAAGATGTTTCCCTGATACTAGAGGGTCAAAAAGGCAATCAGAACATGCCTATTCAAAGGAGAAACTACACTCCCTTTCAAGCACAGTCTTCAAACCCTCCAATACCAAAAGGTGGAGAAGTCAAATGCCCTCGAGTGTTCACACCCTTAGGGGACTCACTCGAGAATATTCTCACTCTTCTGAAAACACATAAGAAAATTATGCATCTTCTTCCACCAGCCAGCCCTAATGGACTGGGTTTCAATGCTGCTCGGAAATGTGCTTATCATGCCGAGGCACCTAGACATGATACTCAGGATTGTTGGGCCTTAAAACATAAGATCCAAAACCTGATAGACAACGGTGAGATCGTGGTCACCAAACCAGATCAGCCTCACGTTCAAGACAACCCTCTTCCTCAACACAAAGAAGAAGAGGTCAACATGATCAATTGGAGCAATGGACAGAGTTCCAATATCAACTACGAATCCTCCCAGACCCCCAAAGATGGTGTTGACAAGTGGGATTATGCCAAGTTCCAATTCACAATGGAACGTAAGATGAAAGCTCTATGCAAGCAAATTGAGCAATTGGCAGAACTGGTGACCTATCAACATCAAGTGACATGCCAGTTAGTCAGCTAGGAGCATGCTAGTCTCCTCCCTCTTGTCACAAATATACTCTCGTCACCTTCAGAAAATGAAATGCTGGAAGACAAAGTGATAAAGAGAGCGAATGCCAATGCCCGTCAGGATTTTGCCAACAAAAGGGAATTCACATATCTGGGCCTACCTATGGAGGAAATCCTTCAGATGCTAATCAATGAAGGAAGAATCACTTCCCTTCCACCTCCAATCAATCCCCGTTCAGGATGGTACAATTCTGATGGAGTATGTCAATATCACTCCCATTCTCGCGGTCACAACACAGTAGAATGCTGGGCATTCCGTCACCTTATCCAGAATCTCATTGACAGTGGTGTCCTGCAACTAGCAGACGATGATACCGTGCTACGTGAGAGTGAGAATACATGTCTACTAAGTGGAAGAGTTTGGTAGCAGTCATATCCACTGAGACTGATGTGACTAACAAATCACTCACAATACCATCAGTTCGACTATGAGGAAACAACAATCCTTTGAAAGTGGCCGCTCCCGAGCCAATCAACTTACCATGCAGAGCACAATATCCTATTGTTAGCTTGCACAAAGTTCCGTGGAATTATGGAGAAGGTGAAGGATCCACCTCACATACCACTGCTACAGTGTTGAAGGAAAATCCACTATATCTTCCCTAACGGGTGATGAAGTCTACCATCAAATCAAAGGGGAAAATACCCATGGAGAAGATTGAAAAATTCCTCCGCACTATGAGTTATAACGAAGCCAAGGTGGTTTTAAGCTTAAGAGAAGCTCCACACCAAATTTCAATTTTGGACTTGGTCCTAACTTCCAAGGATCACCGAAAAATCTTACTGAAGGTTTTGGAAGAAGCCTGTTTACCGATATCAAGTGATACAGAAAAATTTCAACACTTGGTTGATCACATTTTCAACAACAATGTGATATCCTTCACTGATGATGACATACCGCCCGAAGGGACCGATCATTGAAAGCCGTTGCACATTACGGTCTTGTCCTCCGGATACATGCTAGCTGGAGTCTTGATAGATGGAGGCTCATCTCTAAATATATGTCCATACGCTACCTTGGTGAAGATGAATATCAATCTCAACCGAATCTGAAGTAGGCATACTATCATCAAAGCTTTTGACGGAGCCCGCCGAAATTCGGCCGGAGTAATTGAACTGCCAATCAAAATTGGTCCCCATACATTCTGCGTATCTTTCCACGAACTCAAGATAGATTCGGGATACAACTTGCTCTTGAGAAGACCATGGATTCATATGGCAGGGGCAGTCCCCTCCACCCTTCATCAACAGTTGAAATACATTATCAACAATAGCCTAGTCACGGTCAACGCTGAATCAGAGTGTCCTCAACATGGGGACATGCCATTCATCAATGCCAATGAAGATGTTGAATCGGTCAATTTTCATGCCTTGGAAGTAAGCATTACCCAATACCATACTATTGGAACGCCATTTCCCCAACCCAAGATTTCTGCCAAGGTAATGTCGGCTACTCAAGAAATGATGTCATTGGGTCATCAGTCGGGAGAAAGACTGGGTAAAGATCACCAGGGTATCAAGTACCCAATTCAATTAACCAAGAAATACCTACGAGATAGATCTACAACCGCTAAGGCGAGCCCGACTGAGAAAAGGCGGATCCATCGACTTGCTATGAAATTCTACCTGAGTGGAGATGCGCTCTACAAAAGAGATGCAGGACTAGGTCTCCTCAGATGTTTAGACAAAGATCAAGCCCAAAGGCTTATGGATGAAATCCATGGTGGATTCTGTGGTCCCCACATGAGTGGCCCCCTCCTTGTCAAGAAAGTCCTCAAGATAGGACATTATTGGCTATCTCTCAAAGCTGATTGCAATGACCACGTCAGGAGATGCTATCAGTGCCAGATTCATGGGAATGCTATACACGCCCCTCCACGGGCACTCCATAATATGAGTTCACCTTGGCCCTTCTCAATGTGGGGAATGGACGTTATCGAGCCCATTGAGCCTAAAGCCAGTAATGGACATCGATTTATCTTCACCATAATTGACTGCTTCACCAAGTGGGTAGAAGCAGCATCCTTCCCCAGGGTTACCAAAGAAGTCATCATTGCTTTCATCAGAAATAATGTCATTTGTCGATATGGACAACCAGAGGTGATTGTGGCAGACAATGCTAAGAACCTCAGCAACAAAATGATGGAGGAATTATGCAGTAAATTCCACATCAAACATCTTAACTCTATCATCTATCGTCCGAAGATGAATGGTGCTATTGAAGCGGCTAACAAAAACATCAAGAAGATCATGCAAAATATGTCCACCAATCACAAGGAATGGCCTGACTTATTGCCTCTTACTCTGTTTGCCTACATAACATTAATGCACACTTCCACTGGGGCAACCCCCTACGCATTAACCTATGGGACGGAAGCCGTGCTCTTCATAGAAGTAGAAATAGAATCCCTCAGAGTGTTGATAGACGCTCAGCTGGATGAAGACCAATGGGTACAAGACATGTATCACCAATTGTCTCTAATAGACGAAAGGCGAACCGCGACTATCTTCCATGGTCAGTTATATCAACAAAGGATCGCCAGATCCTACAACAGAAAAGTCCGGCTATGGCAGTTTAGACAATATGACTTGGTTTTGAAGAAGATCCTTGATAACCAAGATCAATCTAAGGGGAAATTTGCTCCTAACTGGGATGACCCATTTGTTGTCAAGGAAGTATTGACATGAGGCACTCTCAGATTGCAAGAAATGGACAGCGATGAATTTCCATAACTCATCAACTCGGACACCGTGAAACGGTACTATGTCTGGAGTGACCATCAAGCAAACATCCTGGTGTTGGATCATCAGATCACCAGTCATTTCGGTTCTTTAACCCTATAACACATACAACTCTTCCACACTCTTCCCCTCAGGGAAACATACTTTTTAAGCCAGCAGCCTGGCTTCTCTGCGTTCCTACGACTTAGGTCATCCCACTACGGATTGAACCTCTCGCGTTTGCAGTTTGGCTACCCATACATGGGATCAAACTTCCCATACCTACTGTTTATCCTCAAACTAGGATTAAACTTTCTCCTCCCCGCAATCTAACCTGCACATGGGATCAAGCTTTTCCACTCGCCCTGAGGGGCGAACTACGCCGACCTGATCTCCTCTTAAATAGGAGTACGTAGGCAACCATTACATGGCCCAGTCATAATAAAATCAAAAACAACAAAAACATTTCTACCCTTTTTTCCTTACAAAAACAAAAACAACAAAAAAAATTCCTACACCATTCTTACCACATAAAACGTTGAACCTCTTACACCAGGTTCGAACTACACAGACCTGATCTCCTCTTCAATAGGAGTACGTAGACAGCCATTCATGGTGCGGTCTCACCCTCTACCAAAACACAAAAACTTGTCAATTGATACTGGGATCATCCTTCAATCCACTACATTTCATTGGCTTCAGACTTGAACTCCTCCCAAATAGGAGATTCGGCGACCATCTAAGCTGCGGTTATACCTTGAAGAGCAACACCAATCCATAAGAGATGGAATTAACTAGGCTTCTCCTAAATAGAAGTACTGGCGACCATCTGTGGTGTGGTCAATCTCAGAGAGGAAAGTCACACTCCTCTCCACATTTCCATACAGAAACCAGTCCCAAGACACCAAAGATGGTAGGAATACACACAGGTCAATGATCCATTCTGAAATGTCCAGAGACAACTAAATGTCCATCCATTCAGGAGGAATTCAGAGTACATCAAGATCGCAAGCGCTGAAGCAGCAGGCAAAATATCAAACAAGTAGCAAAGCATATCAAAAGGGAAGTGATCAAAGATATATTTCCCTGCCATATATATAATGCTGTTTGATATACACAATGTAAACTGTACAGGACAAAATAGCTATACTAATCTGTGCAGGAAAATATCAGCCCATCTACAAGTCAGGGTATATGCGAGCTAACAAACCCAACATGGCATCCCTCTCAGAAGAAGGAGGCGAAGCTGTGGTCTCCTGTACGAGAGTATACACATGACCCAACAGATCTACATCCATCTGCATGGTGATCATACACTCATCAATGTAAGCGCTCATCTCTATGATCATGCCAATGGTAAGGGACCTCACTGCAGTACTATCTATAACGACTACATCCCGAGCAGATATGGCACTATCCCGCTCAACTATCACTGCATCTCTAGTTGATCTAGCCTCATCCCGCTCAACAACAGCGGCATCTCTGCGAGCTAATGCCACGTCTCTTTCTAACAGAGCTGCGTCTCTCCCATCAAGGGCAGTCAACATCAAGGCTCTAGCCTGGTCTCTCTCGAAGGTCATCAGATGAAGACTTTGCTCGAAGTACTATGCCGAATGCTGTATAACGACAGTGCTGGTACTGGGAGAATCTAGAGGAAATACTGGCAACCCAACAACTGGCTCCTCCTCGATATAGGAATCAATGTCCTCCATAAGATCTACATCAATGGCTCGCAGAAAAAGCAGCTATCTCACGCTGATCCCAACAAGAATACACAAGGGATCGGTCCTCTACTAAAAGATAGAGAGAAGCGGAACGCTGACCTAACGCCCCCTAGAAATGATGAAAGTCCCGAAACTGGTCAAACTGCGACATCACGGCCAGCGGGTGGTATGTAGTCATGCCCCTCAAGCCAGCCAGAGGGAGATAGTCCATGCCCGGAGCATGAGTAATAAAGTTGTATGGTGAGCTAAGCCCCGAGCACGACAATATGCTAAACGGATCACTGATATCCGCCAGGAACATAGGCCAAGCCAAAGCGTCCGTACACTCCGATGTCTGAAAAGAGTATGACATGGCGATATCATGGGTAAAACAATATACATGCCATCTAAAGGTGCCAATCGGTCTCAAGTGTGACATAAACCTCACGTATAGCATGACCGAGCTGCCCGTGAACACTCTTGTCAGATAAGTGCAGCAGTATGTAGTTGACCTCAGAGTCTCTTGCTATAATCATCGGTATAATGGTACGACCCTCCCTAAGAGCTCTCACTGCCATGATGACTCCAATGTCTATCTCATCCATGTACCGTGGCATATAGACATATGACAGTATGCACAATAGCAATACATCAACCCTGGCTAGACGCCAATGATCCTCTGGTGCGGTGAAATCCCCAGAATGTCGTGTATAACTATCCTCAGAGCCAAATCTGTCAAACAGAAAACGCTGGGATATAATGTAACATTCCAGAATTTTTAAATGTAATTTTAAATATTTATTGAGTTATATAAATATTTAATGGATGTGATTATCGGTAAATGAATATTTGTTTAATTTATTTAATATTATGTGGAGAATTATTTGTTAAATAAATAATTGATGAATTAAGGAAATGATTATTATATTGATATTTCAATTAAATGATATATTATTTGTATTGTATTATGTGATTAAAGGATTTACTTAATTAATTGTGATTTGAATTAATTAAGATAAATATGAAAGCTTGATTAAATATAGTGTGACAAATAACTATATTATAAGGAGTTATTAAAATAAATTAAAGTAATTTAATTTAGTTTTTGCCAAACAAGGCTTATTATATAAATTCTTTAAATTTAAAGGGTTTTGCCAAACAAGCCTTATGGCTTTTGAGATTTCTAGTTATTTAAATAAAATAAGATAAGTAATATAATTAAAATAATAAATATAATATAATTATAACTTATACGTTATTTTTTATATAACTGATATCCTAATAACTATACGTATTAGTATTATATCAGTTTTATTTTTTTTACGCATTCTAGTGGTTGTCTAGTCTAAGCCTAAGAGAAGAAAGCTAAGAAGTTCAGAGAAGAACTTGAGAGAGATTTGAGAGGAAACCAGTAAATCTTCACAACAATTCCAGTGATCATAGCAAGAATTACACGCTAATTGAAGGTATGTTCATAACCTTTGAGTTATATATGTGAGTATATACATGTATATGTATTTCATGGCAAGAATTCTTCTCATGTTCTGTAAATTTCATATCTTCAAATTGTTGGTAGATAATTGGTTACTTATGATTATATGAGTATATAGTGATTAGAGATTATGTTTAAACAACAATTGTATGCTAAATTCGTTTGACAGTGGAAGAAAAAGTTTTGACAGTGTATGTTTATATATATTTTCATGTGTTCATGAAAAGTACCAATTTTGATGGTCAATTCTTATATTAAACTATAAATTGAGGGTTGCATATGTTAGTTCAATGAGGTATGAGTATAACATAATTGTATTGAGGTAATTTGGACAAGAATTGAAATCATAGTGTTCAATTTTGTGAAGGAACTCGAAAATGGAGTTTTGTTTAAAAAACACGAGTTTTGAGAAATTAAAATAGTTGTAGTTAGTGTTAAATTGTGCTAGTTGGTTGTAAATGTGAGCAATCATGTTTATGATATTGTTGTATTTATTCTACGTGTTAATATTATTGTCTATTGGGTGAAATTTGTGTTTGTTGGGCTAAAGTCGGCTACTATTCATAGCTTTCTCTTCGATCTTCACTGTCACAATCGCAGCATTCTGTGCCGGTGCAAGACAAAAAAAGCAAGAATCAGCATCTGGGTCCCAAGCCTTTGTATGGCACAACTGCGCCATACCCTGGTTTGAGATGTTGAACTTCTGCTAAGTCTGTAGAATTGGGGAAAGTGTCATAACATGATCTGAGATTTTGTTAACATGTTAAATATGTAATGTTAAGGTTAAAATAACATAGTGAGTTGTGGTTAGTATGATCAAAGTTGTAAAAATGATTATTAAATCAAAAATGCGTTATGTGATAACATAGTTTATACAATGAACGATAGCTAAGTGTTATGATGTTTAACACTTGGGAATTCTGAAATGTAAAACGTAGCACAAGACTTGTGTTAAAATAACAAGTTTAGTTAGTAATGCATTTTATATTGAAACGTGAATATTAGTATGTCTAATGGATGTTATGGTTTTAATACTGTGTTTAGGTGAACGTGAGTTTAATATTTTAGCTTACGCTCGAGGAAAGTCTTCTAACTCCATACTTTCATTAAGTTAGTTTGTTATGTTGATACAAGTTTTCTAACTCTAAACTTTTGTTGAGTTAGTTCATTTATTATTACTTCATGCTTTTGATTGAGAAAGCTTTTTATATCAAATGTTATTGTTTCCAAAATTCATTTGAGCAAACTCTAACTCTAGTATTATGGGAAATTCTCAATTGATTGATTCATTCTAACTTGTTTACAGTTAAGAAAGTTTATTAAAGTTCAGGAATTCATTTCTAAATATTATAAAACTTGAACCTAGCTTATTTTACTGTTCAAGCAAAGGTTGACCACTTTATTCATTCTATTGAATACTTATGCTCTATAGTTATTTCAAGCATGAGTTAGATGTATAGAATCAGTTCATTTATGATTCTCAAATGTTCTAAGCTATGTTCTTATTAAATAACTGTTGTATTATTAAACATTATTGATTCAACTAGTTCCCTAGTTGATGATCATTAAACTTCAATTACCCTTGAAAGCTTATCCAAACCAAACTTTCTTTGGTGCGGACTTGTACTCTAAATACTGAGATGAACAACCCTATGTTTATGGGTTTACGCTTAGCGTTGAAATGGTTGTGCACAATACATTGTACGAAGGATTGATCCCCTAAGTACGTGGAGTCCTTATAGTCATATGACTATTAAAGTTAAAGTTGAAAGATTACTTATAACTGTGGACATGGTTCATGGTCATTTGACCCTCAGTAGTTTATTTAAGAATGTTAATAGAACAAATTATTCAGTTCTATTGAGCCTATGAGTTGGCAAATGTTGAAAAGTTAATAAAAAATATCATTCAGTTCTATTGAGCCTATTATTTGGCAAATGTTGTAAAGTTAATAGAACACATCATTCAGTTCTATTGAGCCTATTATTTGTCAAATGTTGTAAAGTTAATAGACCATATCATTCAGTTCTATTAAGCCTATTATTTGGCAAATGTTGTAAAGATATTTATTCTTATCTCAAGTGAGCTTTGTTTGCTCACTCTTGCATATTTATACATTTATTGTATCTATGAATGAGAAGGTAGATAAACCTACAACTAGCAAAGGAAAGGGAAAAATGTACAAGTGATGAAGACTTGTAATTTTGTTTTATCATTGATGATAGACTATTAATAATGATGTGATGTAATAATTTTATTTCTGCACTTGAATTATTGTAAGGTTAGAGAACCTGGGAGATAATGTTTTTATTAAATTAATTCTGTATGGGCAGGTTTTTATTATTCAATTTATTATAATTGGGTAGTTAATTATAAATGTTTTGATTACGTGAACACCAAATCTTGAGGTAATGAAGTACAGGGATTTGGGGGTGTCACAAGTTGGTATCGAAGCCTTAGGTTATGAACCTTAGGTGGGGAAAAGCCTTAGGAATTAACCTTTGAAAAGTTAGTGGTGATTAACTCCTAACGAGTTTTAAGGAAGAAATAATAAAACACTTATGTGATTATGTGTTTATACTTACGTGCTCGTGAGTATCGAGTAGTAATGATTAATGACAAAAAGTTAAAATTTTGATGTCAGGATGACTAATGTTGGAGAATGCAGTTAGGCTAGGGAGGATAGACCTCAGATGCCTATAGAGGAGGAGCCTTGAGACATTCAAGTTTGTTGGGAACAACTACTGTCACGGGAGTCAGCCCCGTTGGTCACAGTGGTTGAAGACGAGGATGATGATGTGGAGATGGATGAGGAGGATCCCGTTGAGTTTCCACAGGAGGATGAGGAAGACGAGGACGAGGAGGAGAAGACTCCACTAACCTCAATAGCTGCTCGAATGTACGATGAAGTCTATGACCATAACGTGGAACTTCAGGATACACTCGAGGAATTGCAAGAGATAGTAGCTGAACAACAGACCGCAATGACACAGAAAGATGATGAGATCCTAGATCGTGAGGAACGACTAACTAATGTCGAGGAAAATCTAGAATGGACTGAAGGAAAGAAAGACCAACTGATCGAGGAGGTCACTGAACTGAAGAATAAGCTAAGGGAAGAAGCTACGAAGAGGACAAGAGCCGATGACGCATATGAAGTAATGTTTCAACGAGTCGGGATAGCAGTGAAAGACGCACATGCAAAGAGAATGAAGATGGAAGAGATGAATAAAGTATTCAACACCATGGTTAATCGAGCTCAGGATCGAGTCATGGAATATACTATTCAGTTTGAGACGCTGCCATCGTACATATTAGATCGCAGAACAATGTTCCGAGTCATGGAGGAAGAACGTAGTAAGGTGAAGCAGTATCTTAGTAGAACATCGTAGTTGTTGTACGATGAATAAAATGTTAAATAAATTGTAAATCCCAAGTATTATAAAACCTATGGGATATGAGGACGATGTTGTCCTAAAATTTTTGTAGGTCGGAAAGTAATGTAAATGGCAGTAATGCTATTGTTTTATGTTTTCAAAGAGGTTATGCATAAATAAAAGTTGTTAAATTATTCAAAGTGTTATGTGATGTGTGGTTATTTCTTTTGTAGAAGCAAGTTAAGTATAAATTACTTAAAAGAGTTGAGTAATAATCTAATGAGTGTATTTTTAAATAGAAAATGCCTCCCAGACGACAACCACCACGACAGAGAACCAACGAAGGAACCAACAATAATGACAATGTTGATGCTAACCCAGTTCAACAATTAGTGACGTTATTGACAGGAGCATTGCAGAATCAACCACATAACCAAGGAACAATGTTTAAGGAGTTCAAGGCAGTTGGACCACCTGAATTTCGTGGGTCAGTGAATCCAGTCGAGGCACAAACTTGGATTATGGAAATAGAGAAGGTGTTCGATGTTGCTAGGGTAGGAGATGATCAGAAGACTACTTTCGAAACATTCATGTTGAAAGCAGAAGCTAGTTATTGGTGGCAGGCCAATAAAACTCGAGAAGGACCAGGGATGATGACCTAGGATAGGTTTAAGGAGATATTCTTCGAGACCTATTTTCCCGAGAGTTCGAAGGGTCAGCTGGAAGTACAATTTCTAGAACTGAGACAGGGAACGATGACGGTATCTGAGTATGCCGCTAAATTCAACGAGTTGGCGAGGTTTGTGCCTTATCAAGTCAGCACGGACGAACGCAAGGCGAAGAGGTTTGAACATAGACTGAAGCCCTGGTTGTACAGTAGGGTTTCCCTATTTCAATTGAAGACTTTCGCAGCAGTGATGGAGAAAGTAATACTCGCTGAAGGTGGAGGCGAGGCAGTGTTAAAGTTCAATCAGGAACAGAAGAAGAAGAAGAAGAAGAAGAACGAGGTGGGAATCAAGAATGGAGGTGGTAGTGGTGGAAACAACAATAATAACTTGAAGAGGAAGTGGAATGGAAACGTGGGTGCTGGAAACCAGCAGGATAACCAACAGATCAAGAAGTTTGAAGCATGTGCTACATGCGTTAAGTTACACAAGGGTGCGTGCTTGATGGGGAAACGAGTATGCTTCAATTGTGGTCAGGAGGGTCACATCGCCCCAAATTGCACTCAACCTAAGAAGAATGTATGCTTCACGTGCGGATCCAAGGATCACTTTTCTCGTGGATGCCCTAAGAAGAAGGATGGAGTGACAACCAGAAGCAACGGAGGTAATAATGGAGGTACAACATCAAACAAACCCACATCTAGAACCTTCAACATGACTATGCAAGATGCTGTGCAATCAAAAGATGTCATGTCAGGTATTATCCCAATCAATGATATTTATGCTTATGTATTATTTGATTCGGGTGCAATTGCTCGTTTATCTCTGATGAATTTGCTAGGAGGTTAGAATTGCCTAGGGATGAATTGAATTTCCTTTGAACATAGAGATTGCGAATAAAGAGATAATCCCTGTTAGATTCGTATACAAGAACTGTAGGGTGAACATTAAGGAGAATATCCTAATGGTAGATTTGATTCTGATTAGATTGGGAGAGTTTGATGTTATTTTGGGAATGGATTGGTTGTGCAAATATGGAGCGGTAATTGATTGCCAAAAGAAATGTTTAAACCTTATGATCCCGTCAAAAGTAGTATTCTATGGTAGCAAATCGCCTAGACAAATGAAATGTCTGATGATTATGCAGGCCAAGAAATTGTTGGGTTAAGGTTGTGTGGGCTATTTAGCTTACATAGTCGATACTCAGAAAAAGAATGTGAAACTGGAAGAGATACCAGTAGTGAGGAAATTTGAGGATGTGTTTCCAGAGGATTTGCCAGGACTTTTGCCTGACAGAGAAATTGAGTTCGTGATCGACTTAGTGCCGGGGACAACACCGATATCTAAGGCCCCGTACAGAATGGCTCCAGTAGAAATAAAGGAACTGATGGTACAGTTGCAAGAATTATTAGACAAAAAGTATATTCAACCAAGCGTATCACCATGGGGAGCGCCAGTGTTATTCGTGAAGAAGAAGGATGGGTCAATGCGTCTTTGCATTGATTATAGAGAATTAAACAAAGTCACTATTCAAAACAAATATCCCTTACCAAGAATAGATGACTTGTTTGACCAGTTGAAGGGTGCTAAATATTTTTCGAAAATAGATTTGAGAAGTGGGTATCACCAGTTGAAAGTGAGGAAGGAGGATATACCACGAACGACATTCAGAACTCGGTATGGACATTACGAGTTTCTGGTGATGTCTTTTGGTTTAACCAATACACCTGCTGCATTTATGGATTTGATGAATAAGGTGTTTAAACCATTCTTAGACAAGTTTGTAGTGGTATTCATCGACGACATTCTAGTGTATTCCAAAACTCAAGAAGAACACGTGGAACACTTACGTTTGACATTGAAAACACTAAGAAAGGAGAAGTTGTACGCGAAATTCTCTAAGTACAAATTTTGGCTAGATCGTGTGCAATTTCTTGGGCACGTAATTGTCAAAGATGGGATTTTCGTGGATCCATCAAAAGTGAAAGCTGTAATCAATTGGGAACAACCAAGAACACCGTCGAAAGTGAGGAGTTTCTTGGGACTGGCCGGTTATTACAGACGATTTATTCAAGATTTTTCTAAGATAGCTACTCCATTAACAAATTTGACCAGGAAAGCTGTGAAATTTGTTTGGACGGAGAAATATGAAGAAAGTTTCCAGGATTGGAAGAAGAAATTAAGCATGGCACCTGTGTTGTCATTACCAGATAGTAAAGGTAACTTTGTGGTGTATAGTGATGCCTCACATAAATGGTTGGGATGTGTTCTTATGCAGAACGATAAAGTAATTGCGTATGCATCAAGACAACTGAAGGATTATGAGAAAGGTTATCCGACTCATGATTTAGAATTGGCTGCAGTAGTGTTTGCTCTCAAGGTATGGAGACACTATCTCTATGGAGAGAAATGTGAAATCTACACAGGCCATAAAAGTCTAAAGTATATTTTCACACAGAAGGACCTGAATATGCGACAAAGGAGATGGATGGAATTGATAAAGGATTACAATTATGAGATCTTTTATCACCCAGGCAAAGCGAAAGTCGTTGCAGATGCTTTGAGCAGGAAAGGTCGGGAGAAGTTGATGCTGATAACTACGCAGGAAGAGCTTATTTCAGCAATGGCAAAGCTAGAGTTGGAAATTAAATTTCCAAAAGAATCCGATGAACGACTATTCTAGATAGATACCAGTCAAATTTTGGTGGACAAAGATAAAGAATGCAAAACGATCAAAGAGAAAGTGGTTTAGGGTAGCGATGAAAAATACAAGATCGACACCGAAGGACTACTACTATTCGAGGATAGAATTTGGGTTCCAGCAGTACCAGAGCTTAAAGATGAAATCTTGACCGAACACAAGATATTCGATTCATCCAGGAAGTACAAAGATGTATCAAGATTTGCGACGCCATTTTTGGTGGCCGACTATGAAAAGAGACGTTGCAGAATGCATTGCCAAATGTTTGACGTGTCAGAAAGTGAAAATTGAACATCAACGACCAAGCGGGTTACTTCAACCGTTAGAAATACCGGAATAGAAATAGGAGATATCACAATGGATTTTATGGTAGGACTTCCAATGACTCAGAAAGGATACGATGCAATATGGGTGATAGTGGACAGATTGAGAAAATTTGCACACTTTTTTGCTAATAAAGATTAGATTTAATCTTGATTAGCTAGCGAAATTGTATGTTAAAGAGATCGTGTCAAGACATGGAGTTCCAGTGTTAATTATGTCTGATACAGATCCAAGGTTCACATCAAACTTCTGGAAGAGACTACAAGAATGTATGGGAACACAATTGCGAATGAGTACAACATATCACCTACAAACCGACGTGCAAAGTGAACGAACAATCCAAACGTTCGAAGATATGATGAGGGCATGCATCATGGATTTCAAAGGAAGCCGGGATGAACATTTATACTTGGTAGAATTTACCTATAACAACAGTTACCACGCGAGCATCGGTATGCCACCTTTCGAGGCATTGTACGGTAGAAAGTGCAGAACTCCACTGTGCTGGGATGAAGTCGGTGAACGCCAACTGTTAGGACCAGAACTGGTACAACAAACTACTAAAGTTGTCAAACTCATCAGGACAAGATTGGTAGCAGCCCAAGATCGACATAAAAAGTATGCCGATCAACATAGGCAGAATCGCGAATTTGAAGTAGGAAATTTCGTTTTCCTAAAACTTTCTCCTTGGAAGGGGAAGATTCATTTTGGAAAGAAAGGAAAGCTCAGTCCAAGATTTATTGGACCGTTTGAAATACTACGAAGAGTGGGGGAAGTGGCTTACGAGGTAGCTCTACCTCCATAATTGGAAAACATTCACAACGTTTTTCACATTTCGGTGTTATGATCGTATAAACCCAATTACAAACACTTGATCGAGTACGAACCATTGCAATTCGATAAAGATTTGTCTTATGAAGAAGTTTCTATCCAGATAGTCGACAGGAAAGAACAAGTGCTCAGAAATAAAGTGATACCTTCTGTGAAGGTGATATGGAGAAACCACAATGTCGAAGAGGCAACGTGGGAACTCAAAACTGAAATGATGAAAAGTTACCCCGAGTTATTTGTTTAATCTATGTCTTCGATTCTGGGGACATAATCTTTATAATTAGGGAATAATGTGACGATTTGGTTGTTTGAATTGTGATTCTGAGGACAGAATCCTTTTAAGGAGGGAATGATGTAACTTTCCAGAATTTTTAAATGTAATTTTAAATACTTATTGAGTTATATAAATATTTAATGGATGTGATTATCGGTAAATGAATATTTGTTTAATTTATTTAATATTATGTGGAGAATTATTTGTTAAATAAATAATTGATGAATTAAGGAAATGATTATTATATTGATATTTTAATTAAATGATATATTATTTGTATTGTGTTATGTGATTAAAGGATTTACTTAATTAATTGTGATTTGAATTAATTAAGATAAATATGAAAGCTTGATTAAATATATTGTGACAAATAACTATATTATAAGGAGTTATTAAAATAAATTAAAGTAATTTAATTTAGTTTTTGCCAAACAAGGCTTATTATATAAATTCTTTAAATTTAAAGGGTTTTTGCCAAAACAAAGCCTTATACGCTTTTGAGATTTCTAGTTATTTAAATAAAATAAGATAAGTAATATAATTAAAGTAATAAATATAATATAATTATAACTTATACGTTATTTTTATATAACTGATATCCTAATAAGTATACGTATTAGTATTATATCAGTTTTATTTTTTTTATGCATTCTATTAGTTGTCTAGTCTAAGCCTAAGAGAGGAATGCTAAGCAGTTCAGAGAAGAACTTGAGAGAGATTTGAGAGGAAACCAGTAAATCTTCACAACAATTCCAGTGATCGTAGCAAGAATTACACGCTAATTGAAGGTATGTTCACAACCTTTGAGTTATATATGTGTGTATATACATGTATATGTATTTCACGACAAGAATTCTTCTCATGTTCTGTAAATTTCAACTCTTCAAATTTTTGTTAGATAATTGGTTACTTGTGATTATATGAGTATATAATGATTAGAGATTATGTTTAAACAACAATTGTATGCAAAATTCGTTTGACAGTGGAAGAAAAAGTTTTGACAGTGTATGTTTATATATATTTTCATGTGTTCATAAAAATTACCAATTTAGATGGCCAATTCTTATAATAAACTGTAAATTGAGGCTTGCATATGTTAGTTCAATGAGGTATGAGTATAACGCAATTGGAATGAGGTAATTTGGACAAGAATTGAAATCACAGTGTTCAATTTTGTGAAGGAACTCGAAAATGGAGTTTTGTTTGAAAAACATTAGTTTTGAGAAATTAAAATAGTTGTAGTTAGTGTTAAATTGTGCTAGTTTGTTGTAAATGTGAGCAATCATGTTTATGATATTATTGTATTTATTCTACATGTTAATATTACTGTCTATTAGGTGAAATTTGTGTTTGTTGGGTTAAAGTCAGCTACTGTTCATAGCATTCTCTTCGTCTGTCTGAACACCATCGCAGCATTCTGTAGGTGCCAAGGCAAAAAAGCAGTAGCGATTCTTGTTGCACCTGCACTGCCGGTCCCAAGCCTTTGTTTCATGCAAATTGCCCATACCCTGATTTGAGATGTTGACTTCTGCTAATTCTGTAGAATTGGGGAAAGTGTCATAACATGATCTGAGATTTTGTTAACATGTTAAATATGTAATTTTAAGGTTAACATAACATAGTGAGTTATGGTTAGTATGATCAAAGTTACAAAATGATTATTAAATCAAAAATGCATTATGTGATAACATAGTTTATACAATGAACGATAGTTAAGTGTTATGATGTTTAACACTTGGGAATTCTGAAATGTAAAGCGTAGCACAAGACTTGTGTTAAAATAACAAGTTTAGTTAGTAATGTGTTGTATATTGAAACGTGAATATTAGTATGTCTAATGGATGTTATGGTTGTAATAATGTGTTTAGGTGAACGTGAGTTTAATATTTTAGCTTATGCTCAAGGCAAGTCTTCTAACTCCATACTTTCATTGAGTTAGTTTGTTATGTTGATGCAAGTTTTCTAATTCTACACTTTCGTTGAGTTAGTTCATTTATTATTACTTCATGCTTTTGATTGAGCAAGCTTTTTATATCAAATGTTATTGTTTCCAAAATTCATTTGAGCAAACTCTAACTCTAGTATTATGGGAAATTCTCAATTGACTAATTAATTCTAACTTGTTTATAGTTAAGCAAGTTTCTTAAAGTTCAGGAATTCATTTCTAAATATTATAAAACTTGAACCTAGCTTATTTTACTGTTCAAGCAAAGGTTAATCACTTTATTCATTCTATTGAATACTTATGCTCTATAGTTATTTCAAGCATAAGTTAGATGTATAAAATCAATCCAAACCAAACTTTCTTTGGTGCGGACTTGTACTCTAAATACTGAGATGACCAACCCTATGTTTATGGGTTTACGCTTAGCGTTGAAATAGTTGTGCACAATACATTGTACGAAGGATTGACCCCCCTAAGTACGTGGAGTCCTTATAGTCATATGACTATTAAAGTTAAAGTTGAAAGATTACTTATAATTGTGGACATGGTTCATGGTCATTTAACCCTCAGTAGTTTATTTAAGATTGTTAATAGAATAAATTATTCAGTTCTATTAAGCTTATGAGTTGGCAAATGTTGAAAAGTTAATAGAACATGTCATTCAGTTCTATTGAGCCTATTGTTTGGCAAATGGTGTAAAGTTAATAGAACATATCATTCAATTCTATTGAGCATATTATTTGGCAAATGTTGTAAAGTTAATAGAACATATCATTCAGTTCTATTGAGCCTATTATTTGGCAAATGATGTAAAGATATTTATTCTTATCTCAAGTGAGCTTTGTTTGCTCACTCTTGCATATTTATACATTTATTGCAGCTATGAATGAGAAGGTAAATAAACCTACAACTAGCAAAGGAAAGGAAAAATGTACAAGTGATGAAGACTTGAAATTTTGTTTTATCATTGATGATAGACTATTAATAATGATGTGATGTAATAATTTTATTTCCGCACTTGAATGATTGTAAGGTTAGAGAACCTGGGAGATAATGTTTTTATTATATTAATCCTGTATGGGCAGGTTTTTATTATTCAATTTATTATAATTGGGTAGCTAATTATGAATGTTTTGATTACGTGAACACCAAATCTTGAGGTAATGAAGTACATGGATTTGGGGGTGTCACATATAACATGGCCAGATGTAATGTAAGACCCCAACTTTTATAAATAAAGATGAATTTTCTATAAATATCATTTTTGAATATTATGGAATGAATTTGAAATAATGTTATAGTTGTGGGTAATATTTATAATTTTTGCAAAGTACGCAAGTTGTTTTACAATATTCCATTGGTCGGGGAATATTCGTTTTAACAGGGAATATTCGTACAACGACACAATCATTGGTGGACCCCACAACGTAATTATTGTCGGATTAAGAAAACGACAAAAATACTTTATGAAAATAACGGCGAAAGTTTACCGTTAACTGTTGAAACACCTGGTGTTAAAAGTACAGTATTACGCGTAGTTGCACAGTAGCACACGGTATTGATTATTGATGCTTATGATAAGTGGATATAATATACACTTATCCGGTATCTTTTACTTGAATTAGTTATTTTTCATGCATTTTGTGTTCATTTTGTAGGGTATACGTTTGGGAGCGGTGTGAGCGACCATTGGTAAGGAAAAGCAAAGAAAACGCAAAGAAAAGTAAACCGGACATCATTTGGGCTTTCATGTTTGCTTCATGTTCTTAGTTTGGAACTTAGCTTACATTGAAGCTCATTGTCTTAGCTATCCGGAACATTTTGAATCATTCCAATCGGAGTTCGGATGCAAGAGTTATGATCGTTGTACCAACGGACGTCGAACGTCATGGTTTTGGGTGGTCATTTACATAGCAGTTACTTCCAGCTCAATTTCAGCCTTCATCCGCCCCGACTTTCTCAATCCTCAAAGAATGAAAGTTGTAGATCTCGTCGATATCTTCGATTTGATAGGTGATAGGACCCGTAACGCCTCCCGAATCAAAAGTTATGGCCGTTTTCCCAAAAGACGTTGGAGCAGAAAATGTCAGAACATGGGACCAGCGCCGGGGCGCCCAAAATAGGCCTATGCCCAGCGCCGGGGCACTCGGGAGCAGTGTCTGAGCGTCAAGCCCAGCGCTGGGGCGCTGGGGAAGAGGTTGGTTGCGGCTTGGACACGTTTTGGGCGAATTTTGACACCTTTTTGACTCCAAATAGGATTGGGTTTGTTCCTAAGCTAAAAATTGGACTTGTAACCTATAATTACTTGATGTAAGGCATAAAATAGAGGGAGATTACATAGCTTAGCTTAGATAAAACACTCCATTAGATTAGAATATAAATCCTAGTTCTTAATTAGTCATTGGAGATTGAAGCAAATTGAAGAACATTGAAGATTAAGAGCAAGAGCAAGAGGGGAGCATCAGATTTACTGACAACAGATTCTATTCTCTTTTCTTATCATACTTTTATCTTTTAATGTCTATTCAGTTGTGGATTCTTGGTTTTAATTCATTAATTATGAACTAAATTTCTTTTATTAAGATTTCCATTGAACCTTTTATGTCTATAAATTAGTTATTCAATTTATTCCAATTATTTGTGTCAAAGTGAATTGTTTATCTTGTCTTGAGCTTATTGATTAATTATCTGATCAGTAATTACCTTGTTACTCTAGAAGGAATTGAAAGAGGAATTCTAGGGTTAGAACTGGGCATGATAAAATGTGACTTAGTTATTTGCATGGTGAATAATTAGGTTTGTGAATTAAATGGAAATATCTGTTCACCGCATGTAACACATAAGGAATTGGGATTGAAAAGAGTTTAATTCAATTGTTTTGCATAGGAATATAGCAAGATTAATCTGGATTAAATAGAAGGCAATTGATCACTTGGAAAAGGACTTTTGGCAATTGAGAATTCCTGTTAACAATTCACTAGGCATAATAATTGGGATAATTGATTTATAGTTCATAATTGGGGATATTGAAGTCTTAATCTTTATTTATTTGAATTCATTTATAAAGTAATTCAGTTTAATTAGTTAATTTAGTTTTCTTAATTAGAAAATTCACGATTTGAGATTGTTTAAATAAAATTAGTTTGGTTAAGAATTAGTACTTGGTGATTTTTATTAAATAATTCCTCGTGGGAACGATACTCTACTTTCACTTTACTAATTGTTGACCGTGTATACTTGCACGTATTCATTGATTGCGAAATCGATCAACAAGTTTTTGGCGCCATTGCTGGGGAATTAGTTTAATATTTTTTTACCAATATTAATTTCAATCAAATTAGTCTTAATTTAAACATTTTTATTTTTATTTTTAATTCTCTTCTTATATTTCTCTCATTTTAGGTACCATGGATGACTTTGAGTATCAATGGCCATACACGAATGTGACTCAACCAAGGGGTATGGAGATTGACAGACTCGCGACACTTTCCACAATATCAGCACAAATTAAAGAACTTTCGAGGAAGTTGGACGTTATCGCATCCCAACAGAGTCGAAGGATGGTAGTTATGTGTGACTATTGTCTTTGTAATCACTGAGTAATCAATGCACCAACAATCTTGGTAGATGCAAAGATGGTGGTAACTACCTCAATCAGTATGCATATGATAATTGTGAACAAGTTTGGGGGTATCACCCGGATTTTTCATGGAGCTACAACTATCAAGACCAATACTCTACTCCAAATCCAACATACACACCGAATTCTCATATCAACCTCTATTAAAGAAGAAAATTCAAGGTTGGAGGAATTGTGGTCCAAGTTCGAGGAGAGAGGATTAATCAAACGGGTCGATTCTAAATCTTATGGGATCGATAGAGCAAATGGCCAAAGTCATAAACAACCTTCCTCCAAACACTTGGCTTTATGACATGGATGACGAAATTGATGAAGTGCCCGAGCCAAATCTACAACTGGATGAGACACGAGATGTTGAAAAAGAGGAGACAAGTAGGGATAATTAAAATAAGGTCGGTGAAGAACTAACTATGATTACCAACGAGGAGGAGCCGATGTTATTAGTGCCCAAGTTCCTTCTCTGCCAAAGTTCAAGAATCCGGTTAGATTTGCAAAACCATGTCCGCTAGGTAGTCATGTCGTCGGTAATACTCCTTGTGACGTAAAAGCGAGTACAACTTCTAAGCCATGGTTCAATGAGTTGGAGAAGATAGAAGAAGAGATTGTTGTGTCTGACAAGCCTCAATGCCAGAATCTATTCACAGACACAAAGGAAAAAACACCTAGATGTTGGACGTTCTTTAATGTGATCTTATCTAAACAAAGCATGCTAAGTGACTTTAATACAATGGCTATCGTAAATGGGAACCTACCAAAAGCTATATTATTTTCGATGGATGGAGGGTTCCTCAACTTTCGAAGAGGAATTGGATAGCATTTACCAGACAAAGTCAGGCTGAAAGACTATAAATCAAGTTACCGATCGAGGCAACCCGAAATTTTTATATTTATATGCTTTACTAGTTTATTTAGTAGATAGGAATTAATTATCTTAGTAAGTTCTCTTATAATCTAATACATGTTGTCTCACTTCAATGCAGGTATTGGAGGTTCAATGGATAGGAAAATGATCATCGCTACCATCGCCACCAGCACCTCACGCTTAGCTGATTACAGGGAAGTTCTCTTCTACTTATCGCTATATTCTTACAATGAGGATATTGTAATTGCTAAGTTTGGGGGAGTTTAGTTTAGTTCGTTATTGCATGTTTAGTTTCATGTTTATGTTATGTTATTTTGCATATGTTGTTAATATAGTTTAGGTTCATTATAAAAAAAAAATCAAAAATAATAGTTAGTTACTATGTTCATTTTGCATAAGTCTAGCGGTTTGTTATAATTAAGTTTATTTTGGCCAATGATGAGATTGGAATTGGGTAGACAAGTATAATACTGACTATTAGAGCTTTGATGTGATTTCTTGTTATGAATTGAATCTTTTTCTGTTTGAAACTAGTATAATAATGATAGCGCAGTAAAAATAACTTGTTGATTGATTGAGTTTAAATTGATACATAATGGGACTCTAAAGGATAATGCTAGTTTGAATGAAAGAATGACAAGAATAAGTAGTGATGACTAAAGTTAGACAAGAACCTAAGTTTGGGGGAATATATGTGGGGTATATAAGCCTTAAAAAAAAGAAAAAAGAAAACATGTTGAGTCTTGTGGTGGGTTGAGGAGAAATACTCCCCATAAACACAAGTGTGAGATGGAGCGTAAAACGCACTCACCAACCATCTATCAAAAGAAAAAGAAAAGGGAAATAATCACGGGAAAAGAGCAAAAAGCCCCCGTGTAAAAAAAAAAAGAGAAGGAAGAAAAGAAAGTATAAGTATCCTGCATGTACCCTTGAATTTGGTTTAGTTTAATTTTAGTTGAATCGTGCCTATCTTTGAGATTTCTTGAGTTTACACTGTATGATGCCTTCGAAGAGACTTGTTATGTGTTAAATTTGATTTTACATCAGTTAGCATGGTTGTTGAACACACACACACGCACTATACCAGTAATAACAATTTAAGACTTGATGATTAACTAGGAAATTGTTGATTGGTTTTGATATGAAGTATTGTCGTGTTTGCTTGATTGCTCTAAGGCCGAGTGAATAGATTTGATTCTATCAAATACTACTAGATTCTTAGGCATATAGATTAGTTGCATTTCATTGCATTGCATTGCATTATGTTGTGTTACTTGGGGACAAGCAACAGTTTAAGTTCGGGGGTATTTAATAAGTGGATTTTATATACACTTATCGGGTATCTTTTACTTGAATTAGCAGCTTATATTTATGTGTCTTAGTTACTTTTCATGCATTTTGTGTTCATTTTGTAGGTTATACGTTTGGGAGCGGTGTGAGCGACTATTAGTAAGGAAAAGCAAAGAAAACGCAAAGAAAAACAAACCAGACATCATTTGGGCTTTCATGTTTACTTCATGTTCTTGGTTTGGAACTTAGCTTACATTGAAGAGCATTGTCTTAGATTTTCAGAACATTTTGAATCATTCCAATCGGAGTTCGGATGCAAGAGTTATGATCGTTGTACCAACGGACGTCGAACGTCATGGTTTTGGGTGGTCATTTGCATAATAGTTACTTCCAGCTCAATTTCAGCCTTTATTCACCCTGACTTTCTCAATCCTCAAAGAATGAAAGTTGTAGATCTCGTCGATATCTTCGATTTGATAGGTGGAAAGCCCCGTAACTCCTCCATGATCAAACGTTATGGCCGTTTTCCCAAATGATGTCGGAGTAGAAATTGTCAAAACTTGGGGCCAGCGCCGGGGCGCCCAAATAGCCTATGCTTGGCAGCAAGACCCATTGGGGAGCAAAGTGTCGAGCATCAAGCCCAATCTTCGGGGCAATTGGGAACTCAAATTAGTCAAGCTTGGACACGTTTTGAGGCAAATTTTGACACCTTTTTGACTCCAAATTGGATTGGGTTTGTTCCTAAGCTAAAAATTGGACTTGTAACCTATAAATACATGATGTAAGGCATAAAATAAAGGGAGATTACATAGATTAGACTAGGTTAAACACTCCATTAGATTAGAATATAAACCCTAGTTCTTAATTAGGCATTGAAGATTGAAGCAAATTGAAGAACATTGAAGATCAAGAGCAAGAGTAAGAGGGGAGCATCAGATTTGCTGAGAACAGATTCTATTCTCTTCTCTTATCATACTTTTATCTTTTAATGTCTATTCAATTGTGGATTCTTGATTTTAATTCATTAATTATGAACTAACTCTTTTATTGAGATTTCAATTGAACTTTTTATGGCTATGAATTAGTTATCATTATATTCCAATTATTTATGTTAAAGTGAGTTGTTTATCTTGCCTTATGATTATTGATTAATTATCTGATCAATAATTACCTTGTTACTCTAGAAGGAATTGGAAGAGGAATTCTAGGGTTAGAACTGGGCATGATATCATGTGACTTAGTTATTTGCAAAGTGAATAATTAGGTTTATGAATAGAATGGAAATATCTATTTGCCGCATGTAACAAATAAGGAATTGGGATTGTAACGAGTTTAATTCAATTATTTTGCATAGGAATATAACAAAATAAATCTGGGTTTAATAGAAGGAAAATGATCACTTGAGAAAGGGCTTTTAGCATTTGAGAATTCCTGTTAACAATTCAGTAGACATAATAATTGGAATAATTGGATAATTGGTTTATAGTTCATAATTGGGGATATTGGAGTCTTAACCTTTATTTATTTAAATTTATTTATAAAGTAATTTAGTTTAATTAGTTAATTTAGTTTTCTTAATTAACAAAATCACGATTTAAGATTGTTTAAATAAAATCAACAAGTTTTTGGCGCCGTTGCCGTGGAATTAGTTTAATATTTTTTTACCAATATTAATTTCAATCAAATTAGTCTTAATTTAAACATTTTTATTTTTATTTTTATTTTTCATTCTCTTCCTATATTTCTCTCTTTTTAGGTACCATGGATGACTTTGCGTATCAATGGCAATACACGAACGTGACTCAACCAAGGGGAGCGGAGATTGACAGACTCAATAAACTTTCTGCATTGTCAGCACAGATGGAGACACTTTCGAGGATATTTGAAGCTTTTGAAGCTCAACGTAGTCAAAGTGTGGCAGTTACTTGTGATTATTGTGCTGGAAATCATATGAGTCATCAATGCTCCATCTGTTTTGAGCCGGTACAGTATAGTGGTGATTACCCCAACAGTCATGTCTATCCCAACAACTATCATCAGGATTGGGGGTATCACCTGGATTTTTCATGGAGTAACAATCAAGATCAATTTTATGCTCCAAGTCCAACATACCCACCGAATTTCTCGTGTCCACCTCCACTACAACATGAAGAACATTTAAATTGGGAGGAAGCCTTGGAAAAATTTATTAAAGCTTCTGAAAAAAGGAACGAGGAACAAGACAAGAAAATGAATCAAGTAGAGCTGAATTTGCAAAGCCAAGGGGCGTCGATCAAGAATCTGGAAAATCAATTGGGGCAGATAGCACATATGTTGAACAACCGTCCTCAATACACTTGGCTCTATAACATGGATGGCGAGACTGATGATGAGCCCGAACCAAATCTGCAATCGGATGTGCCAGATGATATAGATGTTGAAAGAGAGGAAAGACTTGGAGACCAACAAAAGGAGATCAACAAAGATCTAACTTTGAGTACCAACGAAGATGAGCCAATTTTGATAGTGTCCCATGTACCTTCTCCACCAAAGTTCAAGAATTCGGGTAGTTTTGCAAAACCATGCCCAATCGGCAGTCATGTCGTCGGCAAAGCTCTTGGTGACGTAAGAGCTAGTACAACTGTGGAGTCATGGTGGGTTGAAAAGGAGAAGATAGAGGAAGAGCCCATTGTGTTTGACAAGCTTCCATGCTATAATTTGATCACAAACACAATGGGGAAAGCACCTAGTGGTTTGCTGTACTTAATGGGGATCCTATCTAAAAAGATCATGTTAGGTGACTTAAACTTAATGGCCATTACAATTGGGAACCTCCCAAAAGAGACATTGTTACTGATGGATGGAGGGTTCCTCAATTTTCATAGGGGAATTGGATAGAGAATTGAAGAAGTCAGGCAGAGACTATAAAACAAGCGCTATAGGGAGGCAACCCCAAGAGTTTTATTTTTATTTAGTTATTTATTTTTATTTATTTATTTATTTTTTATTTATTTATTATTTTATTCTCTCGTATTTTATTTTTCATTCTTATTTTATTTTATTTTATCTGACGTCATGCACTTTTCTTGGGTTACTGAGGCGAAATTTCAATCGAATGGCGTCTGCTAGAATGTTCAGCCTTGGCCTTGCCAACTATAAGCCTTTCTCGATTCTCCGCGCTTAAAGGGCAGAAATTACAAGTCAGGTCCAGCGCCTTGGCGCCCAACATACAAGGGATTCAGCGCCCCCGCGATGAGGTCCAGGCTCGACTACTCATGCCCAGCGCCCCGGCGCTACTCACAAGTCATGCCACAATGCCCGGCGCTCGATCCAGTGCACACGCCAGCGCCCCGGCGCTGGCTCCAGGTTTGAACTTCCAATTTACGTTATAAGTCTATTCGGTTCATTCCACCCTATAACCCACATACACGTTCCCCCTTCTTTCGAACCATTTTTAATTCTCTTTGTTAACTACCTCCCCAATCCATCTTCATATATCTAATTAATCATTCAAGGGGTTCCACATCTGCAATCCGGTCATTCTCATGTCACTAAATTCTGTCTGTTACACACATCTCTAAGGTATGCTCTATATTACGATCCACTCTCTGTTGTATCACAATTTCTGAATTGCATACAATAATGACACAATTGTGAGTTAATATCCACTTTGATTCATCTTCTCTTTAACTATTGTGCACATTATCGTTTTCGGGTCGCTATTCCATTGGGTAATTGTGCAAATCACGTCTGATTGGGATGCTTATGTTGTATACACATGGTGATGGAACAATGTAAGGTTGGATCGCTATAATATTAGGATTGTTCAAAGAGACTTATAACATGCTTCCAAAGTGTTTGATGTAATACCTCAATGTAAATTAATGCTATATCTCTTGTTAAGGCATGCATATCCCTTGTGAATGCATATGTGCTTGTGCTACTTGTTACACGCCACATCTCGTGGGTATCTCACACACTTCACACCTATTTATTTTGAAGTTTGGGGGTGGAAATGCAGGTAATTTTTACATATGCGCCATACACTCAAGTCTAATACTTGTGCTTGTGCATTTTTTACAGAAATTTCTCAATGACTTCAAAACAAAAAAGTGGAGACGGTTTCGGTTCCACCTCGGCTCCTCCGAGATTTGATAGCCGAAGATTTGTCTCCGCCGAGGCACAGGAACGCTATAACCGCATGGCTACCCGCTCACTCATCCCCGAACATGGTCTACGGCCCGACCAAACCAAAGATGGGGAAATAGCAGTCATGATAGCTGAAAGAAACTGGTTCTCCCTAACCGAACAACCTGACCCGACAGTGATTGCACTCGTGAAAGAATTTTATGCCAACATTCCAGAACACGATCACTATGAAGTGTTTATCAGGGGAAAAACTGTTGAAATCGGGGAAGAGGACATAAATTGGTGCTATCAAATGGATTTGGAAGATCTTAACGATGAGTATGCAGGGCTTCTGAGCCAAGGTCCAGATTATGAGAAGATAATCCGAGAGATGTGTCAACCGGGCACCACATGGACAGTGCATGAGCGCGGTAGCATAACCTTCCCCCATTCTAACCTCAGTCTATATGGGAAGGCATGGTATGCCTTCATCTGTGCCAAACTCATGCCATGCACACATGTGAGCCATGTCACAAAAGAAAGAGCGGTGCTGCTATATTCTATCATTCAAGGCTTGCAAATAGATGTCGGCCATGTGATTCAGCAATCCATTCTCCGAGCATCTAGAGGAGGAACCACAGGAGGTTTAACCCATCCATCGTTAATTTGTGTTCTATGTGCGAAGTTTGGGGTGAAATGGAAATCGAATGAAATGATCCAAACGTCTATGCCAGTTTTGGACCACAAGTTGACCAGCCGGTATAAAGTGTGGACGGGTGGGGCAAATCACCCTAGGAGATTGGGTTTCATAATTCCCCAAGTTGCACCTACACAAGCCCTACCACCTCAGGCTCCAACTACTTATGGTCCATCTACAACAACTCATCGTGGTGTGGTCCCCGAAGCAGTCCAGCGGGAGATAGACGGCTGGTTCTACAACATGGAGTCCCAGAATGTATGCTTGTCGGAACATCAAGACGTGATTTTTAAATTTTTAGTTGACCAATTTGCAGCACAGAATGCACTGACCGTCCAATCACATCCGGGAATTCAACTCAGCCATTTCCCAATTGCTCCAGTTCTGCCAGTATTTCCCCCTTCCGATCAAGAGATGAGAGAGGATGAGGATGCTCCACCCGAGGAATAAGCTCGTCAGGGAAGTCCTCTATTTTATTTTGCCTTATTTCTCGCATGAGGACATTGCTCTAGATTAGTTTGGGGGTAGTAGTTAATTTTTAGTTGTAGTTTATTATAGTTTGTGGATTTGGTTTGTGATTGTTAGTTTAATGTTGCATTTATAATTGCATGTTAATTCCAACTTTTGATATTACGGGTATTTGGGGCCAATGATGAAATTAGAATTGCATGAACAAGTCTAGTAAGGATTGTTGAGTCAGTGATATGATTTTCTTGACATAATTTTAATCTTTATCTGGTTGACACTGATATTATAGGATAGCACTTTGAAAAATGACCATGTTGGCTATGATAATTTAAATGGTTAGATAATAGAGTTCTAAAGGATGATTGCTAGTGAAATGAAGGGACAATTTGAATAGCTAGCGAAGACTAAATTTATACATAAACTCGAGTTTGGGGGAAAATATTTGAAAAAAGGGTATACATGGTGACTAGTCTAGTTTCGGGGCCTTTGTTACTTGAGCAAGTACGCCCAAGGGGATTATCTTTACACCTAGTGCCCTAAGGTCTTTTATGGTCTGGGAGTCGTTGGTCGAAAGCTCGCTAAGGTGTAACACTGTTAGCCTAATGGGATGAGACATTTAATAGTCATTTATGTATATATAAAAAAAATGTGAAAATAAAAATAAAGCGAGAAAAGTGCAAAATGCCCCCGTTATGAAAAAAAAAGAGAGAAAAGAAAAGCATAAGCATTCCATTTTGACTCTTGAATTTGGGTAATTGTTGGATTTCAGTTGAAACAAGTATATTCGATGAGTTCTCAAGTTTACACTGTATGAAGCTTACTAAGAAATTTATTATCTTTCATATTTTTGCCTTTCATGGGTTAGCATGGTTGTTGAACACACACTCACAATATCAGTCATAACAGATTCAAATTCATTGATTGTTGGGATATTATCGATCTGCTTTAGCATGATGTATTAGCATATTTTTGTAATTTTTCTGAGGCCTATAGATATACGTGAGCTATTGAATTGCTGGAATTAAAAACATATAGATAGATTGCATTTGCATGGTAGTTCGTTTTTGTGTTGTTTTGTGTTTGTTGCTTGAGGACATGCAATGATTTAAGTTTAGGGGTATTTGATGATTGGGTAATATACCCATAAATCGGGTATACCTGGACTTAAATAGTTGTATTCTCGAGTGATTTAGGGATATCTTTACTGTGTTTATGTGATATTTTGCAGAATCGGGAGCGATAAGAGCGTTTGGAGATTCCAAGCTTAAAAAGGGCATTCTGGTAATTTCCAGCATCACGGCCTTGAGGCACTCATTTCGATTCAAATCCCAACGCAAGGGTCTTTGGGTGCGTGCGAATGTTGACTAGGGACGCGTGCGTTGACTTTTTCGTTGCCCACTCAATTGGTTGTTGTTTAAAGCCTAATTGGATTAGGAGTGTGGGTGAGATATAAAAAGAAATTAAGTGCTAAAATTAGGGCTATCATCAATTCAATCATCTAATCATTCAGCTTATCATTCATTCATTGGAGGCTACACAAGGATTACTTGAAGATTAAGGATTCGCTACAGAGTTTTTCTTCTTCTCCTCCTTATTTTCAATTTGTAATTCTTTAAGGATGATTTGCAAACGATTATTGGTTTTTATTTCCGTTATGAACTAATTCTTTGATTAAGATTTCAATTGAACCTTTTATGGCTATAAATTAGTTATTCAGTTTATTCCAATTATTTATGTTGAAGTGAATTGTTTATAATGCCTTGCATCTATTGATTAATTATTTGGCCAATAATTTCCGTGTTACTCTAGAAGGAATTGAAAGAGGAATTTTAGGGTTAGAACTGGCTTTGATAACGTCTGACTTATTTATTTGCACAGTGAATAATTAGGTTTGTGAATTGAATGGAAATATCTTTTCACCGCATGTAACACATAAGGAATTGGAATTGAAAGAGTTTAATTCACTTGTTTTGCTTTGGAATATGGCAAGATTAATCTGGATTAAATAGAAGTCAGTTGGTTACTTGGAAAAGAACTTTTGACAATTGAGAATTCCTGTTAACAATTCAGTAGACATAATAATTGGGATAATTGAGTAATTGAGTTATAGTTCATAATTGGGGATATTGAAGTCTTAATCCTTATTTATCGAAAATCAATCATTCAAATCTGCATTTATTTATTTGATTATTTTAGAATAATATCTTTAATTGTTTAATTTAGTTTTAATATTTCAGAAAATCATAATTTATCATTGTTTAAATAAAATTGGGTTGATATAGTGATAGTAGTTGGAATTTATTAATTAAGATTCTCTATGGGAACGATACTTTTCTTATCACTTTATTACTTGTTGACCGTGTATACTTGCACGTATTCTTTGGTTGCGAATTCTATCAACAACTTACGTGAGAAGTCACTCAGTTTTGTTCAATTATTGCTACAGTAATTGCTGCATAATATCTCACGTTATTTGATTTAATTATTGTCAATATTTTATATATTATTAAATCAATAATTGAGACGACAAAGTTATTAATATTATTATTTGCAATATTAACGATGTCTAGAAGTTCTGTCAAGGAGAGGGTTGGTCACCTAATTGCGCGCCAATAGGGAGAAATCCTTTTTGGAAAGCCCCCTCTTTTCTAGGAACGACCTGGTCGATTAATATTGTGAATTATAATAAAGGTGATAAATGTTGTTTAAATTATTAAGGTGATTTTTATGAAGTTTTGCTTATTTTATGGACCCCCATTTATCCATTTTTCAAAATAATCAGTAGAAAATTATTTAAAGGTGAGGCCCACATGTGGGGCCCATATATGTTGAAAAACTAATTTTGGAAATGGGGGTGAGAGGGAGTTACGTATAGGGGAGGGAATTGATATATATATATATATATATATATATACATATATATATGATGTGTGTATATATATAATGTGTGCGTGTGAGTGGAAAATGGTGGAAAAGTAATTATATGAAAGTGATGGGTGTAAGATGCGTGTGTGTGTGATAGTGAAAGGTGTGAGGTGTGTGTGTGTGATAGTGAAATGTGTAAGAGTGTAGTGAAAGTGATTTTGGGGGTGGGGGGGGGGGGGATTGATGTTGGTTATGGGGGGATAAAAATCAAGTGGTATATATATAATATTGATATATATAAATTGTAAGCATGTGTTTATATATATTATATTTTATTTTTTTTGTTTGTTTTTTTATTGGATGGTTGATTGAATTTGAACATCCGTGCATCTACAAAAATAATTTCGTCCATGAACAGTTCCCTTCCATTCTCCTATAAATAAAAGCTCATTCCTTCATTATTTCTTACGAATTCACTGAAACTCTAGAGAGAGAAATTATAGAGAAACTATAGAAAAGTATTCTGCTACTTCCCTACTCTTATATATTCAGTTTCTTTTACGGTAAGGGGTATTATTTCTTTTGTACATGAAGAGAACTTCTGTTATTCTATTATTTATTATTCGATTGGAATAATCTGTATACGTGGGCTACCCTATACTTGGTGAAATTCTTCTGTTATTCCATTCATTATTATTCTATTGGAATATCCTGTTTGTGCGTTTTACGCGGGACCTGATTTTGTCTTTATTATTCTGTTGGAATATCCTATCTGTTCGTTTTACGCCGGACTTGATTTCTTCTTTATTATTCTGTTGGAATATCCTGTCTGTGCGTTTTACGCCGGACCTGATTCTGTCTTTATTATTATGTTGGAATATCCTGTCTGTGCGTTTTGAGTCGGACCTAGTTCTGTTAATTATTATTCTATTGAAATAACCTGCCGTGCGGTCTATCGCATGCCTGGTGATTTCTTTTGTTATTCCATTCCTTATTATACTCAGTTGGTTTAAGTTTTGACTTCTATACTCCATGAAATTAGTAGAATATCCTTGATATTTGCGCTTCATCCAGTATCTTTTCATGGAAATATTCTTCTAAGCATTCTTGAATTTTACTCTACAAAGTAGTATCACGTTGACAATTTGGATGTTATTGGTTCCTGGATAAATTAATTCTTGAACTTGTTTTATTGAATTCTTATATCATTGTCATCATCCTCATGTTTATATTTTGTTGAAAGTCATTTGTGGCCTATAGTGCATAGATGGACTTGGTATGATTATGACCAGGGATTATTCGGTATAATCATGACCGTAATGTTACAAATAATGTGGTAAAAGTCTTCATTAGCCCGTAGTGTATTGATGGACAGTTGTTGGCATGATCATGACCAATAATGAATACACAAATATTCTTGGCCCGTAGTGCATGGATAATTATGGTCGTGATACTAAAAAATATCCTTGGCCGTAGTGAAGTGGTGATTCGATGATGTGGATTATTTATTAAGTTGAGTCCCAATGATAAAAGTGATGAAAAACCTTTTAAATCATAAAAGATAGTAGATTTTATTCTCTACTTTACTCTTTTAATGGATTGCTTATTCACCTGCAGCTTAAACTTGATGTTTGTTATATTGTATCGCTTTAACATCATTTAAGGCTAATGATAATTTATTCTCATTATCTTAGTCATAATATTTCTTCTTGGGCTAGTTGAGCTCACCTTTCCTTTCACCGCTCTCTTGAAAATGAGAATATAGCTGGGACGAGTCATGGGACGGAGTGATGGACCAGATGATAGTATTAGTAGTCCTCACTATTCTGTTAAATAGTGTGACAATAAATGTAATAAGGACTTATTCTGAGAGTGGATATTGTCTAAAAGACAGTATTTGTATTAAAAATCACAGCTCTCTTGTTGTATATTAAAGATTGTATTTGTATTCTGTACCATGTATTTGGCAACTCAGAATAGGTGATGTATACCTATTTTGGGGGCGTCACAGTTGGTATCAAAGCTTAGGGTTATGATCCCTGGCAAAGATGTGAGATTAGAACTAGGAGGGGAGAGACGGGGAATTCCTTCGCTAGTATGACCTACCTAAGTTTATTTGGTATTTAATTGATCGGTCAAAGTATAGGGATAATATGTTATATGTTAATTAACCTTTGTTTTGTGGCAGTATCTGAAAATGACATCCGAGAATGTTGAGAATAGCAATGGAGCACAGGAGACCGTTGAGTCTCCACAGATCAATAATCAGGATAATGTGCATCAGGAAGGCGACAATCCTCAAGCAAACAACAACACTGACCAAATGATGAATGGTGGAATGTTCAGAGGCTTTTTGCAATTCATGCAACATCAGGCGAGAATGGCTCCTGTCCAAAATGTAGGTGGAAACACTGGAAACTCTCGGACGGTCACTGCTAAATAGTTCAAGGAGCTGGGACCACCGGAGTTTATTGGAGAGCCAAAACCACTTAAGGCGGAAGCATGGATAAAGCAGATCACTAAGATATTTGATGTCTTGGGATGCTCCGAGGAGCAAAAGGTTCCCTTTGCCACCTTTATGTTACGAGGAGAGGTAGATTACTTGTGGTAATTGGTAAAGCGTACTCAACCTTCCGCACTAAAGATGACTTGGGAGAAGTTCCGAGAATTGTTCAACGACAAGTACTTTCCCGAAAGTATTCGTCACAAGAAAGAAGTAGAATTCATCAAGCTGGAGCAAAACAATATGACCGTATTGTAGTACGAAGCCAAGTTTGCCGAGTTTTCCCATTTTTCGTCCCATTTGGTTGATAATGAGGAGCGAATGACGCGAATGTTTTTAAGAGGTTTGAAACCGGAGATACGTCAATATCTTATTTCTCATAAACTGTGTTTGTACTCAGATGTTGTAAATAGGGCTCAGTTATTGGAGCGCGGTAACGAGTCAACGCAACCAAGAGAAAGCAGCCGGTAGCATGAAAATACCAGTGGTATCAGTCATCAAAACGGTGACAACAAACGTGGAGGGAATCAACATGCCAGAAATGGTAACCACTTCTGTGGTAATCATGGCCAAGACAGTAAAAATGGACATTTCAAGAAAAAGAGATTCAATAATGATGGAAAGATGTCAGCACCAGCAACCGTGGTTAAGGAAGGAGAACGACCACCTATCTTATGCTTCACATGTGGAGGGGAGGGACATATCAGTCCAAACTGCGCGATGCCATCCAAAGCGTGTTATAATTGTGGAAGAGAAGGTCACCTAGCCTGATTTTGTCGTTCACCGAAGAAAAGTTCAGCTAGGATGGAGGCACCAAAGGCCATCCCAGAAAAGTCAAAGCCGGTGGTGCAAGGGAGAGCATTTGTTGTGACCTCCCAGAAAGCAAGGAACCCGAATGAGGTCATCACGGGTAAGCTTATCATAAACTCTATCAAAGTCTATACCTTATTTGATACCATTTCTACCCATTCTTTTATTTCTCCTACTTGCGCTCAACGATTGAATTTGACTTCGGAGAAATTAGACTTTGACTTATCTGTGGAAACTCCGTTGGGAGAAACCTTCATTACATCCACTGTTTATTAGTCTTGTTTGGTTCAAATCAGTACACTTACATTACCTGTTGATCTTATTTCATTAAAAATACTTGCATTTGATGTGATTCTAGGGATTGATTGGTTAACTACTCATCATGCAAAAATTGATTATTTTCGTAAGGTTGTTAGCTTTCATATTGCTAACCAACCTATTATGCGAATTCAACCAACCAAACCATTAAAATCAATAACTGTCATCTCAAGCCATAAAGCTATTCGTTTATTAAAAAACGGATGTTAAGATTTCTTAGCTCATATCACGGATCTAAACAAAAATACGTCAGTTTTGAATAATATTTCTATTGTTAATGAATTTCCTGACGTATTCCCTGAAGAACTTCCTGGCCTACCCCAGAGCGTGAAATTGAATTTTGTATCGCCCTTGAACCCAGTACAAAACCCATTTCCAAAGCACCATATCGAATGGCTCCTATTGAACTTCAGAAATTAAAGACCCAACTGCAGGAATTGTTAGACATTGGTTTTATTCGTCCTAGTACTTCTCCTTAGGGTGCTCCTGTTCTATTTGTGAAGAAGAAAGATGGGAGTATGCGACTTTGTATTGATTATCAAGAGTTGAATCATGTCACCATAAAAAATAAGTACCCATTGTCACGTATTGATGACCTATTTGACTAGTTGCAAGGAGCCAAATTCTTTTAAAAGATTGATCTTCGTTCTGGATATCACCAATTGAAGATTAAAACCGATGACATTCCAAAGACAGCTTTCAGAACTCTGTACGGGCATTATGAATTCCTAGTCATGTCCTTAGGATTGACTAATGCTCCTGCTGCCTTCATGGATATGATGAACCGAGTATTCAAGGAATATTTGGATCACTTTGTGGTCGCCTTTATTGATTGAAATCCTCATATATTCCAAAACCCGTGAAGATCATGGGCAACACTTGAAATCGATACTCCAAAAGCTTTGTGAATATAAGCTTTATGCCAAGTTGAAGAAATGCGAGTTCGCGGCGAGGAAGTAGCATTCCTTGGGCACGCGTGGTATCATGTCATGGAATATCTGTTGACCCGCAAAAGATTAAAGCTATTCAAAGTCGGGAGCAACCCAAATCGATGATCAAAGTCGTAGCTTTCTCGGTTAAAATTTGGTTATTATCGGAGATTCGTGGAAGGATTTTCTCGAATCGCTACTCCATTAACTTCAATGACTCGGAAAGATACAAAATTCGGTTGGAGCGAGGAATGTGAGAAGAGTTTTCAAGAACTCAAGAGGAGACTCATTTCGGCACCTGTTCTGACAATACCATCTGATTCAGAGGGATTTGTCATCTACAGTGATGCTTTGGGCAAAAGGTTAGGATGTGTTCTCATGCAACATGGGAAAGTCATATCCTATGCCTCACGACAACTCAAAGAATATGAGAGGAATTATCCTACTCATGATCTAGAGTTGGCAGCTGTTGTCTTCGCACTAAAGATTTGGAGGCATTACTTGTATGGGGAGAAAGTGGAGATCTTTACGGATCATAAAAGACTCAAATATTTCTTCACTCAAAAGGAACTCAACATGCGACAACGACGTTGGCTTGAACTATTGAAAGATTATGATCATACCATCCAATACCATCCTGAAAAGCGAACGTGGTAGCTGATGCATTGAGTAGAAGATCATATGCAAGTACGAGTGCGATATTGTCAACGTAAAGGCCCATTTTGTGTGACTTGCAAAGGATGGAGATAGAGTTAAAGACTCTAGAGACCCATGTGATGATGGCGAATATACGAGTAGAACCGACTTTAATCGATAAAGTTAAAGCTGCTCAAGCTATAGACCTAGAGCTGATTCGTATGAGGAAGAAAGTACAAGAAGGTTCTATGCCGGAAGCAAGAATCGATGAAGAAGGGATACTTCGAGTTAACTCCAGACTTTGTGTTCCTAACGACCCTGATTTAAAGTATGAAATCATGATGGAGGCGCACAACAAACCATTTGCAACCCATCCTGGGAGTACCAAAATGTATCATGATCTTCGACATACATTTTGGTGGGGCAATATGAAGAGAGAGATATCACTGTTTATCTCAAGGTGTCTAACGTGTCAATGAGTCAAGGCGGAGCATCAAGTACCAAAAGGTCCATTGCAACCACTTAAAATTCCAGAATGGAAGTGGGAGCACATTACCATGGATTTCAAGCATCTTGGTCTTCCCAAGGTTTCTCAAGGCATAGATGCAATTTGGGTCATTGTTGATAGATTGACCAAGTCTACTCACTTCTTACCTATACGAGAAACTTATACACTTGAACGTCTTTCTCGTATGTATATAAACGAGGTTGTAAGATTGCATGGTATGCTAGTATCCATAGTTTTTTATCGAGACCCAAGATTCACTTCAAGATTTTGGGTTAGTTTGCAAAAAGCTATGGGCACGGATTCTGATTTAGCTCAAAGATATCATCCTCGAAGACGACTGGGCGATGGAGAGGACGATTCAAACTCTTAAAGATCTATTACGACTTTGTGTCCTTGACTTCAAGGGAAGTTGGGACAAGTTCTTACCATTGGTGGAGTTTTCCTACAACAACAGTTATCAAGCAAGTATTGGCATGGCTCCATTTGAGGCGTTGTATGGAAGAAAGTGTCATTCTCAAGTATGATGGGATGAGGTGGGTGAAGCAACGTTGTTGGGACCGGAGTTGGTACGTATGACTACAGAAAAGATTCAAACGATTCGACAACGTATAAAAACCTCACAAGATCGACAAAAGAGTTATGTTGATCTTCATCGAAAGGACGTGGAATTCGATATAGGAGATCATGTGTTGTTACGTGTTTCTCCATGGAAAGTAGTTACGAGATTTGAAAAGAGAGGAAAGCTCAATCCTCCATTCATCGGCCCATTTTTAATCCTCGATCGAGTAGGAACTGTGACCTATAGATTTGCTTTACCGCCAAGTATGTCTCGTGTTCATAACGTTTTTCACATATCTATGTTACGTAAATATGTGAAAGACCCGCACCACATTATTGAGTTAGAACCAGACGAAATAGCGGAAGATTTAACGTATGAAGAGGTTCCTGTTCAAATCTTTGATAAGAAGGAACATATTCTACGCTCCAAGGTTATACCTTAAGTCAAAGTTTTGTGAAGAAACCACGATGTTAAGGAAATGACCTGGGAGTTAGAATCTAAAATGAAATCAAGGTATCCTTACCTCTTCGACATACCAGGTACGTACCATAATTTCGTGGGCGAAATTTCATAAGAAGGGGAGGTTGTATGACCCCAACTTTTATAAATAAAGATGAATTTTCTATAAATATCATTTTTGAATATTATGGAATGAATTTGAAATAATGTTATAGTTGTGGGTAATATTTATAAATTTTGCAAAGTACGCAAGTTGTTTTATAATATTCGATTGGTCGGGGAATATTCGTTTTAACAGAGAATATTCGTACAACGGCACAATCATTGGTGGACTCCACAACGGAATTATTGTCGGATTAAGAAAACGACAAAAATACTTTATGAAAATAACGGCGAAAGTTTACCGTTAACTGTTGAAACACCCGATATTAAAAGTACGATGTCTGGCGTAGTTGCACAAAGAGTAATATACGATATTGATTATTGATGCTTACGTGAGAAGTCACTCAGTTTTGTTCAATTATTGCTACAGTAATTGCTGCATAATATCTCACGTTATTTGATTTAATTATTATTAATATTTTATATATTATTAAATCAATAATTGAGACGACAAATTTATTAATATTATTATTTGCAATATTAACGATGTCTAGAAGTTCTGTCAAGGAGAGGTTTGGTCACCTAATTGCGCGCCAATAGGGAGAAATCCTTATTGGAAAGCACCCTCTTTCCTGGGAACGATCTGGTCGATTATTATTGTGAATTATAATAAAGGTGATAAATGTTGTTAAAATTATTAAGGTGATTTTTATGAAGTTTTGCTTATTTTATGGACCCGCATTTATCCATTTTTCAAAATAATCGGTAGAAAATTATTTAAAGGTGGGGCCCACATTGGGGGCCACATGTGGGGCCCATATATGTTGAAAAACTGATTTTTGAAATGGGGGTGAGAGGGAGTTACGTATAGGGGAGGGAATTGATATATATGTATATGATGTGTGTATATATATAATGTGTGTGTGAGTGGAAAATGGTGGAAAGGTAATTATATGAAAGTGATGGGTGTAAGATGTGTGTGTGTGTGTGTGTGTGTGTGATAGTGAAAGGTGTGAGGTGTGTGTGTGATAGTGAAATGTGTAAGAGTGTAGTGAAAGTGATTTTGGGGGAGTGGGGGATTGATGTTGGTTATGGGGGAGGATAAAAATCAAGTGGTATATATATAATATTGATATATATAAATTGTAAGCATGTGTTTACATATATATATATTATATTATATTTTTTTGTTTGTTCTTTTATTGGATGGTTGATTGAATTTGAACATCCGTGCTTCTGCAAAAATAATTTCGTCCATGAACAGTGCCCTTCCATTCTCCTATAAATAGAAGCTCATTCCTTCATTATTTCTTACGAATTCACTGAAACTCTAGAGAGAGAAATTATAGAGAAACTATAGAAAAGTATTTTTCTACTTCCCTACTCTTATATATTCAGTTTCTTTTACGGTAACTGGTATTATTTCTTTTGTATTCATGAAGAGAACTTCTATTATTCCATTATTTATTATTCGGTTGGAATAACTTGTATACGCGGGCTACCCTATACTTAGTGAAATTCTTCTCATTATTCCATTCGTTATTATTACATTGGAATATCCTCATGCATGCATTTTACGCGACTGACCGATTTCGTTTTTATTATTACATTGGAATATCCTCATCTGCATGCGTTTTTTACGGACCGATTCCTTCTTTATTATTACATTTGAATATCTCGTCACAGTGCGCTTTTTACTTAACTGATTCCGCCTTTATTATTACATTGGAATATCCCATCTGCATGTGTTTCTTGTAGGACTGGTTCCGTTAATTATTATTCTGTTGGAATAACCTGCCTGTGCGGTCTATCGCATGCCTGGTGATTTCTTTTGTTATTCCATTCCTTATTATACTCAATTGGTTTAAGTTTTGACTTCTATACTCCATGAAATTAGTAGAATATCCTTGATATTTGCGCTTCATCCAGTATCTTTTCATGGAAATATTCTTCTGAGCATTCTTGAATTTTACTCTACAAAGTAGTATCACGTTGACAATTTGGACGTTATTGGTTCCTGGATAAATTAATTCTTGAACTTGTTTTATTGAATTCTTATATCATTGTCATCATCCTCATGTTTATATTTTGTTGAAAGTCATCTGTGGCCTATAGTGCATTGATGGACTTGGTATGATTATGACTAGGGATTATTCGGTATAATCATGACCGTAATGTTACAAATGATGTGGTAAAAGTCTTCATTGGCCCGTAGTGCATTGATGGACAGTTGTTGGCATGATCATGACCATTAATGAATACACAAATATTCTTGGCCCGTAGTGCATGGATAATTGTGGTCGTGATACTAAAGAATATCCTTGGCCGTAGTGCAGGGGTGATTCGATGATGTGGATTATTTATTAAGCTGAGTCCAAGCGATAAAAGTGATGAAAAACCTTTTAAATCATAAAAGATAGTAGATTTTATTCTTTACTTGACTCTTTTAATGGATTGCTAATGATAATTTATTCTGCATTATCTTAGTCATAATATTTCTTACTGGGCTAGTTGAGCTCACCCTTCCTTTCACTGTTCTCATCAGGAAATGAGAATATAGCTGGGACGAGTCGGGGGACGGAGTGATGGACCAGATGATAGTATTAGTAGTCCTCACTATTCTGTAAAATAGTGTGACAATGAATGTAATTAGGACTTATTCTAAGAGTGGATATTGTCTAAAAGACAGTATTTGTATTAAAACTCACAGCTCTCTTGTTGTATATTAAAGATTGTATTTATATTCTGTACCATGTATTTGGCGACTCAGAATAGGTCATGTATACCTATTTTGGGGGCGTCACATGTAAGCTCATCCCTACGCCTCAATCTAGTGAGGGTCACGAACCATCGACTCATGTCCCCCAAAGCCATGTGTATGCAAGGTTTGTCTAGTGGCAGCGTCGTCAACCGTGCATACTCCTCCAGAGTGGGAGTTAACTCCTGGGTCCCAAATCAGAAAACTTGCCTCTCCGATACCCAAAGCTCCAAAGATGCCATCCATTTAATCTGTAGGAACTCAAAACATCAACAGGTCATAGTATCTTTGAACATATGATCTACTTACCACAATCGTCTGATGGTGACATGCTATCATACCATTATCGCATACCCGATGCCACCAATAATGGTGGGTTATGATCAATACGGCTAACTATCGAAGAAGACATCTGTACGGGCCGTGTCATAAAACAATCTAGGGATCAATGCTGAATATCTCTGGACATACATATATATGCATAACATGATACATGCACTGCAAATAATAGATGGCAATATGATATAGGGAATGAAAAAATTGTGCATACATTCCTCATTATATCAACATCTAATACATCATCTATGTACAACTATAAATACAGGGAAATGGGGCACAGACAACCTACTACTAACAGAGGCCTATCAAAAGATATAGTGAGAATGGGGCACAACCACCCAATAGCTAACAAATGCCTATCAAAAGATATAACGAGAATACACATCAGAAGAAGACAATGATGTCAATGTCTACATCATCAATCCTGTCCACCTGATGTAACTCCTCCTGAGTCACTGGATCTCTATCAACAGGGATGTCAGGCCTATATAGAGGAGGATCTGCGCTGGCAAAACCGAATGGGTCATTTGAGGGGCCAGCGCCTGAGCTGGAAGGATCAAACGAATCTGCCTCTGCCGGATCTCTGCCCAAATACCGGATAAAGAAATGTGCCTGGTCTAGTCGCCGGGTCAAACTATCAATCTGTGTCACATGAGTCGGATCTCAGACACAGGCTATCCAATCCGTCATAATCACGGATCTCGGAAAATAATCGTTTTGATGATGACCCCATATTCTCTGTTCACTAATTCCATATTAGTTCACTATATATATATTATTTCGTGATCATCAAGGAAGAAGGTCCAAAGTCAAGATTCCTTTGAAGAAAGAAAAGCTAAATTGAGTCTTAGGAATATATGAAAGATTTTAGCAGTTATTACTTTCCAAAATAAGGCTCTGGACATGTGCATTACATACATATACCTGCATTCATATTTGATGCTGCATGTTTAATAATTTACACGACAAAATTGCTCAACATAAGGAATCAAATCCTGTTAAAGAAACCCACACGGTAGAGCATGAAATGACTCTCATAAATTATGCATTTTATCTCTAAGATCACGGATAAGACAACAATGGGATAGCAAAAGTCGTGCATTACAATTCAAGGTATTTAATTGGGTATCTCCAATGGCCTAATCCATATGGACACCGGCTAGAAAATTATGGTAAGCATAAATCATGACATCATAGATCTTGCATCATAAATCACGCTGCATATATCAAGGGTCTTAATTCTAGGAAATTAATTAAGGTAACTAGTTGATTGATTACCATACCGCAATATAGGAATCATGAGCCATGATTTGGGAAATCTAATTGGTTGGGTCTAACGGTCCAATATATATTGAGAAATATGTAAACTAGCGTGTCAATATATATGGTACTAATTTTCGGACTTCTAGAAATTAAGACAGGCCATAAAATCAATTAGTCTTCAAAGTATTGACAGCGTGATCTCATGGAAATCAAATTGAATATATCATGATGTCTCGCTAAATGGTTTTAAATGAGCGAGATTATTAATCAAATATGTAAACGAAAATACTCTCGAAAGAGGTGTATATAAACGTAACTAGCTAATGCTTTTAAAAAACGAAAAAAATATATATAGAAAAATAATAGCACATAAGTCATGTAGATTATTTTCCACTGAGCTAGATATTAATTGCATTAAGAACAGAGTTGCAGTTTCGAATATATTCTGGTAATATCCTTCTTGCATATCATTTCATACTAGAGCCTCGAGTCAGTAAGTAATATATTGCTTGATCATTAGACCTCTAGTATTGTATTTTAATTATCATATCTAAATCTATATTGTATTGGGTAATCTTGTTTGGGTTGATAACTTATTACAACCAAGTTGAAGGAAAACATAGGTGCTTAGAGAGTGCATAGGTGCACAAGGAACAAAGGTGTTCAAATTTGATAAAACTTGTATTGTAATTGGAAAAGTTGAATAAAAGTGAGTCTCCAATACTAGTTGGTATTGACGTGGATTAGGCTACTATTCTAGAGGGTAGTAGTTGAACCACGTAAAAAATTCGGTGTTTGTGTGATTGCATTCTATACTTGAATATTCTCGTTATTTATCCAAAGAACTCTGCATTCTATCCATATCAAGAATCCACTTTTTGTCGCATTAAACACTCAAGGAATTTTTGATAAGAAATAAAAATTGACATAGTTTGTGCCTACACTTCTTCAACCCCCCTTATAAGTGTACCTATTTAAATTTCATTTGGTATCAGAGCTTGGCTCTACTTATCTTGGTCTTAAAGGTAACTTGTAGGGAAAGATTCTGACATGGCACAACTTGGATGCGCTCATCACGAAGGACAATCGACCAACCGACCTCCTCTACTTTTTGGAACTGAGAACTATAACATCTGGAAATTTCGGATGAGGATATATCTTAAGCGACACCCATGGGAATGGTGGGTGGTAGAGAATGGACCAGTAATCCCAAGGAAAGATGATGGTACTCCAAAAACTCTACTCGAGATGGACTCAACCGAAACATACATGGTGTCATATAATTCAAAAGAAATGAACACTCTCCTTAGTGTCATGGTGCAATCTGAAATAGATAAAGTTTCTTCATGCAACACATCAAAAGAGATATGGGATACCCTAGTGGTAAGTCACGAAGGAACTTCCAAAGTTCGAGAAGTTAAGCTAAATATGCTCATGCATGATTACGAAATGTTCAAACTGGAAAGAGACGAAACAATCAAAATGGCTCAAGCACGATTTTTTGGTACTTATAAATTCTTTAAAGTTGCTCGACAAGTCAATTCCACAAAGTGAAATCAACCGTAAGTTACTTCGGGCTATGCCCAAAAGGTTTGCATCTAAAATTACTACTCTTCAAGATTCTGTCAATATTTCTTCTATGGATACATTAACTCTCTTTGGTGAACTGGAAGAATATGAACATCAATTAAAAAGATACGATGACGAGGAAGAAGTTCTTCGAAAGAAGGTACTAGCTTTAAATGCAGGAATTGAAGAAGAGCTTGAGAATAACTCTAATGATGAAATAGCCATGATGTCAAGAAGACTTAAAGGCCTACTTCAAAGAAAGAATCAAAGGAAAAATACATTCAACGTAAACAAATTCAAAGCAAAGCCAACCGAAGAAACCTGTTTCGAGTGTGGACGACCAGGTCATTTTAAAAAGGATTGCTTCCAACTCAAAAACAAAGGAAAGCAAGGAAATAAGGAGTTCAAAAAGCATAAAGCATTCCTAACATGGAGTGATGATGAAGAATCCGAAGTGGAAATAGACGCAAACGATGAATTGGCTCAAATATGCTTCATGGGACTTGAAGGTGAATCCAGTGAGGTACTTCTTTCTAATAGTATTACTTTGAAACAAGAGAATGAAAAACTAAAAGAAAAAAATATGTACTTAAAAGATCTAGTAAACACTTTAATGGGCGAAGTGGAGGCGCTAATAGATGAAAAGAAAGAATTAGAAAAAGTAACACACACAAATGAGGAAAAGGTACTACCAGCAAAGAATGGATATTTAGATAATTTCAATAAAATACTGTTCAACAAGGTAAAACAGCTAAATAATGAAGTTGAAAAACTAAAAAATGAGATAAAAATGAGAGACGTATGCATTGATGCATTTGGTAATGAATCGACTAATAAAACATCTCCAACTAATGATCTACAAAAAGAAATAGAATCATTAAAAATCTCTAGCTAAATTTGTTCATGGGAAGAAAACCTAAATGTTATGCTAGGAAAACAAAGACCCATTTATGATAAACAAGGTATAGGCTACAACCAAATATATAGAAAAGAAGTTAAAATGTTAAAATCTAAGTCATCGCTTAAATTAAATTATTGCACGCCTTTTTACTTCTTGCAAAAATTGTGGCATTAAAGGACATCTAGAGATAAATTGCTCGAGAAAGAAAAATCAAGTAAAGTCAGATGGATAAAGAAAAGTGATGTGATTTCAACTAACACAAGTGGACCCAAAAAGATATGGGTACCAAAAATATAAATTGTATCTCTTTATACATGTATGTTTCAAAGCCAAAGTGTCTTCCCAAAAGTGGATCCTTGATAATGGATGTTCACGCTCATACGACGGAGACAAATCTAAGTTCGTGGAACTAAATGTCAAAAAGAAACATGGAACTGTCACATTCGGTGATAATCGGTCATGCAAAATAATTGGGAAAGGTAAAATCGGTAATGGTAAGGTTAACATTAATAATGTTCATCTTGTCAATGGACTAGAATTCAATCTTATCAGTGTTAGTCAATTAATGGATAATGGGCATCAAGTAAAGTTTGAAAAAGATAAATGTACAATTTCACATGGTACTAACAATGTTGCTTTAGTTTCCCAAAGAGAAGGAAATATATATACTCTTGATTTTTAGTGACAGGAGGAAGAATTATGTCTTGCAACTGTTCAAGATGAAGCGAATCTGTGGCATAGAAGAATGGGACATGTTCATATGGACCTCATCAAGAAGTTGTCATCAAAGAACTTAGTAAGAGGATTACCCAAAGTGAATTTCGAGAAGAAAGGTATATGCAACCCTTGTCAACTCGGAAAACAAGTAAGAATATCGTTCACAGCCAAAAATATGGTATCAACTTCTTCTCCCTTATAATTGCTTCATCTCGACTTATTTGGACCTGAAAGGCATGCTAGTCTAAACGGTAAATTCTATGCTTTTGTGATAGTCGATGATTTCTCTAGATATACATGGGTACTATTCCTTAGAACAAAAGATGAGGCATTTAAAGAATTTAAAAAACTGATTAAAAATTTGGAAACCAAATACAGTCTTAATCTTATAAGAATCAGAAGTGATCATGGTACTGAATTTCAAAAGGATTTTATTACATTCTGTAATAAAAAGGAATAACTCATGAATTCTCAAAGACCTAGAACCCTCAACAAAATGGAGTGGTAGAAAGAAAAATCAGATGTTAAAGAAACAAATAGAACACTAATTCAAGAAAGTAAACTCCCAAAGAAATTTTGGGTTGAAGCTGTAAACACATCATGTTATGTACTGAATAGAGTGTTAATCCATCCAATTCTTTTGAAAACACCATATGAATTATTAAATAAACGACTTCCTAATATAAGTTATTTCAAAATCTTTGGATCTAAATGCTTTATTCTTGACACTAGTGGGAACTTAGGCAAGCTTGATGCTAGATCTTATGAGGGAATATTCATTGGCTATGCACAAAATAGTAGAGCATATCACATTTATAATGTGCAAAAGCTTTGTATCGAAGAATCTATACATATCAAATTTAATGAACATAACCATGATTTTCCAAAAGAAAAAGAAGAAGATGCAGGAATTTTAGAGACTGCTGCAAATCCATCATACCACATAAAGCAAAATAGCAAGACTATGGAACAGATCCAGCAAGCTGGATTAGAAGAACAGCAAGATCAAGATTCTATCCAAAGAAGTCGACATTAAAATCGTGAACATATCCAAAAGTTTCAAAATGGATGAACAACTGACCACAATTCTCAATCTATCAAGAAGTAATACATAATGTTCAACTTCCAAAATCAACAAGATACATCAAAAATCATCCTCCGATAACATCATTGGAGACATAAATGAAGGAGTTACTACAAGAAGAAAAGCACAAAACATGTGTGCTTTCTCAAAGATTCCTATCCTAGATTGAACCAAAGAACGCCAAATGAAGCCATACTTGATGAAAATTGGCTACTAGCAATGCAAGAAGAGTTACAACAATTTGAAAGATGTCAAGTGTGGGAATCGATGCCCCTCCGAAAGATGTATCCATTATTGGAACTAAATGGGTATTCAAAACAAACTTGACGAAGTTCGAATAATTACAAGAAACAAAGCGAGATTAGTCGCTCAAGGATATAACCAACAAGAAGGAATAGACTATGAAGAAACATTTGCCCCAAAGAGTCTCGCTTGAATCCATTCAGATACTACTAGCATTCGCTTGTTTCGAAAGTTTAAACTACACCAAATGGATGTCAAAAGCGCCTTCCTCAATGGGTACATAAATGAAGAAGTCTATGTAAAATACCACCGGATTCGAACATACACAAGTCCCTCATTACGATACAAACTCAAGAAGGCACTCTATGGACTCAAACAAGCTCCAAGGGCTTGGTACGAAAGATTGAGTAAGTATTCTTATCAAATGGGTTCATACACGAGTAAAAATCGACTCCACGCTATTTATTAAACGTAAAAATAAAGATATTATTATTGCACAAATTTATGTAGACGATATAATATTTGGTGCTACTAATAATTTTCTTTATTAGTGGTTTTCCCAAATGCATGCACAAAGAGTTTGACATGAGCCTTATGGGAGAACTCAACTACTTTCTGGGCCTTCAAATTAAACAAAATCATGAAGGTATATTCATTCATCAAACCAAGTACACAAAAGAGCTACTTAAGAGATTCAGGTTTGATAATTCAAACTCAAAGACCACACCAATGAGCACATTAATAAAACTCACAACAGATGAAAAAGGTACGGATGTAGAGGTAACAAAATACAGAGGTATGATCGGATCCCTACTATATTTAACTGCTTCTAGACCTGATATAATGTACAATGTGTGTCTATGTGCTCGGTTTCAGACCGAACCCAAAGAATCCCACCTACAGGCTGTTAAACGAATTTTTAAATATTTGAGTGGTACTACTAATTTAGGATTATTTTATCCAAAATGGGATAATTTTGATCTAATGGGTTACTCAGATGCTGACTATGCAGGTTGTCAAATAGATAGACAAAGCACAAGCGGTGCATGTACATTTTTAGGACAAAGTCTTGTCTTATGGCATAACAAGAAGCAAACGTCAATCGCTCTATCCACCACTGAGGGTGAATATTTAGCAGCAGGAAGTTGTTGCTCCCAAATTTTATGGATGCATCAAACACTATGTGACTTTGGCATCATATATGAAAATGTACCCATATACTGCGATAATACAAGCACCATAGACATCTCTAAAAATTCAGTACTACATTCTCGCACAAAACACATAGAAGTACACCACCATTTTCTTAGAGACAATGTGTTCAAAGGCTTAATAAGATTGATATTCATTCCCACTGAGCATCAATTAGCAGATATCTTTACAAAACCTTTAGGGGAAGACTGTTTCTGTACCTTAAGAAGAGAACTCGTGATGTGTCTGAATTAAATACAATCTACATATCTTAAGGAAAGTAGACAAATACGCATATCTAGGTGCCATAATTACGCTCATCAGATCTATTCAAGATCTTCATTCCATAACACAACGAATACGCCTTTCCAAATCTCTAAATAACACACAACTTTTTAAAAGACAGACTCTACTTTACTAATCTAAGCTCTCTCTCTCTCTCTCCCTGTCTTCTGCATATCCCAACTCTCTTTGCACCCATACACCTCCCTCAAACCCCAACCGTGAAGATGAAAACACGATGATCCAGATAAATCCGTGACGAATCGGACAACGAGATATCGCTACCATCTCCTCATCCCACTTCTACTCGACGGCTAAAACGGAAGAAACCCTCATTCTAAACCATCTCCTACGACTCTCCCCATCAAATCGTGGCTAGCTTACCCTCTCCTCCACCGATTGGGACGCCCACGATCACTAAACGAAGAGCGCCAAGGAATCGCCACTCAATTCCTCCCTCTCGATGGTAAACCCTCTCCCTATTTCAATGTATGTTGTCCCCGATGATTTTTTAGAGGTCACAACTTCAACTTCGCTTTTTAAGTCATCTATATATCACAAAAAATCTTTTGTCTATAAAAAAATCAATAGACATGTTTTACTACCAAAACTCCCCTCTTCATCGCTTTTGAGTCATGTGGTCTGCTTTCCTTAAGCACTCCTCCCCTGGCCGCTACTCCAAAATTGGTTCAAATAGCTTTACACCAATCTTGAGAATAATGGAGATTGCTACACTTCTTTTGTTAAAGGAAAATCTTTGTTCTTCACACCTATGGATTTAGGGAGTATACTGTCCATCCCATACACCGGGGACTGCCCCTTCACTCTCAAAGGGCCCATATCTACTCCTCTGTCTCCCTTAGTACAACTTCGCATTATCTTGGATGATCCAACAGTGTCCTCTATCACCCTTCCCAAAACCACCGAAGTATCTCCTCTTGCAGTCGTCCTTCATAAATTGTTACGATATAATCTTCTCCCTCGTCTCGGTGGTGGCGAAGTTCACGTGACGATTTGGTCTTAGTAGCGTTAATCATGACCGGTCAATCTTTTAACTTTTCACTCATGATGCTAAAACACATGCTTCACTGTGTTAAACACTCCAAAAAGTGTCTGCCCTACAGCTGCTTCCTCACCAAACTATTTACTCACTTCCAAATTCCACTCGACGATGAGGGTTCCATCCAATTAACTGATTCTATCAATTCTACCTATCTCAAAGGAGCTCATATTACTCGCTTAAAGGAAAGTTCATCCGTGGTGGTACCCAAAATTCTCAAACCCATACCTCCTACTTCCTCGCCTTCCTCCCCGAAATTCTCACTCTCATTCACACCATTGCCAATAATCAAGCCCAACTCTCTTCTGATGTCAAAGATATTCAACTCATCTCTCTATCCTTGAAAAGGAAAAACTACCCATCCGTCATTCTGATCTTCGTGGTATGTTTCATAATGTGGAAGATGAGTTTATCGACCTTCAGCCGATTTCGAAGTCAGACACTCGGCAATGGTTGAAGCCCTACAACTAAGATGAACCGCAACGCTCACAATCGAGTAATCGAGCTCAAGTTCATCAGCAACCAAATTGGAACTTTGGGACACTTTATCGAGCACCGCATGAATGATCTTAGCGAGGAGCTACAATTAGACCAATTCCAAGCACGCATAACCGAGTGGCCCCAATGCAATTGGATGGCCAAATATCAAGGAGATTTTCTGGACCTGCCGTTACCTCCTCCTACCTTTATCGCTCGACCCCCCAGATTTGCCAATAACATGTCCCTGGAGGAGATCTTGCACCGCAGGCTTCACCGCCCCTATTTCACAGCTCGGGAGGCAAATCATGTTAATCTTAACGAGGAGGATGCTTAGTCACTCTGCCCCTCTTTGGCTTCTCGACACACCTTTTTGATGGATGCCAAAGGGGGAGAAGAATCCTAATCCTAATTATGCCTGCTTCCCAAAGATAATTATTTAACTTTTCATGCATGATAACTTATGTTGTTAAGACTATGGTTTAAATCTGTTGATGGATGATGGTTTACATAGTTTACTATAATTTCACAGATCATCATGTTATGGACTAACCGTAAAAATGGGGTTATTATTAAGTTTTTTATAACTTGCAAAATACAGGGTTGCTCAAACACTGCACATATGCAGTCAATGGTATGCATGAACTGAGGGGGAGCTATAACTCTCTTGAAATACAAAGTTTTAGGGGGAGTCATAATTATCTTGTTGTCATCATCAAAAAGGGGGAGAATGTTGACTTATGTCACACTCTATGTTTTGATGATGACCATATTAGTTCACTAATTCTGTTATATATTATTTCAGGATCATCAACGAAGAAGGTCCAAAGTCAAGATTCCTTTGATGAAAGAAAAGCTAAATTGAGTCTTAGGAATATATGTAAGATTTTAGCAGTTATTACTTTCTAAAATAAGGCTCTAGGACATGTGCATTACATACATATACCTGCATTCATATTTGATGCTGCATGTTTAATAATTTGCATGACAAAATTGCTCAACATAAGGACTCAAATCCTGTTAAAGAAACCCACACGGTAGAGCATGAAATGACTCTCATAAATTATGCATTTGATCTCTAAGATCACGGATAAGACAACAATATATAGCGTGAGTCGTAGACATTACAATTCAAGGTATTTAATTGGTTATCTCCAACTACCCAATCCATATGGACACCCATTAGAAAATTATGGTAAGCATAAATCATGACATCATAGATCTCAGATCATAAATCACGCCGCATAGATTGAGTCATATATCAAGGGTCTTAATTCTAGGAAATTAATTAAGGTAACTAGTTGATTGATTACCATACGCAATACAGGAATCATGAGCCATGATTTGAGAAATCTAATTGGTTGGGTCTAACGGTCCAATATATATTGAGAAATATGGAAACTAGCGTGTCAATATATATGGTACTGATTTTCGAACTTCTAGAAATTAAGACAGGCCATAAAATCAATTAGTCTTAAAAGTATTGACAATGTGATCTCATGGAAATCAAACTGAATATATCATGATGTCTGCTAAAAGGTTTTAAACGAGAAGATTACAGAATCAAATCTGTGCAACAAAAATACTCTCGAAAGAGGTGTATATAAACAGAACTAGCTAACAGTTTTAAAACACGAAATACATATACAGAAAATAATAGCACATAAGTTGTGAGATTATTTTCCACTGAGCTAGATATTGATTGCATTAAGAACAGAGTTGCAATTTCGAATACATTCTGGTAATATCCTTCTTGCATATCATTTCATACTAGAGCCTTGAGTTGGTAAGTAATATATTACTTGATCATTAGACCTCTAGTATTGTATTTTAATTATCATATCTAAATCTTTATTGTATTTGGTAATCCTATTTGGGTTGATAACTTATTACAGTCAAGTTGAAGGAAAGCATAGGTGCTTAAGAGTGCATAGGTGCACAAGGAACAAAGGTGTTCAAATTTGATAAAACTTGTATTGTAATTGGAAAAGTTGAATAAAAGTGAGTCTCCAATTACTATTACGTTAGTTGAACCACGTATTGGGCGTGATTGCATTCTATACTTGAGTATTCTCATTATTTAGGGTAGTTCTATCCATATCGGTAATCCACTTCACGCAAAACATTAAGGAATTTTGATAAGAAATTAAAATTGCATAGGTTGTGCTATACTTATTCAATATTTTAAATTTCATTGCTATCCAAAGAACTCAGACATTTCTATCCATAAAGATCCGATGGCGTAGGGGTAATATTCGCCAAGGCACTATGCCCTCAAACTCCATACCTATGATGAACCGCCATCCATAATCACCTCACAACTCAAGAATTTTCGATATAGATAACCCTGAAATAAAATTGATCATGCATAGTTTGAATGAAGAGCTTATACATGGAGTGTACAAACCAATTATTCAACCCCAACATTAGAATCTTTACTCCTCGTCAATAGGAAGAAAGGAAGATCAAGATCTATTTAAATTTCATCGGTAAACATTACAAGGATCCAACAATCCTCTCCAGCATGTTAGGCAACAACCCCGCACACATGCATCATACATTTGCATCATGTTGCTACATATAGTATCATGTTTATCTTATGGCATTTCAAGTTTCTAGGATTCTTTATCCTACCCATGCGTTGCATTGCATGAGTTTGATAAAGAGGGGCATCTGTAGACACTCGAAATTTTTTGCACACCTGTCACTAATATGGTAGGAGGACATATTCGTCTTTCAAGAGGGAACCCTAGAAGACAGTTCGTATCCATTCTGGATACTACCGGAAGTTCAGCATCAACCCTAGAACACACACTGGGAGCAACAATTCCAACCTCAGAGATAACCCCGAGGCATGTAGTTCTAATATCGGAACACACACCGGAGAAGACTGATTAATCTCAGAGAGTAAGCCCGAGGTATCTAGTCTCTGTCCCAATCATAGGAATAGCTACCAACCTTGGTGATCACCCCAAGGAATGAAGTTCTGACGATAACCCTAGAAATTCTTGTTTCAAATGCAACCAACTTTAATCTCGATGCTCACAACCAGACACCTAGTATCAACCTGGAGATAACACCGGGAGGACATACACACCTCAGAGTTGACACTGAGGACCTTCAACATTTGCAGCAGTCCAATCTCAGCAATAACCCTGAGCAACGTCTGCTTTATCAACCCAAATCGACGATAACTCCGGTGAGGGGCAAAGGCATCATCTCACCACTCTAAGGCCACATCAAGTCGTCTCAAACATCTCATACATACATTTCTACACAACGATGTCCCACAAGAATCAAGGAAAACTAATCCCGAGTGACTATTGTGCAGGGTAACAGATAGAATTTGAAGCTTGAAGACCGGAGGGCACTGTCCCATCTTCATGACTTTGTACAACCTCTAATCCCATGCCATTGTATAACTCTTGACAACGACGATTTGAAATAGGTCCTACATACCTCAGTCGGATGCCCGGAGTGTAATTCTGAAAGTTTGATCGGATATTGCAGTGCCTACGTGCACGTACTGCAAGACGCGACCCTAGAAACTCGGGGCAACCCGGGCAGCCTCGAGTATACCTACGGCTGGCCGCAGGTACACCTTTGGGTCCCCCCTCTATAAATAGAGGGCTTGGGGTGGCCATTTTAAGAAGAGAAAGAGCGAGGAAGCCTTGTCAAATTTGCTTCGTACTTGCAATATACTGAGTGCTTTCCCATTTTAAACACTTGTGAGCTCACATATAACTACTCTTGTACTGGTGGGAGCCGAGTTTCATCCACTTTAAAGATATAGAAGTCTTCTTTGGCAGCCCACTGTAAGCCTTCTCACACACTATAAAGCATTTCTCTTCATCTTTGCACACACCCTTCTTCACGTTTAGAGTCGTGTTGTGTGTGTTTGCCCGGACTTCGGTCCATGGTTTTATTTCAGTTTGTATATACATATATTATATATATATATATATATATTTATATATATGGACTAACATTATCAAGTTATGCCTCGATTGAGCCTAGACTTCGGTCTGGAGCGTTTATTTGCTTTTATATACATATATATTTATATATATATGAACGTGTGTCTGGACTTTGTTCGATGAGCCTAGTCTTGATGCAGGCGTTTACTACTTTAATATATATATATATATATATATATATATATATATATATATATATATATATATATATATATTAACTGTAGTCGACTTTGTTCGATGAGCCTGGATTTTACATCTGGTGCGTTTACTCAGCTTATATATATATATATATATATATATATATATATATATATATATATATATATATGACCTATTGTCGAACTCGCTTTGATGAGCACAGGTTTTACATCCGCTGCGTTTACTCGCTTATATATATATACTATATATATATATATATGAACTATTGTCGAACTCGCTTCGATGAACCTAGATTTTACATCCTGTGCATTTATCGTTTATATATATATATATATATATATATATATATATATCCCACATATATATACACTTTTTGTCCCACACGGAGTTTACTTAGTGGTTGTTGATCGCTTTTCTGACTTTCTTTACGTTTAAATCTGCTGAGTTCACTTCGTGGCAGTTGATTGCTTTGTACAGCTTTATTTATGTTTCGTCCCGCCTGGAGTTTCCTCTGTGGCGGTTGATAGCTTTTACAGCTTTATTCACCTTTTCTGATCCCCCATGGAGGTGTTTTGTGGTGGCTGATCATGTCTATATATATATTTATTGCTTTGATATATATAACTGCTTACTGCTTTCATACAAATTGTGGTATCATGTGCGCCTAGGAATCAAGTGATCACAAATTCAGCCTATTGGATCTAGATTTGGTTCCCGTGATGGACATTTTCAGCCGTAAGCAGCTTGTAAATTATTCCGCGGTGTCTGAATTTTCTCAAATGGTTTTCATACCCACGAGGAAGTCGGCATTATTTTGTACATTATTTTCTTATAGATGCTTCGCATCTCGGAAATAAAATCAATCAAGCCGAACACTTAATAAAATGGAAGTGTAAAAGGACTCAATTACTATTGAGCATCAGGGTTTGAAAAAACCTTTTTTATAAAACGTCACTGCCATATCTTGCTAAAAACTGAATTTTTACATAAATTCAAACCCTATGTTTATATGTGCGAACGAGGCCTCACACTACTTCCAAATAACAGCACATTGACCCACACACACACATTTAGATAACAGTTTCTTGAAAAGAGGCGGTCACCATGGTAAGACGGATGTCGGGGGGTGCCTAACACCTTCCCTCCGCATAATCAAGTCCCCGGACCCTAATGAATCTCGGTTTCACCGACCCGTTTAGCAGTGTCACATCACTGGGTCAATGTGCAAACCTTTTCTCGATTATGTTGGTACAACCATTTAAAAAACCAACTGGCGACTCTTAACAGTCCATCGTCGACATTATACATGTCAGACCTTTTTCACTTGTTTTTTCAAACAAATCTCACCTAAAATGAGAACACCAAAGAACAAGTAACGGAAAGGGACAATTAAAAATCCCGACGTCGACAAGAGTATTATGCACCGAGAGGTGGTTTTATCTGCTTTAGTGTTCTTGATTAACAATTCAAGATAGAGAATAACTGATGAGAAGTGTGTTAACTTAAATGAAACAATAAGTGAAGTTGTGATTTTAAATCTCCGTAATCTTAATTTAACTAGTGGAATTTAATAGTAGTTTAATTATATAATTTGAAATTCATTCGTTTAAATACGATTGAGTTGGTTACGGGTTAGTACTTGGTGATTTTTATTAAACAATTACTCGTGGGAATGATACTCTACTTACACTTTATTACTTGTTGGCCACGTATACTTGTGTGTTGTGCGTAATTAGATTTTACCCAATAGGGTGTTGGTAGCATCGATCAAATGAGTCAGCCTCAGTTGAACAAGGTCTGAGTGAACTTCAAGATCTTCTTGAATGTCCTTGGTCACCTTCTGAGATGCTTTAGACAACTCCGTTTTGGTAGGAAGATCTAAGATAAACTCAAGGAGTTGTTGAGTATTTGGAGGAGAGGCTCTAGAATATTGATCTTGCAGATTGTAGAGAGCAAGATCAAGATCAAAATAGTTATTGGTTGACAAGGAAGGAATATCTGAAAGAGGGGCAGGTGTGAGGTTTAATTTCAAGAGGAGGTGACTCTATGATTGTAGTAGGATCAATAATATTAGAGTGAGAGATGGTAGGAGACTGGATCAATACAAAATTAGGCATATTTGGTTCATCATTACAGAATGTTGGGATTCTATAACTGGAATTTGATTTAGTGAATGAAGTATCACTTCCAACCATCTTGGCAATTCATAGAATTGGTTGAAGGTTGATGGTAGACAGCGACTAACCCTGAAAGAGATGGGAATATATTGTACCACACTCCCATTTTCTGAAGAGGGACCGTTAGTGATCAGCTTTTGGGCAAAAGTAAGGTTGCTTGGGAATCCATGAGCTAGCACAAAGATTGCTGGATAAGCTTTGAAGGTCCAGAACATGTGATCCAAGGAGTTGAGGATTTGGGCTCTGTGAAAGGGCATCATAGGTAAATAGGAAAACAATTGATTGTAGTTGGCTCTCCTATATCCATCCCAGCCCACTGCGATAATCTCAACTTCGTCATCCTTTTCTTCTTCCCTGTCTTTATTTGAAGTTTCCACTACATCAATCATCTCCACTTCTCTTCTTTGTTCATCTGCTTTCTCCACCTCCATAACTTCAACCGTCTATATTTCTTCAGTTTCAGAAGCTAAGACCTCTTGAGGAATTGAGGGAGGTTCATGATAATCCTTTTGTAGTTCCCCCTCTACTAGAGTCTTCTCTGTCACAAGGAATTCACGAGGCTCCCCCACAATTTTATCATCTATTTGAACTTCAAGAGGATCCCCCTCAGCTGGATCATTCTCTAGCGTAGGAACTTCATGAAGCTCCCCCTCAACCCAAGTTGTATTTTCCTTAGTAGCTTCGGGTAGCTTATTTTCAGCAGTTATTCTCCTATCTTCTTCCTTTAAGACTCCTTCATTGACTATAATGTATTTCTTGACAAGTTTTCTTCTTCCCTTCTTAGGCTGAGCCACAGCCTCAACACTTTCTTCAACATCAGTTCTGAAGGTTTGATCAGACTGAGAAACTGTTGCAGCATCCACTTCTAGAGTGATGTCAAGTCTGGACTTTACGATCGGTAGTGACTCTACGATTGAAGACTTCCTTGACTTATGGCTGCGTTTTCCCTTCTTAAGCAGTTGAGAGATGGTAGCTATGTCTTCTTCCTCCTCAGACTTCTATTATTTGCCCTTCATTTCCTTCAGAGTTCCCGTGCCTGAAATCTCTTTGGGTGCATCAGTGGTTGAGCCTTGAGGCTCCTTTTACATCTGAGCCTTTACTTTCCTCTTACCCTTGCTTTTTCTGACCAAAGCGATGGGTTCCTCTTTATTAATTTCTCCTTCTTCATCAGTTTCCTTCATAACTGACATATTTCTTGGTAGCCCAGACTCCTTCGCTACTCCAGTCCTTCCACTGGATTCAGACATCATTCAGACATTTTCTACATGATTTCTTTTCCAGTTTTGAAACAACTGCTGGGTTATCTTTCTGTTGGGATTGATGGATTCACCTTCATTATCCCCAATTTTGTCACCCAGTACTGATTGTAGGATCATGCTTATAAACCGTCCATAGAGCATCTTTCCAGAGCTCTTTGATTTCTTTGAACTGAGTATCCACTTCCCAGTCCAATTGATGAGTAAGGCCCCATAGTTGAGTTGAATCTCGAAGCAGATTGCCATCATGAGCTTTAGCTGTACTTCATTCATGAAGTCATGGCCATAGCTTTTACAGCATATGCACTTTCCAATAATGTCAGCCAGAAACTCATACCTCTAAGGAAACTCTTTCTTCTTGTATCCATGGGAAACTTTTGTGCGCCAAAGGCGGATATGATGAACGAAAATATCGTTCTAAAATATAGTGTTGATCAATACAGGGCATACCGGGCTGATAACCCTCCATGCCCGTAAGTTATGATGGTTTGCGGCTGAATTTTTGTATAACCTTTTCAAAAATTGAAATCAAAAGTTCATAGTGTGTTGAATGCTCTCCATTCATAGTCAGTATGTAGTTTCAAAAATGTAAATTATTGGTTATATTGTTCAATATTGTTTTAGTTTACTTCACAACTATTGCCGCGTTGTAGAAGTGTAGTTCAAAGAAAACATTTATTTCTTTCAGCTAATATTTCTTAATTGATATTACTTGTTGGGAAATTAAATGCTCATTCTTGCTTTAAATATAAATGTTTTCAGTTAAGCTAGATCGACCTGAAGGTTCCGGCAAGGTGTTGGGTAAAATCTAATTACGCACAACACGTAAGTATACGTGGTCCACAAGTAATATAATAGTAAGTAGAGTATCGTTCCCATAGAGACTTTAGTAAGAAATTAACCCTCATAATTACCAATTTCCTATTAATCCTAATTTTATTAAACTAACCAATTTCCAATTTGTAACTAAAAGTATTAAAAATATTAAAATTACCAAACATTCAAAAAACCCTAAAAAACTGAATTTTTTAAACAAATATTGGAGAATTAGGCTTACGACTTCACTCTAAGCATCACTCTGATTAGCAAACCTTTATTCCAGTTTAATTCACTATCACAGTTTCTTAATCAAGAACACGTATGTAGAACTAGCCACCTCCCGATGTACTAATACCGTATTAACTCAAATCCACAAATTAGATAGAATCAAGTTAAACACCTTAATCAACTAACTCACTATATCTCTATGTGAATTACAATTAAAGAAAGTTTAAGTTCTTTATTTGATTACATGCGATGTCAAGCATATCTCTACCCTAACATTCATCAAGATTGTGTTCATTCACAAAATTCAAGAACACATGCCATATTAACTAAGTCTAGACTCGTACTTCCTCTCTCGAATCTATACAAGTCCACAAAGAATTGTTGATCAGGAAATTCATAAATTCAAGCTCAAATTATTATAGATAAACTAAATAATAGCTTATTAAACTGAAAATCAAAGTTATATAACCATTATTCCACTTAAAGATCAGTCATAAGCCTAAAAATTACTTAGTTCATCATAAATTAAATAAAAACTGAATAAATTAAAGATAACATCCTTCCAATTACAAATATAAGACTAAAGAATAAGAATAATTCAGAACACCCTTCACTTTAGCCTTAATCTAAAATTGATATGAAATTCCTTCAATTATCTTCACTCCAATGTTTGCTCCAAAATCTGTCCTTAATCTCTGTTAATTGCTTTTCATCTCTTTAATCTTGTTGCTTGATGTTAATTATATGGTTACACACACATTCTGATTGCAATCTCATGCCATTTAGAGTCCCAAAGCATTCCAACTACTTAAACTCACAATCTAGCAGTGTTTGAAATGAATTAGGAATACTGCTTTTGGGACCCCACCTTGGGGTATTGACTTACAAAGTGCACTTCCCGTGAGCTTAAGCTCTATGAATCGAGTTGAAGACCCCCCCCCTTGAAAGGTAGGTCATGACTTCTAATCTTGCATTTGCTCCAAACTTTCCCAATTTCTTGCCACAATTGCACCCTTTTTTGATCATTTGCCACACCACCAAACCTACACACAAAATAACAACAAACAAGTAAAAATAACCAACAAAAATAAGGTATTAACACCGATTAAGCTTGAGTTACGAACCGATTCGCCGGTATAAAACCCACTTATCACAAGGACAAAGGGAAGGGCCAGATGAAGAATTAGACTATATAATGTTACTTGTAATAACCGTATTTATGATAATTTGCTTATTATTATGTAATGTATGACCTAAAGGTTCTCAACTCTACGGAGGTAGACAACTTTGATATAATATTTTTGCTTAATTAATATATTAAGTAGTTTGAATGCATGTTATCATGGAGCACCAAGTACGGGTTTCAAGTACCTGGATTTGGGGGCGTCACAACATGGTATGAAAGCTTTAGGTTAGAAGCCTTAGGTGGGGTACCTTAGGCTATAATCGTAGGACAGAGGGAAACATTGAAAATACAAATAACTCAAATAGAGTTTAAAGAAGATGAATTAAATAAATTCATCGTAAAATGAAATAAAAAAAATAACTTATATAAAACTATTATTTGTTGTGTGCATATAATATCTAGTATATATTAATCAAGATAGTTTATGTGTAGATGTAAGGTGGAAAAGGATTATTATACTCTCATATTGTAAAGAAGGAACAAATCTCCATAACCGAGCCAATATCAAATCCAATAGCTGAAATAGAGGCTCATACTGAAAGCAACCCTGATGAGGTGATTATTGTGGAAAATGTTATACAAGATCTAGAAATGGTGGTACTGACAGATAGTGATTCAGACACAAAAGTTGGAGCTGACCAGGCATCAACGGAAGTGTATAATCTGAGGAACAACGTTTATTCTCTAGAAAGGTTATGGGAAATAGAAAAGTTATTAAATAGTCAATTATGAAAGGCGTTAATCGAAATAATGGAAGAACAAGATAAGCTTAAAATCCAAATTGATCAGATGGGAGCCAAAAGCAACAAATCGTGTGCAACTCCAAGCAAGAAGGGGAAAAGAAAGATGAAAAACCGTGATTTAGGAAATTCCGATTATAACCAAGGGAACTTTAATAAAATAGAAAAGTGTACAAATTGTAAAAAGAAACATGAAGGCTTATGCAGGAAAGGGAAAATGTATGTTACAATTGTGAACATGAGGGTCATATCTCTCCTCATTGTCCCAATCCGAAGCAAGGTGTATGTTTTATTTGTGGGATGGAGGGTCATCAGGCAAAAGGTTGTCCAAGATCAGGAAAAGGCATAGGAAATAAGTAGTATTAGTATTAGTTGAATATGTATGATGTGTTTGTGATAAGTATGTGTGTGTAATGTAATACTCTCAACTTTTGTATAAGTTATAGCAGTGATTACAGACTTTTGTGGTCACGAAGGGATAATAAATGCTTATAGCGATATATGTTATATGATGTAAAACACTATGAATTAGTTGAATGAATATGGATATATGTTCCGTTAAGGAAATCCAATATTTTGAGTACAAGATTATTTGAGTTTGAAATTACGCGTGATATGTTAAACTTATATGATTAGACTTAGAATAAAGAATAATTTATGGTTTTATTTAATCAGATAATGTCGTCGAAAAGACAAAAACCGAAACCAAAGAGCAGAAAAATCTATTAACAATGCTGGAGGACTACCAGACCCAATGCAGAATTTTGCGAATATGGTAGCTTAAGCTATGCAGAATGGAATACCCGTCTCGGGAAATCAGCCAGACAATTGATTAGCAAACTTTAAGGACTTTAAAGCAGTAGGACCACCAGAATTTTGAGGGACAACTGACCCTATAGAAGCCCAAACTTGGGTTAAGGAGATAGACAAAGCTTTTGTGATTGCTAGGGTAGCGAAGGGGCAAAAGATGGCTTTTGCCACCTATATGATGAAAGTGGAGGCAAATTTCTGGTGGGAGGTAAATCAAAATAGAGCCAGAGAAGGAGTGGTGACGTGGAATATGTTTAAGACATTGTTCTTCGAGAACTATTTCTCGTCCAGTATGCAGGCTAGGATGGAGGTGAAATTTTTGGAGTTGAAACAGGACAATATTGTTAGTTCCCATAGTTATCTAGAGGGGGAGGGGTTGAATAGATAATTTAAAATTCTTTTCGAAATACTTGTTTGTTTTGATAATGACTTAAACACAGTGAAATTGTGAGTTGTTTGTTTCCCCTTTAAGATATAACAAGTTACTGAGAGATAAGTAGTTATAGAAGTTATGACAGTTATAGAAATAATGTAAAAGACACAGTGTTTTAAGTGGTTCAGATCACTTAAAGCTCATAGTCCACTATTCTACTCCTCGAGTAGGAAATCCATTTAGGATATCTTTACACTTTCTGAATCTCACAGATTCCTTCAAGACCAACAGTCTTGGAACTTCTTAGTTCACTTTGGAACTCTTTAAGTCCAGAAGACTTGGTTCTTCATAGTTTTCTTAGAACTCTTCAAGTCCTTCTGACTTGGAAACTTCCTACTTCACTTAATTGTAGTTGATGAGCTCTTGAATGGTGCTACTCAGTTGCTGTTAAGCTCTTATTTGAAAGAACTGAGTAGCTGAGCAAGCTTTCTCTTTTCAGATCGTAGAGTTGAGCGTTGAGTGTTCTTCAACGTTTTTGTTCAATGTTTTCTTAAATCTTTCATCTGCTGATGTTTTGTATATATAATGCCTTTGAAATTTATCCGTTGAAGACATCCGTTAAAGCATTAAATGCTTTTGACATTTTTGAGCTTTAATGGATACTTTCTTCACAACTTTTGATTAGCAGTCTGGCACACTGACACATCAGACTGCTATCTCACCTAACACCTAAAAATATGTTTTCTACTGACCCATAGTACTTTTTTTAGCTTCTTCAATAAGTTTCTTTGTTGTATACTAAGGATAACTGTTGTGTCATTGGGACTCCCGAGGACTTCAACATCTATAGTTCATTCCATATTTGTTGTGACTTATCTTTAAATAAATGGACGAGGCTCGATGCTTCTGACACAGACATATGAAGCTCTACGATTCTGATCGTGGTGTCTTGCCACCTTGGTGCTTGATTTGATACTGGAAAATGAGCACACTATGATCTTCACTTGCTTGTCTTGCAGACTCTACATTTCCGAGAGCACACTACGATCTCTGAGTTAGCTCGACAAATGTTTGGACCACTCTACAATTTTAGGAGAGGCCCTTCAAGGCAAATACACTACGATTCTCGATGCTCTATGATCCTACCTTGGCTTTTGCAATCTCTTGATCATCTTGATAGACTATGATTCAGTTGAAGCCTATCTATTACATCTCAAGATATAGATAAACCTAACAGCTTTGATATTTTCTTATATACATTCATTTACAAAATGATAAACAATAAAGTCCAGATCAACCTAACAAGTTTGATCTATCACTAAGTCCTTGTACATGTATTCATTTGAAGGACTTTACATATAATCATGAATATTTACTTACAACATCAAATTTTTAATATGCAATCTCCCAACAATCTCCCCCTATTTGATGTTGACATAACCAAGGAGATTTGTATCATTATTATTAATTTCTAGATGCAGTTGCTAGAAAGTAAATATGACTTAGTGTTTTAGTGAGCAGCTGAAACCTCTAGAGAATAAGCATGCATTTATTGATGTTTGTAAAGGCAAATATTACAATTAAGCTTATAATGGAATTTGACGAATATAGACGCTCAAGCTATGTAGAATGGAATACCAGCCATAGGAAATCAGCCAGATAATCAATCGGCAACCTTCAAAGATTTCAAGGCAATCGAACCGCCAGGATTTAGAGGATCAACTGACCCTGTAGAAGTGTTTGTGATAGCTAGAGTAACGGAGGGGCAAAAGATAGCTTGTGCCACCTATTCAATGAAAGGGGAGGCAAATTTTTGGTGGGAGGCAAATCAAGTTAAAACCGGAGAAGGGAGTAGTGGTAGTAGAACTGGAAAGAGGAAAGAAAATAAGGCTGGGAATGCCTGAAATAGACCAGGAGGTGGAAAGAAACAAGTCCTGCAGTGTAGAAATTGTGGAAAGAATCACTCAGGAGTATGTTTAAAGGGAAAATTTGTATGCTACAAGTGTGGACAGAAGGGACATCTCTCCCAACTGCCCCAATTCAAGACTGTATAGTGGGTGTTTTATTTGTGAATCAACGGAGCATAAGGTGAAAGAATGTCCAAAAGGTAGAAGGGAGGGTAGACGCGCGAATACGGGGAAAAGCAGTGGGACAGTGGTGATGAAGGGACTAACTTCAACAAGAAAACCAACTAAATCAACCGCCAAAGTCTTCAACAAGGTACAATACGAGATACGGTAGCAGTCGGGGATGGAACTCCAAGAATTATTCAAATAAATTTTATTTTCTTATACATGATTTTCCTATATATAGTAATTTATTTTATAAATAAATTTTTGAAGGAAGAATTTGAGTTATATTAGAAATCAAACTTCTGTATAATCAGATAGACGAGCTTTATGCTGAATAGTTAAAGATTAGTCGATCAAATCTGATCGAGATCTATTTACAATGAATGCGTATGTTATGTACCCTCGTATGTATAGGTTTTGAAATGGTGATTCCGGGGACGGAATCCTTATAAGGGAGGGTGAATGTAATAGCCCGATATTTTATATTTAATTAAATAAAAAATTTTGCGTATAATTTTTTATTTATTTTAAAGGTAGGAATATGTGCAAGGTAATGTGTATATATGTATGCGATAAATAAAAATTTATTTATTATATTAATAATTACAAATAATTTTATTTTAGAATTATTGACCATTATAAAGTATATTCTTATAATAATTAATTTTGTAGAAAAATGTTTTTATTAATTATTTTCCGCGAAAATATGATTATATAATATTTCAATTATATATAAATGATTTTAGAATTATTATAATAACAATTTTATTATATGAATTTATTTCATATTAATTAAGTTAATTATTATAACTTAATTAATAATGGTATATATATGAAAGATAAATTAGATATGAAATCCAAACCCTAATTCTGGATTTGGAATAAGGCATGAGAATAATAATATTATATTATTTATATTTCAATGCTATAAATATGTACGGTATGTACGTATTGGTAATGGTTGGTCAATTATGTGTATAATATCAAAACCCTAGCATTAATTTATTTAACCCTATTTTAAAACTCAAACGGGAGATTTAAGACTGTGTAGTAATTGTGTAATATGATTTATGTTGCGTATTATAGAATTTGGTGTTAATTAGGGAAACTCTAATAAGTATTTAGAAACCCTAATTGCTATAATAAAAATCCTAATTTGCTAATTGGAAGCCCTAATCGCTAATGTAGTCATCTTAATGCTAATTAGTTTCTCTTTAAATCTAATTAGTAAGTATAGGTAATTAGAAAACCTAATTTAATTAAGAAAACCTAATTTACTATTTTTAGAAACTAAGTTCTATTTTTAAACCCTAAATAAAAATCCTAGAAAACTAATTTTTTAAAAACCTTAAAGTTAAACCCTAAGGGTCAAACCCTAAGGGTTTGCTAAGATTACTTTTGGGCCATTAAAATCACAAGCATATTAACCATTTTGCCTTTCTTGGATTTTTATTAGGTTGCTTGTGAAATTACCAACACTTTAGTTGTTTCCCAACTCTTGACCTACCATGTGACTGAAATCTACCCATATCAGCTATATATTGCCAGCCAAGTCCATTACAACATAATATATATAGATTCAAGAGAGAGAAATGTCACCATACGCATCCAAGTCCCCCTCTCTCTCTAACCCACGAATTTCTTTAGCATTTCAGTCCCCAAAACAAACCCCACTACTATTCACAACAAATCAGTAGCCTAAAATCAAGATTTGTTCATAGAAGGTATAAACCCTAATTATAAATCTGATCTTGATCTGTGTGTTAGATGTTATGATTTAGTGTTAAAACATGTTGTTTATGGTGTAAATAGATGATCTGGGTTGCTAGATGTTAGATCCATAACATCTAGAGGCTCAGATTTGAAGTTCTTCAAAATCTGGGATTTTTTGTTTTTGTTATCTGACAACGAATGTCAGGTCTTGTAGATCTCTTTCTGTTTATTGTTTTGGTGTTTTAAAGGTTTAAATTTGTTGTCTGTAATGTTGTTAATATTCTGAAAGTGGATGAATTATCATTGGATGTGTATATCAAAAGTTATGCACGGTCAAAGGCCGTTGACCGACCATGACTAGACAATTCGGGGTAACCCAGAAACTACCCAGAAAGGCCTGACAAGGTTTTCCTTGATCGTGATCTGTTATGTATGACCCCAACTTATTATAAATAAAATTAAATTTCCTCTATTCATTATTTTGAAATAGTAAGGGTTGATTTGATTAATGTGGTTAGTTATGGGTAAAATGCGCACATATTCTAAATAAGCAAGTGGTTATAAAATATTAATTTTTATCGTGGAATATTCTTACTGTCGGGGAATATTCGTACGATGGCGCGTACCATGGGTAAGGGGGCAAAACACCTTTTCAGGTGTTAGGTGAAAGCGATGCTTTATATCGGTGGGCAAAATGCGCTTTGTAAGATGTGCAGAAATGTCTCCATCAAAGATCAGAAAAGTTAAATGCATTTAATGCCTCAACGGATGGATCCAACTGATAGTTTTCAAAATCACATATATGCAGATCAGACAGATGAGAAAGAACTAAGCAAGCATTGAACAAACAACGTGAACATCTCTCTCAAGCTCAACTCTACGATCTGAGATATTGCAAAGCTCGCTTTCATTACTCGGCTTCTTTAGAACAAGTACTTACACAAAGAATCGAGTAGCAACCATCAAGAACTCAACATTATCAACCAACTGAAGAAGAGTACCAAGTCTGAGGGACTTGAAAAGTTCGTAGTGACCTATAAGAAAGCCAAGTCTGTAGGACTTGAAGAGTTCAAGAGTGAACTAAGAAGTTCTGGGCTCGCCGGGTGCAGAAGGAATCTGTGATTCGGAAGTTGTAACAGAGACATCCTTAGTGGATATCCTACTCGTTGAGTAGAAGAGTGGACTAGGAGCTTTAAGTGCTCTGAACCACTTAAAAACGACTGTGTCTTTTATGTTCATGCCATAACTGCCATATCTGCCATAACTGCCTCACTCTCATAACTCCACTGCTTTGTAAAGAAGATTAAAATAAATATTAATTCCGCTAAGTTTTAATAATTATCAAATAACTAGTTTAAAACGAAAAGATTTTTTAAATATCTATTCAACCCCCCTTCTAGATAACTATTGTGCCAACTAGGAACTAACAATTGGTATCAGAGCAGGTTCTATTTTACAGCTTACAAGCTTTAGTAGATCCAATGGCACTTGTACCAAGCGAATCCAGGACCGGGGGAGGCAGCAAGCCACCAATGTGCAACAAGGATAAATTTGCTAACTGGAAAGTCAGGATGCAAGCTTACATGGACTCAATAGATGCAGATCTATTTGAGACCATTCTTAATGGGCCCTATATACCAACAAAGCTTGCACCAACCACTGACGATCCAAACAGAGTACAAATCAAGGTTAAAGAAGAATGGACAGACACAGAGAAGAGAGTTGTCCAACTTAACAAAAAGGCTAAGAACATCCTATTCCAATCCTTAGAAGACGATCTGTTTGAAAATGTTGTAAACTGCAAAACAGCTAAGGAAGTTTGGGAAGCACTGTTGATCATGCACGAAGGAACTGAAGTATTAAGAGAGAACAAACAGTCTCTCCTGACACAGCATTACGAAATGTTTGCTCATGTGCAAGGAGAAAATGTGACTGCCACCTATGAAAGATTCAACATTCTGCTCAACTCTCTACGAGCGTATGGGAAGATCTATCCTAACAAAGATATGACCATAAAGTTCATGAGAGCTCTACCGAGCAGGTGGGATGCCAAGACCACATCAATAAGAGAATCAAATAATCTTAATGAGATGACAGTTCATGAGCTATATAGAAATCTCCTGACCTACGAACTGGAGCTAACCCAACGTGCTGAAACCTTATCAGAAGGAAGAAGGAAAGACAATGGTGTTGCTCTCAAGGCTAATGAAGGTGCATCAAAGGTCAACACTGAGATTGACTCTGATTATGATGAAGACGATGATGAAGACTTTGCTATGCTGGTAAAGAGACTAAGAAGGTTCATGCGACAAGGAAGAATCAGCAAGCCATGCAAAGAAGAACTATCAAAGAAGGCAAAAAGCCTGGCCACTTCATCGCCAACTGCAACAAACCTATCAAAGAAGAACTAAAGAAGAAAACACATGCAAAGAAGGAATATAAAGGAAACAAGAGGCCTCAAAAAGAGACAAAGGCACAGTAGGCGGAGGATCGTGGAGTGATTCGGGATAATGACTCAAATCTTGACTCTCGGGGATGAAGAAGAACCACAAATGGCCAATCTGTGTCTAATGGCCAAACATGCAAAGAACAACCAAAACCTCAACATACATGATGTAAGTCTCGATGAGGTATTTGATTTTAACTATCCTGATGTAGATATAAGTTATTTAAGAACTGCTTTGCATGGCATAACCACTGATCTACATTAATACATGAAGTTATTCAGAGTCTTGTCTAAAGATCATTCACTTCTTCAAGAGGAGAAGAAGAAAGTTCAAGAAGAGCTTGAAACAACCCTTCTAAGTACTAATCTTCTTTCCAAGCTTGAGGCTGAGAATGAAACTTTAAAACAGACAAACAAACTCAATGCACAAAGAGAGTCTAAGTTAACCTCTAAAATTGAGGATCTAGAGAAGACTATCTCTACATGGAACAAATTCTCATCATCCATGGACTGCCTGCTCTCTAGTCAGAGAAGCACATTCGACAGAACATATTTAGGCTTTGGGGAATCCATCTAAGAGTCATGTGTGCAAAAGACAATGGAAACTAGCACTAGTAATGCCTCAAGTTTTGGTTGAGGCATTGCCTTTGTGAAATCCTCACAGTTGGAAGAGCCAGTTCAATCTTGTTCTACTGTTTCTAGTTATACTCAGAAAAGTAAGGATCTCACGCTGGCTTGGGCTTCATAAAGGAGAAGAGTAACCCACCCTCTACTCACCCGTGACGTCCCCAAAATAGGTATACATCACCCATTCTGAGTTGTCAATACATGGTATAGAAACAACTACAACTTTATTATTACAACAATAAAACTGTGAGTTTGAATACAAATATTATCTTCTAGATAATATCTATACTCAGATAAATCCTCATCACATTTATTGATACATTATTTTACAAAAATGGTGAGGACTACTAAACAACTCTCTCTGTAACCCTTCCTTCCATACCCCGACTAGTACTACGCTACATTCTCGCCTCCTAAGAAGAAAAATGGAACAACAAGGAAAAGGGTGAGCTCAACTAGCCCGATAAAGAATATTATGACTAAGATAATATACAACAAATTATCATTAGTCTTCAACAAAAAAAAAACTAATAGAATACAATAGACAACAAGTTTTAAACCAATATTCGCAATGAAATAATAATTCATTAGAAGAGTTAAGTAGAGAATGCAAACTACTATCTTCTATGTATGAATTTAAAATTTCTTCGCTCTATCTTTTATCCTCAGTAACATCAATCAATATACATCCGAATCAAATATTCATCTTTGCACTACAGCCAAAGATATTCATCATTAATCATGTTCATCTAAACACTGCTCATCTTTGCACTACGGGCCAAAGATATTCATCGAAATCATTCATCTTTTACTACAGGCCAAAGATATTCAATAATATCATCATTTAAGACCGAGGATGATGAAAAATATTTTTAAGAAAACTAATCCAAAGTGAAACAAAATGACAAGGATTAAGGATTAAGGATTCGTACTTTGTTTTATCCATGTCCAACAATACCTCAAAAATAATCATAGTGGTGTAAAATTCAAGAATGATCAAAACATGGATACAATCAAAGCTAGTATCCGTAATAGATATTTTGACGAAAAGGAAAATTTTCATTTTTTGATGAATAATGTCGATTCGTAAATAGTGTCGTATATACGTGAATAAGAATAAGAATCTCACACTAAAAGTTCCAAATTTGATAAAAACTTGAGATCAATATTTCAAAGATAATGATATTGAAGAAATAATATCATTACTGAAAAAATAATATCCCTTACCTCACAAAGACAAGATTTAGTTGAAACACCTGATATAAAGCTATGACTTGAACTTGCAAATCAGATAGCAATACTCAAAATATACTCAAAATACTCACAAGAATACGCTCGATAATATAGAGAGAAAAACTTGAGCTTTCTAGTGTGATTTTCAATTCTAACCTAAGCACCCTATTTATAGGAAAATGCTTAGAACACCAAAGCGAAAATTTAATAGATATAATATATATATATATATATATATATATATATATATATATATATATATCAAATTCATACGTCCACTTTAGAATTCAGCTCCTAGCATTTCCCACATCCCACCTTCTAGAAAAGTAAGAAAAAAACATTTTTCATAAAATAAATAATTAAAACTTTCAAAAAATCAATTATTTCGGAGCTTCAGAACTTCAATAATTCATAATAAATAGTCCTTTTATCAGAAAATTCGAATCTTGCACTTTTTTTATAGGAAATTCAATTCTCTACAACTTTGCAGAAGAAAGTTTTCCCAAATTCTAAAAAGAAATTGACCGAAATCCATAAACTAGTTGATTTTACAAAGCTATAATCAAATTTCAACAAGAAATGGGGTCCATTTAACATGTTTAACATGTTTTAAATATTTATTGCAACAAAATACTCTTCCTCCTCGTATACTCATATATCCCACATTCGTTGTAAAAATATCACCATTATTATATTATTAAAATATAATAATATATTTAAATGAATTATTTTATCAGAAAAAGATAAAATTTCAATTTTCAACAATTGTCACATTAAAAATTTTCTCCATCTATATCCACATAAAATCAATATTTTTCTCATCATATGAATCAATAATTAATTATTTACAAATAATATTACAGAATCACAATATTGACAACCGCATAGCTTCCCGTGAAAGAGGGGCTTTCCAATAAGAATTTCTCCTTCTCAAGGCGCATATTAGGTGACCAAACCTCTCCTTAGATGTAACTTTCTAGACATTGCCAATAATGTTATCTAATAATATTATTCAGATAATATGAATTATTGCTTCGATAATGAAAAATAATGTGTAATGATAATTATTGAAACAACATCAATATAAAATATCAACGCAAAGAATTATTAAATCAATAAAATAAAATAATGAATAAAGAATTACATCGTAACCATTATTGAGTAGTGCCTTCTTACGTAAGAATCAATAATTGGTGCAATACCGTAATGCTACTATGTTTTAACCAAGGTATTTTAACAAGATTATTAGCTGATAATAACTACTGTTGTTATTTTTAAACAACTTATATTTGTCGTTTTCTTCATCCAATCACTTTCCAAGTTATGAGGCCCACAAAAGATCAAGGTCGTCGCACAAATATTCCCGACAAAGAAGAATATTTCACGACCAAAAACGAATATTCCCCGTGAAATAATGAATATTTTATAACCACTTGCTTATTTTGAAATATTTGCGTATTTTACCCATAACTATCCACATTAATAAAATCAACCCTTACTATTTCAAAATAGAAAAATTAAATTTCATTAATAATAAGTTGGGGTCTTACAACCTCCCTCCTTATGAAATTTCGTCCTCGAAATTGACGTACATACACAGTGTTTTCAAAAGGTGAGGATACCTCGTTTTCATTTCCGCTTCCAATTCCCAGTCATTTCTCTATATAGCATGATTCCTCCACAAAACTTTAACTTGTGGTATGACCTTTCTTGGCGTAGGACATGCTCCTTCCTATCCAAGATCTTAACAGGTACCTCCTCATACGTTAAGTCTTCGGCTATTTCGTCCGGTTCTAACTCTATAACGTGGTTCGGGTCTTTCACATATTTACGAAGTACAGATATGTGAAACACATTATGAACACGAGACATACTTGGAGGTAACGCAAGTCTATAGGCTACATTTCCTACTCGGTCAAGAATTTGAAATGGACCAATAAATCGTGGATTGAGCTTTCCTCTCTTCCCAAATCTTGTAACTCCCTTCCATGGAGCAACTCGCAACAATACATGATCCCCTATACTAAATTCCATGTCCTTTCGATGAAGATCCGCATAACTCTTTTGTCGATCTTGTGCTGTTTGTATACGTTGTCGAATCATTTGGATCTTTTCCGTAGTTATACGTACCAACTCGGGTCCCAACAATGTTGCTTCACCCACCTCGTCCCAACATACTGGAGAGCGACACTTTCGTCCATATAATGCTTCAAATGGAGCCACACCTATACTTGCCTGATAACTGTTGTTGTAGGAGAATTCCACCAATAGTAAATACTTATCCCAACTGCCCTTGAAGTCTAGGACACAGAGTCTTAATAGATCTTCAAGAGTTTGAATAGTCCTCTCTGATTGTCCGTCCGTTTGAGGATGGTATGCCGAACTGAATCGTAAATCCGTGCCCATAGCTTTTTGCAAGCTAACCCAAAATCTTGAAGTGAATCTTGGGTCACGATCCGAAACTATGGAAACAGGCATGCTATGCAACCTCACAATCTCATTCACGTACATACTAGCAAGACGTTCACGGGAATAAGTCTCCCGTATCGGCAAGAAATGAGCTGACTTGGTTAATCTATCAACAATAACCCAAATAACATTAATGCCTTGAGAAACCGTAGGAAGACCCGTAACGAAATCCATGGTAATGTGTTCCCACTTCCATTTCGGAATCTCAAGTGGTTGCAACGGACCCTTAGGTACTAGATGCTCCGCCTTTACACGCCGACAAGTTAAACACATCGAGATAAACTTTGCAATCTCTCTCTTCATATTGTTCCACCAAAATGTATGTCAAGATCACGATACATTTTAGTACTTCCGAGATGGATTGCAAATGGTGTATTGTGTGCCTCCATCATAATCTTGTACTTCAAATCGTAGTCGTTAGGGACACAAAGTCCAGAGTGGACTCAAGTATTCCTTCTTCATCAATTCTCGCTCGAATAGCTCCTTCTTGTACTTTCTTCTTCATACGCGCATCATCTCCGGCCTGGGTGGCTTGAGCAACCTTAACTTTTCTATTAAAGTTGGTTCTATGCGATACTTGACATCATCGCACTTGTTCCTCGCATATGATCTTTTACTCAACGCCATCCTACCACGCTCGCTTTTCCAAGATGGTATTGAATAGTGTGGTCGTAGTCTTTCAATAGCTCGAGCCAACCTCATTGCCCGCGTTTTGAGTTCTTTTTAGTGAAGAAATATTTAAGGCTTTTATGGTCCGAATATATCTCCACTTTCTCCCCATATAGATAGTGCCTCCAGGATATTTAAGCGGAAACGACCGGGCCGCTTTGCTAACTCTAGATCATGAGAAGGATAATTCCTCTCATATTCTTTAAGTTGTCATGAGGCATAGGCTATGACTTTCCCACGTTGCATGAGAACACATCCTAACCCTTTGCACAAGCATCATTTGTAGATAACAAATCCATTCGAACCGGATGGTATTGTTAGAATGTGGTTAGAAATAAGTCTCCTCTTAAGCTCTTGGAAACTCTTCTCGCATTCTTCGCTCTAAACGAATTTTGTATCCTTCCGAGTTAGCTGAGTTAATGGAGTAGCGATTCGAGAAAACCCTTCCACGAATCTCCGATAATAACCAGCTAGACCTAGAAAGCTACGTACTTTGGTCACCGACTTCGGTTGCTCCCAACTTTGTATTGCTTCAATCTTCGCCGGGTCCACTGATACTCCATGTTTCGACACCACGTGCCCAAGGAATGCTACTTCCTCAAGCCAGAACTCGCATTTCTTTAATTTGGCATATAGTTTGTTTTCACGAAGCCTTTGGAGTTCCAGCTTCAAATGGTGCTCATGATCTTCACGACTTTTAGAATATATGAGGATGTCATCAATAAAAACAACAACGAACTGATCTAAATATTCCTTAAATACTCGGTTCATCATATCCATGAAAGCCGTAGGAGCATTAGTCAATCCGAAAGACATGACTAAGAATTCATAATGCCCGCATCGAAGTTCTAAAGGCGATCGTTAGAATATCCTCGCCTCTAATCTTCATTGATGATATCCGAACGAAGATCGATTTTGAAAAGAATTATGCCTTGTAAATGGTCAAACAAGTCATCAATACGAGGTAAAGGATACCTATTCTTGATGGTGACATGGTTCAATTCCGATAGTCAATACAAAGTCGCGATACTCCCGCTCTTCTTCTTTACTTAATAAAACAGAGCACCCCAAGGAGATGTACTAGGACGAATGAAACCGATGTCCAACAATTCTTGTAGTTGGACCTTTAACTCCCGAAGTTCAATAGGAGCCATTCGATATGGGGTTTTAGAAATGGGCTTTGTACCAGGTTCAAGATCAATAAAGAATTCAACTTCACGTTCCGGGGTAGACCGGAAGTTCTTCGGGAAATACGTCAGGAAAGTCAATAACAACAAGAATATTATTCAAATTTGACATGTCTTTATTCAAATCCATAACATGGGCTAAGAAAGCTTGACATCGGTTTTTTTCAATAAACGAATAGCTTTATGATTAGATATGACGTTGATTGATTTTAATGGTTTAGTTGCTTGAATTAAATCTAACGGGGTTGGTTAGGAATATGAAAACTAACAACCTTACGAAAACAATCAATTTTGGCATGATGAGTAGTTAACCAATCAATCCCTAAAATCACATCAAAAGCAAGTATCTTTAAAGAGATAAGGTCAACGGTAAGGTAATGGTGCCAACTTGAATCAAACAATATTTATAAATAGTGGATGTGATGAAAGTTTCTCCTAACGAGTTTCCACAGATAGGTCAAAGTCTAATTTCTCCTGAGTCAAGTTTAAACGTTGAGCACAAGCGGAGAGATAAATGAATGGGTAGCACCGGATCAAGTAAGGTATAAACTTCGCAAGAATTTATAAGTAGCTTACCCGTGATCACCACGCTTTGGGTTCCTCGCATTTTGACCAATCACAACAAAAGCGCTCTTCCAGAACTGCTGACTTTGACTTTTACTCGGGATGATCTTTTGAGTCACCGTCCCTCATTGAACTAGGTTTCGCTACTGCATACAATCTCGGCGATATGTCCTTCCTTTCCACAATTATAGCATACCTTGAATCGTTGTGGGCGCTTTGGTGATATGTCCCTCTTTCCGCATTTATAGCATATAACAGCTGGTCGTTCTCCTCTCTTAGAACCGATTCTTTGTCAGCCAGACTTTATGCCTTCACATGGTCATTTGTTAAATCTCCTCTTTTAAAATCTCCTCCCGACTCACTTCTTCTATTTTCATGGCCATGATTACCACCAGAGTGGTTACCATTTTTGTCCGTCTCGCTTTCTCTCTTTGGTATCGTTATTACATTGATCGCTATCTCGGTATGATCCTCGGTTATGGTCCTTGGTTGAACATACTCGTTATCTCGCTCTAACAATTGAGCCTCATTAACAACATCCCCGAATAGAGAGAAAATTTATGAGAAATGAGATATTGTCGTATCCGGGTTTCAAACCTCTCAAAAACATCCGCGTCGTATGTTCCTCATTCTCCACCAAATGAGGTGCAAACCTCGATAACTCGCAAACTTTGCCTCGCATCTTTGAGACACCGGCCATGTTGTTTTGTTCTAATCGATGAACTCCACTTCCTTCATATATGATTAACACTTTCGTGAAAGTATTTGTCATTAAATAGTTTCAAACGCTCCCAAGACATGCCGAAAAGTCTGGGTTTGGATGTGTATGCTTCATGAGACTCCCACCGAGATCCGCTCGCCATGGAACATAAAGGTGGCGAATGGAACCTTTTGTTCCTCCGCATCCCAAGACATCGAATATCTTGGTAATTTGCTTGACCCATGTTTCCGCCATGATCGGATCCGGCTTTCCTTTAAATTCGTGGTCCCAACTCTTTGAACCGCTTGCATGTGTGACAACCCGTGAATTGCAATCATTTCCTCCTATAATTTGAACACGAGTCTCCCTCGTCGATTTTGTATGAATCGCAAAAAGCTTCTAAACATCCCCTCGTTCATCATCTCTTTCAGTGGTGTTGTTCACGGAGAGAACGTTGCCACTGCTGTTACACGTTCTCCTCGTTGGTGAGTACAGGCATCTCCACGATCTCATTTCCATTGTTAATATTCTCAGTCGACATTCTCAAATACTGTCATAAAACAAGGGTTAATTAAGGAAATCAATATATCACATAATATCCTTATATACTGACCAACTAACAAATAAGCTTAGGTAGGACACACTAGCGAAGGATTTACTCGTCTCTCCCCTCCTAGTTCAATTCCCCGATCTCCGCCAGAGATCATATCCCTAAGCTCTGATACCAACTGTGACGCCCCCAAAATAGGTATACATCACCCATTCTGAGTTGTCAATACATGGTACAGAAACAACTACAACTTTATTATTACAACAATAAAACTGTGAGTTTGAATACAAATATTATCTTCTAGACAATATCTATACTCAGATAAATCCTCATCACATTTATTGATACATTATTTTACAAAATGGTGAGGACTACTAAACAACTCTCTCTATAACCTTCCTTCCATACCTCACTAGTACTACTGCATACATTCTCGCCTCCCGAGAAGAAAAATGGAACAACAAGGAAAAGGGTGAGCTCAACTAGCCCAAGAAAGAATATTATGACTAAGATAATATAAAACAAATTATCATTAGTCTTCAACAGGGAAAAAAAACTAATAGAATACAATAGACAACAAGTTTTAAACCAATATTCGCAATGAAATAATAATTCATTAGAAGAGTTAAGTAGAGAATGCAAACTACTATCTTCTATGTATGAATTTAAACTTTAAATCGCTATCTTTTATCCCCAAGTAACATCAATCAATATACATCCGAATCAAATATTCATCTTTGCACTACGGTGCCAAAGATATTCATCATTAATCATGTTCATCTTTCTTCTGCACTACTGCCAAAGATATTCATCGAAATCATTCATCTTTACACTAGAGGCCAAAGATATTCAATAATATCATCATTTAAGACCGAGGATGATGAAAATATTTTTAAAGAAACGAATCCAAAAAAATAAAATGACAAGGATTAAGGATTAAGGATTCGTACTTTGTTTTATCCATGTCCAACAATACCTCAAAAATAATCATAGTGGTGTAAAATTCAAGAATGATCAAAACATGGATACAATCAAAGCTAGTATCCAGAATAGATATTTTGGACGAAAAGGAAAATTTTCATTTTTCGATGAATAGTGCCGTATTCGTAAATAGTGTCGTATACGTGAATAGTCTTCAGTATCGTGAATAAGAACTCAAGCACCAAAAGTTCCAAATTTGATAAAAACTTCGGATCAATATTTCAACATAATGACATTGAAGAAATAATATCATTACGAAAAAATAATATCCCTTACCTCACAAAGACAAGATTTCTAGTTGAAGCACTTGGATATAAAGCTATGACTTGAACTTGCACCGTATAGCAATACTCAAAATACTCACAAGAATACTCTCGATAATATAGAGATAGAAAACTTCAGTTTCTGGTGTGATTTTCAATTCTAACCTAAACACCCTATTTATAGGAAAATGCTTAGAACACCAAAGCAGAAAATTTAATAAATTAATATATATATATATATATCAAATTCATACGCCCACTTTAGAATTCAGCTCCTAGCATTTCCCACATGCCACCTTCTAGAAAAGTAAGAAAAAAATGTTTTTCATAAAATAAATAATTAAAACTTTCAAAAAATTAATTATTTCGGAGCTTCAGAACTTCAATAATTCATAATAAATAGCACTTTTATCAGAAAATTTGAATCACGCGGCTTTTTATAGGAAATTCAATTCTCTACAACTTTATAGAAGAAAGTTTTCCTAAATTCCAAATAGAAATTGACTGAAATCCACAAACCAAGGCGATTTTACGTGCTATAATCAAATTTCAACAAGAAATGGGGTCCACCATCACATGTTTAACATGTTTTAAACATTTATTGCAACAAAATACTCTTCCTCCTCAGATACTCATATATCCCACATTCGTTGTAAAAATATCACCATTATTATATTATTAAAATATAATAATATATTTAAATGAATTATTTTATCAGAAAAAGATAAAATTACAATTTTCAACAATTGTCACATTAAAAAATTTCTCCATCTATATCCACATAAAATCAATATTTTTCTCATCATATGAATCCATAATTAATTATTCACAAATAATATTACAGAATCACAATATTGACAACCAGGCAGTTCTCAGGAAAGAAGGGACTTTTCAATAAGAATTTCTCCTTACTGGCGCAAAATTAGGTGACCAAACCTCTCCTTAGACAGAACTTTCTAGACATTGCCAATAATGTTATCTAATAATATTATTCAGATAATATGAATTATTGCTTCGATAATGAAAAATACGTGTAATGACAATTATTGAAACAACAAAGAATATAAAATATCAATGCAAAGAATTATTAAATCAATAAAATAAAATATCGAACATTAATTATCGTAACCATTATTGAGTAGTGCCTTCTTACGTAAGAATCAATAATTGGTGCAATACCGCAAAGCTACCTTGTGTTTTAACCAATTTAGTATTTTAACAAGATAATCTGTAATAACTACGCCAAGTTATTTTTAAACAACTTATATTTGTCGTTTTCTTCATCCAATCGCTTTCAAGTTATGGGGCCCACAAAAGATCGTATCGTCAGTATTTAATATTCCCCGACAATAAAGAATATTCCACGACCAAAGGAATATTCCCCAACAACAATGAATATTTTATAACCACTTGCTTATTTTGAAATATTTGCGTATTTTACCCATAACTATCCACATTAATCAAATCAACCCTTACTATTTCAAAATAGAGAAAATTAAATTTCATTAATAATAAGTTGGGGTCTTACATCACCAACCTCGAAGAATCGTAGAGTCTAGCAAGACCAACTCTACGAATCAACTAAGAAGGTACAGTAGAGGTAAGGCACACTCATCACTATTTATGAAACCTAAGGACATGTGGAAGAAAGAAAATCAGTTTAACAGAAGGTTAACTAAGGAACCACACGAGTCCAAGTGGAATATGAATCATCATACACACACATGCATGCATCATAATAGATGTTTCATATGCAATAAATATGGTCATAGGGCTATAAAATGTTATTATAACTCCATGCATGTGAGACCCAAGATTAGATAGATTTGGGTCCCCAAAGGCACTAACAATGAAGGACCCATGCAAATATGGGTACCAAAATGAAGGTTCAAATGTTTTGACAGGAAAAGAGCTCCACGACCTCAACATGGTATCTAGACAGTGGATGCTCAAGGTATATGACAGGGAACAAAGCCCTACTATCAAATTACATAGAAAAGGAGGGTCCCTCTATCATCTTTGGAGACAACGACTTCGCAAGACAAAGAGGATATGGCTCTCACGGGCAATGGTGCAAGATCTTTCAAAGAAAGTAGCCTATGTGGAAGGTCTTCAACACAATCTTCTAAGTATCGACCAATTACGTGATAAGGGTCATCAAGGACATTCCTCAACAACCAATGTCAAGTCGATTTGAAGACATCTGGCAGTAAAGCTAATCGGGACAAGAGAAAGAAATGTTTACACAAAGGGATCTTGGTCAACTAAGCTCGGATGAGACAATATGTTTTCTCGCAAAAGCATCTCAAGAAATGAGTGGCTATGGCACGCACGACGGTTGTCTCACTTAAACTTCAAAAGCATGTCCAAACTGGCATCAAAAGACCTAGTAGCTGGCCTACCCAAGTTCAACTTCGTGAAGGAAAGGCCATGCAATGCCTATCAGCTTGGAAAGCAAACCAGAAGCTCATTCAAAAGTAAAACTGCCAACTCTATTGACAAGACCCTATAGTTACTCCACATGGATCTTTTTGGGCCAATCCCAATAACTAGTCTTGCAGGAAAAAGATACTCTCTAGTCATAGTCGACGACTACACCAAATTCACATGGGTATTCTTCCTAACCTCAAAGGTTGAAACAAGCTCCGAATTAATCAAGATGTTCAGACTGGTAATGAACGAGAAAGGAGAGAAAACCAAGGCCATAAGGAGTGATCATGGAAGAGAATGCAATTTCTCAGAAATAGACAAGTTCTACTCAGACAATGGCATCAGTCATAACTTCTTAACTCCACGAACTCCTCAACAAAATGGAGTTGCTGAAAGAAAGAACAGAACTCTGATAGAGGCTGGAAGGACTCTACTAGCAGTAGCTCACCTGCCTGAATACTTCTGGGCAGAAGTTGTCAACACTGCATGCTACATGCAGAACAGATCATTAATTCACTCTACGATTAAGAAGACGCCCTACGAACTGTGGAAAGGAAGGAAGCCAAGTGTCAGCTACTTCCATGTCTTTGGTTGTGCATGCTACATTCTCAACAATGGAAAGCAGTATCTAACAAAATTCTTACCCAAGTCAGACGAAGAGGTCTTTCTTGGATATGCCACAAATAGCAAAGCTTACAGAGTGTTTAACAAGAAGACACTGAATGTTGAAGTCTCAATACACATCATCTTTGATGAAACTGACTTAGACAAAATAGTGTCTCAAGACACTACAACTGATAGTGCAGACACTACGAATGAAGTTATCGAGCTCAACGCTACGATCGTAGTGCCAAATAGTGAAATCGTAGAGCATGAGAATGTGATTGTAGAAAGGTCCATGCAAGACAGCGAGCCTCCATTCCAAGAAGAAGAGATAGACCTTGAAGATTTAAGACAGGAAGGCATCAGGACAGATGTCCCAACCGGTAACAGATGGGCAAGAGATCACACTCAGGATCTAATCATTGGAGATCAGAGTGCCAGAGTCAAAACAAGAGCTGCTACTCAGAATGAATGCTTTTATCTAAGCTTCCTGTCACAAATAGAGCCAAAGAAGATAGAGGATGATATGGAAGACTCCAGCTGGATAGAAGCAATGCAGGAAGAACTCAACCAATTTGAATGAAGTAAAGTATAGAGATTAGTACCAAGACCAAAGAGTCATCCTGTGATAGGAACTACGTGGGTCTTCGAAAACAAAATGGATGAAGATGGAGTCATAACCAGAAACAAGGCAAGATTAGTGGCAAATGGCTATTCTCAAGAAGAAGGTATCGACTACGATGAGACATTTGCACCTGTTGCCAGACTAGAAGCCATCAGAATCTTTCTTGCCTTTGCTGCCCACATGAAGTTCAAAGTCTTTCAGATGGATGTCAAGAGTGCATTTCTAAATGGAGAACTCCAAGAAGAAGTCTATGTAGAACAACCTCCAGGTTTCATCAATCCATCACTTTCCAATTATGTCTATATATTAGATAAAGCTTTATATGGTCTTAAATAAGCACCTAGAGCATGGTATGAAACACTGACTAACTTCTTAATCAAAAATGGGTTCACTAGTGGTAGAGTAGATACCACACTATTTCTTAGAAAGCATAAAGACAAAGTCTTACTAGTTCAAATCTATGTTGATGACATTTTCTTTGGTTCTACTGATTAAAATTTATGCAAGAGATTCTCTAAGCTAATGTAGAGCAAGTTTGAAATGAGCATGATGGGTGAGCTGAACTTCTTCCTTGGACTGCAAGTAAAGCAGACTGAAGAAGGAATTTTCATAAACCAAGCCAAGTACATCAAAGACTTACTGAAGAAGTATGGCACAGAATTAACCTCTCCCATGAAAACACCAATTGCTCCTGTAACCAAGCTTGACGAGGATGAGAAAAGTAAAAGTATTTATATCACTCCATACAGAGGTATGATAGGCTCTCTTTTATACCTAACTTCCAGTAGACCAGACATAATGTTTGCAACATGCATATGTGCTAGATTTCAGGCTAACCCTAAAGAGTCACATTTGTCCTGTCAGAAGAGGATCTTCGTGTATCTCAAAGGTACACCTTACTTGGGGCTTTGGTACCCCAAGGAATCCTCATTTGAACTAACAAGATTCACAGATGCTGATTTTGCAGGATGCAAAATCGATAGAAAAAGTACCAGTGGCACCTGTCAATTCCTAGGAAATAGACTTGTGTCCTGGTTTTGCAAAAAGCAAAACTCAGTGTCTACTTCAACCGCAGGTTTAATATATTGTTGTTTGGCAACTTACAAGGTGCTCGAGATCCTATAGATGAGAAATCAGCTAGCTGACTATGGGTTCGATTTCAAATCTATTCCCATACACTGTGATAACACAAGTGCCATATCAATAACTTATAATCCTGTCATGCATTCTAGGACTAAGCATATAGAAATAAGGTATCACTTCATTAGGGATCATGTGCAAAATGGAACTATATCTTTGCAATATATCCCTACTGAAAATTAACTTGCTGATGTTTTTACAAAACCACTAGATGAATCCAGATTTAATAAGTTAATAAGTGAGCTAGGAATGCTAAATCTACAACCATAAAATATATGCTCTAGATTGTGCAAACCATGACAGATACAAAGGCTGAACTCAAAATCGTAAACATGATTAAGGAAAGCTAACTATCGTAGAGCTGAAAAGAAAACTACCTCAACGATCGTAGCAAAGACTTAACTATCGTAGTGCAGACTCAACGATGACACAAGCCCCATCCACAAAGGAAAAATGTATCCTGTGATGACAAGATTCATAACAAAGAAATCTCTCTAAGAGGTGCCTCAGGAACAAACCTAACCCTTGAATCTCTCCAAGAGGTTGGCCCTTCCTGAGTTACCTTAAAAGAATGCTTAGTCAAAAACTCATCACAAGGATCCGGTCAGACTCGACGATCGTAGGACAGACTCAACGAATGATTGATCAGACTCGATGATCGTAGGACAGACTCAACGAATGCTGGACAGACTCGACGATCGCAGGACAGACTCGACGATCGCAGGACAAACTCAACGAACATAAGACTACCTCAACGATCGTAGTCATCCTCACCTCAGCTCTGAAGAAGCCAAGGGAAAATCAGTACATTCCTGCACAGTCAAAATCGTAGAGCCAAGAAAAAATCGACACCTATCCCACTAAGCAAAAAAGAAGAGAGGGAAGTTACAAGTACAAGTTGAAATCACAATTTTAAAATCTGAATTCCAAAAGATTAGCTATCTCTCACTCTCTCTCTCTCTTTCTCAAAGCAAAAGCCCTAAATCAGTAGAAAGCTCAGACGTATCTCACTTCCAACTACAGAATTAATGGCTTCTTCAAATGTGGTATCCACCTACAGACTCTGTTTTAACGAGTTCAAAATAGCTCCACCAAAATTTCACAAGACCCTAGCGCTGCTGAAGAAGGCGGGTCTCGAGGAGGCTCTGAGCACAGATACCCTTATCAATCCCAAGCTAGTGAAAGAGTTCTACAAAAATGGTGTGTTTGAAAATGACACCATCACTACAAGAGTAAAGGAAGTAGAAATTAAACTAAAGGCAGAAGACTTCAATCTGGCCCTAGGTTTCAAGAATGAAGGGCACCCATTCTTAGACAGCATAGACTTCCAAGAGGGACTAAGAAAATTACATCACAAGAAAAACCCCTCTGTGAAAGGGTTCAAAAAGAAGGAGTTCCCACATAGGTACGAATTTTTGGCTGATATTATTGCGAAATGCATTTGCTGTAAGAGCTCCGGTCATGACTCAGTGAATGAAGCTCAACTTAAGCTCATGACGGCCATGTTTTATGGTATACAACTCAATTATGGAGCTGTATTGCTCGAGTGGATCGGCAAGTGGATCGGCAAGTGGATCGTCAACTCGAAGAAATCAAAAAGCCCTCAGAAGATGTTATATGGGCGTTTCTTAAGTATCATTCTACAATCTGCACTGGGTAACAAAATTAGGGATGAAGAGGGAGAAGCCATAAACCCAAATCGAAGAATGACCTAGCAGTTGTTTGAAAACTGGAAGAGAAACCCTGCTGAGTATGTACGAATGATGACTGAGTCTAATGGAAGAACTGGGGAACTGAAAGACGCAGGCTTTCCAGGAAACATGTCTGTTGTCAGGGAAGCTGAAGAAGAAGGAGAAACCAACAAGGGAGAACCCTCTGTCCTTACCAGAAAAAACAAGGGTAAGAGGAAGCTAAGGGCTAGACAGATAAAAGATCCTCAAGGATCTATAACTAATATTCCTGTAGAGTCCTCTGATATAAAGACTCTAAGGATGCTAAGAAGGAAGCAGCAGCGAGATGAAGCTGATGATGATCAAGCCACCATATCACAGATCCTATAGAAGAACAAAGCAGGCCATAAGTCCAAAAGGCCATCAATCTTCTCTATTGTAGAGTCTCTACTGTTCATAGAGGCCAGACCAAGTATGGAAGGCAAGGAAGGAGATATCTCAAGTATAGTGGCTATTGAATAGGACAAAGCTGAGATTCAAGAGATTCCTGAAGTTGTGGCTAAACCCAGAAAATCAAGAAGAAAGCTGGTCAAGAAGTACATTCTTGAAAATGAAAAGGTGCTGAAAAAGGAAGCAAAAAGTGTGGATGCAAAAGAAGAACTATCCCGAGCAAATCAAGAGGACAGTGCTCCAGCTGAGGGGGAGATCCCTGAAATTCTCATGATAGAGAATACACCGGCTGAGGGGGAGATGTCTGCAGCTCAAGAAGATGTTCCAGCTGAAGGGGAGTTTCTGAACTCTCAAAAAGATAATCATGATGAGGGGGAGCTGAAAGTAGTATGCACACAAGCCAATCATGTTTGATGATAAAGCATATACTTTGTAACAATCTTATTCATTTATTAATAAAAAGTATTAATTTATTAAAGGCTTTTAATTATCTACATGATGCTGTTTTATAATATGTGATAAACCCATAGTTTTAAGCAATGCTTTTAGAATAATGATGATGATCATTCTAATGAGATCTAAATTCTTAGAAAGCTTAAAACTAAAATAGTTCCCAATCATTGGATTACTAAATTGGGGATTAGTGAATCCGGATAGATTGGTACATACGTTGCTTTCTCATTGGATGAGGATGATTGATCTCGTGATCATTTGTGTGGAGACACTAAAGCAAGTATGTAGGTGCTTATTAGAGAATAAGTTCACTGAACGTGGCTCGCTAAGGAATACCTAATGGAGTTTTATTTGCCTGTCAATAGGAATTCCTGTAGTGATAGTAGTACAAGTGATCCTTGGACTTGAGATCATCATAGTATCTTGTGTATGATGATGAGTTATACTTTGACTTATTCCTTAAGACCCTTAGGGTATATCAAAGGGTATGATTGGGTATAATAAGTTGTACATGGAGATAATGTATGATCAATAAAGAATCTACCACTTCTAATAAAAGAAGAGAAATGTCCTATGTGATTCGATAAATGACAACCCAAAGTAGTCCTTGGCGGCGTAGAATGAAATTAGAAAGGAGTTTCTAATTTGCATTATTTGGAGTTGTGCATTTAAGGATCGAAATACATATAATTAAATAAAATAAGACTTGACAGTAATTCCATGTCTTATATTTAATTGGGACATTGTATGGTGGAAGGATTGAATTGTACGGTAACTATCTACTCAAAGGTTCTTTAATGATTAATGTTGAAATCTATATTATCTGGAAAGTCGCTTGATCGCTAGGGGGAGGCTTATCCTATTGTAGAATAAATATTATTTAAATAAACTAATTGTTTAATTTATTTATTTAAATAAGATTAGAATTGTTCTAATTGATTTATTCACAACCGGTTTAATATGGAGAACCTAAAGGGTCACACCATAAAAGGAAGAATAATTATTTAAGAAGTTAATGGCATAATCGTAATAATATGTTAAGTATATTTAATTTAATCTATGGTGATAGAATAAATTAAATAGCTTAATATTTATTATTTAATATTTTAGAAATATTAAATATAAATTAATAAGAGGAGTCTTATTAATATTATTACAATTATTATTATTTTAATTTCTAAAGAGTTTAGGAATTAATTTAATATAAGTACTCTCATTTATTTCTAATTGGATTAGGAAGGAAAATTAGTTAAAGGAGTTTAATTAATTATCCCTAATAAGATTAGGGAGCTTAATTAATTAAAAGAATTAATTAATTAAAACCCAATTCCTTAATTGTTAAGGTGGGTTGCCCACATCTATAAATAAGAGGAGTCTTATTATGGGTGGAATGGGTTGTTGACTTTTACAACGTAATAATTCCAATTTGTTGGAGAGTACCCTTTTCTATAGAGATAGGAAAAACTAGGGTTTGAGCCATAACACCCATCTTCTTGAATTTTCTTCTTCCTTGGTGGATCACCTCTGAGGCCAAACATTTGGGTGGCTAACGCCGATCAAAGGAAGGAACCAAACCCTGGATTCAAGATTGAACGCGAAAAGATTTGGAGGTTAACTTATACCTGAGGAAGCTCGATCTTCAAGGGTATGATTTATTCTTTATCTTTTCGTTTAATTAATAATTATGCATAAAGGGTGATCCGGGTATATGGTTTGTAAATTTTTTAAACTCTAATTTGTAAACGCTTTCGCACTTTTTATGCAATTTGATTGCGTTATGAATATTACAAACCTAACAGTGGCATCAGAGCCAAACCTTTAAGCGAATTATTAATTGTTCAGATTTGATATGTATATTGATATGTGTTTAGAACAATTTAATTGGGCATAATTTTTATTGTATAAAATTTAAAATAAAAAAAAAAAAAATTATGCATACGAAATCGCATGCACGATGATCATCAAGAAACATAAAAAAAAAAAATTAAAAAAAAGGTCGCTGCTTTTGTGACCCACGTGATTAGCGTGAAGCGTATTTTTTTTTTTTTTTTTAACCAATGCTAATGCACTAAGCTTGGCCACACGGAAATTAAATCGAGAGCTTGCAAACTTTTTTTTGAAATTAACGAATTAATGTATTCTTGCTTTAAGTTTTTTTTTTTTACATATTATTAGCAAAGAAAGTAATTTATAAGGCCACGGAAAATACAAGGAACTTTCTGATGTTAACTATATATATATATATATTAGATATATTATATATATATATATATATTATATATATATATATATATATATATATATTCTTAATATTATAATTATATTCTAATATAATATATATATTTTAATAATTTTATTATTAAAATAAAAAGTTATTTTAATTTTAAAATAAAAGGTTTATTTTAATATTAAAATATAAAGTTTATTTTAATTTTAAAATTAAATTTCATGCTAACTAATTAGAGTTGGAATTGGATTCCATAATAACTAATTGGAGTTGAAATTGGATTTTATTTTTCTAAAATAAAGGAGTTTATTTGTGAATAGGGAAGTAAATCTATCTTTCCTTAAATAAAGGAATTTATTTAGATATGAAATAGATTTCATATTATTCAAAATAAAAGAGTTTATTTGTGAATAGGAAAGAGAATCTTAATTTCCTCAAATAAAGGAGTTTATTTAAATATGAAATAAGATTTCATATTATTCAAAATAAAGGAGTTTATTTGTGAATAGGAAAGAATATCCGTGTTTCCTTTAATAATTTTATTTTTTTACATGGAATTGGATTCCATAATTAATTAAAATAAAAGAGTTTATTTTAATTAAAGATTTTTTTATTATTACATGGAATTGGATTCCATAATTAATTAAAATAAAGGAGTTTATTTTGATTAAAATTTTGATTAAAATAAAATAGTTTATTTTATTCAAAATTGGATAAATTAAAATAAAATAGTTTTATTTTGATTTAAATTTGGATTAAAATAAAGGAGTTTATTTTGATTCAAAATTAGATTTTATACTAACTAAATTTTTCCATTAAATGATATCAATATATATATTAAATGTTTATTTATTCATGAGATGAATGTTATTTATTGATGCATATGGTGATGTGTATTATAATAAATGGGATTGATTATGGACTATTGACCAATGTGATTGGATTTTATTTTAGTTGGATGCATGAATGGGTTTTATTAAATGGGGTCTGCGTACCTCGCCTTCTCTAATTTTTCTTAATGTAAATTCTATCTCTCTCCTATGTACTTCCCTCGATCACGATCAAGGTTTCTATTTATTTTAAATAGTTTTGTAATAGGAATAGTTAGAATTAATTTTGAAAAATTGGAGATCAAGGAGCAAGGAGCGCGTGAAGACCCGTTTGTAATGGAGCCCGGTTTAAATGTAATAGTTATATTTAAATATTAATTCTTGCACCCTAGGGTTTGACCTTTTTTTGGTTCACTTGGTGGCTCTAGTGAACCAAACTAGAATAAAAGTCCATAATCAATCCGTAGAATATAGTATTCTATATGTGCATGCTTATACTATATATATTATATATTATGCAAACATGTTTCGCATGTTCATTAATATAACGCCGTATTTTATATATATATAAATGCTGCAGCTAAACAAGATGAGACAAATTAATAACAAACCCCTCAAAATTTTATATTAAGTCCTAAGCGTTCAAAGATATTTGGAATATCGAACGTCGCCTTCTAGCATGATAAAATTAATAGAGTATTAAATATTTAATATGAGTTTGTTGTGTCACCACAAGGCAAGTATTAAGTATTTAAGATGTTAATTTATCACATTTGATGCTTATAAAGAAAATTGAAAAATATTGTTTTGTTGTGTCACCACAAGGATGATATTTTTCTTTTTTGAATATATGGAGTGCTAGGTTGGACTTAACTTGGATAATTTTGATTCGGATGTGCCACCACTTGATCAAAATAATCTAAGAGGCAAAATACAAGGAGTTGCATAGTTGATGTAATTGACAAAAGTTGTCTACCTATTTATTTATATATAGTTTGTTGTGTCACCACAAGGCTATATACATTTGAAATGGGATCCTTATTCTCACTAGCAAATCTTTAATTAGATTTTTAAGAACTATATAAGTGAGGTAATATAGTTTGAAGAAAATAGTGGGAGATACCAATTTAAAACAAGACCTAATTTATTTTGGTAATTAATAATAGAATGTATGTTAAAATGTTGTTAATTACAAATTCATTTACAGAATTTTACAATGTCTAAAATTACTATCACTGCGAAGCATATTAGATGCTAAATTAACTAGACCAAATTAAACGGATTGGTTAAGGAATTTGAGAATAGTTCTCATGGCTGAAAAGCTATCTTATGTCCTTAATATGCCTATCCCTGCAATGGTTGCAGACAATGCCTCTGAGGAAGACATTGCTACTTTTAGAAAGTGGCAAGATGATGCACAGTTGGCTCAATGCATCATGCTCGCATCCATGAGTAACGAGCTTCAATGTCGAGATGAAACTATGGATGCTCCTACTATATTCCCGCACATCAAGTAGTTGATGGTGAGGAAAGTGGGGACCGATAGATATCGAGATATCTAAGGAGCTCTTCCGATCTAGAATGACCATGACACTACAAAGATGCGGATAAAAGTCCTTAACATTATCAATTTGATTGATCAATTAGGACAACAGTTTTTATCATGGATGGAGAGTTGAGCCAAGATTTGATCTTGCACTCACTCTCTAACTCTTTCATAATTGTTGTGAATTTTCATATAAACAAGCTAGATATCGCCCTCATTTGATTTGCTTAACATGTTGAAAAATGATGAGAGTCACTTTCCAACCAAGAAAGACCATGTCTTATTGGTAGGGGCCAAAGGATCTTCCGAAAAGAAGAACGATTCAAAGAAGGTAAACGTAAAGGCGTAAACAAAGGATAATAAGAACAAAACTGATATGGATAGCAAAGGAGTTTGCTTCCAATCGCAATAAGCCCGACACCGGAAAGAAACTGTGAGAAGCATCTTGCAGAGGCTAACCAAAGAAGCTTAGTGAAGTTTCTACATAATACGCTTTTGTTCATGATTGAAATAAATTTTTCTTTAAGTCAAGGTTCTACTTGGATATTGGATACCGACTTTGGTTATCATAAATATAGATTTATGAAGGGACCAAGCGAAGTAGAAAGCTAAACAAATATAAGTAATCCTATGTGCGGAAAATGAAGCAAAGGTTCTTTGCATTAGCTATAGAAACTTATAGTTTAGCAGATCGCTTACTGAGCAAATCTATTAAGTCAATAAGTTGTTATTGTATTCCAATTCTTGATAGAAACATTATTTCCGCTTTTATTGTTGGACAATAAAATTTTTGGTATTATAATTAAGAACAATTGTTGTTCTATTTATAATAATAATGTTTTGTATAGAATCGAATATTACTTAATAAATTTTGTATACTTGACTTACGTGAAAATAATTTTGCATATTGAACAAATTAGTATAAGAAAAGGAGATGATTATTCAAAGAGTTGAATGTGTGTATTTGCTGAAATACAAGTGTGAATTATTTGAAAGGTTCAAAGAATTCAAAAATGAAACAAATTAACAAAGTATTAAGATTCTTTGATTAGATCAAGGAATAAATACTTGTGCAATAAGTTTCTAAATCACCTCAAATGGTTTTTCTCATAATGGAGACATCCTGATACGCAATAATTGATTTATGTATCTGAATGAATAATCGTACCTTGTTGGACATGGTGCGGTCCATAATGATTTTACCGACATTCCAGTATCCTTCTGGGATAATGTCCTAGAAATGGCTGCATATCTACGAAAATGGTAACCTCAAAATCCGGCCCCAAGACTCCATAAAAGTTATGGACAGGGAGGATTCCTAATCTTAGGTTTGTTAAGATAAAGGGGTTGTCCAACTTATGTGAAAAGGTTTCAAAGGATAAGCTTGGGACAAAATTTGACATGTACAGATTTGTGGGACATCCTAAAGTAAGTTTAGGGCATGTGTTCTATAATCCTACTTAGCAAAAGGTGTTTGTTGCGAAACACGCTGCCTTCTAAGATAAAGGTGTTTATTATTGAAGGGGCTAGTGGGAGGATAATAGATCTTGAAAAGTTCAAGAACCACAAAATACTATAAGTCAAATAAGAGGAACACGAGATGAGACCTATTGTACCACAAACCGAATCGTAAATCTGGAATAGTACCAAAGATACCTAGGAGGTATGGATTCATCATGGATGATGATGATGAGGTACACATCATAGAAGATGATGATCCAGAGTTACATTCGATGAGGTAAGACTTCTAGTGTGTACAAAAGGGTCAGTGGGAGCGTCGTGAAATTTTTAGTATTATATGTTGATATACTACTTGATGAGGAATTACATACCAATGCTACAATCAAGAAAAGATAAAGTTGTCTAAACATTCCTCCATGAATGATTTGGGAAGAGTATCTTAATTGGGGATATAAATCTATATAGATAGATTTAAGAGGATGCTCAACTTTACCCAAGGAACGTATTTTCATTTGATGCTAAAGTCGTTTAGCATGGCAAACTCCAAGAGATGTCTCATGTCGATGAGCTATGGAGTGTATCTCTCTTAATAGTCCCCACAGACTCCTGAAAAGAGAGGTCGCATGAGTGACAATCATGTACGCAATGAAATATACGAGACCTGATGTTGATCGGTCATATTCTGGAGAAGATCACTGTAAGACAGTGAAAAACATCTTAAAATTCTTAACCGGCACTAAGGATGTGATCATATTCATGGTGGGTCTTAATTAAAACTAGAGGGCTTAACAGACTCAAGTTTTTCGTACGCACTAAGACGACAGAAAAATCCACTTTAAGGTAAAGGGTTACCTTGAACAAAGGTGCGATGAATTGAAAGGTTCCAAACAAAGAAGGAGTTCTTTGGTTTAGTGATAAAGACAAAGTATATAGCTATAAATGAAGCGCAAGTTGATTGTTTGGATTAAAAGTTCATTACGTAACTAGGAATAGTTCCTAAGTCTCATCTTGGATCTAAACATGTGTTGTGGCACTTTCATTTGATTATTAGAATCATTGAAAGATGGGAAATCACTATAGAGATAGTGGACTCTCAAGAACAACATTACATATCCATTAACTAAAGCTTATCCAATGCAGGATAATCGTCACTTAGAGAAGAAGAGTATGAGATACCATGACGATTGACTTTAGTGCAAGTGGGAGATTGAAAGTAGTATGCACACAAGCCAATCATGTTTGATGATAAAGCATATACTTTGTAACAATCTTATTCATTTATTAATAAAAAGTATTAATTTATTAAAGGCTTTTAATTATCTACACGATGCTATTTTTATAATATGTGATAAACCCATAGTTTTAAGCAATGCTTTTAGAATAATGATGATGATCATTCTAATGAGATCTAAATTCTTAGAAAGCTTAAAACTAAAATAGTTCCCAATCATTGGATTACTAAATTGGGGATTAGTGAATCCGGATAGATTGGTACATACGTTGCTTGCTTTCATTGGATGAGGATGATTGATCTCATGATCATTTGTGTGGAGACACTAAAGCAAGTATGTAGGTGCTTATTAGAGAATAAGTTCAATTTGAACGTGGCTCGCTAAGGAATACCTAATGGAGTTTTATTTGCTGTCAATAGGAATTCTCAGAAGTGATAGTAGTACTAGTGATCCTTGGACTTGAGATCATCATAGTATCTTGTGTATGATGAGTTATACTTTGACTTATTCCTTAAGACCCTTAGGGTATATCAAAGGGTATGATTGGGTATAATAAGTTGTACATGGAGATAATGTATGATCAATAAAGAATCTACCACTTCTAATAAAAGAAGAGAAATGTCCTATGTGATTCGATAAATGACAACCCAAAGAGTCCTCGGCGAAGGTAGAATGAAATTAGAAAGGAGTTTCTAATTTGCATTATTTGGAGTTGTGCATTTAAGGATCGAAATACATATAATTAAATAAAATAAGACTTGATGAAGAATTCCATGTCTTATATTTAATTGGGACATTGTATGGTGGAAGGATTGAATTGTCACGGTAACTATCTACTCAATGGTTCTTTAATGATTAATGTTGAAATCTATATTATCTCGGAAAGTCGTTGATCGCTAGGGAGAGCTTATCCTTATTGTAGAATAAATATTATTTAAATAAACTAATTGTTTAATTTATTTATTTAAATAAGATTAGAATTGTTCTAATTGATTTATTCACAACCTAGGTTTAATATGGAGAACCTAAAGGGTCACACCATAAAAGGAAGAATAATTATTTAAGAAGTTAATGGCATAATCGTAATAATATAGTTAAGTATATTTAATTTAATCTATGGTGATAGAATAAATTAAATAGCTTAATATTTATTATTTAATATTTTAGAAATATTAAATATAAATTAATAAGAGGAGTCTTATTAATATTATTACAATTATTATTATTTTAATTTCTAAAAGAGTTTAGGAATTAATTTAATATAAGTACTCTCATTTATTCCTAATTGGATTAGGAAGGAAAATTAGTTAAAGGAGTTTAATTAATTATCCTAATAAGATTAGGAGCTTAATTAATTAAAAGAATTAATTAATTAAAACCCAATTCCTTAATTGTTAAGGTGGGTTGCCCACATCTATAAATAAGAGGAGTCTTATTATGGGTGGAATGGGTTGTTGACTTTTACAACGTAATAATTCCAATTTGTTGGAGAGTACCCTTTTTCTATAGAGATAGGAAAAACTAGGGTTTGAGCCATAACACCCATCTTCTTGAATTTTCTTCTTCCTTGGTGGATCACCTCTAGAGGCCAAACATTTGGGTGGCTAACGTTGATCAAAGGAAGGAACCAAACCCGGTGGATTCAAGATTGAACGCGAAAAGATTTGGAGGTGAACTTGTACCTGAGGAAGCTCGATCTTCAAGGGTATGATTTATTCTTTATCTTTTCGTTTAATTAATAATTATGCATAAAGGGTGATCCGGGTATATGGTTTGTAAATTTTTTAAAATCTGATTTTTAAACGCTTCCGCACTTTTTATGCAATTTGATTGCGTTATGAATATTACAAACCTAACAGGAGCCTCATGATATCCACATGGCAGAAGAAGAGGTCCCTGCACAAAATAAAGATGAACCAGTGCAAGACCATCCAGAGACCATTGAGATAATGGAATCCTAAAAAGAGAACAAAGAAGAAGAACAAGACGATGATGATGATGAGCTCAAAATCACTAGTATGGGTAAAGATGGATATAGAAGCTATATGTACAATCAAATGTTTTCTTACCTACCCATGATGGCATACCATCAAGCTCAAATCCTGAACTCATGGGATCACATGTTCTGGAGCTTCAAAGAGTATCCAGCCATTTCAGTTCTGGCTCATGGATTCCCAGGGAAAGTCAACTTTGCCAAGAAGTTGCTTACTGACCATTCTTCATCCAAGGATAAACTTGAGGTACTGACTATCCCTGATCTCTTCAAAGTTAATCACTTGCCATCATCTTCATTCAGTCAATTCTATGAATTTCCTCGATGGTTGGAAGTGATTCTTTACCCTCTCAATCAATTTCCAGTTGTAGAATCCCAAAATTCTTTAACTGAAGAACCAAATAAAGTCAACCTTACTTTGCTCCCACAAACTACCAACTCTACGATTCTAGACTCTAGACCCATCGTAGAGTCCCAAATAGAGATCGTAGAGACACGTGTCCCAAACATCCAAACCCAAGCCCCTCTATCCGATATACCATCTTCCTCACCAAATTACTACTTTAGTCTTGATCTTGCTCTTTACAACTTGTAAGATAAATCCCAGCAAACAACCCCTCCAACCAACAATCCTCAAACCAATGATACTCTCCCGAACCTGCCCACCAAGGATGACTTGAAGGAAACAACCAAGAACATGGTCAAGAATATAGAAGATAGTCTGGAATCTCACTCCAATCTCATCCATATCCTAAATTTGAAATCAAATGATTACAAAGAAGAAACAATTTTCCTGCACTATGAACACTGAGCTTACAAAGAAGCTGAGGGAAATTATCCAAGAAATTCTTAAGAGTATGAAGGACAGAGATGAGATTCACTTCCAGATAGCTGCCAACCAAAGAGAGGCTATTCTTGAAATGCAAAAACATCAAGACACTCAACATAAACTTATGCTGGAGAATATCATCAACTTGAAAGCTTCTGTCTACGACTTCCAGAAATCTTATGTCAATCAGGAAAAATAGAATGACATGGTTCTAACAGCCCTCCAAAACAAAGAAGCAAGATCTGACAAACAGAACAAGGAAAGTAGAGAGGACATTGCTCAGACACAAAACCAACTGAACGAGCTTGTCCAAGGTGTTAATCGACTGTCTGTAGATATTCGAACCCTTGCTACTGACATAAAGGGGGAGAATAAAAGGAAAGGAGTTAAGGGAGGACAGGGAGATCAAGGCAGAGGTAGAGGAGGATATGGAACTCAAGAAAGGGGAAGAGGACAATTTCATGCTCAAGCATCACAAAGCCCTCCTGCAAGACAATTCGACCATCAAACTCAACGATCTGATCAGCAGGAAATTTTAACGACTATACCTTTAACTCGTCAGGAGTCAACTCCCAGCTCACAAGATGTGTCTACTGTATGCATAAGAATGCCAATTGGAGATCATGTATTCATGTACAGGCATGAGGAAAATCGAAGACTAAGTCCAAGCGAGCTGGAAGAGTTAGCCAGAAACAAAGAAGCTTGCAGAAAAAGAAGGGCTGAGGAGTATGCCAACCCACCTGCAAGAAAGAGGTCAAAGAAATAGAGATAAGTTTAAAATTTTTGATTGATGTAAATGCTAAACTGTAATATCTCTTGATCATCAATAAATTCATGCTTATCCTCTAGAAATTTCAGCTGCTCACTAAAATACTAAGTCATGTTTAAGTATCTTGCAAATGCATCTAGTCACTAATAACCATGACAATAAATCTCCTTGGTTATGTCAACATCAAATAAGGGGAGATTATTAAGAGAATACATATTATGATTTGATGTTTTAATGTATATGCTCATGATTATTTGTAAAGTCCTTCTAGTAAGAAATGTACAAGGACTTAGTGATAGATCAAAGTTGTTTGGTTGATCTAAGCTCTTAACGTGTATCATTTTGTAATGGAATGTATAGATAGAAAGATCAAAGCTGTTAGGTTGATCTTGAGATGTAATAGATAGGCTTCGAAGAACTCATAGTGTATCATCTGATCAACATTGCAGAAGTCAAGGCAGAAAACGTAGAGCTTAGAAGATTGTAGTGTGCCTGCCCTGAAGGGACTCTTCGGAAATCGTAGAGTGGTCCCAATGTTTGCCGAGCCATCTCAACGATCGTAGTGTGCTGAAGGAGACATGGAGTTTACAAGTCAACGATCGTAGTGTGCTCTCGGAAACGTAGAGACAACAACATGAACAAGTGAAGATCGTAGTGTGCAGAGGTTTAAGAAGAATCGTAGTGCTCTCAGCTGATAACATCAGTCAAGACACCAAGATGATAAGGCACTACGATTTGAATCATAGAGTATCATGACATGAATCGTAGAGCATCTGTCTTGTGTCAGAGAACGTCGAGCCTCATGATCTGAGTGAAGATAGATTTCAACATATGAGGAATGGATTCTAGACGTTGCAGCACTCATCAGTCCCTGAGTAATATGAAATATCCTTAGTATGCAACAAAGAAGCGTATTGAAGAAGCTAAGGAAAGTACCATGGGTAAAGGGGGCAAAACACCTTTTCAGGTGTTAGGTGAGAAAGCGATGCACTATGTCGGTGGGCGTAATGCGCTTTGGAAGATGTGCAGAAATGTCTCCATCAAAGATCAGAAAAGTCAAATGCATTTAATGCCTCAACGGATGGATCCAACGGATAGTTTTCAAGATCACATATATGCAGATCAGACAGATGAGAAAGAACTAAGCAAGCATTGAACAAACAACGTGAACATCTCTCTCAAGCTCAACTCTATGATCTGAGATATTGCAAAGCTTGCTCAGCTACTCAGTTCTTTAGAACAAGTGCTTACACAGCAACTGAGTAACAACCATCAAGAACTCAACATTATCAACCAACTGAAGAAGAGTACCAAGTCTGCTGGACTTGAAGAGTTCGTAGTGAACTATAAGAAAGCCAAGTCTCACTTGGACTTAAAGAGTTCAAGAGTGAACTAAGAAGTTCCTAGACTGTTGGTCTAGAAGGAATCTGTGTGATTCAGAAGTTGTAACAGACATCCTTAGTGGATATCCTACTCGTTGAGTAGAAGGGTGGACTAGGAGCTTTAAGTGCTCTGAACTGTGACGTCCCCAAAATTAGGTATACATCACTCATCTTGAGCCGCCAGATACATGGTACAGAATTCAAATACAACTGTCATGTAACATACGACAAAACATAAAATGTGCATTTGAATACAAATATTGCCTACTAGAGAGTATACAAACACAAAAGGAGTCCTCATTACAATTATTATCACACTATTTCACAGAATAGTGAGGACTACTAATGCACCATCTAGGACCATCACTCTGTTCCCTGACTAGTCCCAGCTACGTTCTCATTTCCTGAAGAGAACAGTGAAAGAAAGGGTGAACTCAACTAGCCTAGTAAGAAATATTATGAATAAGATAATGCAGAATAATTTATCGTTAGCCTTCAAAAGTGTTAAACTGATAAAATATAATAACTATCAAGTTTAACTGCAGCGGAACAAGCAATCCATTAGAAGAGTCAAGTAGGGAATAAAATCTACTATCTTCTATGATTTAAAAGGTTTTTCATCACTTTGATCGCTGAGACTCAGCTTAATAAATAATCCACATCATCAAATCATCCCTGCACTACAAACCAAGGATATTCTTTAGTATCATGACCACGAATTATCCATGCACTACGGCTAAAGATGACCATGTTTTCATCAACGGTTCTGATCATGACATAAAACAATTCATCTTTGCACTACGGCCAAAGAGAATCCATAGCCATAATCATACGAAAAACTGTCTATCAATGCACTACGGGCCAATAAGGACTTTTTCCACATCATTTGTAACATTACAGTTATGATTATATCGAATTATCCCTGGTCATAATCATACCAAGTCCATCTATGCACTACAGGCCACAGATGACTTTCAAAATAAATAAACATGAGGATGATGACAATGATATAAGAATTCAATAAAATAAGTTCAAGAATTAATTTATCTAGGAACTGATAACGTCCAAATTGTCAACATGATACTGCTTTGTAGAGTAAAATTCAAGAATGCTCAAGAGGATTATTTCCATGAAAAGATAATGGATGAAGCACAAATATCAAGGATATTCCACTAATTTCATGGAGTATAGAAGTCAAAACTTTAGCCAACTGAGTATAATAAAGAATGGAATGACAAAAGAAATAACCATGCACGCGGTACTTCCAGATGTATGCGTTATTCCAATGTAATAATAATAATGAACCGTGTCAAAGAATTTACACCGGCTGCAGGATGTTCCAACAGAATAATAAAAGACGGAACCAGTCCTACAGAAATGCATGTATGAGGATATTCCAACAAAATAATAAATAATCTAATCAGTCCCACAAAAACGCATGTATGTAATATTCTAACGTAATAATAAAGAATGAAATATTAGAAGAATTTCACCATGTATGCAAGATTACTTTGCATAGACAAAGTTATTCCAACATAATAATAAAGAATGGAATAATGTAATTATCCTCGGTGATTAATAGACCCCAAAGAAAAATGAAAAGATTACTATCATCTTCTTTCCAATGGTGAGTCTTCTCTTGATATATAACTATATCCACTATCTCCAAATGAGTATTATATTTCAAATAAACTCCAAGATCATATAGGTAGTGCCCGTAGATATACTCAACAAGTGGATGCGCACAACCCTGTCTTATGATAACACGTGGTTGTATGTCATTAGACATCTTATATGATAGTGTCAAAACACCCTTCCAAAGTTGGGTTCGCCTCACCCTATTTGATTCACCAAATATAACAACTAAATGATGTATAGAATACAACACACTTTTCTATACTATTTAGGGAGAACCTCCAAAGTTAGAGACTACCGTTCTATACCCCTGTTATCCCCGTTCGATCTGGCAACACTCTTACGGCAACACTCTTATTACCTGAAAGGAATTGTGAAGCAGAAAGGGTGAGCACAACTAGTCCCAATAAAGAATATCATTACTAAAGATAATTAAATTATCAATAGCTTTCATCAATAATAAATCAGAGATTTAGAACATGAAGTAGATGATAAAACTTTTCAACCATAGTTGCAGTGGAACGAGCAATCCATTAGAAGAGTCAAATAGACCATAAGGTCTATTATCTTCTCCATGTTAAAAGTCCACCAATAGTGTTTTATCTCTGTAACATCAATCAACAATTCCTGTCCACAATCATATGAATAACTCATAATCATAATTGTGATTTTGAATTCCATTTCACACCCAGGACGAAGATAATTTTCATCACATATCTTCACCTGAAACATCAAAAATCATGGTTATACCAAATCACAATTCATGCTTGTAATCATTAAATCATCTTTGCACTACGGCCAAAGATATTCATTATTATCACATCCATGAATTAATATTTCATTGCTGAGACTCAGCTCAATAAATAATCCACATCATCAAATCATCCCTGCACTATAGGCAAAGTATATTCTTTAGTATCACGACCACGAATTATCCATGCACTACGGGCCAAAGATAATCGTGTTTTCATCAACGGTCCTGATCATGTCATAAAACAATTCATTTTTGCACCCTTGGCCTAAGAGAATCTATAGCCATAATCATACCAAAAACTGTCCATCAATGCACTACGGGCCAATGAGGATTTTTTCATTAGTATCACAACCACAAATTATCCATGCACTACAGGCCAAAGATAATTGTTTTTTTATCAACGGTCCTAATCATGCTATAAAACAATTCCTCTTTGCACCCTTGGCCGAAGAGAATCCATAGCCATAATCATACCAAAAACTGTCCATCAATGCACTACGGGCCAATGAGTACTTTTTCCACATCATTTGTAACATTACGGTCATGATTATACCGAATAATCCATGGTCATAATCATACCAAGTCCATCTATGCACTACGACCAAAGATGACTTTCAATACAATATAAGCATGAGGATGATGACAATGATATAAGAATCAATCAAATGAGATAAATGATAAATATTAAACATTTATAATACAATTTATCCAAATACTCATTAATAACCAAATGTTATCAATCACTTAATAATCTCATAATCTAATATCATTAATATTATAACAATATTTTAATCATTTCTTAAACTTATAAACAATTTATTTCAATTGTTTACGCTTTAGCAAATAATGCATTTAAACATTCAAAAATGCCATACTCATAAGATTTCATAATCAATGATCAAATCCCTCATAAAAAATCTGCATATACCCTATATAGGATTCTCAAGCCATAAAATCCTATTTTCCAATTTTATTACTTCATATAACATATTTAATTCATTTACTCATAACTAGTTCATTTTCATGAAAAATACCAAAACAGTTCCAAAAATATTTCTTTTCTGGGATTTAGCAGAATATAGTCCCGTCTTGAACATATATTTTTCTCAGAATTTTAAAATTCATTTACTATTTTTCATATGGCTAAAACTACTGAATATTTAGACATTTATCATAAATTGTACATTTGTCCAAACATTCCGAAATTTACAGGGTATACTCCTGTTATATACATGTACTCCCAATAAAAGTTTTACCAATTTTGGAGTTAACCACAATGAGTTATAAGGGTTTACTTTTAAAATAGTCTTTTCCCATAAAATCCATAACTCATAATATATACATCCAAAAATCTCCATTTTTGGAGACAATTTAGATAACTCATCAAATTATCATTTCAAATTTTTCAGAATTTTTGAGAGTCAGAAAAATTACGATTCTGCCCCTGGCAGAAACCGCTTTTTAATGAAAATACTATTCGTATGAATACGAAGGATCATTCACCATGCATGTGGTAATCCACATAGACAGGTTATTCCAACAGAATAATAAAGAATGGAATAACAGAAGGATTCACCATGCGTGTGATAGACTGCACCTACTGAGTTATTCCCAATGCGAATAATAAATAATGGAATCATGTCCTAAAGGCGTAAACACACGATTTGTGATATTACGGCGTAATAATAAATAATGGAACCGGTCCCATGAAAACGCATACGGACGAGATATTCGACATAATAATAAATAATGGAACCAAGTCCCAGCAAAGCGTATGCATATGATATTCCAAATGAATAATAAAGAACGGAATATTAGAAGAATTTCACCATGTATGTGGTACTCAGATAAAGCAGAGTTATTCCAACATAATAATAAAGAATGGAATAACAGAAGTTCTCTTCACGAATAAGAAAGAAAGAATACCCCTTACGAGTACAACAAATAATATCCCCTACCTTAAGAAGAAGAGTACTGGATATATGAGTAGTGAAGTAGCAGAATACTTTTCTTCTTTCTCTCTATAGTTTATCTCTGTAGTTTCATGAAATTCGTAAGAAAATAATGAAGGAATGAGCTTCTATTTATAGAAAAATGGACTGTATAGTAACTAACTCATGAACGGTCCAGATTGATTTACTTTAATCTGACGGTCCATATTTAAAGCAAAATCTTTTAAATAAAATATAATATATTCTATTTATAATCTAATAAAACGAATAACTTTATAAAAGATTTTACTATGCAAACACTATGCATGCACTATGCAAACACTATGCATAATAAAATATAATATATTCTAATTATTGTCTAATAAAACAGATAACTTTATAAAAGTATTCTGTTTTATATTAAAAGATTTTACTATGCAAAACACTATGCAAGCACTACGCAACACTACGCATAATAAAATATAATATATTCTATTTATAGAATAACTTTATAAAAGTATTCTGTTTTATATAAAAAGATTTTACTATGCAAAAAACTATGCAGACACTATGCAACACTACGCATAATAGAATATAATATATTCTATTTATAGAATAACTTTATAAAAGTATTCTGTTTTATTACATTAATAATACCAATAAAACAAAACTGACTGACTTATCACATAAGCATTAATAACCAACACCGTGTGCTACTATGCAACAACGCGTATTACTGTACTTTTACTACCGGGTAGTTCAACAGTTTTAACGGTAACACTTTCGCCGTTATTTTTCATAAAATATTTAATTTCATATATTACCCTTAACTTTAAACTTTTATCAATTTAACTATTTACCAAAATAGAAAAATTGAATACTTTTATTTCATAAAATTCGGGGTCTCACAGAGGCGAAGTTTGCAGAGTTGTCCAAGTTTGCACCTCATTTGGTGGAGAATGAGGAACGCATGACGCGGATGTTTCTGAGAGGTTTGAAACCCGGCATATGCCAATATCTCATTTCACATAAATTTTCTCTCTATTCAGATGTTGTCAACATGGCTCAATTATTAGAGCGAGATAACGAGTACGTTCAACCGAGGGACCACAACCAGATCATACTACCTGGTGATGCGGTCATCGTAACAACGATAACCAAAGAGAGAAAGAAAAATACAGACAAGAGCGACAACCACTCTGGTGGTAATCATGGCCATGAGAATAGAAGAAGCGAGTCGGGAGGAGATTTTAAAAAGAGGAGATTCAACAATGACAATACGAAGACGTCAGCACTAGCAGCAACTGGTTCCAAGGGAGGAGAACGACCACCGGTCATATGCTATAAGTGCAAAAAAGAAGGACATATCATCCCAAACTGTCCACAACAGTTTAAGGTATGTTATAATTGTGAAAAGGAAGGACATATCGCTCGAGATTGCACTATAGCGAAACCAAGTCCAGCGGGGATGGTGACTCAAAAGGCTGTCCCAGAATAGTAAAAGTCAACGGTTCGTGGAAGAGCCTTTGTCATGACTGGTCAACATGCGAGGAACCCAAACGAGGTGATCACGGGTAAGCTAATCATAAATTCGTGTGAAGTTATACATTACTAGATACCGGGGCTATCCATTCATTTATCTCTCCTGCTTGTGGTCAATGTTTAAACTTGACTCCGGAGAAATTAGACTTTGACCTATCTGTGGAAACTCCGTTAGGAGAAACTTTCATCACATCCACTGTTTATAAATCTTGTTTGATCCAAGTTGGCACCATCACATTACCTATTGACCTTATCTCTTTAAAGATACTTGCTTTTGATGTGATTTTAGGGATTGATTGGTTAACTACTCATCATGCCAAAATTGAATGTTTTCGTAAGATTGTTAGTTTTCATATTCCTAATCAACATGTTGTTCGAATTCAAGCAACTAAACCATTAAAATCAATCACTGTCATATTAAGTCATAAAGCTATTCGTTTATTGAAAAACGGATGTCAAGCTTTCTTAGCCCATGTTATGGATTTGAATAAAGACACGTTAGATTTGAATAATATTCCTGTTGTTATTGACTTTCCGACGATTTCAAGAACTTCCTGGTCTACCCCCAAAACGTGAAGTTGAATTCTTTATTGATCTTGAACCTGGTACAAAGCCCATTTCTAAAACCCCATATCGAATGGCTCTTATTGAACTTCAGGAGTTAAAGGTCCAACTACAGAAGTTGTTGGACATCGGTTTCATTCGTCCTAGTACATCTCCTTGGGGTGCTCCTATTTTATTTGTAAAGAAGAAAGACGGGAGTATGTGACTTTTTATCGATTACCGGGAATTAAACCATGTCACTATCAAGAATAGGTATCCGCTACCTCGCATTGATGACCTGTTTGATCAGTTGCAAGGAGCATAATTCTTATCAAAAATCGATCTTCGTTCTGGATATCATCAACTGAAGGTTAAAACTAAGGATATTCCGAAGACTGCCTTTAGAACTCGGTACGGGCATTATGAATTCCTAGTCATGTCTTTTGGATTGACTAATGCTCCTGCGGCTTTCATGGATATGATGAACCGAGTATTCAAGGATTATTTGGATCAGTTCGTTGTTGTCTTTATTGATGACATCCTCATATATTCCAAAAGCCGTGAAGATCATGAGAACCATTTGAAGCTGGTACTACAAAGGCTTCGTGATAACAAGCTATATGCCAAGCTGAAGAAATGTGAGTTCTGGCTTGAGGAAGTAGCATTCCTTGGGCACGTGGTGTTAAAACATGGAGTATCTGTTTACCCGACGAAGATTGAAGCAATACAAAGTTGGGAGCAACCAAAATCGGACCAAGTATGCGTAGCTTTTTTAGGCATAAATGGTTATTATCGGAGATTTGTGGAAGGATTTTCTCAAATCGCTACTCCATTAACTCAATTTGACTCAGAAAGATACAAAATTGTATTATGGCGAGGAATTCGAGAAGAGTTTCCAAGATCTCAAGAGGAGACTCATTTCGCACTGTTTGACAATACCATCCGGTTCGGATGGATTTGTTATCTACAAAGATGCTTCAAGCAAAGGGTTAGGATGTGTTCTCATGCAACGGGGAAAGTCATAGCCTATGCCTCGCGACAACTTAAAGAATATGAGAGGAATTATCCTACTCATGATCTAGAGTTAGCGCAAAGAATCGTTTCTGGCTTAAAGATCCGGAGGCACTATCTATATGGGGAGAAAGTGGAGATATATTCGCACCATAAAAGCCTCAAATATTTCATCACCCAAAAGAACTCAACATACTAAGAACGACGTTGGCTCGAGTGCATTGAAAGACTACGACCATACCATTCAATATCATCCCGAAAAACAAACGTGGTAGCCGACGATTGAGTAGAAGATCGTGCAGCGGAACGAAGTATGGCGTTGTCAACACAAAGGCCTATTTGATGTGATTTACAAAAGATGAAGATAGAAGTCAAGACTCTGGGGACCCATGTAATGATGTCAAGTATACGTATAGAACCAACTTTAATCAAAAAAGTTAAAGTTGCTCAAGCCACGTAATCTTGAGCCGGCGCGTATGAAGAAGAAAGTACAAGAAGGTGTTATTCCAGAGGCAAGAATCGATGAAGAAGGAATACTTCAAGTCCACTCTAGACTTTGTGTTCCTAACGATTCTAATTTGAAGTATAAGATCATGATGGAAGCACACAATACGCCATTTGCAATTCATCTTGGAAGTACCAAAATGTATCATGATCTTCGACATACATTTTGGTGGAACAATATGAAAGGGGAGATTGCAAAGTTTATCTCGATGTGTTTAACTTGTCAACGTGTAAAGGCGGAGCATAAGTGCCTAAGGGTCCATTGCAACCACTGGAGATTCCGAAATGGATGTGGGAACACAATACCAAGGATTTTGTTACGGGTCTTCCCACGGTTTCTCAAGGCATAAATGCTATTTGGGTTATTGCTGATAGATTAACCAAGTCTGCTCATTTTTTTCTGATACGGGAGACTTATTCCCTTGAACGTCTTGCTCGTATGTACGTAGATGAGATTATGAGATTGCATGGCATGCCAGTATCCATAGTTTCGTATCGTGACCCAAGATTCACTTCAAGATTTTGGGTTAGCTTGCAAAAATCTTTGGGCACGAATTTACGATTCAGTTCGGCATACCATCCTCAAATGGACGGACAATCAGAGAGGACTATTCAAACTCTTGAAGATCTATTAAAACTCTGTGTCCTAGACTTCAAAGGGAGTTGGGATAAGTATTTATCGTTGGTGGAATTCTCTTACAACAACAATTATCAGCCAAGTATAGGTGTGGCTCCATTTGAAGCATTATATGGACGAAAGTGTCGCTCTCCAATATGTTGGGATGAGGTGGGTGAAGGAACATTGTTGGGACCTGAGTTGGTACGTATGACTACGGAAAAGATCCAAATGATTCGACAACGTATACAAACGGCACAGGATCGACAAAATAGTTATGCGGATCTTCATCGAAAGAACGTGGAATTTAGTATTGGGGATCATGTATTGTTGTGTGTGGCTCCATGGAAGGGAGTTACAAGATTTGGGAAGAGAGGAAAGCTCAATCCATGATTTATTGGTCCATTTCAGATTCTTGACCGAGTAGGAAATGTGGCATATAGACTCGCGATACCTCCAAGTATGTCTCGTGTTCATAATGTTTTTCATATATATGTGCTTCGTAAATATGTGAAAGACCCAAAACACGTCATTGAATTAGAACCGGACGAGATAGCTGAAGACTTAACGTACGAGGAGGTACCTGTCAAGATCTTGGATAGGAAAGAGCATGTCCTACGCACAAAGGTCATACCACAAGTCAAAATTTTGTGGAGGAACCATGCTATTGAGGAAATGACCTGGGAGTTGGAAACAGAAATGAAAGCGAGGTATCCTCACCTTTTTGAAACACCGGGTACGTACGTCAATTTCGAGGACAAAATTTCATAAGGAGGGGAGGTTGTAAGACCCCAACTTATTATAAATAAAATTAAATTTCCTCTATTCATTATTTTGAAATAATAAGGGTTGATTTGATAATATGGTTAGTTATGGGTAAAATGCACACATATTCTAAATAAGCAAGTGGTTAGAAAATATTCGTTTTTATCGGAGAATATTTGTTTGGTCGTGGAATATTCGTACGACGGCGCAGCCTTGTGTGGGCCCAATAACGAAAAGTGATTGGATGAAGAAAACGACAAGTATAAGTTGTTTATAAATAACGGCGTAGTTTTTACCGTTAATACTGTTGGAATACCCAGTGGTTAAAACATAATAATACGCGTTGTTGCACAGTAGCACACGGTATTGCACCAATTATTGATTCTTACGTAAGAAGGCACTACTCAATAATTGTTACAGTAATTACTGTTCAGTATTTAATTTTATTGATTCAATAATTGCCGCGTTGATATTTTATGTGACGCCCCCAAAATAGGTATACATCACCCATTCTGAGTTGTCAATACATGGTACAGAAACAACTACAACTTTATTATTACAACAGTAAAACTGTGAGTTCGAATACAAATATTATCTTTTAGACAATATATATACTCAAATAAATCCTCATCACATTTATTGATACATTATTTTACAAAAATGGTGAGGACTACTAAACAACTCTCTCTAGAACCTTCATTCCATACCCCGACTCGTACTAGCTATATTCTCGCCTCTTGAGAAGAAAAATGGAACAAAAAGGAAAAGAGTGAGCTCAACTAGCTTAGTAAAGAATATTATGACTAAGATAATATACAACAAATTATCATTAGTCTTCAACAGGGAAAAATCTAATAGAATACAATAGACAACAAGTTTTTAAATCAATATTCGCATGATGAAATAATAATTCATTAGAAGAGTTAAGTAGAGAATGCAAACTACTATCTTCTATGTATGAATTTAAAGTTCATCGCCTATCTTTTATTCCCGTAATATCAATCAATATATATCGGGATCAAATATTCATCTTTTTCACTGAGTGCCAAAGATATTCATCACTTAGTCATGTTCATCTAAACACTGCTCATCTTTGCACTACTGGGCCAAAGATATTCATCGAAATCATTCATCTTTGCACTACAGGCCAAAGATATTAAATAATATCATCATTTAAGACCGAGGATGATGAAAATATTTTTAAAGAAACGAATCCAAAGAAACAAAATGACAAGGATTAAGGATTAAGGATTCGTACTTTTGTTTTATCCACGCCCAAAATACCTCAAAAATAATCATAGTGGTGTAAAATTCAAGAATGATCAAAACATGGATACAATCAAAGCTAGTATCCAGAATAGATATTTTGGACGAAAAGAAATTTTTTCATTTTTCGATGAATAGTGCCGTATTCGTGAATAGTACCGTATACGTGAATAGTGCCGTATACGTGAATAGTAACTCCAACACCAAAAGTTCCAAATTTGATAAAAAAACTTCAGATCAATATTTCAACATAATGATATTGAAGAAATAATATCATTACGAAAAAAAAATAATATCCCTTACCTCGAAAGATCAAGATTTACAAATTTGAAACACCTGGATATAAAGCTATGACTTGAACTTGCAATCAGATAGCAATACTCAAAGTATACTCAAAATACTCACAAGAATACGCTCGATAATATAGAGAGAGAAAACTTCAGTTTCTGGTGTGATTTTCCATTCTAACCTAAGCACCCTATTTATAGGAAATTGCTTAGAACACCAAAGCAGAAAATTTAATAAAATATTAATAAATTAATATAAATCATATGCAAACTTGGAAATTCTAATTTCAGCTTTTTTCAACACATGTGCCTACCAACCAATCACAAAAACATTTTTGTTATTTTAAACAATTAAAACTTCCAAAAATCAATTATTTCGAAACTCCGGAACTTCAATAATTCACAATAAATAGGCCTTTTGTCAGAAAATTCGAAACTCGCGAATTTGTATAGGAAATTCAATTCTCTACAACTTTGCAGAAGAAAGTTTTTCCAAATTCCAAACAAAAATTGACCGAAATCCACAAACAGGCGCTTTTACAAGCTATAATCAAATTTCAGTCAATAACTGGGGTCCACCGACATGTTTAACATGTTTTAAACATTTATTGCAACAAAAATACTCTTCCTCCTCGTATACTCATATATCCCACATTCGTTGTAAAAAATATCACCATTATTATATTATTAAAATATAATAATATATTTAAATGAATTATTTTACCAGAAAAAGATAAAATTTCAATTTTCAACAATTGTCACATTAAAAATTTTCTCCATCTATATCCACATAAAATCAATATTTTTCTCATCATATGAATCAATAATTAATTATTCACAAATAATATTACGTGAATCACAAGATATTGACAACCAGGCAGTTCCTAGGAAAGAGGGGGCTTTCCAATAAGAATTTCTCTTTACTGGCGCGCAATAAGGTGACCAAACCTCTCCTTAGACAGAACTTTCTAGACATTGCCAATAATGTTATCTAATAATATTATTCAGATAATATGAATTATTGCTTCGATAATGAAAAATACTATGTAATGACAATTATTGAAACAACAGCAATATAAAATATCAACGCAGCAATTATTAAATCAATAAAATAATCGAATAAAGAATTATCAGAATCTTAGTATTGAGTAGTGCCTTCTTACGTAAGAATCAATAATTGGTGCAATACCGCGTGCTACTCGTGTTTTAAACCAACGAGTATTTTAACAAAGATAATCTGGTATAACTACGTACCGTTATTTTTAAACAACTTATATTTGTCGCTTTATTAATCCAATCGCTTTTAGTTATGGGGCCCACACACATGGTTCATTACCGTCGCATTTAATATTCCCCACAGCAAAGATTTAATATTCCACGACCAAACGAAATATTCCCTAACAACAATGAATATTTTATAACCACTTGCTTATTTTGAAATATTTATATTTTACCCTAACTATCCACATTAATCAAATCAACCCTTACTATTTCAAAATAATAAATAGAAAAATTAAATTTCATTAATAATAAGTTGGGGTCTTATATTTTATATTACCGTTTGTTTCAATAATTGTCACTACACAATATTTTCTATTATCTGAGCAATAATTCATATTATCCAATAATATTATTAGATAACATTATTGGCAATGTCTAGAAAGTTCTCATCCAAGGAGAGGTTTGGTCACCTAATTGCACGCCAAAGAAGAGAAATCCTTATTGAAAGCCCTCTCTTCCCCGTGAACCCGCCTCGGTCATCGATTGTGATTCTGTAATATTATTTATGAATAATTAATTATTGATTTATATGATGAGGAAAATATTCATTTTATGTGGATATAGATTGAGAAAATTTATAAAGTGACAATTGTTGAAAATCGATATTTTATCTTTTCTGATAAAATAATATTTTATTATATTATTATAATATAATAATGATGATATTTCTACAATGAATGTGGGATATATAAGTATATGAGGAGGAAGAGTATTTTTATTGCAAAAGTTGTTTAAAACATGTTAAACATGTCTGTGAGCCCATTTCTTGACTGAAATTTGATTATAGCCTGTAGAATCGCCCGTTTGTGAATTTCAGTCAATTTCTGTTTGGAATTTGGAAAAACTTTCTTCTGCAAAGTTGTAGATAATGGAATTTCCTATGAATAATACATAAGGTTCAAATTTGTATGACAAAAGGGCCATTTATTATGAATTATTGAAGTTCCGGATTAATTGATTAACATTTTTTTTTGGAGTTTTATGTGACTTTTGTATGAAAAACGATTTTGTTACTTTAATTGAGTGGATGGCTGATATCTTGATTTAATTAGTGTGCGTAGGAGGTTTTAGAAAAATAATAATATTATTTATTAAATTTTCTTCTTTGGTGTTCTAAGCATTTTTCTATAAATAAGGTGCTTATGCTAGAATTGAAAATCACACCAGAAACACAAGTTTTCTCTCTCTATATTATCGAGCGTAATTTTGTGACTATTTTGATACTTTGAGTGTTGCTATACGGTGCAAGTTCCCTTCAACGCTATATCCAAAGATTCCAATGGCATCTTGCCTTTTCGAGGTAAGGATATTATTTTTTTTTAAAATGATATTATTTCTTTCAATATCATTATGCCAAAAAATTGGGAGTATTTTTCTTGTGAAATTCTTGTCTTTTAGTGTCGGGGTTACTATTTACGTGTACGGCACTATTCACGTATACGACACTATTCACGAATACGGCACTATTCACAGAAAAATTAAATTTTTGTTTTTCCTCCAAAATATCTATTATGGATACTAGCTTTGATTGTATCCATGTTTTGATCATTCTTGAATTTTACTCCACTATAATTACTTATGAGGTATTTTTGGACATGGATAAACCGAAATACGAATCCTTAATATTTGTTATTTTGTTTCACTGGATTTGTTTCCTTTAAAATATTTTTCATCATCCTCAGTCTAAATGATGATATTACTGAATATCTTTGGCCTGTAGTGCAAAGATGAATGATTTCTGATGAATATCTTTGGCTCGTAGGACAAAGATGAACAGGTGTTTAGATGAACATGACCAACTGATGAATATCTTTGGTCTGTAGTGCAAAGATGAATATTTGATTCCAGATATATATTGATTGATGTTACAAGGATAAAATATCGACGATTAACTTTTAAATTCATATATAGAAGATAGTAGATTTCATTCTCTACTTAACTCTTCTAATGAATTATTATTTCCGCTGCGAATATTGATTTAAAATTGGTTGTCTATTGTAGTCTATTAGATTTTTCCCTGTTGAGGACTAACGATAATTTGTTCTATGTTATCTTAGTCATAATATTCTTTACTGGGCTAGTTGAACTCACCATTTTCCTTTTTGTTCCATTTTTTTTATCAGGAGGCGAAAATGTAGCGAGTACTAGTCGGGGTATGGAATGAAGGTTCTAGAAAGTCGTTTTAGTAGTCCTCACCATTTTTATAAAATAATGTATCAATAATTGTAATGAGGACTTATTTGAGGTTGGATATTGTCTAGATGACAATATTTATATTTAAACTCACAGTTTTTATGTTGTATTAATAAAGTTGTAGTTTTTTATGTACCATGTATTTTGACGACTCAGAATGGGTGTTGTATACCTATTTTGGGGGCGTCACATGTTAGGTGTTATGTTATTTGTTTGTGTTGTTATAACTAAGTTGTAGTCTGTTATTTGCTCAATGGATACATGCCTTTAAATCAGTTATATAACGAACATACTGAAAGTAATGAATGATCAAACTAGCTTGATTGAACACGAACACGATTTTTTGGGAAACCCAAAAAACTTAAGACCATTAATTCTGACAAGGTTTGACCGTATGATATCTAATGATTATGATGTATTCTAACTACTATGATGAATGTTATTTGTACCTTGTTGTGTAGACTACATGTTTGACCCATTAGACTACCATAACATCAACCGGAACCTAGATTAAATTGAGCTAGAAAGTGCCTACTCGAACTGACTTGGTTTTGGGTTACCCAGAAAACCCAGAACCGTTCTGACAGTTGCTTTGGGGGCTTTGATCTTCAAAGTGTGTTGTTGTATGGCCCAGATTGTTAGTGACAATTGTAGTGTTACATAAACAGTACAAGAACAAAGTCTATGTTGACCTAGAAACTTGTTAATCAGAGAATTAAACATGGTCAAACCAGGCATGTTGCTAACTGCTTGTCAGTGTTCTTGAGCCTCAAGAACACCTATCGCGACAGAAACCGTCGCTAAAGCCTTTAGTGACGGATTTAATTATTTTAGTTTTCTAATTTCCAAAAAATGATTATAAATAGAAATAAATTCTAAAAATATTTTAAAAATAGAATTTATTTCTGAAAATTACAAAAATTATTTGAACTTATAAAAATTAACTTTTAATAATTTGACATATTTTTCATAATTATTAGTATATTATTTATATTTAATTTATTTAATAAATGCATTAAATAAATTAATTAAAAATGCTTTTATTATATTAAAAATCATTTTAAATGATAATAAGGTATTAAATAATATTTGAAGTTATAAAATGTTACTTTTAATATTTTAAGATAAATTTCATTAATTATTTAATATTAATGATATTAGATTTATTTAGTAATTATATTAAATAAATTAAAACTAATTTTAATATTATAAAAATCATTTTAAATGAAAATAAAGTGTTTAAAGATATTTTAAGTTATAAAACATAACTTTCAATATTTTAAGATAAATTTCATTAATTATTTAATGTTAATGATATTAAATTTATTTAATAATTATATTAAATAAATAGTTTAAAATGGTTTTATTGATTTAAAAATCATTTAAAAAGGATATAAATGGTTTAAAAATATTTTTAAGTTATAATAAATGACTTTTAATTTTTTGATAAATAGTACATTAATATTTAAATATTAATGATAATTATTTAAAATGATTTTAAATGTTTTAAAAATAATTTAAGGGTAATAAAATGTTTTAAAAATATTTTGAGTTATTATAAATAACTTTAATATTTTGGCAATGGTTTCATTAATAATTTAATATTAATTAAATATTAATGGTAATAGAACTATTTAATATTTAAATCATTTAATAATGATTCATGTGTTTGAAAAATTATGATTTAATTATAATAATTATTTAAAAATTATTATAAGGCTATGAAAAATAATACGACTGCTATTTAAAATATCCAGAATAATATCAAACTACATGATAGAGTTTTAGACTCGATAATTACTCGATAAAGCCGTTTAAGACACCTTTGAATGTTTCGTAAACCGATCCGCGTTTAGATAGTTTGAATCAGATAAGTGTTTGTTTATGATACAATGACTGCTCTAACTATGTGACAATGTAATTAGGTTATGTGATGACTACAAATAGCAGTACTATGTGTTATGATATGTATTTCTAATCGATAGAATGATCTTATTAATGATATGTCTCGACATAAAAGATAAAACTTAGTTGCGTAACTGTAAGCAACCGACTAGGCAAGTATCTAATATTTGCATTTACTGTATGCAATGGACATGTGTAACCAGTTTCAGAACTATATTGTTATTGTTATTGTTCATGTATCTATACTGTTGTCGATATGCCAGTTCTTGAATTCTATCCGATCATTGATTATCAATACAGTATTATTGTATAAATTCAGATATTTATTCTGTTCGTTAATTTCTAAATATTGTTATACAAGTGTCCTCACTTGGATAATTGTTGTACTTGTTGATACATACTTATTAAATTCTGGTATGTATACATTGATTAAAAGATGTCTATGCTATTTGACTCGGCTAGACATAAATTTAAAGATATCGTTGAGATATGTCTTAGCTAATATTCTGGCTAGACGAATTTTTGTTAGAACTTGATAGGTTTGAGAATAGAACTCAAATATTATTGATAGGTCGATGCCAATTGTTTTGACTAGATCGAAAAAGCGATTAGATATTGAAATCATAGTATTTCATTGTTATAATTCAAATTCTGATTGTAAGACTGAGAAGAATAACCTTTAATACAAAGGGAAAACTATTGGTCGTATATTCGGCCATTGCGCGCGTTTAAGTATTATGCATAATATATGGTATAATTAAGCTGATCACTTGTTATACTTGCAGAGGGGTATGACTTAATCTTTATGGTTATCTGATATACCTGGGTATATCAAAACAAATCTTTGATAGTTACTCGAGAATTAAGTTCAAGATCCTTAGGGACCACTCAGCATAAACTCTAGAAACTATTCCACTTTGTTATTGTGTATAATAAATTCTTGTTATTTAATTGAATTTCAAAAATCGAAAGCAAAGTTCATAGTTTGTTGACGGCTCTCCATGTATAGTAAGTACGTAGTTTCAAAAATTTGAGATAGATTTGATATGTTGTTATTATTGGTTCATCTTACTTCATAACCGTTGATTCGTTGTAGAAGTGTTATTCACAGAAAACATTTATTTCTTTCAGCTAATGTTTATTGTCTGCTATTACTTGCTGGGCACCCAAATGCTCATTCTTGCTTTAAATGTAAATGTTTTCAGCTAAGTATGATCAACCTAAAGGTTCAGACAAGGACAAAGGAAAGGGAAAACTAGCAGAATAAGCTTTATGGTATCTTATGTAATAGTTAGTCTATATTAAGATGATAATATTTATTATCTATCATGTAATGTAATGTAGTAAAGGTTGAGAAACTAGGATTAGACTATGATATATTTAAATTAAGTTTGATATTTATATTATTGTTATTATTATTAGTATTATTCTGCTAATAGAAATGGTATCGTGAAGCACTGAGTTCGTGTTCAAGTACCTGAATTTGGGGGCGTCACATGTTAGGGTGACCTACGGAGCAACCCATGATCACATGGGTGATCTTGGTGGCCAATTAAGAGTTGTGATGAGCAAGCAATAGATAAGTATTGTGATGGCCAAGTAATTAATTTGATGGGTAAGTTAACTTATTAAGTAAGTAATGAATAGTAAGGAGGTTTGATTAAGGAGGTGGGATGGCCTAAATGACTAATATGCCCTAACCTTAGAAATCCTATAAATAGAGGGAGAGTTGTACACTTTTTAATTGAATCCAACATAATACAACTTATTTGTTAGAGAGAATAAGCAGGAATAAGCTAAACTTTCAAGAAGAAGAAAAGCTTGACCATCAAGGGTAAGACTCTTGTCCAATAATCTTGCAACTCTTCCATAGTAGCTTGATAGAGAAGTGATGAATGGTGGTACATGTATGTTAAGAAGTAAAGAAATTGGATAATCAAAGGACTTAAGTCTTAATAAGCCGTGAATAAGCACTTTGTTCATAGATAAGTCATGAACTAAAGAAGAACTTATAAGACTTGTACCATGTTTACATGAATGAAGTATGTATGATAAGGAGATGTGAGAATGGTGGTTAGAAGACTTAATCCAATATAAGTCATGAGAAATGAAATTGTATGTATTTTATACTTTAAAAAGTTATAAACTCGTGAAGAATACGTAATAACTTATCATGTAAATAATTTGGTGTAATATGTACGTTAAGATTTCAATATGAGGGTAATAATCCATTTAAAATGATGAACAAATCATAAATAACGAAGTTATGCCGAAATTCTCACGATTGGAAGATATGCGTCGAATTCGTGAAATTCTCACAATGGAAGTCAAATTTTGATATTGAGCTCGGAAACGTTGGTTCTCAATAGGAACAAGTCTTATTTAGAATTATAGAGTTGTGGACTCGAAAATGACCGAATTTCGACTTAGAACGAAGAAACGAGCGTTGAACGTTCACGAACGTTTATCATTTTCGTTAAAAATGGACTAATAGGTGAATTTTGAGATAACGAAGTCGAAATGTAAAATTCTTGTGTGAACATGTAGAGTACGTGATTTGTGAACTAACGGCTTTTGAACGAGCCAATTCGGACTTAAAATGATCAAATTTGGAGTCTAGGAAGTTCACTAAGTATAAAAACTGTCAAAATTTTCTGGTGCACAGAGTTGGCGCCACTGGCGCCAAAGACAAGGCAATAGGTGGCGGCTATTTGCAATATGAGCAAAGGCTTAGAGAGAATGCTATAACCTATTGAGTTTTAGTGCCAGTTACAAGTAGTAGCGCTAGGACTCGGCAGCAGTCACGAGTCCTGGCCTCGACCATCAAGTGTGGCGCCAGAACACTGACATAAAAGAAGGGAAGTCGGCACTACAACACCGATTAGGGATCGCAATGAAGGTAAGTTTATAAGTAAAGAAAGAAAGTAAAACTGATTAGTAATGAACTACAACTTAATGAAACATTGTTTAAGACATTGTTAAACCTTACATATGATAACTAAAGGTTGGAGATAACCAATCGAACATGAACGTAATGACAATGTAATGTGATAAGCCGGAACCAATAATAAATAGTCTAAGACGTGATTACATTGATAAGAAGGGTAATATTCATTAGGAACCATGTATGTTTATTCATGACCTAATGTGTTATGTTATGTGATCATCTACTATAGAGACCTTAAAGACTTAAAGTGAACGTGTAATAACAGTAGCAGACGCTGAAGGCAAGTGTTCTAACCCTTGTTTCAGTTTAATCTGGACAAGCTTTGTAATTCATGTATTCTTACACATGAATTGATGTATGATGAAGTCAAAGCCAATTCTTCGGCTAGACTTACAATATATTGGATTTTTTATAACCTATCAAAGTACTATCAATGTTTTACAAAACAATGTTGGTATGGTTTTCAAATGAAGACTGAGTATGCTAAAATGTTTTATTGTCAAACGACAGGCACGTGAGGTTGCCAAAACTTAAACGTATATACGTTTAAAGAATATAGTGTTAATCAATATAGAGTACTATAGGTTGATCACCTAGACGTGCTCGTAAGATATGCTAGACTTACGCACTTAGTGATATGTTTTCCTTTTCAAAGAAAGTATGAAATGCTCATGGTCTTGGACCGGAATTGATGTTTTACTGAATACTATTCATTGTGAAACATTTTGAAGGAAAAGAAGTGTTATTTTGAATTATTGATAGTACTTCATAACTATTGTTCAGTTATTGAAGATATACTATTTCTATGTTTCAAGAATGTCGTTTAAATGAAATTGTTGTACTTGCTGAGCTTGTTATGCTCACTCTTGCTTGAACCATATGAATGCAGCTAAGACTGAATGGACCGAAGGATCCGATAAGGAAAAATGAAAGGCTAAGGTAGACCGTTGAACTGTCTATATAATAGTATAGGTTTAATATTGTAATGTACTTGATATTATGACAGAGAACTTATGTATTGGTTATAAAGAACCTGGGAAGGGAATATTGTTTGGAATATATATAAGACATATTTGTTCTTTTGAGTAATTTTAATTGAATGTATGTGTGAACTGGAGCACCGTGTAGCACCATATGTCGGGTTGGAAGATACCCGGATTTGGGTGCATCACAGTTAATGTGCCATTCAATTGGCTTAATCTTCACCCTTTGTTCGTTTTACGTTTTTAACGTTCTTCGTTCGTTCGTCCGTAATTCGGTCATCCGAACTCGGAACTCGCTCTTTCTTGAGTCCAAGACTCACATTTTCTACATTATCTTACTTTATTATGAAAATCTACACATTTGAGTTCAATTACTAACTTTCTAATTCTCGTTCGTTTTTTACAAAAATTTTGCCATAACTTCGTTATAACTTAGTTTTAATCCGTTCTTCATGAACGTTTCTACCATTCCTAACCAAGCATTAAGCATCTAACTTATACTCGATGGTTTTAAACTTGTCCATCAAGAACAATTAGCCTATGATGGTTTTAAATTTGTCCATCAACAACGTTCTTCATGTTCTTCGTGTGTTCTTCGTTCGTTATTAATTTTTAATCAATATTTTGATTACGATTTTACTTTTTCTTGGAATTCGATGTTATAAAACACAATTCCTAACTTATTTCACCGTATCATTCATATGATCCACTCGGATCGTCCTAATTCGTTACGAATCTTATACTTCCTTAAGAAATTTTTAACATAAACTTCAAATTTCTTATTTCTTCTTTTCTCATGATTTCAACCATATGAAATTATCTCTAACATCATCTACTTCTTATCTTCACTAAGTTATGTTTTAAACATATAAAACTTAAAGAAAATTAATTTATAAGTTAGATTTTTGATACCTTTCTTCTTTAATTTCCTTTCGTCGGATAAAGTTTGCACACGAGCAAGCTTTTCCTCCCCCTTTTCCTCTTCTCCCTCATCCGAAATCTCTCTCTCCCCAAATGTTGGACAATTTTCAAAATTCCAAACAAATGAAATAAGCTTCCTTTTTATAGAAAACCAAGGTTATGGGTATTTTAGTCATTTTACCCCCGAAATCACTATTCACACCTCTTTACTATTCACGTTGCTTCCCTTGGAAGCTTCGTGCTTCCATCTTGCGGAATTCATCCGACAGTTCGAAAACTGAAATTTTTCAGAATCCAAATATTTTTGGATATTTCGTCTTTCTTTTACCGATTAACTTTTACGTATTCTTTGGATCTCCGAGAAACTGAAAAACACTTTTTGGTGTCAAGTGTTTTCCTTCACATTTTTCCCTAACGTAGTTAAACGAGTGAAAAGTACATAACAATACTTTTCATAATTTTTATTTCATCCGATTTTTACACGTTTTTCTAGAAAAACTTTTATTGCCTTACTTAACTTTTCACGATATATTATTGTCAAATCTTTCGATGGAATGTCATTTCGACATATTGAACTCTCAAAAAGGCTTAGGTTATTCAAACCCTAACCCTTATGGTTTCATCGAGTAAATAGTGCATATTTCGTCTTTTTCTCCAGAAATATTTTTGTTCTCGGAAATAGTTTATTTTTGTCTCGAAAATTCTTACTCGTTCAGTCTAGCTCGTAGCCAGAATCCTCCCGATTTATAATCATCCTAGGTTATAGAACGATTAATAAACACATAGCACATAATATTATTAATAAAAATTCATTTTATTAATAACTAATTCTTTAAACTTAAATTATGGACAATCCAAATTTCCGGGTTGTTACACTCTTCCCCCCCCCCCCCTTAAAAAAATTCTATCCCTGGAATTTCTTAAAACCACACCCTTACCCGGGTCATCACATTCACCCCTTCTTCACAGAATTTTGTCCTCGAAATTTTAGTCTACCCTTCTTCTCAACTTCTCTTCAAAGAAGTTCTTATCTCTCAAACATCCTCTCACCTTCATAACTTATCAAGAATTATGAAGTAAAATGAACAAAGAGGAATATAAGGATTCCTTTAAAACATTTCATACTTTTACTGAGGGGTCAAATTGACCATGAACTCTCACTAGGTTTAACATCATGACGCCGTAACCCTTCTTCCACGGTCAGTTTACAATCACTAAGAAGGTAAACTACTTCTTTCATACGTAGGCGATCAACCCATTGTATAACCCCATTTCGGGGTGTCTTCACCTCAGACTTAATCATTAGATTCTGTACCAAAACAATTTGGTTTGGCACAACTCTTCAAAGAAAGCTTGATTTTCTTTTAAACATGACATATCATTGTCTAGCCAAATCAAGTAGCTTAGACCATACCAATAAATTGGATATCAACTTGAAACATTCGTTTTAGTCAAATCAATTGACGTTGACTACTTCTTTAAATTCTTTTTGCAATATATCAAAATGTTTTATGATGTCATGATACCATACTTTTTACAATACATTGAGGACTTCGTAAGTTTATGACTTCGTCATTATACATCATACCATAGTGGGTTGTTGATCCTAAGATCACATCTAACACTAGGCTCAATTGCATTAATAACTTCAACCTTTTACCATCTTTGCATCGAATGCACGGATGATATAAAAATTCATTTTGATATTTTAAATCAATTTTTGTCTAGCCGAAACAATTAGCATAGACATACCAAGAATAGTTCTTTTAAAAAAATCTATTGGTTCCAAAAGTTGAACCAATTCTTTCCTCTTTTTTTAAACGCACACATAAGCACGATTTCAATAAACTTCGAAATCTAGCATAACTAGATGACTTGGAATATCTTATTCTCTATCTTCCTTCATTGTCTTACTAGTGACAATACTTAATCTTCTCTAGCACCTTCAATGCTAAACCTATTAAAAATAACTTCACTTTCAGTCTAAACATTCATATACCTTAGTATAGTCCATCAACTTACCACACTTTATGTTTTTAGGAACTTTCCTCAACTATATGTGTTTAAGAACTTATCTTCGCAATATGTAATCCAAGAATAAATTAAGGACTGTCCGTATGATAAGGACTCAGAAACATAACATATAACTATGAGTCACAAACTTTTCATAAGTATGAGTTTCAAGAACTCACACCTAACTTATCATTCTGTACCTATCAAGCATATACATGAGAAAAGATTCACCTTATCATCATATACATATTGATAGCGCGACCAATTTCAATGAATATCACTGTAATAACAACGTAATCACGAACCCTTTCCCATTCAAAGGTTCTTACCACTCAGCTATCAGATGAGTCCTCAATCAAAATCTTAGAACTTTTAACTTTCTCTTCACTTAATACGAATTTTCATTAATTCGTATGCTATCCTTCTCAACTCAATCTAAGTTCTTCTTCCTGTACTACTCCGTAGTACCATTCATTCATAGCATTAGCTATAAATCATTCATCGTTTAATAGCTCATCTATTACTATGATTCATTATGATCACGTGGTGATCTTCTTATTATTCTCTCTACGATTATAGTCTTAGGTACTCATACCTAAGGTTTATAACCTATCTGCTTTGATACCAACTTGTAATGCCTAGAAATCCGGTCTATCTTCACACCCAACATACATCATTATATACTGAAATATAACAACATACATTCTCAAACCCCAAGTTCTAAAAACCTTATAACCTCTTTCATTACAAATAACGATAAATACATTATTCCTTTCATCTTACAAGAGTGACTTTTATCCGCCACCAAGGATACACAACAGTTCATTAAACTAGTCTGTAGTTCAATTTCATCTTTCTACATTACAAGTCGTCACTTGATCTTCTCGCTCATTCACATTTTGAATGGCACTTCATCTTGATACCGTCAACTTGATCTTTACGGGATCCATAAGTTCTTCTAACATCGTTCGCCAAAAATGTTTTTCATTTAAAGTAAGTGTGAGCATTCAGTTGCCCAGCAAGTCATAACAGTTGAACAAACAACTTCAAGAATTCAAACATTCCTTTAGAACTTCTATAACCGAACAAAGGTTATGAAGCAACTTGAATAATAGGAATAATCTCAATTCCTATCATTTTAAAACAATATTCACTTTCACTCTGAAATACTTTCATTCTTCTACCTTTTTCATACACATTCTGTCTGGCTAGAATCATTAGCACAAACTTAACAATAATGGATCATGTATAAACAGAGAATTCTCTTATTGAACAGTTTAATCACAGAATAGTTCATCTCATAGAAACAACGAAGTGTTCACATTGTGGCACAAGGCCTCATACCTTCTACCACCTTGTACAAATATCACACATTTAGACATAGACAGAACTTCTCAAGTTCAACATCTGAGAAATTTATGAAACTAGCATTCATTTAGAATATGAATGAAGTTAGGAAACTTGCCTTACTCACAGCTAAAACTTACGCCGAACTGCTCATTCCAATTCTTATGTAGCACATCAGGAAAATAACACATAAACTAATTAGTCTTGTATATTTGACTTACGCATTGGTTTACTTAATTTTACTTCTTAGGGTTCGCGTTCTTGTAATATAAATTTACGCGACTAACTTTCATTACCGGTTTACGGCTTCATGATATACGGAGATGTCTTACTCAATACGTTCATCATCTTTGATGATTTACAATCTTATCTTCTTCTTATAACTCTTCTAGGACTCAGCACACATCGCTTCTCTGCTAGTAGTCCATATGGTACTCTGAGCGGTTTCCCACAAACAACCAACAAATAATTTCCCGTCTCATATACACTGCCATCACAGTGAGTTAGATCGGTTGCCAATTTCGTATATACCTTCGCTCTCTGAAGGAATTTTTTAGCCCAGCTCCCATATGTCAACCATCAAAGGTTACGATTGTACTACAACCTAAATTTATCTTAACTGTGACAACCGGAGAATTTGAAAATTTTTAAAATTTTTATTAATTGATTTAAGGTTCAAAATTAGAACCTAGATAGAAAATAAGTGTATGCGTTTGATATTTTTAAGAAGGAATTTTGAGGGTTTCAAAATTCTGTGAAAGATTTAGGTGAATTATTCAGGATTAAGGGAATAAGTGAATATGTTCTGTGTATACGTGTACAGTATGTGGTTAAGGCTCAAGGGTTGACCAGATAAATTATATTTGTGACAAACCCTATTATATTTAGAACATCAACGTTCAGTTAGAAAATTCTTATGATTTATATAAAACCCTAATTTGGGAACCCTAATGCTAAGTATAAAACCCTAAGGATTAAAAGTTATGTGACTAATGAGTATGAATAGTATGTGATGATTTATACTTGTTTATTATACAAACAAATAAAAGAAACTAGTGTGATCCTAATTATATATTATGAATGAAAAATTTATTTAACTTAAGGGTTATGGGATGAGAGAAATTATGGTATTTAAAATATATACTAATTATAATGATTTATTTTATAAATCTCGCTAATTAATTTTATAACCTAATTATAGCAAGTCTAATTGGGTTAAGGAAAGAAATGTCATGAGTAGGGATTTAAGTTATAATTGAGGAAATGAAAACCCTAATTAAAAAATTAGGGAATTGTTATATTAAGGGTATTGGAATATGTTATTTATTTTGGCCCAAGGAATTAAATTAGAAAGCCCAAACATTTTAATTTTAGAAGCCTAAAAGAATTAATTGGATGGCCCAATTTTTAGCCCAAGTGGGAGAGGACTTTTTGGACATTTAATAAATCAAATAAAGCATAAAAGGAAAGCCAAAATTGGGAGGATAATAAGGCCATAAGGCCGGACATGATAAGAGAGGAAGAGGGGGAATGAATGTCATCATTGCAAACTCCCAATTTTCTAGATGAGCCATGTGTCAATTTTTTTATGGAGCCACAACATTTAGCTATTCTTGTAAGTAACATAGTTATAATTAAGAGAGAGAGAGAGAGAGAAGATATGTTAGTGGATTAGATATAGATATACTAATGTATCTATATATTTTTGTCCAACACATTAAACCATCTTCTCTTTCATCTTTTTTTTTTTTCATCTTACTTTCTCTTTAGTTAACCAAGCAAAACATAAGAGAAATAGAGAGAGAGAGAGAGAGAGAGGAAATTCGGTGGAGAGATAGAGGAAGAGATACACCATTGATGCACCCAAAGCTTACCTTCTACTTTGGAAGAGAAAGAAAGTGTGCCCAAAAATCAAGGTAAAAACTAAACTAACTTATTCTTTCTATTTTGTTTGTTTTTGGTTAGTTAAGGTTTATGATCTTGAGGCTTAAAACCCTCTATCTACATGTTTTATATGGTTTCAGGTATGGATCTAACATATTTGAGTGTTAGAAAGTAAATCAAAAGTATAGAAGAGAAACTAGTTTTGTTTTGTTAGAAAACTGTATTTTTTTTCTCACTTCCTTTGACCGACTACCGTTTTTGATCTACACCTTCTTTTTGTGATCCGTCAAAGAGAGGTACTAGATATGTAAGTTATCTACTAAACCCAAGTGGTAGCACTCAAAAATGTTAAGTACACAGTCCGTAGTGACTAATTTAGCAAAAACAGTTTTGTGTTTTTTTAGGAAAAGCTGACTGTTTAGGACAGTCAAAGGGTAGGGGTAATTTAGTCATTTTTCAGACATGAGCTCATTCTGACTTAAAATACCAAGTTATGACCATTTCAATTTCTGTGATTTTCCGACGAAAATCGCTATAACTGGAGTTCTATAGCTCCGATGGCCACGAAATTTAAACTGGAGCGTTACGTTAACACGTATATGATTGTGTCAAGGGATGGGAAATTCTGGAGTTAAGCACGAGGTAGCTAATTTCTTAAGGAATTGACTAAAAATGATTTTTGAAAAATACCAAAGGAAGTTGGAAAATTTTGGAAAAATACTTTTTTGTGTATGAAATATATGTATATGTGTTTGGGCAAAGGATGGAAAAATAATAATTTGATTTGGTATTTTCGTTAAAAGGATATGGAATCCAGCTTGTTGGATTGAAAAATCTGATGAATCCAGCTTGCTGAATTGAAAATTAGTTTACTGTTTTGAAAATGTGTTGAATCCAGTTTGCTGGATTGCATTTTAGTTTACTAGATTGGCCATCTAGATATTGGATTTTGAATCCAGCTTGCTAGATTCCAAATCTGGTTTGCTGGATTGGTATTTGACTTATATGTTCAAGAAACACTTTTAATATATGAGATTAGAGTATTTAAATCATAAATATAATAATAATGATTAAAAAATCAGTTTAAATGATAAATAGTAATAATTATTTAAAAATTATTACTAACTTATGAAAATTATTTCTACTGCTTAGAAAATTATTGAAGTTAATTGTTAAGTGTTAAGTCAGAGTTTAATTGAACTTAGACTTGATAAAAGTCCGACTAGACTGTCGGGATGTTAGAATTGTAACGATCGAGAAATTCGGATCTTATTGTAAAATAATTTTATTAAATTAAATAATAATAAAATCGCATCCCTTGTGTTATCAATACGGTTGTCATTATATAACCTATTGATGTTAGAATGTCGTTGTATTTGAGCTACGTGGATGAATTAAAGTGTTTGAATTTCCAAGACGAAAATAAAAGTTTTCCGAGAAATTTTCGAAAAACACTATTCATCGATATTTGCTCGGGATATAATTTTGAGTTTCAGAAAAATGTAATGATGAAATAACAAGGTAAGATGGATTATGTAATAAAAATCTAGTTATGAAAATGTAATAATTAAACCAGGACTTAATTTATAAACTTTAAGTAAAGCGAAGTGTTAAGGAATAAGTAATAATTGTATGATACTTGGTATTGTACAAAGTAATGAAAACAGTATAATACTGAAGTATTATACGAGTTTATATGAAGGATGAAATATCGTATATATAAATTCTATATGAATTAGAATACGAAAATAATATATAAACTATATGTATATGTATTAAGAAATGTTAATGGACTTGGAAAGATTGATAAGAATTAATATAAGTCTAAGTGAATTAACGGAAGAGGCCCAATAATTGATTAATGAACAAGCTAGTGTTTATTAATGCAAAGCCCAAGGATTTATTAATCCAAGCCCAAGCTAGAATCCATGAGTTAATAGACCCATGGGGCAAAACCATATTGATATGGTTGTTGTGGTGACCAAGTATAGTGGTGACCAAGTAATGTGGTGACCAAGTTAGTGTGGTGACCAAGACTTTGAAGTAATGACCAAGTGTAGGATAAGTTTTGTGCCTTGCAAGAAATAAATAGTAAGGAGGTGCATGAGGAGGTGGGATGGTTTAATGACTAAACTACCCTAGCTTTGCAATTTCTATAAATAGAGGAAGCTTACAAGCCATTTGTTGGTTGCTCAAATAATCTAGACATCACAAAGTGCTTAAGTGTTAGAGAGTTTAAGTCACAAATAAGTTATATCCATAAGTAAGAAGAAGAAGAAAGCTACCTTACCAAGACTTCAAAAGATCAAGATTTCTTCTCAAGTATCTTCTATCTCTACCATGATAGGATGATAAGAAAAGTTGGATTAAGAAACATGAATGAGTAAGTAGTGAACTTAAGCCAATTAAGTTGGTAATAAGTCATTTAAGCTAGCATAAGTTATAAACTTATGTGAAAATAATATGAACTTGTAAGGAGTTTATTAAGAGAAATGATATGAATATAAAAGAATTTATATGATCATATGTATCATGTATACCTAAGTTAAGTTATATGTTAAGAACATATAAGAAATGATATTTAAGAAACTTTAATTGTCATAATTCATTAACAATGAAATCTTAAGTAGTTTATAATTTGACAAGTTATAAGCTCATGAAGAATAAGTCAAAATCCAACAATGAATATAAGTTGTTGTATTAACTATGTTAGTGTGTTCACATGATGAATGAAGTTCATTTGTAATGTTGAATAAATCATAAGAAGGAAGAATTGCTGGAATTTGCATGATTGGACAATAATCGTCGAATTCGTAAAATTCTCGGAATGGAAGTCAAATTTTGTGTTTGAACTCGGAACCATTGTTTTCCAATGGATACAAGTCTTATTTGGCATTTAAGAGTTGCAGACTCGAAAATGATAGGATTCTGACTTAGAACGAAGAAACGAGCGTTTAACGTTCACGAACGTTTATCGTTTTCGTTAAAAATGAACCAATAGGTGAATTTTTAGCAAACGAAGTTAAATAGATAAAATTCTTACATAATCATGTAGATTACGTAATTTGTGATCCGTAGGCTTTTGAACGAGCCAATTCGGACTTATAACGAAGAAGTTATGCGTCTGGGAAGTTCACAAAATTTCAAAACTGAAATTTTTTTTGTTGCACAGAGTTGGCGCCGCGACGCCAACCCTAAACCAAAATTAGTCGCAGCATGCGCATATGAAACGATGTAAAACACCTTCAGAGTTATTCGCCGCAAATGAACTATAGTACATATGGTGGCGCCACAGCACCATGAATAGTACCAAAAACCTCTGGAGAGTGGTGCATGCAACGCCTTGATTCAATAAGTAAGGACTCGCCACGCATACCAAGTCGAGACAATGACATTAAAAGCTTGCATACAACATGAGATGTAGAGTATAAAAAAATAGCATGCCTACCAGCCTCGTAACAAAGATAGTAATGAAGGTTTCTAAGTACAAAGACAAGAAAACCTAATTGATTTAAAAGTAAACATAACTTATGGAAGGTAATGTAACATTGATTAAACTTTGTTAAACCTTAAGGAATGTAATGTAAAGGTCAAGATAACCTAGTCGAATATAAATGGAAGGGTAATGATAAACCGGAATGAATAGTAACTGAATCTAATACACATTTAGATTCAAATGAAGGGTGTGATATAGTCATATACATACTTGATTATATGTGACATAGTGTAAGGCATTATGTGATCATGTATTGTAGAGACTTGAACGACTTGAACATAAAGTTAATTTACCGTAGCAGACGCTAAAGGCAAGTATTCTAACTCTTGTCTCAGTTCAATTTGAACAAGTTTTTGAGGTTCATGTATTCTTTCGCATGAATTGAGGTATGTTGAAGTTGAAGCCAATTCCTTTGGCTAGACTTGATGTATTGATAATCTATTCATGTATTATCAAATGTTGCTATCTTTTGTCAACTACTCGATATGGTTTTCAAAAGAAGACTCAAATATTAAACAAATGTTTTGTCGGTAAAACAACAGGCACATGAGGTTGCCAAATGCTTAAACGTGCATACGTTTAATGGATGTAGTGTTGATCAACATAGAGTACAATAGGCTGATCACCTAGAAGTGCTCGTAAGTGATATCGGGCTTACGGACTTGTTTTCGGGTTGTCCTTTTTCCAACAAAGAATGAATACTCGAGGTCTTTGACCGGAGTGAATGTTTTACTAAATATGGTTGTTATTGTAAAACATTTTGAAAGAAAAGATGAAGTGCTATTTTGAATTGTCAATAGTACTTCATAACTATTGTTCAGTTATTGAAGATATACGATTTGTTTGTGTCAAGCATGTTGTTATTAAATTGTTATACTTGCTGAGCTAGTTATGCTCACTCTTGCTTGAACCATATGAATGCAAACTAATAAGATCGAACGTCCCAAAGGATCGAAAAGGATAAGGGAAAAGCTAAGGCGTATTACTAAAATCGTCTTGTAATAAAGATAGATCTATTGTTATAATGTAACTGATATTATGACAAAGAACCTTTGTAACGGGTATAGAACTTGGGAAATGTAAATATTACTTTAAATATATAGAAGTTATGTTCGTTCATTGAGACTTTTCAATTGAATGAATGTATGAATATTGTACAGTATAGCACCATCTGTCGGGTTGGAAGATACCCGGATTTGGGGGCGCTACAAGAATTGTGTCGGGTTCAACTCAGATTGCAATAGTTTGACTTGATACCGAGTCTTATGTGTGTTATAGACTGATAGGGTTATATGTTATGTGTTTAGGTTATTCTATGTTTATATACATGTTATATTATTATATTGTGATGATATTATTCTAATATTGAAGATCTATATTACTAATATTAGGTCTTCGGATAAGGCGGTATAAATTGCATTGCGGTAATCAACGGTTCAGACAAGTTTGTTTTACTTAACTCTACTAAGAGTGTTTCATTCGGATAAGCTTATGGTTAATCATTGCTGATTGCCATGTATAATTGTACTCTGTACATATTGCATGTATAAGTCAGGTATAAAAGGCTGATCACCTTCATTACCAGTTGGTTTCAGATATATTTGTTAATGTATAATACTTGTTCAGTCATAAATTTGTTCCTGCTAGTTCACAATTATATTGTTGAATTATAGCCAGCCAATTATTCAAATCATTTCAATAATGATATATCGTTATATTGTTGAATTTAAACTTGCTGGGAAACTTTCATGCTCACCCTTGCTATATCATGATAAAACAATGCAGATTAAGACGAATGCGTCGGATACAAGGACATGTTAAAGACAGTTCCAGCGTTAGGATATGTGTGCAGCTAAATTGTATTAGTAATGTATGTATATAATGTTATTATAAGTCAAGTAAGTTATGAAATGTGTATTAAGTTAAGGTTACTCGACCTTGGGGAATAATGTGTAATGTAATGTATAAAAAATTTATGTTTATATCTTCCGCAAATAGTAATAGTTGTATAGAATGATCGAACCGGATCCGAGGTGATTCGGGACCTGGATTCGGGGCCGTCACAGTTGGTATCAAAGCTGTTGGTTATGAACCTTAGGTAGGAATACCTGAGACTAATAACCGCAGTTGATTAGATAAGTACTAACTCACATAGAGTTAGTTGGTCTGTAAGATTCAAAGATAAATCTCATGAAGTTATAAAGATACGAGTTCCCAACTCGATAATAATGTTGAACAAAGAGTGGTGAATAGATAAAGTCTAAAAGACTAAAAGAAAGGGATAGGAGATCGTAAAACAAAACGATCAAGATATAGAAATAAATCGTAACATATATTTATGAGATCACTCCGTGATCCGATAAAGTGATAACAGGAAAAGAATCAATCTAATGATTGGAAAGTTTACAAAGAAGATTGTTGTGTCATCGGTTGTACTACTTAATTCGTATAAATTCGTGAAAGGATTATGAATACGAGTTAAATGAAATTTGTATTGAAAAAGGGGGTTAGTGTTAGGTGGGGATTCAATTGAGGATTCATGTCAGTAGCTGAGTTTTATGATTCCTTGTATGGGCGGGGAATTGTACTTGGTGTAAAAACCACTTAGTGCTGGTAATGATAATCATTGAAATGTTTGTGTTGCGTTATTCGTTATATGCATGTTAAGAGGGTGATTCCTTTCTCATGTGTATAACAGATAGATAGGTCATAGGTAGAGGATATAAGGTTAAGTACGAGTTCTTAAAACTCATACTTATATGACATTCTTGATTCACAGTTATATGAAATGTTTATGAACCCCTCAACGAATGGACGCCAAAGGTCTGACTAGGACAAGTTCTTAAACTCATATGATTGTGGCAAGTAAATGAACTCATAAGTGTGGTTTGACGAACTGGGTATAATTGTGTGTAAACGGAATATTGAGGATAATAGGAACAGATAGATTGTTAAGTAAATGATTATTAGTGGAGACATAAGTTTTCCAAAACTCCTAGCTATGCTAGTCTTCGAAATTTTGACATCAAATACGCACTATGTGCTTTTAAGAGAAAAATATGTAGACTCGTAATCATTTTTGAAACGGTTTAAAGTATAGTCTATGCTACTTGTTTCAGCTAGACGAAGATGATTTGAAATATCAAAAATATATTTTAATTATCACTCATGTACCATGTAACCTAGTGCAGAGATGATAAAAATTTGATGGAGGTGTAAATACAGGAATACTTAGTGTGAATTTGATCTAAAATCGTTATTCCACTATTGTATGATGTGTTATGACAAAGTCATACAATGACGGCATCCTTAAACGGACTGTTAATATAGTACGGCATCATGGCATCATTCTCGAAAATATTTTGAAAAATTTTAATTTGCCAACGGGGTTTGGCTACACCTAAATAATTCGATTGAATTGAATTATTGATATGAGTCTATGCTATTCGATTCAGCTAGACTAAAGTTTATAAAAACTCTAAGTGTTCATTTAAAGAAATTTCCCAAACCAAATTATTTTGGTGCGGAATCCAATAAGACTGAGGTATAATTTTGTGCCTATGGCAGTGAAGAGAAACAGAGTCGATCAGTAGTACTTAATAAGTACAGGACATACTGGATTAATTTCCCACTATGTCCGTAAGTTATGATGGTTTGCGGATGAATTTCCATAAAACCTTTGCGAAAATGACAGACAATAGTCTGTAAAACCCCTCAGCAAAATTTGAAATTTTTTACTCTTGTGAGTAGTGTATTGGGTAGCATGAGATGCTGTGTATGTATGGTGTATGGTGTATGGTGTATGGTATATGGTGTAAAGTGTTAGGTGTAAGGTAAATTTCGGGGACAAAATTTTTAGAAGAAGGGGTGAATATGACAACCCGAGAATTTAAAAATTTTAAAAATTTTTATTAATTGATTTAAGGTTCAAAATTAGAACCTAGACAGAAAATAAGTGAATGCGTTTGATATTTTTAAGAAGAAATTTTGAGGGTTTCAAAATTCTGTGAAAGATTTAGGTGAATTATTCATGATTAAGGGAATAATTGAATATGTTCTGTGTATATGTGTACAATATATGGTTAAGGGTCAAGGGTTGACCAGATAAATTATATTTGTGACAAACCCTATTATATTTAGAACATCAATGTTCAGTTAGAAAATTCTTACGATTTATATGAAACCCTAATTTGGGAACCCTAATGCTAAGTATAAAACCCTAAGGATTAAAAGTTATGTGACTAATGAGTATGAATAGTATGTGATGATTTATACTTGTTTATTATACAAACAAATAAAAGAAACTAGTGTGATCCTAATTATATATTCTGAATGAAAAATTTATTTAACTTAAGGGTTATGGGATGAGAGAATTATGGTATTTAAAATATATACTAATTATAAGAGATTTATTTTATACATCTCAATTAATTAATTTTATAACCTAATTATAGCAAGTCTAATTGGGTTAAGGAAATAAATGTGCATGAGTAAGAATTTAAGTTATAATTGAGGAAATGAAAACCCAAATTAAAAAATTATGGAATTGTTATATTAAGGGTATTGGAATATGTTATTTATTTTGGCCCAAGGAATTAAATTAGAAAGCCCAAACATTTTAATTTTAGAAGCCTAAAAGAATTAATTGGATGACCCAATTTTTAGCCCAAGTGGGAGAGGACTTTTTGGACATTTAATAAATCAAATAAAGCATAAAAGGAAAGCCAAAATTGGGAGGATAATAAGGCCATAAGGCAGAACAAGATAAGAGAGGAAGAGGGGGAATGAATGTCATCATTGCAAACTCCCAATTTTCTAGAGACAAGTACAAGATGAGCCATGTGTCAATTTTTTTATGGAGCCACAACATTTAGCTATTCTTGTAAGTAACATAGTTATAATTAAGAGAGAGAGGAGATATGTTAGTGGATTAGATATAGATATACTAATGTATCTATATATTTTTGTCCAACACATTAAACCATCTTCTCTTTCATCTTTTTTTTATTTCATCTTACTTTCTCTTTAGTTAACCAAGCAAAGCATAAGAGACAGAGAGAGAGAGAGAGAGAAAATTCGGTGGAGAGGAGGAGAGATAGAGGAAGAGATACACCATTGATGCACCCAAAGCTTACCTTCTACTTTGGAAGAGAAAGAAAGTGTGCCCAAAAATCAAGGTAAAAACTAAACTAACTTATTCTTTCTATTTTGTTTGTTTTTGGTTAGTTAAGGTTTATGATCTTGAGGCTTAAAACCCTATATCTACATGTTTTATATGGTTTCAGGTATGGATCTAACATATTTGAGTGTTAGAAAGTAAATCAAAAGTATAAAAGAGAAACTAGTTTTGTTTTGTTAGAAAACTCTAGTTTTTTTTTTCTCACTTCCTTTGACCGACTACCGTTTTTGATCTACACCTTCTTTTTGTGATCCGTCAAAGAGAGGTACTAGATATGTAAGTTATCTACTAAATCCAAGTGGTAGCACTCAAAAATGTAAAGTACACAGTCCGTAGTGACTAATTTAGCAAAAATAGTTTTGTGTTTTTTTAGAAAAAACTGACTGTTTTGGATAGTCAAAGGGTAGGGGTAATTTAGTCATTTTCTAGACATTCAAAAATTCTGGAAAACTTTGAGATGATAATGTGATAAGTTTTCTAACATCTCCAAGTGGAATCACTAAAAAAGGAGTTGTAGATTTTCGTATGGAATATTTTTAACAAAGTACGAAAAACTCATTTTTTCGTTTTTGCTACTGCAAAAGACTTTCCAGGGGCTATTTCGGAAACTTAAATTATAAGAAAAATTCAGGCCTTTTGGGACATGAAAATATATGGTATTAAGTACCTACTGTCCAAAAATGAGCTCATTCCGACTTAAAATGACCAAGTTATGACCATTTCAATTTCTGTGATTTTCTGACGAAAATCGCTATAACTAGAGTTCTATAACTCCGATGGCCACGAAATTTAAAGTGAAGCATCACGTTAACACGTATATGATTGTGTCAAGAGATGGGAAATTATGGAGTTAAGCACGAGGTAGCTAATTTCTTAAGGAATTGACTAAAAATGATTTTTGAAAAATACCAAAGGAAGTTGGAAAATTTTGGAAAAATACTTTTTGTGTATGAAATATATATATATATGTGTTTAGGCAAAGGATGGAAAAATAATAATTTGATTTGGTATTTTCGTTAAAAGGATATGGAATCCAGCTTGCTGGATTGAAAAATCTGATGAATCCAGCTTGCTGAATTGAATATCAGTTTACTGTTTTGATAATGTGTTTAATCCAGTTGTTGGATTGCATTTTAGTTTACTGGATTGGCCATCTAGATACTAGATTTTGAATCCAGCTTGCTGGATTCCAAATCTGGTTTGCTGGATTGGTATTTGACTTATATGTTCAAGAAACACTTTTAATATATGAGATTAGAGTATTTAAATCATAAATATGATAGTAATGATTGAAAAATCTGTTTAAATGATAAATATTAATAATTATTTAAAAATTATTACGAACTTATGATAATTATTTTGACTGCTTAGAAAATTATTGAAGTTAATTGTTAAGTGTTAAGTCAGAGTTTAATTGAACTTAGACTCGATAAAAGTCCGACTAGACCGTCGGGATGTTAGAATTGTTATATTGTTGAATTTAAACTTGTTGGGCAACTTTCATGCTCACCCTTGTTATATCATGATAAAACATTGCAGATTAAGACGAATCGCGGATTTGATACAAGGACAAAGTTAATGACAGTTCAAATATTAGGATATGTGTCTTGACTAAATTGTATTAGTAATGTATGTATATAATGTTATTGTAAGTCAAGTAAGTTATGAAATGTGTATTAAGTTAAGGTTACTCGACCTTGGAGAATAATGTGTAATGTAATGTAAACAATTTATGTTTATATCTTCCGCAAATAGTAATAGTTGTATAGAATGATCGAACCGGATCTGAGGTGATTCGGGACCTGGATTCGGGGCCGTCACATTAACTTATACGAACTATTACACTATAATGTTCGTTAAGTCAACTTCTTATTCCTTATGGCTTTCTGGAAAGAAATTGCCATACCTTAGGATTCATTCTTTATCGTCTAAGTTATACATTCTTTTGTATACTCAGAGTGAACATTCAAGCTAATCATTAACTAAGCTTCGTTACGTTAATGTCGTTTTCTTTAATTCAGTTCTTTACCATTCATGGTTTAATTATTGATCTTCTTTATCTTACGATCAAACCATACACGGGGTGTAGGTTCTATCCATGTAGTATTTGTGTACACTCAACCTTCACGTTGGTTAAAGTATTCAACGTTTACATTTCATTCTATCATTTTTGTTAGTTCCTAGTAGGCACAATAGATCTGGAAGGGGAAGGGGGGGGGTTGAATAGATCCTTTTCGTTTCAAATACGTTTCTCTTTTATTTTGTATTGCTATTAAATTAGCATATGACAAACATAAGAATCTTTTCAAGCACAGCAGAACAATTAAAAGATTCCCTTCATTGATATATTCATAATAATACATACATTGTTCGTAGAGTTAGTTCGGTTGTAAGTAGTTAGAACATACATAGAAGTTATAGCAGTTATAGTACATAATGTAAATGACACAAGGGGTTTTATGTGGTTCAGAGACTCAAGCTCCTAATCCACTCTTCTGCTTTCAACTAGCAGGATTTCCACTAAGGAAGGGCAGCACCCTAAATCACAAAGATTCCTTCAAGGCCAGTAGCCTTGGGACTTCAGTTCACTAAGAACTCTTCAAGGCTAGCAGCCTTGGAACTCCTCTAGTTCCCTAGGAACTCTTCAAGCTAGTAGGCTTGGAACTTCATTTAGTCCCTCGGGACAAGGACCCCTTAGGCCCTGGCTTCTAAGTTGTTTGTTTGTTGGAGTTGGTGCTGAGCTGCTAAGATGTCTCCATGCTCGGAACATCTTCTGTACTTAGCAGCTTGGAGCTTCTTCAGTTACTCAACCACTTCGGATGACCCTTTGATGACTGCCTTGAAGATCATTCCTCTTGATACATGATGGTTGCACATGATGGGTTTTTAAGATGACTATAACCTCTTCTGTTAGGTACTTAGAAACTTTCTCATGCTTTCCACCATGACGACGTTTGTGATCTCCCTTCTTGATACTTGATGTCTTCTCATGATGGACTTGCTAAGATGACTGTGAGCTCTTCACTATGGTACTTAGAGTCTTCCCATGATGGACACCAAGATGACTTGATGCTCTTCTTTCTCTCGACATTTTAGAACACTCTTCTTGTATTAGAACTCTCACTTCTACTTCTTTCTTTGTATATCTCTGAGTGTTCTTGGTGGATCGTAGAGTGAGCCTTCGGACTAACTATCTTTAATGGTTTAGAATAGTCCACCGTTACTCCAAACTCGGAAACTCTAGCAACCCTCGATCTTTGAATCTCTAGCAAATTTATACTCCCAATACTTCCATTGGAAAGTAGCCGTTTATAGCTATTCAAACAGCTTCACAGATCTCGAGTTGCTTGAGGTAGACTGCTGATGTGATAAGTCATACTTTCTCTGACATTGCAGTATACTATTTCACCTACCCATCAGAGATGTCACTTTAATGTCTTGGGCAGGTCGAAGACTTTATTTCCTCCTTCTGATTTCTCGATCAGAGGTTGTCCTTTTGCATCAATGCTCTCAATAAGCTTTTGTCCGAATACCATCCTTCAGATTGAACCGTTGCCAATGCTTCAATCTTCAGATGTTTGAACTCTACGATTCTGATGCTTGTCTTCTTGGACCTGATCGTAGTGTCTTGTTGAATGTTGCTCAAACTGATAAAGTCAACACTACGATCCTGAAGAGTGTTGATTGGATCTTCGATGTAGAACACCTCTTCCTTCTATTGTGTAGTACTTCAACACTTCTGTTTGCTTTGACTGTTCTTAGATACTGATGGCTTGACTCCTTGCTTTGGTCCCCTCTGAATAGTAAGACACTTCAGATTTGTGGCGCGTCCAGCTCGCTTTCTCCTTGTGATCTCCCGTTCACTGATCATCAATGGACTGACCCAATGCTTAATCACTTTAGCCTTGTTATTCAGAAGCTGTCTAGTATCCCTGTATGTACTCCATCTGTTCTTTCTTTGTTTAGCAAACACTACGATCATGGTTGCTTCCAAGATCGTTGTCTTCTGTCTGCTTGACAGCTACTGCACTTGCTGACTTTCTTCAGTAAGTTACTAAAGTCTTCTTCTGATCAACTTGTGGAAGACTTCATCTGGAATGGCTTCATAACTCAATCTTGATGTTGATTGGGTTGGTGCTTAGATCTTCTATTAGCTTGCATGTCATTCGTTGAGTGCTCTCTGGTTCCCTTCAGGTGGGTTGTATCTTTCCAGTGCCAACCAGAGGCTTTGTTCCTTTGGATATTATGGGAGTGCTCATTAGTTGAGAATCGTATTTGCTCTACGATATTACCTATGCATTGTGAGCACATCTGTTGAGGTCGTAGTTCTGCACTCTACGATTCAGCTTTGGCTGTGCGGACAATACTATTCCTAGATCAGATCTTGACATTTTACGATTTCTGCCTTGTGCTTATTGTCTTCATCTGATCTTGCTCAACTACGATCTCTGTATGTAATCAATAGACTCTATTACTCAGAGTGTAGTCTATGATCCTTGACTTGACTTCGGCATCCGTAGACTCTACGACTCCGAGTGTAGTCTACGTTTCTTACTTGGCTTCTATATATATTCATTGCCACTTGTAAATTTGGCCGCCTCTCTGATTCTCGAACATTAATTCCTCACAGACTTCGGTCCTGAGGAAGTTCTACTCGACACACTACGATCCTTCCTCGTCTCTCCTAGCAGTCTACGAACTCTGAGATCTACTATCTTGAAGATTATGATTCTGCCTCGACAGCTCTCGAGTTCTCCTTGACTCTCCTGGCAGCTACGATTTACAGTGCGGTGGTTTCGACGATCGAGATGAGCCTATCTATTACATCATAAGATCACCCTAACATGCTTGATCTTTCTATATTTATAGTCCTTGTACATCATTTCTTTTTAAGGACTTTACAAAGTTGTTTTGCTTATGTAGGATCAACTTAACATACTTGATCAATTCATTCTAAGTCCTTGTACACAAGTTTCTATTATCTATCAAAGGACTTTACAACTTTTCTTAATGCAAGCATACTTGCATATTCATTCATATATATCATAATCAAATCATATGTAAATAGGAATATCATTCACATGTTTATTCCTGACAATCTCCCCCTATTTGATTGTGACAAAAACAATAAGTGCATATGTATGTTATGAATGAATCTTATATACAGTGAGCAGCTGTATTTCTAAAACAGATAATCATGAATGTCATTTATAATGATATAGAAATTTATACATTAAGATATTTTACATCCTGGATCCAGAACATACCTAACTAGTTAGAGATGTACCTCTTTGGCTCCATGTATGTTTCTTTCCAAGATGTCTGTTGATCAGCTATTCATCTCTTTGTTCTTCTTGCTTTTGCTCCCCCTGAGATTATGACCTTCTGTCTTTGCTTAGCTCCCCTTCAGCGTCTTTCTTAACATGCTCCCCCTCAGACTTTGCGATCATGTGATCATCATCTTTTGTCTTCCCCTCAGATGATAACTCTGCCTCTTCTTTTGCTCTATGCTTCTTTGACTTCTTCTCTACTATCCTTCTGCTCTTCTTGCTCTTCTTTGAGTGCTTCTTGTTCTGCCTCTTTCTATGCCTCTTTTTTCTCCCCCTTTTTGTCATTAATCATTTAGTAGAGCTGCTCCATGTTGAACATAAGCAGCTACATCAGATAGGAGGAGTTGGCAACTTCAAACTCGAGTTCCTGTTGGCCTAGCTCAAGTTGCACTGAGAAAGACTACTTGATATTGTCAATCTTGTCAAAGAGGGCATGGATCTGCTCTTCATTGGCCTTCTGTGCTCATAGAGCTTCTGCCTTTTGATCTTGTATGGCCTTCAGATAGATGTTATCTCTCTCTCTCTCTCTCTCTTTGATTTTGAGAGATACATCATCCATTGTAGTTTGAAGTCTGTTCTGAAATGAATTATCTCCTTCTGCTGTCAACACCATTTTTGACTCTTCATTAATCTGAGATATTTTCTCAATCAGCACATTTGAATTCTTCATTAGTTCCTGCTCCATAAGATTTTGATCATCTAGTTGTGCAACTTCGGGTTGAGCATCAGATTGAATTCTACGATTTTCAATCTTGGACAGATTTTAAAAGGCTTGGAGAATCTGAATAATCGTTGAGTACCAATTGCTGGTTGAGGATGAGGGAGTATCAGATAGCTCTGGTTCAATAGACAAACTTCCTTGGGGTTTAGTACTTGCAGGGGCAGTCCCTTCTTCTGTAAACTCATCACCCTTTGGGCCATTTTGAGAGCTTTCAGGAGTGGAAGGGGCTTGTTCTTTTTCTTTAGAATCATCATCATTTGACCCATTATCTAGGCTTGTTGAGGCAGTTGCATTTGAGGATGTAGTTGGGTCATCTTGAGTCTCTTCTTTATCATCAGTGTGAATGCTCTGAGAATTAGCCATAAGGCTTGAGCATTCTTCTTCATCAGTAGATGCTGCCATTACTTCAGCTTCACTTTCATTACTGAACTCAGCCTTGACATCTGTCTCCTTTACTCTTGCTGACTCTATGTCTTTCTCTTCATCAGATATACTATTTTGGGAAGCTGAGGCTGGCCTGTTTTCCACCTTAGCTTTCTTGCTGGATGGCCCTTGAAGTAATCTGTTACTTATCCTCAGGATCATCAGACTCAGAGCTTTCTGCCTCTTCTGTCTTCCTCTTCTTTGCAGAGGCTCTGCTGCTGCTTCCAGTTGTCAGCCTTCGGTTCTCCTTGGGGTTTTTCTTCCAGTTTACAAACAATTATGGAGACATTACCTCGTGAACATTCAAAGGCTCTCCCTCATCATCCTTGATCTTCCCTCCTAGCTTCTTCTTCATCACAATTTACTCAGCAGTCTTCCATGAAACACCTTAGTCAGGGGTTTTTCGGTGGACTTCTTCAACTCAGCTTTTTCTACCCACTTGGAGATTTGATCGAACAAGATAGCTCCAAAGTTGATTTGTTTCTTCAGAACTATTGCTGACATTATCTTCAATTGTTGGTCAAGCACCGTGTCATATGTAGTGTCCTTGCACATTATATATTTTCCAACTATTTCAGCAAGGAACTCGTACTCTTCTGGAAACTCCTTCTTCTTCATGTCTTTCAGACTAGGGTTTCTTTGGAACCCCATGAACTCCTTTGCTTGTTCCGTATCAACATCATCAAGGCTCTTTAGTCCTTGGTTAGGAAAACCTAGGCATTGATCGAGGTCAGAAGATTTCAGCTTTAGAGACTGACCTTTGACCTTGGTAGAAAGAGTTCCGGAGTTTATAGAGGCATTTGAGTAGAATTCTTTAACCAGGTCAACGTATACTCGAGTGCTAGCCTCAAGGCATTATGAGAATCCAGCTTTCTTCACAAGTTTGAGAATGTCTCTTGTAATAACCGTGAATTTTAAGTCACTATATATGTATGTACATTATTGATATTTAAAACTTTGTGTTATACAATGATTTAATATGTGACAACATATGTGAAGCGGTGCATGGGTCAATTAACATGTATGCTATAGTTATGGATATATACATTTATAGATTTCATTAAAAATAAAATCTTCGTAACCTAATTATACATTAGGTGAGACAATTAAATAACCTAAGGGTTATGGTGATAATGAGAGGTTAGTATTTAATATGTATACTAACTTAAGTGGATAATCTTATTATTTCCAGTGACTAATAATTTTAAACCTAATTCTTGTGAACCTAATTAGGTTATGAGCTAAAGTCACATGTATAGGTAATTAAATTTCATAAGATTAGGAATAGAAACCCTAAATAATCAAATTGGGTAACATATATTAAAATTACTAGACTGTGTTTATTACATAGCCCAAAACAATTGAGGAGGAAGCCCAAATGAAATAAAATGCAAACCAATACTTGGCTCACTTGATTAAGGGTATTGTAGACATTTGATTAATCAAAATTGGGCATTAAAAATAAAAGCAAATTGGGAGTTAAAATGGGGCTAGAGGGACCGGCCAAATTAGGCTTTTTATGGTAAGATGATTAAGCTAAACAATGTCCATTGGTAGTAACTCTTACACAAAAGGACATGGTTGTCAAGCTCCCATTGGTTGCCACTTTATTAAGCATCGTTAATTATGATTAGACTAATTAAAGTGATAAGGCAAAGCTTTTATCCATGGGTTAAAGAATGTGTGGGGGATAATAGCTAGATACACTAAGTGTATCTATATTTTTGTAAGTATCCTTTTATTTCATTTTTCATTTCATTTCTTCTCTCATTCTTCTTCTTATAATTTTCTCCCAAGCTAGCAACTTCAAGAGAGAGAAAAGGGAGAGAGGTTCGTCCATATATATAGAGAGAGAGAGGAGTGCTAGTTTGTTCATGCATCCTAAGTTAATCGCTTACTTTGGTAAATCAAGGAAGGTTGCCATTAAATCAATATATAACCTAACCTTCGTCTCTTCTTCTACTTTGTTTTTTTTAGCTTGAGTTTAGTTAGGGTTATGAACAAATACTCAAGATACCCTAGTCCTACATATCATCATGTATGGAACTAAGTATCTTGAGTGTTAGATCAAAGGCTTAGAGGAAAAATATGAGCATATGTTCTCCAAGGGTGAAAACTCCTGTTTTATTCCACTAAATCTTGTGTAACTCAAGTTTTCCAACTTAGATTTGTGATCCGTCGAAGGGGGGTGATAGATACATGAGTTATCTAGTAAACCCAAGTGATAGAACACAAATCTAGCAAGTTTTGAATCCTTTGGAGCTAATTTCCCCAAAACAGCCCACTTAAAATGTTAAGGGTTCAAAAACCCTAAAATAGTTTTTGTCCCATTTTTCTTGGGTCTGTTTCGGATAGTTTCATGTCCCTTAAAAATCTGGGAACCTTTACAAAGGTACCTTGAGAAGTTATCTACATGTAGGAAAAAGAACGGACACGTTTCGTGTTATAGATTGTGCGTAATGACTATTTTCGTAAAGGACTCCTAAAACTTTACCTTTGAATATCTCACTGTGTATACACTGGAAAATTCCGAAATTATTACAGTAGGTTCATATATGTTAGGAGAGCATACCCTGAAAATTTCAGATTTTTCTGAGCAAAACTCAATTTATTAAAAATGAAGCAATATCCGAGTGTTTTGGGAAATTTAAAAATACTAGATCATTTTCTAAAATTCCAAAAAAAATTGGGGATCCTTGTGGGTTCATATTCTATGAAAATACAGAAGCTGCGAATTTTTGGAATCAGTTTGCTATTTTTCTTAAAAATGATTAAGTTATGAATAAAAAGAAATAAATAGTTAAATGATGTCCTTAATAAGAAAAATGTGATTCTTATGCTTGAATACTCATAATATATCATATCATGACTAACTTAGATTACTTTGGTAATTTATGATTAGAAATATTATTTATGCCCTTTTATGAATATTAAATAAGAGGTTTAATAAAGGGTGACCAATTAAAATAAATTGTTTATTAATCCAATAAATTATTAAAATATTATTATGATATTAATAATATTAGAATATGATATTGATAAGTAAATAAAAATATTAAGATTAAAATTTCTTAAAAATATTATTAAATGGTTAATAATATTTGGTTTAAGCATTGATAAATGATTAAAGTATTATTAAATGATTAATAATGTTAGTAATGGAATAAGATATTATTAAATGATTAATAATATTAGTAAATGAATAAAATATTAGTAAATGGATAAAATATTATTAAATGATTAATAATATTAGTAAATGAATAAAATATTATTAAATGATTAATAATATTAGTAAATGAATAAAATATTAGTAAATGATTAAAAGTATTATTAAATGATTAATAATATTAGTGAATAAATGAATGTATTATTAGGGAACTAATAATACTAAGAGGTGAATTAAATATTATCAAGATTAATAATATTATGTTGTTATTTAATAGTAACATTATCAAGATAGGATAATGTTTATAAGAACTAAATGTAATGTATAATATTTATGTGATTACATAATCTAATGTTATACTATGACTAATTGAAAGATTAACTATAGGTCTCTCAAAGGAAGGTAATTTAATCGCATAGTGGATATAAATTAATTGTGTAGCAGTAATCTCACGATTTGCGCAAGTTTCCTAACTCAAACTCGAGTTATTATTTTCAAAGCATATTAGTGAATAATTATTGATGATTATTTACATCTAAAATGATTATTAAAATTAGCACTTTGTGCAATTGGATTCTGTTTCACTATTATTGAATCGTGAATTAAATTAAAATTTTCATTCATGAACTGTTTATGAGATAGATCTATGCTAATTGTATCAGCTAGATCAAGCATGTTTAAATTTGTTAAATCAAATGTGTTTTAAAAAGTTGTTCTTATTAAATTGATATGATAAGAACTCTTGATTGAAAAAAGGACGAATTTGATTAAGGCATGATATCAATGCCGGATTATTAAGTGTTTATGCATAAATCACAAGGTATGAAAGGCTGATCCCCTTGAATACCAAAATTTATTAAGAGGTCCAATATAAATAACTGAGCACCTTGGCAAATGTTCATGGTTATTTTAAAACCACTCAGTACACGTTATTCAATTATTCAAATATTCAGTTATTGATTATTAATTCATGTTCCTTCACAATCTTATACTATTGTTGAACAGTGAAAGCCAAACTTCTTTCTAGTCATGATATATCTCCCTTGTATAAAACTTGCTAAGCAAATTAGTTGCTTACCCTTGCTATATCATGACATCTATTTCAGCTAAGCCCGAAGGATCCAACACGAAAGACAAGGGCAAGGGCAAGATCCAGGAGTACCTTAGAATGAATGTTAATTTAATTAGTATCTGATGGAAATTCTTATAAACCTTTTATAATATGAATGGTGTGTTTAAAGTTAAGGTTATGAAAACCTTGGGACCATGTTATGGAACTTTATTATAATGAACAATGTATGTTTATTATTCCGTAATAGTTATAGAATGCTTATGATGATGATAGATCGTGAGCACCAAATCTGAGGTTAGAGAACCTGGATTTGGGGGCGTCACAAGTTGGTATCAAAGTCGTAGGTTATAAACATTAGGAATGCGAAACCTAGGTTATAACCTTAGTAGAAAACTCTTACAGAGTATGTTAGGAGATGGATTGTGGAAATTCATCGAGTTTGTGTTGTACTTAATAAAATATTATTTAATTTTATCAATTAATATATTTTATTGTGGTACTGATGTTGTTTTGATTGTTTATTGTGGTCATAGGATAGCTGACGAGAGTCAAGATGACTATTCAAAGGAACTAAAGAATCGAGGGACTCTAATGAGGAGTCCATGGAGCATGATCTGATAGGAGACTTATTGGCGAGGAACGTCGAGCTAGATGTTAGGGCTGAGCGAGTAGAGACGCAGAACCACACCCTCCAGATTTTAGAGCAAAGAAGATAGGGAAGCCGCTACTGTGCACAGTTGAAGTTAAGCCGAAGTTCACGAAGGAGGTTGGAGCAAATGAGCAGCGCCGATTGATTTGTATTAATGTTCGATATAGTCCCACTTTTGTTTCTAATAGGGACTGTTTAGTTGTTGTAAATCCTTATTCCTGGCTGTATGCATAGGATGGTAGTTAAACCCCAACTTTTATTTTGATATAGGGGGTCGATGGTAGTGAATCATCATTTTTTGTCCATTAGAGGATAGTTGGTGGTGGTCAGTTTATGCCTTTAGCATTTATAGAAGTATGCCAGATGTTTAGTCAGTCTGTATTAAAACATTGGTATATGAATATAAATGCATTATTATGATATGTGTTGGAAAATTTAAATAGTAAATTGTCTATTTAATGTTATGTGAATCCAGTAGACTGAATTGGAATTTTTTTTTAAAACAAACTTAACCCACTAATTAGGGAGAAAGACTTCTAAATCTTGATAATTTAAAACTCTTACATAATGATCATCTGATTGTTTGAATACAGTAGTGTATTGCATGCTAAGTACTTATATGATAATAAAACCCGAGTAACGTGTTAGAATGCTTAAGTGTTCACAGAGTGAGAATCAACTCTACGATTTAGGAGTATCTAGTTGATTCATGGAGGTGATCAGTTTCTACACATCATCAAGATACTCTTTTAGAACTGATCATACTTTGTGTGTTATCAATCACTTAGAGCAGGGATTTGTACATACGTACTAACCCACCAACAAAGATTACTTCACATAGAATTAAGTTGGCCTGTGATGCTCTTATAACCTATTTCAGGTTTCCTTCAAGGTGTCATCTTCAACCTAAAACTTGGATGGAGTGAAAGTTTATAGACATCTGAGTTTCCATCCTCAGGGTACTTTCTCTCTTCACCTTTTTAGGTAGAGTATGACTTCTTGACAGAATATTGTTATGGTTCATAAGAAGGTGCATTTATGATGTACATATGTATAATAGAGAGGAACCGTACCTTTTTACTGTCAGTCTCTTAACAGTCATTTATCTTAGATACACTGAGTTTATGCATTGATATGCATAGCTTCACATTTGCTCCTGATAGCTTGTTGCTCTTGTTGTCCTTTAATCAACCAGTCGTGGTCTTGCATATACAGGCTAGGAGAATCTCAGCATCTTTAGTTCTTTGACATCTTTTAGTTCACAAAGTTTGCACCCAGCTGCTGGTTGGCCAGACACATGTTTGAGAGGATCTTCTTTCTTCTCTGGATAAACATTTCTTAGCATGTATGGCCTTTTCATCTTTCAGGCTGGAGGATGCTTGACTCTTTATCGTTGATGTCTCTTGAGCTTTCTCGTCTGGTCTTCAGACTACAAGATTGACTGTAGGCAGGGATTGGTCTTGTTGATGTGGCAATCGAGAACATGGACCAATCTGAGCAGCTTCAGATGTATATACACATTTAACCTCTACACAATATTTCCAACGTGTGAGCTCATCTGCATATAACAAGTTTCTTACTACTAAACTAAGTTTAGAACAATGGTTGTGCCTGGGATCAGACTCAAAGCGATTAGCTTTTGAATATAGTATGAGAACCCGCTTTGATACCAATTGTTAGTTCCCAGTAGGCACAATACATCTAGAAGGGGGGATTGAATAGATCCTTTTCATTTCAAATACTTTTCTCTTTTATTTTGTATTGCTATTAAATTAGCATATGACAAACATAAGAATCTTTTCAAGCACAGCGGAATAAATAAAAGATCCCCTTCATTGATATATTCATAATCATACATATATTGTTCGTAGAGTTAGTTCGGTTGTAAGTAGTTAGAACATACATATCAGTTATAGTACATAATGTAAATGACACATGGGGTTTTAAGTGGTTCAGAAACTCAAGCTCCTAATCCAGTCTTCTGCTTTCAACTAGCAAGATTTCCACTAAAGAAGGGCAGCACCCTGAATCACTAAGATTCCTTCAAGGCCAGCAGCCTTGGGACTTCAGTTCAATAAGAACTCTTCAAGGCCAGTAGCCTTCGAACTCCTCTAGTTCCCTAGGAACTCTTCAAGCCGGCAGGCTTGGAACTTCATTTAGTCCCTTGGGACAAGGACCCCTCAGGCCCTGGGTTCTGAGTTGTTTATTTATTGGAGTTTGTGCTGAGCTGCTAAGATGTCTTGATGCTCTGAACATCTTATGTACTTAGTAGCTTGGCATGATCATCCTCGAAGTGCAGTTGAGTGTTGTATGATGCTCAGCTTCATCAGTTACTCAACCACTTCGGATGACCCTTTGATGACTGCCTTGAAGATCGTTGCTCTTAATACACGATGGCTGCACATGATGGGTTTCTAAGATGACTGTAAGCTCTTCTGTTAGGTACTTAGAAACTTTCTCATGCTTGCCACCATGATGACGTTTGTGATCTCCCTTCTTGATACTTGATGTCTTCTCATGATGGACTTGCTAAGATGACTGTGAGCACTTCTCTATGGTACTTAGAGTCTTCCCATGATGGACACTAAGATGACATAATGCTCTTCTTTCTCTCACCAGTTCAGAAAACTTTTCTTGTATTAGAACTCTCACTTCTACTTCTTCTTTTATATGTCTCTGAGTGTTCTTGGTGGATGGTAGAGTGAGCCTTCGAACTCACTATTTTACATGGTTTAGAACAGTCCACTGTTACTCCAAACTCGGCAATTCCAGCAACCCTCGATCTTTGAAGCTCTAGTAGATTTATACTCCTTCCCAATCCTTTCGTTTGAAAGTAGCCATTGATAGCTATTCAAACAGCTTAACAGATCTCGAGTTGCTTGAGGTATACTGCTGATGTGACAAGTCATACTTTCTCTAACATTACTGTCTACTATTTCACCTACCCATCATAGATGTCACTTTAATGTCTTGGGCATGTCGAAGACTTTATTTCCTCCTTCTGATTTCCCAATCAAATGTTATCCTTTTGCATAAATGCTCTCAATAAGCTTTTGTCCGAATACCATCCTTCAGATTGAACCGTTGTCAATGCTTCAATCTTCGGATGTTCGAACTCTACGATTCTGATGCTTGTCTTCTTGGACCTAATCGTAGTGTCTGGTTGAATGTTGCTCAGACTGGTAGAGTCAACACTACGTTCTCAAAAGAGTGTTGATTGGATCTTTGATGTAGAACACCTCTTCCTTCTATTGTGTAGTGCTTTAACACTCCTGTTTGCTTTGACTGTTCTCAGATACTGATGGCTTGACTTCTTGCTTTGGTCCCCTCTGAATAACAAGACACTTCAGATTTGTCGCGCGTCCAGCTCGCTTTCTCCTTGTGATCTCCCGTTCACTGATCATCAATGGATTGACCCAATGCTTAATCACTTTACCCTTTTTATTCAGAAGCTGTCCATTATCTTTGTATATACTCCATCTGTTCTTTCTTTGTTTGGTAAACACTACGATCTTGGTTGCTTCTAAGATCGTTGTCTTCTGTCTCTGCTTGACAGCTACTGCACTTGTTGACTTTCTTCAGTTAGTTACTGAAGTCTTCTTCTGATCAACTTGTGGAAGTCTTCATCTTGAATGGCTTCACAACTTAATCTCGATGCTCATTGGGTTGGTGCTTAGATCTTCTATTAGTTTGGATTCCATTTGTTGAGTGCTCTCTAGTTCCCTTCAGGTGGGATGTATTATTCCAGTCCCAACCAGAGGCTTTATTCCTTTGGATATTCTGGGAGTGCTCATTAGTTTAGAATCGTATTTACTCTACAATTCTACCTATGCATTGTGAGCACATCTGTTGAGGTCGTAGTTCTGCACTCTACAATTCAGCTTCGGTTGTGCAGACACTACGATTCCTAGATCAGATCTTGACACTTTACGATTCCTAGATCAGATCTGATCCTACTCGACTACGATCTCTGCATGTAATCAATAGACTCTACGACCCAGAGTTTAGTTTACGATCCTTGACCTGACTTCGTCATCCGTAGACTCTACAACTTTGAGTGTAGTCTACGTTTCTGACTTGGCTTCAGCAGATGTTCTATTTACCAGAAAGTGGCGAGTATCTCTACGATTCTGAACATGACTTCCTCAGCAGACTTCGGTCCTGAGGAAGTTCTACTCGACACACTACGATCATTCCTCTTCTCTCCTATCAGTCTACGAACTCCGAGATCTACTATCTTGCAGATTACGATTCTACCACGACAGCTCTCGAGTTCTCCTTGACTCTCCTGGCAGACTAAGATTTCTAGTGCAGTGCTCGACGATCAGACAAGCCTATCTATTACATCATAAGATCAACCTAACACGCTAAATCTTTCAATATTTATAGTCCTTGTACATCATTTCTTTTTAAGGACTTAACAAAGTTGTTTTGCATATGTAGGATCAACCTAACATACTTGATCAATTCATTCTATGTCCTTGTACACATGTTTTTATTATCTATTAAAGGACTTTACAGCTTTTCTTAATGCAAGCATACTTGCATATTCATTCATATATATCATAATCAAATCATATATAAATAGGAATATCATTCACATATTTATTCCTGACAATTTCCTATCCGAATCACGATCGGCTTCCATTAATCTTATTACTATTCGCTACGTCTTTCTTGATAACATTCATTATTCTTTCTTAATGTTGAAACCATACGTTTCGCTGTATGCTATGACAGATCATTTAACGTAACTGCGTTGCGTTCATAGCGTCTATTCACTTCAAACTTATCTCTCATTACCACAATATAACATCAAAATGTTATTCAATACCCTCATCACTCAACGTCTAAGGAATAACAATGATAGCAATCCCCCACATTCGTTTATCGCGACTACGGTCCCCAAATATCGATTCCTTAACCCGCGTCTACATTCTTTGTCTTTTAATCTCGCTTAATCTTTCTGTTCAATCTTTACTAAATGTTTAAATTACTTGATTAAGTGTTACATTAGTTGAACATTATGTTCTTTATCTTCCCTTACGTTTCCCCCAAGAGTTGAGCAGTTAAAGGCTCTTCTCTAGCTTTTTCTTCACATCGACGCAGCGACGCCACTACCTTCTCTATCTCTCGTCTTTGCGCCATGAGACTCCAAATGTCGACCTTGAAGATTAAGATCGCATGGCTCTACTTCATAGCATGGTCAAGGCGCCAGTGGCGCCAAGCCCTAACCCTTGAAAAATTTTCTAAGTGTTAAATCCAATTTGAGACGCTTACTTCCCGATCTCATAACTCCTTCATTATAAATCGAAAGGAGGTTGTTCCAAAGCCATTCTCTTACTTATCTTACGTACTTCAATACCCCTTGGACAGAACTTTGTTTTGAATCTGTTAACGTGCCATTCATGGACTCAAGAATGATGAGTTCTGAGTTCGGATGACCGAATTACGGACGAACAAACGAACAGTGTTAAAAGCAAAAAAATGAACAAAGGGTGAAGATCAAGCTAATCGAATGGTATTTTAACAGATTTAGAATGATGTTCTGTCTGAGGGGTATCGAAGTACGTAAGAAAAGGAAGAGAATGGCTTTTGAACGACCTCGTTCTAAGTTATAATGAAGGAGTTATGAGATCGGGAAGTAAGCATCTCAAATTGGATTTAACACTTAGAAAATTTTCTAGGGTTAGGGCTTGGCGCCGCGGCGCCAGTCATGCCTTGTAATGTGGCACTGCAGCGCCAAATCGGGGAGTCGGGTAGTGCCAACTAGCACTGCGGCTCGAGGGATAAAGAAGGAACCGGCGCCGCGGCGCCGGTGCGGGGCAAGGTCCAATAATGAGATTTTAAGTGCTCAATTACTGGGGGGATGTGCAAGAAAGAAATATGAACATATAGTTCACCTAAAATAACACTTAAGAAAATGACTTAAACCTTTATTAAAGGTTGAATGTAAAGATTAAGCGAGATTAAATGACAAAGAGTATAATCACGGGTTACGTAACCGTTGTCTGGGGACCGTAGTCGGGATGAACGAACGTGAGGGATTGCTATTGTTGTGATTCCTTAGACATTGAGTGACGAGGGTAATGAATAACATTTCGATGTTATGTCATGATAATGAGAGATAAGTGTGAAGCATATAGACGTTGTGAACGCAACGTTGTTGCGATGAACGATCGGTCTTAGCATACAACGATTGGTATGGCTTCGACACTAAGAATGAGTAATGAATATGGGGTTAATGTAATGGATAACAAAAGTATTGAATAAGAGATGAATTATCAAGAAAGTAATAAAAAAAGTAATAAGATTAATGAAAGTCAAATGTGAGTCGATAAGGAATGAATCCTGAGGTATGGCATTTAGTTGCAAGAAAGCCGTAAAGAATAAGAAATTGACTTAATGAACATTCTAGTTAATGGTTCAGATAAGTTAAGAGAAGTTAGGTTGTGGTACAATCGTAACCTTTGATGGTTGACATATATGGAGTCAAGGCTAAACAATTCCTTCAAAGAGCGAAGGTATATACGGCCTTGGCAACCGATCTAACTCACTGTGATGGCAGTGTAGATGAGACAGGAACTTGTTTGTTGGTTGTTTGTAGGAAACCGCTCAGAGTACCATATGGACTACTAGCAGAGAAGCGATGTGTGCTGAGTCCTAAAGAAGTTATAAGAAGAAGATAAGAATATAAATCATTTAAGATGATGAATATATGAGTTAGACATCTTCGTATGTCACAAAGCCGTAAACTGGTAAAGGAAGATAGTCGTGTAAACTTATATTGCAAGAACGCGAACTCTAAGAAGTAAAGTTAAGTAAACCAATGTGTAAGTTCAATATATGACTAATTGGTGTTTATATTTTCTCCTTATGTGTTATATAGGAATTGAAATGAGCGATTCGGCAAAATAAAGCTATAGTTGTCTTGTAAGGAAAGTTTCCTAACTTCATTCATATTACATGAATGCTAGTTTCTTAAACTTCTCAGATGTTGTACTTGAGAATTCTGTGTATGTGCGAATGTGCGATATTTGTATAATGTGGTAGAACGTATGAGGCCTTGAGCCACAATTTGAACACTTCGGTGTTTCTATAATATGCCTTGCTCGTGATTGAGTGCTTGAATATAAGTATGTTCGCTTAAACATGAACCATTATTGTTAAGTCTGTATTAATGATTCTAGGCGAGAAGGGATATGTATGAAAAAGGTAGAAGAATGAAAGTATTTCAAAGTGAAAATGACTGATGTTTTAAGATGATAGGAATCGAGACTATTCCTATTATTCAAGCTGCTTTATAACCTTTGTTCGGTTATAGAAGTTCTAAAGAAATGTTTTATTTTTGAAGTTGTTTGTTCAACTGTTATGACTTGCTGTGCAATTGAATGCTCACACTTGCTTTAAATGAAAAACAATTTTAAGCTAACAAGGTTAGAAGAACTTAAAGATCCTGTAAAGATCAAGCTGACGGTATCCAGATGAAGTACCATTCAGAAGGTGAATGAGCGAGAAGATCAAGTGAAGACTTGTAATATAAAAAGATGATAGGAATCGAGACTATTCCTATTATTCAAGCTGCTTCATAACCTTTGTTCGGTTATAGAAGTTCTAAAGAAATGTTTTAATTCTGAAGTTGTTTGTTCAACTGTTATAACTTGCTGGGCAATTGAATGCTCACACTTGCTTTAAATGAAAAATAATTTTCAGCGAACAAGGTTAGAAGAACTTAAAGATCCTATAAAGATCAAGCTGACGGTATCTAGATGGAGTACCATTCAAAAGGTGAATGAGCGAGAAGATCCAGTGAAGACTTGTAATGAAAAAAGATGATATTGAATTATAGACTAATTTAATGAACTGTTATGTATCCTTGGTGGCGGATAAAAGTCACTCTTGTAAGATGAAATGAATAATGTAATTACCATTATTTGTAATGAAAAAGGTTATAAGGTTTCCAGAACCTGGGATTTGAGAGTGTATGTCATTATATTTCAGTATATAATGATGTATGTTGGATGAATGATGTATTCGTGACGTACAGAATCCGAGTGTGAAGATAGACCGGATTTTGGGTCGTTACAAGTTGGTATCAGAGCTGATGGGTTATAAACCTTAGGTAGGAGTACCTAAGACTATAATCGTAGAGAGAAGGATAAGAAGATCACCACGTGATCATAGTGATTCGTAGTAACAGATTAGTTGTTAAACAATGAATGATTTATAACTAATGATATGAAAAAAGGTACTATGAAGTAGTACGAGAAGAAGAACTTAGATTGAGTTGTGAAGGATAGTATATGAATTAAAGAAAATTTTTATTAAGTATAGAGAGATTTAGAAGTTGTAAAATTTCAATTGAGGACTCATGTGATAGCTGAGTTGTATGAACCTTTGTTATGGGCAGAGGTTTGTGCTTGGTGTAACAACTGTTTAGCTTATTACAGTGATAATCATTGGGATTGGTCGCGTTATCAAGATGTACATGACGAGAAGGTGAATCTTTTCTCATGTATATAATTGATAGGTAGAGAACGATAAGGTATTTGCAAGTTCTTGAAACTCATATTTATGGTAAGTTCGTGACTCATAATAATATGGTATGTTTTCGAACGTCTCGGCGAATGGAAGCCAATGGTTTGTCTGGATAGTTCTTAAACTCATATTATTGTGGAAAGTTCCAAACTCATAATGTGTGGTAAGTTGATGGACTGTACTAAGATATAGGAATGTTTAGATTAAAAATGAGTTGTTTTCAGTAGGCTTAGTATTGAAGGCGCTAGAGAAGATTAAGTATTATCATAGTAAGACAATGAAGGCAGAGGGAGAATAGGATATTCCAAGTTATCTAGCTATGCTAGATTTCGAACTTTATTGAAATCGTGCATATATGTATATTTTTAAAAGGAAAGAATTGGTTCAAATTTTGGAACCAACAAATTTTTAAAAGATCTATTCTTGGTATGTCTATGCTAATTACTTCGGCTAGACAGAAATTGATTTAAAAATATCAAAACGAATTTTGTATCATCCGCAAGGATTGTAAAAGGATGGAGTTACTAATACAATTGAACCTGGTGTTGGATGTGAACTTAGGATCAACAACCAGCTATGGTATGATGTACAATGACGAAGTCACAAACTGACGAAGTCCTCAATGTACTGTGAAAAGTACGGTATCATGACGTCATAAACCATTTTGATTTATTGTGAAAATAATTTAAAGAAGTAGTCGATGTCAATTGAATTGACTAGACGAAAGTTTCACGTTGATATCCAATTTATTGGTATGGTCTAAGCTACTTGATTCGGCTAGACAAATAGTATATAAACTAATGATTAAGTCTGAGGAGAACATAGAAGAGGTAGTTTACTTTCTTGGTGATTGTAAACTGACCGTTAAAGAAGGGCTTACGGCGAAATGCTATTTAACCTAGTAGGAGTTCATGGTCGATTTGACCCCTCAGCAAAATTATGAAACATTTTCAAAGGAAATTTTATATTCCTCGTTATTCCTTCTACTTCATGATTCTTGAAAGGTTATGGGGGTTAGGAATGAGGGAAAGATAAGAACTCCGTTGAAGTGAAGTTGAGAAGAAAGGTAGGCTAAAGTTTCAAGGACGAAATTTTGTGAAGAAGGGGTCCAATGTGATGACCCGGGTAAGGGTGTGGTTTTAAGAAATTTCGAGGACGGAATTTTTATAAGGGTGGAAGAGTGTGACGACCTGGAAATTCGGGTTGTCCAAAATTTAAGTTTAAAGAATTAGTTATTAATAAAATGAATTTTATTAATACTATTATGTGCTATGTGTTTGTTAATCGTTCTCTAACCTAGGATAATTATAAATTGGGAGGATTCTAGCTACGAGCTAGACTGAACGAATAAGAATTCTCAAGACTGAAATAAAAAAATTTCGGGAACAAAATATTTTCGGGGAAAAAGATGAAATAGGATCTATCCACCCGACGAAACCCTAAGGGTTAGGGTTTAAAAAACCTAGGCCGTTCCGAGAGTTCGGTATGTCAAAATGACATTCCGTCGAAAGATTTGACGATAATATGTTTTGAAAAGTTAAGTAAGCCGATAAAAGTTTTTCTCGAAAAGCGTGCAGAAATCGAACAAAATAAAAACGACAAAAAGTATTGCTATGTACTTTTAACTCGTTTAGCTCCGTTAGGGTAAAACGTGAAGGAAAAAGCTTCACGTCGAAAAGTGTTTTTCAGTTTTTCGAAGATCCGAAGAATACGTAAAAATTAGTTGGTAAAGGAAAAATGAAATATCTAAAAATATTTGGATTCCGAGAATTGCATTTTTCAAACTGTCGATGAAACCCAAAAAGTTTCGTGAATAGTAAGGAGGCTTAATGAGGAGGTGGGAATAGTAAGGAGGTTAAAGGGGGCGAAATGACTAAACTCCCCTAACTTTGGTTTTCTATAAATAGGAAGCTCATTTCTTTGTTTTGAGATTTTGAAAATCCTAAGGCTCTTGAGAGAGAGAGAGAGAGAGAGTTCAGATGGGAGGAGAAGGAAGAGGAAAAGATAGCCCGTGTACAAACTTTGTCCGACGGGAGAAGATTAAAGAAGAACGGTAATCCGAAACCTAGTCTCTTATAATTTTTCTTTAAGTTTCGATGTTTAAAAACATAACTTAATGAAGATAAGAAGTAAATAAGGTGAGAGACGAGTTCATATGGTTGAAATCATAAAAAAAATGAAGAAATAAGAATTTAAAGTTTAGTAAATAAATTTCTTAAGGAAGTATAAGATTCGTAATGAATTAGAACGATCTGAGTGGATTATCTGAATAAGTAGGTAAAATAAGTATGGAATGATGTTCTATAACATCAAATTCCAATAAAAAGTGAAATCATAATCCAAAATATCGATTAAAATGAAGAACGAACAAAGAACATGAAGAACGTTGTTGATGGACAAATTTAAAACCATCGTAGGATAATTGTTGTTGATGGACAAGTTTAAAACCATCGCATATAAGTTATGTGTATTGCTTGGTTAGGAACGGTAGAAACGTTCATGAAGAACGGATTAAAACTTAGCTATAATGAAGTTATGGCAAAAATTTCATAAAAGACAAATGAGAACTAGAAAGTTAGTAAATGAACCTGAGTGGGTAGGGTTTCATAAGAAAGTATTAGAACATAGAAAACGTGAGTCATGGACTCAAGAACGAACGAGTTCCGAGTTCGGATGACCGAATTACGGAAGAAAAAACGAAGAGCGTTAAAAATATAAAAAATGAACAAAGGGTGAAGATCAAGCCAATCAAATGGCATGTTAACATATTCAGAAGGAATTTCTATCCAAGGGGTATTGAAGTACATATAAAAAGGAAGTGAATGGCTTTGGAACGACCTCGTTCTGAGTTATAACGAAGGAGTTATGAGATCGGAAAGTAAGCGTCTCAAATTGGATTTAACACTTAAAAAAATTTCTAGGTTTAGGGCTTGGCGCATGGCTGATCATACTATGCCAATGTGGCATCTTCATGGCGCTGCATGCCAAACCGGGGAGTCGGTAGCACTTGCTAACTAGCCATGACTCGAGGATAAAGAAGGAACCGTGACGCTCGCGGTGCTTGTGTGAAATGAGGTCCAATAATGAGATTTTAAGTGCTCAATTACTGGGGGATGTGCAAAAAAGAAATATGAACATATAGTTCACCTAAAATAACACTTAAGCAAATGACTTAAACATTTATTAAAGGTTGAATGTAAACATTAAGCGAGATTAAATGACAAAGAGTATAATCACGGGTTACGTAACCGATGTCTAGGGACCGTAGTCGGGATGAACGAACGTGAGGGATTGCTATTGTTGTGATTCCTTAGACTTTGAGTGACGAGGGTAATGAATAATATTTCGATGTAATGTCATGATAATGAGAGATAAGTGTGAAGCGTATAGACGCTGTGAACGCAACATTGTTGTGATGAACGATCGGTCTTAGCATACAACGATTGGTATGGCTTCGACCCTAAGAACGAGTAATGAACATGGGGTTAATGCAATGGATAACAAAAGTATTGAATAAGAGATGAATTATCAAGAAAGTCATAACAAAAAGTAATAAGATTAATGAAAGTCAAATGTGAGTCGATAAGGAATGAATCCTGAGGTATGGCATTTAGTTGCCAGAAAGCCGTAAAGAATAAGAAATTGACTTAATGAACGTTCTAGTTAATGGTTCAGATAAGTTAAGAGAAGTTAGGTTGTGGTACAATCGTAACCTTTGATGGTTGACATATGGGAGCTGGGCTAAACAATTCCTTCAAAGAGCGAAGGTATATACGAAACTGGCAACCGATCTAACTCACTGTGATGGCAGTGTAGATGAGACAGGAACTTGTTTGATGGTTGTTTGTAGGAAACCACTCAGAGTACCATATAGACTACTAGCAGAGAAGCGATGTGTGCTGAGTCCTAAAGAAGTTATAAGAAGAAGATAAGAATATAAATCATTCAAGATGGTGAATGTATGAGTAAGACATCTTCGTATGTCACAAAGCCGTAAACTGGTAAAGGAAGATAGTCGTGTAAACTTATATTGCAAGAACGCGAACTCTAAGAAGTAAAGTTAAGTAAACCAATGCGTAAGTTCAATATATGACTAATTGGTGTTTATATTTTCTCCTTATGTGTTATATAGGAATTGAAATGAGCAGTTCAGCGTAAGCTATAGTTGTGCGTAAGGAAAGTTTCCTAACTTCATTCATATTACATGAATGCTAGTTTCTTAAACTTCTCAGATGTTGTACTTGAGAATTCTGTGTATGTGTGAATGTGCGATATTTGTATAATGTGGTAGAACGTATGAGGCCTTGAGCCACAATTTGAACACTTCGGTGTTTCTATAATATGCCTTGTTCTGTGATTGAGCTGTTCAATATAAGTATGTTCTGTTTATACATGAACCATTATTGTTAAGTCTGTGTTAATGATTCTAGGCAGATAGGATATGTATGAAAAAGGTAGAAGAATGAAAGTATTTCAAAGTGAAAATGACTGATGTTTTAAGATGATAGGAATCGAGACTATTCCTATTATTCAAGCTGCTTCATAACCTTTGTTCGGTTATAGAAGTTCTAAAGAAATGTTTTAATTCTGAAGTTGTTTGTTCAACTGTTATGACTTGCTGGGCAATTGAATGCTCACACTTGCTTTAAATGAAAAACAATTTTCATCTAACAAGGTTAGAAGAACTTAAAGATCCTGTAAAGATCAAGCTGACGGTATCCAGATGAAGTACCATTTAGAAGGTGAATGAGCGAGAAGATCAGGTGAAGACTTGTAATGTAAAAAGATGATAGGAATCGAGACTATTCCTATTATTCAAGCTGTTTTATAACCTTTGTTCGGTTATAGAAGTTATAAAGAAATGTTTTAATTCTGAAGTTGTTTGTTCGACTGTTATGACTTGCTAGGAAATTGAATGCTCACACTTGCTTTAAATGAAAAATAATTTTCAGCGAACAAGGTTAAAAGAACTTAAAGATCTTATAAAGATCAAGTTGACGGTATCCAGATGAAGTACCATTCAGAAGGTGAATGAGTGAGAAGATCCAGTGAAGACTTGTAATATAAAAAGATGATATTGAATTATAGACTAATTTAATGAACTGTTATGTATCCTTGGTGGCGAATAAAAGTCACTCTTGTAAGATGAAATGAATAATGTAATTACCATTATTTGTAATGAAAAAGGTTATACGGTTTCTAGAACCTGGGATTTGAGAGTGTATGTCATTATATTTTAGTATATAATGATGTATGTTGGATGAATGATGTATTCGTGACGTATGGAATCCGGGTGTGAAGATAGACCCAATTTTGGGTCGTTACAAGTTGGTATCAGAGCTGATGGGTTATAAACCTTAGGTAGGAGTACCTAAGACTATAATCGTAGAGAGAAGGATAAGAAGATCACCACGTGATCATAGTGATTCGTAGTAATAGATTACTTGTTAAACGATGAATGATTTATAGCTAATGCTATGAAAAAAGGGTACTATGAAGTAGTACGGGAAGAAGAACTTAGATTGAGTTGTGAAGGATAGTATATGAATTAAATAAATTTTGTATTAAGTATAGAGAGATTTAGAAGTTGTAAAATTTCAATTGAGGACTCATGTGATAGCTGAGTTGTATGAACCTTTGTTATGGGCAGAGGTTTTTGCTTGGTGTAATAACTGCTTAGCTTATTACAGTGTTAATCATTGGGATTGGTCGCGTTATCAAGATGTACATGACGAGAAGATGAATCTTTTCTCATGTATATAATTGATAGGTAGAGAACGATAAGGTATTTGCAAGTTCTTGAAACTCATATTTATGGTAAGTTCGTGACTCATAATAATATGGTATATTTTCGAACGTCTCGGTGAATGGACGCCTATGGTTTGTCTGGATAGTTCTTAAACTCATATTATTGTGGAAAGTTCCTAAACTCATAATGTGTGATAAGTTGACGGACTGTACTAAGATATAGGAATGTTTATACTGAAAATGAGTTGTTTTTAGTAGGCTTAGTATTGAAGGCGCTAGAGAAGATTAAGTATTATCATAGTAAGACAATGAAGGCAGAGGGAGAATAGGATATTCCAAGTTATCTAGCTATGCTAGATTTCGAACTTTATTGAAATCGTGCATATATGTACATTTTTTAAAGAAAAGAATTGGTTCAACTTTTGGAACCAATAAATTTTTAAAAGAACTATTCTTGGTATGTCTATGCTAATTGCTTTGGCTAGACAGAAATTGATTTAAAAATATCAAAATGAATTTTGTATCATCCACAAGGATTGTAAAAGGATGGAGTTACTAATACAATTGAACCTGGTGTTGGATGTGATCTTAGGATCAACAACCAGCTATGGTATGATGTACAATGACGAAGTCACAAACTGACGAAGTCCTTAACGTACTGTGAAAAGTACGGTATCATGACGTCATAAACCATTTTGATTTATTGTGAAAATAATTTAAAGAAGTAGTCGATGTCAATTGAGTTGACTAGACGAATGTTTCACGTTGATATCCAATTTATTGGTATGGTCTAAGCTACTTGATTCGGCTAGACAAATAGTATATAAACTAATGATTAAGTCTGAGGAGAACATAGAAGAGGTAGTTTACTTTCTTGGTGATTGTAAACTGACCGTTAAAGAAGGGCTTACGGCGAAATGCTATTTAACCTAGTAGGAGTTCATGGTCGATTTGACCCCTCAGCAAAATTATGAAACATTTTCAAAGGAAATTTTATATTCCTCGTTATTCCTTCTACTTCATGATTCTTGAAAGGTTATGGGGGTTAGGAATGAGGGAAAGATAAGAACTCCGTTGAAGTGAAGTTGAGAAGAAAGGTAGGCTAAAGTTTTAAGGACGAAATTTTATGAAGAAGGGGTCAATGTGATGACCCGGGTAAGGGTGTGGTTTTAAGAAATTCCGAGGATAGAATTTTTATAAGGGTGGAAGAGTGTGACGACCTGGAAATTCGGGTTGTCCAAAATTTAAGTTTAAAGAATTAGGTATTAATAAAATGAATTTTATTAATACTATTATGTGCTATGTGTTTGTGAATCGTTCTCTAACCTAGGATAATTATAAATTGGGAGGATTCTAGCTACGAGCTAGACTGAACGAATAAGAATTCTCAAGACTAAAATAAAAAATTTTCGGGAACAAAATATTTTTGGGGAAAAAGATGAAATAAGCACTATTCACCCGACGAAACCCTAAGGGTTAGGGTTTGAATAACCTAGGCCGTTCTGAGAGTTCGGTATGTCAAAATGACATTCTGTCGAAAGATTTGACGATAATATGTTGTGAAAAGTTAAGTAAGTCGATAAAAGTTTTTCTCGAAAAGCATGCAGAAATGGGACAAAATAAAAATGACAAAAAGTACTGCTATATACTTTTAACTTGTTTAGCTCCGTTAGGGTAAAACGTGAAGGAAAATGCTTTATGTCGAAAAGTGTTTTTCAGTTTTTCGAAGATCCGAAGAATACGTAAAAATTAGTCGGTAATGGAAAAACGAAATATCTAAAAATATTTGGATTCCGAGAATTGCATTTTTTGAACTGTCGGACGAAACCCAAAAAGTTTCGTGAATAGTAAGGAGGTCTAATGAGGAGGTGGGAATAGTAAGGAGGTTAAAGGGGGAAAAATGACTAAACTACCCCTAACTTTGGTTTTCTATAAATAGGAAGCTCATTTCTTTGTTTTGAGATTTTGAAAATCCTAAGGCACTTGAGAGAGAGAGAGAGAGAGAGAGAGAGAGGGAGGAGAAGGAAGAGGAAAGGTTAGCCCGTGTAAAAACTTTGTCCGACGGGAGAAGATTAAAGGAGAACGGTAATCCGAAACCTAGTCTCTTGTAATTTTTCTTTAAGTTTCGATGTTTAAAAACATAACTTAATGAAGATAAGAAGTAGATAAGGTGAGAGATGAGTTCATATGGTTGAAATCATAAGAAAATGAAGAAATAAGAATTTAAAGTTTAGTAAATAAATTTCTTAAGGAAGTATAAGATTCGTAATGAATTAGAACGATCTGAGTGGATTATCTGAATAAGTAGGTAAAATAAGTATGGAATGATGTTCTATAACATCAAATTCCAATAAAAAGTGAAATCATAATCCAAAATATCGATTAAAATGAAGAACGAACGAAGAACACGAAGAACATGAAAAACATAGTTGATGGACAAATTTAAAACCATCGTAGGATAATTGTTGTTGATGGACAAGTTTAAAACCATAGCATATAAGTTATATGTGTATTTCTTGGTTAGGAACGGTAGAAACGTTCATGAAGAACGGATTAAAACTTAGCTATAACGAAGTTATGGCGAAAATTTCATAAAAGACAAATGAGAATTAGAAAGTTAGTAAATGAACCCGAGTGGGTAGGGTTTCATAAGAAAGTATTAGAACATAGAAAACATGAGTCATGGACTCAAGAACAAACGAGTTCTGAGTTCGTATGACTGAATTACGGACGAACAAACGAAGAGCGTTAAAAACGTAAAAAATGAACAAAGGGTGAAGATCAAGCCAATCAAATGGCATGTTAACATATTTAGAAGGAATTTCTATCCAAGGGGTATTGAAGTACATAAGAAAAGGAAGTGAATGGCTTTGGAACGACCTCGTTCTGAGTTATAACGAAGGAGTTATGAGATTGGGAAGTAAGCGTCTCAAATTGGATTTCACACTTAAAAAATTTTCTAGGGTTAGGGATTGGCGCGCAGCGCTGATCATGCTTAGATGTAATGTGGTATGTAGCACCGGACCAGGAGTCGGTACTACCAACTGCATGACTACCGAGGATAAAAAAGAAAAGCGTGGCCATGGCCCGGTGCGAAGCAAGGTCCAATAATGAGATTTTAAGTGCTCAATTACTGGGGGATGTGCAAAAAAGAAATATGAACATATAGTTCACCTAAAATAACACTTAAGCAAATGACTTAAACCTTTATTAAAGGTTGAACGTAAAGATTAAGCGAGATTAAATGACAAAGAGTATAATCACGGGTTACGTAACCGATGTCGGGATAAACGAACGTGAGGGATTGCTATGGTTCTGATTCCTTAGACGTTGAGTGACGAGGGTAATGAATAACATTTCGATGTTATGTCATGATAATGAGAGATAAGTGTGAAGCGTATAGACGCTGTGAACGCAACGTTGTTGCGATGAACGATCGATCTTAGCATACAACGATTGGTATGGCTTTGACACTAATAACGTGTAATGAACATGGGGTTCATGTAATGGATAACGAAAGTATTAAATAAGAGATGAATTATCAAGAAAGCCGTAACAAACGGTAATAAGATTAATGAAAGTCGAATGTGAGTCGATAAGGAATGAATCCTGAGGTATGGCATTTAGTTGCCAGAAAGTCGTAAACAATAAGAAATTGACTTAATGAACGTTATAGGTAATGGTTCAAATAAGTTAAGAGAATTCAGGTTGTGGTACAATCGTAACCTTTGATGGTTGACATATGGGAGCTGGGCTAAACAATTCCATCAGAGAGCGAAGGTATATACGAAATTGGCAACCGATCTAACTTACTGTGATGGCAGTGTAGATGAGACGGGAACTTGTTTATTGGTTGTTTGTGGGAAACCACTCAGAGTACCATATGGACTACTAGTAGAGAAACGATGTGTGCTGAGTCTTAGGGAAGTTATAAGAAGAAGATAAGAATATAAATCATCCAAGATGATGAACGTATGAGTAAGACATCTCCGTATGTCACAAAGCCGTAAACTGGTAAATGAAGATAGTCGCGTAAACTTATATTTCAAGAACGCAAACTCTAAGAAGTAAAGTTAAGTAAACCAATGCATAAGTTCAATATATGACTATTAGGTGTCTATGTTTTCTCCTTATGTGTTATATAGGAATTGAAATGAGCAGTTCAGCGTAAGCTGTAGCTGTGCGTAAGGCAAGTTTCCTAACTTCATTCATATTAAATGAATGCTAGCTTCTTAAACTTCTCAGATGTTGTACTTGAGAATTTCTATCTATGTGCGAATGTGCGATATTTGTACAATGTGGTAGAACGTATGAGGTCTTGAGCCACAATTTGAACACTTCGGTGTTTCTATGATATGCATTGTTCTGTGATTGAGCTGTTCAATGCAAGTATGTTCTGTTTATACATGAACCGTTATTGTTAAGTCTGTGCTAATGATTCTAGCCAGATAGGATGTGTATGAAAAAGGTAGAATAATGAAAGTATTTCAAAGTGAAAATGATTCATTGTTTTAAGATGATAGGAATCGAGACTATTCCTATTATTCAAGTTCATTTCATAACCTTTGTTCGGTTATAGAAGTTCTAAAGAAATGTTTTAATTACGAAGTTGTTTGTTCAATTGTTATGACTTCTTGAAGCGATTGAATGCTCACACTTACTTTAAATGAAAAACAATTTTCAAATGACAAGGTTAGAAGAACTTAAAGATCCCGTAAAGATCAAGCTGACGATATCCAGATGAAGTACCATTCAGAAGGTGAATGAGCTCGAAGATCAAGTAAAGACTTGTAATGTAAAAAGATGAAATTAAATTATAGACTAGTTTAATGAACTGTTATGTATCCTTGGTGGCGAATAAAAGTCACTCTTGTAAGATGAAATGAATAATGTAATTACCATTATTTGTAATGAAAAAGGTTATAAGGTTTCCAGAACCTAGGATTTGTGAGTGTATTTCATTATATTTCAGTATATAATGATGTATGTTGGATGAATGATGTACTCGTGACGTAAGAAATCCGGGTGTAAAGATAGACCGGATTTCAGGTTGTTACACCATATCCTCGTCCACATCGAACACCATATCGAGATATGACACCGATCCCACTAGTAGTTAGCTTCCCCCTTCATCTTGTAGGTCGTAAAAGAGGTCTTTTACGCCTCAGCTACGTTTGTAATAACAAACGCCTTCTCTATTTCCTTGACCCATGTCTGGGCCTCTATTGGGTCTGTTGTTCCCTTAAATTCTGGTGGACCTACACTCTTAAATTCTTTAAAGGTAGTCGTTCGGGCTACCCTAAGTCCTGCGAGTGCTCTACCCCCAGCTTGGTTAAATACAACCGTTAATAAATTAACGAACTTTTGCATTGGGTTATTAGGACCCCCCTCGTTATCATTATGCGATTCCGCCTCTTAGTTACGTTGTCTTCTTCTTGGCGGCATTTTAGATTAAATAAATAAAGTTCCATTATTACTTATTTGCTTACTTCGTTATTAGTCGTCAATTAACTGAACGATAACTCATACACAACAAAGCAATTTAAAATAAAAACTTCTTTTTTATTAAAATGCTTCTTTATAGATTAGAACTATTTACAAGTTGTTTTCCATAGCCCAAATGCTATTACATATATATCCCGCGATTGACTTCCACAAAAATTGGGATTTACAAAAGACTACCCTTTAATTATACAAAAGAGAGTTTTACGTCACTACACAAAAGTATGTACCATACTAACTCCTAATACTGCCTAACAACATTTTCATGCTTCTCGTTCGCTAGAATCGACACAATATCTTGACTTATAGTATGTCGAGTCTGTCCCGACTCAATAGAATAACAAGCTATCTTAAGCTTGAAATCTTCATGCGCACTGTCATTTATATATAACATTCGTGCTATTTTCTGGTCTTTTCAGCCCGTTTCTTACGAAATTCTACGACCTCGTTCTTATAGTCCCTAGCCTTGTCAGTCATGAGCTCTTTCTCATCATGCACTATCTCATAGTCTAACTCTGCAGACTCCTTCGCACCGTAGAGATCACTGATCTCTTCCTTCTAGTGCTGTACAATATTGTGTAGTTGCACGTTACGGTCAAGCACTGAGAGGCACATCGCCCTCATAGTCGCTGTAGGTGTAGACTCTAGGGTAGGCATCACCGTATTAATCGATGTCACCTCCATGTCATCCTCCATATCTATCATAATATTCAGATATGATGTTATTCGCATGGTCTCCTCAGAATAATCCTCTTCCAAGTAATATTCCTCGGGTTCTGACTCTTCTAGAATCACTACAGGTATGTCTGCTATAGGCACATGTACTGTCTCAACTCTATTCACAGACTCCTCGCTGACCACATGTATATCCCTATACATCATGCTATCGACCGACATCTACAATAACACATAACAAATTGATTAGTACATAATACACAATAATATAAGCACAAATCACATTTAATTCATTTAGGGTTACTTTCCATCTTTTAAATCTTTCGGTACTGAGTTTCCTCAATACCTTATTAACTCATTTGACTCGAGTTAACTTTCTTCGGATTCTTCCTTTCCTAACGAGGTTATTAGCCTAAGGTTCTTCCCCCCTTAAGTTTTATAACCTAATGCTTTGATTCCAACCTGTGATGCCCCCAAATCTGGGTATCTCCCAACCCGACAGATGGTGCTCCACGATACTACAATCTATACAATCATTCCATTGAGATAACAAAAAAATGAGTGTAATTACTATTTTTCTATTACATTTGTAATAAATCCTTTCCCAGGTTCATAACCGAATACATTCGTTGTTCTTCATAAGTATATTACATACAAATACATTAATCTATTACATGATGATTAATTATCCATCTTAGCCTTGCCTTTATCTCTCTTAGAACTCTCAGTTCGTTCGGCTTTAGCTGCAAACATATGGTTCAAGCAAGAATGAGCATAACTAGCTCAGCAATTCTTAACAAAGAATCATATGAATATCACATTAACAATTACATGCTTTATTTCAATATTTGAACAATTAACTACGAAGCACTATGAAACATTTGACTAGTACTTCTCATAAGAACCATTCCAGAATATATATATAATAACTTAGGAATGATGAACCGGTCAATAGACCATGAACATACTCTTTTCGTTTTCATACTTGAAAAGGATATCCGACACTAAGGTCATCCACCCGTCTTTACTTACGATCACTTCTAGGTGATCAGCCTATTGTACTCTATGTTATCAACACTCTTAAGTTAAACGTATTTACGCTTAACAATTTGGCAACCTCGCGTGCCCATCGAATAATCGATAAAAAATACTTTTGTTTGTACATAGACAAACTTACCTTCTCATCCATACCAAATACATGGCATAGGATAGCGTTAACAGTTCTACATCTAAAGACTTGTGAACAAATCAATCAACTCTTTAGTATTAGTCTAGCCGAGTTAAAACAGGCATCGACTCTTTCTTTAAAACCATTCATGCATTGTATAACATGCATCACATAAAACTTGGCTAACACGAAGGTTAGAAAAGCGTTTAAGAAAGACTTTCCTTTAAGCCTCTTCGAATATATATTTCAACAATTCTGAGCCTTTACAGGATCTACATGATATATTCACATAGCATACTGTAATTAGTTATCAAACAAACTAACTTTATTGTCTATAACCAAATTCTTTCTCTTCTATGTCTTACTTGAATTAACTTCGTTATTAAAGTCGATTCGACTTTCTATACTTTATTACGGTTCGTTAACATTCTTACGTTACTAACCAATATTCGATCATTATTGGTTAAGTACCAACGTTGAACGTCATTTACGGTTTACTTATTACGTTTTTGCATTCTTCGTTTAATTTCTATTAAACCTTACTAAATCTTCTCACATTATCACCTTATAAGTGATTTATAGTCAGCTTAATTATGTACATTAAGTACCTTCAATGTCTTACCTTAGGTCTACATTCAAATGGAACAAAACCTAACTTGGTCAACATTTTTTTTTATTATATCATTATTTAGTACATTACGACATCCCTAATACTAACTCGGCGTTGCGGCGTGAGTTAGCGGTGGTACTCACGGGATCTGGTCTTTGCTTGGCGCTGACCACTTTATCTTGGTTTTGGTATTTGCTGGCCCACGACTCACGGCACACAATTGGCCAAAACAGTTTGGTTTTCTAACAAAACTCCCGGCTTCCTAATTTGTTTTTTTTACATCCAAATTGACCCATTCGAAAGCCTACAACTCACAAATCACATCCTTTATGTGTTCATATAAAAATTTCACATTTTCGAATCCGTTAACTCGGATTTCACCTTTGAGTTCATTTTTAAGCATTCGTTTAACGTTTTCGACCTTTCAATACTCGTTTTCTTCGTTATAAGTCGAAATGCGACGATTCTTGCGCCAACGACTCTTAATTACCTTATCTCACGTGTTGACATTGGAAACCAACGTTTTTAAGTCACATGGCAACTTTTGACCTTTAATTCGAGATTTCTATGTTTTCGACGTTTAACGTCTATTTTCGCAAAATTTACCATAACTTCGTTACTCGTGTTCTATAAGCCAAATAAAATGGAAAACTCCATTGATTCATCATAGTCATCCTAACCAAACAATAGGCACATTCCTTAGCTATAACGATTTTCAAATCGTTCATTCATAACTAAGTTCACGTTCAAGACTTTCTACTATTTTTATCTTAAGTAAACACTTACGATTTCTATTTGGTCATGACCTATCAATGATTTGATCATTAATAGACATCCTTATATCTTCTCAATAAACATGCTCCACCAATCTATGATTCTTCTACGAGAAAGAAATCGAAAAAGATGAAGATTACGGTTTATGAGAATTTACCTTCGAAGTAATTAACGTTCTTGATAAACGTCTAAAGGTTTGCTTGGAAGTAGAATGATTAAGTGTTTCTAGCTCTTTTTCTCTCTCAATATATATTGTTCAAGCTTTGTAAAACCACAATTAACAAACTTAAGCTTTGTATTTATAGAAATCCAAATGAGGGAAAAATGGTCAACTTTCCCACCTCCTTACTATTCCACCTCCTTTGCAACTTAGCCACCAAGTAATCACTTTACTTGGTCGCCAAGAGGCCGGCCCACCTCCCCTTTTTGTCATCCTATAGGTTGCCCCATGGGTTTTACCCATCCCATGACCCAACGGTTCGACCCGTGGTTTACTTTTTGGAATGGGCTTGACATAACTTACTTGGGCCTTAACTTGGGCTTGCTTATTTAATTCATTAGGATTGCTATTGGTTTATACCAAATTCTTTACTCATACTCCATTATTACTTCTCGTATTTTTCGCGTATAACTCCCGTATTCTCTTCGTCTAATACTCATACGATATTCGTATTATACGTCGTACTATTCTTCATTCCATACTCGTATTCATACTAGTTAATACTCGTATCTCATATGTAAAATCATTGAAATGACTATACGCATTGCATTTCCCTTTCGGAAACCTCTTCCATAAACCCTTAGGTTTTAAGTCCGCAGGCAAAAACTTCATTTGACATAACGGAAATATTATTTGATATTCCATAATATCGTCATATTCTATCATTTCACGTTTCTCAAAATTTCAAACCCTAGCTCCGAACGAAATTAGATGAATAGTGTTTTTACGTAAACATTCTCGAAAAACCTTCATTTTCGTCTTGATAATTCACAACAATTAATCCTAGCACAAAGCTAGAATACTAACCACATCCACACATTCTAGGTCATAAAACGACCTTCAAACATCTTACTCACATAATAACTCAATTAAATTTATTTAATTCACATAATCAAATAAAAATTTAATTAATTAAAAATCCAAAATTCTCGGGCTTTACAAGCACTGGTACTGGCTCTATTCTATTCACTGACTCTTCACTCACCACGTGTATATCCCTATATATGTAGCTATCGATGGACATCTACAATAACACATAACATGTTGATTAGTACATAATACACAATAGTATAAACACAAATCACATTTAATTTATTTAGGGTTAATTTCCATCTTTAAAATCTTTCGGTACTGAGTTTATTCAATGCTTAATTAACTCGTTCTACTAGAGTTTATTCACTTCCAACTTCTCACCTACTAACTAGGTTATTAGCCTAAGGTTCTTCCTCCCTTAAGTTTTATAACCTAATGCTTTGATACCAACCGGTGACGCCCCGAAATCCGGGTACTTTCAACCCACAGATATGGTGCTACACGGTACTCATAACTATACATTCATTCAATTGAAGCAACATCAAATTGAATGTATTAAATACATTCTGATTACAATAATAATAATTCCTTTCCCAGGTTCTGTTAACCAAATACATTCTTCGTTCGTCATAATATAATTCATACAAAATATTAGTCTATTACAGGATAAATTAATTATCCATCTTTGCCATGCCTTTATCTTTACTAGAACCCTCAGTTCGCTCGGCCTTAGCTGCAATCATATAATTCAAGCAAGAAGTGAGCATAACTACCTCAGTAAGCCTAGCAATAGATAATATAAATACCACATCGAGAATCATATGATTATTCTTCAATAACTGAACAAATAGCTATGAAGTACTATGAAACATTAAATAGCACTTTTCGTTCTCGTAAAACAATTCCAGAGTACATACAGTAACTTAAGAATTCTGAGTAGGTCAAAAGACTATGAACATTCTCTTTAGTTTTCATTCATGAAAAAGAACAACCCGACACTGAGTCCGTAAGTCCGATATATCTTACGAGCACTTCTAGGAGATCAACCTATAGTGCTCTATGTTGATCAACACTCATCTGTTAAACGTATTTACGTTTAAGTTTTGGCAACCTCACGTGCCCATCGAATAATCGATGTAAAATAAATTTGTTTATTCATACTCAGGCTTACCTTTGAATCCGTACAAAATAATTGGCATAAGATAGCTTTATCAATTCTATATCGAAAGACTTGTAAACAAATTAATCAAACTCTTCAGAGTAGTCTACACGATTTAAAACTGGCATCGACTCTTTCATAAAACAATTTATGCATCTCATAACATGAATCACAGAGAACTTGGCTAACACGAAGGTTAGACAAGCGTTATAAAAACTTCCCTTCAAGCGTCTTCAAATAAAATTCAACAGTTCTTGTTCTTTACAGTCTCTACATGATATATTCATATAGCACACTGAAATTAGCTACCAAACAATCTAATCACATTATTTTTACCAACTTCTTTCTCTTCTATAACTTAACCGAATTTATTTCATTCATAAAACTCGTTTACACTTACTTATCCTTCTTTACGGCTTATTAATGTTATTACTTTACTAAACCAACACTTAACAACCATTGGTGAAGTACCATAGTAATTAAATACGGTTTACTTTCTTACACTTTACATTCTTCGTTCAATTACTAATTTAAACAACGTTAAATTCCTAAAGTCATCACTATATATGTGTTATTGGAATGGTCTTTAACATGAATATTAAGTATATACATTTTCCCCATAATTGTCATTCAACAATTGGGTTCAAAAATAACCAAGTCATTCTTTTCCCCTGTCTCGGTGCTGCGGCGCCATCTTCAAGTGTTACATTAGCGTTGCGGCGCCAACTAGTAGTGTCTCAACTCGTTTCTCGGCGCTGTGGCGCTAGACTTCTTATACAAGAGTGGCGTTGCGGCGTGACTATACAGTGTCTACCTCTTCGACCCGGCGTTGCGGCGCGAGTAACACATGCTTGGGCGGCGCTGCGGCGCCGACCCTAAGCCCTGGGAAATTTCTATGTTTTTCCTAGTTCAATTCTTTTTGACTCCTAACTTGGTCGTTATAAGTCAAAATTGGCTCGTTCAAAAGCTGTTATCTCATATATCTCATGTACTTCGATTTCATTCGGATAAAAGTAGTTTTTAAATCTGTTAACAATGAATTCACTATTTAACGTTTTATTACGCGCTTGATTAACGTTCGTGAACGTTCATAACTCATTTCTTTGTTCTAAGTCAGAATTCAACGATTCTTGAGTCCATTACTCTTGAATACATTATTCTACGTTATGCCCTCGAAAAAAATAGTTTCCAAGTTAAACGGCAACTTTTAACTACTAATCCGGGAATTCTACAATTTCAACATTTTAACGCCTAATCTCGTAAATTTTGCCATAACTTCGTTGCTCGAGTTTTATACGCCAAATCAAATGGAACCAATCCATTGATTCATTATCTATAACCTAACCAAACAAGATACACATAACATATGATGGTTTTCAATTTGTCCATCAACAACCAAATAAACGCTTATTAGTTTTCTTCGCTTAAACTTACTTAGACGCTTATGATTTCTAATCATACATGACTTATAATGGTTTAATCCACTAATAACCATCCTTATTACTCCGGAAGAGACATGCTCCACTAATTCATACTTCTCTATAAAGAAAAATAGAAAAGGATCGAAGATTAAGGTTTACGTATTATTACCTTAACATTCTTCGCGTTCTTGAATAAAGCTTGAGTGTTTTACTTTGGATTGCTCTTGAGTACTTGTTAATGAACTTTTTTCTCTCTCAATATATTGTTTAAAGTCGGTGAAACAACCAAATGACTCACCCTAGCTTCCTTTATATAGCAAATTCAATTGAGGGTAAAATGGTCAACATGCCCACCTCCTTACCTTTCATTTTCTTAGCCACCAAGTAAAACACTTTACTTGGACACCAAGTGGCCGGCCCACATGGTCCATTGGGTCCCACCATAGGTTACCCCATGGGTTTTACCCATCCGGTGACCCATCGGTTCGATCTATAGTTTGGTTTCTTAGTTTGGACCTTAGAATAAATTCATATTGGGCCTATCTTGGGCTTGATTTACATAATTTTGGGCTTGACATAATCCATGTTCAATTGGATTCTACACAGTCCATAAACTTAAAGTCATCTAAAACTAATTGTATTCTAATCGTACAATTCACGTATTCTCTTCGTATATACTTTCTACGATATTCGTATTATACGTCGTAATAATATTCATACTCTACCCATATAATAACAAGTATCATACTCGTATTCCTTACGTATAATAACCCCAATCATTATACATAGACATTCAATTCTCGGAACTCACTTTTCCTAACCCTTAGGTTTTAAGTCCGCAAGCAAAAACTTTGTTTGCCATAACTGAAACATTATTGAATATTCCATCTCGTCTTAGAATTCTATCATTAAGCGTTTCTCAGAAATTCAAACTTAATCTCCGAGCAGAAATGGATGAATAGTGTTTTTAAGGAAATTTCTCTAAAAACCTTTATTATCGTCTTGGAAATTCATAACAATTAATCCTAGCACATAGCCCGAATCCTAACCACATCCACACATTCTAGGTCATAGAACGGCCTTCAAACAACTTACTCACATAAATAAACAATTAAATTCATTTAATTCAAATAATCAAATAAAATTTAATTCACATAAAAATTCGATTTTCTTAGGCGTTACAACCTACAACTTAAGTTTTATGGCTTAAGGTTCTTTTCCCCTCTTAATTTTATAACCTACAACTTTTATACCAACCTGTGACGCCCCTAAATCTAGGTATCTTCCAAATTGACAGATGGTGCAACACGGTGCTACAGTTCACACATACATTCAATTGAAATACCTCAAAAAAATGAATATGTCTTCTATATATTACAAAATAATATTTCCCTTCTCAAGTTCTTTGTTACCATTACATATGTTCTTTGTCATAGTATCAAATAAATACAAAGTTCATAATATACTATTACAAGATAACTACTTATCCGCCTTAGCCTTCCCTTTATCTTTACTAGATCCTTCAGTCTGTTCGGTCTTAGCTGCATTCATAGGGATCAAGCAAGAGTGAGCATAACTAGCTCAGCAAGTATGACAATTTCATTTAAGAAATAGGTTTGAATCATATGAATCATATATCTTCTATAACTGAATCAATAGTTATGAAGTACTATAGATAATTTAAAATAACACTTCTCTTTTCATTAAAATGTTTAACAATGCACAATGTTGTACAACACTACTTCTTTAAATGTATCTATGTTTGGGGCTCGATGCGGTCACAAGCGCCTAACTTCACAGAACTTAGGCGTGACTGCCTGGCCATTATGTGCCTCTCGAGAAATTTTTTCTAAGTTTTCTACTGCAATCTTTTCCCAGGTTCATAACTTACTCATTATAAGTCGGAATTGGCTCATTCAAAATCCATTAGCTCACATATCATGTGTATTATGATTTCATTAGAAAATTTTACATTTTTGAATCCGTTAACACGAAATTCACTGATTAAGTTCTTTATTAAGCGTTCATGAATGTTCAAAGCTCATTTCTTCGTTCTAAGTTAGAATTCGACCATTTTTGAGTACGCGACTCTAAAATGCAAAGTTATACTATACTCCATCGAAAACTAATGTTTCTTAGTTCAACGGTGACTTTTGACTTTCATTCTGAGAATTTCACGATTTCGACGATTATCGTCTAATCTCGTAAAATTTGTCATAACTTCGTTACTTGAGATTTTTACACCATTCAAAATGGATTCATTCCATACATCTATCATCCTAACGAAACATATATCATCTAATCCTATACATGATGGTTTTAAACTTGTCCATCAACAATAAATGACAATTTTCATATGTTTTCATTAGTTCATAACTCTACGATTATGATTACACTTATAACATGGTTTATTAAGGTTTAAGTCCACTAATAGCCATCCCTGTTACTCCTTATAATACATGCTCCACCAATAATCACTTCTCTATCAAATTAACAATGAATAGATGAAGATTAGTGGTCTAGGATTCCTTACCTTTGTGTTTTTTTCTTTTTTTCTTCTTCTTTTCTTCTTGAATTAGCAAGACACTTCTCACTTTTATGTAAATATAATTGTTAAGATGTTGGTTTTTTTGAACAAGCAACAAATGAAAATCCAAGCCATCTATTTATAGGATTTCCAAGGTGATGGCATTATGGTTATAAAGCCATCCCACCTCCACACTTTTTCCACCTCCTTACTATTCCCACCTCCTCTAAAATCCTATCTTTTGCTTCGCCACCAAGTTGGCCAGCCATGACTCACCTATGGGGGGGGGGGGGGGCACATGGGTTGCCCCATGGGTTATTCTCACCCGGTGACCCATTGGTTTGATCAACGGGTCTAGTTCTTGGTTCGGGCTTAGGTTTAATTAACTTTGGGCCTAACGTTGGGCTTACATCATTAATCTTTGGGCCTTAACAAGATTGCACCTATATACAAAGGGTTTGATTTGCATAAAAGTACAATTTTAAGCAATATATATAGAAATGATGTTTTGAAAATAGGTTTTCAAACCCATTATGCTCACACAGTAATTGATGCATTTTATACTTTCATTTTATTACGTATTAGGCTTTATTTGATTTTATTTTCGAGATGCGAAGCATCTTTCACAAAATAATATTTGTGACGCCCCCAAAATAGGTATACATCACTCATCTTGAGTCACCAAATACATTGTACATAATTTAAATACAAACTTCTTTTATACATTACGATAAAACGTAGCTGAGAGTTTCAACACGGATAATGTCTCCTAGAGAGTATCCAAACTCAAATAAAGACCTCATTACAATTATTATCACACTATTTCACATAATAGTGAGGACTACTATAGCTACCTATCTGGACCGTCACTCCATTTCTCGACTCGTCCCAGCTATATTCTTATTTCCTGAAGAGAACAATGAAACCAAAGGGTGAGCTCAACTAGCCCAGTAAGAAATATTATGACTAAGATAATGCAGAATAAATTATCGTTAGCCTTTAACAGTGTTAAACTGATAAAATATAACAAACATCAAGTTTAACAGCATCGGAACAAGCAATCCATTAGAAGAGTCAAGTAGAGCATGATATATACCATCTTCTATGATTTAAAAAGTTTATCAACAGTTTTATCACTGAGACTCAACTTAATAAATAATCCACATCATCAAATCATCCATGCTCTACGGGCCAAGGATATTCATTAGTATTACCAATGGTCATGATCATACCAATAACTGTCCATCAATGCACAATGGGCCAATGATGACTTTTACCACATCATTTGTAACATTTCAGGTCATGATTATTCCGAATGATCCCTGGTCATAATCATACCAATCAACAATCCATCTATGCACTACAGCCAAAGATGACTTTCATCATAATATAAGCATGAGGATGATGACAATGATATAAGAATTCAATTTAAATGAAAGCAAGGACAAATTTTAAAGATATATAATTCAATTTATCTAGAATTTAATAATGTCCAAATTGTCATCATGATACTACTTTGTGGAGTAAAATTTAAGAATAATATTATATCAAAAATAATTTGGACAAAAAAGAACTTATTTTTTGTCATGAATAGTACCCCGGGTGAATAATAACCGAGTGAATAGTACCCCGTGAATAGTACATCAGGAATAGTAACCCGTGAATAGTACTTCGGGAATAGTAACCCATGAATAGTACCCCGACATGAAAAGATTAAAAATTATAAAGAATGCTTAGAATAATATTTCTATGAAAAGATACTGGATGAAGCGCAAATATCAATGATATTCTACTAATTTCATGGAGTATAAAATCAATACTTATCAACATAAGTGTAGAATTAGAAATATGAAACGAAATAATATTACTTACATACTACAGAGTATGGAAGAAAATATTATTTCTTACGAATATTGAACAAGAATAATATCACTTACGAATACGAAAGAAATAATACCCCTTACCTTAGTAGGAGATTGAATACTGCAATAGTGTACTAACAGAATACTCTTCTTCTTTCTATCTTATTGTCTCTATACTTTCTCTCTCTATAGCTTGAATGAATTGGTTAAAAAATGAAGAAATGAGCTTCTATTTATAGGCTTGGCAGAGTAAGGGTAAAATAGTCTTTTGCCATAATTTATGACATCATCGCTGACATCATCGATCATATTACATCATTGCTTACCTCATCGTCCGATGACATCATTGCTTACCTCATCGTCCGATGACATCATCGCTTACATCATAGGAATTCAAATTCAATTTGTTCTCTTCCACCTCCTTTTACTTTTATACCATGAATTTTACTATAATAATGTTACCATTCAAATTATAAAAAATGTACTATTATATAATCACATCATACTACTATAATGTAATATTATAATAATATATTTGAATGAATTATTTTATCGAAAAAGATATAATTCCAATTTTCAAAAAATGTCACATGCTAAAAATTCCTCAGTTTAAATCCACTTTGAATAAATATTTTTTATCATATATATCAACAATTAATTATTCACAAATAATATTATAAAATTATAATATTGACAACCAGGTCGTTCCCAAGAAAGAGGGGGCTTTCCGAACCCCTTTCTTCGACAGAACTTTCTAGATATTGTCAATAATGCAAATAATAATATTATTCAAATAATATGAATTATTTATTTGATAATTTGAAATACTGTGCAATGACAATTATTGAATCAATAATATAAAATATCAACGTAGCAATTATTGAATTAATAAAATAAAGTATTGAACAGTAATTACTGTAACAATTATTGAGTAGTGACTTCTTACGTAAGCATCAATAATCCAAGATACTGTATAATACCGTGTGCTACTATGGAACCACGCGTATTACTATACTTTTACCATCGGGTATTTTAACAGTTAACGGTAAAATTTTCAGCGTTATTTTTATAAAAAGATAATTTTGTCGTTTTCTAACTATGACAATAATTCTGTTGTGGGGTCCACTAATGATTGTGTCGTCGTACGAATATTTCCAGACAAAAAGAATATTCCCCGATCAAACGAATATTTTATAACAACTTGCTCACTTTGTAAAATTTATAAATATTACCCACAACTATAACATTATAGCCAATTCAAACCTTAATATTCAAAAATATAATTCGAGAAAATTAATCTTTATTTATAAAAGTTGGGGTCTTACAACCTCCCCTTCTTATGAAATTTCGTCCTCGAAATTACGGTACATACCTGGTATGTCGAAGAGGTGTTGATACCTTGATTTCATTTCAGATTCTAATCCCAGATCATTTCCTTAACATCGTGGTTTCTCCACAAAACTTTGACTTGAGGTATAACCTTGGAGCGTAGAATATGTTCATTCTTATCCAAGATTTTAACAAGTACTTCTTCGTATGTTAAATCTTCCACTATATCATCTGGTTCAAACTCAATAATGTGGTTCGGGTCTTCCACATATTTACATAACATGGATATTTAAAAAACGTTATGTGTAACGCCCGAGAATTTTGAATTTTCAATCAATTAAATTTTTATTTGATTATGTGGATTAAATGAATTTAATTGATTTATTATGTGAGTAAGATGTTAGAAGGTTGTTCTATGACCTAGAATGTGCGGATGTGGTTAGTATTCTGGCTTTGTGCTAGAATTAATTGTTTTGAATTATCACGATGAGAATGAAGGTTTTCCGAGAATATTTGCGTAAAAACACTATTCATCCAATTTCGTTCGGAGCTAGGGTTTGAGATTCTGAGAAATGCGTAATGATAGAATACGAAGATAGTATGGAATATACAATAATAATTCCATTATGGCAAACGAAGTTTTCGCCTGCGGACTTAAAACCTACGGGTTGAGTATTTTGATTTTCGAGAAGAAAATGAAACGCGTAGAAGGAATTGCGTTATGGTTAAGGCATGTGTTATACAATTATGAGACTATTTAGTATCTATGTATAATATGTTGAGTTAATACGGAGTACAATACGATTATAGTACTAGTATTATACAGAAAGAATACGTGAATTATACGTAGGGAATACGATTTGTATTCTAGAATTAAGTTAAGACTTAATGTTAGTTCATTTGGTTGGATTATGTTAAGCCCAATCAATTGAATGAGCAAGCCCAAGGGATTAAGTGTTAAGCCCAAGTCAAGGCCCAATATTAGATTAGTTAAGCCCAATGCAAGAAAATCGAACCGTGGATCGAACCGGTGGGTCACCGAATGGGTAAAACCGATGGGGATGACCCATGGGTATTGTGGGCCGGCCACTTGGTGTGCAAGGCAAGCATATCACTTGGTCACCAAGTATTTTACTTGGTGACAAAGTGTTGAATAGTAAGGAGGTGGGGGTTTAATGCCTATTTTGCCCCCCATTTCAATTGCCTATAAATAAAAAGCAAGAGTTGGCCTTCTGTGAGTTTTTCAATTGCCAAAGTAGATTATTGAGAGAGAAGGAGAGCTAAAGTTAAACTATTCTTCTACCTTGAAGCTTTTTCATTAGAAGTTTAACAAAAACACTAAGAGTTCTTAAGGTAATACTCTTCAATTCTAATTCCATCTCTTTTGGTTTTCTTTTATCATGGAGAATCATAAATGGGTGGGGTATGGCTTGTATGGTGGAATAAGAGTGACTTACCATAGATTCAATCTCTATAAGTCATGAGATCATAGAAATCATAAGGTTTTATATAGCTTAAAATCATGAAATTATTGATTGTTGAGATTGATTATTGATTAATAATTGAACTCCACCAATATGTTAATATGAGCATCTTACTTGATTAGAATGTAGATATGAAGTCCATGGAGTATTCCATGTGATTTGGCTTAGAGAACATTAGTAACGAAGTTATGGCGAATTTTACGGAAATAAATGTTAAACGTCGAAAACGTAAAAAACCCAGATTAAAGGTCAAAAGTTGTCGTGTGACTTGAAAACGTTGGTTTCCAATGTCAACACGTGAGATAAGGTAATTAAGAGTCGTTGGCGAAAGAATCATCGCATTCCGACTTATAACGAAGAAAACGAGTATTGAACGGACGAAAACGTTAAATGAACGCTTAAAAATGAACTTAAAGGTATATTCTGAGTTAACGAATTCGGAAATATGAAATTCTTATATGAACACGTAAAGGATGTGATTTGTGACTTGTAGGCTTTCGAATGGGTCAATTCGGATGTAAAACGAACAAATTAGGAAGTCGGGAGTTTCGTTTAGAAACCAAACTATTTTGGCCAACTGGTGCACAGACTCGGTGCCGCAGCGCCAAAACTAGTACAAAGTGGTGGTGTCGTAGCGCTGCATTCTACTCGAAAGTACCACCGCTAACTTTCATGCCATGGCTACCACTAAAATACAAAGGATGCCAGCGTGGCAATGGCCGTGATGAAAAAATGTTGACCAAGTTAGGTTTTGTTCCATTTTGAATGTTGACATAAAGTAAGACATTGAAGGTACTTTATATACATGATAAGACTTACCTTAAATCACTTATAAGGTGTTAATGTAAGAAGATCTAGTAAGGTTTAATAGAAATTAAACGAAGAACACGAAGACGTAATAAGTAAACCATGAATGACGTTCAACGTTGGTAGTTAACCAATAATGATTGAATGTCGGTTAAGGACGTTAGAACGCTAATAAAACGTAACGAAGTATAGAAAGTCGAATCGACTTTAATAACAAAATTAATTCAAATAAGACATAGAAGAGAAAGAAGTTGGTTAGAACCGTAAAGTTAGTTTGTTTGATAACTAATTACAGTGTGCTATGTGAATATCTCATGTAGATCCTTTAAAGACTGAGAATAGTTGAATTGTATATTCGAAGACGCTTGAAGGCAAGTCTTTCTTAAACACTTGTCTAACCTTCGAGTTAGCCATGTTTTTACGTGATGCATGTTATACAATGCATGAATGATTTTAAAGAAAGAGTCGATGCCTGTTTTAACTCGGCTAGACTAATACTGAAGAGTTGATTGATTTGTTTACAAGTCTTTCGATATAGAACTATTAATGCTATCCTATGCCAAGTATTTGGTACGGATATAAAGGTAAGTTTGTCTATGTACAAACAAAAGTATTTTTCATCGAATATTCGATGGGCACGCGAGGTTGCCAAATGTTGAATGTAAATACGTTTAACGTAAGAGTGTTGATCAACATAGAGTACAATAGGCTGATCACCTAGAAGTACTCATAAGTAAAGACGGGTGGATGGCCTTAGCCGAATATCCTTTTCAAGTATAAAAATGAAAAGAGTGTGTTCATGGTCTATTGACCGGTTTATCATTCCTAAGCTATTATATATACTTTGGAGTTGTTGTTATGACATGAGAAGTACTAGTCAAATGTTTCATAGTGCTTCATAGATAATTGTTCAAATAAGGAATTAAAGCATTTAAATGTTCTTGTGATATTCATATGATTCTTTGTTAAGACTTGCTGAGCTAGTAATGCTCATTCTTGCTTGAACCATATGTTTGCAGCTAAAGCCGAGTGAACTGAGAGTTCTAAGAGAGATAAAGGCAAGGTTGAGATGGACAATTAATCTTCCTATAATAGACTAGTGTATTTGTATGTAATATACTCATAAAGAACAACGAATGTATTCGGTTAATGAACTTGGGAAAGGATTTATTACAAATGTAATTAAAGATAGTAATTACACTCATTTTGTTGTTATCTCAATGGAATGATTGTATGGATTGTAGTATCGTGGAGCACCATCTGTCGGGTTGGAAGATACCTAGATTTGGGGGCGTCACATTATGAACACGAGACATACTTGGCGGTAAGGCGAGTCTATAAGCCTCAGTTTCTACTCGATCAAGAATTTCAAATGGGCCAATCAATCGAGGATTGAGCTTTCCTGTCTTTCTAAATCTTGTAACTCCTTTCCATGGAGCAACACGTAACAACACATGTTCTCCAACATTGAATTCCACGTCCTTTCGATGAAGATCAGCATAACTCTTTTGTCGATCTTGTGAGGTCTTTATACGTTATCGGATCATTTGAATCTTTTCCGTAGTCATACGTACCAATTCTGGTCCCAACAACGTTGCTTCACCCACCTCATCCCAGTATACTGGAGAACGACACTTCCTTCCATATAAGGCCTCGAACAGAGCCATTCCGATACTTACTTGATAACTGTTGTTGTAGGAGAATTCTACTAATGGCAAGAACTTGTCCCAACTTCCTTTGAAGTCATGGACACAGAGTCTTATTAGATCTTCCAGAGTTTGAATATTCCTCTCCGACTGCACGTCCGTCTGAGGATGGTATGCCGAACTAAATCGTAAATTCGTGCCCATAGCTTTTTGCAAACTAATCCAAAACCTTGAAGTGAATCTTGGGTGTCGATCAGAAACTATGGATATTGGCATACCATATAACGACCGAGAAATTTGGATCCTTTGTAAAATACTAGAAAGAATTAAATAGTGAATAAAATAATATTAATTGTTATAATTATGTGTTTATAAAATGAATGTCGTTCTATAACCTAAAAACGTCGGAACATCGTAGTATTTGAACTACGTGAAGGAATTAAAGTGTTTGAATTTCTAAGACGAAATAAAAGCTTTCCGAAAAACACTATTCATTGTTTATCGCTCGGGAATTATTTTTTGAACTTCCGAGAAATACGTAACGTTATAATATCAAGGCGAGATGGATTATATAATAATAATCTAAGTATGGGAAACGCAATATTTCGTATGCGTACTTAAATTGAGAGCGTTGGGAAATTAATGTCTAAGGAATGAACTTGTATAATCTTGTAGGATGTGAAAGTTCATTAAGCATTAAGGGACAATCCCAAGTTGTAGCAATGTTTAGCCCAAGTGTGGATTAATGGGAAGCCCAAACCAAATGAATGCAAGCCCACAAGAAATAGAGTAATTAACTAAACCAAGCCCAAAGTGATGATCCATTAACTAAATAGGATCCATGGGCCAACCCATGGGTGAAGTAGTAGGCAAGCACTTTGTGTGATAGGCAAGAATTAAGAGTGATGAGCAAGATTACTTAGGCCTTAAGACATGAATAGTAAGGAGGTGGGATGTCTTAATGACCTTAATACCCTAACCATGGCCCCTCTATAAGTAGCAAGCTTGGATTTGTCATTTACTTGTTCAAATTTCATTCCAACAAACTCTGTTTCCAAACAACTTATTTGTTAGAGCTAATAAGAACTTTGAAGCTTAACCTTCCATTGTTAGATTTCCAAAGAAAGAGAAGTTATTCTTCAAAGGTAATTGATCTTATCTCTATCATAGTAGGGTGATAAGAGAAGTGTAACTTAATGAACTTATATGCTAAGAACATATGATAAGTGGATAAGCAACGAACTTGAGCCGAATAAATTATGAATAAATGACTTAAACTTAAATAACTTATGAACTCATGGAATACACATATGAACTTGTTATATAATTAACTTAAGAAGTTTGTATGGATAATAAGATGTAAGCATGTAGCTTAATTAACTTAATTAAGAGTAAGTCATAAGGAAATAAAAGTCTTGAGTTATATAATTGGTTAAGTCATGAACTCATAAGAAATAAGCCATAACCTAATTTGAATGTAAGTTGTTGTCCCATTCAAATTGAGATGTCTATATAATGAAATGAATCCTTAAGGGAGGTTGAACAAATCATTAGTAACGAAGTTTGCCGAAATTCACACGATTGGACGATAATCGTCGAATTCGTGAAATTCTTGGAATGGAAGTCGTATTTGGTATTTGGACTCGGAAACGTTGGTTTTCAATGGAAACAAGTCACATTTGGCATTATAGAGTTGCGGACTCAAAAATGGCCGGATTCTGACTTAGAATGAAGAAACGAGCGTTGAACGTTCACGTTTACTATTTTCGTTTAAAATGGACTAATAGGTGATTTTTTAGCAAACGAAGTCGAATAGATAAAATTCTTACATGAACACGTAGAGTAGGTGATTTGTGAGCCGTAAGCTCTTAAACGAGCTAATTCAGACTTATAACAAAGAAGTTACGAGTCCGATAATCTCACAATTCAAAAAGTCTGTCAAAATTTTATGTGGCACGAAGTCATGCATGGCGCTATGACTCTAAGCCAATAGCCCGATCTTGTCATGGCTTAAAATGGGCTTCACCAGAAAACTCATGCCGCAGTCACGACCAGAATAAAGGGACTCATATGCAAAGGTCGAGTCCAGTTTCTAGGCAATAACAGTAACGTCACAGTGTGAACAGTGTAATAGCCAGGTATTGCAGCTACCATCCTTAGGGTCTAGATCATGAATAATTTTAACATGTTGGGCATGGATAGTATACGCTTACCAATTAACTAAGGGTCTTAATGTAACATTGTTAAGACATAATTAAGCCTTAAGTATGAACACTTAGGGTTAAGATAAGTCAATTGCATATGAAAGTAAGAACGACGTAACGAAAAGCCGGAACCAATAATAACAAATCTAATACGTAATTAGATTGAGAAGTAGGGTAAGATTCTTTAGGAACCATGTATGTTTATCCATGACCTAATGTACTATGTGATGTTATCATTTACTGTAGAGACCTTAAAGACTTAATGTGCATGTGTTATATCTGTAAGCAGACGCTAAATGCAAGTACTCTAACCCTTGTTCCAGTTCGATCTGGAAAAGTCTTTGTGATTCATGTATTCTTTGCATAAGTTAATATCTGATGAAGTCAAAGCCAATTCCTTCGGCTAGACTTACGATATGTTGGATTCTTTTAATCTTTCAAGTATGTACAATGATTTACCAAACTAATATTGTTGTGGTTTTCAAAAGAAGACTGAGTATGCTAAATTGTTTTGTCATCAAACGACAGACACGTGAGGTTGTCACAACTTAAATGTATACACGTTTAAGGAATGTAGTGTTGATCAATATAGAGTACTATAGGCTGATCACCTAGACGTGCTCGTAAGCTATGCCGGACTTACAGACTTCGTGCTGGGATGTCCTTTTCAAAGTACTTATGAAATGCTCATGGTCTTAGACCGGAATTGATGCATTACTAATTATTGTTGTTGTAAAATGTTTTGAAAGAAAAGAAGTGCTATTTTAAATTATCAATAGTACTTCGTAACTATTATTCAGTTATTGAAGATATATGATTCATATGTCTCAAGCATGCTTTTTTCCTAGAATTGTTGTACTTGCTGAGCTAGTTAGGCTCACTCTTACTTGAACCATATGAATGCAGCTAAGACCGAACGGGACGACGGATCCGGTAAGGATAAAGGGAAGGCTAAGGCGAACCCATAGATTACCTATGTAATAGTATAGGTTTTGTAATGATAATATTTTATATTATGATGAGAACAGATGTAACAGTTATAAAGAACCTAGGAGAATGTTAATATTATTTTGAATATATATAAGACATATTTATTCTTTTGAGGTATTTCAATTGAATGATTGTGTGAACTGTAGCACCGTGTAGCACCATCTGTCGGGTTGGAAGATACCCGGATTTGGGGACGTCACAGGTTGGTATCAAAGCATTATGTTATAAAACTTAAGGGGGGGGGATTTGAACCTTAAGTCATAACCTTAAGAAAAGTCAAAGAATAAAAGATGGAAATTAACCTTATAAAAATGCATTATATATGTTATGTGTTTTTATTATTCTACTGACATGTACTAATCAAACTTTTTTTATTGTTGTAGATGTCAGGAGAAAATAGAGACGTACAGGTAGTCAGCGAAGGGTCGGTTAATCAGATAGAAATTATACTGAACCCCATTGCAGCAAATGCCGAAGTGGTAGTGGTTGAGTCTGGAGACTCGGAGAGTCTAGATCTCATGTCCGTGTTCGACGACATGTTAGAAGAAGAGGTGGAGGTGGTGTCCTTCAACCCTGTAGCGATAGCAACAGAGATGGCTCCGAGGGAGTCGATAGTGTCACTTTTCATGTCAGTTTTGGATAGAAACAATCACTACTGTCAGGATGTTAAGGAGTTGAAAGCCAAGCTCCAGGCAGTTATAGAAGATAAGACGGACGTGGAGTCCATTTGGGAGCAAGAGCATGATGAGAGGGTTTTGGCTAAGGACAAGGTCCATGAGCTGAAATATGAGGTCTTTGAGCTCAGGGGGGAGCTAAAGACCATGAAACAAAAAATAGGGAGAATGTCCTATATTAATAGGAGTTCTCATACAGACTTCCAGCTGTAGGTAGCTGGTTATCCCGTGGAAACTGAGCAGATGTGGCATACTATCAGCCGTGATATTATTGTCGGTCTTGCCAAGGTGGATTTTTAGAATGCCTTAAGACAAATGTGATCTAGTAGTGGCTAGAGTAGTTTAGATATGTAAATATTTTGTTTTTTTACTAGTAGTGACGTAAAACCCTCTTTTGTATAACAAATGGTAGTCTTTTGTAAATCCCAATTTTTGGAAAGCAACTGCGGGAAAGTATTGTAATCAGCTTAGGCTGAGTAATGTAACCGATGTAGTGTTATACTACGATGAATTAATATAAGTTTCTTTTTTCGGAACATGTTGAGTAATGAATGTTTGAGTTATTATTTAAAATTAAATAATAATTAACTAACAGGAAATGAATAATAACAAAATGCGTTGTTTATTGTAACTGCAAAATGGCACCAAGAAGAGTACCATGTAATCAAGACGCTAACACAAATCAACCAGAGGGAGGTCCAGTTAACCCCATGCAAGAGTTTTTAAATCTGTTAACAGCCGCGTTTAATAGAACTGGGGCTAACATCCCCGTAAATCCTGGTGTAGCACGAGCTACCACTTTTAAGGATTTTAAAAGTGTGGGTCCGCTGGAGTTCTAAGGTACTACGGACCCTATTGAAGCACAAACATGGGTGAAGGAAATCGAGAAGGCATTTGTGATAGCAAATGTTGACGAGGCCCAGAAGGTTGCCTTTGCAACCTACATGATGAAGGGAGAGGCCAACTTTTGGTGGGAGGCCAATCAAGCTAGGGTCGGGATAGAGGTTTTAACATGGGTGAGGTTCAAAGAGATATTTTTAGAGAACTACTTTCCCACGAGCATGCAAGGAAGGATGGAGATGCGGTTTTTAGAGTTGAAGCAAGGGGACATGACGGTTCCCCAATACGCCGCCAAGTTTAATGAATTAGCAAGGTTCGCTCCACACCAAGTGGACACCGAGGTTAGGAAGGCACGCCGGTTCAAGCAGGGCTTGAAACCCTGGTTCTATAACTACATATTCGTGTTCCAAAGTACATCCTTTGGAATCATATTAGAGAAGGCAATAATTGCCAAAGGTGGTAGCTAGGCGTTGAGCCAGTACCACAAAGATAAAAAGAATAAGGGGAAAGTGGATGGGGAGTAAAGATCGAGGGAGCCAGCGGGAGTGGCAAAGGGTACAAGCGAAAGGTGATTAGCTTTGGGAATACCGGAGTGAAACTAGGAGATCTGAAGAGGAGGATGGAGGCCTGCAAGACCTGCAGGAAGACTCATTTAGGAGTCTGTCTCAAAGGTAAGGCTGTGTGTTACAACTATTGACAGGAGGAGCACATTGTGCCTAACTGTCCGAGTCCGAAGAAGAACCACGGATTCTTTGTGTGTGGGTCAACTGACCACATGGCAAAGAACTTCCCAAAGAGAGGGACGGATGGGAATAAGGGCGCCAATAGTGGTAAGTTAACTATTGGGGGTCCAGCGCAGCCGGGTAGACTGATGGCCCGTACCTTTAATATGAACGTCCAAGATGCGATGGCCTCAAGGGACGTAGTCGCAGGTATTATTTCGATCAACGATCTAAATGCATACGTGTTGTTTGACTCGGGTGCTACTTGTTCATTTATCGCATGTAATTTTGCTAGACGATTAGGATTACTTTCTGAAAAGTTGCATATACCGTTAAATATTAAGGTAGCAAATGAAGAGATAATTCCGGTTGAAGATATTTATAAGAGTTGTTGCGTAGATATATGGGGTTGTAAATTATCGGTAGACCTAATACCGATAAAGTTAGGAGAATTCGACGTAATCCTAGGAATGGAATGGTTAGTTAACCGTTCGTGTTGTCTTAGCATGACACAAACTAGGAAAGTATTGAGGAAGGGGTGTGTAGGCTATTTGTGTTATGTGGTTGATACCTAGAGGATGGGAGCAACCATGGAACAAATACTGGTAGTGAGTGAATTCGTGGATGTATTTTCAAGTGAATTGTCGGGTCTTCCACTGGATAGGGAGACCGAGTTCGTGATAGACATTGTGTCAGGAGCGGCACTAGTTTCCAGGGCACCATATTGTATGGCGCCAGTGGAAATGAAGGAGTTGATGGCGCAGTTGCAAGAACTGTTAGACTTGAAGTACATACAACTGAGTGTTTCATCGTGGGGAGTGCCGATATTGTTTGTCAAAAAGAAGGTCGGATAGTTAAGACTTTGTATCGACTACCGAGAGTTGAACAAGTTGACGATAAAGAATAAATACCCATTGCCCAGGATCGATGATCTTTTTGATTAGTTGAAAGGGGCAAAGTATTTTTCTAAAATAGATTTATGGACGGGGTACCATCAGCTGAAGGTTAAAAATGAAGACGTAACAAAGATGGCATTCAAAACTCATTATGGTCATTACGAGTTTCTGGTGATGTCATTTGGGTTGACTAATGCACCTGCTGCATTTATGGATATGATGAATAGAGTGTTCCAACAATATTTGGACAAGTTCGTCGTGGCATTTATCGATGATATTCTAGTCTATTCTAAGATGCCAGAAGATCATGCTGAACACCTAAGAATAGTGTTGGAGACACTAAGGAAGGAGAAGTTATATATGAAGTTCATTAAGTGTGAATTTTAGCTAGAGATGGTGTAACACCTGTGAGACCCCAGATTTTATGAATAAAGATTTAATTTTCTCTAAATATTTTTTAAATATTATGGTGTGGATTTGAGATAATGTTATAGTTGTGGATAGTATTTATAAATTTTGAAAAGTATGCAAGTTGTTGTATAATATTCGATTGGTCGGGGAATATTCTTTTTGTCGGGGAATATCCGTATGACGGTACAATCATTGGTGGACCCCGCAACGGAATTATTGTCGGATTGAGAAAATGACAAAAATATTTTATAAAAATAACGGCGGAAGTTTTACCGTTAATACTGTTGAACTACTCGGTAGTAAAAGTACAGTAATACGCGTTGTTGCATAGTAGCACACTGTATTGATTATTGATGCTTACGTGATAAGTCACTCAGTTTTGTTTTATTGGTATTATTAATGTAATAAAATGTAAAAACTTTTATATAAAAATGAAATACTTTTATAAAGTTATTTTATAAATAGAATATATTATATTATGCATAGTGTTGCATAGTGTCTACATAGTGTTTTACATAGTAAAATCTTTTTTATATAAAACAGAATACTTTTATAAATTATCTGTTTTATTAGACAATAATTAGAATATATTATATTTTATTATGCATAGTGTTTGCATAGTGCCTGCATAGTGTTTGCATAGTAAAATCTTTTATAAAGTTATTCGTTTTATTAGATTATAAATAGAATATATTATATTTTATTTAAATAATTTTGCTTTAAATATGGACCATCAGATTAAAGTAAATCAATCTGGACCGTTCATGAGTTAGTTACTATGTAGTCCATTCTTCTATAAATCGAAGCTCATTCATTCATTATTTCTTACGAATTCACTGAAACTCTAGAGAGAGAAACTATAAAGAGAAAGAAGAAAAGTATTTTGCTACTTCACTACTCCGATATCAAGTTTCTTTTACGGTAGGGGATATTATTTGTTGTACTCGTAAGGGGTATTCTTTCTTTCTTATTCATGAAGAGAACTTCTGTTATTCCATTCTTTATTATTCTGTTGGAATAACCTGTATACGCGGCATACCTTATATTTGGTGAAATTCTTCTGTTATTCCATTCTTTATTATTATGTTGGAATAACCTGTTTATGCGAAGTACTTCATACATGGTGAAATTCTTCTAATATTCTGTTCTTTATTATTCGCTTAATATCCTATCTGTAAGGCTTACGCCGGACTCGGTTCCATTATTTAGTATTATTCTCGCCTAATATCCTCAATGCGAACGCTTACTTGGACTGGGTTCCATTATTTATTATTCTACATTGGGAATAACATGTCCGTAAGCGAGTTCTATCGCATTACATGGTGAATCCTTCATTATTCCATTCTTTATTATTCTGCTGGAATAACTCGCATGCATGTGGATTACCACATGCATGGTGAATGATCCTTTGTATTCATTCCTTATTAAATTGTGGAAATGATCTGTATACGTGGAATTATCGCATGGCGGGTGAAGATCCATTTACAGTTTCATATATTCTATTATACTCAGTTGGTTAAAGTTTTGACTTCTATACTCCATTAAATTAGTGGAATATCCTTGATATTTGCGCTTCATCCATTATCTTTTCATGGAAATATTCTTCTGAACATTCTTGAATCTTACTCTACAAAGCAGTATAATGTTGACAATTTGGACGTTGTTTGTTCCTGGATAAATTAATTCTTGAACTTGTTTTATTGAATTATTATGTCATTGTCATCATCCTCATGTTTATATTATGTTAAAAGTCATATGTGGCCTGTAGTGCATAGATGGACTTGGTATGATTATGACCAAGGATTATTCGGTATAATCATGACCGTAATGTTACAAATGATGTGAAAAAAGTCCTCATTGGCCCGTAGTGCATTGATAGACAGTTTTTGGTATGATTATGGCTATGGATTCTCTTCGGCCAAGGGTGCAAAGATGAATTGTTTTATGGCATGATTAGGACCGTTGATGAAAACATGATTATCTTTGGCCCGTAGTGCATAGATAATTCGTAGTTGTGATACTAAAGAATATCCTTGGCCTGTAGTGCAGGGATGATTTGATGATGTGGATTATTTATTGTCGAGTCTCAAATATAAAAAGTGATGAAAACCTTTTAAATCATAAAAGATAGTAGATTTTATTCTCTACTTGACTCTTTTAATGGATTGCTTGTTCCGCTGCAGTTAACCTTGATATTTGTTATATTCTGTTTAACATTGTTTAAGGCTAATGATAATTTATTCTGCATTATCTTAGTCATAATATTTTTACTGGGCTAGTTGAGCTCACCCTTTCTTTCACTGTTCTCTTCAGAAAATGAGAATATAGCTAGGACGAGTCGGGGAACGGAGTGATGGACCAGATGATAGTATTAGTAATCCTCACTATTCTGTTAAATAGTGTGACAATAAATGTAATGAGGACTCCATTTAGTGTGGATATTATCTAGATGACAATATTTGTATTAAAACTCACAGCTTATGTTGTATATTTAAGTTTGTATTTGAATTCTGTACCATGTATTTGGCGACTCAAGATGGGTGATGTATACCTGTTTTAGGGGCGTCATAGTTGGTATCAGAGCTTAGGGATATGATCCCTGGCAGAGATGTGAGACAAGAACTAGGAGGGGAGAGATGGGGAATTCCTTCGCTAGTATGACCTACCTAAGTTTATTTGGTATTTAATTGGTCGGTCATAGTATAGGGATAATATGTGATATGTTAATTAACCCTTGTTTTGTGACAGTGTTTGAAAATGGCATATGAAAATGCTAAGATAAGCAATGAAGCACATGAGACCGTTGAGTCAGCTCAACCAAAAGGTAACGACAAACAAAATGATTATAATCATACCGGTGGCAACGGCCATCGGAACAATGATAACCATCGTGGGGGAAATTATCATCCTAAGAATGGTAACCACTTCGGTGGTAATCATGGCCAAGATAATTGAAGTGGAAATTTTAAGAAGAGAAGGTCATTTAGATCGATTTTGTCGTATAGTGAAGTCAAGTCCAGCTGGGACGGTGGTACCAAAGGAGGATACGGATAAAACAAAGTCGGTGGATTCAGGAAAAGCATTTTTCGTGACTTTTCAAAAAAAAAAACGAGTGACTCGAATGAAGTTAGTACGGGTTAGTTAATTATAAATTCTTGCGAAGTTTATACCTTATTAGATACCGGTTCTACCAATTCTTTTATCTCTCTTGCTTGCGCTCAACGTTTAAATTTGACTTCGGAGAAATTAGACTTTGACTTATTAGTTGAAACTTCGATAATAGAAACCTTCGTTACCTCCAATATTTATAAATCTTGTTTAATTCAAATTGACACTTTCACGTTACGTGCCAATCTTATCTCTTTGAAAATACTTGCCTTTGATGCGATTTTAGGAATCGATTGGTTAACTACCCATCATGTTTTTCGTAAGGTTGTTAGCTTTCATATTCCTAACTAATCTGTTATGCGAATTCAGAGCAACCAAACCACTAAAGTCAACCATTGTCATATCAAGCCATAAATAAAGAGCCCCGAGCCTTTCGTTGTTAACTTCCTTGTGTGGAATGCACCGAAGCCAGACTTTCTGTAGGCGACGTCGTGAATGAGGATGGCACGTTGATAGGTATCAATGTGATGTACTATCCAAGTCTTGGATGAGAGTCACAGTTTTGAATGATATTTCTATTGTTAATAAATTTCTTGAAGTATTCTCGAAGAACTTCTTAGCCTACCCCTAGAGCGTGAAATCGAATTTTGTATTGATCCCAGTACAAAACCCAATTCTAAAACCCTTAAATATTTCTTCAACTAAAGCGAACGTAAAATGCGCCAAATATGTTGGCTTGAGCTGTTGAAGATTACGATCGTACCATTCAATAACATTATGGGAAAGCGAACGTGGTAGCTGATGCGTTGAGTAGAAGATCGTATGCGTTTACTAGTGCGATGTTGTTAACACAAAGACCCATTTTGTACGACTTACAAATGATGAAGATAGAGTTAAAGACTCTAGAAACCCCATGAAGATAACGAATATACGAGTAAAATCGACTTTATTCGATAAAGTTAAAGCCGCTCAAGCTACATACTCAGAGCTGATGAATGTGAAGAAGAAGGTTCAAGAGGGCATTATTCTATAAGCAAGAATTGACGAAGAGAGGAAATCTCAACCCTCAATTTAATTGGCCCATTTAAAATTCTCGATCGAGTAGGAACTGTGGCTTATAGACTCGTTTTACCGCCAAGTATGTCGCGTGTTCATAACGTTTTTAACGTATCGATGTTACGTAAATATGTGGACGACCCGAACCACATTATTAAATTAGAACTAAACGATATAGCAAAAGATTTAACGTATGAGGAGATACGTGTTAAAATCTTGGATCGTATTCAACACCCAAAGGTTATACCTCAAGAATTAGAATCTGAAATGAAGTCAAGGTAACTTCACCTCTTCGACATACCAGGTACGTACGTAAATTTCGAGGGCTGAAATTTCATAAAGAGTGGAGATTGTGAAACCCAGATTTTATGAATAAAGATTTAATTTTCTCGAAATATTTTTTTCATATTATGGTGTGGATTTGAGATAATGTTATAGTTGTGGGTAGTATTTATAAATTTTGAAAAGTATGCGAGTTGTTGTATAATATTCGATTGGTCGGGGAATATTCTTTTTATCTGGGAATATCTGTATGACGGTACAATCATTGGTGGACCCCGCAACAGAATTATTGTCGAATTGAGAAAACGACAAAAATATTTTATGAAAATAACGGCGGAAGTTTTACCGTTAATACTGTTGAACTACTCTGTAGTAAAAGTACAGTAATACGCGTGGTTGCATAGTAGCACACGGTATTGATTATTGATGCTTACGTGATAAGTCACTCAGTTTTGTTTTATTGGTATTGTTAATGTAATAAAATAGAAAAACTTTTTATATAAAACAGAATACTTTTATAAAGTTATTCTATAAATAGAATATATTATATTATGCATAGTGTTGCATAGTGTCTACATAGTGTTTTACATAGTAAAATCTTTTTATATAAAACGTAATACTTTTATAAAGTTATCTATTTTATTAGACAATAATTAGAATATATTATATTTTATTATGCATAGTGTTTGCATAGTGCTCGCATAGTGTTTGCATAGTAAAATCTTTTATAAAGTTATTCGTTTTATTAGATTATAAATAGAATATATTATATTTTATTTAAATGATTTTGCTTTTAAATATGGACCGTCGATTAAAGTAATTCAATCTGACCGCTCATGAGTTAGTTACTATGTATCCATTCTTCTATAAATAGAAGCTCATTCATTCATTATTTCTTACGAATTCACTTAAACTCTAGAGAGAAAACTATAGAGAGAAAGAAGAAAAGTATTCTCTTCACTTTCACTTCTCCGATATCAAGTTTCTTTTACGGTAGGGGATATTATTTGTTGTACTCGTAAGGGGTATTCTTTCTTTCTTATTCATGAAGAGAACTTCTTTTATTCCATTCTTTATTATTCTCATTGGAATAACTCAGTGTCACGCTGGATACCCTATACTTGGTGAAATTCTTCATTATTCCATTATTTATTATTATGTTGAATAACTTTGTTTATGCTAAGTAATCGCATACATGGTGAAATTCTTCTAATATTCCGTTCTTTATTATTCTCGCTTTAATATCCTCGCATGCGCGCTGTGGCTTATTTTAATTCCATTATTTATTACTACTCGCTTAATATCCTCGTCTCGTGCATTTCGCCTTTACTGGTTCCATTATTTATTATTCTGTCGGAATATCTTGTCTGAGCATTTACGCCGGACCTGGTTCCATTATTTATTATTCTGTTGGGAATAACCTGTCTGTGCAGTCTATCGCACGCATGGTGAATCCTTCTGTTATTCCATTCTTTATTATTCTGTTGGAATAACCTGTCTATGTGGATTACCACATGCATGGTGAATGATCCTTTGTATTCATTCCTTATTAAATTGTGGAAATGATCTATATACGTGGAATTACCGCATGGCGGGTGAAGATCCATTTGCAGTTTCATATATTCTATTATACTCAGTTGGTTAAAGTTTTGACTTCTATACTCCATGAAATTAGTGGAATATCCTTGATATTTGCGCTTCATCCAGTATCTTTTCATGGAAATATTCTTCTGAGCATTCTTGAATTTTACTCTACAAAGCAGTATAATGTTGACAATTTGGACGTTGTTTGTTCCTGGATAAATTAATTCTTGAACTTGTTTTATTGAATTATTATGTCATTGTCATCATCCTCATGTTTATATTATGTTGAAAGTCATATGTGGCCTGTAGTGCATAGATGGACTTGGTATGATTATGACCAGGGATTATTCGGTATAATCATGACCGTAATGTTACAAATGATGTGGGAAAAGTCCTCATTGGCCCGTAGTGCATTGATACACTGTTTTTGGTATGATTATGGCTATGGATTCTCTTCGGCCAAGGGTGGATAGATGAATTATTTTATGGCATGATTAGGACCGTTGATGAAAACATGATTATCTTTGGCCCGTAGTGCATAGATAATTCGTAGTCGTGATACTAAAGAATATCCTCGGCCCAGAAGTGCGGTGGATGATTTGATGATGTGGATTATTTATTGTCGAGTCTCAAATGATAAAAGTGATGAAAAACCTTTTAAATCATAAAAGATAGTAGATTTATTCTCTACTTGACTCTTTTAATGGATTGCTTGTTCCGCTGCAGTTAACCTTGATATTTGTTATATTCAGTTTAACATTGTTTAAGGCTAATGATAATTTATTCTACATTATCTTAGTCATAATATTTTTACTGGGCTAGTTGAGCTCACCCTTTCTTTCACTGTTCTCTTCAGGAAATGAGAATATAGCTGGGACGAGTCGGGGAACGGAGTGATGGACCAGATGATAGTATTTGTAATCCTCACTATTCTGTTAAATAGTGTGACAATAAATGTAATGAGGACTCCATTTAGTGTGGATATTGTCTAGATGACAATATTTGTATTAAAACTCATAGCTTATGTTGTATATTTAAGTTTGTATTTGAATTACATACATGTATTTGGCACTCAATATGGGTGATGTATATACCGCTTTTGGGGCGCCACAACTTGGTATCGAGCTTAGGATATGATCCTCGGCCGAGATGTGAGACAAGAACTAGGAGGAGAGACGGGAATTCTTCGCTAGTATGACCTACCTAAGTTTATTTGGTATTTAATTGGTCATTCATAGTATAGGGATAATATGTGATATGTTAATTAACCCTTGTTTTGTGACAGTGTTTGAAAATGGCATATGAAAATGCTGAGATAAGCAATGAAGCACATGAGACCGTTGAGTCAGCTCAACCAAAAGGTAACAACCAACAACACGATAATAATCATACCGGTGGCAACGGCCATCGGAACAATGATAACCATCGTGGGGGAAATTATCATCCTAAGAATGGTAACCACTTCGGTGGTAAACATGGCCAAGATAATAGAAGTGGAAATTTCAAGAAGAGAAGGTCATTTAGATCGATTTTGTCGTATAGTGAAGTCAAGTCCAGCTGGGACGGTGGTACCAAAGGCGGATACGGATAAAACAAAGTCGGTGGTTTTAGGAAAAGCGTTTTTCGTGACTTCTCAAAAAAAAAGCGAGTGACCCGAACGAAGTTAGCACGGGTTAGTTAATTATAAATTCTTGCGAAGTTTATACCTTATTAGATACCGGTTCTACCAATTCTTTTATCTCTCTTGCTTGCGCTCAACGTTTAAATTTGGCTTCCGAGAAATTAGACTTTGACTTATTAGTTGAAACTTCGATAATAGAAACCTTCGTTACCTCCAATATTTATAAATCTTGTTTAATTCAATTGACATTTTCACGTTACGTGCCAATCTTATCTCTTTGAAAATACTTGCCTTTGATGCGATTTTAGGAATCGATTGGTTAACTACCCATCATGTTTTTCATAAGGTTGTTAGCTTTCATATTCCTAACCAATCTGTTATGCGAATTCAAAGCAACCAAACCACTAAAATCAATCATTGTCATATCAAGCCATAAATAAAGAGCCCCGAGCCTTTCGTTGTTGACTTCCTTGTGTGGAATGCACCGAAGCCAGACTTTCTGTAGGCGACGTCGTGAATGGCAATGGCATGTTGATAGGTATCAATGTGACGTACTATCCAAGTCTTGGATGAGAGTCACAGTTTTGAATGATATTTCTATTGTTAATAAATTTCTTGACGTATTCTCGAAGAACTTCTTAGCCTACCCCTAGAGCGTGAAATCAAATTTTGTATTGATCCCAGTACAAAACCCATTTCTAAAACCCTTAAATATTTCTTCAACTAAAGCGAACGTAAAATGCGCCAAATATGTTGGCTTGAGCTGTTGAAGATTACGATCGTACCATTCAATAACATCGTGGGAAAGTGAACATGGTAGCTGATGCGTTGAGTAGAAGATTGTATGCGTTTACGAGTACGATGTTGTTAACACAAAGACCCATTTCGTACGACTTACAAATGATGAAGATAGAGTTAAAGACTCTAGGAACCCCATGAAGATAACGAATATACGAGTAAAATCGAATTTAATCGATAAAGTTAAAGTCGCTCAAGCTACATACTCAGAGCTGATGAATGTGAAGAAGAAGGTTCAAGAGGGCGTTATTCTATAAGCAAGAATTGACGAAGAGAGGAAATCTCAACCCTCAATTTAATTGGCCCATTTAAAATTCTCGATCGAGTAGGAACTGTGGCTTATAGACTCGTTTTACCGCCAAGTATGTCACGTGTTCGTAACGTTTTAAATGTACCGATGTTACGTAAATATGTGGATGACCCGAACCACATTATTAAATTAGAACTAAACGATATAGCAGAAGATTTAACGTATGAGGAGATACGTGTTAAAATCCTGGATCGTATTCAACACTCAAAGGTTAAACCTCAAGAATTAGAATCTAAAATAAAGTCAAGGTATCTTAACCTCTTCGACATACCAGGTACGTACGTAAATTTCGAGGGCGAAATTTCATAAGGAGTGGAGATTGTGAGACCCCAGATTTTATGAATAAAGATTTAATTTTCTCGAAATATTTTTTTAATATTACGGTGTGGATTTGAGATAATGTTATAGTTGTGGGTAGTATTTATAAATTTTGAAAAGTATGCGAGTTGTTGTATAATATTCGATTGGTCGGGGAATATTCTTTTTGTCGGGGAATATCTGTATGACGGTACAATCATTGGTGGACCCCGCAACGGAATTATTGTCGGATTGAGAAAACGGCAAAAATATTTTATAATAATTCCAAAAATTATTATTCATTTTTTATTAGTTATATTTTTTTTTATATAAAAAAAAGGCAGGGTGAGCTCGGGGTGAGCTCAATAAGGGTGAGCTTAAGAAATGGACTATATATATATATATATATATATATATATATATATATATATATATATATATATATATATATATATACAGTAAGGATCAAGAGCATTCTCCTTAAATAGCATTCCTCCTTAAATAATATTCTTTTATTAAAACTACGCTGCTTTGGAGGGACACACGGTGGCATTTTTGTAAATACGCGGTGGCATTATATTTACAAAATGTCATCATGCCTCCCAAAACGCATTTAGTTTTAATAAAAAATGCTATTTAAGGAGGAATGTTATTTAAAGAGAATGCTCTTGATCTCGATCGATATATATATATATATATATATATATATATATATATATATATATATATATATATATATAGCTTATGTTCTAAAACAACTACAACTTTTAAAATTGCATAATCTAGGGACTAGGAGTACATAATATAAATAATATAATATATATATATACTATTAATAATATACCACACATACATATGTTAAGCAGCTCACGGATCTGACAACTTTTATATATATATATATATATATAGATCTGATAGTTATCATAAAAGTAGAAGAGACTCACTTATATATAAATATATAACTTACCTGAAATCACAACTCTATGATTCTTTATCTTCTCTGAATTTTATCTAATTTCTCTTCTTTTCCTTTTGCGCGCGGCTGTGAGCTTTCTCCTCTCTCTTTTTAACAGGTTGTGTAATGAAATAAAATTAGATTTAGTTATTTATTCACTTAAAACAGATTTTAGTAATTAATATAATATATTTATTAACTCTCCAAATTTTTATAGGATTTTAAAATTATACAATTATAAATTTTACCCACTTAATTTAAAGCCCAATTTTATCAATTAATTTATCCACACTTATTAATATTTATTAGCCCATATAAATTAAATACTAGTTTGACCCAAATAAATGACAAAGTCAAATTAATATGTTTGTAAAACAAAATAATCTTTTATTATTTAATATTTATTTATTAATTAATTTTTTACCGGGTATTACATCACATACCCCTTAAAAGAATTCCGTCCCCGGAATCAAAAGAATAGAACGTACCTAATTATCAAAAAGATGCGGATATTTCGCTCGAATAGACTCCTCAAGCTCCCAAGTGGCTTCTCGCTCCAAATGATTCCTCCACAAAACCTTAACAAACGGAATAGTCTTCCTCCTCATAATCCTTTCTTGACGATCCAAAATCGCCTCAGCTTTCTCTTCACAAGTAAGATCCTCCCGAATCTTTTTGAATGGATATTACACCACATGCAACGGATGATAATGATAACTCCTCAACACCGACACATGAAATACATTGTGCACATGAGCAAGCTGTGGAGGCAAAGCTAACCGATATACAACCTCACCAACCCTCTCCAGAATCTCAAATGGTCCAATATAACGTGGACTAAGTTTTCCTTTCAACCCAAATCGTCGAATGCCCTTCTAAGGAGAAACTTTTAGAAATACATGCTCACCAGGTTCAAATTCTAAAGTTCTCCTATGCTTATCAGCATAACACTTCTGTCGTGATCGAGCCGACTTCAATTTCTCCTTAGCCATTGCTACCTTCTCCGTAGTGATTTGAACTAACTCAGGCCCTTCTATGGCCCTTTCACCAACCTCATCCCAACAAGTTGGTGTCCAACACTTTCTATCATACAGTGCCTCAAAAGGAACCATTCAAATACTTGCATGCCAACTGTTGTTATAAGCAAACTCAACTAGGCTCAAGTAATCATCCCAATTACCCGACCACTCAAGTGCACAAGACCTCAACATGTCCTCTAATGTTTGAATAGTCCGTTCGGATTTCCCATTAGTTTGTGGATGAAAAGAAGTACTAAAGTTGAGTCGAGTACCCCAAGCTCATTGAAACCCTTTCCAGAACCGTGATGTGAATCGTGGGTCCCGATCTGAAATAATAGACACCGGAGTGCCATGAAGTCTAACAATCTCCTGCTGAAAGATATGTGTCAATCTATCCACCGAGTATCCCTCATGGATAGCCAAAAAGTGTGTCGATTTGGTCAGTCGATCCACCACTACCCAAATGGCATCATTCTTCCTGAAAGTCTTCGGCAAACCAGTCACAAAATCCATCGCGATATCTTCCCACTTCCACACTGGAATGTCTAACTGTTGCAACAAACCACTAGCTCGTTGATGTTCTATCTTGACTTGTTGAAAAGTGAGACACTTGCCCACATATTCAGCCACGTCTCGTTCCATCCCATTCCACCAAAAATTCTTCTTCAAATCCCTATACATCTTTATAGAACCAGGATGAATAGAAAATGGCGAGCTATGAGTCTCAACCAACACCGCATCTCGAATGATTGGATCCGACGGTACACACAACCGTTCACCCAACCAAATCACACCATGGTCATCAATACAAAACTCAGACTGCTTGCCCTCCTCTAGATTTTACGTCATAATCCACAACTCCCCATCTTCTTTTTGAGCTTCTTTGACCCGCGAGATAAGAGAGGGCTCAACTCTCATACTCGCCAAATGCCCATCTGAACCTCGTACATACAACTCCAACCCTAGCCGATCTATATACGAAATAAGCTAAGGTTGTGTAATAAGGGCTGCTACACTCCCTGAACTCTTTTGGCTAAGAGCATCTGCAACCACATTTGCCTTCCCCGGGTGATACTAAATTCTAGCATCATAATCCTTTAGAAGCTCCAACCAACGCCTCTGCCTCATATTGAGCTCCTTCTGAGTGAAAATGTATTTAAGACTTTTATGATCAATGAAGATATCACAAGTCTCTACATACAAATAGTGCCTCCAAATCTTTAAGGCAAAGATCACCGCTGCCAACTCCAAATCATGTATGGGGTAATTCACCTCGTAAGGTTTAAGCTGCTTAGAAGCATAAGCAATCACCTTACCCTGTTGCATCAAAACACACACCAAGCCCTTCTTAGAAGAATCACTATAAATCTAGTAGCCTCCTGTCCCTGACGGCAATGCAAGTATAGGAGCTGTCACAAGTCATTTCTTCAACTCCTAGAAACTCTTCTCACGCTCCTCATTCCACACAAATTTCGTGCCATTTCTCATCAACTAGGTCAATGGGAAGGCAAGCAAGGAAAACCCTTCCACAAACTGCCTATAATACCCTGCCAAACCGAAGAAACTCCTAATCTCTGTCACTGTAGTAGGTCTCGACCATTTAGTTATAGCCTCAACCTTCGCATGATCAACCTTAATGCCCTCAGCAGAAATAACGTGACCCAAAAATGCCACCTGCTCCAACCAAAACTCGCAGTTAGAGAGTTTAACATACAACTTCTCTTTATGCAAAATCCCCAACACTGTGCGAAGATGCTCCTCATGCTCTTCTTTAGACTTGGAGTAAACCAAAATGTCATCAATAAAGACAATGACAAATTGGTCCAAGTACTCCCTGAACACTCGATTCATCAAATCCATAAACACCGCCAGAGCGTTAGTCAACCCGAATGGCATCACCAGAAACTTGTAATGCCCATATCGAGTGTGAAAAGCCGTCCTAGGGATATCCTCATCCCTCACCCTCAACTGATGATAGCCCGACCTCAAATCTATCTTTGAAAAATACTTTTCCCCCTAAAGTTGGTCAAATAAGTCATCAATCCTCAGCAATGGATACCGATTCCTGATGGTGATCTTGTTCAACTCCCTGTAGTCTATACACAGCCTCATTGACCCATCCTTCTTCTTCACAAGCAAGACCAGAGCACCCCACGGTGAAACGTTCGGCCGAATCACACCACGATCTAACAGCTCCTGCAACTGCTCCTTCAACTCTTGTAACTCTAACGGTGCCATCCGATACGGCGCCTTAGAGATAGGCTCTGCACCAGGAACAAGCTCAATAGAAAACTCTACTTCTCGCTGAGGTGGAAACCCTGACAACTCCTCAGGAAACACATCGAAAAAATCACGAACAATTGAAACATCTTCAGTACGAGACTCGCCCTTAGAGGTATCTTTCACAAATGCCAAATACCCCTCACAACCCTTTGCCACCAACTTTCCAGCCTTCAAAGCTAAAATTAACTTCACCACTCTACTCGGCTGTGAACCCTGAAACATGAATTCTGGAGACTTCACATCTCCAAATATAACCTTCTTCTCTTGATAATCGATAGTGGCCAGGTGCTTATCTAACTAGTCCATCCCAAGAATGATATCGAAATCCTGCATACTCATCGGAAGAAGATTAGCCCTACGAATCATATCCCCAAAACTTATCGGACACCCTCGATACAAATCAGAAATAACAACAGAAGTCCCCATCGGGGTAGAAATAGACATAACAAAATCTAATAATTAAGATGGCACACCTAGGTGCCGAATAAAAGACTGAGCAACAACGAAATGAGTAGAACCCGTATCAAACAAAATAGAAGCCTCACAATTACCAACTAAAAGAGTGCCAGAAACAGTACCTGGTGCACCTGCTGCCTGGTTATACGTCAAGGCAAACACTCGACCACCCTGACGCTGACCTCCATTGCCACCATTATCACCACCTCCACCATTTCCACTTGGACTGGTACAATCCCTAGCAATATGACCCATCTATCCACACAAGAAGCATGCACCTGTGAGTCTATGGCACTGCTTCCCTGGATGAATAGCCCCACAAGTAGCACAAGGAGCTATCAGGATAAGATTTGGGTTAACCCCACCAGTTGGTCCTGGATAACGACCCTGATTCTGCCCCTGCTGATGATTTTGCCACTGCTGACAATTCTGACCATTCCAAGGTAGCTGCAGCTGACAATTCTGCCCTTGTTGAGGCATCTGCTGATAACCCCTGTTTTGATTCTGACCATGTCACTGCCCCTGTTAGCCACCATGATTCCTATTCAACTGACCACCCTAATTTCTCCCATGCTGAACTGAAGTTTGACCTTGCTGGTCATCTCTGTCCCTCTTTTGACTCCCATCCGGTTTAGAAGACCGAAAGTCCTGTCGCTCCATCTCAATATTTTTGGCTGCATTTGCCACAGCCGACACATCTGCAAACTTGTTGTTAATGAGTTGTTGTCGATACCTATAATGAATCCTCCACTTAAACTTCTCTGCCTGTTCTGTTGCAGTCCCTGTTGAGGTTCCCGCAAAGCCTGCCAACCTAGTAAATCTCGTCATGAAGTCCGTGATGAACTCATCATCTTTCTGCCGAATCGACAGATACTCTCTAGCATAGGCCTCTTTATCGCCAATTGGAAAAGTATCACCGATAAAAGACCTCACAAAACTCTGCCTAGCTAAGTGCCTCAACATAACCATCACCCTTTGTTACTTTAATCGCTTTCCACCACCTCTGTGCATCCCCTTCTAGCTTGTAAACTGCAAGCAACACTTTCTGATTATCTGAGCACCCCAACACATCAAAGATCTTCTCTAGGTGGGCAATCCAATTCTCTGCATTAATTGGAGTTGGAGCTGAACTGAATGCATGTGGTTTCTGCTTTTGAAACCTTTCCAACCACACATACATTGGAACCACCTGCTGATCAAGACCATCTGCATTCCCTTCCTCCATATTTGCATGCTGACCATTATTTCCCAAATTCCCTGGTTCAGGAATTTCTAGTGGCGGCTGCTACATTGCCTGTACAACTTGTGCCACCAACTGAGGTAAAGCCTGATTCACTGCCTGATTCACCAAGGTAGCCAATTGAGCATTAATCTGATCATTAGGTTGCTCATTGGACTGACCTTCACCTCTTCCCCTATTGTTGCCTCGCCTCCCAGCAACTCTGGCGGATCTACGAGCCATCTAACAAAGAGATCAATGAATAGATTACAAAGCAGATTAGAGACAGATTCAAATATAGCTGATATGATAGCTGAACAGAAAATTAAACAAAACAAAAACCTAACCAAGAAGTCTACCCATAACTCACAGGTCAAACCTAAATAGGTTTTCTACAAGAAAGAACCTAAGCTCTGATACAAACTCTGTAATATCCCCTTTCCGAAATAGAAAGAGAAGTTACTCAAAACATAACAAAACTGATGAATTTAATAGCAAGGCTCAAAGCCCCAAAACGACAGTATTAATATCTGATAAATACGACAAGTCAACCATAATAAATGCCAAACTATCTCAAACCACAATCTAAAATAATTATTACAATTTCGAACAAATTAATGTATCACAACCTATACATAATATATCTAAATCCTTTGGATAAAAGGGAGCTCTCGTCACACTTGCCCTTGATTCCTCTGATTACCTACCGAAAGAAAAACACAGCATGAGCCAAATGCCCAGTACAGATATAGAATACAAATAATGAACCAAAATAACTAACTCAATTAAATGAAATGAAACGAAACGAACTGAAACTAACACAATAAAATGATAGGCTGGATCAAATGGTTGGGTGTTATTTCATACCGAGCTCAAAATAAATAGTAATATACCTTGCCACACAGGCAAGTTAAATAATGCCACACAGGCAATCACACATCGGACTGCGCAATCCAGATGCATGCAAAATTGGAAGGTGTGTTTGGCATAAACATCACCAATCCGCAGAACAGAACAGAACAGAAAACTAGGGTCGACCCATACGCCTCCCACAACAAAACAACAAATGGCCAACTCCCAACGGAGTAGAAAACGGAGAGGCCGTGGACTGATCACACCGCCATGGAAGGTGTCATGCCCATGTGCCAAGAGGACATGCCTGTGGTACCCCCACAGGTGGTTATAGCTCAGGTATACCCTACGGTATTCTAACAAAAATACTATGTCACAACACATGCGACACAATATCAATACAAAGGGGTTCTAACGTGTACATGCTAAATCGAACGAATCATCAACACAAGTCTCCAAAAATATACTAACATGTACATCACTACAATATCAAAATAAATTTATAGACATGATACACTAGTTTAAAGAGTACAAATATGAGTTCTAATACAACGCCAAAACAAATTTATCACAATAAATTGACAAGGAACAATTATGAGAGGCAATACTGAATTTTGAAACGAATAACGAAACGAACAAATCAAAAACAAAAGAGTCTTGCTGAAAAAGTACGGAATCCGTACCTGAATTAAGCAATGTAATACCCAAAATTATATTGCAAATGTAACTCTTTAAATTCCCTCCGTCCGATCTAATAAAAATAATAATAATACAATTATAAGTTACTTACTAATAATAATTTATATTATTATGAAATAAATTCTCTTATATAAATATATTTATATCATGCATTTGTGGTTCGGTGTTGGCTAACAGAAGGATAAATCATGATTAGCAATCTTTTTCTTTCTTTTTTTAGCGAGGTTCGATATATATATATATATATATATATATATATATATATATATATATATATATATATATATGTTCTAAACAACTACAACTTTTAAAATTAAATACAATCTAGGGACTAGGAGTACATAATATAAATAATATAATATATATACTATTAATAATATACCACACATACATATGTTAAGCAAATTTCACCTGATTTGACAACTTTTATATATATATAGATCTCGATAGTTATCATACAAGTAGAAGAGACTCACTTATATATATATATATATATATATATATATATATATATATATATATATATATATATAACTTACCTGAAATCACAACTCTATGATTCTTTATCTTCTCTGAATTTTATCTGATTTCTCTTCTTTTCCTTTTGTGCGCGGTTGTGAGCTTTCTCTTCTCTCTTTTTAATAGGTTGTCTAATGAAATAAAATTAGGTTTAGTTATTTATTCACTTAAAATAGATTTTAGTAATTAATATAATATATTTATTAACTCTCCAAATTTTAATAGGATTTTAAAATTATACAATTATAAATTTGACCCACTTAATTTAAAGCCCAATTTTATCAATTAATTTATCCACACTTATTAATATTTATTAGCCCATATAAATTAAATACTAGTTTGACCCAAATAAATGACAAAGTCCAATTAATATGTTTGTAAAACAAATAATCTTTTATTATTTAATATTTATTTATTAATTAATTTTTTACCGGGTATTACAGAGGGTACAATTTTTGGGACATGTCATTGACCAGGAGGGGATTTCAGTAGATCCAGCGAAGGTGGAAGCCGTGATGAATTGGGAGCAACCGAAAACCCCGACTGAGGTGCGGAGTTTCCTAGGGTTAGCAGGATACTATCGAAGATTCATTCAGGATTTTTTAAAGATAGCTACTCCGTTGACTAATTTGACAAGAAAGACTGTGAATTACGCGTGGACAGAGAAATGTGAGGATAGTTTTCAAGAACTGAAGTAGAGATTAAGTGAAGCGCCTGTTTTGTCATTACCCGATGACACATGAAATTTCGTAGTTTATAGCGATGCTTCGCACAGAGGACTTGGTTGTGTGCTCATGCAGTATGGCAAGGTTATTGCGTATGCATCTAGGTAGTTGAAGGATTATGAGAAAGTTTACACTACTCATGATCTTGAACTGGCCGCGGTAGTGTTTGCCTTAAAGATATATCGACATTATCTTTACGGGGAAAAGTGTGAGATATACACGGACCACAAGAGTCTAAAATATATCTTCACATATAAGGAGTTGAATATGAGACCGAGAAGATGGCTAGAGTTGATAAAGGATTACGACTGTCAAATCCTGTATCACCCTGGAAAAGCCAATGTAGTGGCTGATGCCTTAAGTAGAAATGGTCGGGAGAAGTTGTCTATATTAACGGCTCAAATTGAGTTAATAACAGAGATGGCTAGGATTGAGATAGAGGTGAAGTTGCCAAGTGAAGCGAATCAGAGACTACTTGCGACGGAGATCCAATCTACCATCGTAGAGAGAGTCAAAGAGGTGCATCTCACAACTGATGAGTGTGACCAAATGAAGAAGCGCTTAACCAATGAAAAAGATTTAAAATATAGTCTTGATAATGAGGGATTATTAAGATTTGAAGGAAGAATTTGAGTTTCGGATGAGACGTAATTAAAGGAGCAGGTTTTGCAAGAGGATCATAGTTCGAGGTACTCAATTCATCCTGGTTGTACTAAAATGTATCAAGACCTTCGACAAAGTTTTTGGTGGCCAAACATGAAGAGAGAAATAGCCGAGTATGTAAGTAGGTGCTTGACTTATCAGAAAGTTAAGGCCAAACATCAACGACCAAGTGGCTTGTTACAGTCATTGGAGATTCCTGAGTGGAAGTGGGAGCATATCACGATGGACTTTGTGGTGGGACTTCCGACTACTCAGAAAGGGTATGATGCGATTTGGGTAATAGTGGACCGGTTGACGAAGTCGGCTCCCTTTTTGCCAATTCGGGTTATGTATAACTTAGATCAGTTAGCTAAACTTTATGTTAAGGAAATTATTTCCAAACATGGAGTACCAGTTTCGATTGTGTCAAATCGTGACCCACGTTTCACGTCAAACTTTTGGAGAAGTCTACAAGAGCAATTGGGGACGTAATTGAAGTTAAGTACGGCATATCATCCACAAACTGAAGGATAGAGTGAGAGGACAATTCAGACGTTAGAAGATATGCTAAGATCTTACGTCATGTATTTTAAGGGTAGTTGGGATGATCATCTACCATTAGTAGAGTTTGCGTATAACAACAGTTATCATGAAAGCATATGTATTCCGCCTTACGAAGCTTTATATGGGAGAAAGTGTCGAACGCCATTATATTGGGATGAAGTGGGAGAATGCCGAATGCTAGGACCAGAATTGGTACAACAAACAGTGGAAGTGGTGAAGTTGATACGAATACGTCTCGTAGCAGCTCAAGACAGACAAAAGAAGTACACAGATTTACATCGAGAGAATAGGGAGTTTGAGGTAGGCTCGTACGTATTTCTAAAGGTATCTCCCTGGAAAGGAAAGATACACTTTGGAAATAAGGGGAAACTAAGCCCAAGGTTTATAGGACCTTTTGAGGTATTAAAACGGGTAGGTGAGGTAGCGTATATGGTAGCGTTACCTCCAGACCTAGAACGAATACATAACATATTTCACGTATCGGTGTTACGTCCTTACAAACAAGATTACAAACACGTAATAGAGTTTGAGCCTATTCAAATCGAGAAAGATTTAACCTGCGAAGAAATACCGATTCAAATCATCGATAAAAAAGAACAAGTTCTGCGAAACAAGGTCATATCGTCGGTAAAGGTGTTATGGAAGAACCACGATGCCGATGAAGCAACGTGGGAATTGGAAGAAAGGATAAAGAAGGATTTCCCTCATTTGTGTACATAATGTAAGGCGAGATTCTGGGGACAAAATCTTTATAAGGGGGGAAGAATGTAACGACCGAGAAATTCGGATCCTTTGTAAAATACTTGAAAGAATTAAATAATGAATAAAATATTATTAATTGTTATTATTATGTGTTAATAAAATGAATGTCATTCTATAACCTAAAAATGTCAGAACATCGTAGTATTTGAGCTACGTGTAGGAATTAAAGTGTTTGAATTTCCAAGACTAAAATAAAAGCTTTCCGAGCAATTTTTCAAAAAACACTATTCATCGTTTACCGCTCAGGAATTATTTTTGAACTTCTGAGAAATATGTAACGTTATAATATTAAGGCGAGATGGATTATGTAATAATAATCTACGTATGGAAAACGTAATATTTCGCATACGTACTTAAATTGAGAGCGTTGGGAAATTAATGTCTAAGGAATGAACTTGTATAATCTTGTAGGATGTGCAAGTTCATTAAGCATTAAGGGACAAGCCCAAGTTGTACCAATGTTTAGCCCAAGTGTGGATTAATGGGAAGCCCAAACCAAATGAATGCAAGCCCACAAGAAATAGAGTAATTAACTAAACCAAGCCCAAAGTAATGATCCATTAACTAAATAGGATCCATGGGCCAACCCATGGGTGAAGTAGTGGGCAAGCACTTTGTGTGATAGGCAAGAATTAAGAGTGATGAGCAAGATTAATTAGGCCTTAAGACATGAATAGTAAGGAGGTTAACTAAGGAGGTGGGATGTCTTAATGACCTTAATATCCTAACCTTGGCCCCTCTATAAATAGCAAGCTTGGATTTGTCATTTACTTGTCCAAATTTCATCCAACAAACTCTCTTTGCAAACAACTTATTTGTTATAGCTAATAATCACTTTGAAGCTTAACCTTCTATTGTTAGATTTCCAAAGAAAGAGAAGTTAATCTTCAAAGGTAATTGATATTGTCTATCTCTATCATAGCAGGGTGATAAGAGAAGTGTAACTTAATGAACTTATATGCTAAGAACATATGATAAGTAGATAAGCAATGAACTTGAGCCGAATAAGTTATGAATAAATGACTTAAACTTAAATAACTTATGAACTCATGGAATACACATATGAACTTGTTATATGATTAACTTAAGAAGTTTGTATTGATAATAAGATGTAAGCATATAGCTTAAATGACTTAATTAAGAGTAAGTCATAAGGAAATGAAAGTCTTGAGTTGTATAATTGGTTAAGTCATGAACTCATAAGAAATAAGACATAACCTAATTTAAATGTAAGTTGGTGTATCATGCAAGTTGAGATGTCTATATAATGAAATGAATCCTTAAGGGAGGTTGAGCAAATCATTAGTAACGAAGTTTGCCGGAATTCACACGATTGGACGATAATCGTCGAATTCGTGAAATTCTCGGAATGGAAGTCGTATTTTGTATTTGGACTCAGAAATGTTGGTTTTTGATGGAAACAAGTCACAATTGGCATTATAGAGTTAGGGACTAGAAAATAGCCAGATTCCGACTTAGAACGAAGAAACGAGCATTGAACATTCACGAACGTTTACCGTTTTCGTTAAAAATGGACTAATAGATTAATTTTTAGCAAACGAAGTCGAATAGATAAATAAAGTAAATAAGTACCAAAATGGGCTTCACCCAAGAAACTCACGCCAGCAGTACGACCAGAATAAAGCGACTTCGTCTTAGTAGCGCCGAGTCCGATTTCTAGGCAATAACAGTGTGACGCAAAATGACTCGTAGTGTAATAGTCATTGTAAATATTTCGATTTTTTGGGTCTAGATCATGAATAATTTTTACATGTTGAGCATGGATAGTATACGATTACCAATTAACTAAGGGTCTTAATGTAACATTGTTAAGACATAATTAAGCCTTAAGTATGAACACTTAGGGTTAACATAAGTCAATTGCATATGAAAGTAAGAACGACGTAGCGGAAAGTCGGAACCAATAATAACAAATCTAATATGTAATTAGATTGAGAAGTAGGGTAAGATTCTTTAGGAACCATGTATGTTTATCCATGACCAAATGTACTATGTGATGTTATCATTTACTGTAGAGACCTTAAAGACTTAATGTGCATGTGTTATATCTATAAGCAGACACTAAAGGCAAGTACTCTAACCCTTGTTCCAGTTCGATCGGGACAAGTCTTTGATGATTCATGTATTCTTTGAATAAGTTAATATCTAATGAAGTCAAAGCCAATTCCTTCGGCTAGACTTACGATATGTTGGATTCTTTTAATCTTTCAAGTATATGCAATGATTTACCAAACTAATATTGTTGTGGTTTTCAAAAGGAGACTAAGTATGCTAAATTGTTTTGTCGTCAAACGACAGGCACGTGAGGTTGCCACAATTTAAACGAATACACGTTTAAGGAATGTCCTATAGGCTGATAACCTAGACGTGCTCGTAAGCTATGCTGAACTTACGGACTTTGTGTCGGGATGTCCTTTTCAAAGTACTTATGAAATGCTTATGGTCTTAGACCGGAATTGATGTTTCACTAAATATTGTTGTTGTAAAACATTTTGAAAGAAAAGAAGTGATATTTTGAATTATCAATAGTACTTCATAACTATTATTCAGTTATTGAAGACATATGATTCCTATGTCTCAAGCATGCTATTTTCCTAGAATTGTTGTACTTGCTGAGCTAGTTAGGCTCACTCTTGCTTGAACCATATGAATGTAGCTAAGACCGAACAGGCCGACGGATCCGGCATTGATAAAGGGAAGGCTAAGGCGAACCCGTAGATTACCTATGTAATAGTATAGGTTTTGTAATGATAATATTTTATATTATGACGAGAACAGATCTAACGGTTATAAAGAACCTATGAGAATGTTAATATTATTTTGAATATATATAAGACATATTTATTCTTTTGAGGTATTTCAATTGAATGATTGTGTAAACTATAGCACCGTGTAGCACCATCTCTCGGGTTAGAAGATACCCAGATTTGGGGGCGTCACATACCATGCAGTCTTATAATCTCATGTATGTATATACGAGCAAGATGTTCAAGTGAATAAGTTTCTCGTATAGGTAAAAAATGAGTAAACTTGGTCAATCTATCAACAATGACCCAAATTGCATCTATGCCTTGAGAAACCTCGAGAAGACCGGTAACGAAATCCATGGTAATGTGCTCCCACTTCCATTCTAGAATTTCAAGTGGTTGCAGTGGACCTTTTTGAACTTGATGCTCCGCCTTGACTCGTTGACAAGTTAGACACCTTGAGATAAACTCCGCGATCTCTCTTTTCATATTGCTCCACCAAAATGTATGTCAAAGATCATGATACATTTTGGTACTCCCAAGATGGATTGCAAATGGTGTGTTTTGCGCCTCCATCATGATCTTATACTTCAAATCCGAGTTGTTAGGAACACAAAGTATAGAGTTGACTCTAAGTATTCCCTCTTCATCTATTCTTGCTTCTAGAATAGTACCTTCTTACACTTTCTTCTTCATACGCATCAACTCCAGGTCTATAGTTTGAGCAGCTTTAACTTTATCGATTAAAGTCGGTTCTCCTCGTATACTTGACATCATCACGTGGGTCCCTAGAGTCTTTATCTCTATCTCCATCATTTGTAAGTCATACAAAATGGGCCTTTGCGTTGACAATATCGCACTCGTACCCGCATATGATCTTCTACTCAATGCATCTGCTACCACATTCGCTTTTCTAGGATGGTATTGAATAGTATAATCATAATATTTCAGCAGTTCAAGCCAACGTCATTGCCGTATGTTAAGTTCCTTTTGACTAAAGAAATATTTGAGGCTTTTATGATCCGTAAAGATCTCCACTTTCTCCCCATACAGGTAATGCCTCCAGATTTTAAGTACGAAAATGACAGCTGTCAACTCTAGATCATGAGTAGGATAGTTCCTCTCATATTCTTTGAGTTGTCACGACGCATAGGCTATGACTTTCCCATATTGCATGAGAACACATCCTAAACCCTTACCTGAAGCATCACTGTAGATGACATATCCCTCCGTACCAGATGGTATTGTCAGAACAGGTGCTGAAATGAGTCTCATCTTGAGTTCTTAAAAACTCTTCTCACATTCCTCGCTCCAACCAAATTTTGTATCTTTTCGAGTCAGCTGAGTTAATGGAGTAGCGATTCGAGAAAATCCTTCCACGAATCTCCGATAATAATCAGCTAAGCCCAAAAAACTACGTACTTCGGTAACTAACTTAGGTTGCTCCCAACTTTGAATTGCTTCAATCTTTGCTGGGTCAACATATATTTCATGATTTGATATCACATGCCCAAGGAATGCTACTTCCTCAAGCCAGAACTCGCATTTCTTCAACTTGGCATATAGCTTGTTTTCACGAAGCTTCTGAAGTATTAGCCTCAAGTGAGGCTCATGATCTTCACGACTTTTGGAGTATATGAGGATGTCATCAACAAAGACAACAACAAAATGATCCAAATATTCCTTGAATACTCAGTTCATCATATCCATGAAGGCCGCAGGAGCATTAGTCAATCCAAAAGACATGACTAGGAATTTCTGATAACCCGGGATTTCGAATAATCAAAATTTTATGAATACTTTTTTTTAATTAATATTAATATTAATTATCAATTTTGTGATAAGTATCTGTGATACGAGTATCGAGAAGGTAAATTTGTGTATTGACTAATAAACTAGAGTAGAGTTGTGCCTAACAATATTAGAAACCCTAACCCTAATTTTCGGATAGGGATTCAATAGAAAATATAATTAAAATAATTATATTAATGAGTACGTGTTTGTATTGTTTAGAATTTTGATCAATGATTGATCGGATAAGGTTTAAAATTAGTAAACCCTAATATAGGATTAGAAACCCTAATCTCATAACAAGAAACCCTAACGTACCGTTAGAAACCCTAATTGAAAGCCGGCAAACCCTAACTTCATATTCGGGAATCCTAAAATCCTAATTAGGAAACCCTAATCCTAATTGGTAGGCTTAATGTGTTTATTAAACTTAAATATGATTAGAAAACCCTAATTATATTTTAGTATCTTAATTTCTATTTTACAAACCCTAATCGTAATTTGGAAATTTTATTTTTCTAATTAAAACCCTAATTTTAAATTCAGAAAGTCCTAAACCCTAATTAGGAAACCCTTATCCTAATTAGCAAGCCTAAATTGATTGGTATGTGTTAATATAATTAGGAAACCCTAATTACACTTTAGAAATATTAATTTCTATTTAAAACCCTAATTACATTTCGAATTTCTTAATTTTCTATTTTTAAACCCTAATTAGAAAATTCTAGAATTGGATGTTTTAAAACCTAAGGGTTAGAACCAAAATACCCTTTTTCATTTTCTTTAATTGATAACTTGTAATAATGCTAGAAACTTTAGTGGTTGAACCATTTTGTTGACTTGGTGAGTGTATTATATCAGCCCCAGCCGAAATTGATAAGATCTAGCAACAAGTCATGGCATATATAAGAGAATTAGAGAGAGAAAGTGCATAAATCTTAGCCATTTTCTATCTTGCTCTCACCTACTCTCTCTCTCTCTCTCACCAAGACCTCTGATTTCCTCAAGTAAATCAGTCACATAAAAATCCCATTAATCACCCAAGATCATTTAGGAAGATCAAGATCAAAGATTTGGCTAAGAGGTATAAACCCTAAAATCTTATTTGATCTTGTATGTTAAGAAAAAAATTATATTTATCTGTTTAGATTCATGCTAGAGGATGTTTTATGTTGATCTATGATGATTAAACATATATTCATAGCATCAAAGTGCCTTAATTTGGTGTTTTTCAAAAACTGTCAAAAACACGATTTGTGGTCTGACAAGCTAATGTCAGGCGCCATAGATCCGTGCCTGTTTTTGATTTTTCTTGTTTTATGTTTTGAATCGGTATCTTGGTATGAGGTCTTTATTCTGCAAAAGAAATTAGATTCATTAGATGTCTGAATTTGAAGATATAATCGGTCAAAACCCGTTGAACGACGTTGACCGGGCTAATTCTGGGTAACCCAGAAATTCGTTTTCAGCGTCTGACAACATCTTTAAGCTCTTTGATCTGTCATTCGTGTTAGTTTTTTGATTATATGTTGGATCTGAATTGTATCCTGCTGTTTGTACTTTAGATCTATGGCCTTAGAACGCTTAAAAAATCAACAGATCAACCATAGAAAGTGGTCAAAGTAGGCCACTTGCACGGATTTGCATTTCTCGGAATTTTCCAGATACACGAAGAACACGCTTTCTGACAGCGTTTGACCGGATTGGATCTTGCGTATATGTTGTTGTAAGACTGAGATATTGATATCTCATTGTTCCTTGTCATGAAGACTACATGTATGAGTCATACAAACACCAAACAAATGATCAGAACCTAGACTAAAATTACCTAGAAAGTACCTAGACGAACTGCTGGGTTTCTGGGAAAACCTAGAAACCGTCTGACAGGTAATTTGAAAGTCCAGCTCGTCATGTTATGTTGTGTTATGACCTAGATGATGACTAGTTATTGTAGTGTTACATTTTAGCTACAAGATATAGGTTCTAGTAAGTCCAGAAACGATTTTTAACCGAGCAATTAAGTTGGTCAAACATGTCATGTTAAACACGAAGCTCTCAGTGTTCTTGAGCTCAAGAACACCAACAGCGACGCTTTGTGTTGCTAAAGCCCTATAGCGATGGTTTAAATAATTTTTATTTTCTGAATATTCTGGAAATTATTTAAAAATAGAAATAAATTATAAAAATTACTAAAAATGGTTTTAAAAATCATTTTAAATTCTAAAAAATAAGTTTTAATTATTTGGGACATTTTTCTTTAATAATTATAATTATTTGGATATTAACGATATTTAATTAGTGTGTTAAATAAATTAGAGAAAAATGATTTAATATTATGAAAAATCATTTTAAATAAGAATAATGTATTTAAACATATTTTGAGTTATAAAATGTAACTTTTGATATTTTAGAGAATTTTCATTAATAAATTAATATTAATGATATTTGATTTATTTAATTATTAAATTAAATAAATAAGTTAAAAATGATTTTATTAATTTAAAATCATTTTAAATAAGAATAAAGTGTTAGAAAATATTTGGAATTATAAAACATTATTTTCAATATTTTTGAGAATTCTCATTAATAAATTAATATTAATGATATTAGATTATTTATTTATTAAATTAAATAATTGAATTAAAAATGGTTTTATTGATTTAAAAATCATTTAAAAATGAGAAAAATGTTTTAAAAATATTTTAAGTTATAATTAATGACTTTTAATATTTGGATAATAATTTCATTAATTTTTAAATATTAATTGTGAAGGTTTAAAAATGATTTTAATTACTTTAAAAAATCATTTAAGTTGAATATTAATGATTTAAAATATTTTAAGTTATTAACAATAACTTTAATATTTTGATAAGTATAACATTAATATTTTTATATTATTAAATATTAATGATAATAAGATTATTTGATAATTAAATCATTTAAAAAATGATTTAAGTGTTTGAAAAATTATTATAAATTATAATAATTGTTTATAAATTATTAAAAGCTTCCGAAAAATATTATTAACTATATTTGACTTATCTAAAATAATATTGAAGCTTAGAGACCAAGTTTAATTGACAATCAATGTGTTAATTATCGGATAGGGTGACCAGAACACCGGGAATGGACCAAAGTCCAACCAGACCGAAATAGTTAGACTTGATAAGTGTTTATATAGGTTATAAACACTGATGTAATTATGTGATAATGTGCCTAGGAGAAGTTTGACTGTAGAATGCAGTGTTATGTGTTATAAATGATTGTGCTAATTGTGAGACCGACATTGTTGACTATAGGTCTTACGAACGCAGTTAATTATATTGTGTAGCTGTAATCAACGCGAAGGCCAAGTTTCCTAACTCAACCTTGAGTTATATTCATTCAATTATTATAATGGTTAATTATTGCTAATTATACCATGTCCAGGGAATTTATTGTTGATTATTCGCAATTAGTGCATGATTAATAATTCAAATTGAATTACTAATTTGGAGAATATACATTTATAGAATAACTGTTGTTGGATATTCATATTCGTAGAAGATAGAATTGACAGTACAGATAATTCCTGTTTATATTCAAATTATGTTGGAAAATGTCTTAGCTAATTATTCTGGCTAGATGAACATTTGTTAGAACTTGATAGATTCGAGAAGAGAATTCAATTGTTATTGATTGATCGATGCTAATTATTTCGGCTAGATCGATAAGTACATAGAAATTGAAATAATTGAATTTCATTGTTAAATCAAAATCTTGATTCTGAGACTGAGAAAAACAACCTTTTATATAAAGGGAACATTTTAAGTCGATATTCAATTTATCATGCATGCGACCTATAAGTATTATGCATAATATAGGGTACAAGGAGTTGGCCGGCTCTAAGTACTTGCACAGGTGTATGATTTAATCTTTATGGTTATCTGATATACCTGTATATATGTCAAAGTAAAACTTTAATATATACCCGAGAAGAGAAGTTCAAGATCCAACGGATCGCTCAACATAAATCTGGAAAACATTCCACTTTGCTATTTCGTAGAATTAATTCTTGATTATTCATTTGAATATCGTAGAAAACCTTGAAAGCGTTGTACTATTTCATAATCAGATTATTGTTGCGGAGAATGTGAGAAGACTTGATATTGATTTTTATACCTTTATTGTATGTCTTAACTTGCGGGGCAAACTTGTTGCTCACCCTTGCTATATATAAAACATTTTAGTTAGAATCGAAGAGGCCAGCGGATCGAAGAAGAACAAAGGCAAAGGCAAGATGTTGGAGTAATATAATGAACAATATTATTATTATGTTGTTTTGTATTGTAAACCCTTTTTGTATATCTAAGGGGTATTTCTGTAATGTTAAGGTTAGTGGACCTGGGACTTATGTATTAACAACATATTTTAATGAGTTATGTATTCCTATTTATATTTAAATGAGTAGTTAGATGTTATTATATTGTGGATCGTGAACACCAAACTCGGGGGTCAGGTATCCCAGATTTGGGGGTGTCACAGAATTTGTAATGCCCGTACCGAGTTCTAAAAGCAGTCTTTGCAATGTCATCAGTTTTAACTTTTAACTGATGACATCCAGAATAAAGATCGATCTTTGAAAAGAATTTAGCACCTTGCAACTGGTCAAACATGTCATCAATTCGAGGTAACGGGTACCTATTTTTGACGGTGACATGATTCAACTCCCGATAGTCAATACAAAGTCGCATACTTCCATCTTTCTTCTTTACGAATAGAACAGGAGCACCCCAAGGAGACATACTAGGACGAATGAAACCGATGTCTAACAATTCTTGTAGTTGATTTTTAACTCCTGAAGTTCAATAGGAGCCATTCGATATGGGGCTTTGGAAATGGGTTTTGTACCGGGTTCAAGGTCGATACAAAATTTGATTTCTCACTTTGGGGGTAGGCCATTAAGTTCTTCAGGGAATACGTCAGAAAATTTATTAACAATAGAAATATCATTTAAATCTGACATATTTTTGTTTAAATCCGTGACATGGGCTAAAAAAGCTTGACATCCATTTTTCAATAAACGAATAGCTTTTTAGCTTGATATGACAGTGATTGACTTTAGATGTTTGGTTGCTTGAATTCGTATAATAGGTTAGTTAGGAATATGAAAGCTAACAACCTTACAAAAACAATCGATTTTAGCATGATGAGTAGTTAACCAATCAATCCCTAAAATCACATCAAATGCAAGTATTTTCAAAGAGATAAGATCGACAGGTAACGTGGAGTTACCGATTTGAATCAAACAAGGCTTATAAACAGTGAATGTAATGAAGGTTTCTCCCAATGGAGTTTCATCAGATAAATCAAAGTCTAATTTCTCTGGAGTTAAATTTAAACGTTGAGCGCAAGTAGGAGAAATAAAAGAATGGGTAGAACCGGTATCAAATAAGGTATAGACTTCGCTAGAGTTTATGATTATCTTACCCGTGATCACCTCATTTGGATTCCTCTCTTTTTGGGAGGTTACAACAAACGCTTTCCCTTGAACAACCGATATTATCTTATTTAGGATGGCCTTTGATGCCTCCATCCCAGCTGGACTTGACTTTGGTGCATGACAAAATTGGGCTAGGTGACATTCTCTTCCACAATTGTAACATGCTTTGAACTGCTGCGTACAATTTGGACTGATGTGTCCCTCCCCTCCGCATTTGTAACATACGACCGGTGGTCGTTCTCCTTCCTTAACAACAGGTGATGGTTCTGACGTCTTTCCATCATTATTGAATTTCCTCTTCTTGAAATTTCCACTTCTATTATCTTGGCCATGATTACGACCAAAGTGGTTACAATTTTTGTCATGTTGATTTCCTCCACGTTTGATGTCACCGCTTCGATGACTGCTACCACTAGTATTATCGATTTGTCGGCTGCTCTCTCTTGGTTGGGTTAACTCATTATCGCACTCCAATAACTGAGCCCTGTTTATAATATCTGAATACAAACACAGTTTGTGAGAAATTAGGTATTGACGTATCTCAGGTTTCAAACCTCTTAGAAACATCCGCGTCATTCTCTCCTCATTATCAACAAAGTGGGATGCAAACCGGGACAACTCGGCAAACTTAGATTCGTACTGTGACACAATCATATTGTTTTGCTCCAGCTTGATAAACTCCACCTCCTTCATGTGATGAATACTTTTGGGAAAGTACTTGTCGTTGAATTGTTCTTGGAACTTCTCCCGAGACATCTTCAGTGCGGCAGGTTGGGTACGTTTTATAGATTCCCACCAGTAATCTTCCTCTCCTCGCAACATGAAGGTGGCAAATGGAACTTTTTTACTCCTCGGAGCATCCCAAGACATCAAATATCTTGGTGAACTATTTTATCCACGCCTCCACCTTAAGTGGTTTTGGCTCTCCCAAAAACTCCGATGGTCCCAGCTCTTTGAACTGCTTAGCGGTGACCACCCGAGAGTTTCCAGTGTTTCCACCTGCATTTTGGATAGGATTCTCTCTCGCCTGATGTTACATGAATTACAGAAAGCCTCTGAACATTCTGTCGTTCATCATTTGGTCGGTGTTGTTGTTTACCTGAGGATTATTTCCTTCCTGATGCACATTATCTTGGGCATTGATATGTGGTGACTCAACGATCTCCTGTGCTCCATTGCTACTCTCAACATTCTCGGATGTCATTTTTAAACACTGCCACAAAACAAGGGTTAATTGACATGTCAGAAATTATCCCTATATTCTAACCGACCAATTAAATCACAATTAAACTTAGGTAGGTCATACTAGCGAAGGAATTACATGTCTCGCCCCTCCTAGTTCTAGTCTCACATCTTAGCCATGGATCATATCCCTATGCTTTGATACTAACTGTGACGCCCCCAAAATAGGTATACATCACCCATCTTGAGTCGCCAAATACATGGTACCTAATTTAAATACAAACTTCTTTTATACAGCACAACAAAACGTAGCTGAGAGTTTCAAGACGGATAATTCCTCCTAGAGAGTATCAAAACTCAAATAAAGACCTCATTACAATTATTATCACACTATTTCACATAATAGTGATGACTACTATAGCCACCTATCTGGACCGTCACTCTATTTCCTGACTCGTCCCGGCTATATTCTCATTTCCTGAAGAGAACAATGAAAGCAAAGGGTGAGCTCAACTAGCCCAGTAAGAAATATTATGACTAAGATAATGCAGAATAAATTATCGTTAGCCTTCAACAGTGTTAAACTAATAAAATATAATAAACATCAAGTTTAATTGTAGCGGAACAAGCAATCCATTAGAAGAGTCAAGTAGAGCATGATATCTACTATCTTCTATGATTTAAAAAGTTTATCAACAGTTTTATCGCTGAGACTCAGCTTAATAAATAATCCATATCATTGAATCAACCCTGCTCTACGGGCCGAGGATATTAATTAGTATTACCAATGGTCATGATCATACTAACAAATGTCCATCAATGCACTACGGGCCAATGATGACTTTTACCACATCATTTGTAACATTTCAGGTCATGATTTTACCGAATGATCCCTGGTCATAATCACACCAATCAACAGTCCATCTATGCACTACGGCCAAAGATGACTTTCATCATAATATAAGTATGAGGATGATGACAATGATATAAGAATTCAATTTAAATGAGAGCAGGGACAAATTTTAAAGATTTATAATTCAATTTATCCAGAATTTAATAATGTCCAAATTGTCAACATGATACTGCTTTGTGGAGTAAAATTCAAGAATAATATTGTATCAAAAATAATTTGGACAGAAAAGAAATTATTTTTTATCATGAATAATACCTCGGGTGAATAGTAACTGAGTGAATAGTACCCTGTGAATAGTACTTCAGGAATAGTAACCCATGAATAGTACCCCGACATGAAAAGATTAAAAAATATCAAGAATGCTCAGAATAATATTTCCATGAAAAGATACTGGATGAAGCGTAAATATCAAGGATATTCTACTAATTTCATAGAGTATAAAAGAAATACTTATCAACATAAGTGTAGAATTAGAAATATGAAACAAAATAATATTACTTACATACTATAGAGTATGGAAGAAAATATTATTTCTTACTTAATATTGAACAAGAATAATATCACTTACTTAATGAAAGAAATAATACCCCTTACCTTAGTAGGAGATTGGATACTGCAATAGTGTAGTAACAGAATACTCTTATTCTTTCTCTCTTATCATCTCTATACTTTCTCTCTCTATAGCTTGAATGAATTGGTGAAAATAATGAAGAAATGAGCTTCTTTTTATAGGCTTGGCAGAGTGAGGGTAAAATAGTCTTTTTGCCATAATTTATGACATCATCGCTGACATCATCAATCATATTACTTCATCGCTTACCTCATCGTCCGATGACATCATCGCTTACATCACAGGAATTCAAATTCAATTTGTTCTATTCCACCTCCTTTTACTTTTATAACATGAATTTTACTATAATACTGTTACCATTCAAATTATAAAAAATGTACTATTATATAATCACATCATACTACAATAATGTAATATTATAATAATATATTTGAATGAATTATTTTATCGAAAAAGATAAAATACCAACTTTCAACAAATGTCACATGGTGAAAATTTCTCAGTTTAAATCCACTTTGAATAAATATTTTCTTATCATATATATAAACAATTAATTATTCACAAATAATATTACAAAATTAAAATATTGACAAACAGGTCGTTCCTAGGAAAGAGGGGGCTTTCCGATAAAGATTTCTCCCTATTCTCCCAATTAGGTGACCAAACCCCTTTCCTCGACAGAACTTTCTAGACATTGTCAATAATGCAAATAATAATATTATTAAAATAATATAAATTATTGATTTGATAATTTGAAATAATGTGCAATGACAATTATTGAATCAATAATATAAAATATCAACATAGCAATTATTGAATCAATAAAATAAAGTATTGAACAGTAATTACTGTAACAATTATTGAGTAGTGACTTCTTACGTAACCATCAATAATCCAAGAAACTGTATAACACCGTGTGCTACTATGCAACCATGCGTATTACTGTACTTTTACCATCGGGTATTTCAATAATTAACAGTAAAACTTTCGCCATTATTTTTATAAAAAGATAATTTTGTTATTTTCTAACTCCGACAATAATTCTATTATGGGGTCCACTAATGATTGTGTCGTCGTACGAATATTCCCAGACAAAAAGAATATTCCCCAATAAAACGAATATTTTATAACAACTTGCTTACTTTGAAAAATTTATAAATATTACCCACAACTATAACATTATAACCAATTCACACGTTAATATTCACAAATATAATTCGAGAAAAATTAAACTTTATTTATGAAAGTTGGGGTCTTACAATATACATATAAGTGTCGCGCTCCTTATGGGCATGAAAGCCATCGAAGGATGTTCAAACACCATAAATAATTTACAAGCTAGTTGTATAGCTGAAAAGGGTCCATCGTGGGAACCAAATCTAGATCTGTCAGCTGGATCTTAGATCCTGCTACTCCTAGGCTCGCATGGTTGCTTAATATTTTCAAAAACTAGAAAGAAAACTAGATTTAAATAAATCTTAGCCATTCTAGCTCAACGGTTCCAGTTTTGCAACTTTTGAACCGGTTAAAAGTTAGATATGGCTAGATTTAGATAAATCAAGTCCACATATATGAATATTATGGACATACCTTGAATGAGCAGTTAAAATCTATATTTAAATGCAATAAACACTTAATGTATATATTAAAGCAATAAAAGACCACGAATTAGCAATCTAGACCAAACTGGTAAATATATATATATATATATATACGGTCAGGATCAAGAGCATTCTCCTTAAATAGCATTCCTCCTTAAATAGCATTCTTTTATTAAAACTACATCGTTTTGGAGGGACGCGATGGCAATTTTGTAAATACAATGCCACCGCGTATTTACAAAAATGCCACCGCGTCCCTCCAAAACGACGTAGTTTTAATTAAAAAATGCTATTTAAGGAGGAATGCTCTTGATCCTTACCGATATATATATATATATATATATATATATATATATATATATATTAAAGTAGTAGAAAGCTTTAAGTTTGAAAAAATCTTACAGTGTGCTGTAAAGAAGGCTTCAGACCGCTTTTGGAGCTTGAAAACTTGGTTTCCACCGGTTAAAATTTGATATGTTGTAGAATATATGTTTACAAGTGTTTAGAAAGAATAATATTGAAGTTAAGAACACTATAGGTGGGGTTATGAGCTGAAATAGTCAGAGTTTTCTCTTTCTTTTCTTTTTTTGAGCTTGAAAACTTGGTTTCTATCGGTTAAAATTTGAAATGTTCTAGAATATATGTATACAAGTGTTTAGAAAGAAGAATATTGAAGTTTGGAACATTATAGGAGGGGTTAAGGGATGAAATGGACAGAGTTTTCTCTGTTTTCCTCTCTTTTTTCTTTTTTGGCTGATGGGGGGGTCTATTTATAAACTAAAGTAGCCGCGTGTCTCAAAGTACGTGCACTCTGGCCAACGCATTGTCTGACTGAACCTTCATAACTTTTAATCCGAGAATCTGATGGAGGTGTGTTATACCTTTCCAGGAAGCCCTTGACGAGAGCTACAGAATGACATGGGATTTGATATTTTCCGAATTTGAGAAGATAGGTCCATGACCAGATCTTCAAGTCTTCGCAGTCCATCCGTTGAGCTGTCTTGCGCCACTTTCACTCGGGATTGATGTTATGGTTTGACATGCCTTTTTTGCAGTGATTTGGACTGAATTAATTTTGAGTCGACAAAATTATTATTTTATAGCTGTCTTTTCTCAGGGTTGGTTTCGGGCTTGATGCAGTTGTAAATGTCTTTTCTCAGGGTTATCTCCGAGATTAGATAGTCGTTGACTTTAGACAGTCCTCAGGGTTGTCTCTGAGGTTGGTTTGATGTCTCCCAGGGTTATCTTCGGGATTTGATTTGATCTACTGGGGTTGTCTTCATGGTTTGGTTTGATCTCCTGATGTTGTCTCCAAGGTTTGATTTGATCTCTCAGAGTTGTCTCTGGGGTTGGATTTGATGACTTGACTTCCAAGGTTATCTCTGGAAGATAAAAGATGATTTTGCCCTCTGCATGGTTAGTAACAGGAAAGCAAAATTTTGAGTGTCTACAAATGCCCCCTTTTATCATATTTATGCAATGTAATGGCATGAACATGATAAAGATTATTATACACTTGAAACATGACAAGATTAAATGATGTCATCCAAAGCAGTATAATGTGATGTTATGGATGGTGGATATTTTTGTTTGGAATTATTCCCAATGGGATTCTGTCACGGACTGCTCCCGTCGTTTCTGCTGGAAATGGAATTGTCAATGATGGTCCCCATGAAACCACTTTGATGTCTACTCGAACAGTAGTTCACAAAGCTTTCATCACTGGATCTTTTCTGATGCTATATTGTGGTTGTCACCAACAGTTTGAAATGTCCATTAGAGCTATTGAAATTGATTTAACGACAAGTTGTAGAGATGCTTTCAAGATTCTTGTTGTAGAGGTTATGGCTGAGACCATTGGATTCTAACGTTGAGGTTGTCAACAACGTTCTTTATCTTTTAGATGTACTTTTTGACTTTACTTTCACCGGAAATGTTCTTCTCTTTTGCGAGTAACTCCCTAGGGATTGTTGATGTTTATCCTAATAATAGCTTAGCTTGGTTGTAATCATTGGATTCTTCCTGTCATAATGTTGGGATTGTCACCACCACTTGGGATTTCAATCAGGTTGATGTTGACACCTCTACCGGAGATAGAAATTTTTATACTTTCTTTCATAGCATCCTCACAATACTTACTAAAATAGTAGTTTTATAAAGGTTGACCATCACAAACTTTCCTCGATGCCTACTTGAACTATAGTTTACAACGGTCTAGAAGTCACCGAACCTTCACGGTGCCCTTGCTGGGGATTTATATAACATAATCCATCATTGGTCCTCCCCGATGCTACGCTGGAGTTGTCGCCAATGGTTTACAATATCAGATACTCTGACCTTCGTTGAAACAGTTTTTAACGGCTTACATCACCTGATCTTTCCCGATGCTACGCTAGAGTTGTGGCCAACGGTTTATAGTGTCAATCATTCTGACCTTCATTGAAGTAGTTTTCAACGGCTTACATCAATGGACCATTCCCGATGCTACGTTGGAGTTCTCGCCAACGGATTACAATGTCAATCATTCTGACCTTCGTTGAAGTAGCTTTCAACGGCTTATATCACTGAACCATTCTAGATGCTACGTTGGAGTTGTCGCTAACAGTTTGCAATGTCAGACATGTGACGCCCCCAAAATTAGGTATACATCACCCATCTTGGGTCGACACTTACATGGTACAGAATTTAAAAACAACTTATTAACATAACTGTCGTGTACAATACGACATAAACTGTGAGTTTAAATACAAATATCGTCTACTAGATATTATACAAACTCAAACAAAAAGTCCTCATTACAGATTATTATCACACTATTTTACTGTAATAGTGAGGACTACTAATGTTATCTTCGGACCATCACTGCTTTCCCAGACTTCGTCCCAAATATATATTATCATTTCCTCAAGAGAAACGGTGAAAGAAAGGGTGAGCTCAACTAGCCCAAGAAGAAATATTATGACTAAGATAATGCGTAATAAATTATCAATAGTCTTGATAATGTTAAACCGATAAAATACAATAGACAACCGGTTTAATCTGCGTGAATATCTGATCCATTAAAAGAGTCAAGTAGAAAATAAAGTCTACTATCTTTTAGGTTTTAAAAGGTTTTCATCATTTGTTTATAGTTTGAGACTCGGCTTTAATAAATATTTCACATCATCGAATCACCCCCACTTTCTGACGAGGATATTCTTTAGTATCACGACCACAATTATTCATGCACTACGGGCCAAGAATATTTGTGTATTCATTAATGGTCATGATCATGCCAACAAGCGTCCATCAATGCACTACTGACCAATTGGATTTTTTATCACATCATTTGTAACATTACGGTCATGATTACACCGAATAGTCTCTCGGTCATAATCATACCAAGTCCATCTATGCACTACGAACCATGTATGACTTTTCAAAAAAAAAATAAAATATAAACATGAGGATGATGACAATGATATAAGAATTCAATAAAACAAGTTCAAGAATTATTTTATCCGAGAATTATTAACGTCCAAATTAGTAAAATTCAAGAATGATCGGAAGAATATTTCCATGAAAGATCTTGGATGAAACGCAAAATATCAAGGATATTCTACTAATTTCATGGAGTATAGAAGTCAAAGTTTTAACCAACTGGGGTATAATAAAGAATGGAATAACAAAAGAAATCACCATGCATGCGATAAACCGCATGCAGACGGTTATTCCAATGAATAATAAATAACGGAACCGTGTCGTGAACTTCACACCGGCGGATGATGTTCCAATGAAATAATAAAGATGGAACCGGATCCGGTGTAAAACACACGAGATAGGATATTCCAACAGAATAATAAAGACGGAACCGAGTCCGGTGTAAAACACATGAGCGTGATGTTCCAACAGAATAATAAAAGCGGAACCGGTCCTGTAAAAACACACGCATGGATGTTCCAACGAATAATAATAAAGACGGAACCCGGTCCGGTGTAAAACACACGCATGAGGATGTTCCAATGAGAATAATAGAAGAATATCACCAAGTATAGGGTAAACCACTTATACGAGTTATTCCAATGTAATAATAAGCAATGGAATAACAACAGTTCTCTTCATGAATAAGAAAGAATAACACCCCTTACATTTGGTAGGAGATTGAATCTTTGCGCGGTGTAGTAACAAAATACTCTTCTTCTTTCTCTCTTATTCTCTCTATACTTTCTCTCTCTATAGCTTGAATGAATTCGTGAAAAATAATGAAGCCCTAGGCCTCTATTTATAGAAGATTTCTAGCTTAGCACCTTCCGTGTGAAAAGCGAGTGGCTTGCGGTTCGGTTTGACGCTTTGTAATGTGAAACGACAAGTGGTTCGACGCCTGTAATGTGAAACGACAAGTGGTTCGACGTCTGGTAAAGGTAATTACTATTAACGAAGGTAAATACTATTGACAAAGGTAAATACTATTCACAAGGGTAATTACTATTGACGAAGGTAATTACTATTGACGAAGGTAAATACTATTCACAAGGGTAATTACTATTGACGAAGGTAATTACTATTGACGAAGGTAAATACTATTCACAAGGGTAATTACTATTGACGAAGGTAATTACTATTGACGAAGGTAAATACTATTGACGAAGAGACTCTTAGATGATGACATATGAGCCCCCCATAAAATAATCAAACTTACCACAAATCATTTTTTTTTCATCAACACATATTTAATCTTTCAACAATTATTAATCATTTATAACTTGTCGTCTCAATTATTGATTTAATACTATAACATATTATACAGATGATATTGTGACAATAATTGAATCAATAATATAAGAGATATGATGCAGTAATTACTGTAGCAATAATTGAGCATAGCTGAGTGACTTCTCACGTAAGCATCAATAATCAATCTGTAGTGTCTACTATGCAACTACGTATTCTTTGTACTTTTTACCACCGGGTAGTTCAACGGCTTTTAACGGTAACACCTCCGTAGTTATTTTTATAAAATATTTTTGTCGTTTTCTCAATCCGAGCAATAATTACATTATGGGGTCCACCAATGATTGAGCCATTATGCACGAATATTCCCTAACAAAAGAATATTCCCCAGCAAACGAATATTTTATAACAACTTGCATACTTTTGCAAAATTTATAAATATTACCCACAACTATAACATTATATCAAATTTATTCCATAATATTCAAAAATAATATTTATAGAAAAATCATCTTTATTTATAAAAGTTGGGGTCTTACAACCTCCCTTCTTATGAAATTTAAGCCCTCGAAATTAGGGTACGCGATACACAGGTATGTCGAAGAGGTAAGGATACCTTGATTTCATTTGATTCTAACTCCCAAGTCATTTCCTCAACATCGTGGTTCCTCCACAAAACTTTGACTTGAGGTATAACCTTGGAGGCGTAGAATATGTTCCTTCTTATCCAAAATTTGAGCAGGAACCTCTTCATACGTCAAATCTTCCGCTATTTCGTCAGGTTCTAACTCAATAATATGGTTCGGTCTTTCACATATTTACGTAACATAGATATGTGAAAACGTTATGAACACGAGACATATTTGGCGGTAAAGCGAGTCTATTAGGCCACAGTTCCTACTCGATCGAGGATTAAAATGGACCGATGAATCGAGGGTTAAGTTTTCCTCTCTTTCCAAATCTTGTAACTCCTTTCCATGGAGCAACTCTTAACAACACATGATCTCCTATATCGAATTCCACGTCCTTTCGATGAAGATCGGCATAACTCTTTTGTCGATTTTGTGAGGTTTTTATACGTTGTCGGATCGTTTGAATCTTTTTCCGTAGTCATACGTATTACAACTCCGGTCCCAACAACGTTGCTTCACCCACCTCATCCCAAAGATCTTGGAGAACGACACTTTCTTCCATACAACGCTCGAATGGAGCCATGCGATACTTGCTTGATAACTTGTTGTTGTAGGAAAACTCCACCAATGGTAAGAACTTGTCCCAACTCCCCTTGAAATCAAGGACACGAGTCTTAATAGATCTTCAAGAGTTTGAATAGTCCTCTCCAGATCCGTCCGCCCTGAGGATGATATGCCGAAAACTAAATCGTGAAGTGCATGCCCATAGCTTTTTGCAAACTAACCCAAAATCGTGAAGTGAATCTTGGGTCTCGATCGAAAACTATGGATACCGGCATACCATGCGATCTTACAATCTCGTTTATGTACATATCTGAGCAAGGCGTTCAAGTGTATAAGTTTCTCGTGTCGGTAAGAAATGAGCGGACTTGGTCAACCTATCAACAATGACCCAAATCGCATCAATGCCTTGAGAAACCTTAGGAAGACCGTGAACTTGAAATCCATGGTAATGTGCTCCCACTTCCATTCGGAATTTCAAGTGGTTCTGATGGACCTTTTGGTACTTGATGCTCCGCTTTAACTCGTTGACAAGTTAGACACCTTGAGATAAATGTAGCTATCTCTCTCTTCATATTGCTCCACCAAAATGTATGGCGAATATCATGATACATTTGGTACTCCCAGATGGATTGCAAATGGTGTGTTGTGTGCCTCCATCATGATATTATACTTTAAATCGTGGTCGTTAGGAACACAAAGTGCGGAGTTGACTCAAGTATTCCTTCTTCATCGATTTTTGCTTCCGGCGATAGCACCTTCTTGCACTTTCTTCCTCATATACGCATCGGCTCCAGTCCGTAGCTTGGCGACTTTAACTTTATCAATTAAAGTCGGTTCTACTTTCGTATACTGCAATCATCACATCGTCCACAGAGTCTTTAATTCTATCTCCATCCTTTGCAAGTCACACAAAATGGGCCTTTGCGTTGACAATATCGCTTTTCGTACTTGCATATGATTTTCTACTCAATCGTCGCCTACCACGTTCGCTTTTCGGGATGGTATTGGATGGTATGATCATAATCTTTCAACAGTTCAAGCCAACGTCGTTGTCGCATGTTGAGTTCCTTTTGAGTGAAGAAATATTTGAGGCTTTTATGATCCGTAAAGATCTCCACTTTCTCCCCATACAAGTAATGCCTCCAAATTTTAAGTGCAAAGACAACAGCTGCCAACTCTAGATCATGAGTAGGATAATTCCTCTCATATTCTTTGAGTTGTCGCGAGGCATAGGCTATTACTTTTCCATGTTGCATGAGAACACATCCCAACCCTTTGCCCAAAGCATCACTGTAGATGACAAATCCCTCCGAGCCAGATGGTATTGTCAGAACAGGTGCTGAAATAAGTCTCCTCTTGAGTTCTTGAAAACTCTTCTCACATTCTTCGCTCCAACCGAACTTTGTATCTTTCCGAGTCAACTGAGTCAATGGAATAGCGATTCGAGAAAATCCTTCCACGAATCTCCGATAATAACCAGCTAAACCGAGAAAGCTACGTGCTTGATCATCGATTTAGGTTGTTCCCAGGCTTTGAATAGCTTCAATCTTTCTTTGGGTCAATGAGATATTCCATGACTTGATACCACGTGCCCAAGGAATGCTACTTCTTCAAGCCGAACTTCGCATTTCTTCAACTTGGCATAAAGCTTATATTCACGAAGCTTTTGGAGTGTCAGCCTCAAGTGTTGCTCATGATCTTCACGACTTTTGGAATAAATAAGGATGTCATCAATAAAGACGACCACAAAGTGATCTAAATATTCCTTGAATACTCGGTTCATCATATCCATGAAGGCAGCAGGAGCATTAGTCAATCCAAAGGACATGACTAGGAATTCATAATGCCGTCTGGGAGTTACGAAAAGCCGTCTTTGGAATGTCGTGGTTCTAATCTTCAATTGGTGATATCCTAAGACGAAGATCAATCTTTGAAAAGAATTTGGCTCCTTGCAATTGGGTCAAACAGGTCATCAATACGTGGCAATGGATACCTATTTTTGATGGTGACGTGATTCAACTCCCGATAATCAATACAAAGTCGCATACTCCCATCTTTCTTCTTCACGAATAGAACAGGAGCACCCCAAGGAGAAGTACTAGGACGAATAAAGCCAATGTCTAACAATTCCTGCAGTTGGGTCTTTAACTCCTGGAAGTTAATAGGAGCCATTCGATATGGGGCTTTGGAAATAGGTTTTGTACCGGGTTCAAGGTCGATACAAAATTCAATTTCACGCTCACGGGGTAGGCTAGAAGTTCTTGAGGGAATACGTCGGAAATTTATTAACAATAGGAATATCGTTTAAAAGCGGCGTATTTTTATTTAAATCGTGACATGAGCTAAGAAAGCTTGACATCCGTTTTTCAATAAACGAATAGCTTTATGGCTTGAGATGACCGTGATTGATTTTAATGGTTTGGTCGTTTGAATTCGCATAATAGGTTGATTAGGAATATGAAAGCTAACAACCTTACGAAAACAATCAATTTTGCATGATAAGTAGTTAACCAATCAATCCCTAGAATCACGTCAAATGCAAGTATTTTTAATGAAATAAGATCGACGGGTAATGTGAGGGTGCCGATTTGAACCAAACAAGACTTATAAGCGATGGATGTAATGAAGGTTTCTCCCAACGGAGTTTCCACAGATAAGTCAAAGTCTAATTTCTCCTGAGTCAAATTTAATCGATGAGCGCAAGTAGGAGAAATAAAAGAATGGGTAGAACCGGTTATCAAATAAAGTATAGACTTCATTAGAGTTTATGATAAGCTTACATTGATGACCTCATTCGGTTCCTTGCTCTTTGGGAGGTCACAACAAATGCTCTCCCTTGCACTCTTCTGGTTTTGCATTTTCGGGGATGGCCTTTGGTGCCTCCATCCTAGCTGAATTTGTCTTGATGGCAACAAAAATCGAGCTAAGTGACCTTCTCTTCCACAATTATAACATGCTTTGGGCGGCATGGCGCAGTTTTGGTGATGTGTCCCTCTCCTCCGCATTTGAAGCATATGATAGGTGGTCTTTCTCCTTCCTTAACAATGGGTCTTTGGTCTTGGCGTCTTTCCATCATTGTTGAATCTCCTTTTCTTGAAATGTCCATTCTTATTGTTTTGGCCACGATTACCACCAAAGTGGTTACCATATCGCCTGTTGATTCCCTCCACGCTTGTTGTCACCGCCTCGATGACTATTCTCGCCGGTATTATAATTTTGCCATTTTGCTCTCTTTTTAGTTGCGTTGACTCATTATCGCGCTCCACTAAGCGAGCCCTATTTACAACATTTGAATACAAACACGGTTTATGAGAAATAAGATGTTGGCGTATCTCGACTTCAAACCTCTTAAAAACATTCGCGCCATTCTCTCTTCATTATCCACCAAGTGGGGCGAATGCTGTGATAACTCATAAATTTTGCCTCGTATTGCGACACGGTCGTATTGTTTTGTTCCAACTTGATAAACTCCACCTCCTTCATGTGGCGAATACTTTCGGAAAGTATTTGTCGTTGAAACGACTCTGGAACTTCTCCCAAGATATCTTGATGCAATTTGGTTGAGTACGTTTTCTGGAATTCCCACCAATGTCCGCCTCTCCGCGCAACATAAAGGCGTGAAGGGAACCTTTTGCTCCTCGGAGCATCCCAAGACATCAAATATCTTGGTAATCTGCTTTATCCATGCTTCCGCGAAGTGGTTTTGGCTCTCCCTTAAACTCCCGGTGGTCCTAGCTCCTTAAATTGTTTAGCGGTGACCACCAGAGAGTTTTCCGTGTTTCCACCTACGTTTTGGGCGAGTCGCTCTCTTTGTTTGTTGCATAAATTGCATAAAACCTCTGAACATTTGATCATTCGTCATTTGGTCAGTGTTGTTGTTTGCATGAGGATTGTCGCCTTCCTGATGCACATTATCCTGATTATTGATATGTGGTGAATCAACAATGCTGCGCTCCATTGCTATTCTCAACATTCTCGGATGTCATTTTCGAATCTTACACAAAACAAAAGGTTAATTGACATGTAACAAATTATCCCTATCTTCTGACCAACCAATAAAATATCACATAAACTTAGGTAGGTCATACTAGCGAAGGTATTCCCCGTCTCTCCCCACCTAGTACTATTCTCACATCTTAGCAGGGATCATATCCTAAGCTCGATACCAAACCGTGGCGCCCCAAAATTAGGTATACATCACCCATCTTGGGTGCGACACTTACATGGTATGAAATTTAAAAACAACTTATTAACATAACTGCCGTAGGTATGCAATCTGACATAAAGCTGTGAGTTTAAATACAAATATAAATCTACTAGATATTATACAAACTCAAACAAAAAGTCCTCATTACAGATTATTATCACACTATTTTACGAGAATAGTGAGGACTACTAATGCTATCTTCGGGACCATCACTTTCGTTTCCCAGACTCGTCCCGGCTATATTATCATTTCACGAAGAAAACGGTGAAAGAAAGGTGAGCTCAACTAGCCCAAGAAGAAATATTATGACTAAGATAATGCGAGAATAAATTATCAATAGTCTTGAATAATGTTAAACCGATAAAATACAATAGACAACCGGTTTAAGCTGCGGTGAATATGCAATCCATTAAAAGAGTCAAGTAGAAAATAAAGTCTACTATCTTTTAGGTTTTAAAAGGTTTTTCATCACTTTGTTTATAGTGAGACTCGACTTTAATAAATATTCACATCATCGAATCACCCACACTTTTACTGCCGAGGATATTCTTTAGTATCACGACCACAATTATTCATGCACTACGGGCGAAGAATATTTGTGTATTCATTAATAATCATGATCATGCCAACAATCATCCATCAATGCACTACGACCCTTTGAGGATTTTTATCACATCATTTGTAACATTACGGTCATGATTACACCGAATAGTCTCTGGTCATAATCATACCAAGTCCATCTATGCACTACTTCTGAATACGAGATGACTTTCAAAAAAATAAAATATAAACATGAGGATGATGACAATGATATAAGAATTCAATAAAACAAGTTCAAGAATTATTTTATCCGGGAATTATTAACGTCCAAATTAGTAAAATTCAAGAATGATCGGAAGAATATTTCCATGAAAGATCTTTGGATGAAACGCAAATATCAAGGATATTCTACTAATTTCATGGAGTATAGAAGTCAAAGTTTTAACCAATTTGGGTATAATAAAGAATGGAATAACAAAAGAAATCACCGTGCATGCGATAAACCGCATGCAGACGAGTTATTCCAATGGAATAATAAATAACGGAACGAATGGTCGGTGAACTTCACAAGCGAGGATGTTCCAACAGAATAATAAAGATGGAACCGGATCCGGTGTAAAACACACGATAGGATATTCCAGCGAGAATAATAAAAGGCGGAACCGGTCCGGGTGTAAAACACATGAACGAGGATGTTCCAGCGAGAATAATAAAGAAGGAACCGGAACCAGGTGTAAAACCTGCAGACGAGGATGTTCCAATGTAATAATAATAAAAGATTTTAACCGAGTCCGGTGTAAAACACACAGACAGGATGTTCCAACAGAATAATAGAAGAATATCACCAAGTATAGGGTAAACCACTTATACAGGTTATTCCAACAGAATAATAAGCAATGGAATAACAACAGTTCTCTTCATGAATAAGAAAGAATAACACCCCTTACATTTGGTAGGAGATTGAATCTTTGGCGGTGTAGTAACAAAATACTCTTCTTCTTTCTCTCTTATTCTCTCTATACTTTCTCTCTCTATAGCTTGAATGAATTAAGTGAAAATAATGAAGCCCTAGGCCTCTATTTATAGAAGATTTCTAGCTTAGCACCTTCCGTGTGAAAAGGCAAGTGGCTTGACGAATTTGGTTTGGCCTTTGTAATGTGAAACGACAAGTGGTTCGGCGCTTTGTAATGTGAAAAACGACAAGTGGTTCGACGTCGGTAAAGGTAATTACTATTAACGAAGGTAAATACTATTGACAAAGGTAAATACTATTCACAAGGGTAATTACTATTGTGAAGGTAATTACTATTGACGAAGGTAAATACTATTCACAAGGGTAATTACTATTGACGAAGGTAATTACTATTGGCGAAGGTAAATACTATTCACAAGGGTAATTACTATTGACGGAAGGTAATTACTATTGATGAAGGTAAATACTATTAATGAAGAGACTCTTAGATGATGACATATAGAGCCCCCCATAAAATAATCAAACTTACCACAAATCATTTTTTTTCATCAACACACATTTAATCTTTCAACAATTATTAATCATTTATAACTTGTCGTCTCAATTATTGATTTAATACTATAACATATTATACGGATGATCTTGTGACAATAATTGAATCAATAATATAAGAGATATGATGCGGCAATTCTTTGTAGCAATAATTGAGCATAGGCGAGTGACTTCTCACGTAAGCATCAATAATCAATACTGCAGTGTGCTACTATGCAACTCTGGCGATATTCTTGTACTTTTACCATAGGGTAGTTCAGCAGTTTAACGGTAACACCTCCGTAGTTATTTTATAAAATATTTTTTCGTTTTCTCAATCAAACAATAATTACATTGTGGGGTCCACCAATGATTGAGCCATTATGCGAATATTCCCTAACAAAAGAATATTCCCCAGACCAAACGAATATTTTATAACAACTTGCATACTTTACAAAAATTTATAAATATTACCTGACTATAACATTATATCAAATTTATTCCATAATATTCAAAAATAATATTTATAGAAAAATTCATCTTTATTTATAAAAGCTGGGGTCTTACAAGACATGCTTGATATATCTACTTGGGATATCTTTTGACAAATCTGGACGTTTTGATGCATTAAATACCCACAGTTCATGAAACCGGACCTTCCCGATGTTTTGACAAGGGCTGTTTTCAATAAACTCTATCATTGGCTATTTGATCCCCACATTCGGGTGAATTCCAATGATTTACACGTAGATCAAAAGTTTGGTATATGAATTCAGGGTTTCAGGCCCTTTCCACTCGATCACGTAGCACCTTTTTCCCTGATTTGACTTTTTAGCTTCCGAGAACTCCGTTCTAACTCAAATTTAATCAAGCCAGAAGGGGTGCGAACCCCCCTGGGTGACCGCAGGTAGACCCGTGACTGTTGCAAGTTAACTTGCGACTCCCCATCGGTATATTTACTATCTCCCTTCTCTTTAACAAGTCATTTTCAAGTTGAACACAATACAAAATCCAAAATTTCCTCTTCAAATCTACTGAGTTTGGACTATTTTTTTGCAAAATCTGTCACCATACAAATGTTCTGCACTACTCCAGTAACGTTTACATGTTTTCTCTTTAAGTTTTGACCGTTAGAACGTTAGATTTCATATAGAATTCTTCTAAACACAATGTAGTGAATATACATGCCCATATTACTTGATAAAAATTATTCAACTTAGTAAATGTTCATATTTTACCATGCTGAACGCATTGATGTGAAAAAACTAACTTTTGAGACAATCATTTGGCACCCTTTTTTGATATTTTATTCATCCTATTTGAGGACGAATGAGCACATGTTTTCAGATAAAGCACATATGGTAATTTAGCTTCCATAGTGGATTTAATTTTGATGTTTATTCATGCATATTAGATGTTCATAATTTTAGGCTTGTGTGCTACTGATTGGTCACCTAGTCATGCTTATGTGCATGTGGACAGTCCATTTTCCAAAGGTGACTCTAGCAAAAAAAAATTATGAGTCTGGGCATTTAATAAACCATCACTTTTAACTCTACTATGGATGTAAGTTAAATAAATGCATGTATCACGACTTTGATTATGCATGAAGCAATAATCTGAATTTAATAAGCTTCAAGTTTAGAACTTACCTCACCCTTTCTGAGGTGATTAGGAAACTTTGTCTAGATTATAGATCCAAACCAGCCGAGTAGCTCTCGTAGGGCCTCTGCATGTGTGAGGAGGATAGCTTTTGATATTCCTCAGCCTCGTCTAGCCCGACAGCCTCACCGGTTGATTGAGTTAGTTATTCACTCTTTGTACCAGACCCTATATTCACTCTTTATACCAGACCCTCTATTCACTCTTTGTACCAGACCCTCTATTCAGAGTGCCGGGAGATCGTCCATTAATGGGGCTTCTCGACAGCGAGAAAATTTTACCCCTTTTTTGGTTCTTACCTTTTTTTTGTTCTCTATTTTCTTGAGTTCTATTTGAAAAGGCGAGTTTGAAAAAGGTCCGACATATAAATTTCGACGATTTGAAAATCATAGTTGACAGTTGGTAGACTTGAAATGGTTGTACCAACTCAACCGGTTTTGAAAAGGTTTACACAAAGGCCCAATGGTTGGACTCTATTTAACGGTCCTTAGAAATCAAGATTCATAAAGTTCGGGGGCTTGATTAAGCGGGGCAAAGGTGTTAGCCCCCCCCCCCCCCTCGACTTATGTGAAAACAAGGTTACCGCAAAATTTCAATTTCCTTAATTATATGCATGTGTGTGTGTGTGTTTATTGGGCCTATGTGCAATTATCTGGAAGTAGTGTTACCCCCCGTTTGCACCTATATACAAAGGGTTTGATTTGTATAAAAGTTCAATTTTAACAAGATATAGTAGTGATGTTTTGGAAATTAGGTTTTTAAACCCTTATGCTCAATAGTAATTGAGGCCTTTGATACTTCCATTTTATTCCGTATTCAGCTTGATTGATTTTTTTTCGAGATGTGAAGCATCTTCGAGAAAATAAGATACAAAGCACTGTCGGCTCCTTATGGGCATGAGATCCTTCTAAGGATGTCTAGACACCATAGATAATTTACAAGCTGGCTGCAGCTGAAAACTGTCCATCGTGGGAACCAGATCTATATTCGCAATATGAATTTTCGACCTCGTGGCTCCTAGGCTCACATGATAGATTAATATGTACGAAAACTAGAAAGAAAACTAGATTTAAATAAATCTAAGCCATTCTAGCTTCAACGGTTCTAGTTTAGTCACTTTTGAACCGGTTAAAATTTAGAGATGGCTAGATTTAGGTAAATCTAGTCAACATGCTGAAATATTAAAGATCCACATTGCAAAAGCAGTTGAAACAGATACTTAAAATTAATATATATATATATATATATAAACGGTAAAAGGCCACAAAATAAACTCTAGGCCAAACTGGAAATGTATGGGGATGGTGACTCGTCTGAAAAGATGATCAACAGCACCTTCCGGCACCGACAGGGACGGACCAGTCAACCAAGAAGACGCCAGAGGAGTCTTCAGTCACCGACAGGTGATGGCCCACGCCATCATCTCTTTTACTTTAGTAAATGTAAAAGTAAAAGTAAAAGAATATAACTTTTTCTTTTACTTAAGTTAAATGTTTTTAACTTAGTTAAATGTTTCATACATTTACCCATGTAAAAGTAAATGTAAAATGTTTCTTACGTTTTACTTTTACTTAAGTAAATTACTTTTACTTCAACTAATGTAATAGTGAATCCTGCGTGATTCAATAGTAATTTACTTTTCAGTTTTCTATTTAAACAACTCAAGTGTTTAGAGTTGTTTAGGCTTAATTCAATATAGCCTCAGAACTTCTCTCTCTAGAAAGCTCTTCCGAGGTCTTCTCTCCCTTCTCTCTAGAGTTAGCGAAGATGAAGCTTTCAGCTTCTCTTCTTCTAGTTAGATGAAGACGAAGTCCTTCGTACTTCGATCTTCCATCAAACATTTAGATTCAGGTTAAAGATGTAATCCCTTCCCTAAATGTTTATAAATAAAAGAAAGAGATTACTTTACCGATTAACCGGTCGTCTTTTTAATCTTTTCTTTTCTGTTTAAGTTTTTCTTTGAGGAAACTTAGGTGGCTAACTTTACAAAGATGTGTTTACCTCTAGAGTTATGATGAGAAATGACAGTAATAAACCATTTTGGAAAGAAAAATTTGTTAATGGCTTACCATCCTTATTTGCTCACAAAGTTAGAGAAGAATTAAGTAAAAATTTAGGTTATATTGATTATGATAATTTAACTTATGGAGATATTATAAGTTACATTCAAAAAATTGGATTAAAATGTGTACTGATTTTAAAAAGATTAAGAAGACGACCGGTTAATCGGTAAAGTAATCCACTAGCTATTAATTCAACGATATCTAGTTGAGATAAAGTGTTGAATTTGGTGATATAGATGTTAGCTAACATTGACATATGATTTAATTTATTAAGAATTTCTTGTTCACTAAATCCATCTGTATTCCATTCATATATTTTATTAGATGAAACAGAAAATTGTTTATCTAGATTTCTCTCTTCGAACTGTAGATCCGGAGGAGTGGGTCTAGAATACCAATTTCTGGTAATACTCGTGTTATTAGTCGGAGACGAAGCTTTCAGCTTCAATCTTCTTAGTTAGAAGATGAAGACGAAGTCTTTCATACTTCGATCTTCCCTCTCAAACATTTAGTCTTAGGATCTAATGTAATCCCTTCCCTAAATGTTTATAAATAAAAGAAAAAGATTACTTTACCGATTCACCAGTCGTCTTCTTAATCTTTTCTTTTCTGTTTAAGATTTTATTTAAAAAACTTAATCGCCGCTGTTATATGGTATCAGAGCCACACGGTTGGTTCTTGATGCTATCGGTGGTTTCGATTGAAAATAGTTTGATTTGTTTTTAAATGTTTGTAAGTCTCCATGGTGTGAGCAGTGTCGGGTTATAGAACATAGGTATGAGTCTACTTAGGGTAAACGAGGTATGCATGAATGAACCTTGAGTAAATATTTTATTTTGAAACAGTCAAGATGAGTAGATTATTTAGATCCAGCTCTTCAGTTAGTAACAGGTCAGTTTTGCCTCTTGTCCCAGACATCGTCAACCAAGAAGAACATAGTTATGAAAACATTAGTCAAGTTTTACACAATTGGAACATACCTAGAGTATCTCCTATTGCCATGTGTAAACACATACCTATTGATCTAATGATACCCTTAGCCTAAATTGCTCTCTTACTAGAGACTTACAACAGCGTAACGGGCCTTACGACGATCATAGGTGGTTTACGGTAAGTCAGGTGAATGATCCAAGAGCCAAAGAAGAAAAAGATTGCAAAAACTTTTAAAAACAAATCAAACTGTTTTCAATCGAAACCACCGATAGCATCAAGAACCAACCGTGTGGCTCTGATACTATATAACAGCGGCGATTAAGTTTTTAAAAATAAAAACTTAAACAGAAAAGAAAAGATTAAGAAGACGACCGATTAATTGGTAAAGTAATCTCTTTCTTTGATTTATAAACATTTAGGGAAGGGATTACATTAGATCCTAAGACTAAATGTTTGAGAGGGAAGATCGAAGTATGAAAAACTTCATCTTCATCTTCTAATTAAGAAGATCGAAGTTGAAAGCTTCGTCTCCGGCTAACTAGAGAGAAGGGAGAGGACCTCGAAAGAGCTTTCTAGAGAGAGAAGCTCTGAGGCTATACTAAATTAAGCCTAAACAACTCTAAACACTTGAGTTATTTAAATAGAAAACTGAAAAGTAAATTACTATTGATTCACGCAGGAATCACTATTACATTAACTGAAGTTAATACTTCTTAACATATTTTTTAACTTGTTGGACGACAGAAGTATGAATGTCAGTCCAAGGAGGGGGATTACTTTGTAAATGCTGAAATAGAGGTTTATAAATCTTCCTGAGATTCTTGTAAAACTTGCCAATATAATTAAGCGAGCCAAGAAATCTCTGTAGTTGAGTTTTGTCTGTAATCTTATCTGGGAATCGGTCGACGAATTGAATAGCTCTGTCAATTGGCCGCGTGATTCCATGATAGAGGATTAGACCGAGAAACCTGACTTTAGTCAGAAATAGACTACACTTGGAAGGTGTAAGAACAAGACCATTGGTTTTAACCGTTTTGAAGAACGAATTCAAATGTTTAATATGCTCTTCAATAGTCTTGGAGAATACAAGGATATCATCGATGTAAACAATAATAAAATGACTGAAAGGATTTAAAATATTATTAAGAATATTCTAAAATTCACTGGGTGCATTTTTAAGTCCAAATGACTGAACATTCCATTCGTAGTGTCCGAACAGAGTGGTGAATGCTGTTTTGTACCTATTATCGGGATGAATAGTAACTTGCCAAAATCCAGGCTTAAGGTCAAATTTACTAAAGATGGTGGAGACACTTAACCTACCAAGGAGATCATCCTTGTTGGGTAAAGGGTACCTAATCCATTCTAGTACTTTGTTTAATGGTTTGTAATTAATGACTAACCGAGGAACGCCTCTCTCTTTCTCAGCTTCGTTATTAACATAGAAGGCTGGGCAAGACCATGGTGACTTACTATGTCTAATTAAACCTTTACTAAGAAGATCATTAATTTCACCTTTACATAACTCCATTTGTTCATGACTCATTTGAATAGGCCTAGCTTTGGTGGGAATTAAATGTTCTTTGAATTCCTTAGCATATGGTAATCTGACTGTGTGATTCTTCCTATGCCAAAAAGCATTGGGAGAATCAGAACATAAATTTTTTATTAAATAATCTTTTAATTCATTTATCTTTTCTTGAACTCTATTACTCTTAAGTTGTTCTTCAACTTGTTGATACCTAACTTCTTCTTTGAGGAAACTTAGGTGGGTAACTTTACAATTTAACAGATTCAATGATTTAGAAATGGATTCCTCTTGAATAAATTTTAAATCTCTTTCTTTTGGCTTAATTAGGAATTTAAATGTAATCCTTTTCCCTAAATGTTCGCAACTTAAACCTTTATTACTGGTAGTAAATGGATATAATAAATAGATAAATGGTAATCCTAAAATGATTTTATCAGTATGGTTGCGAATTAAAACAAATGAAGTTTTAAAACACATACTGTCCTGGATGACTAATGCGACCGTGGGGCCAGATGCCTATATGTATATATATATATATATATATATATATATATATATACTTACATTATATTTATATATATATATATTTATATATATACAAAGTGGTAAAAGCCACGGATATTCGATCCAGCTCAACTGCTTTAAGTTTAATTATATATATATATATATATATATATATATATATAAGAAGGAAAAAGTCACTGATCGACGATCCGCGTAACTAATCGGTGAGAATCTCGATATATATATATATATATATATATATCAAAGCAGTAGAAAGCTTAAAAATCTGAAAAACCTTATAGTGGCCGGCCAAAAAGACTTGAGATCACTTTTGGAGCTTGAAAACTTGGTTTTCACCGGTTAAATTTTGATATGTCATAGAATACGAGCTTACAAATGTTTAGAAAGAAGAATCAAAAAGTTTGGAGCACTCTAGAAGAGATTAAGGGCTAAAATGGATATAGTTTTCTCTTTTCTCTTTTCTTTTTTCTTTTTTTCAAATGAGCTGATGGGGATGGTTTATTTATAGACCAAATTGGTCGCGGGTCAACCCACGACATCCGTGGGTCTACCTGTAGCTGCTCATTTTGCCCCGAGAATTGCGAGTCATGTTGTCTCAAAGTACGTGTACTTAGACAATGCGTTGTCCGCTCGAACTTTCATAACTTTCAATCTGGGCATCCGATTGAGGTTGGAACTGGATCTCCTGTTTATCTCCGGGGTTGGAACTGGATCTCCCGGGGTTATCTTCGGGGTTGGAACTGAATCTCCCGGGGTTATCTCGTGGGTTTGAACTAGATCTCCCGGGGTTATCTCTGGGGTTAGAATGGATCTCCCGGGGTTATCTATAGGGTTAGAATTAGATCTCCTGGGGTTATCTTCGGGGGTGGAACTAGATCTCTTGGGGTTATCTCCGGGGTTGGAACTGAATCTCTCAAGGTTATCTCTGAGGTTGGAATTGGATCTTCGGGGGTTATCTCTGAGGTTGGAATGGATCTCCCGAGGTTATCTTCGGGGTTAGAACTGGATCTCCCGGGGTTATCTCCGGGGTTTGAATTGGATCTCCCGGGGTTAGAATTGTATATGCTAGGGTTATCTCTAGGGTAGGAATGGGTCTTCTGGGGTTATCTACGGGGTTGGAACTGGATCTCCCAGGGTTATCTCCGTTGTTAGAAAATGAATCTCTCGGGGTTATGTACAGGGTTAGAACTAGATCTCCCAGGGTTATCTTTGGGGTTGGAACTAAATCTCCCAGGGTTATCTCCATGGTTGGAACTTGATCTCCCGGGGTTATCTCTAGGGTTGGAATGGATCTCTCAGAGTTATCACCGAGGTTAGAACTGGATATCTCGGAGTTATATCTGGGGTTAGAATTGGATCTCCTGAGGTTATCTCTAGGGTTGGAACTAGATCTCTAGGGGTTATTTTTAGGGTTGGATTGGATCTCCCGGGGTTATCTCCGGGGTTGGATTAGATCTCGCGAGATTATCTCCAGGGTTAGAACTGGATCTCCCGGGGTTATCTCTAGGGTTGGAATATATCTCTCGGGGGTTATCTCTGGGGTTAGAACTTGATCTCCTAGGGCTATCTCTGGGGTTAGAATTAGATCTCCCAGGGTTGGAACTGGATCTCTTGGGGTTATCTCTGGGGTTGGAATTGGATCTCCCAAGGTTATCTCTGGGGTTGGAACTGAATCTCCCAGGATTATCTCCGAGGTTGGAACTGGATCTCACGGGGTTATCTCTGGGGTTGGAATGGATCTCCCGGGGTTTTCTCCGGGGTTAAAACTGGATCTCCTGGGGTTTTCTCCGAGGTTGGAATTGGATCTCCCGAGGTTATCTCTGGGGTTCGATTTGGATCTCTTGGGGTTATCTCTAGGGTTAGATTGGATCATCCATGGTTATCTACAGATGCCCCTCTTTATCATGGGTATGCAATTCAATGGCATTGACATGATAAAGACTATTAGACACTTGAAATATGGCAAGATTAAGATGATGCAATACAACGTGATGATGTGATGTTATGGTGAATGTTTTTGTTGTTGGAAGGATTTGCAATGGGGTTTATAACTACCTGCTCCCTCCGCTCCTATAGGAATGGATTTATCGATGATGGATTCTCTCACACCACTTTGATGTCTACTAGAATGGTAGTGTACAAAGCTTTCATCACCTAATCTCCCGATGCTACGCTGTGGTAGTCACCAACGGTTTGAAATGTCTATCAGTACTATTTGAGCCTGATTCAATGACAAGTTGCAGTGATGTTTTCAAGATCCTTGTTGTGGAGGTTTTCCAATGGTTAAGACCATCGAATTTTGACATTGGGGTTGTCAATAACGTCCTCGACCTTCTGGATGTGCTTTCCACCGAAGGTGTTCTTCTTTTTTATAAGTTACTCTCGGGGATTGTTGATATTTTACCCTGATGATAGCTTGGCTTGGTTTCCACCATTGGATGTTTCTTGCCATTACGCTGGCATTATCACCATTGCTCTGACTTTTTACCAAGTCAATGTCGATAGTTCCGCTAGGGATAAAATTTTGCCTACTTGCTTTCACAATATCTTCACAATACTCACTCAGATGGCAGTGTTGTGAAGGTTTACCATCACCTACTTTCCTCAATGCTTACTTTCATAGCAGTTTACAATGGTCTGGAAATCACAGAGCCTTTGTGGTGCCTCGGCTGAGGATATGTATAACATATTCCATCATCGATCCTCCCCGATAAAGATGGTTTTCTATGGTTTCTATCATCTGATTTCTCTGACGCTTTGTTGGAGTTATAGACAACGGTTTGCAATATTAGATACTCCAATCTTCATTGCAGTAGCTTTCAACAGCTCACATAGTCGGAACATTTCTGATGCTATGCTGGAGTTATTGCCAACGGTTTGCAGTGTCAGGGATGTTTAACCTTCGTTGAAGTAACCTTCAATAGCTTACAACATCAGACTAATTTTGATGTTTTGCTTAAGTTATCGCCAATGGTTTGCAATGTTAGAAATGTCTGAACTTAGTTGAAGTAACCTTTAACGGTTTACACCACCGGACCATTTTTGATGCTTCATTGGAGTTTTCGCCAACTGTTTGCAGTGTCAACGATGTCTGATATCTCTAATTAGGTTATCTTTTCTGATGCACTACACCCTTGAACGAGTTTGGATGCTTTGATAGTAAGCAAGACCCTTAGTTCATGGCATCAAACCTTCACGATGCTTTGACAAGTGCCACTTTCAATAACTTGCATCATTGGTCTTCTGCAACCCCCATCAGGGATAATACTAATGACTTACATGTAGATCCATGATTTGGTCTCTTGAATTGAGATTTCACCTTTTAAACTCAATCGTGTAGCACATTTTTCCACGAATTTGACTTTTCACTTTCTAGAATCTCCGTTGTAACTCAAAGTTTATCGAGTTTGGAGGGGTGGGGACCACCTGTAGTAGCCAAAGTAGACCCACTACACCGTGGGTTGACACCCACCGTGGGTTATATACTTCCTCCCATCTCTTTCATATGTCATTTTCAAGTTGAAACCACACAAAAAATCTAAGATTTCTTCTTCAGATCTATCGAGTTTGGACTGCTTTCTGCAAAATCTGTCACCGTACAATTATTTTGCACTATCCTGGTAATGTTTACATGTTTTCTTTTTTAGTTTTGACTATTGGAATGTGAGATATCATATGAAATGCTTCTAGACACATAGTAGTGAATATGCATGCTTATATGACTTAATAAAAATTATTCAACGTAGTAAATGTTAAACTTTTACCATGTTGAACGTAATAATGTGGAAAATTTTAACTTTTGAAATAGTCAATTGGAACCCTTTTTTGCTTTTTTTTAATCCTATTTGAGGACAAATGAACAAAAGCTTTGAAGTAAAGCACATCTGGCAATTAGGCTACCATGATGGATTTGATTTTGATGTTTTTTCATGCATATGAGATGTTCATGACTTTGAGTTGGTGTTCTACTAAATGGCCACCTAGTCATGCCTATGTGCATGTGGACAATCCATTTTACAAAGGAGACTTTGGAAAAATAAATTCACGAGTCTGCGTATTTAATGAACATTGAATTTTAACTACACTGTAGACGTATGTTAAATCAATGCATGCATGCATGAAGCTATGATTTGAATTTAATGAGCTTCAATTTAGAATTTACATCACCCTTTCTGAGGTGATTTGGAGACTTTTGTCCAGATTATGGATCCAGACCAGCCGATTAGCTCTCGTAGGGCCTCTTCAGGTGTGAGGAAGAGTGCTTCAGATTTTCCTCAGCCTCGCCCAGCCCGATAGCCTCGTTGGTTAACTGAGTCAGTTATTCTCCCTATCCGGGTTGAGAGACTGGATGTCGAGGACGAGGAGGAGGACGTTCCCATTGTGGATCCTGCTCCTTCTTCCATTCCCTGCAGGGAGCTTCCAGCTATTAGTGTGATGATTCAAGATACTCTAGATGATTTGAGTCATCACCACTCGATCTATCTTCATGTGAACGAGGTAATAGCCATTTCCATATTCCTTTTCCCACTTTTGGGGGCAAGGGTTTTGGTCTTGATTTTTAATTTGATGCAGGTTCCCGGTTTTACGCAGCCTAGAGGGAACTAGTTTAGCATATATTCTTTGTACCAGACTCTCCATCCAGAGTACCGGAGATTGACCATGCATGGGGCTTCGAGGCTTTCTTCTCTATCGCCCCCCCCATGTCGTTGTCCTTGGGGTTATCTCTGGGCTTTTTCTGAGGGTTGGTTTCACCAGACCCAATCTCTCTACTTGCTGGATTATGAGGTGATGATGACATCGATGGATTGGTAATTCATCAATGGGTTATAGTTTATAGGGGCACCAGTGCCTTTGGTTCTGACATTTCCCTGAATGTCGTCAGATCTTTTTTGAGAGTCCCTACCATGGCGCTCAAGGGTTGGACTTTTTGTTCTCATCCCCTGAGTGTAGATACCATAACTAGGGCTCTGATTGAGCATCTGCCTGATGATTTGAGGGTTAGAGATCACATCCTTTCGGCGATTGTTCCTGATCATCATCAGGGGTTGTTTCCTAGTGGACAACTCCTTGACGGTATCATTTAGCTTTAGTCAGCGCCACTCGGGAGGTGGACCGTATCAGATATTTTGATTGGGGCTCCTACACCTTTGCCTACTTCCTCAGAGGGATGCACTTACACTCAGAGGGCGTGACGGAGGCTTAGCTAGGCTTTTACCCATTTTTGGTGGTGAGTATTTTCTCATGATTTTTGATTCCCCTTGTTTGGGTTGTCAGTTTGTCTGACTGTAGGTACTTAATCATTGCATTCATAGTTTTGGTCCTACAAGAGGCTCCCTTGTCTTCGTCCCATCAGCATGTTAGGTCTGGAGACCTATCCATGGGAACGACAATGGCATTACTCCACTCTAGCTGTGGTTTCTGTAGCTGAGGGTTTCACCCATTCTCGCCAACAATTGGAGTTGTAGACAGTCGATGTCATTACATGGGTTTCCTACTTCGAAGACCACTTGACAGTAGGCTTTGAGGGTGGCTTCTCGACTAGTGTCGAGTGTATATTTTCCACCCGCCGGATTCCTCTCCTGACTGACAAAGGCTGGGAGCTCTATTTAGGAGAGCGTGCTATTTGGAGCACCATAGAGGAGATACGTACTTTGTTCTTTCCTCCTACCAGGTGTCATTGGCATTTGTCTTAACCGATCACTGAGATTCCCTTGATGGGCATAGATGGCTTTGCTTTTACAGAGGGTCCCTTCACTAAGGAGGCTTTTTACCACTGGTGGTTCCCTCGTACCATTGGAGCTCAGACTCACGCACAAAGTTTATGGGGGATATGATTTCTAGTTCTATCATGATGACAGTTTGACCCAGAATTTGGACCGGGCATATTTTTTCATCAAGCATTATTTGGGCAGACATCCATCAGAGGTGGATTCTTTTTATCCTTCTAGCTCTGGTGTTGGCCCTTCAGGTGGTCAATATTCTGATGGCTTTACCAGTGCAGATCCTCCAGATATACCTTTTGGCAGAGACTTAGTGACTCAGAAGGAGTTACATCATATGGATAGATTGGATGATGTGGACATCATTAATTTCTTCTGATGTATTTCTAATTATTTCTTTTGATAGGCCTCTGTTAGGTATTGGGTGGTTGTGCCCCATTTCTCATTATATCTTTTGATAGGCCTCTATTAGATCTTAGGCGATTGTGCCCCATTTCCTTATACTTCTTATCTCTAGTTGTATACAAAGATGATGTATTAGATAATGATGTATTTAGGAATTTATGTATAATGCTTTTTATTCCCTACATCATATTGTCATCTATCATTTATCATTTATCATGATGCATGCATTATGTCATGGATATGCATTTCCAGAGGTGAGTTTAGCATTGACCCCTGGATGGTCTTATAATACGGCTCTACAGATATCTTCATCCACTGTTAGCTGAATTGAGAATACCCCACCCATGTTGGTGGCCTCTTCTTTGAGATCTTGGTATGGCAGTTTATCTTTCCCAGATCGGGTGTTAGTGGATTAGTTATTGAGGCACTCCATGACTCTTCTGACCTTTCAGGTTCTGTTGGCATTTTTAGAGGGCATGATAGTGAAAGTAGTATGCACACAAGCCAATCATGTTTGATGATAAAACATATACTTTGTAACAATCTTATTCATTTATTAATAAAAAGTATTAATTTATTAAAGGCTTTTAATTATCTACATGATGCTGTTTTATAATATGTGATAAACCCATAGTTTTAAGCAATGCTTTTAGAATAATGATGATGATCATTCTAATGAGATCTAAATTCTTAGAAAGCTTAAAATTAAAATAGTTCCCAATCATTGGATTACTAAATTGGGGATTAGTGAATCCTGATAGATTGGTACATACGCTGCTGCTTGCTCATTGGATGAGGATGATTGATCTCATGATCATTTGTGTGGAGACACTAAAGCAAGTATGTAGGTGCTTATTAGAGAATAAGTTCATCTGAGCGTGGCTCGCTAAGGAATACCTAATGGAGTTTTATTTGCTCATCAATAGGAATTCTCAGTAGTGATAGTAAGACAAGTGATCCCAGGACTTGAGATCATCATAGTATCTTGTGTATGATGAGTTATACTTTGACTTATTCCTTAAGACCCTTAGGGTATATCAAAGGGTATGCTTGGGTATAATAAGTTGTACATGGAGATAATGTATGATCAATAAAGAATCTACCACTTCTAATAAAAGAAGAGAAATGTCCTATGTGATTCGATAAATGACAACCCAAGAGTCCTCCTTGGCAAGGTAATGAAATTAGAAAGGAGTTTCTAATTTGCATTATTTGAGTTGTGCATTTAAGGATCGAAATACATATAATTAAATAAAATAAGACTTGACAAGTAATTCCATGTCTTATATTTAATTGGGACATTGTATGGTGGAATGATTGAATTATACGGTAACTATTTACTCAAAGGTTCTTTAATGATTAATGTTGAAATCTATATTATCTGGAAAGTCGTTGATCGCTAGGGAGGCTTATCCTATTGTAGAATAAATATTATTTAAATAAATTAATTGTTTAATTTATTTATTTAAATAAGATTAGAATTGTTCTAATTGATTTATTCACAACCTAGGTTTAATATGGAGAACCTAAAGGGTCACACCATAAAAGGAAGAATAATTATTTAAGAAGTTAATGGCATAATCGTAATAATATATTAAGTATATTTAATTTAATCTATGGTGATAGAATAAATTAAATAGCTTAATATTATTACTTAATATTTAGAAATATTAAATATAAATTAATAAGAGGACTCTTATTAATATTATTACAATTATTATTATTTTAATTTCTAAAAGAGTTTAGGAATTAATTTAATATAAGTACTCTCATTTATTCCTAATTGGATTAGGAAGGAAAATTAGTTAAAGGAGTTTAATTAATTATCCCTAATAAGATTAGGGAGCTTAATTAATTAAGAGAATTAATTAATTAAAACTCAATTCCTTAATTGTTAAGGTGGGGTGGGTTGCCCACATCTATAAATAAGAGGAGTCTTATTATGGGTGGTATGGGTTGTTGATTTTTCAACATACGTAATAATTCCAAGTTGTTGGGAGTATGCCTTTTCTATAGAGATAGAAAACTAGGGTTAGCCATAACACCCATCTTCTTGAATTTTATTCTTCCTTGGTGGATCACCTCTAGAGGCCAAACACATGGGTGGCTAACGTTGATCAAAGGAAGGAACCAAACCCGGTGGATTCAAGATTGAACGCGAAAGGATTTGGAGGTGAACTTGTACCTGAGGAAGCTCGATCTTCAAGGGTATGATTTTATTCTTTATCTTTTCGTTTAATTAATAATTGTGCATAAAGGGTGATCTGGGTATATGGTTTGTAAATTTATTTTAAACTCTGATTTTACTCGCTTCCGCATTATTTTGCAATTTGATTGCGCACATGAATATTACAAACCTAACAGTGGTATCAGAGCCAAACCTTTATGCGAATTATTAATTGTTTTAATTTGATATGTATATTGATACGTGTTTAGAACAATTTTTTGGGCATAATTTTATTGTATAAAATTTATTAAAAAAAAAAAAAAAAAACGTGTTTTTTTTTTTTTTTGAAAACCGTTAAACATTATTTCTATCAAGGTCATTATTATTAACGGAAAGCCGTGAGATTATTATTGAAGTTGGCCATGTTATTAAAAAAATCAACTTGTTTATATATTATTTTCATTTGGCCATGTTATATATTATCGTCACAATTTTCATTTATGCTACGTTAAGGCATATATATATATATATATATATATATATATATATATATATATATATATATATTAATTTATAAAATGGGATGGTTATTATATATTAATAATATATAATATTCTTAATTATTTTATTATTAAAATAAAAGTTTATTTTAATTTTAAAATAAAAAGTTTATTTTAATCTTAAAATAAAAGGTTATTTTAATTTTAAAATTAAAATTTCATGCTAACTAATTAGAGTTGGAATTGGATTCCATGATAACTAATTGGAGGTTAAATTGGATTATATTTTTCTTAAATAAAGAAGTTTATTTAGATATGAAATAAGATTTCATATTATTCAAAATAAAAGAGTTTATTTGTGAATAGGAAAGAGAATCCTAATTTCCTTAAATAAAAAGAGTTTATTTAGATATGAAATAGATTTCATATTATTCAAAATAAAAGAGTTTATTTGTGAATAGGAAAGAATATCCGTGTTTCCTTTAATAATTTTTTTTTTAACATGGAATTGGATTCCATAATTATTTAAAATAAAAGAGTTTATTTAAATCAAATTTTTTTTACATGGAATTGGATTCCATAATTAATTAAAATAAAAGAGTTTATTTTAATTAAAGATTTTTTTTTACATGGAATTGGATTCCATAATTAATTAAAATAAAAGAGTTTATTTTAATTAAAATTTTTTTTATTACATGGAATTGGATTCCATAATTAATTAAAATAAAGGAGTTTATTTTGATTAAAGATTTTGATTAAAATAAAATAATTTATTTTATTCAAAATTGGATAAATTAAAATAAAATAGTTTTATTTTGATTTAAATTTGGATTAAAATAAAGGAGTTTATTTTGATTCAAAATTAGATTTTATACTAACTAAATTTGCCCATTAAATGATATCAATATATATATTAAATGTTTATTATTCATAGGATGAATGTTATTTATTGATGCATATGATGATGTGTATGATAATAAATGGGATTGATTATGGACTATTGACCAATGTGATTGGATTTTATTTTAGTTGGATGCATGAATGTATGGGTTTTATTAAATGGGGTTACTGCGTGCTCGCCTTCTCTAATTTTTCCGAATGTAAATTCTATCTCCTTCTATGTACTTCCCTCGATCACGATCAAGGTTTCTATTTATTTTAAAATAGTTTTGTAATAGGAATATTTAGAATTAATTTTGAAGAATTAGAGATCAAGGACAAGAAGCGCTTGAAGACCCGCTTGTAATAGAGCCTCGGTTTAAATGTAATAGTTATATTAAAATATTATTTCTTGCACCCCTTGGGTTTGACCTTTTGGTTCACTTGGTGGCTCTAGTGAACCAAACTAGAATAAAAGTCCATAATCAATCCGGGTAGAATATAGTATTCTATATGTGCATGCTTATACTATATATATTATATATTATGCAAACATGCTTCGCATGTTCATTAATATAACGCGTATTTTATATATATATGCATGCAGCTAAACAAGATGAGACAAATTAATAACAAACCCCTCAAAATTTTATATTAAGTCCTAAGCGTTCAAAGATATTTGGAATATCGAACGCATTAAGCTTTCTAGCATGATAAAATTAATAGAGTATTAAATATTTAATATGAGTTTGTTGTGTCACCACAAGGCAAGTATTAAGTATTTAAGATGTTAATTTATCACATTTGATGCTTATAAAGAAAATTGAACAATATTGTTTTGTTGTGTCACCACAAGGATGATATTTTCTTTTTGAATATATGGAGTGCTAGGTTGGAACTTAACTTGGATAATTTTGATTCGGATGTGCCACCACTTGATCAAAATAATCTAAGAGGCAAAATACAAGGAGTTGCATAGTTGATGTAATTGACAAGAGTTGTCTACCTATTTATTTATATATAGTTTGTTGTGTCACCACAAGGCTATATACATTTGAAATGGGATCCTTATTCTCACTAGCGAGATCTTTAATTAGATTTTGCTTAACTATATAAGTGAGGGTAATATAGTTTGAAGAAAATAGTGGGAGATACCAATTTAAAAAACAAGACCTAAATTATTTTGGTAATTAATAAAAGAATGTATGTTAAAATGTTGTTAATTACAAATTCATTTACGAATTTTACAATGTCTAAAATTACTATCATCTGCGAAGCATATTAGATGCTAAATTAACTTGAATCAAATTAAACGGATTGGTTAAGGAATTTGAGAATAGTTCTCATGGTTTGAAAAACTATCTTATGTCCTTAATACGCCTATCCCCGCAATGGTTGCGATAATGCCTCGAGGAAGAGATTGCTACTTTTAGAAAGTGGCAAGATGATGCATATTGGCTCGATGCATCATGCTCGCATCCATGAGTAACGAGCTTGAGCGGCAAGATGAAACTATGGATGCTCCTACTATATTCCCCGCACATTAAGTAGTTGATGGTGAGGAAAGTAGGGCCGATAGATATCGAGATATCTAAGGAGCTCTTCCGATCTAGAATAGCCAATGGCACTATAGTACGCATAAAAAGTTCTTAACATAATCAATTTGATTGATCAATTAGGACAACCGGTTTTGTCATGGATGGAGAGTTGAGCCCAGTTTGATCTTGCACTCACTCCGGACTCCTTTCACAATTGTTGTGAATTTTTCATATGAACAAGCTAGATATCGGCCTCATTGATTTGCTTAACATATTGAAAAATGTTGAGAGTTACTTTCAACCAAGAAAGATCAAGTCTTACTGGTAGGGGCCAAAGGATCTTCTGAAAAGATGAACGATTCAAAGAAGGTAAATAGAAAGGCATAAACAAAGGATAATAAGAACAAAACTGATATGGATAGCAAAGGAGTTTGCTTCCACTGCAACAAGCCTGGACACTGGAAAGAAACTGCGAGAAGCATCTTGCAGAGGCTAACCAAAGAAGCTTAGTGAAGTTTCGGTTACAATACAGTTTTTGTTCATAATTTAAAATAAATTTTTCTTTAAGTCAAGGTTCTACTTGGTTATTGGATACCGACTTTGGTTATCATAAATATAGATTCATGAAGGGACCAAACAGAAGTAGAAAGCTAAACAAATATAAGTAATCCTATGTGTGGAAAATGAAGCAAAAGTTGCAACATTAGCCATAGAAACTTATAGTTTAGCACTGCATACGGGCAAATCTATCAAGTCAATAAGTTGTTATTGTATTCCAGTTCTCGTTGAAAACATTATTTCTATTTTATTGTTAGACAATAAAATTTTTGGTATTATAATTAAGAACAATTGTTGCTCTATTTATAATAATAATGTTTTGTATAGAACTGGAATATTACTTAATAAATTTTGTATACTTGACTTATGTAAAAATTATTTTGCAAATTGAATAAACTAGTATAAGAAAAAGGAGATGATCATTCAAAGAGTTGAATGTGTGTATTTGCTGAAATACAATTGTGAATTATTTGAAAGGTTCAAAGAATTCAGAAATGAAACAAATTGGCAAAGTATTAAGATTCTTTGATTAGATCAAGGAATAAATACTCGTGCAATAAGTTTCTAGATCATCTCAAATGGTTTTCTCATAATGGGCGCCTCCCGATCGCAATAATTGATTGATGTATCTAAAAGGAAAAATCATACCTTGTTGGACATGGTAGTGCGATTATAATGATTTTACCGACATTCCAAAGATCCTTCCGGGATAATGTCCTAGAAATGGTCAGCATATCTACTGAAAATGGTAACCTCAAAATCCTATTTAAGACTCCATAAAAGTTATGGATGGGGAGGATTCCTAATCTTAAGTATGTTAAGATAAGGGTTGTCCAACTTATGTGAAAAGGTTTGAAGGATAAGCTTGGGACAAAATTTGACATGTATCTGATTTGTGGGACATCATAAAGTAAGTTTAGGGTATATGTTCTATAATTCTACTTTGCAAAAGGTGTTTGTTACGAAACACGCTGCCTTCTAAGATAAAGGTGTTTATCATTGAAGAGCTAGTGGGAGGATAATAGATCTTGAAGAGTTCAAGAACCACAAAATACTATAAGTCAAATAAGAGGAACCTGTAGATAGACCTATTATACCACAACCGAATCGTAAATGGAATAGTACCAAAGATACCTAGGAGGTATGGATTCATCATGGATGATGATGATGAGGTACACATCATAGAAGATGATGATCCGAGTTACATTCGATGAGGTAAGACTTCTAGTGTGTACAAAAGGGTCGATTGGAGCGTCGTGAAATTTCTAGTATTATATGTTGATATACTACTACGATGAGGAATTACATACCAATGCTACAATCAAGAAAGATAAAGTTGTCTAAACATTCCTCCATGAATGGTTTGGGAAGAGTATCTTAATTGGGGATAAAATCTATATAATAGATTCAAGAGGATGCTCGACTTAACCCAAGGAACGATATTCATTTGATGCTAAAGTCGTTTAGCATGGCAAACTCAAGAGATGTCTCATGTCGATGAGCTATGGAGTGTATCTCTTTAATAGTCCCCACAGACTCACGAAAAGAGAGGTCGCATGAGTAACTATCGTGTATGCAATGAAATATACGAGACCGATGTTGATCGGTCATATTACGAGAAGATCACCGTAAGACGTGTGAAAACATCTTAAAGTTCTTAACCCAAGCACAAAGGATGTGATCACATTCATGGTGGGGTCTAAATTAAAACTAGAGGGCTAACGAGACTCAAGTTTTTCGAGACGCACCAAGACGACGAGAAAAATCCACTTTAAGGTAAAGGGTTACCTTGAGCAGTGGTGCGATGAATTGAAAGGTTCCAAACAAAGAAAGAGTTCTTTGGTTTAGTGATAAACACAAAGTATATAGCTATAAATGAAGTCGCAAGTTGATTGTTTGGATTAAAAGTTCATTACGTAACTAGAATAGTTCCTAAGTCTCATCTTGGATCTAAACATGTGTTGTGGCACTTTCATTTGATTAATAGAATCACTGAAAGATGGGAAATCACTATAGAGATAGTGGACTCTCATGAACAACATTACATATCCATTAACTAAAGCTTATCCAACAGCAGGATAATCGTCACTTAGAGAAGAAGAGTATGAGTTACCATAACGATTGGCTTTAGTGCAAGTGGGAGATTGAAAGTAGTATGCACACAAGCCAATCATGTTTGATGATAAAGCATATACTTTGTAACAATCTTATTCATTTATTAATTAAAAGTATTAATTTATTAAAGGCTTTTAATTATCTACATGATGCTGTTTTATAATATGTGATAAACCCATAGTTTTAAGCAATGCTTTTAGAATAATGATGATGATCATTCTAATGAGATCTAAATTCTTAGAAAGCTTAAAACTAAAATAGTTCCCAATCATTGGATTACTAAATTGGGGATTAGTGAATCCGGATAGATTGGTACATACGTTGCTAGCTCATTGGATGAGGATGATTGATCTCATGATCATTTGTGTGGAGACACTAAAGCAAGTATGTAGGTGCTTATTAGAGAATAAGTTCATTTGAACGTTGGCTCGCTAAGGAATACCTAATGGAGTTTTATTTGCTCACAATAGGAATTCTGTAGTGATAGTAGTACAAGTGATCCTTGGACTTGAGATCATCATAGTATCTTGTGTATGATGAGTTATACTTTGACTTATTCCTTAAGACCCTTAGGGTATATCAAAGGGTATGCTTGGGTATAATAAGTTATACATGGAGATAATGTATGATCAATAAAGAATCTACCACTTCTAATGAAAGAAGAGAAATGTCCTATGTGATTCGATAAATGACAACCCAAGAGTCCTTGGCCAAGGCGTAATGAAATTAGAAAGGAGTTTCTAATTTGCATTATTTGAGTTATGCATTTAAGGATCGAAATACATATAATTAAATAAAATAAGACTTGATGAATTCCATGTCTTATATTTAATTGGGACATTGTATGGTGGAAGGATTGAATTATACGGTAACTATTTACTCAAAGGTTCTTTAATGATTAATGTTGAAATCTATATTATCTGGAAAGTCGTTGATCGCTAGGAGGCTTATCCTTATTATAGAATAAATATTATTTAAATAAATTAATTGTTTAATTTATTTATTTAAATAAGATTAGAATTGTTCTAATTGATTTATTCACAACCGGTTTAATATGGAGAACCTAAAGGGTCACACCATAAAAGGAAGAATAATTATTTAAGAAGTTAATGGCATAATCGTAATAATATAGTTAAGTATATTTAATTTAATCTATGGTGATAGAATAAATTAAATAGCTTAATATTTATTATTTAATATTTTAGAAATATTAAATATAAATTAATAAGAGGACTCTTATTAATATTATTACAATTATTATTATTTTAATTTCTAAAAGAGTTTAGGAATTAATTTAATATAAGTACTCTCATTTATTCCTAATTGGATTAGGAAGGAAAATTAGTTAAAGGAGTTTAATTAATTATCCCTAATAAGATTAGGGAGCTTAATTAATTAAAAGAATTAATTAATTAAAACCCAATTCCTTAATTGTTAAGGTGGGGTGGGTTGCCCACATCTATAAACAAGAGGAGTCTTATTATGGGTGGTATGGGTTGTTGATTTTTCAACATACGTAATACTTCCAAGTTGTTGGGAGTATGCCTTTTCTATAGAGATAGAAAACTAGGGTTAGCCATAACACCCATCTTCTTGAATTTTATTCTTCCTTGGTGGATCACCTCTAGAGGCCAAACAGATGGTTGGCTAACGTTGATCAAAGGAAGGAACCAAACCCGGTGGATTCAAGATTGAACGCGAAAGGATTTGGAGGTGAACTTGTACCTGAGGAAGCTCGATCTTCAAGGGTATGATTTTATTCTTTATCTTTTCGTTTAATTAATAATTGTGCATAAAGGGTGATCCGGGTATATGGTTTGTAAATTTTTTTTAAACTCTGATTTTACTCGCTTCCGCATTATTTTGCAATTTGATTGCGCACATGAATATTACAAACCTAACAGATAGATCATTGGATACTAGAGAGATATATCTTCAAATTTGATATCCATGAGTTGACTACTACATTGGAGGAGTATGAGTGCCTTACAGATTTGCCTTTGGGTCGGCCTTGCGCTCGAATGGTTGTCGGTGATATTAGCAGGCAATTTATGACCTTGACATGCTTGAGGCGCAGAGTTACCCTGGACGAGATTACCTCAGGGCATGTGGTGTCCATGGATTTCTTGATTGACCGATTTAGGTCATTGGACTGCTATCTACGATATTCTGGGGACTTCACCATTACAAAGGGCAAGTGGCATGTTGCCCGCATAGGTATTTTCTTGATGTGCATTGTGGCCTATCTGTACATGTCATTGTATATAAACCATATGGATATCTTCGTGATTACTGTAGTTTGTGCTCTCAAGGAGGGTTATACCATCTTGCTAATGATATTGGCAGAGACCTTGAGGTCGGCCACATTTTTTAATACTCATTCTGTGGGGTTTTTTTAAGGCAGTGCCGACTTATTGTACTTGTGGTTTATGACACACTTGAGACTGATTGACACATTCATACGCCATGGATAATGCTTTAATCATGATATAGCCATGTCTTATTCCTTTCAGATTGCTGAGTGTACATACGCAACATCTTGGTTGGCTTTTTTTATCAGGGATTGAGGATCCTTTTGATATTCTACCTTGTTTAGGACTCATCTCTCCCTATAGTTTTGTTGCTCATGTAGTTGGCATGGACTATCTACCCCTGGCTGGTTTGAGAGGGGTGACCATATATCATCTACTAGCTGTCATGGGATAGTTTGATCAGTTTTAGGATATTCATCCCTTAAACGAGGCAGTGGGTCAGAGACTATCATCTTGGCTTTTTTTAGCAGAGGACTTGACCAAGATTTATGACTATTGGACTCGTCGAGAGATGGCTGACTTTTCGACTAGTCATATAGGTCGCTCTTCAGAGTATTATGCATAGTTGAGGCCGAGATTGCATCGACTAGGGTTGTTTCCTCAGAGCCAAGTATTGATTCTGATAATGAAGAGTTTATGGAGGACCCTGGTTCTCCAACCGAGAATGAGATGTGTGTTGGTTTGACAACAGCTCTGGTTGATTCCCCCAATATTCCCACTGTTGTGGCTCCACCTTCTATAGAGTATTTGTATTAGAGGTTGCATGTGATGGCATTTAAGAGGGATCAGGCTAGGGCCTTGATGTTGAAAGCTCTTTATAATGGAGATGCTGCTTTTATTGAGAGAGATGATGCCTGAGCTAGCAGGGATACCGCGTTTGTTAAGCTGGATGAGGCTCGATCTACTTAGGATGCAACTGTTGTTAGCAGGATGAGGCTCTAGCTACCTCGGATGTTGCTACTGCAAATAGTACTGCACTTAGATCTCATACTGCTAGCATTATCGCAGACATGAGTGCATTCATAGATGAACATGGTAGCAGCACTATACAGATGGTCATTGATCTCCTAGATCGCATAGACACCTTAGGGTTGGAGTTCATAGATTCACCTCCATCTTCTGAGAGGGATGCCATGTTGGACTCGTTGGCCCACTTATCCATGGGTTTGTAGATTAGCTTTTATTTTCCTGCATAGACTAGGTTAGCCATGTTTGTCAACTACAAGACGCATTGTATATATCAAACAGTATTATATGGCAAGAAAATATATTTTGATTCACTTCCCTTTTTACATATGCCTTGTTACATGTTTGATAGTTGCCATTTTTTTCATGACTTGCTATCTTGATGTATTCTAAACTCCTTCTTAGTGGATGGACATTGAGATGTCCTAGGATCTTTCATAATGTACCATTAATCTTTGGGTTTCCCAGCTTTTCGGTGTTTTGGGACTGGTTATTGAATGTGGTTGAGGTTTAAATAAAGGATTTTGGCTTTCCTATCTTAGGGTTTGACCGCACCATTGATGGTCACTGGTTTTCTCCCATTAATGAGGGGAGACTAGGTAGTTCCTGCTCTGTGGCTTGGTTTTCCTCTTTGAGGATTCAACCGCACCATAGATGGTCTTTGGTTTTCTCGCATTGATGTGGGGAAACCAGATAGTTCAATCTCTATGGTTTGACCGCACCATAGATGGTCGCTGATTTTCTCCATTGATGAGGGGAGACCAGGTAGTTCCTGCTCTTTGGTTTGGCATAAAAGGTTGAAAAGTTCAATAGATGATCACATAACCATTGAAATGGTTTTGTGATTTTTGAAGGGGTTGGACCGCACCATAGATGGCTTCCTATGTACTCCCCTGTATGGGGGAGATCAAGTCTACGTATTTCACACTTTGCATGAAAAAGGTTTGAGATGTGGAAGAAGTAGAAGGGGTTTGAATTTTTTTTGTTGGGGTTAGCCCAGAACATAGATGGCTGCCTACGTACTCCCATTGATGAGGACAAATCAGGTCTTTCGTAGTTCTTGCTTGTGCATGAAAGGGGTGGTGCAGTTTGAAAACCTGAATTAACTTGATTGATGACTATTCAATCTCCAAAACTAGGATGTTGGCTTACAAGTAACTTCAGACATAATACCTGTGATGCCCCCAAAATTCATACCACTCACGTCACAAATTTAGTTCGCCACATGCTACAACTCTAATGAATACACAACATCTCATGCAACGAAAATAACAGAATAGATTACGTTTATTTAATATAACCATTCACGTCCCAAGGTTTCATAACTTAAACATTTCTTACATGCCTTAAAAAGACTTAAACATAGCTTAGACATAACTATTACATCATAGTAACTAAGTATTCATACAACATAATAATAGTAAATTCCTTATACTAGGAAATAAAGCTATTCTGAAGCCTTCTCTTTACCCTTGTCCTTGCCTGAGGGTTCACCGTGTTCTGACTTAACTGATAGTTTTAAGGAAAGCAAGGATGAGCATTAGATTTATGCAACAAGTAATATCGTAATAAGGGTTTTTATATGTATAAAGTTCAAATCTCAAGGGTGTGACATTGAATAATAGTTCAGGAATTATTAACAATTCTCAATAAAGGTAGCTATGGACTGAAAGATATCAATAAGATTCAATGCTTAATCAATTTGAGATTTACAAAATAATGAATACTGAGCAGTCACTAAGGACTGTGAAATTCTGCTAGAATTAACAATATTATACTGAAAATCTAATAAAAACGATTACAACAGGTGATCAGCCTAAAGTACCCTACGTTATGCATAACATTTAATCATACTCATGTGCGAACGTCGGCCTCCTGATAATTATATAGTTCCTCCTTCAAGGAGGGTAGTTCATCTCTGTCAATTATAAGAGTCTGCACCAATTCGATTGGTTTGGATAGCTTTCAAATTCATAATTTAGGTCTAGCCGAATCAAATGGCATAAACTGCTTTCTTTCAAAGTATATAAGAATAATTTATAATTTCAACACCCGAAATCAAAGTTTGACGAATGTAAACAGCTTTATCTTAACTACGAAGCATTAAGTCATAAGACATGAATCATACTTTCAATGGTTTACTTGTACGACCAACAATAGCACAAGCTTAAGTAATGCTCCGTAAAGAATAGGGTTAGGAGCTTGCATTAAAGAAATAATGTTTAGATACTTGCACAATACTCACAGTTGTGTAAGTTAAAAACTTGCCTCGAGCGTAGTTTACCAAAGTATAGCTTATCAACACTTTTTGAATCCTATTATAACATAGTTACACGTATAGGATATTCATTAGTTACGTATGTTCAATACTCATACTTGATATGTAAGTTTAAACGCATACATAAGAGTCAAACTTAGTTTTATAATTTCATACGTACGTCATCACGTACCTTACATACACATAACACAAAATATGTTTGTAAGACACTATGAAATCAAATAACATACTTTGTACTCATTTTTTGACTAAACGTTTGAAAGTTTATAAGAACTTATCATACATATGATTGAACTACTATACAAATATTAAAAGATACAATTCCCATAGATCCAAGGTTCACAGTATCCCATAACAGATAACAATTCCCTGAAGAACTATTATTGTGTTTGGATACCCTCACTTGAATGTATAGACTGTATCTATAAATAGTATCTATCTATCCGAAATCTAGAGTACTAGTAATAACATGAACAGTCCATATTACCAATACCCTCACTCAGATGTATAGTCTATATCATGCAGAATACATTATCGTATCGATAGTACCTATCTATCTAAAATCTAGAGTATCAACAACAACATGAACAATCCATATTGTCAATACCCTCACTCAGATGTATAGTTCCCAAGGATCTCCAAATAAATCAAAAGTTCTAATTACATCTAATTATGTAAAGGAAACACGGTTGCGGAAATAAAGGATGATATATATCATATATTATGGTTCGGTTACATGATTCTTCATAAAGAATATCTTATTACATTCAGCTAGACAGTAATTTAAACTAGTCTAAGCAGAGACGCTTCACATTGTTTACTCCAGATGTACCAGGGTTACCATCTAATACTGCAAAGGGAATGATTTGTAAGAGTGGGCTTTGACATGCTCAGCAGGTTTTATAATTTATAACAATATAGGATTTGAAGAAGTATAACAGTTCAAAACTTTTCTTAACTGAGTGTTGTTTACCATGTCTGGAATTTTTATATTTCAACCATTTCTGGACTTTTTATTCATTTTTTTCAGTCACAAAGACTTAGAAATTTTGTTCAGATGTGAGACAGAGGATCAACCTATTCAACATCCAAGGAGTATGCATCTGATCCTAATCGTGCCCACTTGCACTAAGTGTCAAATTTTATTGACACACATTAATCCCTTCTGGGATATACAACTCAGTATAGGATGTCTTAGCAACAAAATTTGTTTTGACACAATAGTTTATGCTTAATAAATAATATCATATGAATAAACATTTCATTTCTTAGTTATGTTGAATCTATAGCGATAACTTTTCAATAATTGGAAATCAAATTTAGGTTTGGTATAATATATCAAATGCAAACCAAGATAGGAATCTTGTTTATCAAATAAGCAGGGTTCGAAAACTTGCGTAAGTAATTAAAGTTAGGAAACTTTCTTAAGTAATAAATTAGGGTTTAGTAAACTTGATTAAGCGTAGTTACTCGGTTCATCTATAAACACCTAAGATGTTCATTTATATAAGCCTAACACATTAGTATTGATAACAATACTCAAATATATAAACTATTCATGTTCGAGTTAAATTCGATATGATTTCGGTGTCCTAAGACTTTACCGGGTAATTAATAAGTTAATATCTCGGTTAAACTTCATGTATAAGCTTTATTATATTTTTAGACAATTTGTATATCCTTTATAATAATTTTCGGAAGCTTATAATAATTTTTAGATATTTATTTATCCATTAAATGATTTTTAAATCATTTATTTCTATTTTTAAATAATTAATATTTACTTAGAATAATATTATATTCTTGTTTATTATTTTTAAATAATTTATAATCATTTAATATGATTTTAAAATCATTAATGTCATTTTTAAATAATTATTTATAAATGATTATTCTAATTACTTTATTATTAGCTTAATTATTAATAATATCTAAATAAATAAAATTTTATTGAATTTATAAAAAATATTAAAAAGTTAATTATTATAACTTCAAATAATTTTTAAAACTGTTTTTTTAATTATTTATATTTATTCATTAATTATTTCTAATTTTACTAATTTATTTATTAAATAATTATTTACTGTTTGTCACTAAAGCCCTTTAGCGACAGAGAGTGTTGCTATAGGTGTTCTTGAGTTTTTGGGAATCAGTTTGGTAATGGCTTAGAGGTCACTTTGACCTTTGCTTAATTCCTTATTGTTTATGATTATGGGTTTGTAAGTGTATGGGTGTTATAGTACTCTTGTAATAGTACAACATCATAGCAATTTTAGGCTTTAACCAACATATACTAAGAAGTTATAGTGGCTCAAAGTCACTGTCAGAGCTATTTTTGGGTTTCTGGGTAACCCAGAACGGTGGTTAAGGTTGGTCAACATTTTTGTTGCCTTAATAACTTTTAATTCGTGTGATAAATTTGGGTTTTGATTGTTGTAATATGTAGTCTATATACCAAGGTATATATATGTTACACTTGTTTGGATAGAGTAAGATCCTAAGGTCTAGATTTATGTTGGTCAAAGTGCAACAAAAGGTTGTCCTTCGTGTTCTTCAGTTTTCTGGGTAACCCAGAAAACACAGTCATGCTCGGTCAACGCTATTTGACCATTAATTCTGGTAATCCTATGAACTAATTAAACGTTTGACTGTTATAGATATGTAGTATGTATATCAGGGTATCATTTCATGACACTCAGACATCATAACAACAAACATAAAGCAATTAAATGGTTGGTCAAAGTAACCGGCTCAACCTATTCCTGAGATTTTGGGTAACCCAGAAATCAAAACTTTATGATCGATTTGAACTGAAATAGGTCTGCTATTTATAGAATTGCAAGGCTAGGGATTTTGTGTCATTTTTCACTTTCTTGCCTCTACAAAGATCTGATGTTTGTTACTTGTGCTACTTAGGAGTTACAAGCATGTCATGTGCTATCTTGGGACTTTCATTGGTGAGTAGTAACCTACTTATGAGCTAGTTCCTCCAAATTAGAAACTTAATTATGCTCTAATTAGGGTTTCTATTTTTATCATTAGGATTACTTAATGATGTTTATTAGCACCTAATTGAAGTTTAATAATCATCGTTAGGGTTTAAGATAACCTAACTAGGGTTTAGTCTAACTAATTAGGGTTAGGGTTTATAAATCAGGGTTAAGGTTTGTAAATCTAGGGTTAGGCTTTGTAAATCTAGGGTTAGGGTGATTTTTATATTAGGGTTCCTAACTTAAATTTTTCACAAATCCTAACAAGCATGACAAAGCGTTTTGTCAGTGTAAGCATGCCAAAGCAGCTTGTCAAAATACATATACCGAAAAGTCCATTTTCGGAAGAAACTTTTTAAGCACCACGTGTCAAGCACGTCAATTTTCGGACAAAAATTTATTTGACTTAATTTGCTTAACATAGTATATAATAACACAAAACACTTTTAGAACAAAGAGATTTTATTTATAATACTTAATTTATATAAACAAATCTTATGAGGGTTTTTGGGTTTTACATTCACTCCCTCTAATAAGAATTTCGTCCTCAAAATTACAATACAAGTTCAGTAAATAGTTGGGGATAGTTCCCTCGTATTTTGTCCTTGAGCTCCCATATAGCCTCTTCAACGTTCTGATTCCTCCAAATTACTTTGACCGATGCTATCACTTTATTTCTCAGGAGTTTATCTTTATGGTTGATGATCTGCATAGGTTCTTTTATATAAGAAAATTCTTCCTTGATTTGGATTGGCTCATAGCTTATAACATGTTTATAATCGGGTTTATATGGTCGTAAAACGGACACATGAAACATATTATGAATCTGATTTAACTCAGGAGGTAGTGCTATCTCATAAGCAACTTCACCTATCCTCCTCAAAATTTCAAATGGTACAATATATGAATCTCGGAATCAATTTCTCTTTCTTGCCAAAACGTATCTTGCCCTTCCAAGGGGACACTTTCACGAATGCATGGCTTCCTACGCTAAAGTTCCATTTTTGACAATGTGGATCAACGTATTTCTTCTGTCGATCTTGAGATGCTTGTAATCGTTCACGTATAATTCGGATAGTCTCAGTAGTTTGTTGAATTATTTTAGGTCCTAGCATTTGTCTTTCCCCGACCTCATCCCAACATAAAGATGTTCTATATTTCCTTCCATATAAGGCTTCACAAGGTGGCATACCTATGCTAGCATGGTAACTGTTGTTGTAGGTAAATTCTACCAAAGGTAACTGATCTTTCCAGCTTCCTTTGAAGTCTATGATACATGTTCTTAACATATCTTCTAATGTTTGAATGGTTCTATCACTCTTCCCATTTGTTTGAGGGTGATATGTTGTAGTTAATCTCAAATGTGTTCCTAAGTGATTTTTAAGGCTTCCGCAAAAATTTGAGGTGAAACCTCCATGCCTAGAGATAATTTCATTAATGTATAACTTGGCAAGTTTATCTAAGTTATGAGTAACCTTAATAGGTAGGAAGTGAGCTGATTTGGTAAGTCGGTCAACTATTACACAAATGGCATTGTAACCCTTCTGTGTAGCTGGAATGCCTACCACAAAGACCATTGTTATATGTTCACACTTCCACTCATGAATTCGTAAGGGTTGAAGTAAACTACTTAGCTTTTGATGTTCATCCTTAACCCTTTAACACGTGAGACATTTGCTTACCCATTCTTTCGCTACTTCTATTTTCATATTCGACCACCAAAAGTGTCGACTTATCTTCGTACATTTTAGAATCTTAGTATTCCATCATTGTCTATTCTGAATTTGGTATTTTTAATGTGAGTTATATCATATTTACATTTTGACATTCTCCTTGTCTTTCTCCTTTGCATCTTTTAATGTGATTCTATCTAGTAAATTTTCGAAACTCCTTTTTAATTCTATGAATAACTTTTGGGTAACTTTTGGTAGTTGGACACCTTACCTCAATTTTAAGTCTTTCAAAATCTTTTATTAACTCTTTAATTGTGGTTATTACATTCAATCTCTCTTGGTTCTTTCTACTTAACGCATCAGCCACTACATTGGTTTTTCCGGGATGATATAAGATTTCACAGTCAAAATCTTTTATTAGTTCTAACCATCTTCTCGCTTTAAGTTTAACTCTTTTGTGTAAAAATATATTTTAGACTTTTTATGATCTCAGATATATCTCGCACTTCTCCCCGTCAAGTAATGCCTCAAAATTTTAAGTGCAAAATACTACCGGCTAACTCTAGGTCATGAGTAGGATACCTCTTCTCATAATCTTTGAGTTGTCGTGATGCATAAGCAATCACTTTCCCATGTTACATCAACACACACCCTAAACCTTTGTGTGACGCATCACTAAATACTACAAGGCCTTATGTATCATTTGGTAATGACAACGCTGGAGCCATGCTTAGTCATTTCTTAAACTCTTGGAAGCTCTCTTCACATTTATCTGTTCAAACATATTTCACCGTCTTTCGAGTTAAATTAGTTAGTGGGGTTGCTATTTTTTAAAAATCTTTTATGAAACATCGATAATAACCCGCTAAACCGAGAAAACTTCTTACTTCTGTTAGAGTTGTTGGTTGTTCCCAATTCACAATCGTTTCGATCTTAGTTGGATCTACTGAAATCTCATTCTTGTCAATTACATGACCTAAAAACTGAACTCTCTTTAACCAGAATTCACACTTGGAAAACTTTGTGTAAAGTTGTTCCTTTCGTAATATCTCTAATACGAATCTTAAGTGTTCAGCATGCTCTTCCCGTGTTTTCGAGTATACTAGAATATCGTCGATAAACACTATAACAAATTTGTCTAATCATGGTTTAAACACTCGATTCATCAAGTCCATAAATGATGCCAGTGCAGTTGTCAAACCAAATGACATCACAAGAAACTCATAATGTCCATAGAGTGTCCTGAACGCTGTCTTTGGCACATCTTCTTTTCTTACCTTAAACTGATGATAACCTGTCCGAAAGTCGATTTTCGAAAAGTGTTCGGCTCTTTTTAATTGGTCAAACAAATCATCAATTCTTGGTAAAGGATATTTATTCTTTATAGTTAACTTATTTAATTCTCTATAATCAATACATACCCTCATGGTTCCATCATTCTTCTTTACAAATAATACTGGTGCTCTCCAAGGTGAAACACTAGGTTGTATGTACTTTTTATCTAAGAGTTCTTGTAGTTGTACTAGTAACTCTTTCAGTTCTACAGTTGCCATTCTATATGGTGCCTTAGAAACTGGAGTCGTTTCCGGTGCAAGGTGAATAACAAACTCGATTTCCCTATCTGGGGGAAGAACTGGTAAGTCATCTGGGAATACATCGCAAAATTCCTTAACTATAGGTATTTGATCTAGTTATACTCCTTCCTTTCGAGTACCAACTATATAGGCCAAATAACCAGAACAACCTTTTCTAAGTAATCTTTCTACCTGAATTATGGTCAGACATAGAGATTGCTTAGATGAACAACCTCCGTTGAACACTACCTTTGACTTCAACGCAGTCTATTGGTTTATACGTTTTTGATGACAATCAATCATCGCATTATGATTAACTAACCAATCCATTCCTAAGATTACATCGAATTCTCCTAACTGTATTGGAATAAGATTCACTAGAAAATTGTGTCCCTTTATATCCACACTACATTTCCTATATATTGTCTTAACAAGAATCTTCTCATTATTTACAATTACAACGCAGAATGGTATGTCTAAGTTTTCACATGGTATATTCAAATTTTTAGAAAAAATATTAGAGACAAAAGAACAAGTAGCTCCAAAGTCGACTAACACATATGCATTTAAAGTGTTGATAGGGATGATACCTCTCACCACGTCTTGTGAAGCAACAACGTCCCTCACCGACATATTAAACATCTTAGCAGTTGGTCGACTCTAAGCTCTAACTGTAGCTATTTTTGATCTATTCTTTGGGACTCTGTTCCCTCATCCTCCTTGGTTCTTGGGTTTGGGATAGTATCTTGCTAAATGTTCTGACAAACCACAGTTGAAACATTTATTTTTATTAGGGATAAGACACTGTGGAGAAAAGTGTCCCTCCTGACCATAATTGAAACATTTATTTTTATGACATAACCCTTTATGTCTTCTTCCACATGTAGGACAAGGTTCCATTTATTTTTGTTACTGTTAAAATTGTTGTTATTATTACTTACCTTTTTCCCAAACTTGTTAGAAAAAGTAGTATCCCATTTTCTTTTATTATTAAACCCACCTAAACTGGGTTCTGTCTTAGTTTTCCCTCCCTCATTTTTATTCTTTTTATCCTTATGAAATTTGATGAGGTTATCGCTTTCACTCTCAGCTATGAATGATTTCTCGAGTATTTCAAAAAAAGTCTTTATTTGGAATATAGACAATTTGCTACGTATCTTAGGTTTCAAACCTTCCTGATACCTCCGAGTCTTCCAAGGTTTGGTATTGACTTAATGTGGAGTAAACCTGGACAGTTCGTTAAACTTGGTTGTATACTGAGATATAGTAAGTTCTCCTTGTTTCAATTTTAAGAATCGTACTTCCATTTGATCCTTCAGAGATTGGGAAAAATAATTTTCAAAGAACAATTCCTTAAAATTATCCCATGACACAACTTCTGTTTCTACAGGACCCCTAGTAGATTCTCACCAGTAATTTGCCTCTCCTTTTAATAAAAAGGTTGCAAAAACTGTCTTTTGATTATCATTGACATTGGTTACTAAGAAAAAAATTTCTATCTCATTAATCCAGATTTATGCATCAACTGGTTCGGATGTACCTTTAAACTCAGGTGGACCTACTAGTTTAAAGTCCTTAAATGATGTGGTTTGAGTTGTGGGTCTATTCATAGCACCTAACATGAGTTCTACTAACTGTTGGGTAGGATTAACATCGTTATCTAACTCTCGCTAGAGGTCTTTTGGTTGGTGGCATGATTCTATATAAAACAATAAACATCCACAATAAGAATTTGTGTGAAACAAACATACTTTTTATTCATAAGTCACAATAATACAAACATAAATAACTAGTAGTTTATAAACACTATTAGCTATAATACAAACATCAAATGTTCTTTTATTCATACTAATACAGAGCACTTAGATTTCTATACTACATTTAGAAATCATTAACTTCATCGAATGAACCCTGGATTATGTGGCCTACCATAGATCGATCTATCGATAATCAATCGTTTGTCTTCCTTGAATGGATATCGAACTACTCGACGTTGCAAATCACTAAAGACATCCTGAGTTCCTAGAGCAGATTTGAGTAACCTTGACTGTATTTCCTTCCTACCACTCTGTGCATGGTGCAGTAATACTTTTAGTCAATTATTGGTTCCCATTTCATGCACTAGCATACCCTCAGCTAGATGTGCTCTAAACTTCATTTGATCATAATCATGCTCATATTTCTGAACTAGTGATGTCATCGCCTGCTCATGGTCTTCAATTCTCATTAATTGTCCTGCTACTGGATCCTCACCTTCCTCAACATCTAATAATTGTTGATTATGAAGCAATTCTTCTTCCTCTGCATCACTATCTATAAATGACTCAATTTGTGGTGGATTATTTACTATCGGCATTTCCTCATCATCGGAGTTGGCCATCTTATAAAAAGAACGTCTTTATTACTTATATAAAAACTTTTACACAAAACATAAAGTTTTTAATGTTATTTTATATGTAATTTAATAATTTTACGAACTCGGAGACTATATACTAGGATACCTCTTCCTTAGACCTATAGCCTTTTTTGCTTTGATATCATCACTACAAAAAATGGTGATTTTGCAACAAACAGTTTTCGTTGCTAAATGTGCGAAATTTCGTCGCCAAATGTCATTTGCAACAATTTTTCAGTCGTTGGACACTTCGTTGCGCAATGAGCATTGCTAATTGTCTAGCAACGAATTTTTTCTTCGTTGCAAAAAGTAATATATTTTGCAACAAAATTTTGTTTTCGTGTAAAATCATAAATCATTTAGCAACGAAATATTTTGTAGCAAATTTATTGAGAAATTGTTACTGAAAAACAATTTGTTGCAAAATACGCCTAATTGGCAACGAAAAGAATCTTTTTATTTTCCAACAAAGATAAATTGGTTGCATTTAATACACATTTGCCAACGAAGTTTGTATGAAGGGAAAAAGAGTGTGCTACAATTGTGGTCAGGAAGGCCACATAGCACCTAACTGTCCTAGACCAAAGAAGGGTGCTTGTTTCACTTGTGGTTCAAAGGACCATCTGGCAAGAGACTGTCCTAAGAAGGGATCTGGAGGGTCAGGATCAGGAGGAAACCGGGGAAACAACAATGGGAATGCCTTAACTATCACCGGACCAACCGCAACAAATCGATTGACCGCCAGGACTTTCAACATAATGGTGCAGGATGCAGTTCAGTCTCGTGATGTGGTGTCAGGTATCATTCCAATCAATAAAATTAATGCTTATGTATTATTTGATTCGGGTGCTACTTGTTCCTTTATATCCGATTACTTTGCTAAGAATTTAGATTTGCCAAAGGATGAATTGGAATATCCCATGAACATAGAAATTGCGAATAGAGAAATAATCCATGTTAAGTACGTACATAAGAACTGTAGAGTGTATATTAAGGGTAATATCATGAACGTAGATCTTATCCCTATTCAACTTGGTGAATTTGACGTTATATTGGGAAAGGACTGATTATTCATCTACGGGGCTGTAATTGATTGCCAAAAGAAGCGTATTAACCTTATGACTCCGTCAAAGGTTGTGTTTCATGGTAGCAAGTCGCCTAGACAAACGAGTTGTCTGACGATGATGCAGGCCAGGAATTTATTAAGACAAGGCTGTGTAGGATACTTAGCTTACATAGTCAACAGTCGAAAAGAGAATCCAAAGGTAGAAGAAATACCGATTGTGAGGGACTTCGTCAACGTATTTCCAGACGATTTGCCAAGACTTCCACCAGATAGTGAGGTAGATTTCGTGATCAATTTGGCATCCGGAACTGCTCCAATATCGAAGGCACCATACCGAATGGCACCAGTAGAGATGAAAAAATTAATGGTACAACTACAAGAATTACTGGACAAGAAGTACATTCAACCGAGCGTATCGCCATGGGGAGCGCCGGTGTTATTTGTGAAAAAGAAGGATGGATCGATGCGGCTCTGCATTGACTACAGAGAACTGAATAAGGTCACGATTAAGAACAGATATCCATTACCGAGGATCGATGACCTATTTGATCAATTGAAGGGAGCGAGATACTTTTCCAAGATACACTTGAGAAGCGGTTATCATCAACTGAAGGTGAGACCAGAGGATGTATCGAAGACAGCGTTCAGAATGCGATATGGTCACTACGAATTTTTAGTAATGTCGTTTGGTCTTACGAATGCTCCTGTAGCATTTATGGGACTAGTGAATGGTGTGTTCAAGCCATTTTTGGACAATTTTGTAGTGGTATTTATAGATAACATTTTGGTTTATTCGAAGACCAAGGAAGAACATGAAGAGCATTTGAGATTAACATTGGAAGTATTGAGAAGGGAAAAGTTGTATGCCAAGTTTTTGAAATGCGAATTTTGGATTGAACGAGTGCAATTTCTTGGGCACGTGATCGATAAAAACAGAATTTTGGTAGATCCATCCACAGTCGAAGCCGTGATTAACTGGGATCAGTCGAGGACGCCATTGGAAGTATGAAGTTTTCATGAATTGGCAGGATATTATAGAAGGTTCATACAAGACTTTTCCAAGATCGCAACTCCGTTAACGAATTTAACTCGAAAAGCTGTGAAATTTGTTAGGACGGAGAAGTGTGAGGAAAGCTTTCAAGAATTGAAGAAGAGGTTGATTACAACACCTGTGTTGCCTCTTCTGGATGATACAGGAAATTTTGTTGTTTATAGTGATGCGTCGCATAAAGGACTAGGCTGTGTGCTGATGCAAAACGGCAAAGTCATTGTGTATGCATCACGACAATTGAAGGATTACGAGAAGGGATATCCTACCCATGACTAGGACTTAGCTGCAGTTGTTTTTGCTTTGAAAATTTGGAGGCACTATCTTTATGGGGAGAAGTGTGAAATATATACGGACAACAAGAGTCTGAAATATATTTTCACACAGAAGGATTTGAATATGCGTTAAAGAAGATGGTTGGAATTAATTAAGGATTACGACTGTGAGATTTTATATCGTCCAGTTAAAGCAAATGTGGTTGCCGACGCCTTAAGTAGAAAGGGTCGTGAGAAATTGATGATGTTGACTGCTCAGGAGGAGCTAATTACAGAAATGGAGAAACTGGAGTTGGAAGTGAAATATCCTATGGAGATTGATGAGAAGCTATTTCAGATGTAATCTGGTACAACCCTACTAGATAAACTTAAAGAGGCTCAACTTCAGGACGATGAATGTAAAAAGGTGAAAAGGAAGATATCTGAAGGAACTGAACAAAGATTCAAGCTGGATAAGGAAGGAATACTGAGATTCAAGAGTAGAATTTGGGTACCACTAGTCATAGAGATTAAGAAAGACATTTTGAGCAAGGCTCATAGTTCATGATATTTGATTCACCCTGGTAGTACCAAGATGTATCAAGATCTTCGACAACATTTCTGGTGGCCGAATTTGAAACCTGATGTTGCAGAATATGTTGACAAGTGTATGACCTGTCAGAAAGTGAAAGCAGAACATCAGAGAACGAGTGGATTGCTACAACCGTTGGAGATTCCAGAATTGAAATGGGAACATATTACAATGGACTTCGTAGTTAGCCTTCCGACGACTCAGAAAGGATACGACGCAGTATGGGTTATCGTTGACCGACTGACAAAATCCGCACACTTCCTTCTGATCAAAATTAGATTCAACTTAGATCAGTTGGCAAGGTTATACGTAAAAGATATTGTTTCAAGGCACGGAGTGCCGATGTCAATTGTTTTGATAGGGATCCGCGCTTCACATCGAATTTCTGGAAACGTCTTCAGGAAAGCATGGATACGCTATTGCGAATGAGTACAACATACCACCCTCAAACAAACGAACAGAGCGAAAGAACGATTCAGACATTAGAAGATATGCTAAGAGCCTGTGTGATGGACTTTAAAGGAAATTGAGATGATCACCTACCATTAGTAGAGTTTGGCTACAACAACAGTTACCACGCTAGTATAGGTATGCCTCCTTATGAAGCGTTATACGGCAGAAAGTGCAGAACTCCACTTTATTGGGATGAAGTTGGTGAAAGATAATTGTTAGGGCCAGAATTGGTACAGCAGACAACAGAAATAGTCAAAGTGATCCGAGCAAGATTGGTAGCAGCTCAAGATAGGCAGAAGAAATACGCCGATCCACATCGTAAAAAATGTTGAGTTTAAATCGGGTAGTTATGTATTCTTGAAGGTCTCTCCCTGGAAGGGAAAGATCAAGTTCGGAAAGAAAGGAAAATTAAGCCCAAGATTCATTGGACCATTTGAAGTACTGAGAAGAATCGGAGAAGTTGCGTACGAGGTAGCCCTACCTCCAACACTCGAGAATGTCCATAACGTCTTTTATGTTTCTGTTTTACGACCCTACAAACTCGATTACAAGCATGTAATTGAATACGAACCTCTATATTTCGACAAAGACTTATCTTACGAAGAAATTCCTGTTCAAATTGTCGACCGAAAAGAACAAGTTCTGAGAAATAAAGTAATACCTTCTGTTAAGGTAATTTGGAGGAACCACAACGTCAAGAAGATACACGGGGGAACTCAAGAGAATATGATGAAGAATTATCCTCATTTATTTAGTTAGATTGTTATAAACGATTCTGGGGACAGAATCTTTGTAAGGGGGGAGAATGTAACGGGACGAATTGTTTGAGTTGTGATTTTGAGGACAGAATCCTTTTAAGAGGGGAAAGATGTGACAACCGAGATTTTGTAATTAATTTTAATATTTATTGAATTTAATAAATATTTTCAATGATTTAATTATTAGATTAAATAATTAATTGATGCAATTGTGATAGATTAATTTAATTAGATGTATTATATTTATTAAATTAATGTGGAGAATAATTATTATTCAAGTATGTATTTATGTGAGCTTATTGAATTAAATGAAATATTTAATAAGCCTAATGTTATTTTAATTAATTTAATTATTAATTAGAGATTTAAGAATGTGACATTATTAATCAATGAGAAATTTAATTATGTGACTGTGAATTTATGAGAAATTATTATATTTTATTTAAAGTAAATTAAATAAGATATTGATTTATTTTATAAAGGAGTGTGACATTATTTAAACTATAGTATAAGAGGTTTTATTAAATTAATTGGGTATAAGCTTTTAAATGGTAGCCAAACATGGCCTTAGTGGGAGTTGAGGGATGTTACCCATGACTAGGTAACTGACCACCAACGTGTCAGTTGTTCCTTATTTAGTTTACGTCTTCTTCCTTCTTCTTCATTATTTTTCCTAAGTCTAGAAAAGTAGAAACAGAGATAGTTTCAGAGAGAGATTGAGAAGTGTTGAGGGAGAATTGTGATTGAAGAAGAGTTGAGAAGGAATTCATTCCCTACTAATCTACACGTTACGCTTGGGTAATTCTCTCCAACCCAATTTTCATTGTTACGTCATTTAGTTTTATAAAATGGCTTTCATACATTCTGTAAATCTCTATAGTTGGAGATTGTGTTGTTATATGGTTATATGTAATAATACGAGTAATATAGCATGTTTTATATATATTGTATATGATTCCATATCATAAGTTTCATAATATTATGACTTGTTATTTCAAAAATTTACAGAGTACGTTATATGGCCATATGGCCCTTATACGTAATTTTAATATGTTAACCATAAATTTTTCTACAAAATTTCCACTTATATGTGATTATTCATGATAAAACGAACAAAACGAAATTTGAATGGTTGGATTTGGTTTTATAACGAATCTGTGGCGTTGAATTTTAGGAATTTATGTTCAACACTTCAAGAACAGTACAATTTGCATAATTTAATTTTGTGATTATGTGTTTTAATGGGTGAAAATCACTCTATAAATGTTGGGTATTGATTATATATGAATTCTAACATGTGCGTATGTTTAATTTGGAGAATTAATGATTATGTAGTGTTTATTTCGCTGAATTCTATGTTCTTCGCGAACTAGGAATTTAGAGTCTGGAGTGTCGCACCGCGGAGCCAACTCCTAGTTCATTTCCCGTCTTGCAATGGCAAGTACCAGTCATAGTGCATACACAAGATCGCAGCCTTGAAGACGTTAAGATAAAAGTGGCAATAAGAATACCACTTAGCAGCATGTCCAGAAATGCATTCTTTTCAATGTTCAAGTATATAAATGTGTTAGTAACCTAGTCTAATGAATATAAAAACTTGTTAGATATATAATGAGATATTAAAGTGAGTTTTTACCAAGTCAAGAAGACAATTACATGTTGATTGAATTGTTGATTATATACTTAGCTTGTTGTTCGTATAGTGTAATATTATGTGGAAACAAGTATGGTAATATGACTAAGTATAGTCCTGAATTCGAGTTAGACAAAGAATAAACGTGTAATGTTTAGTAAGTTATAATTGACTGGTATTGTGAACATAAATGATATGTAAGATTTTAATCAAGGAACGAGTTTAGTTAAAGTGTAATCTACGCACGAGGCAAGTTTTCTAACCCTACTTGTTATCATTATTGAGTTATTCTCATTATTATTAATCAAGTTCAATTGTTATATTAAAGATTGATTATCTTTTCAAAGCATGATTATGTTATACAATAATTGTCCTATTGTATACCTATTGAGATTATTATTCAATTTAATTATCATTATTGTTGAACCTTATTAGACTAGCGAACCCTTATTGATTCGACTAGTCCATAGTTGATGAACGTTCTAAATTTCAGAACCCTTATTGAATTATCCAAACCAAACTTCCTTTGGTGCGGACTCGAATGTCAAACTGAGATGAACAACCCTGCAAATAGATTTACTTATGCATTAGCGCTAAGATATTGTGCACAGTATGGTACTAAGGGTGATCCCCTAAGTCACGAGTAAAAGGTCCATAGTCTTATATGATCATTAAAGGTTTCAAGTATAACCTTGTTAACCTAGGACATAGTTCAAGGTCTTATGACCCTCAGAAATCTTTTGATTCTTGTTATTCATTCTTGATTCAAAAGTTGAGCTTTTATTTCAGAAGTCTTTGATTCACTCGCATGTTATTATACATTATTATTTCATTATTTTACTTGTGGGCAATAGTGCTCATTCTTGCGTAATAATAACATTGCAGTTAAGAAAGAAAGAACCGACGAACCTTCTACTAGTAAAGGCAAGGGCAAGGTTAACAAGTGATGAAGACTTGTTGTTTGTTGAGATGTTGAATTTTTGTATTAAGTTAATGATGTTGTTTAAGACTTATTTATTTATGTTCCGCACAGATGTTTAAGGTTAGTATGACCTGGGATTATGTTTATTATTCAGATGTTGTAACCCCATAAGGGGAAGATTTATTTCTATTTATTGCATGGTTTGCATTTATTATGGGTAGATAGATAGATGATATTTGTACAGTGAACACCAAATCCCGTGGAATCAAAGTACCTGGATTTGGGGGTGTCACAGCAACCAACGCCACTTTGAAATTTTTTTTTTAAAAAAATTATCTTAATTATTTTTTAAACGATTTTATTTTTTAAAACAAATTTGGACAAAATAAAAATGTGATCCAATGCCAAACTAATCGGCATTGTAACTTTTTTTAAGTTTTTTTATAAAGCAAATTTATATAAAAAAAGAGTAAGATGTAACATCACTTTAACGGACGTTGGAATCTCTTCTTTTTTTTAATTTCTTTGATCTCTTGTACTTGTTTACAAACATGAATATTTTTTTATGTTTATTCTCTGTCATCGGCGTTAGAAATGAAGGAGTTTATAAGACTTCAGCTATAAAAAAATTAAAATAAAAATTCTAACACCAATTAAAGTGACGTTTCATCTTACTCTTCTTTTTTACAAATTCGTTTATTTTAAAAATAATTTAAATAAAATAGAGATAAAATTGATATTACATTAATATGTGTCAAACTAACTTATTAGGAATGACTTAAAAGTCATTTTATATAACTTTATTCCGCTTTTAGTTCATAAAACATAATAAATTTTTCTTCATATTTTATGTTTTTTCTTAGAACTTATAGTATTATAATTTCATTTTAAATATAATTGGAAAAAAGGTAAAAGGAGAACTAGGAATAGCTAGAGGTATACCATTACTATTCTTATTTTTATATTTTATTTTGGACTTAAAAATATGTTCATGATTTAAGTTACTCCTCCATCTAAGAATAAAAGTTCTTATTATTTTATATAATCTCAAGTTATATATTTACTTATATTAAATAATCTAATTTTTACAATAATTTGTGCGTAATATCCTTAGTATTAAATGTCATATTTCTATTATTTATATAATATCACTAGTCATGTAATGAAAAATATGCAATTAGGTTAGAATTTAAATATGAATAATTTTATTATTTGACATTTTTTAAAATTCTCATAAAATCAATCATCACTTTCATTCTCGAGTGAGGAGTACTTATAAGTGTGTGTGTGTGTGTGTGTGTGTGTGTATATATATAAATTTATCTCTAAATATTCATATAAATATTTATAAACAAATATTCATATAAATTTAACTTTAAAATTTATAAACAAATATTCATTTATAAATATTTCATCTAAAATTTATAAAATTTAGATATGAATATATTTTATAAATATTTATATGAATATTTGTTTACATATATATATTTATATATAAACATATTCATAGTTACTTTATATATATTTAGTTTAATGTTGAGATTTGTTTAGTTAGCTAATAAATTAGAATGACTCAGTCGTAGCTTAATAGCCCAATAACCCATATGTCTTAGGTTCGAAACCTAGCTGTGATATATTTGCTTCTTATGTTATATTTTTTTGTGTATTAGATAAATTCTATTACCAAATATATATATATATATATATATATATATATATATATATATATATAATAAACCCATCTTAAATCTCCACATTAAACTAAATATATATAAAGTAACTATGAATATTTTAATATATATATATATATATATATATATATATATATATATATTTATAAACAAATATTCATATAAATATTTATAAACAAATATTCATATAAATTTATCTTTAAAATTTATAAACAAATATTTATTTATATGAGATATTTTTATAAATATTTATATGAATATTTGTTTACATATATATATATATATATATATATATATATATATATATAAAAATATTCATAGTTACTTTATATATATTTAGTTTAATGTTGAGATTTGTTTAGTATTTTATTTAATTTGATAATAAATTTTGAGAAGAATATGTATGTATGTATGTATGTATACATACACACACACACACACACATATCAATAGAATAAATTTAAAAATATTGTAGACTACAAAAAAAAATTGTAAAAAGAAACATTTATATATATATATATATATATATATATATATATATATATATACTAAATTTTATCTAATACATAAAAAATATAGCATATGAAACATGATTTTTTTTAATAATGACTTATAAGTCAAAAAAAAATTAAGTTATTGTCAAACACTGAATAATAACAAATGACTTATAACTTAGTTTGACCAACTTATAAGTCATTGTCAAACACCCTCTAATTCAAGATATAAAGAGAAATTAATATTTGATTATAAAAAAAAATTACAAGTCAAGAAAAAGGAGAATTTGAAAAAGGGGAGTTAAAAAAGAACATACACACCATTGGTGCAACTTAATTGGTCTATGCCGGAAGCATTGGCCCAACTTAATCGATGCAATTTGGTCGATTTTTGGTGCAATTTCAGGAGCGCTTTTGATTCCTTGCCCATCCCTTGTCAAAAAGTATATATGTAAAATAACGAGTTACAAGAAAAATTCATATATATTATTTTAGAAATTAATTATATTTTTTTTCAAAATTATAAGTGTGCGAATATGATCATTATAAACTACATCCAATTAACTATAAACTTTAATTTTTGTAAATTAGAAAATATATCTATATGATGAATATTTTAATTTCAAAAATTATAACTTTAAAAAAAATAAAACTGGGCATTTATTTTGAGACGGACGGAGAGAAACATTTCAATGTATAAAATTTTGTCCAAATAAATAAAAAATCTTTAAATGAAAAATGATGCGTTTGGGGGGGGGGGGGGGTAATAGGCATGCTTATTGGGTTTGTCTTAATTTTTGGAAACAATTTACTAGTCGTTGCAAAAAAAATGTATTAAATACGTAACGGAAAAAAAATTGTTGCCAGTGAATGTGGCCTATATTAGGTAACGAAATATAGCAACAAAAAAACTTTTTTTTTTAGAAGATGAGGAGAAATCTCATTGGCAACAAAAAAAAAAATAAAGCGGTGTTTGTTTCCATGACGATTTGGCAAATCGAATTTTTGCAACGACTTATGAATTTTGTTACTAAAAAATGAAAGTTTTTCATAAACCTAACGAATGACAAATTTTGTTGCAAAACATGTATTTTTGCAATGACTTTATAAGTCGTTGCTTGAAAAATTGTTGCCAAATGTCTATTTTTTGTAGTGCATTAATGTAACGCCCCCAAATCTATATTCCAACGGTATCTGATCTGTTGCTCACAACTAATTAATTAATAAAACACATCCAAATCTATACACTCACGGTATCTGATTTGTTGCTTATATCTAATCGAACTTGTAAAACCCCAACATTTTGAATAAAGATGAATTTTCTATAAATATTATTTTTGAATATTATGGAGTGAAATTGATATAATAGTTGTGGGTAATATTTATAAATTTTGCAAAAGTACATGATTTGTTATATAATATTCGATTGGTCGTGGAATATTCGTTTTAACAGGGAATATTAGTACAACGGCACAATCATTGGTGGACCCCATAACGGAATTATTGTCGGATTGAAAAAATGACAAAATATTTTATGAAAATAACGGCGAAAGTTTTACCGTTAACTGTTGAAACACCCTTGTTAAAAGTATAAGAATACGTCTGGCATGGTTGCGTAGTAGCACACGGTATTAATTATTGATGCTTAAGTGATAAGTCACTCGCTTTTGTTGGTATTATTAATGTAATAATACGAGAAAATATTTTTATATAAAATGAATACTTTTATAAAGTTATTCTATAAATAGAATATATTATATTCTATTATGCATAGTGTATGCATAGTGTTGCATAGTGTTTTGCATAGTAAAATCTTTTTATATAAAAACAGAATACTTTTATAAAGCTATCTATTTTATTAGACAATAATTAGAATATATTATATTTTATTATGCATAGTGTTTGCATAGTGCCCGCATAGTGTTTGCATAGTAAAATCTTTTATAAAGTTATTCGTTTTATTAGATTATAAATAGAATATATTTTATTTTATTTTGCTTTAACTATGGACCGTCAGATTAAAGTAAATCAATCTCGACCGTTCATGAGTTAGTTACTATGCATTCTATTTTTCTATAAATAGAAGCTCATTTATTCATTATTTTCTTACGAATTCACTGAAACTCTAGAGAGATAAACTATAGAGAGAAAGAAGAAAGTATTCTGCTACTTCACTACTTATATATCCAGTACTCTTCTTCTTAAGGTATGGAATATTATTTGTTGTACTCGTAAGGAGTGTTATTCTTTCTTATTCATGAAGAGAACTGTCTTATTATTCTATTGGAATAATCTATATACGTGGTCTACCCTATACTTGGTGACATTCTTCTATTATTCTGTTGGAACATCCTGTCTCAGATATGTTTTACAATCAACTCGGTTCCGCTCTTTATTATTATTCCGTTGGAACATCCCGTCATGTGTTTTACACCGGACACGGTTCCGCTCTTTATTATTATACATTTGGAATATCCTCTCTCATGCGCTTCTGTGGGACTGATTCCGCCCTTATTAGTATTCATTGGAATAACTCGCGTTTACATCTGATACCGCATGCATGGTGATTTCATTGTTATTCCATTCTTTATTATTCTGTTGGAACATCTTGTCGGTCAAGCGAATTTTGCCCGACCGGTTCCGTTATTATTATTCTGTTGAATAACTTTGCCTATGCTGAATCACCGCATGCGTGGTGATTTCTTTTGTTATTCCATTCTTTATTATACTCGGTTGGTTAAAGTTTCACTTCTATACTCCATGAAATTAGTAGAATATCCTTGATATTTGCGCTTCATCCAAATATCTTTTCATGGAAATATTCTTCCGATCATTCTTGAATTTTACTCTACAAAACAAAGATCATGTTGACAATTTGGACGTTAATAATTCTGGATAAAATAATTCTTGAACTTGTTTTATTGAATTCTTATATCATTGTCATCATCCTCATGTTTATATTTTGTTGAAAGTCATTTGTGGCTCAGTAGTGCATAGATGGACTTGGTATGATTATGACCGAGGATTATTCTTGTAATCATGACCGTAATGTTACAAATGATGTGGTAAAGTTCTCATTGGCCCGTAGTGCATTGATGGACAGATTGTTGGCATGATCATGACCATTAATGAATACACAAATATTCTTGGCCCGTAGTGCATGGACAATTGTGGTCGTGATACTAAAGAATATCCTTGGTCGTAGTGTCGGGGGGTGATTCGATGATGTGGAATATTTATTAAAATTTGAGTCTCAACGATAATGATGATGAAAAACCTTTTAAATCATAAAAGATAGTAGATGTTATTTTCTACTTGACTCTTTTAATGGATTGCTTGTTACATTGCGGCTTAAACTTGATGTCTATTATATTTTATCGGTTTAACATTGTTGGAGACTAATGATAATTTATTACGCATTATCTTAGTCATAATATTTCTTCTTGGGCTAGTTGAGCTCGCCTTTTCTTTCACTTTATTCTCTTCAGAAATGAGAATATATAGTATGACGAGACGAGTCGGGAGCGGAGTGATGGTCCAGAGGATAGCATTAGTAGTCCTCACTATTCTCGTGAAATAGTGTGATAATAATTGTAATGAGGACTCCTTTTGAGTTTGTATAATCTCTAGTAGATAATATTTGTATTCAAACTCACGGTTTATGTTTGTCGTATTGTACCACGACGTTGTATTAGTAAGTTGTATTTGAATTACATACCATGTATCGGCGACCCAAGATGGGTGATGTATACCTAATTTTGGGGGTGTCACAGTTGGTATCAAAGCTTAGGGATATGATCCCTAGCTAAGATGTGAGACTAGAACTAGGAGGGGAGAGACAGGGAATTCCTTCGCTAGTATGACCTACTTAAATTTATTTTGTATTTAAATTGGTTGGTCAGAGTTTAGAGATATTATGTTACATGTCAATTAACCTTTGTTTTGTGGCAGTATCCAAAAATGTTGAGAATAGCAATGGATCATAAGAGACTGTTGAGTCTCCATATATCAATAATCAGGAGAATGTGCACCAGGAAGGCGACAATCCTCATGCAAACAACAACATTGACCAAATCTTTGAATGATGGATTGTTCGGAGGCTTTATGAATTCATGCAACAAAGAAAGCGAGCGGCTCTGTCCAAAATGTAGGTGGAAACACTTGAAAACTCTCGGTGATCGGTAGCGCTAAGCAGATTCAAGGAGCTGGGACCACCGGAGTTTAAGGGAGAGCCAAAACCACTTATGGCAGAAGCATGGATAAAGTAGATCACCAAGATATTTGATGTCTTGGGATGCTCCGAGGAGCAAAAGGTTCCCTTTGCCGCCTTTATGTTGCGCGGAGAGGCAGATTACTGGTGGGAATCGGTAAAACGTATTCATCCTGTCCTGCTAAAGATGTCTTGGGAGAAGTTCCAAGAGCTGTTCAACGAAAAATACTTTCCCGAAAGTATTCGTCACATGAAGGAGGTGGAGTTTATCAAATTGGAGCAAAACAATATGATCGTGTCGCAATACGAGGCAAAATTTGCGGAGTTATCCCGGTTTGTGTCCCACTTGGTGGATAATGAAGAGAGAATGGCACGAATGTTTTGAAGAGGTTTGAAGCCAAAAATACGTCAACATCTTATTTCTCATAAACTGTGTTTGTATTTAGATGTTGTAAATAGGGCTCAGTTGGTGGAGCGCGATAACGAGTCAACGCAACCAAAAGAGAGCGGTAATTTGAAAATGATAATACCGAAGAAGAGCGATCATCGAGCGGTGACAACAAGCATGGAGGGAATCAACAGGCCAGAAATGGTAACCACTTCGGTGGTAATCAAGGCCAAAACAATAAGAATAGACATTTCAAGAAGAAGAGATTCAACAATGATGGAAAGACGTCAGCACCAGCACTCATTCTTAAGGAAGGAGAAAGACCACCTATCATATGCTTCAAATGCGGAGGGGAGGGACACATCAGTCCAAATTGCGCGATGCCGTCCAAAGCATGTTATAATTGTGGAAGAGAAGGTCACTTAGCTCAATTTTGTCGTTCATCGAAGATAAATTCAGCTAGGATGGAGGCACCGAAGGCTGTCCCAGAAAAGTCAAAGCCGGTAGTACAAGGGAGAGCGTTTGTTGTGACCTCCCAGAGAGCAAGGAACCCAAATGAGGTCATCACGGGTAAGCTTATCATAAACTCTAGCGAAGTATACACTTTATTTGATACCGGTTCTACCCATTCTTTTATTTCTCCTACTTGCGCTCAACGATTAAATTTGACTCCGGAGAAATTAGACTTTGACTTATCTGTGGAAACTCCGTTGGGAGAAACCTTCATTACATCCACGGTTTATAAGTCTTGTTTGGTTCAAGTTGGTACCCACACATTACCTGTCGATCTTATTGCATTAAAAATACTTGCATTTGATGTAATTCTAGGGATTGATTGGTTAACTACTCATCATGCAAAAATTGATTATTTTCGTAAGGTTGTTAGCTTTCAGATTCCTAATCGACCTATTATGTGAATTCAAGCAACCAAACCATTAAAATCAATCACTGTCATCTCAAGCCATAAAGCTATTCGTTTATTGAAAAATGGATGTCAAGATTTCTTAGCTCATGTCACAGATCTAAACAAAAATACGTCAGTTTTGAATAATATTTCTATTGTTAATGAATTTCCTGATGTATTCCCTGAAGAACTTCCTGGCCTACCCCCAGAGCGTGAAATTGAATTCTGTATCGACCTTGAACCCGGTTCAAAACCCATTTCCAAAGCCCCATATCGAATGGCTCCTATTGAACTTCAAGAGTTAAAGACTCAACTGCAGGAATTGTTAGACATTGGCTTTATTCGTCCTAGTACTTCTCCTTGGGGTGTTCCTGTTCTATTCGTGAAGAAGAAAGATGGGAGTATGCGACTTTGTATTGATTATCGGGAGTTGAATCATGTCACCATCAAAAATAGGTACCCATCGCCACGTATTGATGACCTGTTTGACCAGTTGCAAGGAGCCAAATTCTTTTCAAAGATTGATCATAGTTCCGGATATCACCAATTGAAGATTAGAACCGATGATATTCCAAAGACGGCTTTCAGAACTCGGTACGGGCATTATAAATTACTAGTCATGTCCTTTGGATTGACTAATGCTCCTGTTGCCTTCATGGATATGATGAAGCGAGTATTCAAGGAATATTTGGATCATTTTGTGGTCGTCTTTATTGATGACATCCTCATATATTCTAAAAGCCGTGAAGATCATGAGGAACACTTGAGGCTGATACTCCAAAAGCTTCGTGAATACAAGCTTTATGCCAAGTTAAAGAAATGCGAGTTCCGTCTTATTATTATTCTGTTGGAATATCCTCATCATGCATGCGTTTTACACCTAACTGATTATTCCGCCCTTATTAGTATTCTCGTTGAATAACTTTGTCTATGCAAGTACCGCATGCATGGTGATTTCTGTTGTTATTCTATTCTTTATTATTCATTGGAACATCCTATCGATGCAATTTTGCGACTCGACTTCGTTCCGTTATTATTATTCTCGTTGGAATAACTTTGTCTATCTGCGGCTGCCGCATGCATGGTAATTTCTTTTGTTATTCCATTCTTTATTATACTCGAGTTAGTTAAAGTTTTGACTTCTATACTCCATGAAATTAGTAGAATATTCTTGATATTTGCGTTTCATCCAAGATCTTTTCATGGAAATATTCTTCCGATCATTCTTGAATTTTACTCTACAAAACAAAGATCATGTTGACAATTTGACGCGTTAATTCCCTGGATAAAATAATTCTTGAACTTGTTTTATTGAATTCTTATATCATTGTCATCATCCTCATGTTTATATTTTGTTGAAAGTCATCCGTGGCACAGAGTGCATAGATGGACTTGGTATGATTATGACCGAGGATTATTCGGTGTAATCATGACCGTAATGTTACAAATGATGTGGTAAAAGTTCTCATTGGCCCGTGAGTGCATTGATGGATGACGTTGTTGGCATGATCATGACCATTAATGAATACACAAATATTCTTGGCCCGTGGTGCATGGAAAATTGTGGTCATGATACTAAAGAATATCCTTGGTCGTAGTGCAGGGGTGATTCGATGATGTGGAATATTTATTAAAATCGAGTCTCAAATATAATAAAGATGAAAACCTTTTAAATCATAAAAGATAGTAGATGTTATTTTCTACTTGACTCTTTTAATGGATTGCTTGTTCCGCTGCAGTTAAACTTGATGTCTATTATATTTTATCAGTTTAACATTTTTGGAGACTAATGATAATTTATTCTTCATTATCTTAGTCATAATATTTCTTACTGGGCTAGTTGAGCTCACCCTTTCTTTCACTGTTCTCTTCAGGAAATGAGAATATAGCTGGGACGAGTCGGGGAACGGAGTGATGGTCCAGAGGATAGCATTAGTAGTCCTCACTATTCTGTGAAATAGTGTGATAATAATTGTAATGAGGACTCCTTTTGAGTTTGTATAATCTCTAGTAGATAATATTTGTATTTAAACTCACAGTTTATGTTTGTCGTATTATACACGACAGTTGTATTAGTAAGTTGTATTTGAATTTTGTACCATGTATCTAACGACCCAGGATGGGTGATGTATACCTAATTTTATGGGCGTCACAGAACTACTATACAAATATTAAAAGATACAATTCCCATAGATCCAAGGTTCATAGTATCCCATAACAGATAACAATTTCCTGAAGAACTATTGCTGTGTTTGGATACCCTCACTTGGATGTATAGATTGTATCTACGAATAGTGTCTATCTATCTATCTGAAATCTAGAGTACTAGTAATAACATGAACAATCCATATTACCAATACCCTCACTCAGATGTATAGTCTATATCATGCAGAATACAATATCGTATCGATAGTACCTATCTATCTGAAATCTAGAGTATCAACAACACCATGAACAGTCCATATTGTCAATACCCTCACTTAGCTGTATAGTTCCCAAGGATCTCCAAATAAATCAAATGTGACACCCCCAAATCCCGGTACTTCATTACCTCAAGATTTGGTGATCACTTAATCAAAACATTCGTATCTAACTACCCAATCATAATAAAAATTGAATAATAAACCTTCCATTAAGGGATTACATTAATAAAATCTCCCAGGTTATCTAACCTTTAAATATAATCATTTAAAATGCGGAAATTAAATACTTCATTACAATCATTAAAATAAGTCTGTTAAAATATCAACATATTGCAAGTCTTCATTACTTGTTCATCTTTCCCTTTCCCTTACTGATGCTAGGTATATCGACCTTCTCATCCTTAGCTGTAATAGTTATATAAGCAAGAGTGAGCAAACAAAGCTCACTTGAAATAATAATGGATAAACTTTATAACATTTGCCAAATAATAGGCTCTATAGAAATGAATGATATGTTCTATTAACATTCTGAAATATACAACTGAGGGTCTAATGACCACGAACCATGTCCACAGTTATATGTACTCTTTCAACTTAAACTTTAACAGTCATAAGACTATAAGGACTCCACGAACTTAGGGGGATCAGCCCTTCGTACAATGTATTGTGCACAAACATTTCAATGCTAAGCGTAAACCCCTAATAATACGGTTGTTCATCTTAGTATTTAAATTTCAAGTCTGCACCAAAGTAAGTTTGGGTTGGATACATTTCAAGGTAATTTGAAATTCAACGAACATCAACTAAGGATTAGTTAAATAAAAGGTAATCACATTATGCTATGGAATAAATCATAAGTGAATTAACATTGTATACTAAAGTTATGCTTTAGGAATAATCTAAACCATAAATATTGAATAACTATAACATACCTTGCTTGGTAAATATTAAGCCAAGGTTATTTAGAATTTAATATTAAGCATGCATAACAAATAGCAATTTGAACAATAAAACTATTCAACATCAATATATCAGATTATATAAACTTGCATGTTAATTAACAAGTTAAAGACAAGAATAACTTGCTCAATGTCAGAATAAGATTTAGAAATCATAGACAATACAAGAACCTGCCCAATCGTAAGAATAAACTTGCACAATGTAATAAATGAACTAGCTCAACCAAAGTGTAGAGTTAGAAACTTGCTCAATTGTAAAAGATAAGTTTAGAAACTTGCACAATTATTATAAAAGTAGAGTTAAAGAACTTGCCTCGAGCATAAGCTATAATCTTAAACTCACGTTCCCCTATATATAGGTGTAGAACCACCATCTATTAGATATACTAACATTCACATTCCAACATAATACGCATTTCTAGTTAAACTTATTATTTTAGCACAAGTCTTAAGCTACCAAACAATTATCAGAAATTACAAGTGTTAACCTTCACAACACCTGTTTACTATTCATCATGCTCACTAAGTTCTAATATACCACGTTCATCACCTACTAATCATTCGAAACTTTCAATTTATCAATTACATATCACAGTTCTATTTTAACCTTCTTACTACATGTTTGACATATTAACATAACCTTAGACCAAGTGGTAATGCTACTCCAAATCATGCTAGCGGAAGAAGCAGATGTCTCTCCTTTCAAATTAGTGTATGGGCGAATCGCCACATACACAACGCAATTCTTAAGTTGATTTTAGCTTTTAACCACTAAAGATAAATTCTACAGTTGGTGTACGTACACAAATGTAAAAAAGCTGATGAATAGTAGCCGTTTTTAGCCCAACTAACACGAATTTCACCCACCAAATAGTGAAATTAACATATAAAATAAATATAACACTATTATAAACACGATTGCTAACATATTCATCAACATAGAACAATTTAACAACACTTTTAACTATTTTAATTTCTTAGATTTCTCATTTTCATATAAAACTTAATTTTTTGACATTCTTCCCAAAAATTTACACTGTGATTTCAATTCTTCACCAAATCACTTCGTTCAAGCTACATTATATTCGTTTCTTAATGAACTAGCATAAATAAGCTTCAATTTGCAGTTTAACATACGAATTGACCATCAAAACTGATACTTACACAAGCTATATGACAAATATATTCACACAAACATACACTGCTAATTATCTCTCCTACCTTTAACTGTAATTAGCATGCAATTCATGTTTAAATATAAACTCTAGCATTATAAACACGTATAATTACAATTACCAACTATATATATCCACAATTCAACAATTTGATTTCACAGGACATAAGAAAATTTTGCCGTGAAACCCACATATGTATAATAATAAGGTTATAGAACATACCTTTTGTTGCTTAAAAGAAATCCTTGCTAAACACATTGGAATTGTCGTGAAATCCTTAGATTTCCTCTCAATTCTCTCTCTCAAGCTCTTTCAAGCTCTCTCTAAACTCTCAGTGTTCTTCCTAGGCAACTAAGGTTATGCGTAAAAATCCAAACTGATAATCAAGTGTAAGAAACAAAACGGATAACCTTAATACTACTACTAATTGTAATATCAGTTACAAACTAACGTATATGTTATAATTTAATTTATTTAATTTAATTTATTTATATTATTTAAATTCAAAAATCCAAAATTCAAAAGCCACAAGTCTTTGTTTAGCAAAACCCTTTAAAATTTAAAGATTTAACATATTTAAACCTTGTTTGGTTTAAATAAATTTAAAGTTACTTTAATTATTTTAATAAACCATTTAGTTTATAATTTAAAATCACATATTATGTATTTGGATTTCCATATCCAACATTAATCAACCATACTATATTTTAAATAAATATTCCACCTAAACAATTATCACAAAATTATAATTTTATTTAATAACTTAACACACCAATTTAAATTATTAAATTCAACAACAATATAACCTCTCATGTTATATTACAACTCTCTAATTACAAATTAATTCAATTTAGAATATTATCTAATAAATTTAATTCATAAATATTTACTAATAATAACCACATTCATAAAAAATATTTATTTCATCAATTTCAACAATAAACACATCAAAAAAAATATTTATATAATTCAATAAATATTTAATATTATAATTTGAAATTCTTGATTGTTACATCCTTTCCTCCTTACAAGGATTCTGTCATCAGAATCATAACTCAAACAATCAAATCGTCACATCAAAAGTTCTAATTACATCTAATTATGTAAAGGAAACATGGTTACGGAAATAAAGGATGATATATATATATATATATATATATATATATATCATATATTATGGTTCAGTTATATGATTCTTTATAAAGAATTTCTTATTACAAAAGTATTACATTCAGCTAGACAGTAATTTAAACTAGTCTAAGCATGGACGTTTCCCATTATTTACTCCAGATGTGCCAGGGTTACCATTTAATACCGCAAAAGGAATGATTTGCAAGAGTGAGCTATGACATGCTTAGAAGGTTTTATAATTTATAACAATATAGGATTTGAAGAAGTATAACAGTTCAAAACTTTTCTCAACTGAGTGTTGTTTACCATGTCTGGAATTTTTATATTTCAACCATTTCTTGCCTTTTTATTCATTTATGTCAGTCACAAAGACTTAGAAATTTTGTTCAGATGTGAGATAGGGGATCAATATATTCAACATCCTAGGAGTATGCATCTCATCCTAGTTGTGCCCACTTGCACTAAGTGTCAAATTTTATTGACACACATTAATCCCTTCTGGGATATACAACTCAGTATAGGATGTCTTACCAAAGAAATTTTGTTTGACACAACAGTTTATGCTTAATAAACAATATCATATGAATACACATTTTATTTCTTAGTTATGCTAAATCATTACTAGTTTGAACATATGGATCGACACACGCACTTAAAGGATTATGAGTAGATGTGAAATTAATGAAAGTTATTGAAATTGTAGACATGACATTGTTTTGAAGTTTTCATTGAGTTATTATTTGAGGTAACCTTTGAGGCCAATGTTTAAATTCATATTGATTCATTATTTAAATGGATCATTGCTAAAGAATGAATCCGTCTAATTTGTGTTTTTGCTTGAGGACAAGCAAATGTTTAAGTTTGGGGGTATTTGATAAGTAGGTTTTATACCTACTTATCTGATTTCTATTACTCGAATTAGTTGCTTAAACCTATGTTTCATAGTTCCTTTGCATGCATTGTGTATTCATTTCATACATTTTATGTTATTTTGTAGGCTATGACACGACATTGGCATGAAGAAGCAAGGAAAAGCAATTTGGACATCTTTTGGACTAAAATATGCAAGTAAGTGCAAGAAGGGAAGCTTGCAGGGTTTTTAAAACCAAGTTAGATAAATGTTCTTTTCTTGGAACTTGGATTTTATTGTATATCTACTTCTTAGCTTTCCGTAACATCTTGAATCGTTCCAATCGGAGTTCGAATGCAAGACTTATGGCCTTTTTATCAACAAAGATCAACGCTCAAAGTTATCATGCTTGAAATTTACATAACATCTACTTCAAGCCCGATTTCGATCTTTATTCAGCCAGAATATGTCAATTATTTTGACTGAAAGTTGTAGATCTCGTCAATATCTTTGATTTGATAGGTGGCACGCCCCGTAACTCCTAGCGGATCAAAAGTTATGCATGTTTTACCAAAGGACGTCGCAGCAGAAAACAGACCGGCGTGCGGCGCCCCATAAATGAACTACGAGCGGCGCGGACCACGCCAGGCCAGCAGATTCTCTACTACAAGAGGCGAGGCATGCCCAAATTAGCTTAGGAGCACCATTGGGCGCGTTAAATTGGGTGTTATGTTGTCCAATTTGAGCTAGAATAGGATTCTTAGTTGCCTAACTTGCTAGGGTATCCATTAGAACTATAAATACTTTATTTTAACTTGGATTGGGGGGCTAGTTTTGAGGATTCCATGAGATTAGATTAGAGTACATTAGGACCAAACCCTAGTTCTTATTAGTTTTGGAGATTGAAGCAACTTGGAGACCATTGAAGATCAAGAGCAGGAGCTTGAGGAAGATGGAGATTTGCTGACAACACATTTATTCTTTATTCTACTCTTATTTTTATCTTTTAATGTGTATTCGAGTGTGGATTCTTAGTTTTAATTCAATGAACTAATTCTTTGTTTGAGATTATAATGGATCTTATTGTGTAGTTTATTTTAATATGCTTTGCTATCAATTATTATGTTCTATCGTGAGGATTGTTTATTGTGATTTGGACTTAATTGTTTAATTGATTGGTCATCAATTACTGTGATAATCTATATGAACTCGAGAGATGAAGTATAGATTAAGATCTGATCATTATGGCATGTGTTTGTGATTTCTGCATAGATGGAATTCATGATTTGTGTTTAGGATAGAGATTTGTGTTTAGGATTGAGATATGCCTTTACGCCATATGTAATCTTATAGAGAACTTGTGCTTTAAATCATTTTTAATTTTAATTCACATAAAGATATAGTGGATTAGTTAATTAGGGTGTCTTGCTTAATTCTATCATCTGTGAATTTAAGTGAGTATGAGTATTATGCATCGAGAGGTGGTTTTATCTGCTTTAGTGTTCTTGATTAACAATTCAGGATAGAGAATAATTGATGAGAAGTGTGTTAATTTAAATGAAGCAATAAGTGAAGTTGTGATTTTAAATCTCCGTAATCTTAATTTAACTAGTGGTAATTAGAATTAGTTTACTTATAAATTGAAATTCATTTGTTTAAATAAGATTAAGTTGGTTACGGGTTAGTACTTGATGAGTTTTATTAAACAATTTCTCATGGGAACGATACTCTACTTTCACTTTATTACTTGTTGACCATGTATACTTGCGTGTTGTGCGGAATTAGATTTTACCCAACAGTCGCGCCGCTCTACAGAGTTACCAAGAGCAATTTGTTAACTGCATAGTCTTAAGTTATGGTTATATGTTGTCCTTAAGGACTACAAGATATGAAAACAAGATTGTTTAGATAAATATGATAGTAGAATGAGCTAGTCTCATGGTTATCCTAATTTCAAGTAAAAATGAAACCAAGTTAGGAAATAATATTTATTCTTATATTAAGAGCATATGAAATGTATGACTGATGGGTATGAATCCATGATTATATAACTGTGTAGGAATACACGTAGTACAGATAAGCTTTAAGCAGTTAAGTCGTAGTTGATAAACTACGAATCAGGCAAGTCTTTCAGTTCCTATTTGATATATGAATTCGATAATTGTTAGTTGAGCTATATTATGATATGCGAATGTTGATGTATATATATGAAATGCATATGAGATATGGATGAAATTTTAAAGTTGATCTTTGATGATATGCTTGTGAAGTAAATCTATATGTCTGTTATGTGAGAAGTAACATGCGTAGTAAATATTAACTTATTATGAATGCATGAACTGAGTATGTTATTATATGCTATATGCTGCATGAAAACTGTTAGAATTGATGGGCTGTCGAGCTCACCCTTGCAAATAACCACTTTTGCAGGTTAAGGATTCATGGTAAAGATTACATGCTACTTGATTGATAGAGTTCAATAGTATCAAAGGAGATTGCTTCATTTATTTAAATATATACTCTTGAACCATGTTTAGGTTCTAGGAGATGTACATGATAGTAGTTTACGATGTGTAATACATGTTAAGTTGTAAAGTTGTATTACGTGATACATAGAGGATATGAATCGTAACATAATTTGATTCAAGGATATGTAATTGATTCAAGTTAAGACATCAATAAAAGATTTATTTTTAAAAGAGATTGAAAAAGTTTAAATTATTCTGCATATTTTTATAACATCGAATATGATGTAAGACAGGAATGGTAAATGACCAAGATTTGAAACTGATAATAGTTTGGGGTCATTATACAGATCATGGAAATGAAAAGAATTTTTATTCTAAATTGTAATAAGCAAAGTTATATTCATTAAGTTATGAATGAAAGATATAAATAGTTTGACGATAGTAGTATCGTGGCAGACTGGATGCGAGATTTAAAGGGACCCGGATTTGGGGGCGTCACAACCTTTATGGACTTTGAACGGGTAACGGGACCAATTGTTTCCCTACAAAAAGACTATGTAGTTTAGTCTGGATAAACATTAAGAGGCTGCATGCTATGTAATGCATCTATTTTAGGAGTTTTTAATGTTCTCCTGCAAAATAGATGTCATTTGTTTTGATGACAGGATAACATGATAGGTTTTGATAGGGAAAGGAATGCATATTTACATCTTTCTCTATATTTTATATTACATTAAGACTTACATGTAATTTACATGGACTTGAATTTACATGGAATTGAAAGTGAAAGGCATGAAGAGACTTCCCTTCGCGTTTGGTTTATCAGAGGCTGACCTATCTTAGGCTACTCTCGCGATTTTTTGGCATGAAGGTTCCCAGATCATCACATTTTACTGGATGAGAAGTTAATATGATCTTTCAATTAGAGTGAATCTGAGTGGCGCCTATCTTGAGCCTCGCAAGATTAGCCTCCCTTGAGTCCAGTAATCAAACACCGACGAGTTTGACTCCTGGTGAAGAAATCACAAAACATACATTCACATACATCGTGTCTCACCGTATGAAATGATGACATTGTGCGAGGCACTAATACAACATGCATATATTATGCAAGGCACTAAAATGTAGTAAATAAAGCATTTGTACACATCCATTAAATGTAAATGCAGCATTCACACATAAGCAAATAAAAAAGGTTTTTTGAAAAGGTTGAACAGCGGCTTAAATTTTTACCCCTTTTTCTGTTCTTACCTTTTTTTTATCTATTTTGTTTGAAAAGGCGAGTTTGAAAAAGGTCCGACATATAAATGTCGACGATTTTAAAATCAGAGTCACCAGTTGGTAGATTTGAAATGGTTGTACCAACTCAACCAATTTTGAAAAGGTTTACACAAAGGCCCAATGGTTGGACTCTATTTAACATGCCTTAGAAACCGAGATTCATAGAGTTCGGGGGCTTGATTAAGCGAGGGGAAGGTGTTAGGCACCCCCGGACTTCCGTGAAAACATGGTTACCACAACTTTCCAATTTTCTTAATTATCTACATATGTGTGTATGAATTTATTGGGCTTATGTGTAATTATCTGGAAGTAGTGTTATTCCTCGTTTGCACCTATATACAAAGGGTTTGATTTGTATAAAAGTTCAGTTTTAACAAGATATAGCAGTGATGTTTTCAAAAATAGGTTTTCAAACCATTATGCTCAATAGTAATTGAGGCCTTTTATACTTCCATTTTATTCCGTATTCGACTATTGATTTTATTTTAGAGATACGAAACATCTTTGAAAAAATAAGATACATAGCAATGTTGAGTTTCTTATAGGCATGAGAGCCATCCAAGGATGTCCAGACACCATAGATAATTTACAAGTTGGCTGCAGCTGAAAAGTGTCCATCGTGGGAACCAGATCTAGATTCGCAAGCTGAATCTTCGACCTCGTGGTTCCTAGGCTCACATGATAGATTAATATGTACGAAAACTAGAAAGAAAACTAGATCTAAGTAAATCTAAGTCATTCTAGCTTCAACGGTTCTAGTTTAGTCACTTTTGAACCGGTTAAAATTTGGAGATGGTGAGATTTAGGTAAATCTAGTCTACAGGCTGGAATATTAAAGATCTACATTGCAAAAGCAGTTAAAGTAGATATCTAAAAGTAGTAAATTTATATAGTTATATATATAAAGACAATCAACTGCCAAAAATTGGAAATCCAGGTAGGACATATATATATATATATATATATATATATATAGAGTTTGTGTGTGTGTGTCTAAAAGCAGTAAAAGACCACGAAGTGAACTCCAGGCCAATCTGGAAATGTATATATATATATATATATAAGTGGTAAAACGCCATGAAGTAAACTCCATGCCAGACAGGAAAAGTATATATATATATATATAGCAGTAGAAAGATTAAAAATCTAAAAAACCATACAGTGGACTGCAAAGAAGACTTCAGATCACTTTTGGATCTTGAAAATTCGGTTTCCACCGGTTAAATTTTGATATGCCGTAGAATACGAGCTTACAAGTGTTTAGAAAGAAAAATCTAAAAGTTTGGAGCACTCTAGAAGACGTTAAGGGCTGAAAGGGATAGAGTTTTCTCTCTTTTTTCTTTTTTTTCAAATGAGCTGATGGGGGACTATTTATAGATCAAATTGGTCGCGGGTCAACCTGCGCCAGTCGCGGGTCTACCTGTGGCTACCTGGTATGCCCCGTGTTTTGCTGATGAGCTTGTTATATGTTATATAATGGTTAGAATCTTGTGAAGAGCTTGTTTCATTGAGTGACAATCTAAGAGGAGTTTCGGGTAGCAGAGTTTGTTGTTACCTAGGGCTATTAGTTTCATTGAAGGGTAAATAATGTTACATTATTAATTTATTGTTGTAAAAAGGTGATACTGAACTGAAAAACTGAAGTTTTTTTATTCATTGTTTATTATTATTAGTTTATTCTTGTTAATTTAGTTAATTAATTCAAAATCCCCTTTTCATTAGAAATCATAGGATAAATATAAAACAAATCACTCTCTGGGGGATCGATCCTTGCTTACTACTGTGCTAATTGTTTGAATTGGTAAAGTGAAAGTGAGGTTAATTAAGAAGTGTAAACGACAGCTCCCATTTGCGGGTCACGTTGTCTTGAAGTACGTGCACTTGGACAACATGTTGTCCACTCCAACATTAATAACTTTCAATCTGGGCATCCGATGGAGGTGTCATGTACCTTTTTGGAAAGCCATTGACGAGAGCTATACAATGACATATGATTAGAAATTTTTTGAATCCGGGATGATGGGTCCATGACCAGATCTCCATGTCTTCGCAGTCTATCCGTTGAGCTGTCTTGTGCAGTTTTCACTCGAGATTTAAGCTATGGATCTTGTGGGACTTCTTTTGAAGCAGTTTGAGTTAAAATGAGTTGAAATAATGTTGAGTTGGAAAAATAACAATTTTACCCCATCCGGGGTTGTCTCCAACTTTGGTACAATTGTAGCAGTATTTTCTTTAGGGTTATCTCCGAGATTGAACTGATGTTGACTCTGACAGTCATCAGGGTTGTCTTTGAGGTGGGTTTGACCTCTTGGGGTTGACTTCGGTCTTTGAACTTGATCACCTAGGGTTATCTTTTGGGTTGTACTGGATAACCGAGGGCATCTCTGGGGTTGGAAACTGAATCTCCGGGGTTATCTCTGGGGTTAGAACTTGATCATCTTAGGTTATTTCCGGGGTTGGAATGGATCTCCCAAGGTTTTCACCGGGGTTGGAACTGGATCTCCTGAGATTATCTCCGGGGTTGGAACTGAATCTCCCGTGGTTATATTCGGGGTTGGATTGGACCTCCCGGGGTTGTGTCCAGGGCTGGATTGGATCTCATGGGGTTATCTCCGGGGTTAGAACTAGAACTAGATCTCCTGGGGTTATCTCCAAGGTTGGAATTATATCTGCTAGGGTTATCTCCGGGGTTACAACTGGATGTGACTTCCATGATTGTCTCTAGAAGAAGATTTTTCCCTTCTACATGGTTAGTAATAGGAATGAAATATTTTGAGTGTCTACAAGTCTTTGAGGCTTTCTTTTCTATTCTTCGATGTCGCTGCCCCTAGGGTTATCAAAGGGCTTTGTCTGAGCGCTGGTTCCACCAGACCCAGTTTCTCCATTTACTGGATTATGAGATGATGATGACACCGATGGACTGGCGATTCATCAATGGGTTGGAGTTTATAGGCGCGCCAATGCCTTTGGTTGTTGAAATTTCCCCGACTACCATTTGATCCCTTTTAGGAGTTCCAGCCACGTCACTCAAGGGTCAGACTGTTTGTTCGAGGCCCTTGAGTGTAGACGTCATGAGTGGGGCTTAGACTGAGCCTTTTCTTCATGATCCAAGGATTAGAGATCGCATTCTTCGGCGATTCTTCTTGATCATCATCAAGGGTTATTTCCTAGCGAACAACTCCTTGACGGTTTCTTTCGCTTTAGTCAGCACCACTCGTGAGGTAGACCATATAAAAGACTTTGACTGGGGCTCATACACCTTTGCCTACTTCCTTAGAGGGATGCGCCTACGCTCAGAAGGAGTGACGGAGGCTTGGTTAGGCTTTTACACATTTTTGTTGTTGACTATTTTCTCTTTATCTTTCATTTTCCCTCGCTCAAGTTGTCATTTTTCATAACTGAAGATATTTGATCATGGATTTTCAGTTTTGGGCCTATGAGAGGCTTCCCTGCCTTCATCCCGTTACTGCATTAGGTTTGAAGACCTATCCACGGGGACGACAATGGCATCACTCCACTCTTGTTAAGGTTCATGTAGCCGAGAAGTTTACCCATTCTTTTTTACAGTTGGACCTATTAACAGCCGATGTCATCACATGGGTTCCCTACTCTGAGGACCATTTAACAGTAGGCTTTGAGAGTGGCTTTCCGACTAGGGTTGAGTATGTATTATCCACCCGTCGGATTCCTCTCCTTACTGATGGAGGCTAAGAGCTCTATTTAGGAGATCTTGCTATCAGGAGCACCACATGGGAGATTCACATTCTATTTTTTCCTCCTGCCAGGCAACATTGGCCTTTATCTCAGCCGATCACCGAGATTCCCCTGATGGGTTTAGATGGCTTCACTTTATCAGAGGGCCTCTTTACTCAAGAGGATTTCTACAGCTGATGGTTCCCTTGCACCATTGGAGCTCAGACCCGCGCCACACAGTTTATGGGGGATATAGTTCCTGGGTCTATTATGATGACAGACTGGATTGCCTCCATCCGAGAGCCCACTCATTTGACACAGATTGACAGTTTGACCTAGAGGTTGGACTGGGCACTTTTTTTCATTCGGCATTTGGGCAGTGATTCATTAGAGGCAGATTCTTTTGATCCGTCCAAGTTTGGTACTGGCCCTTCAGGTCGCTAATATTCCTATAGCTTTACCGGTGCAGATCCTCCTTTGTATCGACCTTACATCCCTTTTGGCACAGACTTAGTGACTCAAGAGGAGTTACATCAGATTGATTGATTAGATGATGTGGACATTATTGATTTCTTCTGATAGATTTTTTGTTATCTCTTTTGATAGGCCGCTGTTAGCTATTGGGCGATTGTGCCCTATTTTTCATTATATCATTTGATAGGCCTCTGTTAGATATCAGGCGGTTGTGCCCCAATTCCCTGTACTTTTTATTTTCAGTTGTATACAGAGATGATGTATTAGTTGATGATGTATTTAAGAATTTATGTACAATGATTTCTATTCCTTGCATCATATTATCATTTATCATTGTTATTTATCATGATGTGTGTATTATGTCATGGATATGCATTTTCAAAGGTGAGTTTAGCATTGACCCCTGGATGGTCTTATGATACGGTTCTACAGATGTCTTCATCTACCGTTAGTCGTATTGAGCATACCGCACCCATATTGTAGCCTCTTCTTTGAGATCCTGGTATGGAAGTTTGTTTCCCCCAGATCGGGTGACAGTTGATCAGTTATTGAGACATTCTATGACCCTCCTGATGTTCTAAGTACCGTTGGTCTTTTTAGATGGCATTATATCTTTTTGGATACTAGAGAGATAAGTTTTTAGATTCGATATGTAGGGATTTTGGCACAACAAAGCAATGCACAACGGAATAAAAATTGAATAAAACAAAATAATTTCTGATACCCAAAACAGGATCCATGCGAAACAGACATTAATTCAGTGTTTTAAGAGATTATAACGATTATGAAAAATCCTCTAAAACGCTTTAAATCTCCAATGCAATCCCTCACGAAACTACGTCTCTATTGTATCCATACGAACTCACGCGAACTGTCGCACGATTCTGCAATAAAGGGAGTTGCGGTACTAGCCACCAAAGGAATATAATTTTTGAAAACTTTTCTCTAGTCTCTCTCTAAGAGCGGCTGGGATTTTTAGATTAACGATGATCCCTAATATGGCTGCTACATATCATATATATAGCGGTTTAAAAAGGAATTAATCAAAAACTTAATTTAATTAAAATTAAATAAGAATTTATATATATATATATATATATATATATATAGTATTATATATATACTTAATTAATATACCCAATTATATACCCATATATATAATTATCCTATTAATTTAAATTCGTAATTTAAATAATATCAATCATATTGACATATTTAAATTTTACAATTTAAATTAATTCCTTTTTAATTACGTTCTATGTATGTGACCCTATAGGTTATTATTACGTTGGTAATACTTTTAAAATCATATTATAAAATTATAAACAGTGAGCGACATCTAGTAATGCATCACTGCTACCCAAGTAATAATAAGATCGATGATTTGATGCAACCTTTTCGTGACCAATGTTTCAATGTAATTTAATCTTTTTAACCTTAATATCCTAGATTAAACTCGAGTCATGGAATGTGTCATACTCTTCATAATTTAATCTGAGTTTTTCTTGATCAATGAGTAGAATATATGAAACAAATCACTATTTGAGCATGACCATTCATTTCATAATCCTACTCAATCAAGAGGCCTATGGATATCACCCCTAATAAACAGGAGGGTTAAATTCCATGTAGATCACTCATATTCCTCACACGATTCATGATGTACCCAATAATCACCTTTATAGTCCACCCTATTAAAGGTGACCTTTGATGATATCAAAGTACATAAATTCTTGTGTAGTAATATAGTGATTTCAGGTCGGAGGACCATTACATCATTGTAACTATGAGAATCGCTAATGACACTTCGCATAATGCTCCACATAGAATTCTCATGGTGGGCATGTCCAATACATCGTTCTCTAACATGTACCTATGCATTGACTTACACTACAAAAAAATGGGGCTTCAACAACAACCGATTTTCATTGCTAAAGGTGCCAAATTTCGTTGCAAAAGGGTTTTGGCAACGACTTTACTATCGTTAAGGCCTTTCGTTACAAGAATGAGTGTTGTTGCTAATTGTTCATGAATCGAACATTTTTTTCGTTGCCAAAAGTAATACATTTTGCAACAAATTTGGCTTTCGTACAGAGACATCGATCCTTTAGCAATAAAATGTATTGTTGCAGAATAATTAAAATTTCGTTACTAAAAACCCCATTTCGTTGCAAAAGCCCGCTAATTGGCAACGAAATGAACTCTTTTTTTTTTGCAACGACCATGCATTTTCGTTGCAATTGGTACCATTTTGCCACGATATTTTTCGTTGCAGTAAATTATGAAAATTGTTGTCTAAGCTTGCTTTTGTTGCGGAATGTAAACTTTTTAGCAACGATTTTCGTTGCTGATTATATTATTTGGCAATGACATTATGTTGAATCAGCAACAAAAATGTTTGTTGCTGGTTATTTTTCAATAGCAACAAAAGTCGTCGATTAGCAACGACATTATATGTTATCGTTTCTTTATATGTGCAACGAAAGTTGATATAATTTGCAACGATAAAAAATGTTGTCTTTTATGTTAGTATTAGCAACAATATCCTCTCCGTTGTTATTAAGTTAATTTTTCGTTGCCAAATATTATATTTTTAATGTCATTAGCAAAGAAAATTTGTTGCTAAATGTATAAAAAATTGTTACTATATTAAAACTTATTCAATGCTTTAGTAACGAATTATATTGTTGCCAAATCAAAATTTGACAATTTTTTTGTGTATCTGACTGGCTCAATGTCCCCATAGTAAATAATGGCAAAAATACAAAAAACTAAAATATTATTAACTTAATAAAATCATCCACTACATAATCATTTATTATCTTTACAACTAATCATCTAAAGTTACCGCAATTCTTCAATCAAAGTATATATCTACATATATAGAGAGTACACTTCATAATTTCGTCCCTTGTCTTCCGTAATTGTAGCACAAAAATTTGATACCCAATATTGTAAGGCAGGTCGTAGAAGCAGTCTTCCTGCACATATTTAAAAATAATAGCAAAGTCAGGAAAATGAAGCAAATAGGTCACCAGAGGCACTTAGTGTCAAAATCAATACACAAAGACGTAATTTTGCTACCAGTTCAGTTGCATCCTTTGCAGCATTCACGGCAAGCACCTGGACAAGACACTTGTCACGAATAAGTACATTAAAAAATTAAAAAGACTGGGGATAAGAATGACTTAATCATACCTTTGGAATGATTAATGGAGATTCAAAGAAACTCTGCAATTGCCAAACTCCCCGAGATCCTAAAGTTGTAGCAAGATGCTTTAAATAAATGATACAGGCAAAATTCAATCGCACCTCCACCTGCAACCATCTGTTTTGTCAGAATTTTGTACAACTAATTAGTCGGTAAGATTTATATTATTATTTCCTTTCAAATGATTTTCCTGTTTCCTTCAGTCAAAAAATTGTAAAATGTAATCACACCTTCTACAATCAGGAATCATAAAACACAATATTTTACTACTACGTTAACTGCTCATTTGCTGCATGTCCTGTAGCATCAGGGTCAGCACGTCCAACTTTTAAATAAGTTTAGGGAATCTAGATTCAAGCCATAAAGCACCAAAGTCTGTCAAAAAGAGACAAAAGAATTTTCTAGTATCTTATAAATCCCTAGTCATGTGACGGGAAAAAGAATCATACTGAAGAAACAACTAAAAACATGTTCCAAGCATGAATTGTATCATTTCCTCAAATAATCGCAAAATTATGGACTACTTCCAAAACAAGATTAGCTTGGAAAGGGCATACCTTTAATTTTGAAATAAAACTCTCCAGTTCCTTGCATCTTCTCCTTTCTTTAATATAGCGTGATTCTAATTCTTCAAATGTTGTTGAATCGTCCATTTTTTCACACATCTCATCCACATTAAGTATTTTCTTTGAGAAACCATTAGATAAGATTCATTTCCACCTCTTGTTTGCAAAAAAATTGATGCATGAACCCCTTCAGATGAGGACTCCTCAGAATAAGTACCTGACTTCCGCAATTTTGCAACTAGCACCCACATATTTGCAAGCTCATTCTCCAAATCTTCCTCATGTCATTTTGCTTCATCAAATCTTTTCCACAACTTACCTTCTTTTTCATCTCTCTCGGACAATGTAGAAACGAAAGAAGCTTCTCTTTGGTACAATGCATTAAGTTCTTGCCCCAACTCTTCCACTAGTACGCCATCCTCATGTTTTCTCAAGCGTGAATCAGGACGACCACCAATGCTTCCATTTCATTTCACGTCAAATGAAGCATAACTTTGATTGCAGTTAGATTTACTACAGGCCTCTTTTGCAGCAGCCAGATCAGCAGCCAGTTTGGCATTTTGGTACAAAAGCATTGTTACTTCTTCGGCCAAGTTTCGGAGCTCAACTGCTGCAGCCGCAGCTAGCTCTTTCGCATATGAACCATCCTCGACAAGTTTTTGGCTGTGAATTACAAGCCCATCCTTTTCTTTTTATAATTTTGACCTGCTCTTGCTTCAATGCGTCAATCTCAGCAGTCTAAGTCAAGGACAATGCAAAGGTTGTTCCTGTCCATTGATGCAAAGAACAAACCATCAAAATTATAGTATGGGAAAGTTTGTTCCATGTGATGTTTCACATGTTCCTTTATATACAACTTTATAGTTTATCATGTGGTTTAAAAAATATTAATGGTAGGTGCATGATAGATTTAATATTAAAGGTCCTTGCACAGCTCACAAAATATTAGTTTGAAAAGTAGTTCCACAACAAGGTTAGCAATAGTATGCTTATTAGAAGCAGCTGTAATATAGACAATTCTTGTCAAAGACACTAGCATTAAATTATACTCCATGTGCTGACACCAACCACATGTGGCAGCAACCAAGGCAGGTTACAAATACATGTTTACATCGGGCATTAATATTTGCCAATAATGTTAAAGCAGGCTGGAAGAGAAACTACATTAGCATTAAGTATATAATAAAATCAACAAGATATCAAATCAAATATTATATGCAATGCAGATTAAAGAAAAATGAAATCAATTTCATCATTTATAAATCTGTCATCACCCTTTAGCCAACATAATTTAATATAAACATACAGTTGCTAGTTGGGATAAATTTCTGGTGTCAGTGTTTGAAGTAACCATCAGTTTCACTTTTTTAGGATTTTCTCTCTAAGAAGATACACGTATGAGGTCATGTGAAAGGAGCATTATAACCACATTTGTGTATATACATATATAATATAGAAAGATAGAAAGATAGAAAGAGAGAAAGAGAGAGAAAGGAGAGACAGTAAGAGAGATGGGGGAGGAGAGAACAAGGAGGGAGGCAGGGAAGAAAAGAAAGAAGAACGAAGTTCAAAACTCAAGAGCTACTTCCAAAGTTGTTGCTTTACTATTCAAAATCTCAAAAATAACACATTATTTATTCCTAGGAAAAAAAAAAACCTTAAGAAAAGCATCAGACTACTTGAACCATGAAACAAGATGTTTATATTCGGCAAGCATTTGAAAATAGTCTTCATAACTGCTGATTAAAATTATGAAATTCTCGTTTATAACTTATAAGGCCTTTGTACTTCATGACTCTTGGCTAATTATTGACCTTAATCCGTTCGTCATTATTCAAATTGCATCTCTATATGCCTAACAGGAAAGAAGAAACAGAAAACCCCACGATGAGGACATTTTAAAGCACTATTTTGAAAAGTGATTCTACTATGTAATCCTTCTTTTAAGGTAAATAATGGATACCATCCAGCATGGATAACTTAGTTTCCAACATATTTATTTATTTTAAATTTCTCTTTTAAAATTTATGTTATGTACTCGACAAATAACTGCAAAAGATCTATCAGGAACATAGGGACTAACCAATTAGAAAAAAGATCATATAGTATCATATCATAGAACAAAATTTAATAGCATATGAAGGTTTAGTAAAGATGGATAAACCTTGCACTGAAATCAGTCGGAGCAGGACACCAGCCTATGACTTGAATATAAGAATATAAATAATCAATTTACTGTATGTGGACAAATATGTAATATGAATAATCAGCCAACGGGGGACAAATATGAATAATCAATCATAATTTTAAATCGAGGAACAAGTTATGCAAAACCAGAAAATGAGTATGCATCTGCTGTCTATGGATTTACCTTATTATAAACAAGTAAATCACTTTTCCTAACAAAATGAGACCCATTTTCAAGAAAAAATAATCCAAAAGATTATAATCTAGTTAATTCTCACATAGATCAATCAATTTAATAAAAGTAGACAACAGTAAGATGTTCATTAAAGAAACTGTGCATACAGATTGGCAGAGGGGCATTTGTTGAAGCAGATTCTGGCCGAAAGACTTGCAATTACGCCCACAATTGTGAAGATGAGGGTTGCTACAGAATCTGTAAAATAGCTCTTTGATTATATCATCTCAAGGAGCCAGTAGCTGCTATGCAAAGTGGGCAACCCGAAACAGTTGTTTCTATATGAAGTAATATTAAAGTCCAACCAAGCTTAACCTTTTCGAAAAAAGATCAAAAATATCAACGTCCAACAAAACAAGATACCTTTATATCTGAAGATAATAGTGAACTAATATTTCTACATGAAAAAATTGATATTTTTCCTCACATGAATAACATTTTTTTTAAATGTTAAAATATCAGTTTCCTTTATAATATTTATGATTGAATTAACTAAAATCAAACTAATTCATATTAATTTTAAAATTTAAAAAGTCAGACAGTAATAGCACTTAAAATTTTCAAGGAAGGGTGTTGTTTACATTTATTATTGGTTCCGGGAGGGTAAATGTTATTTTATTTCTTTTAAATTCAGTTATAATTACAATGAAAATCTTATTTTTAGTACCTCTCAACACTGCTCTGCTGAGACGTCATTTTCCACGTCTTACATGAGTGAAATAAGTGCTAATTACTGAAGCAGAAAGGTAAAGACAATTAGTTCCATTAGTATATTATTATGCCGCTAGACAGAAATTTCATATATATTGTTCCAGAAATAGATTCAAATGCAGACAATAATAATAATAATAATAATAATAATAATAATAATAATAATAATAATAATAATAACAATAATAAAAAAATAATAATAATTATAATAATTGTAGACACTCGAAATTTTCTGCACTACTGTTACTAACATTGCAGGAGGACAGATTCGTCTTTTAAGAGAGAACCCTGAAAGACAATCCAAATCCATACCGGATACTACTGGAAGTTCAGCATCAACCCCAGATCGCAATCTGGGAGTAACAAATCCAACCTCGGAGATAACCCCGAGAGATGCAGATACAAAACCGGAACACATACCGGAGAAGACCGAATAATCTCGGAGACAACCCTGAGGTATCCAGTCTCAGTCCCAACCATGGGAATAGCCACCAACCTTGGTGATAACCCCAAGGAATGCAGTTTCGGCAATAACCCCGAAAATGCTTGTTTCAAATGCGACTAACTTCAATTTCAATAGCTCACCAAGAGATACCTTCAGACTAACCCTAAGAATAATGTGAGACCCAGATTTTATCAATAAATATTTAAATTTTGTAAATAATTTTTAATATTATGGTGTGAATTTAAGATAATATTATAGTTGTGGGTAGTATTTATAAATTTTGCAAAGTATGTCTGAGTGGTTATATTATATTCGATTGGTCTTAGGGAATATTCTTGGTTTAGCGAGGAATATTCGTATAACTACTCAATCATTGGTGGACCCTACAATGTAATTATTATTTGATTGAAAAACGACAAAAATATTTTATTGAAATAACGGCGGAAGTTTTACCGCTGATCTTGTTGAACTACTCGATAGTAAAAGTATAATAATACGTGTGGTTGCATAAAGCACACCGATATTGATTATTGATGCTTATGTGAGAAGTCACTCATTTGATTCCATTATTGTCGATTAATAATATGAATTATTATAGCGATAATGACGTTTTGTTTTATTCAGATTATTAACGTAATAAAATGTAAACATCTTTTATATAAAAACATAATACTTTATTAAAGTTATTCTATAAATAAAATATATTATATTTTATTATGCATAAGTATACATTATATAGTTTTTGCATAGTATTTTGCATAGTGTTGCATAGTGTTTGCATAGTAAAATGTTTTTATATAAATAGAATATATTATATTTTATTTAAAAGATTTTGCTTTAAATATGGATGAGTCGATTAAAGTAAATCAATTTGGACTGCTTCATGGATTAATTACTATGCATTCTATTTTCCTATAAATAGAAGTTCATTCCTTCATTATTTTCTTACGAATTCACCAAACTCTAGAGAGAAACTATAGAGAGAAAGAAAGAAAGTGATATTACGCTACTTCACTTTGCCAATATTCGCCTCTTCTAAGGTAAGGGATATTATTTGTTGTACCTGTAAGGGGTGTTATTCTTTCTTATTCATGAAGAGAACTTTTGTTATTCCATTCATTATTATTCGTTGAAATTACTTCGTAAAAGTGGCATACCCTATACATAACCTTGTGATACGCAGCATACCTATACTTGGTGAAATCCTTATATTATTCCATTCTTATTTATTCTGTTGGAATAACTTTTGTATCGCTGAATCCTCTATACTTGGTGATCTTTTTTATTATTCCGCATTTATTATTCTCGTTGGAATATCCTCGTGCGTGTGTTTTACACCTACTTCGTTCCCATTGTTTAATATTCGCATTTATTATTCTCATTTGGAATATCCCGTCGTGTGTTTTCACCGGACCGGTTCCATTGTTTATTATTATTCAAAGATTTATTATTACATTGGATCATCCTCATTTGTGTGTGAATTTCACGACCGGTTCCGTTATTATTATTCATTGGAATAACTCGCTCATGCGGCAATCTGCATGCATGGTGATTTCTTTTGTTATTTCATTCTTTATTATACCCAAATTGGTTAAAACTTTGACTTCTATACTCCATGAAATTAGTAGAATATTCTTGATATTTGCGTTTCATCCAAAGATCTTTCATGGAAATATTCTTCCGATCATTCTTGAATTTTACTCTACAAAACAAGATCTTGTTGACAATTTGGACGTTACTAATTCCTCGGATAAAATAATTCTTGAATTTGTTTATTGAATTATTATGTCATTGTCATCATCCTCATGTTATAATATGTTATCTTTGGCTTACGTGCATAGATGAACTTAGTATGATTATGACCGTGGATCATTCGGTATAATCATGGCTTGTTATAAATGATGTGATAAAAGTCCTCGTTGGCTTAGAATGCGGTGATGGATAGTTTTGGTATGATTATGACCGTGGTTGAGTCGGTATAGTCATGACCATTGATAATTTGATGAAAATCCTTGGCCGCGGGTACGAGGATGATTAGATATTGTGGTTTATTCATTAAACTGAGTCTTAGTGATAAAAAAATTTATGAAAACCTTTTAAAACCTAAAAGATAGTAGACTTTATTTTCTACTTGACTCTTTTAATTGATTGCATATTTCGCTGTAGTTAAACTGGTTGTCTATTGTATTTTATCAATTTAACACTGTTGAAGGCTAATGATAATTTATTCGCATTATCTTAGTCATAATATTTCTTACTAGGCTAGTTGAGCTCACCCTTTCTTTCACTTTTTCTCTTGTGAAATGAGAACATAGCCGGACGCGAGTCGGGAACGCGAGTAATGGTCCGAGGATAGCATTAGTAGTCCTCACTATTACGTGAAATAGTGTGATAATAGTTGTAATGAGGACTCCTTTTGAGTTTGTATAATATCTAGTAGACAATATTTGTATTCAAACTCACGCTTATATGTCGTATTGTACCACAGCAGCTTATGTTAGTAAGTTGTATTTGAATTTATGTATCATGTAAGTGGCGACCCAAGATCGGTGACGTATACTTAACTTTGGGGGCGTCACAGTTGGTATCAGAGCTTAGGGATATGATCCCTGGCTAAGATGTGAGATAAGAACTAGGAGGGGAGAGACTGGAAATTCCTTCGCTAGTATGACCTACCTAAGTTTATTTGGTATTTAATTGGTCGGTCAGTGTATAGGGATAATATGTGACATGTTAATTAACCCTTGTTTTGTGGTAGTATTTGAAAATGGCATCCGAAAATGTTGAGATAAGCAATGGAGCATATGAGACCGTTGAGTCTCCACAGATCAATAATCAGGATAATGTGCGACAGGATGGCGATAATCCTCCTGTAAACAACAACACTGATCAAATGACGAACGACAAGACGTTTAGGAGTTTTTAGAATTCATGCAACATCGAATTGAAAGGCGGCTCCTGCTTCATAAAGCGGTGAAAATAATGGCAACCTACTTGGTTTGGTCACCGCTAAGCGCTTCAAGGAGCTGGGACCACCGGAGTTTTTGGGAAAGCCGTAACCACTTAAAGCGAGACGTGGTTAAGCGAGATCACCAAGATATTTGATGTCTTGGGATGCTCGGAGGAGCAAAAGGTTCCATTTGCCACCTTTATGTTGCGTGAAGAGGCGATTCTCTGGTGGGAATCTGAAAACGTACCCAAGACTGACATACTCAAGATGTCTTGGGAGAAGTTCCAAGAGTTGTTCAACGACAAGTACTTTCCCGAAAGTATTCGTCACATGAAGGAGGTGGAGTTTATCAAGCTGGAGCAAAATAATATGACCGTGTCACAGTATGAGGCTAAGTTTACGAAAGTTATCTCGGTTTGCATCCCATTTGGTCGATAATGAGGAGCTTAATGACGCGAATGTTTTTAAGAGGTTTGAAACCCGATATACGTCAATACCTAATTTCTCATAAACTTTGTTTGTATTCAGATATTGTGAATAGGGCTCAGTTATTGGAGCGCGATAATGAGTCAGCACAACCAAAAGGTAACGACCAACAACACAATAATAATCGTACCGGTGGCAACGGCCATCGGAACAACGATAACCATCGTGGGGGAAATTATCATTTCGGTGGTAACCATGGCCAAGATAATAGGAATGGAAATTTCAAGAAGAGGAAATTCAACAATGATGGAAAGACGTCAGCACCAGCACCCGTTGTTAAGGAAGGAGAACGACCACCTATCATATGTTTCAAATGCGGAGGGAGGGACATATCAGTCCAAACTGCACGATGTCATCTAAAGCATGTTATAATTGTGGAAAAGAAGGTCACTTAGCCCGATTTTGTCGTTCACCGAAGACAAGTTCAGCTAGGATGGAGGCACCAAAGACCGTTCCAGAAAAGTCAAAATCGGTAGTGTAAGGGAGAGCGTTTTTCGTGACTTCTCAAAAAGCGAGTAACCCGAACGAAGTTAGCACGAGTTAGTTAATTATAAATTACGAAGTCTATACCTTATAAGATACCGGTTCTACCCATTATTTTATCTCTCTTGCTTGCGTTCAACGTTTAAATTTGACTCCGGAGAAGTTAGACTTTGACTTATTGGTTGAAACTTCGTTAGTAGGGCCTTTATTACGCTTACTATTTTTAAATCTTGTTTGATTCAAATAAACACTTTCACGTTACTGTCGATCTTATCTTTTGAAAATACTTGCCTTTGATGTGATTTTAGGAATCAATTGATTAACTACTCATCATGCTTTTCGTAAGGTTGTTAGCTTTTATATTCATAACCAACTTGTTGTGCGAATTCAAGTAACCAAACTACTAAAGTCAATTATTGTCATATCAAGCCATAAGTAAAGAGCCCGAAACCTTTCGTTGTTGACTTCCTTGTGTGGAATGCAATCAAGCTTTACTTTTTGTAGGCGCGATCGTGAATGAAGATGATAAGTTTATAGGTATCATTGTGAGGTGCTATCTAGGTTAAGGGATAGAAGTCACATTGGTATCAATGTGACGTCTTATCCAAGTCTTGGATGAGAGTCACAGTTTTGAATGATATTTCTATTATTAATAAATTTCCTGGCGTATTCTTGAAGACTTCTTAGCCTACTTAGAGCGTGAAATCGAATTTTGTATTGACCCCAGTACAAAAACCCATTTCTTAAACCCTCAAATATTTCTTCAACTAAAATGAACAGTTTACGTGGTTTATGATGAAAGTCATAATAAAAGCATTGGACTAATGAAAATCATAGGTATACATGGTATTAGTAAGTGTTATGATGAGTTATGTTGGTTAGTATGTGAAAACATGAAAGTTTCTTAAAAATCACAAGGAGTTAAAAACCAGATTTTGGTGAAAAACGTAACATGAAATTCAATTGACCAAATCTCCTATTATATTTTGAATTTTTGAGTGTGGTTAAGTCCTAGAGTTAGATCTATGAGTTACCTAACTAATCCAAGTGGAATCACCGAAAAGGTATTGTAGATTTTGTGTGGACTGATTTTAGCAAAGGAGTGCAAAGTTGCAAAAACCAGAAAAAAGTCACGCCATGATTTTAGAGGGGCTGTTTCGGCCACTTAAATTATGAGAAAAATTCTGGCCTTTTGGGACATGAAGGTATATGGTATAAAGTACCTCCTGTCCAAAAAAAGCTCATTCTCGACTTAAAATGAGCAAGTTATGACTATTTCAATATTTAGGTTTTTCCGACAAAAACGCTATAACCGGAGTTCTATAACTCAGATGACCATGAAATTTAAACTGAAGCTCACGTTAACATGTGTAAGGTCCTGCCAAGATTTGGGAATTTTGGAGTTAAACTTGGGGTAGCAAATTTTTAAGGAATTAATTAGAAATTGATTTTTGAAAAATAGTAAATGAATTTTAAAAATTCCGAAAAATATATTTTCATTATGGGACTATATTATGCTAAATCCCAGAAAAGAAATATTTTTGGGACTGATTTGGTATTTTTCATGAAAATAGTTTAGTTACGAACATATGAGTTAAATATGTTATGTGAAGTAACAAAGTTGAAAATAGGATTTTATGGCTAGAGAATCCTATATAGAGTATATGCACATTTTTTTTGATGAGGGATTTGATCATTAGTGATGATATCTTATGAGTATGACATTTTTGAATGATTAAATGCATTATATGGTAAAGCGTAAACAATTGAAATAAATTGTTTAAAAATTTAAGAAGTGATTAAAATATTGTTATAATATTAATGATATTAGATTATGAGATTATTAAGTGATTGATAACATGGGGATATTCTTGAATCCTGGATAAATTATATTATAAATGTTTAATATTTATCCTTTATCTCATTTGATTGATTCTTTATATTATTATCCTCATGCTTATATTGTGTTGAAAGTCATCTGTGGCTTACGTGCATAGATAGACTTGGTATGATTATGACCAGGGATTGTTCGGTATAATCATGACCGTAATTGAAAACACAATTATCTTTGGCCGTAGTGCATGGATAATTTGTGGTCGTGATACTAATGAATACACGATTATCTTTGGCACGTAGTGCATGGATAATTTGTGTCGTGATACTAATGAATACACGATTATCTTTGGTAGTAGTGCATGGATAATTTGTGGTCGTGATACTAATGAATACACGATTATCTTTGGTAGTAGTGCATGGGTAATTTGTGGTCGTGATACTAATGAATACACGATTATCTTTGGTAGTAGTGCGTGGATAATTTGTGGTCGTGATACTTAATGAATACACGATTATCTTTGGTAGTAGTGCATGGATAATTTGTGGTCGTGATACTAATGAATACACGATTATCCTTGGCACCGTAGTGCGGGGATGATTCGATGATATGGATTAATTATTGAAATGAGTCTCAAAGAATGAAATATTAATTCATGAATGTGGTAAAAGTCATCTTTAGTAGTAATACATTGATAGACTTGGTATGATTATGACCAAGGATTATTCGGATAATCATGATCAGAATTGAAAACACGAATATCCTTGGCGAAGAGTGCATGGATAATTCGTGGTCGTGTGATACTATTAAGTCGTGTCTCAAAGATTATTGGTTTTACTGATTGTATATCTTTAGCTTTGTAGTGCAAAGATGAATTGTTAATGAATATCTTTGGCGGATTAGAAGATGAATTTAATATTTTAACGATAAAGGTATTCAAGGTATCCTTACCTCTTTATCATATCAGTACGCACTTCTAATTTTGAGGGCAAAATTCCATAAGGAAGGAGATTGTGAGACCCCTTATTTTATCAATAAAGATTTAAATTTTGTCGAAATAATTTTTAATATTATGGTGTGAATTTAAGATAATATTATAGTTGTGGGTAGTATTTATAAATTTTGCAAAGTATGCAAGTGGTTATATTATATTCGATTGGTCGGGGAATATTCGGTTTAGCAGGGAATATTCGTACAATGGCTCAATCATTGGTGGACCCCACAACAGAATTATTGTCGGATTGAGAAAATGACAAAAATATTTTATTGAAATAACGACGGAAGTTTTACCGTTGATACTGTTGAACTACTCGATAGTAAAAGTATAGTAATACGTGTGGTTGCATAGTAGCACACGGTATTGATTATTGATGCTTATGTGAGAAGTCACTCAATTTGATTCCATTATTGTCGATTAATAATATGAATTATTATAAGCGATAATGACGCTTTTGTTTTATTCGTATTATTAACGTAATAAAATGCGAAACATCTTTATATATAAAAATGAATACTTTATTAAAGTTATTCTATAAATAAAATATATTATATTTTATTATGCATAGTGTTGCATAGTGTTTTGCATAGTTATTTTGCATAGTGTTGCATAGTGTTTTGCATAGTAAAATGTTTTTATATAAATAGAATATATTATATTTTATTTAAAAGATTTTCTTTAAATATGGACCGTCGATTAAAGTAAATCAATCTGGACCGCTCATGGATTAATTACTATGAATTCTATTTTTCTATAAATAGAAGCTCATTCCTTCATTATTTTCTTACGAATTCATCGAAACTCTGAGAGAGAAACTATAGAGAAAGAAGAAAAGTATTCTCGCTACTTCACTTTGCCAATATTAGGTTCTTCTAAGGTAAGGGATATTATTTGTTGTACCGTAAGGGTGTTATTCTTTCTTATTCATGAAGAGAACTTTTGTTATTCCATTCATTATTATTCATTGGAATTACCTATAAAAGTGGCATACCCTATACACATAACCTCAGATTACGCCAGATACCCTATACTTGGTGAAATCCTTATATTATTCCATTCTTATTTATTCTCATTGAAATAACTTTTGTATCTGTGAATCCCCTATACTTGGTGATCTTCTTTTATTATTTCACATTTATTATTACATTGGAATATCTTGTCGTGTGTTTTACACGGACTGGTTCCATTGTTTATTATTCGCATTTATTATTCTCATTTGGAATATCCTGTGCGTGTGTTTTACACCGGACTGGTTCCATTGTTTATTATTATTAAGCATTTATTATTACATTTGGATCATCCTCGCTTGGTTGTGAATTTCACACGACTGTTCCGTTATTATTATTACATTGGAATAACTTTGTTTATGCTAAATCTGCGCATGCGTGGTGATTTCTTTTGTTATTCCATTCTTTATTATACCCAAATGGTTAAAACTTTGACTTCTATACTCTATGAAATTAGTAGAATATTCTTGATATTTGCGTTTCATCCAGTATCTTTTCATGGAAATATTCTTCTGATCATTCTTGAATTTTACTCTACAAAACAGTATCTTGTTGACAATTTGGGCGTTACTAATTCCTGGATAAAATAATTCTTGAACTTGTTTTATTGAATTATTATGTCATTGTCATCATCCTCATGTTATAATATGTTATCTTTGGCTTACGTGCATAGATGAACTTAGTATGATTATGACCAGGGATCATTCGGTATAATCATGGCTTATTATAAATGATGTGATAAAAGTCCTCAATGGCTTGTAATGCAGTGCTGGATAGTTTTTGGTATGATTATGACCAGGGGTGATTCGGTATAGTCATGACCATTGATAATTTGATGAAAATCCTTGGACCGTGGTACGAGGATGATTAGATATTGTGGTTTATTCATTAAACCGAGTCTTAGTGATAAAAAATTTATGAAAACCTTTTAAAACCTAAAAGATAGTAGACTTTATTTTCTACTTGACTCTTTTAATGGATTGCATATTTCAGCAGCTTAAACCGGTTGTCAATTGTATTTTATCAGTTTAACACTGTTGAAGGCTAATGATAATTTATTCTCGCATTATCTTAGTCATAATATTTCCCTCTTGGGCTAGTTGAGCTCACCTTTTCTTTCACCGTTCTCTTGAGGAAATGAGAACATAGGCGGGAGAGCCGGAGAACTGGAGTAATGGTCCGAGAGGATAGCATTAGTAGTCCTCACTATTCTGTGAAATAGTGTGATAATAGTTGTAATGAGGACTCCTTTTGAGTTTGTATAATATCTAGTAGACAATATTTGTATTCAAACTCACAGTTTATGTCGTATTGTACACGACAGTTATGTTAGTAAGTTGTATTTGAATTTATGTACCATGTAAGTGGCGACCCAAGATGGGTGACGTATACTTAATTTTGGGGGCGTCACAAATAATATCGGGAAGACAGGCATACCTCAAAGATGACAATGAGGACCTTCAACAATTGCAGCAGTCCAATCTCAACGAAGTCTGAGCAACTTCTGCTTTATCAGCCCAATCCGGCGATAACACCGCTGAGGAGCAACATCGTCATCTCGTCCAACACGATGCCATATCACGTCTCTACGCAACGATGTCCCACAAGGCTAATCAATCCCGAGTGACTATTGTGCGGGATAACGGATGAAAGTTGAAACTTGAAGACCGGAGGGCATCGTCCCATCTTTAATGACTTCACACAAACCCTAATCCCATTCCATCGTACAACTCTCGATAACGGTGGTCCGAAATAGGTCCTGTATACCTCAAACGGATGCCCGGATTGCACTTCTAAAAATCTGAGTGGACATTACAGTGCCTGAGTGCACGTACTTCGAGACGACCCGACCCAACAAACCCGGGCCGACCAGACCCGCCTCTGGTACACCTGCGGCTCATATGCCTATAAATAGAGGGCTTGGGGTGCTGATTTTTAAGAGAAAAAAGACTGGGAAACCCTGCACAATTTGCTCTGCACTCTCCATACAGTGTATTTTCCCACTTTTAAACACCTGTGAGCTTCTATATAGCCTCTTTTGTACCCACAAAAGCCCAGTGTTTACCCACTCTAAAGATATAGAAGCCTTTTTTAGCAGTCAGTTGTAAGTCTTCTCACACACTTTAGAGTCTTTCTCTTCATCTTTGCACACACCCTTCTACACGTTGAGAGTCGTGTTGCTTTCTTTTGCCCGGACTTCGGTCCGTGGTTTCATTCTAGTCTGTATATATATTATATATTATATATACATATACTTATATATATATTGACTAACATTATCGAGTTATGCCTCGATTGAGCCTAGACTTCGGTCTGGAGCGTTTATTGCTTTAATATATATACATATGTACATTTATATATATTAATCGAGTGTCGAACTCATTCGATGAGCACGATTTTATATACAGTGCGTTTACTAAACTTTATATATATATATATATATATATATATATATATATATACACTATATATATGAATCGTGGTTCGAACTACATTCGATGAGCACAGATTTTACATCCTAAGTGCATTTATTTATTATATATATATATATATATATATATATATATATATATATATATATATTTTTAAATCTGCCTGAGTTTTTTCTTCGTGGTAGTTGATCGCTTACGCTTTTATTTACGTTTACGTCCCACACCGAGTTTCGTCCCGCAAGTGGCGGTTGATTGCTTTTAATAACTTTATTTACATTTCTGATCCCCCATGGAGGTGCTTCGTGGTTGGTGATCCCATCTGTATATATATATTCACAGCTTTTATATATATACCTGCTTACTGCTTTCATATAAACTGCAGTATTTTGTGAGCCTAGGAATCATGTGATCACATATTCATCCCATTGGATCTAGATTCGGTTCCTGTGATGGACATTTTCAGCTGTAAGCAGCTTGTAAATTATTCTGCGGTGTCTGAATTTTCTCAGATGGTTTTCATACCCACGAGGAAGTCGGCATTATTTTTGTATATTATTTTCGCACGGATGCCTCGCTTTCGTCAAATAAAATCAATCAAACCGATCACTTGATGAAAAATGGGAGTGTAAAAGGTCTCAATTCCTATTGAGCATCAAGGTTTGAAAAACCTCTTTTATAAAACATCACTGCCATATCTTGCTAAAAACTGAATTTTTACATAAATTCAAACCCTGTGTATATAGGTTCGAACGAGGCCTCGCACAACTTCCATATAACAGCACATTGACCCAAACACACACACACACACACACACACACACACTCAGATAATAGTTTCTTGAAAAGAGGCGATCCGCAGTAGTAACACGGATGTTGAGGTGCCTAACACCTTCCCCCGCGTAACCAAGTCCCCGGACCCTAAACGAATCTCGGTTTCGTCGACCCGTATATCAGTGTCACATCACTGGGTCAATGTGCAAACCTTTTATCGGTTGTGTTGGTACAACCATTTAAAAAACCAACTGGCGACTCTTAACAGTCCCATCGTCGACATCATACATGTCGGACCTTTTTCACTTGTTTTTTCAAACAAATCTCACCTAAAATGAGAACACTAAAGAACAAGTAACGGAAAGGGACATCCAAAAATCCCGATGTCGATAAGTGGCGACTCTGCTGGGGACTCTAGTAAGAGGACTTAAGCCGCTTTTACAATCTTTTCAAAACTGTTATCTGCTTGTGTGTGGATGTTGCATTTACATTGGATGAATGTGTACGAATGCATGTCTTGATTGAACTTAGTGCTTCGCATCATATTTGCGTGTGATGTTAGTGCTTCGCACTATAAACTACTTATGATATTAGTGTTTGGCACATGTCATCATTTCATACGGTGAGACGCGATGTATGTGAATGTATGTTGTGTGGTCCCTCCACCAGGAGGCTATCCCGTCGGTGTTTGATTACTGGACTCGTGAGAAGACTAATTCTCCGAGGCTCAGGAAAGGCACCACCCAAATTAGCTCCAGTTGAAAGACCGGATTAACTTCCCGTCAAGTAGATTGCGATGATTTGGGAACCTTCATGCCAAAAAAGCCGCGAGAGTAACCTAAGATAGGTCAGCCTCTGATAAACCCAAAACGAAGGAAAGTCTCTTCATGCTCTCATTTCAATTACTTGTAAACACAATTACTTGTAATTTCATTCCATATCTATCTCCATGTAATGAAAAATATGAAGAAATGTGTACACATACATATTAACTTGCTAAAAACAGCTGACACCGGTTTTGCAGGATAAAATCCCTAAAATGGACACATCATATAGCATGTTATTATACACCTTCCCTAAAGACTAAACTATGCAAGTCTTTCACAGGGAATCACTCGGACCTATCACCCGGTCAAAGTCCAAAAAGGCAACAAGCCCACAGTTAATCATGTCGTCATCCGACCAGACTGAACTTAATCCAGTTTCTCGTAAAGAATTTGACGGATTAAGTAAACAGATTACAGATTTGGCTGTTCTATTAAAAGAATTACACCAATCTACGCAGGGTCAGAAAATACCCATACATACTGAGCCCTCCACACAACGAGGAATCCATGCCATTACTATACCTGAACTACAGTTGGATACTACCGACAAAACTCTTGATGCTACCCATCCCACTAGAGATCCAGACACTGGTGACATAAAAAAAAAAGTCCTCCAGATGGAAGAGACCCTTCGCGCTATCAAAGGAATTGGAACACACGGGAGTGTTTCATATACTGATCTGTGTATTTTTCCTGGTGTTCATTATCCAGAAAAATTTAAAACTCCTGACTTTGAAAAGTATGATGGGTTAGGAGATCCTTACACACATTTAAAAGTATTTATTGGAGAACTTGGATCCTATACAGAGGATGAAAAGCTCAGAATGCAATTGTTCCAAAAGAGTCTAACTGGAGAAGCTCGTTCGTGGTACACAAGATTAGACAACTCCAAAATCCATAGCTGAGAAGAGCTAGCACATGCCTTCCTCACTCAATACAGTTTTCAAACTCAGATGGCTCCTGATCGGTATCAAATTACCAAGATCAAGAAACAGTCCAACGAGTCTTTCAGAGAGTATGCTCAAAGGTGGAGACGCCAGGCTGCCCAAGTTAGTCCTGCCATGACGGAATCAGAAATGGTCATGACATTCATAGACATACAAGAGGCTCCCTTCTATGAGAGAGTTTTAGCCGGCATCAGCAAACCGTTTTCTGAAATGGTTAAGCATGGGGAGATGGCTGAGATGGGATTGAAGTCAGGAAAGATTCAAGACCTAGCTACACTCAAAGCTGTTGCAGATCACATCCAATCTGGAAATTATGGTAACAACCCCCGGAGGGTCCATAAAAAGAAAGAAGAAAATGTTTCCATGATACTACAGGGGCAAAAAAGGCAATCAAAGTATGCCCATTCAAAGGAGAAACTACACTCCCTTTCCAGCATAGTCTGTAAACCCTCCAGTACCAAGAGGTGGAGAAGTCAAATGCCCTCGAGTGTTTACACCCTTAGGGGATACCCTCGAGAACATTTTAAATCTTCTGACAACCCAGAAGAAAATCACGCATCTTCTTCCACCACCCGATTTAATAATGGACGGGGTTTCAATGTTGCTAGAAATGTGCTTATCATCTTGGGGCACTGGACATGATACTCGAGGATTATTGGGCCTTGAAACACAAGATTCGTGGACTGATAGACAACGGGAGATCGTAGTCACCAAACCCGATCAGCCTCATGTTCAAGACAACCCTCTTCCTCAACACAAAGAAGAAGAGGTTAACATGATCAATTGGAGCAATGGATAAAATTCCAACTTCAGCTGTGAATCTTCCCAGACCATCAAAGACGGTGATGACAGATGGGATTATGCTAAGTTCCAGTTCACAATGGAACGAAAGATCAAAGCTCTCGGCAAACAAATTGAGCAATTGGCGGAACTAGTAACTTATCAGCATCAAGTAACTCGCCAGTTAATCAGCCAGGAGCATGCCAGTCTCCTACCTATTGTCATGAATATTCCCTCGTCACTTTCAGAAAATGAAGTGCTGGAAGACAACGTGACGAAGAGGGCAAATGCCAAAGCCCATCGGGATTTCGCCAATAAAAGGGAATTCACCTATCTGGGCCATCCCATGGAGGAAATTCTTCATATGTTAATCAATGAAGGAAAGATCAGTTCCCTTCTACCGCCAATCAACCCCCATTCGGGACGGTACAACTCTAATGGAGTATGTCAATTTCACTCCCGATCTCGTGTGGTCACAACGATGGAAGAATCTTGCCGGGCACTCATACCTTATTCAAAAAAATCTAATCGACGGTGGTGTCTCAAGCGCTTGGCGATAACGACAACGTGTTGCGTCTGAAGTGAGAATCTGAAGCCCTACTAAGTGGAAAAGTGTGGTAGCAGTTATATCCATTGAAGCTGAGGGGATTAATACCTTACTCACAACACCGACAATTCAGCTCAAAGGAGGAAACGATCCTTTGAAAGTGGCCGCTCCCGAGCCAATCAACTTGCCATGCAGAGCACAATATCCTATTGTTAGCTTGCGCAAGGTTCTGTGGAATTATGGAGAAGGTGAAGGATCCACCTCACATACAACTGCTACAGTGTCGAAGGAAAATCCACTGTATCTCCCCCATCGGGTGATGAAGCCCACCACCAAATCAAAGGGGAAAATACCCATGGAGAAGATTGAAAAATTCCTCCGCGCTATGGGTCATAACGAAGCCTCGGTGGTTTTAAGCTTGAAGGAAGCTCCACCACAAATATCAATTTTGGACTTGGTCCTAACTTCTGAGAATCACCGGAAGGTCTTGTTAAAGGTTCTAGAAGAAGCCTATCTCCCGCCATCAGTGGATACGGAAAAATTTCAACATATGGTTGATCACATTTTCAACAACAATGTGATATCCTTCACTGATGATGACATACCGCTTAGAAGGATCGGTCATATAAAACCGTTGCACATTGCGGTCTTGTCCTCCGGATATATGGTAGCTGGAGTCTTAATAGATGGAGGTTCCTCTCTGAATATCTGCCCATACGCTAACTTGGTGAAGATGAATATCAATCTCAATAGAATTCGGAGTAGCCATACTATCATCAAAGCGTTTGATGGAGCCCGCCATAACTCGGTCGGAGTAATTGAGCTGCCAATTGAAATTGGTCCTCACACATTCTGCGTATCTTTCCATGCGCTCAAGATAGATTCGGGATACAACCTGCTCTTGGGATGACCATGGATTCATATGGTCAAGCGATCCCTCCACTCTTCATCAATAGTTGAAATACATCATCAACAATAGCTTTGGTCACGATCGTGAACCGAACCGAGAAATTCCTCAAAGACGGGGACATGTCGTTCATCAATGGCAATACAGACGTAGAACCAGTCAGTTTTCATGCTTTGGAAATAAGCAACACCCAATACCATGCTATTGGAGCACCATTGCCCGAACCCAAAATTTCTGCCGAGGTAATGTCGGCTACTCAAGAAATGATGTCGTTGGGTCATAAACCGGGACAAGGGTTGGGTAAAGATTGCCAGGATATCAAATACCCTATTTACTTAACCAAGCAAAGTGGAACAGCTGGACTAGGCTATTCTGCCAGCTCTAGTCGCATGAATCCTCATAAGCATCAGCAAATTCCTTCAGCCTCAACCATGTGGCGTTTATCTTCGCCTTCAGATTCTGAGTCCGCACAACCTCCCGTAAAGGTGCCAGGCAATGTAATGGCTATGTTATGTCCCAAGCCGGTACCGGTGAAGGAGAAAGAAATCTTTGTTCCAAATCTCGCAGTGGAAGAAGAGGAACGAAGAGTCAAGCAAGACGTCATACGGATGATGTCCGGTATACGCATCATCGTTCATGATGAACATACCAACAGATACACCCCAGACGATGATTGCCCAGACGTAATGGCCATCATTCGGGGACGAGGAGGATGATGACAATCCCTCCATCATCTGCGGTCCTCTCGGACTTTACCCTTGCCAATTGGGACGGATTCTTTGCTTTGGTCGACGAGGGTAAAAGCAGGCGAACTATTTACGCCTACAGAGATATAATAATTGCTTACTTTTTTATGCAAGATTAGCGGTTTATTTTGCCAAGATATGCTAACACTGTATGATCAACGCATTTCATATATACTAAGTGAAAGCATATTTTGTTTCGAGACTCAATTTAGATGTGCACAGTACTTGCGGATCGATGCCTCTCCTACACAAGGATTGTACCTTTGATGTAGAGATGAATTGACCTTGATGGATATCTTAGGATGACATTGAGGTGCCTCCGGAAATTCAAGAATGGGTCAAAGACAAACCCAAACCCAACCTTGATCAAACCACTTCTTTCAATCTCGAAACCTTAGAAAGCCCTAAGTTAATCCAGTTGGTTCGGACCTTACCCCAAACCAACGGAATGGCATGGTTACACTATTAACCCGCCTCGAGGATGTGTTTGCATGGTCTCATGAAGACATGGTGGGTTTTTCCACTGACATTGTCCTTCATCGCCTTCCCATCAAAGAGGGATTTAAGCTAGTCAAGCAGAAACTCAGGCGATTAAAACCGGAGTGGAGTTTAAAGGTGAAAGAAGAAATTGTGAAACAATTTCAAGCTGGCATCATCATGGTGTCTACATATCCTGAATGGATATCCAACATCGTGACTGTACCTAAACCTGGAGGGAAGGTGCGAGTTTGAGTGGATTACCGAGACTTGAATAAAGCTTGTTTAAAAGACAGCTTTCCCGTGCCATTTATCCACATTCTCATTGACAATCTTTGCCTGCAATCTGACATATACTCCTTTCTTTGATTGCTGCGGGTACCATCAGATTATGGTTGCCGAGGAAGATCGTGAGAAGACTGCTTTCATCACTCCTTGGGGAACTTTTTGCTATAGACGGTTGTCATTCGGCCTCATCAATGCCGGAGCTACCTATCAACGAGCTATGATGGCTCTTTTCCACGACTTAATGCATAAAGAGATTGAGATCTACGTGGATGACATCATTGTCAAGTCCCGGAATGAGGATGACCATGTAGACCATCTTAGAAAGTTGTTCAACAGGTTGCGTAAGTATAACTTGAAGTTGAATCCAGCTAAGTGCGCCTTTGGCGTTAAATCGTCGAACAAGTTGCTAGGATTTCTAGTCGACCACAAAGGGATAGAGAAATTTGGATCCCGCCAAAATCCAAGCCATCACCGAAATGCCCATTCCTCAGACAGAGAAGGAAATACGGGGATTTTTGGGAAGAATCAACTTCATCAGCAGGTTTATCTCCCAACTCACAACAACCTATGAGCCAATCTTCAAGCTATTAAGGAAGAACTCCTCCATGAAATGGAATGATGAGTGCCAGAATGCCTTCCTTTCAATCAAGAAACAACTAGTCAAAGCTCCTGTCTTGGTACCACCCAGGGACCCAGGGACGATATTCCCCTGTTCATGTATCTGTCCGTAAGTGACAATGCCATGGGCTGCATGCTGGGACAGAAAGAAGATAGAGGCCAAGAACGAGCTATCTATTACCTCAGTAAAAGGTTCAACAGCAATGAACACAAGTACACTCTGATCAAAAAGACGTGTTGTGCTTTAGCATGGGCTTCCATGAGGTTACAACATTACCTCCATGGTCACACAACCCATCTCATATCCCGCGTGGATCCTCTCAAGTACGTGTTCAACAAACCCATGTTAAATTGCAAGCTGTCCAGATGGCAGTTGATCCTACAATAATTTGACATTGTATATGTGACTCAAAAGTCCATCAGAGGTCAAGGAATCGCGGATCAACTGGCCGCCACACCTTCAGGGGATTTTAAACCCTTGGAAACATATTTCCCTGATGAAGGAGTAATGACGATCAAAGAACACCATCGAGATGATCTGCCGCCCAATCATGGAAGATGTATTTTGATGGAGTACATTAATATGGAAGGTTACGGAGGCGGAGCGGTTCTAGTATCTCGATGCGGGAGCGGTGTCCGTTCTTGTCAAATTATAGTTTGTCAGCACCAAAAATACGACTGAGTATAAAGGTTGTCTCATGGGGCTAAAACTTGCCCATTCAATGGGCATCGGGCGGTTAACTGTCCTTGGAGATTCAGAGTTGGTAATCAGACAATCCACCGGAATCTATCAAACCAAGGAACTATATTTGCTGCCTTACCATCGGCAGGTTTTGAAGATGGCTTTGGAGTTCGAAGAAATCTCATTTCTACATGTTCCTCGTAATAGGAATGATTTCGCAGATGCGTTAGCAACTTTGGCCTCCATGATTCACATATCAGACAAGGAACACTTGCCAAGCGTCACAATTTCCCTGAACAAGGCCCCAGCCTATGGGAATTACATTGGAGAAGTATCGGATGAGCTACCTCCCATCCAACCTCCTTGGTATCAGCATATCAAGGAATATCTGCGAGATGGATCTACACCCGTTGAGGCGAGCCTGACTGAGAAAAGCCAAATCCATCGACTTGCTATGAAGTTCTATCTGAGTGGAGATGCGCTCTACAAAAGAGATGCATGAATAGGTCTCCTCAGGTGTCTAGACAAAGATCAAGCCCAAAGGCTTATGGATGAAATCCATGGTGGAGTCTGTGGCCCCCACATGAGTGGCCCCATCCTTGTCAAGAAAATCCTCAGGACGGGACATTATTGGCTATCTCTCAAAGCTGATTGCAACGACCATGTCGAAAGATGCTATCAGTGTCAGATTCATGGGAATGCTATACTCGCCCCTCCACGGGAACTCCACAATATGAGTTCGCATTGGCCCTTCTCAATGTGGGGAATGGACGTTATCGGGCCCATTGAGCCTAAAGCCAGTAATGGTCATCGGTTTATCTTCACCATGATCGACTACTTTACCAAGTGGGTAGAAGCAGCCTCCTTCCCAAGGGTTACTAAAGAAGTCATCATTGCTTTCATCAGAAATAATGTCATTTGTCGATATGGACAACCAGAGGTGATTGTGTCAGACAATGCCAAAAACCTCAACAACAAAATGATGGAGGAATTATACAGTAAATTCCACATCAAACATCTAAACTCTATCATCTATCGTCCGAAGATGAACGGTGTCGTTGAAGCGGCTAACAAAAATATCAAGAAGATTATGCAAAAGATGTCTGCAAACCACAAAGATTGGCCTGACCTATAGCCTCTGACTCTGTTAGCCAACAGAACCTCCATGTGAACTTCAACTGGGGCAACCCCCTACGCTTTAACCTATGGGATGGAAGCAGTGCTCCTCATAGAAGTTGAGATGGAATCTCTCAGAGTATTGATTGACGCTCAGCTGGATGAAGACCAATGGGTACAAGACAGGTATCATCAATTGTCTCTAATAGACGAAAGGCGAACCGCGGCTATCTTCCATGGTCAGTTATATCAACAAAGGATCACCAGATCCTACAACAAAAAAAATCCTACTCTGGCGGTTTAAACAACATGACTTGGTTTTGAAGAAGATTCTTGACAACCAAGATCAGGCTAAAGGAAAATTTGCTCCTGACTGGGAAGGCCCGTTTATTGTCAAAGAAGTATTGACAGGAGGCACTCTCAGATTGCAAGAAATCGACGGCGATGAATTTCCACAACTCATCAACTCAGACACCGTGAAACGGTATTATGTCTGAAGTAACCAGCAAACACCCTGATGCATAATCATCAGGTCACCAGTCATTCCATTTCTTTAACCCTTTACCACCTACAACTTTCCTACACTTTGCCCCTCAAGGAAACATACATTTCAAGCCAGCAGCCTGGCTCTCCTTTGCGCTCACACAACTTAGGTCATCCCACCGCGGATTGAACCTCTTGCGTTCACAGTTTGGCTACCCATTTCTGGGATCAAACTTTTCACCTGCAGTTTATCCTCAACTTAGGATTAAACTTTCTCCTCCCCACACTCTGACCTGCACATGGGATTATGCTTTTCTTCTCGCCCTGAGGGGCGAACTACGTCGACCTAATCTCCTCTTCAATAGGAGTACGTAGGCAACCATTTCACATGGCCCGGTCGCAATAAAACAAAAACAACAAAAACATTTCTGCCCTTACATAAAACAAAAACAACCAAAAACATTCTTACACCGTGTCAGCTATATACAGCGTCGAACCTCTTACATCAGGTTCGAACTACGCAGACCTGATCTCCTCTTCAATAAGAGTACGTAGGCAGCCATTTATGGTTCGGTCTCACCCCCTACCAAAACACAAACCATTGTCAACTGGTATTGGGATTCTCTTTCATTCCACTACATTTCATTCGGCTTCAGACCAAAGGGATGGAATTACCTGAACTCCTCCCAAATAGGAAATTCGGCGACCATCTAAGCTGCGGTCATGCCTTGAAGAGCAACACCAACCCATAAGAGGTGGAATCACCTAGGCTTCTCCTGAATAGAAGTACTGGCGACCATCTGTGGTGCGGTCAATCTCAGAGAGGAAAGCCACACCCATATCCACATTCTCCATTCAAAAACAAGTCCCAAGACACCAAAGATGGTAGGGATACACATAGATCAATGATCCATTCTGAACTATCCAGAGACAACTCAATGTCCATCCACCCAGGAGGAATTCAGAATACATCAAGATCACAAGCCACAAGCGGCGAAGGCAAAATATCAAGCAAATAGCAAGGCATATCTAAAAGGGAAGTGATCAAAAAATATATTTCCCTGTCATATATAATGTTGTTTGATATATATACAATGTAAACTGTACATGACAAAAAGGCCAAACTAGTCTGTGTAGGTAAATACAAGCTCGTTTACAAGTCGAGGTATATGCGAGCCAACAAGCCCAACACGGCGTCCCTCTCAAAAGACGGAGGTGAAGCTGTGGTCTCCTGTACGAGAGTATCCACACGACCCAAAAGATCTATAGCCATCTACATGGTGACCATGTGATCATCAATATATGCGCTCATCTCTACGATCATGCCAGTGGTAAGGGACCTCACTGCAGTGCTATCTGTGACGGCAACATCCCGGGCAGATATAGCACTATCCCGCTCAACTATCACTGCATCTCTGGCTGATATAGCCTCATCCCGCTCAACAACAGCGACATCTCTTCAATCTAATGCCTTGTCTCTCACCAATAGAGCGGCGTCTATCACATCAAGAGCAGTCGACATCATAGATCTAATTTGGTCTCTCTCAAAGGTCATCAGATGAAGACTCTGTTCTAAGTACTATGCCGAGTGCTGAATCACAAAAGTACTGGTACTAGGAGAATTCGAAAGAAATGCTGGCAACCCAGCAGCGGGATCCTCCTCGATGTAGATCTCAATGTTCTCCATGGGCTCTACATCGTCTGACTCAATATCCGGTACTGCAAATACTGCTGCAGCCGATAAAATCTCTGTCTCCATCCACGCGGAATACTCTGCAGAATAACCGGGATGACTGGCAGAAAAAGAAGCTATCTCGGGATGATCCCAACAAGCATACACACGGGATCGGTCTTCTGCTGAGAGATATCGAGAAGCTGAACACTGACCTATCGCCCCATCGAAAGGATGAAAATCCTGGAACTAGTCGAACTGCGACATCATGGCCAATGGGTGATAAGTAGTCACGCCCCTCAAGCCAGCCAGAGGGAGGAAATCCATGCCCGGAGCATGAATAATGAAGCTGTATGGTGAGCAAAGCCCCGAGCACAGCAATATGCTAAATGGATCTCTGATATCTGCCAAAAATGCGGACCAGGACTGAGCATCTATACACTCCGATGGCTGAAAAGAGTATGACATAGCCACATTATAGGAGAAGCAATACCCATGTCGTCTAAGGGTACCAACCGATCGTAAGTGGGACATAAACCACACATACAGCATGACCGAACTCCCAGTGAACACTCCTGACGGGTAAGTACATCAGTAGGATGCTGACCGCAGAGTCTCTGCTACAATCATAGGCACAATGGTACGACCCTCCCTGAGAGCTCTCACGGCCATGATAACGCCTATATCTATCTCATCCATATACCGCGACATGTACACATAGCATCAGTACATCAACTCTGGCCAAACGCCAATGATCCTCCGACACGGTGAAATCCCCAGAATGTCGTGAGTAGCTATCCTTCGCGCCAAATCTGTCATACAAAAAATGCTAAGAGATCACGTGGCCAGATGTAAGCTCATCCTGCACTACTCCGCGCCTCAATCTTGTAAGAGTCATGAATCGTCTACTCATGTCTCCCAAAGCCATGTGCATGCAAGGTCTGTCTAAAGGCAGCATCGTCAAACGTGCATACTCCTCCAGAGTAGGAGTCAACTCATGGATGCCAAAATGGAATACCTACCTATCAGGTAGCCAATGCTCTAGCATCTCGTCTACAAATCCTACAGGAAACTGAAATGCCAAAAGGGTCATGGTATCTTTGCGATAAGAATAGATCTACAAATACCCGTTCAAGCGGTGACATGTTATCATACCACTATCGCATACCCAATGCCACCACTAACGGTGGGGTATGATCTATATGGCTAACTGTTGAAGAAGACATCTGTGCGGGCCGTGTCATAAGACCATCCAAGGGTCAATGCCGAATATCTATGGACATACATACATATGCATAACATGATACATGCATAACAGATAATGGATGGCAATATGATATATGGAATGGAAAACGGTGCATACATTCCTAAATATATCATCATCTAATACATCAGCTCTATACAGCTACAAATACATGAAAATGGGGCACAGACACCCTACTACTAACAGAGTCCTATCAAAAGATATAGCGAGAATGGGGAACAGCCACCCAATATCTAACAGAGGCCTATCAAAAGATATAATGAGAGTATACATCAGAAGAATACCAGGGTCTCGATGTCCACATCCTCAATCCTCGCCCACCGATGTAACTCCTCCCGAGTCACCGGATCTCTATCAGCAGGGGATGTCGGGGCCTATAAAGAGGAGGATCTGCACCAAGAAAACTAAATGGGTCATCCGAGGGGCCAAAGACCGAGCCGGAAGGAACAAATGACTCACTCTGCCGGATCTCTCGCCAAATGCCGAATAAATACATGTGTTCGGTCCAACTGCCGGTCAAACTATCAATCTGGGTCGATGATGAGTCGAGCTCGGACACAAGCCACCCATTTCACTCATCATCAAAGATCCACGGAACCATGTCCCCATAAATCGCATGTGTGGCACGGATCGGGCCCCAATAGTCTTGAGGAAGCCACTAACGCTGGAATATCTCTTGAGTACATGGACCCTCAGATAAATCAAAACCGTCAGCTCCCAACAATGGAATATCTGTGACGGGTGACTGTGATACAGGCCAATGACGCCTGACAGGAGGCAATATCGGTATACAAATCTCCCCTGTGGTGCTCCTAATAGCACGCTCTCCTAAATAGAGCTCCCAGCCTCCATCTGTGAAGAGAGGAAATCTCCAGGTGGAAATCAAATACTCTACTACTGTAGGGTGTCCATCCTCAAAACCGATGGTCAAATGATCCCCTGAGTATGGAAGCCATGTGATGGCATCAGCCGTCAGCAACTCTGGCTGCATACGGTAGTGAACGAAGCCCTCAGATATAGGGACCTCTGGCAAAATAGAATGGTGTCATCGTCATCCTCGTGGATAGGTATCTAAGCCTAACACACTCATGGGGCGCAAACATGGAAGCCTCTCATAGGCCCAAAACTGCCAAAACAATGGAAAAACATCTGCTATCAGTAAACACTCTTAACTTATGAATGGGAAAAGATAAGAGAAATACTCACCAGCAGAAACAAGTAAAATCCTAGCCAAGCCTCGATCAAACCACAGCGCGATCGCATGCCCCAAAGAAATAGGCAAAGGTGTAAGAGCCCCACCATACTCTCCTATACGGTCCACATCGCGCGTGTGGCGGCGTGACCAAAGCGAAAGATACTTGTGGAAGAGTTATCGCTATGAAGGCGACCTCTAATGATTATCGGGAACAATCGCCGCAGAATGCGATCCCTGATCCTGACATCATCAGGTATGGGCTCACTTAATAGCCCGCCATAACATCTACGCCAAAGGACCCGAACGGACATTCCTACCTTTGGCGCCCCATGTAACTCCTTATAAGGATCTGCGGTACAGAAATAATATTCGCCATGCAAGACACCGGCTCCCTCCAAACTCCATACTTGTGATAAATCTCCAATCCATAAAGGCCATCATCACCTCATGATCTAGCGGTGGAGTGACTGAGTCTGATGAAACCATCGCTCAGACAATGCCCCGAGGTAACCCCAGGGACAACGATAGGGAAGGATGGAGAAAAATGCCCCAAATCCCCACTCATGCACTACTGCTCTATAATCAGGATGAAGCGCCTGGTACATGGAGTGGATGCTAAACCAGTTCCCTCGAGGTTGTGTAAAACTTGGAACCTATATGAAATGCAGATCAACATTAGAACCCTTTAATCCGTATCAATAGGAAAGAAGGAAGATAAAGTCTAACGCCATACCTCGTTAGCGTGCAAGTACATCGATGGGTGTCTAGCCAAATCACCTAGCAACTCTGGGTTCACCACCTGAATGCTCGGAAGCTCCCTGCGAGGGATATATGCAGCAGGAGCGGGATCCTCAATATCCGCCTCCTCGTCCTCCACTACAACAAAAAGGCTTATCAATGACAGATATACGGTCATGAGATGGCTATTCATGACCGTATCTGATCATTTGATCGAAGTCGCGAATAATATGGTCATTTGGAAGGACATTAGCGACCAACAATAGCGACCGAATTATTAGCGACCGCAATTAGCGACCGATACCATCGCTATTATGACTTATGCTGAGTCATTTGTCATGCGTGACGTGTCACACGTGTCAGCGACTGATAATAGAGACCGCAGCGGTCGCTAGATTCAAAGAAGCTGAAGCGGTCGCTGATACATTTTTAGCGACCGCATGCGGTCGCTGATGCTTTTTTTTTAAAAATTTTTTTGCCTATTTTATTGATTTCTCAAAAATAACCTGCTTTGTACCTGCTTTAAATCCTAACACAGTTATATATATATATATACAAGCATCCATATTAACATCCATCCAATACAATACAAAATATTCATCCATGAATAAAGATTCATCCAATACAATACAAAACATTCATCCAACACAATATAATCGATATCGTAAACATCCATATAAACTAATACAATTGTCCAAAGAATGAATCTAAAAGAGTACAAGGCTTTAAAAATCTAAAAAAAATAAGTCTAGGCGCTCTTCATGGATCATCCAAATTAGGATTCTGTAATTATCAAAGTAATAAAACATATATGTTACATATAAGTAAGACATTGACTCGTAGACTATAAACATATAAAGACATGTAGCTAAACAATAAACGATATATATATACCTGCTCCCATTGTTGTCTCGCCGCTCTCCGCTCCTGCTGCCGCCGCCGCCATCGCTTCCACCAACTCATCAGGGACTCGGAGACTGCAGATGCCCCCGATATCTGAAGAAGATCACGATCCTGACAGATCGCTCTCACACGATGGCGGGAGTATGATTGGGTGGATAACTCATGATCAGTAGACTAGGTGGCAGTAGCCGCTGTGCCATCGATGGTCGAGGCGTCGTCTTTGTCCTTGGCCTTTGACATAATTTTTCTTCACGATGGACGCCTCTCCCATAATTCTTTATCAATCGATTTGGATGCGGGGTGCCTTCGTGGATAGCGCTTTCGTTCATTAAGCCCTTATAAGTGTCTCCGCCATAAGATGAACAATTAAATAGTTAAAATAAATAAAAAAAATACTAAAGAAGGTCGTTGCAATTTATAAACAACATATTAGGATAAAGTGAACTTATTACCGCTTATCCAATGACTTCAGTAGACCATCATGGTGGCCACATACGCATCCAACCAATTGATAGGTTGACCTTGAGACCGAGACTCCTATAGTTCATTTTCTCATATTATTATGTAAACATATGATATTTTAGCTACAAAAGTTGATCAAACATAACATACGCGTTCTCAGCGTGATATGTACTATCAAATTGTGATATATCGCCACCCCGATCGTGCGCTTTTGCCTTCTCGTCAATTCGATACACCCGAGGATCTGCTTTCGAGGCGGCGATCTTACGCCTCTTGACCCGGCTCTCGACTTTCTCATCGTCACACATCTGCACCCATATGGGCCGTATGCACCACTGTGGGGCTATGCTCATGCATATATCTTCTCACCTTGTCTGGATGGTCAATCTCAAAGATTGTGCGGGGCTTTTTGTCGTTCCTTGTTCAAATTATCTTTAGTTAAATGCAGTAGCACTTCGCGAATAATAGTGTCGAATAATCGATGCTCGTAAATCGTCCCATCTATATCGTTTACGCAAATAAAACAACAATAATAATATTAAAATCGTTATATTACAAAACAATATTATTTGATTAACTATGTATTATCTATCGAGTGATAAAAAATTATACCGAAATTCAAATTTCAAATCAGCATCCTTATGGGCGAGGGTGTGCTCTCCCATGTAATCACCATGCGTGAGCTGGCTTCATTACTGTAGCATAATTGTGAAATGCACTTCACAATTTTACTATCTTGAAAATCACTACAATATACAATAATTTATATTAAAACCCTTACATTTAAATCACTACTATATTTATAAAATGAAAATATTAAACCATTATATATATATACATGATGTTTAACTTACGTGCTATCCGGAGGAGGACGGATCTCAGATAAGAATGCGATCATCCGGGATTAGTCCGGCCTTCTAAGACACATGATTTGGGCCCCGACCCAACCCGCACTTTCGTGCTGCAGGTTCAGAAGACATCTATAAATAAAAAATTTAGGATGTTAGTATAAGTTATAAATGAAAGATACATAAACATGTCGGGGATATAGAGAACATCGGGATATGTAATTGTATGTAAACAAAGGACAATAGGATAGGATAGTCTAGGCCACTAGGATAGTCTAGGCATGTATATTTAAGTTACTTAAGGTTACTTTTAGCATCACCAAACTGTATTTAATCATCTAACTCATTTTGACTTATCAAAGCTCACTTTAGGCTTGAAAAGAGAGCTTAAATTGGTTTTCTTGTTGGCTTTATTATTGACCATGTTTGGGAATCATTACTAGCATGTATGAGCAACTTTGTATCTTCTCATAATAGTCCTTTAAGGTCGTGTACTATGAATTGTCCAAAATAAATTCATTTTGGCTTTAAAATGTGATTTTTAACAAGTCTCATGCTCAAAATGGCTTGGGCTTGGTTCCTTTAGTTTGTGTAGCTTTCTTATGTCCTATTATGACTATTGAAACTTGTGTATGGGGTCTAGGTATGGTGGTTCACTATTTTAGTGTTCATTGTTCTATAAAGCTTATTTTCATTGATTTTTAAGCAAGAATTTGCACAACACACCATGTAGACCTTAACTAACTTAGGGAACCATTTTTACATGTTATCTATAGGCAATGTATGTACTCCTCACTATCTAACAACACTAGTCACACAAGTTGGCCATAATAAATTCCTTTATAGGCACAATTTTGGCTACCAAATCCCCAACAGATCTACAATAGAACACATATGGTCTTTAAGCATTCCTATAAACCTTAAATCACCATGAAAACTCATAAGCACATACTCGCATGTTTGAAAATTGAGTTCAATCTTTCCATACTACGCATGTTTGTACTAATATGTTCCAAATATTAGATAAGTAAGAAAATGGAATGAGAAATCCAATAAGAGTATATGCAAAAATGAATGTGGCATAGAATCGATTGTTATGATCGATTCACTACTCATCATCACTCATTTGTCTTTTGAAGTAAATTTTCTACTAGTATATATATAACCTAAAGTTTTCTACTAGTATATATTTTTTTTTACTCACTTCTCTCTCTAACTTTGTTTTGTTGGTGAAAAGTGAAGAAAATGAAGTAACTTGACTATTTATGGGAAATATTTTTGCTAGTTTATTAATTGGTCCCTCAACTCTTTTTTTTCTTAATCAAGTTACTTAAAAAGGATACATATATGATTCGAGGGTCCATATCTGAACACAACAAAAAATATCACATATACTCATTGCCATCACATATACACGAATGCATATATGGCCATTTGACTTATATATGAAGATTTAGACAAGTATGGATATTTTAGAAACAACTCATTAATAGTGTGATTGAAGTTATGGTGCTTGTGTTTGTGTTTGTACTTTTCATTTTCTTTCTATTCTAAGCTAAGTCATACTTATAGCATACATATTAATAGTGTGTCATTTTCTTTATCTTCTCGACTGTGAATTATGGAAAAACTTCTTTGAACCTTCTTCTTGATTGAATTATGGATAAATTTAATTCCTAGTTATGTTTTATGTTATACTCATGTTCAAGTTATATGGCCATTTGACTTATATATGAAAAAAAATCGGCAGAGTCTCCCCTATAATATGGACTATCCACATGCACGAGGGCATGCATACTTGACCAATTTCAGCAAAATATAATCCCAACACACAAAGAATGTAATGTGCACAACTATAATTCAAGGCACAATTTAGGAGAATCCAATATTAGTAAAAACAATAAGAAGCCCAAAATTGTCCCAATTTCAAAGAATATCAACAACAATTTATTTAAATTTCAAAGAAAAATATATTCAAGAAGAATGTTATATTCAAAAATTTTCCAAATTTCAAATAATCATTATTCAAGAATAACAAATTATCCAACTTTAGATAATCTCATATTAAAACATGAAACCTAATCATGCATGTTCCCAAATTATTCTTGTGGTAAAAGTGTGTATATATATTCTTATAAAATTATACATATATGATGTATGTGTGTGTATATATATACATATAGGTATCAATCAACTTATAAAAGAATCTCTCTTTCTTAAATTCATTGATTATCCCAAAAGTTTCATACCCTTTAGGGTTATACCCATTTTGAATAAGACACTGTAAATTAAACTGGATTTTCAGTCAAACCATTTTGGATTTTCAATCTAACTCAAATTAAACACAAATTAAACCCAAAAAATTCAAGAAAATGGCATCTAGAAGTAGAACATCAACACATTCACATCTTCAGAAAAACAAATCATGGCCATTCAATCATGCATAATAGAAAAGTAGTTTAATTTAGGGATTAATTAAAGGGGTTACCGGCGGTGGTGAAGGCGTCGGCAGCCATATATCTTCCTCCCTCTTCTTTTTCCCCTACTCCTCTTCTCCCTTTCGTCAGTGTCTCCCTCGCTTTTTTTCTCCAAAGATCTTGATCGCGAACTCAAGCTTATTAAGTTTATGAGAATCAGCGACCGCCATCAGCGACCGCACGCGGTCACTAATTTTTAATGATGTGGACATATCAGCGACCGCTCCAGGTCGCTGACAGAGAGTGGTCGCCGCGCCAAAATTTCGCACCAAATTTTAGGAGGGAATTTCATATCGATGATCGATCAATGATCGATATCTGGTCACGATATGAACTAGCGACTAGAATTCATCTCGATCGCAGATAGCGGACGCTATTACTATTATCAGCGACCGGATAGGGCGGTCGCTGATAATTTTGGTCGCAGATAGACCTTTTTCTTGTAGTGCTCGACGTCTGGAACATCTACCTGGATAGGACGTATCACAGCCTCCACCAACCGACGAGGTCAGCGATGCGAGGACGAGGCACTTCGTGCCTTTTGTCAGACGCCGTAAGCGATCCTGTAAGAACCGCTGGGCACGATCCGGATCCATAATATCTGGACAACAAGTCTCCAAATCACCTCAGAAAGGGTGTGGTATTTCCTTACCTAGAGCTTTTTAAATGCATTTATGACTATATGCATGCATGCATTTACTTTAACATATAATAGAGTTAAAATGCATGACTACCCAATGCCTACATTTGGAAATTTTTTGCCATAGTCCCCTTTAAAAATAGGACTATCCACATACACATAGGCATGTCTAGGTGGCCATTTAGTAGCACACCTGCCCCAAAGTCATATACATAATATATGCATTAAGAATTAAAATCATCATGCATAAGGCCAACCTCAGTGCTAGGAGTATTTTGCCTATCTACCTTTTGCTCATTGGACCTCAAATAGACAAAAATAGCGTAAAAGGTGTCAATTTGGTATCGCCTCAAAAGTCAAGTTTTTTCACATCATTATGTTCAGCATGGTTTAATACTAACATTTACTATGTTGAATATTTTTTATCAAGTCATTTGTGCATAGATAATCACTACTATGTGTTTAGATGCATTTTGTGCGATAACTCACAATCCAACAGACAGAAACTGGAAAAAATTCATGCATATGTTACCAGGATAGTGTAGAACACTTGTACAGTGATAGAATTTGCAGAAGGCAGCCCGAACTCAGCAGATCTGAAGAAGGCTCGCGATTTTTTCTAAGCAAAGTGAGTTAAAAATGAACTTGCGAAGGCAGGCTGCAGGATTTATCATCCACGCTTGGCAGTCACAGCTCAGCTGGTACTGCAGCAAAGCCTCTATCTATGGGTCCCACCTCCTCCGATCCATTCGAGTTGAAATGGAGTTCTTACGGGCTAGAAAGGTCAAATCGGGAATAAAAATGCCACGCGATTGAGCAAAAAAGCATACAATCCTGGTCTTCTCAGATGAGACTTTGAACCTGTACATCACTCATTGGTAGTCACCCGAACATGAGGTATACCCTGCCAATGATCCCATTTGTCACAAATCACATCCGACAATACCTCGTACAGGTCCGATGCCGCCAACTCCGGGTCATTACCCTAAGTAGGTCCCCGACGGGGGTTACAACGTATGTCCCTGACGGGGGTTACAACGTAGATCCCCGGTGGGGGTTACAACACGTTCATTCGTTGACATGTCTATCAATGAAGGTCAAGCAGCCTTGACGTTATTTCAGCCGATGGCAAGTAAACCCATCGAAGCATTGAGAACCGTTCGATAAGTTACGTACTTACTCATGCGTCCCTAGTAGATTCCCGACGGGGGTTACAACATATATCTCCTGCAGTAGTGGCAACACATGCTCAGCCGTTGACACACATATCAACAAGGTTCAAGCAACCTTGACGTCATTTCAGCCGATAACGATTAAACCTATCAGAGCTCTAGAGCTATTCGAGGTCTTCATACCCAACTGCTCATATTCCCCAGCGGACCCCCGGCGGGGGTCACAATGCAATGCTCCGTTGATCTACATGTCAGCGAAGGTCAAACAACATTGACGATCTCCTCACAGAGTCTCAGTCGTTGATTCACACGTCAGCAAAGGTCAAGCAACCTTGACAGGATATCCCACAAGATTTTTAAGCCGTTGATTCACATGTCGGTGGAGTACACGTCAACGAAGGTCAGACATCCCTGACAGCATTTGCTGTTGGCAGTAAATCCAACAGAATCGTGACATATTCTGGCGATACTAACCAGGAAAGGTCCATGTTATCAAAGAGGATAGATGATGGAATATGTTATACACATCCTCAAACAGATCAAGCTTTATCCCCACAGATCTCTGGCATATAAGAGGTACCTCTTTGGGATCAAGTCGTTATCAAGAATACATGAATTTAGTGATAACTCCAACATCAACATCCTAACAGATTCGGCTTACACATCAAATCTGGTCAGCATTGCCAATCCCTAGTTGAAGCAACAGGGATCCGACAGTCATCCCCAGCATGTTGGGCTACAACCCCGTACACATGTTTCATACATTTGCATCATTTTGGCTACCCATAGTACCACGTTCGTTTTGTTGCGTTTCAAGTGTCTAGGATTCTTTATCCCACCCATGCATCGCCATGCATGAGTATGATAAAGAGGGGCATCTGTAGACACTCAAAATTTTCTGTACTACTGTTACTAACATTGCAGGAGGACAAATTCGTCTATTAAGAGAGAACCCTGAAAGACAATCCAAATCCATACCGGATACTACCAGAAGTTCAGCATCAACCCTAGATCACAATCTGGGAGTAACAAATCCAACCTCGGAGATAACCCCGAGACCTGCAGATACAATACCGAAACACACACTAGAGAAGACCGATTAATCTCGGAGACAACCCCGAGGTATCCAGTCTCAGTCCCAACCATGGGAATAACCACCAACCTTGGTGATAACCCCAAGGAATGCAGTTTCGGCAATAAACCCAGAAATGTTTGTTTCAAATGCGACCAACTTCAATCTCAGCGCTCACCAATGAGATACACTGTACTAACCCGACAATAATATTGGGAAGACAGGCAAACCTCAAATATGACAATGAGGACCTTCAACAATTGCAGCAGTCCAATCTCAACAAAATCTGAGCAACGTCTGCTTTATCAGCCCAATCCGGCGATAACACCGGTGAGGGGAAACATTGTCATCTCGTCTAACACGATGCCACATCACGTCTCCATGCAACAATGTCCCACAAGGCTAATCAATCTCGAGTGACTATTGTGCGGGGTAACGGATGAAAGTTGAAGCTTGAAGACCGGAGGGCATCGTCCCATCTTCAATGACTTCGCACAAACTCTAATCCCAAGCCATCGTACAACTCTCGTCAACGACGGTCCGAAATAGGTCCTGTATACCTCAAACGGATGCCCAGATTGCACTTCTGAAAATTTAAGTGGACATTACAGTGCCTGAATGCACGTACTTCGAGACGACCCGACCCGACAAACCCTGGCCGACCCGACCCGACCCGCCTCAGGTACACCTGCAGCTCATATGCCTATAAATAGAGGGCTTGGGGTGCTGATTTTTAAGAGAAAAAAGACTGGGAAACCCTGCACAATTTGCTCTGCACTCGCCATACAGTGTATTTTCCCACTTTTAAACATCTGTGAGCTTTTATATAGCCTCTTTTGTACCCACAAAAGCCCAGTGTTTATCCACTCTAAAGATATAGAAGCCTTTTTTAGCAGTCAGCTGTAAGCCTTCTTACACACTTTTGAGTCTTTCTCTTCATCTTTGCACACACCCTTTTACACGTTGAGAGTCGTGTTACTTGCTTTTGCCCGGACTTCGGTCAATTGTTTCATTCTAGTCTGTATATATATATATATATATATATATACATATACTTATATATATATTGACTAACATTATCGAGTTATGCCTCGATTGAGCTTAGACTTGATTCCCGAGCGTTTTGCTTTTCTATATATATATATATATATATATATATATATATATATAACTGTGTTTTTGAACTTTGTTCGAGGAGCCTGTGGCCGAGCGTTTATTGCTTTAATATATATATATGTACATTTATATATATTATATCGAACTCGCTCGATGAGCCAGATTTTATATCCTAACTCGCTTTTATATATATATATATATATATATATATATATATATATATATATATATATATATATATATATATATATATTACTTATATATATAACTGGGGTCTAACTCTGCTCGATGAGCCTCGATTTTTACATCCTGCATTTATCGCTTTTATATATAGTGCCTGTATATATAGGTTCGAATGTGGCCTCATAAAACTTCCATATAACACACATCATTGACACACACACACACACACACTGATAATAGTTTCTTGAAAAGAGGCGGTCACCGTAGTAATAACACGGATGTCGGGGTGCCTAACACCTCCCCGTAACCAAGTCCCCGGACCCTAAATGAATCTCGGTTTCGCCGACCCGTATATTAGTGTCACATCACTGGGTCAATGTGCAAACCTTTTATCGGTTGTGTTGGTACAACCATTTAAAAAATCAACTGGCGACTCTTAACAATCCCATCGTCGACATCATACATGTCAGACCTTTTTCACTTGTTTGTTCAAACAAATCTCACCTAAAATGAGAACACCAAAGAACAAGTAACGGAAAGGGACATCCAAAAATCCTGACGTCGACAATAATAATAATAATAATAATAATAATAATAATAATAATATTATTATTATTATAATAATAATATTATTAATAATAATAATTATAACAATAATAATAAAAATAATAATAACAACAATAATAATAAAAATAATAATAATAACAACAACAACAACAATAATAATAATAATAAAAATACAACAATAGTAATAGTAATAATAATAATAATTATTAATATAATTATAATAGTAATAGTAATAATAATAATAATAATAACTATAATAGTAATAATAATAATAGTAATAATTATTATTTTTATTATTATTGTTGTTGTTTTTATTATTATTGTCTAATACAAAACAACCCTTAATTGCTCGAATTGATACAACATTATTCTATTAGCAGATCTAATTTAGTTATTAATATTAATCCTTACAAAATAATAACAACTAGGTATTGTAGCTCAGGTGGTCATTGAGCCAAAATTTTTAATTAGTGGTTTTGAGTTCAAATCCAAGTAGCTACATATTTTTGGGAAAAAAAATTCAAAAATGGTCACGTTAGCTCTTCCACATGTAAAATAAAATTAAAAATATCCCCACGATTCTTGGCGCATGCAGCTACATAGGCGATCAATGCACATGTATGCGATGGGCTCAAAGTCCAAATTTTTTTAATAAAAAGGGGGGCTCAATTTGCGTTGACCAAAAGAAAATGGCTCAATACCCAAAAACCCCTAAAGTTCAGTGGTCCATTTTGCATTTTACCCTATATATATATTTATAAATTTATCTCTAAATATTCATATAAATATTTATAAACAAATATTCATATAAATATTTATGCATGAAATATAAATATATTATCTTATAATAATAACACACTAATTTGTCATTTTATTCTGTGATATATAAGATCGTTAGTATGGAAAGATCTGCTTGACTTCTTTTTTTTTTCCTTTTTTCCACAAGCGTTAATTATTATATCAATTCTTTTTTTTTTACAAAATAAAAAAGTAGTAGATTTTCGGGAAACAATAGCATTAATTATTCCTTATTTTAAAATGTCCAATACTTAAAAACTAATTAATTAACTTGGCTATTAATTTACATTATAATTTTCTATATATTGATCATGTATGATCATCGATATGTCATTTAATTATTTCATTACCGCTTTTCATCAAAAAAGTGTTCGATCGCCCATTAATTATTCGCTGCAAAAGAAGAAGATAATTGAAAAGAATAACTTATACTATATTCCAAGGCAAAATAAATAAATTAAAGAACAGGTAAAATAAATATCATAATTTTGTAAGTATTTGACATATATAAGTAGAAATTATAGTGTTATTATTTTTATTTATTATTATTATTATTAATTTTATTATTATTATTATTATTATTATTATTATTATTATTATTATTATTATTATTATTATTATTATTGTAGTATATAACTTCCTGAGATTATATTAATGGTATGTAGTGAAGGAAAAGAAAGGAATTTATGGGGGAAATCTCATGTTTTGATATAAATATTAATCATTGCAAGATAGTAACAGATAATTTGTGTTGCTCCAGCTGTCAAATGACCAATGTTCCAAATGATAGGTCATATGTTCGAATATGTTCCACATTTGGACATAATTTTTAAATACTAAATACGAATATTTTTTGACAATTCTCCGAATACCGAATATGGTCTTACAAAAACTTGCTTATTGGGATTATCTTAATTTAAGGCAACATTGTAATAGTCGTTGCAAAAAGTTGTATAAAATATGTAACGAAAATAAAAATTGTTGCCAATGAATGTGATCCATATTAGGCAACGAAATATAACAACAAAAAAACTTTCGTTGCCTACGATGAGGAGAAATCAAGTGGTTAGAAATTTTGCAACGAATTTCTAACGAATTTTGTTTCCAAAATTTTTAACGACTTATGAATTTTGTTGCAAAAAGTGAAAGTCTGACACAATTTGCAATGAAGGACAAGTTTCGTTGCTAAACATACACTTTTAGCAACGACTTATAAAGTTGTTGCCTGAAAAATCGTTGCTAAAGCCCCATTTTTAGCAACAAAAAACTTTCGTTGCCCACAATGACGGGAAATCAAGTGGTCAAAAATTTTGCAACGAATTTCTAACGAACTTTTTTCCCGCCAATAAATTAGCAATGAAATTTTGCAACGACTTATGAATTTCGTTGCAAAAAGTGAAAGCCTGACACAATCTGCAATGAAGGACAACTTTCGTTGCTAAACATATACTTTTAGCAACGACTTATAAAGTCGTTGCCCGAAAAATCGTTGCTAAAGGCCCATTTTTTTGTAGTGTAAATATCTCATATATTTATTAAAAGTATTATGAATACAAGCCAATCATGTATGATGATAAAGCATATACCTCAACGGCAGTGCCCTCGGTCATCCGAGATCGGAAGAGCTCCTTAGATATTTCATATCTAGCAGTCCTACTTTGCTCACCATACAACTCTCCAAGGTGCAGTAGCATAGTAGGAGCATCCATGTTTTCATGCTGACGCTGAAGCTCGTTACTCATGGATGCGAGCATGATGCATTGAGCCACAGATGCATCATCTTGCCACTGTTTAAAAGTAGCAATCTCTTCCTCAGAGGCTGTCTCTGCAACTTTTGCAGGTACGGGCGAATTTAGGACATAAGAAATCTTTTCAGCAGTGAGAACAATTCTCAGATTCCTTAACCAAATTCGTAGTTCGGTTAAAATCAGGTTTGTTAGCATCAAGTATGCTTCGCAAGAAATTAGTGAATGTGACATTTTCAAAATTCTGCATGTAAAAAGACAATATTTTAGCAAACATTCATTTATTAATTACCAAAATAAATTAGGTCTTATTTTATATTGGTATCTCCCACTATTTTCTTCAAACTATATTACCCTCATTTATATAGTTCGGCAAAATCTAATTAAAGTTTTTGCTAGTGAGAATAAGGATCCCATTTCAAATATATATAGCCTTGTGGTGACACAACAAACTATATATAAATAAATAGGTAGACAACTCCTTGTCAATTACATCAACATGTAACTCCTTATGTTTTGCCTCTTAGATTATTTTGATCAAGTGGTGGCACATCCGAATCAAAATTATCTAAGTTAAGTCCAACCTAGCACTTCCATATATTCAAAAAGAAAATATCGCCTTTGTGGTGACACAACAAAACAATATTGTTCAATTTTCTTTATAAGCATCAAATGTGATAAATTAACATCTTAAATACTTAATACTTGCCTTGTGGTGACACAACAAACTCATATTAAATATTTAATACTCTATTAATTTTATCATACTAGAAAGCTACGTTCGATATTCTAAATATCTTTGAACGCTTAAGACTTAATAAAAAACTTTGAGGGATTTGTTATTATTTGTCTCATCTTGTTTAGCGCGCATGCAAATATATATATAAAATACGCGTCATATTATTAAACATGCGAAGCATGTTTGCATAATATATAATATATATAATACTAGCATGCACATATAGAATACTATATTCTACTTGGATTGATTATGGACTTTTATTCTAGTTTGGTTCACTAGAGCCACCAAGTGAACCAAAAGGTCAAACCCTAGGGTGCAAAGAATAAACATTTAAATATAACTATTATATTTAAACCCTGGGCTCCATTACAAATCGGTCTTCAAGCGCTCCTTGATCTCCTAAGTTCTTCAAAAAAATTCTAACTAATCCTATTACATTAAACTATTTAATTTAAATAGAAACCTTGATCAGCAGTCAAGGGGAAGTACATAGGAGAGAGATAGAATTTACATCAAGAAAAAAATCAGAAAAGACAAGGTACGCAGACCCCATTTAATAAAACCCATTCATTCAATCATCCAACTAAAATAAATCCAATCATATTGGTCAATTGTCCATAATCAATCCCATTTATTATCATACATATCATCATATGTATCAATAAATTAAAATCATTCCATATATATATGAGTATCATTTAATGGGCAATTTTATGTTGCATGAAATCCAATTTCAAGATTAAAATAAACTCTTTTATTTTAATTATAAAATTATTAAGATTAATATATATATATATATATATATATATATATAACAATTATATATATATATAATAAAAAGTTCGGTCTGAAAGAGGAACTGCAAGGATTATCTTGCGAGAAAAAGCGTAAGAAGCTTGAGAAGCTTGAATCCTAATCAAGGTTTGTTTATGATTGAAATTAATTTTTTCGAAAGTCAATCTTCTACTTAGGTATTGGATACCGGATGTGGTTCTCACATATGTAATAATATCACAGGACCGTCGTCAAGTAGAAAGTTTGAGCAAGGATGAGGTCGCCCTACGAGTGGGAAATGGAGCAAAGGTTCTTGCATTAGTGTAGGGACTTATTGTTTAGCACGCTTACTACGGCAAGTTCATTAATTTAAATAATTGTTATTTTGTTCCAAATATCATTAGAAACATTATTTCTATCTCTCGTATTGGATATGGATGGTTTTAATATTATAATAAAGAACAACAGTTGTTCTATTTATAATGATAATGTTTTATATGGTGTTGGTAATTTACTTAAATGGACTTTACATACTTGACTTGCTTCGAAAATATATTTCAAATTGAACAAACTAAGAAAAGGAAAAGAGATGATGTTAATTATACCTTCATGTGGCACTGTCGACTTGGTCATATTAATGAAACAAGATTATCCAAGTTGCATAAAGATGGGCTCTAGAGAGTTATCTCGATTATGAATCATATCCAACTTGTAAATCTTGTCTCATGGGTAAAATGACTAAATCTCCTTTTAGTGGAAAAGGAGAAAGAGTTACAGAGTTGTTAGCGTTGGTACACACAGATGTATGTGGACCTATGACAACGACCACACGAGGAGGGTATTCTTATTTTATTACATTCACTGACGACCACTCAAGATTTGGATATGTGTATTTAATGAAATACAAATCTGAATCATTTGAAAAGTTCAAAGAGTTCAGAAGTGAAATTGAGAAGCAAACTGGTAAGAGTATTAAGATTCTTCGATCTGATCGAGGAGGAGAATACTTAAGTGGTGAGTTTCTCAATTGTCTCAAAGAAAATGGTATAATCTCACAATGGACTCCACCAGGGATGCCACAGATGAATGGTGTATCTGAAAGGAGAAATCGAACATTGTTAGACATGGTTCGATCTATGATGAGCTTTACCGACCTTCCGGTTTCTTACGGGATATGCCTAGAGTCATTTTGCATACCTACTTAACAAGGTACCTACAAAATCCGTCCCCAAGACCCCATATGAGTTATGGACAGGGAGAAAACCAAATCTTAAGCATGTTAAGACTTGGGGTTGTCTAGCTTATGTCAAAAAGTTTGAAAACGATAAGCTGCAGACTAGATCTGACAAATGTAGATTTGTGGGATACCCTAAAGAAACATCAGGGTATTATTTCTATCATCCAACTGATCAAAAGGTGTTTGTTGCGAAACATGCTGCCTTCTTGGAAAAGGAGTTTATCCTTGAAGGGGTCAGTGGGAGTAAGATATATCTTGAAGAAGTTCAAGAACCACAAAATACTACAGATCAAAGTGAGGTACCTAACCAAGTAGAGATTCATTCACATACCACCCCTATTCAGAAATGCGAAGAGTACCAAAGATACCAGACAGTATGGACTTGTCATAGAAGATGACAATGAGGTACGATCATAGATGATGATGATCCATTGAATTACTGAACAAAGGCTATGAGTAGTAAAGACTCGGAGAAATGGCAAGAAGCCATGAAATCCGAGATGGACTCCATGTATGAGAACCAAGTATGGACTTTGGTCTCACCACCAAGGCATTAAGCCTATTGGGTGTAAATGGGTCTTTAAAAGAAAGACTGGAGGCGAGCACAAGGTGGAGACTTATAAGGCCCGATCGGTTGCAAAAGGTTTCAAACAAAGACAAGGAGTTGACTATGACGAAACCTTCTCACCAAGAGTAATGCTCAAGTCCATTCGGATTTTGCTTGCGATTGCAGACTTACCATGACTACGAAATCTGGCGGATGGACGTGAAAACGGCCTTCCTCAATGGGAAACTTGAGGAGGATGTGTATATGACATTAACCGGAGGGATTTGTTTCAAAGGTTGGAACAAATCAGTCCAGTAAGCTACAACGATCCATTTATGGATTAAAGCAAGATTCTCAGTAGGTGGAACATCCATTTTGATGAGACAATCAAAAGTTTGATTTTATCAAAAACGAGGATGAACCATGTGTGTACAAGAAGGTTAGTGGGAGCGCCACTGTTTCATTCCTTGTATTATATGTTGATGATATATTACCGATAGGGAATGATATTCCTATCTTCGCAAACAATTAAAATCTGTTATCTAAACACTTCTCCATGAAGGACTTGGGAGAAGCATCCTATATTTTGGGGATAAAGATCTATAGAGATAGATCTAATAGGATGCTTGGCTTATCCCAAGGAACGTACATTGACATGATGCTAAAAAGGTTTAGCATGGAAGATTCCAAAAGAGGTCTCATGCCGATGAGCCATGTAATACATCTCTCAAGAAACAAGCCCCAAAGACACTGAGGAGAGAAACCGTATGAGTAAGATTCCTTATGCTTCAAAGAATAGGATCTATCATGTACTGGTATGATATGTACTAGACCGGATGTCGCTCATGCACTTAGTGTAACAAGCGAGATATCACCGAATCTGGGAGAAGAACACTTTGGAAGCGCGTGAAAAATATCCTAAAGTACTTAAGAAGAACTAAGGATGTATTTCTTATCTACGGTGGGTCTGAATTAAAACTAGAGGGCTTCACAGACTCAAGTTTTCAAACGGACCAAGATGACAGTAAATCCATTTCTGGGTATATGTTTTACCTTAAACGCGGTGGCGCAGTGAGTTGGAAAAGTTCCAAGCGAAGCAAAAGCGATTCTTGATTCAAAGTGATGAGGCAGAGTACATAGCTGCAAGTGAAGCTGCAAAGGAAGCTATTTAGATGAAGAAGTTCATTACCGAACTTGGTGTGGTTCCTAGCATTAAAGGACCAGTGCCTTTATTCTGTGACAACACTCGGAGTCATTATGCAAGCTAAGGAACCCAGGTCTCATCAGAAATCCAAACACGTGTTGCGGCGATTTCATTTGATCAGAGAGATCATTGAAAGAGGAGACGTCACCCTGGAGCGTGTGGACTCTCAAGACAATATTGCGGATCCATTTACTAAAGCGTTAACAACAACAAAGCAGTTTGATCATCACTTAGAGAAGATGGGTATGAGATACCACGGCGATTGGCTTTAGTGCAAGTGGGAGATTGAAAGTATTATGCATACAAGCCAATCATCTATGATGATAAAGCATATACTGTGTAATCAATCCTATTTATTTATTAATAAAAGAATTATTTATTAAAGGCATTTATTATCTACATGGTCTTTGTTTTTAATAATATGTGATAAACCCATAGTTTTAAGCAACGCTTTTAGAATAATGATGATGATCATTCTAATGAGATCTAAATTCTTAGAAAGCTTAAAACTAAAATAGTTCCCAATCATTGGATTACTAAATTGGGGATTAGTGAATCCGGATAGATTGGTACATACGATGCTTGCTCATTGGATGAGGATGATTGATCTCATGATCATTTGTGTGGAGACACTAAAGCAAGTATGTAGGTGCTTATTAGAGAATAAGTTCACTGAACATGACTCGCTAAGGAATTCCTAATGGAGTTTTACTTACCTGCATCAATAGGAATTCTCAGTAGTGATAGTAATGTACAAAAGATCCTTAGACTTGAGATCATCATAGTATCTTATATATAATGAATTACACTTTGACTTATTCCTTAAGACTCTTAGAGTATATCAAAGGGTATGCTTGGGTGTAATAAGTTATATATGAAGATAATGAATGATCAATAAAGAATCTACCACTTCTAGTAAAAGGAGAAGTGTCCTATGTGATTCGATAAATGACAACCCAGAATCTTGGCGAGGTGGAATAAAATTAGAAAGTAGTTTCTAATTTGCATTCATTGGGAGTTGTTCATTTAGAATCGAAATACATATAATTAAATAAAATAAGACTTGACAGTAATTCCATGTCTTATATTTAATTGGGACATAGTATGGTGGAAGGATTGAATTGTACGGTAACTATTTACTTAAAGGTTCTTTTATGATTAATGTTGAAATCTATATTATCTGGAAAGTCGTTGATCGCTAGGGAGGCTTATCCTTATTGTAGAATAAATATTATTTATTTAAATAAATTATTTGTTTAATTTATTTATTTAAATGAGATTAGAATTGTTCTAATTGATTTATTCACAACCGGTTTAATATGGAGAACCTAAAGGGTCACACCATAAAAGGAAGAATAATTATTTAAGAAGTTAATGGCATAATTGTAATAATATGTTAAGTATATTTAATTTAATCTATGGTGATAGAATAAATTAAATAGCTTAATATTTATTATTTAATATTTTAGAAATATTAAATATAAATTAATAAGAGGAGTCTTATTAAATTTATTATAATTATTATTATTTTAATTTCTAAAAGGTTTAGGAATTAATTTAATATTAGTACTCTCATTTATTCCTAATTGGATTAGGAAAGAAAATTAGTTAAAGAAGTTTAATTAATTATCCCTAATAGGATTAGGGAGCCCATTTAATTAAAAGAGTTTAATTAAATAGATAATACCTTATTTTAATTAAAATAGGGTTATATAATATCTTTATAAGAGGAGTCTTATATTAGATATGAGATATACGTAATTCCTAGATTTGGAGAGTACACCCCTTTTCTTATTCAGATAGGAAAAACTAGGGTTTGAGCCAAATCCCTTCTTCTTGAAAAATTCCTCTTCCTTGGTGGATCACCTATAGAGGCCACACACTTGGGTGTCTTACATTAATCAAAGGAAGGAATCTACCCGGAGATTCAAGGAGATCGCGGAGAAGTAGGAGGTGAACTCGTACCTGAGGAAGCTCGTTTCTACAAGGGTATGATTTCATAATTTCTTATTCTTCGTTTAATTAATAATATGCATAAAGGATGATCCGGGTAATTGGTTTGTGAAAAATTTTAAAATCTGATTTTATCTCGCTTCCGCTACGTTTTGCAATTTGATTGCTACTTTGATTTTCACGAAAACCTAACATTTATGACCAATGAGATTTGGTCATCAGTCAATCCACATACTAGTCTCAATGCATCATTGTTGTCCCATCAACAATGATACTCGACTAGGGACATTTAAGAGCAATGATACTAATTATAATTATATAATCTCATGTTCAAGTCACATACTTGAAACTATATAAATTTTATCACTATTCTAAGGAATTTTATTATGTTAACATTTATATAACACAGTAAATAAAACCATAATAAAATCATTCATTTATTCAATTAAATATAATATCAAAATGTTAAGCAATTATATCAAATAATTGGCCTCTAGGCCACAAACTTTAATAGTCTCCAACTTGCACTAGAGCCAATCACTCATGTATCTAATACCCATTGAACTAGTGTGATCGTCGTGCTTCTGCTGCGAGAAAGCCTTGGTCAGTAGATCTACAAGATTAGCATCTGTTGACACTCTTCCTATATGTACATCTCCTCTATCAATGATTTCACGGATGAGATGGTACCACCTAAGTATATGCTTAGATCATTGGTGAGATCTGGGTTCCTTAACCTGTGCAATGGCTCCATTATTATCATAATATAGCTTAACCGAATCAACAATGGTTGGAATAACACCAAGTTCAGTGACAAACTTTTTAATCCATACAACCTCCTTGGCCGCACTAGAAGCAGCAATATACTCAGCCTCTGTTGTAGAATCGGCTACTGTCTCTTGCTTTGAACTCTTCTAGCTAACAGCACCACCATTAAGGCAAAACGCAAAACCTGACTGAGACTTATAGTCATAATTGTCAGTCTGTAAACTAGCATCTGTGTAACACTTTACTGCCAGTTCGTCCTCACGTCCATATACCAAGAATGAATCCTTAGTCCTTTTCAGGTACTTGAGGATATTCTTGACTACTGTCTAGTGACCTTCACATGGATTCGATTGGTATCTGCTCGTCATGCTCAAAGCATACGAGACATCCGGACGAGTACATATCATTGCATACATGATAGATCCAATTGTCGAAGCATAAGGGATCTTTCTCATACGCTCCTCATCATCTTGTGATTTAGGACATTGGGCCTTAGAGATCTTTATACCATGAGTCACGGTTAAGTGTTCTCTTTTCGCCTCTTGCATGCTGAACTATTTTAGCACTTTATCAATATATGTTGTCGACGTCGGGATTTTTGGGTGTCCCTTTCCGTTACTTGTTCTTTGGTGTTCTCGTTTTAGGTGAGATTTGTTTGAAAAAACAAGTGAAAAAGGTTCGACATGTATAATGTCGACGATGGGACTGTTAAGAGTTGCTAGTTGGTTTTTTAAATGGTTGTACCAACACAACCGAGAAAAGTCTTTCACATTGACCCAGTGATGTGACTAATATACGGGTCGACGAAACCGAGATTTGTTTAGGGTCCGGGGACTTGGTTATGCGGGGGGAAGGTGTTAGGCACCCCCCGACATCCGTGTTACCACGGTGACCGCCTCTTTTCAAGAAACTATTATCTGAGTGTGTATGTGTGTGTGTGTGGGTCAATGTCCGGTTATATGAAAGTTGTACGAGGCCTCGTTCGAACCTATATACACAGGATTTGAATTTATGTAAAAATTCAATTTTTAGCAAGATATGGCAGTGATGTTTTATAAAAGAAGTTTTTCAAACCCCGATGCTTAATAGGAATTGAGACCTTTACACTCCCATTTTTATTAAGTGATCAATTTGGATTGATTTTATTTGACGGATCTGAGGCATCCGTATGAAAATAATATACAAAAATAATGTCGACTTCCTCGTGGGTATGGAAACCATCTCGAGGAAATTCGGACATCACGAGAATAATTCTACGAGCCGCCATGACTAAAAATGTCCATCACGGGAACCGAATCTAGATCCGATGGGATGAATCTGTGATCACATGATTCCTAGGCACACAGAATGTTGCAATTTGTATGAAAGCGATAGCAAGTATATATATAAAAGCGGTAAATATATATATATATATATATATATATATATATATATATATATATACGATATAATCATCAATCACGAAGCACTTCTACGGGGGATCAGAAATGTAAATAAAGCTATTAAAAGCTATCAACCGCCACGGAGGAAACTCCAAGCGGGACAAAACGTAAATAAAGTCAGAAGCGATCAACTCGCCACGAAGAGAACTCCAGCGGGATTTATATATATATATATATATATATATATATATATATATATATATATGTATATATATATATAAAAGCGAAAATGCACACGGGATGTAAAATTAGGGCTCATCGAGCGAGTTCACCACAGATTCATATATATATATATATATATATATATATATATATATATATATATATATATATATATATATATATATATATATATATATATATATATAATAATATATATATAGTAAACGCACTGCATCAAGTTCAGGCTCATCGAACAAAGTCCGACACACGGTTGATATATATAAGTATATATATATAAAAAGCGAATAAACGCACTGCATCAAGTTCAGGCTCATCGAACAAAGTCCGACACACACGATATATATAAGTATATATATATATAGAAAGTAAGTAAACGCCTCGGGGCCAAGTTCTAGGCTCAATCGAGGCATAACTCGATAATATTAGTCAATATATATATATAAGTATATATATATATATATATATATATATATATATATATATATACAGACTAGAATGAAACCACTAATCAAGTCCGCAAAAGCAAGCAACACGACTCTCAACGTGTAGAAGGGTGTGTGCAAAGATGAAGAGAAAGACTCTAAAGTGTGTGAGAAGGCTTACAATGACCGCTAAAAAAAGGCTTCTATATCTTTAGAGTGGGTAAATGATGAGGCTTTTGTGGGTACAAAAGAGGCTATATATGAGCTCACAGTGTTTGAAAGTGGGAAAATACACATGTATGGCGAGTGCAAGAGCAAATTGTCTGAGGTTTCCCGTCTTTTTGTCTTAAAATCAATACCCCAAGCCCTCTATTTATAGGAAATATGAGTCATGACTTATACTGCAAGGCCAAATTACAGTGAAATACCAGAGGCGGGGTCGGCCTCGACCCGATTTTGTCGGGTTGGGTCGTCTCGAAGTACGTGCACTCAGACCAAGTGATGTGGTGACCAAGTTAGGAGTATTGACCAAGACTTTGAATTAATGGCCAAGTAAAAGATAAGAGAGTGGCTATCAAGTAATGAATAGTAAAGAGGTGGCTTAAGGAGGTGGAATGTTTTAAAGACCAAACTACCCTAACCTTGGAAAGTCTATAAATAGAAGAGCTTTGCTAGCCATTTATTAGTTGATCAAATAATCCAACACTTCTAAAGTGCTTAAGTGTTAGAGAGAATAAGCTACACATAAGTCATTCTATAAGTAAGAAGAAGAAGCAAGCTACTTACCAAGACTACAAAAGAGTTAGACTTCTTCTCAATTATCTTCTATCTCTACCATGATAGGATGATAAGAAAAGTTGCATTAAGAAACATGAATGAGTAGGTAATGAACTTAAGCCAATTATGTTCGTAATAATTCATTTAAGCTAGCATAAGTTATAAACTTATGTGAAAATAATATGAACTTGTAAGAAGTTTATTAAGAGAAATGATATGAATGTAAAAGAATTTATATGATCATATGTGTCATGTATACCTAAGTAAAGTTATATGTGAAGAGCATGTAAAGTATGATGATTAAGAAACCTTAATCGTCATAAGTCATTAACAATAAAATCTTAAGTAGTTATAGTTGACAAGTTATAAACTTATGAAGAATAAGTCAAAATCCAACAATGAATCTAAGTTGTTGTATTAAGTATGTTAAAATGTTCACATGATGAATGAAGTTCATTTGTAATGTTGAACAAATCATAAGAATGAAGAATTGCTGGAATTTGCACGATTGGCCGTTAATCGTCGAATACGTAAAAATTCTCGGAATGGAAGTTAAATTTTGTGTTTGATCACGAGACCATTGTTTTCCAATAGAGACAAGTCATAATTGGCATTTAAGAGTTGCGGACTCGAAAATGACCGGATTCTGACTTAGAACAAAGAAACGAGCATTGAACGTTCACGAACGTTTATCGTTTACGTTAAAAATGAACCAATAGATGAATTTTTAGCAAACAAAGTCAATTAGATAAAATTCTTGAATGGCCATGTAGAGTACATAATTTGTGAACCGTAGGATTTTGAATGAGCCAATTCGGACTTATAATGAAGAAGTTATGCGTCCGGGGAGTTCACAAAATTTCAAAACTAAAATTGATATCTGGTGCACAGAGTTGGCCGCCATGCCTCAACCCTAGGCAAAGAGACGCAGCAAATGTGGCGAAAGAATCGAGCTTCATCAGAAGAGTTCGCCGCAGCGCGAACCTTAGTTCAATAATCGGCGTCCGCATGCCCATGAACGATGATAAAATCCTGCGGAGTGTATGGCGTCGCAATACGCCCATTAAGTAAGGACTCAATAAGCCCGCAAAGTCCAGGACAATCATACATTAAGCTCACGCCAGTAGCGAGATGTAAGCATAAAAGTCGGAATACTAGCATTTCGGTCTCGTAACAAAAAAATAGTAATGAAGTTTTCTAAGTGCAAAGAAAAGAAATGGAAGTAAACATAACTTAAGGAATGTAATGTAACATTGTTAAACCTTAAGGATGATGTATAAAGGTTGAGATAACCTAGTCAGATATAATGCAAGCATAATGACAAACCGGAACGAATAGTAACTGAATCTAATACACCATTAGATTGAAATGAAGGGTATGATATAGTCATATACATACTTAATTATATGTGACCTAATGTAAAGTATTATGTGATCATGTATTGTAGAGACTTAAACGACTTGAACATAAAGTTAAAATACCATAACAGACGCTAAAGGAAAGTATTCTAACTCTTATCTCAGTTCAATCAGAACAAGTTTTTGAGGTTCATGTATTCTTTCGCATGAATTGAGGTATGTTGATGTTGAAGCCAATTCCTTTGGCTAGACTTGATGAATTGATAATCTATTCATGTATTATCAAATGTTGCTATCTTTTGTCAACTACTTGATATGGTTTTCAAAAGAAGACTGAAATGTTAAACAAATATTTTATCGGTAAAACGGCAGGCACGCGAGGTTACCAAATGCTTAAACGTGCATACATTTAATGGATGTAGTGTTGATCAACATAGAGTACAATAGGCTGATCACCTAGAAGCACTCGTAAGTGATATCGGGCTTACGAACTTGATTCTGGGTTGTCCTTTTCCAATAAAGAATGAATACTCGAGGTCTCGATCGAGTGAATGTTTTATCGAATCTCGTTGTTATTGTAAAACATTTTGAAAGAAAAGATGAAGTGCTATTTTGAATTACCAATAGTTCTTCATAACTATTGTTCAGTTATCGAAGATATACGATTTGTATGTGTCAAGCATGTTGTTATGAAATTGTTATACTTTCTGAGGTAGTTATGCTCACTCTTGCTTGAACCATATGAATGCAGCTAAGACTGAACGTCCCAAAGGATCGAAAAAGGATAAAGGAAAAGCAAAGGCATATTACTAAGCTATCTTGTAATAGTATAGGTCTATTGTTGTAATTTAACTAATATTATGACAAAGAACCTTTGTAACGGGTATAGAACTTGGGAAATGTAAATATGACTTTAAATATATAGAAGTTATATTTGTTCTTTGAGACTTTTCAAATTGAATGAATGTATGAATGTTGTACAGTATAGCACCATCTATCGGGTTGGAAGATACCCGGATTTGGGGGCGCTATAGACGATGCCCTCTGGTCTTCAAGCTTCAATTTTCATCCGTTACCCCGCACAATAGTCACTCGGGATTGGGTAGCCTTGTGGGACATCGTTGCATAGAGACGAGACGTGGCATCATTTTGGACGAGATGATGATGTTGCCCCTCACCGGTGTTATTGCCGGATTGGGCCGATAAAGCAAGCGTTGCTCAGACTTCGCTGAGATTGGACTGCTGCAATTGTTGAAGGTCCTCATTGTCATCTTTGAGGTGTGCCTGTCTTCCCGATGTTATTGCCGGGTTGGCATAGTGTATCTCGTTGTGAGTGCCGAGATTGAAGCTGATGGCATTTGAAACAAGCATTTCTGGGGTTATCTCCGAAACTGCATTCCTTGGGGTTATCACCAAGGTTGGTGGCTATTCTCATGGTTAGGACTGAGATTGGATACCTCGGGGTTATTTCCGAGATTAATCGGTCTTCTCCGGTGTGTGTTCCGGTATTGTATCTGCAGGTCTCGGGGTTAGATCCGAGGTTGAAATCGTTACTCCTAGATTGCGATCCGAGGTTGATGTTGCACTTCCGGTAATATCCGGTATGGATTTGGATTGTCTTTCAGGGTTCTCTCTTAAAAGACGAATCTGTCCTCCTGCAATGTTAATAATAGTAGTACAGAAAATTTTGAGTGTCTACAGATGCCCCTCTTTATCATACTCATGCATAGCGATGCATGGATAGGATAAAGAATCCTAGACATTTGAAACGCAACAAGATAAACATGGTGCTAAGGATATCAACATGATGCAAATGTATGATGCATGTGTACGGGGTTGTGGCCCAACATGCTGGGGATAATTGCTGGCTCCTTGTTGCTTCAACTGGGGATTGGTAATACTGACCAGATCTGATGTGCAAGTTGAATCTGTTAGGATGTTGGTGTTGGAGTTATCACCAAATTCCTGTGTCATTGATAACGACTCGATCCTGAAGGGGTACCTCTTATGTGTAAGAGGTCTGTGGGGATAAAGCTTGATCTGTTTGAGGATGTGTATAACATATTCCATCATCTATCCTCTTTGATAATGTTGACCTTTCCTGGTTAGTATCGCCAGAATATGTCACGATTCTGTTGAATTTACTACCAACAACAAATGCTTTATCGGGGATGCGACGACCTTCGTTGGCGATGTGAATCAACTAATTTGAAACATCCTGTGGGATATACTGTCAAGGTTGCTTGACCTTCCCTGGCGTGTGAATCAACGACTGAAACTCTATGAGGAGATCGTCAAGGTTGCTTGACCTTCGCTGACGTGTAGATCAATGGAGCATTGCGTTGTGACCTCCACCAGGGATCCACTAGGGAATATGAGCAGCTGGGTATGAGAACCTCAAACAGCTCCATAGCTCTGATAGGTTTAAACGCTATCGGCTAAAATGACGTCAAGGTTGCTTGACCTTCGTTGATATGTGAGTCAACGGCTGAGCATGCATTGCTACTCCCGCCGGAACTGTACATTGTAACCCCCGTCTGGGATCTACTAGGGACACATGAGTACGTACGCAACTACCAAACGATTCTCAACGCTTCGATGGGTTTACCTGCCATCGGCTGAAATAATGTCAAGGTTGCTTGACCTTCGTTGATAGAATTGTCAACGGATGAACGTTTTGTAACACCCACTGGGGATCTACGTTGTAACCCCCATCGGGGATTCATGTTGTAACCCCCGTCGGGGATTCACGTTGTAACCCCCGTCAGGGACACATATAGGGTAACGACCTGGAGTCGGTGGCATCGGACCTATATAAGGTATTGTCGTATGTGATTTGTGACAACTGAGGTCATCGACAGAGTATACCTTGTGTTCAGGAGACTACCAATGAGTGATGTACAGATTCAAAGTCTCATCTGAGAAGACCAGGATTGTATGCTGTTTTACTCAATCGCGTGGCAATTTTATTCTCGATTTGACCTTTCTAGCCCGTAAGAATTCCGTTTTAACTCAAACTAGACCGAGCCGGAGGGGTGTAAACCACATAGAGGAGCCGCAAGTGCACCTGCTGGAGCCGCAGGTGATCCTGCGGCCATGCGTGGATGATAAATCCCAGCAGGCTTCACTTCACAAGTCACTTTCAACTTGTTTCACTTTAGAAAAACCCCAAGCCATCTTCAGATCTGCTGAGTTTGGGATGCTTTCTACAAATTCTGTCACCGTACAAGTGTTCTACACTATCCTGGTAACGTATGCATGTATTTTTTTCCAGTTTCTGTCCGTTAGATTGTGAGATATTGCACGAAATGCAACTAAACACATAGTAGTGATTATGTATGCACAAATAACTTGAAAAAATATATTCAACATAATAAATGTTAGTATTAAACCATGCTGAACATAATGATGTGAAAAAATTTGACTTCTGAGACAGTCAAATTGGCACCTTTTTCTTCTATTTTTATCCTATTCGAGGTCCAATGAGCAAAAGGTAGAAAGGCAAAATACTCCTAGCATTGAGGTTGGCCTTATGTATGAAAAGTTTGATTTTTAATGCATATATTAGGTATATGACTTTGGGACAGGTGTGCTACTGAATGGCCACCTAGACATGCCTACGTGCATGTGGATAGTCCTATTTTCAAAGGGGACTATGGCAAAATTTTTCCAAATATAGGCATTGGGTAGTCATGCATTCTAACTCTATTATATGTTAAAGTAAATGCATGCATGCATATAGTCATATAATGCATTTTAGAAAGCTCCAGGTAAGGAAATACCACACCCTTTCTGAGGTGATTTGGAGACTTGTTGTCCAGATGTTATGGATCTGGATCAGCCGAGCAGTTCCTATAGGACCGCTTCTAGCGTACGGCGGAGGGCTTCTGACGTGCCTCGTCCCCGTTCTGTCAGACAGCCTCATCGGTTGGTGGAGGCTGCTATTCGTTGATGAGTGAGTTTTATACACATGAATTGGATACATTCGGGCTTAATTTATTGTTGTTCTCAAGTCTTTTAGGATGTTTTTATGTGTTTGTGTCTATTCAAGCATGTTTTATATTGTTTTGTAGGATTTGGGACAAAAGTTACTTGGATCGACGTTCGGGGTGGCTAGATTCGCGTTTTCGGATTGCCATTTACACAGCAGTCACTTCAGAGCTAATTTGACTATAGCTCCTGACATTATTTCGAAAAACTCAAAGAATGAAAGTTGTAGATCTACTTCTCCTTTTTTGGAACATCTTGAATCGTCAAAATCGGAGTTCGGACGAAGAAGTTATGTCCATTTTCCCAAAGGATGTCGGAGCAGAAAAATGTAAAAAAGGGGTCAAGATTCACTTTCTACACTATAGCGCCGGGGCGCTATTTCTAGAGTTAAATATAGCGCCGGGGCGCTAGGGGGCAGGCTTTGAGCGAACTGGACTCGTTTTGGGCGAATTTTGACACCTTTTTGACTCCAAATTGGATTGGGTTTGTTCCTAAACTAAAAATTGGACTTGTAACCTATAAATACATGATGTAAGGCATAAAATAAAGGGAGATTACATAGATTAGACTAGATAAAAACACTCCATTAGATTATAACATAACCCTAGTTCTTATTAGTTTTGGAGATTGAAGCAACTTGGAGACCATTGAAGATCAAGAGCAAGAGCAAGAGGGGAGCATCAGATTTGCTGACAATAGATTCTATTATCTTCTCTCATCTTACTTTTATCTTTTAATGTCTATTCAATTGTGGATTCTTGATTTTAATTCATTAATTATGAACTAACTCTTTCATTAAGATTTTAATTGAACTTTTTATGATTATGAATTGATTATTTGATTTATTCCAATTATTTATGTTGAAGTGAATTGTTTATCTTGTTTTGAGCTTATTGATTAATTATCTGATCAGTAATTACCTTGTTACTCTAGAAGGAATTGAGAAAGGAATTCTAGGGTTAGAACTGGGCATGGTGACATGTGACTTAGTTATTTGCACAGTGAATAAGTAGGTTTGTGAATAGAATGAGAATATCTATTTGCCGCATGTAACATATAAGGAATTGGGATTGTAACGAGTTTAATTCAATTGTTTTGCATAGAGATATAGCAAAATTAATCTAGATTAAATAGAAGGCAATTGATCACTCGAGAGAGGGCTTTTGGCATTTGAGAATTTCTGTTAACAATTAAGTAGACATAATAATTGGGATAATTGGATAATTGGTTTATAGTTCATAATTGGGGATATTGGAGTCTTAGCCTTTATTTATTTGAATTCATTTATAAAGTAACCTAGTTTTAATTGATTAATTTAGTTTTATTAATTAGAAAAATCACGATTTGAGATTGTTTAAATAAAATTAGTTTGGTTAAGAATTAGTAATTGGTAATTTTTATTAAATAATTCCTCGTGGGAACGATATTTCTACTTTCACTTTTATTACTTGTTGACAGTATATACTTGCATGTATTCATTGATTATAAATCGATCAACAAGTTTTTAGGCGCCGTGTCAAGGGACTTAATTTAATAATTATTTACCAATATTAATTTCAATCAAATTAGTCTTAATTTAAACATTTTATTTTTATTTTAATTCTCTTCCTATATTTCTCTCTTTTTAGGTACCATGGATGACTTTGCGTATCAATGGCCATACACGAACATGACTCGACCAATGGAAACATGGAGTCCACCATCCACACAAAGTAAGTAGCAATGGTTTGTGATTATTGTCTTTGGAAATCATATGAGTCATCAATGCGCCAATTTCGAAAGCCCGAGATACTACTATGGTGGTGATTACCCCAATAATTATGTCTATCCCAACAACTATCATCATGATTGGGGGTATCACCCGGATTTTTCATGGAGTAACAATCAAACTCAAGCTCAAGACTTGAGACAACAAAACAATTCTGAGTTTCAAAATCAGACACAACAACCAGAGCGGAAAGCAAGTTGGGAAGAAGCCTTGGATAGATTTATTACAGCTTCTGAAAAGAAACACGAGGAACATGAAAGGAAACAAAATAAAACAGATCTGAATACACAAAGCATAAAGGCGTCGATCAAGAATCTGGAAAATCAATTGGGGCAGATAGCACATGCGTTGAACTTCCATTTCTTTAATACACTTGGCTCTGTGACATGGATGCCGAGACTGATGGTGAGGCCGAGCCAAATCTACAACTGGATGAACCACGAGATGAAAAAGAGGAGACAAGTGGGGATAATGACAACAAGGTTGGTGAAGAACTAATTGTGAGAACCAATGATGATGAGCCAATGTTATTTACGCCTCAAGTGCCTTCTCCTCCACAGTTCAAGAGTCCCAAGTTAGATTTGCAAAACCTTGTCCGATTGGTAGTCATGTCGCTTAATACTCTCTGTGATGTAAAAGCAAGTACACCTTGAAACCATGGTGCGATGAGTTAGAGAAGATAGAAGAAGAAATTGTTGTGTCGACAAGCCTCAATGCCGTAATATATTCATGAGACACAATGGAGAAACCACTTAGATGTTTGGACGTTCTTGAATGTGATCTTATCTAAAGAAAGCATGCTAGGTGACTTTAATACAATGGCTATTACAAATGGGAACCTACCAAAAGCTATATTATTTCCGATGGATGGAGGGTTTCTCAACTTTCAAGAGGAATTGGATAGCGTTGACGAGAAAAATCAAATAAAAAACTATAAAACAAGCGCTTTTTCGGGAGGCAACCCAAGTTTAATTTTTATTTTTAATTTTATTTAGTTTTATATTAGTAGTTTGGAATTTTCATTTATTTAGGATTTAATAAAATTGCTTCTATCATGGTTTTACTGAGTTATTCAAGTCAAATTCAAGAGTGGTGCCCAATTTGTTCCATGTGCTTAGCTTTATTCTCCAAACTTAGCGAGACGAGGAAGAAGATTGCTATATTTTCGTGGAAGTCCTCTGCTTTAATTTTTTCTATTTTAGTCATTAAGGACAATGTCTAGTTTAAGTTTGGGGGCATTTTAGTGTCCTATTGCATATAGTTAGTTATTTACATTGTAGTTCGTTAGGTTTTCAGGTTATTTACATTTAGTTTTTGAATTCAGTTTCTTGTTTAAAAAAAAAAAATTAAAAATCGCAAAAATAGTAGTTAGTTTATTGTGTTTGTTGCGTTTAGTTTATATTTGCATGATTCCAACGGTTAGAGAGTAAAAGTCTATTTTGGCCAATGATGAGATTGGAGTTAAGTAGATAAGTATAGTATTGAATATTCAGGCTTTGATGTGATTTCTTGTTATGAATTGAATCTTTTCCTGTTTGAAACTGGTATAATTAAGGTTAAAGACGTTAATAATAAATATGTTGACCGATTAAGTTTAAATTGATACATAATGGATTTCTTAAGGATAATACTAGTGTGAAGGAATGAAAGACATGAATAAAGCGAGATGGCTAAATTTTGATAAAAACTTAAGTTTGGGGGAAAATTTGGGATATATAAGCTTCGCTAAAAAAAAAGAGAAAAAGAAAAAAAATTTACCGTGGCTAGTTTTGTTTCGGGGCCTTTGTTACTTGAGTAAGTACGCCCGAAGGGGTATCTTAAAACCTAGCGCCCTAAGGTCTTATATGGTTGGTGGAGGCTGTGATTCGTCCTGTCCAGGTAGATGTTCCAGACGTCGAGGACGGGGAGGTGGATATTGAGGATCCCGCTCCTGCTGCACATATCCCTCGTAGGGAGCTTCCGAGCATCCAGGTGGTGAACCCAGAGTTGCTGGGTGATTTGGGTAGACACCCATCGATGTACTTGCATGCTAACGAGGTATGACGTTAGACTTTATCTTCTTTCTTTCCAATTGATGAGGATTAAAGGGTTCTAATGTTTATCTGCGTTTCATGCAGGTTCCAAGTTTTACACAGCCTCGGGGGAACTGGTTTAGCATCCACTCCATGTACTAGGCGCTTCATCCTAACTATAGAGCAGTAGTGCATGAGTGGGGATTTGGGGCATTTTTCTCCATCCTTCCTCGTCGTTGTCCCTGGGGTTACCTCAGGGCATTGTCTGAGCGATGGTTTCATCAGACTCAGTCACTCCACCTGCTGGATTGCGAGGTGATGATGACGCCTATGGATTGGCGATTTATCATAGGTATGGAGTTTGGAGGGGAGCCCGTGCCTTGCATGGCGAATATCACCCCTACTACCGTCTGATCCTTATTAGGAGTTCTGGTGAGGGTGCTCAAAGGCAGGACTGTCCGTTCAGGTCCTTTGAGCGTAGATGTTATGAGCGGGCTATTGAGTGAGCCCATGCCTGATGATGTCAGGATCAGGGATCGCGTTCTGCGGCGATTATTCCTGATGATCATTCGAGGCTGCTTCATAGCAGATAACTCTTCCACGGTATCTTTCGCTTTGGTCAGCGCCACACGCGATATGGACTGTATAGGAGAGTATGACTGAGGCTCTTACACCTTTGCCTATTTCCTCCAGGGCATGCGTTTGCGCTCACAGGGTTTGACCGAGGCTTGGCTAGGATTTTACCCGTTTCTGCTGGTGAGTATTTCTCTTGTCTTTTTCCATTCACAGGTTAAGAGTGTTTACTGATAGCAAATGTTTTGCCATTGTGTTGGCAGTTTTGGGCCTATGAGAGGCTTCCATGTTTGCGTCCCATGAGTGTGTTAGGCTTAGATACCTATCCACGAGGACGACGATGACACCATTCTATTTTGCCAGAGGTCCCTATATCTGAGGGCTTCGTTCACTACCGTATGCAGCCAGAGTTGCTGACGGCTGACGCCATCACATGGCTTCCATACTCAGGGGATCATTTGACCATCGGTTTTGAGGATGGACACCCTACTGGAGTAGAGTATTTGATTTCCACCCGGAGATTTCCTCTCTTCACAGATGGAGGTTGGGAGCTCTATTTAGGAGAGCATGCTATTAGGAGCACCACAGGGGAGATTTGTATACCGATCTTGCCTCCCTCACAGCGGCGTTATCGGCTCATATCCACGATCACCCGCCACTGATATTCCATTGTTGGGAGTTGATGATTTTGATTTATCTGAGGGTCCATGTAATCAAGAGATATTCCAGTTGGTGGCTCCTCAAGACTATTGGGGCCCAATCCGTGCCACCACACGATTTATGGGGATATGGTTCCAGGATCTTTGATGATGATGGATTGGGTGGCTTGTGTCCGAGCTCCGACTCATCTGACCCAGATTGATAGCTTGACCCGGCAGTTGGATCAGACACACATATTTATTCGGTATTTGGGCAGAGATCCAGCAGAGGTGGAGTCATTTGTTCCTTTTAGCTCAGGTGCTGGCCCCTCAGACGACCCATTTGGTTTTGTCGGTGCAGATCCTCCTTTTTATAGGCCTGACATCCCTGTTGATAGAGATCTAGTGACTCAGGAGGAGTTACATCGGTGGGCGAGATTGAGGATGTGGACATCGAGACCACAGGTCTTCTTCACGATGTATATTCTCGTTATATCTTTTGATAGGCCTCTGTTAGATATTGGGTGGCTGTTCCCCATTCTCGCTATATCTTTTGATAGGCCTCTATTAGTAGTAGGGCGTCTGTGCCCCATTTTCATGTACTTGTAGCTGTATAGAGCTAATGTATTAGGTGATGATATATTTAGGAATTTATGCATCATTTTTCATTCCCTATATCATATTGCCATCTATTATCTGTTATGCATGTATCATGTTACGCATATGTATGTTATGCATCTATTTCTGATTAAACCAATGATTACCTCTTTGGTGACTTTGGGAAAAGAGGTCGCTTCTACCCATTTGGTGAAGTAATCGATCATGGTGAAGATAAATCAATGACCATTGCTGACTTTGGGCTCGATTGGTCCAATCACGTCCATGTAAGATTTTGTGAAAATCATAGACGCAATCAAATTGCAAAATTAGCGGAAGCAAAGTAAAATCAAATTTTAAAAATTTTAACAAACCAATTACCCGGATCATCCTTTATACATATTATCAATTAGAACGAAAAATATGAAGTTATGGAATCATACCCTTGTAGATACAAGCTTCCACAGGTACGAGTTCAACTCCTACTTCTTCGCGATCTCCTTCAATCTCTGGGTAGATTTATTCCTTTGATCAATGTTAGCCTCCCAAGTGTATGGCCTTTAGAGGTGATCTACTAAGGAAGAAGAATATTCAAGAAGAAGGGTGTATTGACTAAAACCCTAGTTTTCTTTTTCTGTAAAAAGAGGTGAACTCTCTAACTTTTGAAATTACGTATATTTTTTATATCTGATATACGACTCCTTATATAAAGATATCAGTTAACCTTATTTAATTAAAATAAGGTATTATTTATTTAATTAAACTCCTTTAATTAAATAGGCTCCTAATCTTATAATTAATTAAACTCCTTTAACTAATTTTGCCTCTTAATCCTATTAGGAATAAATGAGATTACTTATATTAAATTAATTCCTAAACTCTTTTAGAAATTAAAATAATAATAATTGTAATAATATTAATAAGACTCCTCTTATTAATTTATATTTAATATTTTCAAAATATTAAATAATAAATATTAAGTTATTTAATGTATTCTATCACCATAGATTAAATTAAATATACTTAACATATTATTACGATTATACCATTAACTTCTTAAATAATTATTCTTCATTTTATGGTGTGACCCTTTAGGTTCTTCATATTAAACCAGTTGTGAATAAATCAATTAGAATAATTATAATCTTATTTAAATAAATAATATTTATTCTACAATAAGGATAAGTCTCCCTAGCGATGAACAACTTTCCAAATAATATAGATTTCAACATTAATCATAAAAGAACATTTGAGTAAATAGTTACCGTACAATTTAATCCTTCCACCATACAATGTCCCAATTAAATATAAGACAAAATTACTGTCAAGTCTTATATTATTTAATTATACGTATTTCGATTCCTAAATGCACAACTCCTAATGAATGCAAATTAGAAACTACTTTCTAATTTTATTCCACCTTGGCCAAGGATTCCTGAGTTGTCATTTATTGAATAACATATAATATTTCTCTTCTTTTACTAGAAGTGGTAGATTCTTTATTGATCATTCATTATCTCTATATATAACTTATTACACCCAAGCATACCCTTTGGTATACTCTTAGAGTATTAAGGAATAAGTCAAAGTGTAATTCATTATGTATAAGATACTATGATGATCTCAAGTCTAAGGATCATTTGTAATACTATCACTACATAAATTACAATTGACAGACAAGTAAAACTCTATTAGGTATTCCCTAGTGATTCATGTTCAGTGAACTTATTCTCCAATAAGCACTGATAAGTGTGTTTTATACCTACAAATCGGCATATAATTCGAGCCTAAACTATGTTAATTCGTCATGTTTGTGATTTGTTTTACTTGTTTAGTGTTATTTTTATGTTTAGGTATGGCGGCATAGCATTTGGACTTAAAATGTGGGTTTGTGGCAAAACTTGGCAAGGAAATGAGCAACAATTGGACTTCTGCAGAAAGACCCCCCGCCGGGACGGACTTATAGAGGCAAAACCCCCATCGGGGTGGGGGTACCTAATCAATGACAAGAGCACTCTCCCGTAAATGAAACTCATTAAGAAGGAAAATCCCGTCGAATTGCCTGGGGGTATGGGAAAAGCAAGTCTCCTATCCGAATCAGATTGTTCAAGAAAAGTGAAGGATAGAAGTTGGCATAGTTTAGAACTATAATGCGCGTCAAATTATGGTCAGAATACGTGTCAAAGGCTAGATATTAGCAAGTAACAACAAGGGAGAAAATATCATACAATCAATTAGCAATTAGAAGCCCTAATTTGAGCAACAACATTAGAGGAAGGATTGAAGGCTTGAGTCACGATAATTGCAAGTTGGAGAAAATGAGAAGGGTGGTTCTGGATTCATTCTCTTTCTTTAATTCAATATTTGTAATTGGGATGATGATTTCTTTGATGATTTCAGTTTTTAATTCATTTGTGATGAACTAAATTATTTATTAGGCTTATGACGGATCTTATGGTTGAACGATGATTATGTAGCCTTGAATTTCAGTTTAATAATCTATCTTTCAGTTTATCTATAGTGATTTGTGCTTTAATTTATGAATTGCTTGATCACCAATTTTGTGTGGAATTGTATGGACTCGAGAGACGATATATGAATCCAGAATTAGTCATTATAGCATGTGTTCTTGAATTCTGTGAGTGAATGGAATCTTGATGAATGTTAGTGTGACGCCCCCAAAATTAGGTATACGTCACCCATCTTGGGTCGCCACTTACATGGTACATAAATTCAAATACAACTTACTAACCTAACTGTCGTGTACAATACGACATAAACTGTGAGTTTGAATACAAATATTGTCTATTAGATATTATACAAACTCAAAAGGAGTCCTCATTACAACTATTATCACACTATTTCACGTAATAGTGAGGACTACTAATGCTATCCTCCGGACCATTACTTCGCTCCCCGACTCAGTCCCAAATTATGTTCTCATTTCAAGAGAACAATGAAAGAAAAGGTGAGCTCAACTAGCCCAAGAAGAAATATTATGACTAAGATAATGCGTAATAAATTATCATTAGCCTTCAACAAATGTTAAACCGATAAAATACAATAGACAAACCAGTTTTAATCTGCGGCGGAATAAGCAATCCATTAAAAGAGTCAAGTAGAGAATAAAGTCTACTATCTTTTAGGTTTTAAAAGGTTTTCATCAATTTTTATCGCTGAGACTCAGCTTAATAAATAAACCACCACATCTAATCATCCCTGTACCACGGTCAAGGATTTTCATCAAATTATCAATGGTTATGACTATACCGAATCACCCCTGGTCATAATCATACCAAAAACTATCCATCACTGCATTACAGGCCACTGAGGACTTTTGTCACATCATTTATATCAAGTCATGATTATACCGAATGATCCCTGGTCATAATCATACTAAGTTCATCTATGCACGTAAGCCAAAGATAACATAATATAACATGAGGATGATGACAATGACATAATAATTCAATAAAACAAGTTCAAGAATTATTTAATCCATGAATTATTAACGTCCAAATTGTCAACATGATACTCGTTTAGTGAGTAAAATTCAAGAATGATCGTAAGAATATTTCCATGAAAAGATATCGGATGAAACGCAAATATCAAGGATATTCTACTAATTTCATGGAGTATAGAAGTCAAAGTTTTAACCAACCGGGTATAATAAAGAATGGAATAACAAAAGAAATCACCATGCATGCGGTATTTCAGCATGATGCAAAGTTATTCAACAAAATAATAATAACGGAACCAAAGTCGTGAAATTCACACCGATAGGATATTCCAACCGAATAATAAAGATGGAACCGGTCCTGTAAAACACATGCATGTGATGTTCCAATGTAATAATAGAAGAATGTCACCAAGTATAGGGTAAACTGCATTATACGAAAGTTATTCCAATGTAATAAATATGAATGGAATAACATAAGGATTTCACCAAGTATAGGGTATGCCACGCATATCAAAGTTATGTATAGGGTATACCACTTTTACAAAGTTATTCCAATGAATAATAATGAATGGAATAATGTAAGTTCTCTTCAAGAAGAAAGAATAACACCCTCACCGTAAAAAGAACCGAATATAGAAGTAGTGAAGTAAGCGAATACTCTTCTTCTTTCTATAATTTTCTCTATAACTTCTCTCTATAATTTCTCTCTCTGTAGTTTCAAAGTGAATTAAGTAAGAAAATAATGAAGGAATGAGCTTCTATTATTAGGAAAATGGAATGCATAGTAACTAATCCATGAACGGTCCGCATTGATTTACTTTAATCTGACGGTCCATATTTAAAGAAAAATCTTTTAAATAAAATATAATATATTCTATTTATATAAAAATATTTTACTATGCAAATACTATGCAATACTATGCAAAAAAACACTATGCAAAACACTATGCAACACTATGCATAATAAAATATAATATATTCTATTTATAGAATAACTTTAATAAAGTATTCTATTTTATATAAAAGATGTTTCGCTTTTATTACGTTAATAATACTGAATAAAACAAAACGTCATTATCGCTTATAATAATTTATATTATTAATCGACAATAATGGAATCAAACCGAGTGACTTCTCACATAAGCATCAATAATCAATACTTGTAGCTACTATGCAACCACACTTATTATCGTACTTTTACTACCGAGTAGTTCAACAAGAACTCACGGTAAAACTTCCGCCGTTATTTCAATAAAATATTTTTGTCGCTTTCTCAATCCGATGATAATAATTACATTAGGGGGTCCACCAATGATTGAGCCATTGTATTTAATATTACCTCGCTAAACCAAATATTCCCCACCAATCGAATATAATATAACCACTTGCATACTTTGCAAAATTTATAAATACTACCCACAACTATAATATTATCTCAAATTCACACCATAATATTAAAAATTATTTCGACAAAATTTAAATCTTTATTGATAAAATCTGGGTCTCACAATCTCCCCTTCTTATGGAATTTTGCCCTCGAAATTAGGGTAATGCGACTGTATGATAAAGAGATGAGGATACCTTGAATACCTTTATCGCTTAAAAATATTAAATTCATCTTTAAAATCACTTAAAGCTATTCATTAACAATTCATCTTTTTACTACAAAGCAAAGATATACAATCAGAAAAACCAATAATGCCAGACGCAACTTAATAGTATCACGACCACGAATTATCCATGCACCAATCGGCCAAGGATATTCGTGTTTTCAATTACTGATCATGATTATACCGAATAATCTTTGGTCATAATCATACCAAGTCTATCAATGCACTACTACCAAAGATGACTTTTACCACATCCATGAATTAATATTTCATTGTTTGAGACTCAAATTTCAATAATTAATTCATATCATCGAATCATCCCCGCACTACGTGCCAAGGATATTCATTAGTATCACGACCATTAAATTATCCATGCACTACTACCAAAGATAATTGTGTATTCATTAAGTATTCACCAAAATTATCCAAGCACTACGACCAAAGATAATTGTGTATTCATTAAGATCAGCACCACAAATTATCCAAAGACTACTACCAAAGATAATCGTGTATTCATTAGTATCACGACCACAAATTATCCATGCACTACTACCAAAGATAATCGTGTATTCATTAAGTATCACGACCACAAATTATCCATGCACTACTACTACCAAAGATAATTGTGTATTCATTAAGATCACGACCACAAATTATCCAAGCACTACTACCAAAGATAATTGTGTATTCATTAAGTATCACGACCACAAATTATCCATGCACTACTACGACCAAAGATAATTGTGTATTCATTAGTATCACGACCACAAATTATCCATGCACTACTACCAAAGATAATTGTGTATTCATTAGTATCACGACCACAAATTATCCATGCACTACTACCAAAGATAATTGTGTTTTCAATTACTGTTATGATTATACCAGAACAATCCTCGGTCATAATCATACCAAGTCCATCTATGCACTACAGCCACATGTATGACTTTCAACATAATATAAGCATGAGGATAATGATATAAAGAATCAATCAAATGAGATAAAGGATAAATATTAAACATTTATAATATAATTTATCCAGATTCAAGAATATCCCCATGTTACCAATCACTTAATAATCTCATAATCTAATATCATTAATATTATAACAATATTTTAATCATTTCTTAAATTTATAAACAATTTATCTTAATTGTTTACGCTTTTACCATATAATGCATTTAATCATTCAAAATGCCATACTCATAAGATATCATCACCAATTATCAAATCTCTCAAAAAATATGCATATACTCTATATAGGATTCTCTAGCCATAATATCTTATTTTCAACTTTGTTACTTCACATAACATATTTAACTCATATGTTCAGTAATTAAACTATTTTCATGAAAAATACCAAATCAGTCCCAAAAATATTTCTTTTCCGGGATTTAGCATAATATAGTCCCATAATGAAAATATATTTTTCTCGAATTTTTAAAATTCATTTACTATTTTTCAAAAATCAATTTCTAATTAATTCCTTAAGAAATTAGCTACCTCAAGTTTAACTCCAAAATTCCCAAATCTTGACAGGACCTTTACACATGTTAACGTGAGCTTCTAGTTTAAATTTCATGGTCATCTGAGTTATAGAACTCCAAGGTTATTGAAAAACCTAAATATTGAAATAGTCATAACTTGCTCATTTTAAGTCGAATGAGCTCATTTTTGGACAGGAGATACTTTATACCATATACCTTCATGTCCCAAAAGGCAAGAATTTTTCTCATAATTTAAGTGGCCGAAACAGCCCTTTAAAGTTTCTAAGCAGTAGCATTTTGAAATTTACAGCTTTGGCCTCTTTTGCTAAAATCAGTCCACACAAAATCTACAACACCTTTTCCAGTAATTCCACTTGGATTAGTTAGGTAACTCATAGATCTAACTCTAGGACTTGACCACATTCAAAATTCAAAATATAATAAGAGATATGGTCAATTGAATTTCATGTTACGTTTTTCACCAAAATCGATTTTCAACTCTTTGTGATTTCTAAGAAACTTTCATGTTTTTACATACTAACCAACATGACTCATCATAAAACTTACTAATACCACGAATACCCATGATTTTCATTATTCCAATGCTTTTATTATGACTTTCATCATAAACCACGTAAACTGCTCATTTAGTTGAAGAAATATTTGAGGGTTTAAGAAATGGGGTTTTATCTTTGGGTCAATACAAAATTCGATTTCACGCCTAGGTAGGCTAGAAAATCTTCAAGAATACGTCAAGAAATTTATTAATGATAGAAATATCATTCAAAAGCTATACTTTTATCCAAGACTTGGATAGTACGTCACATTGATACCAACTGTGACTTCTATCCCTTAACCTAGATAGCACCTCACAATGATACCTATAAACTTGCCATCTTCATTCACGATGTTGCCTACAGAAAGTCTGGCTTCGGTGCATTCCACACAAGGAAGTCAACAACGAAAGGTTCGGAGCTCTATTCTTATGGCTTGATATGACAATGATTAATTTTAGGGTTTGGTTACTTTGAATTCGTGTAACAAGGTTGTTATAAATATAAAAGCTAACAACCTTACGAAAAGCATGATGAGTAGTTAACCAATTGATTCCTAAAATCAAAGGCAAGTATTTTCAAAGAGATAAGATTGACAGGTAACGTGAAAGTTTCGATTTGAATCAACAAGATTTATAAACAGTGGAGGTAACGAAGGTTTCTCCCAACTAAGTTTAAACAGATAAATCAAAGTCCAATTTCTCTGGAGTCAAATTTAAACGTCAAACGCAAGCAAAAGAGATAAAAGAATGGGTAGAACCGGTATCTAATAAGGTATAGACTTCGCAAGAATTTATAATTAACTAACCCGTGCTAACTTCGTTCGGGTTACCCACTTTTTGAGAAGTCACGAAAAACGCTCTTCCTAAAACCACCGACTTTGTTTTGTCTGTATCCGCCTTTGGTGCCACTATCCCAGCTGGACTTGACTTCACTATACGACAAAATCGAGCTAAATGACCTTCTCTTCTTGAAATTTCCACTTCTATTATCTTTGCCATGATTACCACCGAAGTGGTTACCATTCTTAGCATGATAATTTCCCCCACGATGGTTATCATTGTTCTGATAGCCGTTGCCACCAGTATGATTATTATCGTGTTGTTGGTCGTTACCTTTTGTTTGAGCTGAATCAACACTCTCATGTGCTTCATTGCTTATTTCAGCATTTTCAGATGCCATTCTCAAACACTGTCACAAAACAAGGGTTAATTGACATGTAACAAATTATCCCTATATTCTGACTGACCAATAAAATAGCACATAAACTTAGGTAGGTCATTCTAGCGAAGGTATTCCCCGTCTCTCCCCTCCTAGTACTATTCTCACATCTTAGCCAGGGATCATATCCCTAAGCTCTGATACCAACTGTGACGCCCCCAAAATTAGGTATACGTCACCCATCTTGGGTCGCCACTTACATGGTACATAAATTCAAATACAACTTACTAACCTAACTGTCGTGTACAATACGACATAAACTGTGAGTTTGAATACAAATATTGTCTATTAGATATTATACAAACTCAAAAGGAGTCCTCATTACAACTATTATCACACTATTTCACAGAATAGTGAGGACTACTAATGCTATCCTCTGGACCATTACTTCGTTCCCCGACTCGTCCCAGCTATGTTCTCATTTCCTGAAGAGAACAGTGAAAGAAAGGGTGAGCTCAACTAGCCCAGTAAGAAATATTATGACTAAGATAATGCAGAATAAATTATCATTAGCCTTCAACAGTGTTAAACTGATAAAATACAATAGACAACCAGCTTTTTAATCTGCAATGGAATAAGCAATCCATTAAAAGAGTCAAGTAGAGAATAAAGTCTACTATCTTTTAGGTTTTAAAAGGTTTTCATCAATTTTTATCGCTGAGACTCAGCAATAAATAAACCACCACATCTAATCATCCCTCTACCACACGGTCAAGGATTTTCATCAAATTATCAATGGTCATGACTATACCGAATCACCCCTGGTCATAATCATACCAAAACTATCCATCAACGCATTACATGTGCCACCGAGGACTTTTGTCACATCATTTATATCAAGTCATGATTATACCGAATGATCCTCGGTCATAATCATACTAAGTTCATCTATGCACGTAAGCCAAAGATAACATAATATAACATGAGGATGATGACAATGACATAATAATTCAATAAAACAAGTTCAAGAATTATTTAATCCATGAATTATTAACGTCCAAATTGTCAACATGATATCATCTTTTTTTAGAGAGTAAAATTCAAGAATGATCGTAAGAATATTTCCATGAAAAGATATCGGATGAAACGCAAATATCAAGGATATTCTACTAATTTCATGGAGTATAGAAGTCAAAGTTTTAACCAACCGGGTATAATAAAGAATGGAATAACAAAAGAAATCACCATGCATGCGGTATTGCGCAGACAAAAGTTATTCCAATGTAATAATAATAATACGGAACCGAGTCAGTGTGAAATTCACAATCGGGGATGTTCCAATGTAATAATAAAGATGGAACCCGCATCCTGTAAAAAACATGTATAGGATATTCCAATGTAATGATAAAGAAGGAACCAGTCCTGTAAAAACACATGCATGTGATGTTCCAACCGAATAATAAAGATTTTAACCAGTCCTGTGTAAAACACATGCATGTGATGTTCCAATGTAATAATAGAAGAATGTCACCAAGTATAGGTAGTAAATCACAGATACAAAGTTATTCCAATGTAATAAATATGAATGGAATAACATAAGGATTTCACCAAGTATAGGGTATGCCGCATATATACAAAGTTATGTATAGGTATACCACTTTTACAAAGTTATTCCAATGTAATAATAATGAATGGAATAATGTAAGTTCTCTTCAAGAAGAAAGAATAACACCCCTTACCGTAAAAGAACCGAGTATAGAAGTAGTGAAGTAGCGTATACTCTTCTTCTTTCTATAATTTTCTCTCTATAACTTCTCTCTATAATTTCTCTCTCTGTAGAGTTTCAAAGAATTCGTAAGAAAATAATGAAGGAATGAGCTTCTATTTATAGGAAAATGGAATGCATAGTAATTAATTCATGAACTATCCCGTATTGATTTACTTTAATCGACGGTCCATATTTAAAGAAAAATCTTTAAAATAAAATATAATATATTCTATTTATATAAAAACATTTTACTATGCAAATACTATGCAATACTATGAAAACACTATGCAAAACACTATGCAACACTATGCATAATAAAATATAATATATTCTATTTATAGAATAACTTTAATAAAGTATTCTATTTTATATAAAAAGATGTTTCGCTTTTATTACGTTAATAATACTAATAAAACAAAATGTCATTATCGCTATAATAATTCATATTATTAATCGACAATAATGGAATCAAACCGAGTGACTTCTCACATAAGCATCAATAATCAATACCGCAGTGCTACTATGCAACCACACTTATTATCGTATTTTTACTACCGAGTAGTTCAACAAGAACTACACAGTAAAACTTCCGCCGTTATTTCAATAAAATATTTTTGTCGCTTTTCTCAATCCGACAAATAATTACGCTTAGGGGTCCACCAATGATTGAGCCGTTGTCACGAATATTCCCTCGCTAAACCGAATATTCCCCGACAAATCGAATATAATATAACCACTTGCATACTTTGCAAAATTTATAAATACTACCCACAACTATAATATTATCTCAAATTCACACCATAATATTAAAAATTATTTCGACAAAATTTAAATCTTTATTGATAAAATCTGGGGTCTCACAGTTAGGGTAGAGATATGCTTAACATCGCATGTAATCAGATAAAGAACTTGAATTTAAACATTCTTTAATTGTAATTCACATAGAGATATAGTGAATTAGTTGATTAAGGTGTTTAGCTTAATTATATCTAATTTGTGGATTTAAGTTAATATGGTATTAGTGCATTGAGAGATGGTTATTTCTACTTGAGTGTTCTTGGTTAATATACTAGGATAGTGAATTGAACTGAAATATGGTGTAATAATCAGAGTGATACTTTAAGTGATGTTGTAAGCTTAATTCTCCATTATTTGCTTGAAATTATAGTTTTTAAGTTTTTTGATTGCTTAGTATTTTTATATTTTTAGTTTCCTTAGTTTAAATAATTAAATTGGATAGTTTAATAAAATTTGGATTAATATAAAACTGGTAATTGTTAGGATTAATTTCATACTAGTCTCTATGGGAACGATACTTGACTTATCATTATATTACTTGTTGACCACGTACACTTGTGTGTGAGCGTATATAGATTTTACCCAACAAGTTTTTAGCGCCGTTGCCGGGGAACTTGGTATAGATTTTAATATTTTTCAATATCAGTTTAATTAGTCCAGTTTTACTTAAACATTTTTTCTTTTGTTTTGTTCTTTCTTATTTCATGTTCTTGAAGTTAGTTTATGCAAACTCGGTCTAAAAATCCACACTTGCTTTCTTTTGAGGACGATATCGAGAAACGGTTTCAAAGGCTAAGTAAGTGTATAAAGGACATTAGGGAAAACTTTGAGAATTATGAGACAGAAGAAATAATGGCTGCAGAAGATTAGAAAGCATTGATGGATTATGCCACTCCCAAGGTGACTGAACTTCAGTCGAGTATCACCAGGCCGACGATTGCTGCAAATATATTTGAGATTAAGCATGGGATTATTTATATAATTCAGAATTCAGTTTAGTTTAGGGGACTAGCCAACGACGATCCGAATGAAAACTTGGTCAGCTTTTTAGAGATATGTGACACCTTCAGATACAATGGGGTGTTGGATGAAGCAGTCAAGCTTCAATTGTTCCCATTCACCTTGCGAGACAAGGCGAAGAGTTGGTTACATTCTCTACCGTCGGGATCAATAACTACTTTGGAAGACCATGCTCAAAAGTTCCTGGCTAAGTTCTTTCCACCAGCTAAAACTGCAAAGATGAGAAACAAAATCACCTTGTTTGAGCAGCAACATGGAGAGTCTTTTATATGAGGCATATGATCAATATAAGGAATTGCTCAGAAAATGCCCTCATCATGGACTACCCAAATGGCTGCAGATGAATACATTTTATAACGGGTTAAATGGGAATCTTAGGACGTGCATAGATGCAGCTTCGGGTGGAACGTTTATGGCCAAGAGCTACGAGGAGGCATATGAGTTAGTTGAAACTATAGTATCTAATAACTACCAGTGGCCTACATTGAGGATGACACAGCCTAAGGTAGCTGGGGTATTAGAGGTAGATGGAGTAACAGCGTTGGCGGCACATATTTCAGCCTTATCGAAGAAAATGGATTCTTTGACAAATGCACAACAACAACAAAATGGCATATATTTGCGAATTATGTGCAGGACAACAACCTACGGAGCAATGTGCCATAAACCCAGCATCAGTTCAGTTTGTGGGCAGCTATAATATGATTCAGCAGAACATGTATCAAAATGCTTGCAATCCGGGGAATAGGAACCATCCTAAATTTTCATGGAGTAACAATCAAAATCAGCAGGCTCCATGACCTTCTTATCCCCCGGGGTTCCAAAATCATAATCAACAAGTAGCTCCGCATCAAGAAAAAAAAACTGACTTAGAAGAGCTTTTGATGAAATATATATCGGGAATTGAGGCAGCAATGAAAACACAAGCAGTGGCCATCAAAAATTTAGAAAATCAGATGGGACAACTTGCCTTAGCATTGAATAATAGGCCACATAGGAATCTACCAAGTGACACAGAAAAGAATCCGAAGGGGAATCATGAGCAGTGTCAAGCAATCACGTTGAGGAGTGGTAAACATCTTGATGGAAAAATTTTTGAAAATCAGCACAACAGGATGTCACAGAGAATGAAAACAAAGTGGTTACAAAGAAATAGGATGGAGAAAAGCAAGGGTGTAGTAGCCCCAAATCTGGGTCCTAATCACCACGAATCTGGTATACTAATTCTATAACTATTGCGGAAGATATAAACATAAATTGTTTATACATTAAACATTACATATTATCCCCAAGGTCGATAACCTTCACATAATTCTTGAATCAATATCCTATCTAACATACAATGTTATTGTCATACACTATTGTTACAATTTAGCTGCACGTGTAATCCAAAGCTGGACTTGTCTTGATCTTTTCCTGTATCCGACGTATTCGTCTTAATCTGCAATGTTTATCATAACAAGGGTGAGAAACAAGTTTTCCCAGCAAGTATAAGTTTATTTGAGTATATATCATGATTGAAAGAATTTGAATAATAGCTGGCTAACATTCAACAATATAATTATGAACTAGCATGAATAAACTTTCATACCTGAACGAACATTGAACATTAAAAAATATATCTGAACTAGATGTTAATGAAGGTGATCAGCCTTTCATACCTGATGAGTACATGCAATATGCACATAGTACGATTAAACAATTCATGGACATGGTAATCAGCAATGATTAACCACAACTATATTTGAATGAAACAACTCGAGGTCGAGTTAGAGAAAACTTGCCTGATCGGTCGATTACTATTACACATTCTATTTAGCTTTGCCTGAATACCTAATATAAATAATATCGATCTACTAATTAGAATAATATCATCAAAATATTTAAAATAACCTAACACATTAACACATAACCCTATCAGTCTATAAAACACATAAGACCTAGTATCAAGTCAGACTATTGCAGTCTGAGTTGAATCCGACAAAATTTCTGACATCTCGATGGTCTAATCGGACAATTCTCGAGCCTTATATCGCTAAGACTCAGTTTAAACTAGTTCACAAATATCTTAGATAATTTATTATCAGTCAAAATATTTTTCATAAGCTCGTAATAATTTTCAGATAATTATTACCATTTATCATGATTTTTCAATAATTAATATCATATTTATATGAATTAAATACCACCTAATTCCATTATCATTAATATTTATTTAATATTAAATATTAATGAAAATCATAACATAATATTATAATATATCAAATTATTTTAAATACCTTAAAATCATATTTATAAGATTTTAAAACCTTTAAATCCATTTTCCGATAATCTCCATTAATATTAAATATTAATGTTTTTTCATGACAAAATATTAAAAGTTATATTTTATAACTTCAAATATTTTTATAACCCTTAAATAATTTTTATATTTTTTTAATCATTAATTCTTTTTTCCATAATTTATTTAATTCATTTATTAAATAAATTAATTACCATTAATAATAAATTATTAATGAAATTTATCATAAAATATTAAAAGTCATCAAAAAATAACTTAAAATATTTTCTTATACCATAATATAATTTTTCATGATTTTTCCAAGTATTAAAACTATTTTTAAAGTAATTTATTTAATATTATAATTAAATAAATTAAATACCCTTAATATTCCAAAAATATCAAATATGAATGAAATATATTAAAAATTATTAAAAACTCATTTTTAGTAATTTATTTTGTATTTTTAATAATTTGAAACTATTTTTTTCTATTTATTTAATAAAATAATAATTTTTAGAAATTAAGTGTTGCTAAAGATGCTATAGGCGACAAAACCATCGTTGAATGTGTTCTTGGTCCAAGCCCAGAACTTCACGTCAGATTACAAGGTACTCACTTTGACCACAATTAAATCTTAGATCTTGTTGTTATCTGGGCTGGTTATGGTGTTAATGTTGTAGTATTAGTGTACTACTACAACTAGAATTAAGTTTCAAGGCCATACATCAACAGAGCACAGAGTTATTAGCTCTCAAAAATTGTGTCAGAAGATGTTATTCATTTCTGGGTTACCCAAAAATGAAGAACAGTTCGGATTGGTTACTCTCGATCTTTATAGTTTGCATTCTGGGCTTGCTTTGTGTGATATGAAGGTTTAAATATGTAGTAGAGATGTCAGGGTATAATTCTATAACATTAGATCATCATAAAAACAACAAATCTAAGAGATCTTGACCAGTCGAAGTAGTGGTCAGGAACTGCCCCTTGAAGATCTGGGTTTTCCAGAAACCTTCATAAGCGCGCCATTAACCCTACTTACTGACCATGATTATACTCTTCGTTTACATTTTATGATTTTGGTAAAGTAAAGGCTTATATGTATAGCCTACATGTCAGTCTACAAGATCCAACCAACAAAATGACCTAACAATCAAAGAGCAGCAATATCAAAGGCCTGCAAAAACACCATCGACTTTTCTAGCAAATCAAAGCGCCCGTAAATGATTTCGTGATCGGTCAACTAGGTTTGACTACTTATAACATGAAATCTAAACACGATCTAACCTAAATTCAAGCTCCAGATCAAAGCCTACATAGCATAGAATAGATCCATAACATAAAACAAACATAACACCTAACACACACTGATCTAGAAGCTTTGACATTCGACTGTCAGACAAAATTTTCAAACTTTTCCAGATTTCTAAAAACTTCAATTTCGAGCATCTAGATATTATAGATCCTTGATCTAACAACCTTGATCACTAATTGACATCATCTAACACTGTTCTAAACAACAACTAACAACATTAACACAAATCTTGAAGATCTAGCAAGTTAGGGTTCATACCTTTGTAAAACTTTGATCCTATGATTAGATCCTTTGTTTTTGATAATAGTGAGTTAAGGTTTGATATTATCTCATCTAATCACTCATTCTCACTTTATATTTTGAATTTGAAGAGAGAGTAAGGCATGTTTATTTGGCTAAGTAAAGTAAGTGAATTTTCTTACCTTTTAACTTTTAAATCTTGGGTTCAATGAATTTGGCTGGATTGAATGGTTGATTGCTGAAATTTAAGGCACATGTGAGACTTTAGTTGGTGACCAACTCATTATTTTAGCACGATCTACAAGCTAACTAATAAAGAATTGTAAAAAGGGTACTTTAGTCATTTTATCCAACATTTTAATGACACGTTTGACATTTGCTACAACCTTTAGGGTTTGGACCCTTAGGGTTTGACCCTTAGGGTTTAACCCTAAGGCTAAATAAAATAATTTTCTAGGATTTCTAATTTAGGTTTTAAAATGGAAAATTAATATTTCTAAATTCTAATTAGGATTCTCTAATTATATTAAGATTTCCTAATCATAATTGAAGCTTGTTAATTAGGATTAATATTTCCTAATTAAAATTGCTAATTTAGCAATTAGGTCCATAATTGTACATTAGGATTTCTAACGGAGCAATTAGGGTTTCAAACTTTAAAATTAGGGTTTTCTAATTAATTATTAGAGTTTCCCTAATTAAGTCTATAATCATAACTACGTACCTTTAAATTCCCAATTTAGGGTTTTCTAATTCTGAATTAGGGTTTTGAATTTTCGAAACTATAATTAGGGTTTCTTATCAATCGTTAGGGTTTTCAAACTGAACGTTGACGTTCTTAATATAATACTAGTGTTTGCCACTGATATAGGTTATCTGGTTAACCTTTGACTCTTAACCAAATACTGTACACATATACAACCATATACACAGAACATATACACTTATACCCTTAATCTTGAATCATTCACAACAACAATTTTAAATTCACAAAATTCCTTTGCAGAAATCTCAAATCCATTCACTTATTTTATGTCTAGGTTTATTATTTAACCTTAATTCCATATTTTAATATTTTAATATATATCCAAATTCTCGGGTTGTCATAATCACCCCTTCTTCTAAAAATTTCATCCCCAAAATTTACCTTACACCTTACACCGTGAACCGTTCACAATTCATTCTCATCATTACATTCTACCTAATACACCACTCACCAGAGTTAAAATTTTCAAATAGTGCTGAGGAGTTATATAGACTACGAACTTTTATTTTTGCCAAGGTTTTAGGGAAATTCATCCGCAAATCAAGCTGGTCTTATGAACATAGTGGGTAATTAGTCCGTTTTGCCTAGTATTGGCCAAGTACTGTTGATTGGAACAATTTTTCCCCGTTCTTTCTATCCCATCCGCCTTAGGCGCACAAAATTTTTCTTACCTCAGTCTTTAGCGAAATCCGCACCAAAACAATTTGGTTTGGGAAAATTTTCAAAGAACGCTTAGAGTTTCATAAACGTTGGTCTAGCTGAATCAAATAGCATAGACTCATATCAATAATTAAATTCAATCAAAATATTTAGGTATAGCCAAACCTCGTTGGCAAATTAAAACTTTAAAATTAGTTCAAAAATGACGTATGATGCCGTACTATATCAACAACTCGTTTGAGGATGCCGTCTTTGTGACGAACAAGATTTGGTAATTTAATTTGAATATTTATTGAATTAAATAAATATTTATTGATGATTTAATTGTTGGATTAAATAAATAATTGATGAAATTGTGGTAGATTAATTTAATTATATGTGTTATATTTATTAAATTAATGTGGAGAATTTTTATTATTCAAAGTAGGTATTTATGTGAACTTATTGAATTAAATGGAATATTTAATAAGCATAATATTATTTTAATTAAATTAATAATTAATTAGAAAATTAATAATTTGACACAATTAATAAATAAAAAGATTAATTATGTGACTATGTGAATTACTGAGACATTATTATATTTTATTTCCATTAAATTAAATAAGATAATTGATTTATTGTGTAATTGAGTTTGACATGATTAAACTATATTATAAGAGGTTAATTAAAGAAAATGAAAAAACCTTCTAATAAGTTGCCAAACAAAGCCCTAGTGGAGGTTGAGAGCAGTTAACCCATGTATGGGGTTAATTGACCACTACGCTGCAGTTACCCCTAAGCGCATCAACCTTATATTTTATTACGTATGATTTTGAAATAAAGAAACTAGAGAGTTCATAGAGATTTTCAGAGAGAGTTTAGAGGAAATTGTGATATTGGAGAATCAGAGATATTGCTTTAAGGTAATCTCTTCTTCCCCAAACTTCAAATTTACGTCATTAAAGTTTTTATAAAATAATGGCTTTCAAGTCTCTGTATTTGCTAAGAGTAATAATTGTGTATATATATATGATTATGTGCCATCATAACATGTTTTTTTATCATATATGTATGTGTTCATAACATCAATTTCATAAAAATATCTTGTAATCAGATTTTTGAAGTTACATAGTATAAAAATATGGCCATATGGCCCTTACGTATAAATTTAATACATTAATCATATGTTGTATCATAAATTTACACTTGTATATGATTATGTATATTAAAACGAATAAAACAAACTTCAAATGGATATATTTGGTGTTATAACGAAACCGCAGTGCCAATTTTTATGTTTTATCTTTAAAAACTTTCAAAATCACCAAGAACATGAAATTACATGATTTGATTCTGGAAATTGTATGTTTTAACTTGTTAAAATCATGCTATAAAGGTTGAGTAATGATTATGTGTATAAAATAATGTCTGGGTATGTCTAAATACATGTACGAATAAAAACATTGGTAGAAATTGACATTTTCTGCATTTTTCATGAATATGCAGCTTTACGGTACTAGTTCGCCACGTCATTGCATGGGTTGCATGCATAAGACCCATGCAATGCCACAATACCACGCACGAAAGCGCCATTGTCCAAAGTCATGAGCCAAGAACATGCTTGCTGGTGGCGCCACAACGCCACTCTGCAGATTGTTCAGAAATGATTTTTTTTAGATTGTTCATGTCCAGGAATGTAATAGTAACCTAAACTATTGAACATTGAAATGTGTTAGACATATAATGAGATGTTAAAATAGGTTCTTAACATGTCAATAAGGCATTTACATGTTGATTAAATTGTTAAATACGTAGTTAGCTTGTTGTTCGTGTAGTGTAATATTATGTGAAAACAAGTATGGTTATTTGACTAAGTAAAGTCATAATCAGAGTTTAGACAAAAAGAATGAACTTGTGATGACTAGTTATGTTATAATTGTGAATATAAATGGTATTTAAGATTAAATCGAGGAACGTGTATAATTAACGTGTAATCTACGCACCAGACAAGTTTCTTAACCCTACTCATTATCATTATATAAGTTTATAAATTTACCTCTTTACACTGAGCAAATTCTAGACTTATATTGTGACGCCCCTAAAATAGGTATACATCAGCCATCTTTAGTCGTCAAAATATATGGTAGAGAAATCAAATACAAACTTTATTAATACAACTGTCGTGTAAAAATACGACAAAATATAGCTGAGTTTTTAAATGAATATTATCTTCTAGACAATATCCACATTTTATGAAGTCCTCATTACAATTATTATCACACTATTTCACAGAATAGTGAGGACTACTAAAGCCACTTATCCTGGACCATCACTCCATTCCCCGACTCGTCGCAACTATATTCTCATTTCCTGAAGAGAATAATGAAAGAAAAGGGTGAGCTCAACTAGCCCAATAAGAAATATTATGACTAAGATAATGCTGAATAAATTATCCTTAGCCTTCAACAGAATAACAAATAATAAAATATAATAGACACGAAGTTTTAGATCAACAACTGCAGCGGAACAAATAAACCATTAGAAGAGTCAAGTAGAACATGATATCTACTATCTTTTATGATTTAAAAAGTTTATCATCAACTTTATCGCCGAGACTCAGCTTAATAAAAAACCACATCATCAAATCATCCCTGCACTACGGGCCAAGAATATTCATGTAATCATCAATGGTCATGATTATACCGAATAAACCCTGGTCATAATCATACCAACAATTGTCTATCAATGCAGTACTGGCCAATGAGGACTTTTTCCACATCATTTGTAACATTACGGTCATGATTATACCGAATAATCCATGGTCATAATCATACCAATCAATAATCCATCTATGCACGTAAGCCACATATGACTTTCATCACAATATAAGCATGAGGATGATGACAATGATATAAACATTAATAAAAAAAAATCAATTATAAATATTAAAGACTTTAAATTTATTCAGAGTTTAAAGATATCCAAATTGTCAACATGATACTGCTTTGTGGAGCAAAATTCAAGAATAATATTCATGTATCAAAAATAATTTGGACAGAAAAGAAATAAATCGTCCGGGTGAATAATACCCTGTGAATAGTATTTCAGGAATAGTACCCCGACATAAAAAATGCCCAAATACCCGAATGAATAATATTTGAGTGAATAGTAACTGGGTGAATAGTAACTGGGTGAATAGTACTTCGGTACTAAAAGTGCCCCAAACACCCGAGTGAATAATATTCTAGTGAATAGTAACTGGGTGAATAGTAACCCCTAAATAGTAACTCGTGAATAGTATTCTGGCATGAAAAGATCAATAATTATCAAGAAAGCTCAGAATGATATTTGCATGAAAAGATACTGGATGAAGCGCAAATAGCAAGGATATTCTACTAATTTCACGGAGTATAGAAGCAATACTTCAACAAAATGAGTGTAGAAGTAGGAATATGAAACGAAATAATTTTACTTACATACTATAGCGTATGGAAGAAAATATTATTTTATACGAATATTGAACGAAGATAATATCCATACAAATACGAAAAATAATATCTCTTCTGAATATGAAATAAATAATACCCCTTACCTTAAAAGAAGACTGGATACTAGAATAGTGAAGTAGAAGACTTCTCTTCTTCTTTCTTTCTATAGCTTCTCTCTCAATAATTGCTCTTGTGAGTCTTAGTGAATTAGTGAGAATAAAATAAGAATGAGCTTCTATTTATAGGAAAATATAGTTTCGATAATTGTACGTTTTGGGACTCAAAATATTACAGTATAATACCTTCATCTTTTCTTTCATTTTTAATTTAGTCCTGCAAGTATTATCGAACTTGCACCATGTGACGAATGAGATTTTTGTAAATTAATTTTAATATTTATTGAATTAAATAAATATTTTTCGATAATTTAATTATTAGATTTAATAATTAGTTGATGCAATTGTGGTAGATCAATTTAATTATATGTGTTACATTTATTAAATTAATGTAGAGAATAATTATTATTCAATATGTCATTATGTGAGCTTATTGTATTAAATGAAATATTTAATTAAGCATGATGTTATTTTAATTAAATTAATTATTAATTAGAGAGTTAATAATTTGACATTATTTATTAATGAGAAAATTATTTATGTGACTATGTGAATTTATGAGAAATAATTATATTTTGTTTAAAATAAATTAAATAAAATATTGGAGTTATTTTATAAGGAATGTGACATTAATTAAACTATACTATAAGAAGTTTATCAAATTAAATGAGAATGAATTATATTGAATAGCCAAACAAGGTCTTAATAGTGGTTGAGGGCAGTTAACCACGAATTGGTTAACTGACCACAACTACGTCAGTTTATAAAATATATGCGTATTCTTTTATTTCATTTTCTTGAGTCTGATAAAACTAGTTAGAGAGAATCTGATAATTGTTGAGGAGAATTGTGAGTCAGTGATTGAAGAAGGAATTGAGAAGGAATTCATCTCCTATTAAAATCTACACTACGCTTTGGGTAATTCTATCCAACCCAATTCTTATTTTACGTCTTTTAAAGTTTTCCTAAACATGGCTTAAGTCCTCTGTAATGTTTCTGTAGTTGAATGGGGTAATAATTATGTGTATATATGTAATAATTCGAGTAGCATATCATATCTTATATATATTGTATATGATTCCATATCATAAGTTTCGTAATACTATGAATTGCTATTTCAAAAATTTACAGAGTTTGGGTTATGGCCATATGGCCTTATACGTGATAATTCATGTGTTGATCATATATTATCCCTAAATTTTACACTCGCATATTATTATACATGTTGATACGAAGAGACCAAAGTTTAAATAAAAGGATTCGGTGTTATAACGAATCCGTAGTGACAATTTTCATGTTTTATTTTTAAAACCTTCAAGAACATCAAAGTCAGTGAAATTATAGATTTTAATTATGTGATTATGTGTTTTAATGGGTTAAAATCACTTTACAGATGTTGGGTAATGATTATGCATGAATTATAACATGTGGGTATGATTAATTTCGTGTAGTAGTAATTTAATTGTAGTTTTTGGGCTGTGTTATGCAATTTTTGCGAATTATAGAAACGTTTTACGGTTCGTAAGCAAGCCCAAATTAACAACACCTTAAGGCCATATACATCGCGCCATAAATAGCGCCAAGTGTCCTACCATGATGCCAAGACCTAGTATAAACGTGGTCTTAAATACCACTCTGCAGAATGGTCCAAAAATGTAATTTCTTAAAGTGTTAAGTCTAGCAATGTATTGTTAACTTAATGTAATGAACATGGACATATGTTAGAAGTATAATGAGATATTAAAATAAATGTTTAACATGTAAATAACATAATTACATGTGGATTGAATTATGGATTACATAATTAACTTGTTATTAATGATGTGTGAATTATATGACAAAGTGGTAAATTAACTAAGTATAGTTAATAATCAAAGTAGACAAAGAGAATGAGTTTATGATGATTAGTTAAGTTATAATTAACTAGTATTGTGAATGTGAATGGTATGTAGGATTAAATTCAAAGAACGTGCTTAGTTAAAGTGTAATCTACGAACGAGGCAAGTTTCCTAACCCTACTTGTCATTATTATACAAGTTTATTATTTACCTCAAGTAAATTATCATTATTATTATTCATGTTCAAATGTTATATTAAAGATTGATTATATTTTAAAAGCATTATTCAGTTATACAATAATTGTCCTATTGTACACTTCTTGAGATTATTATTCAATTTGAATATCATTATTATTGAACCTTATTAGACTAGCGAACCCTTATTGATTCGACTAGTCAATAGTTGATGAGCGTTCTAAATTTCAGAACCCTTGATGAATTATCCAAATTAAACTTCCTTTGGTGCGGACTCGAATGTCAAACTGAGATGAACAACCCTGCAAAGGGATTTACTTATGCGTTAGCGTTAAGATATTGTGCATAGTATGGTAGTAAGGGCTGATCCCCCTAAGTACGAGTAGAAGGTCCATAGTCTTATGACTGTTAAAGGTTTCAAGTATAACCCTTGATAACCTACGATATAGTTCAAGGTCTTATAACCCTAAGAATTCTTTTGATTCTTGCTATTCATTCTTGATTCAAAAGTTAAGCTTTTATTCAGATGTCTTTGAAATGGCCCGGGCGTCCGCATTTAAAGCAAGTGTCTTCATTTTGTTTTCCGTTGAATTTGTTTGAAGTGATTGCATTCTTTCTTTATAACAAACCTTTGAGCCTCTTTGAAAGTTTTGCGATTTCCTCATCTAAATCATCCTCTAGCTCCTCTTCATCACCTGCAATAAGAGCTAGAACCTTCTTTTGAGTAGTATCCTCCTCATCATCATATCTCTTTAATTGATGTTCAAATTCTTCTAATTCACCAAATAGAGTTAATGTATTCATAGAAGAAATATTAGGAGAATCTTGAAGAGTTGTAACTTTAGAAGCAAACCTCTTGGGCATAGCCCGAAATAACTTACGGTTGATCTCACTTTGCGAAATTAATTTTTCAAGAAGCTTCATGGAATTCATTAGTACTAGGAACCTTGCTTGTGCCTCGTTGATAGTTTCATCTTTCTCAAGCTTGAACATTTCATAATCATGCATGAGCATACTAAGCTTGACTTCTCTTACTTTTGATGTACCTTCATGGCTTACTTTTAAAGTATCCCAAATCTGCTTAGCCGTGTTGCATGAGGAAACTTTGTCACTTTCGAATTGCACCAATCCACTAAGGAGTGTGTTTATTGCTTTTGAATCATAGGAGATCATGTGAGTTTCGGTTGAATCCATTTCCGTTAAGGTCTTTGGAGTACCATCTTTTTTTCTTGGAATAACAGGACCATTATCCACGACCCACCATTCCCAAGGGTCTCTTTTAAGAAATATCGTCATTCGAATCTTCCAGAAATTGTAATTTTCAGCTCCATGAAGTAGTGGAGGTCTAACAGTTGATTGACCTTCTTGAATGATGTTCCCAAGTTGTACCATGCTAGAATCTTTCCCTATAAGTCACCTTTAAGACCAAGATAAGTAGGGCCAAGCTCTGATACCAAATGAAATTTAAATTGGCAGACTTAGAAGGGGGGGGGGGGGTTGAATAAGTGTAGGAACAAACGATGTCAAACTTTTGACTAAATAAAAATTCTTTTGGATATACAATGCAGCAAGCTGGATTCTATATCTTTATATGTGGAAATGTAAAGATGTTGTTTTGAATTTATGTAACACTTTCCACAATGATTAAATACGTGACTTAACCTTTTTCAGAATATGATTGTGTGAAACCAATTTGCTGAATTAGGTTTGTAAGTTTATAGATATAGAATGCAGCCTGCTGGATAGATAGCTGAATGATGAGATAATTTAGCACAATAAGCAATCACATGAACACAAGGAATTTTTACGTGGTTCAGCCCCTATCCTCTATTCTAGTTGCCTAATCCACGTTCAATACAAACTAGTATTGGAGACTCTCTTTATTAATAAACTTTGTTTACAATTAACCCCTTTACAAGACAAGTTTCACAACCTTTGTGTACTTATACTCCCCTAGCACCTTTGCTCCCGAGCTCCTCGTGCACCTATGCACTCTTATGCATCTATGCTTCCTTGAACTTGCTTTCAAAACCCCTAATTCAACCCGAATTAGAAACCTTAGACTAACAAATTAGTCTACCACATGTTTAGAGAATTGATTAAATATATGACAACAAAATAAACTATGATCAGAGCAATAATTATATCAACAATTCAAGGCTCAACTAAAATGCAATGATCAATATGAAAGATAAAGATATCACCAATTAAAGTGCAAAGAGAAGAGCTGAAATTAATTAAGAGCTTGATGCACAACAGCCTTGTAGCGATTCTTCACAATTTAGAAACTTTGAAAACCCTTGTGAATTTTATGTGAAGAAAGTAAATTTTCGTAATAGTATTCTAAGTATTCTCGCTTGTTGTATATTCCGATTTCTTGTCTTTTATAATTTTCTAAGCAATCGAGACTTTTTTATAGATTAGCCATTTTGATGCCCATTAAATATCTAAGAATCGACTTGCCTTGAAAACATAGTTTTTACAATCTTTTTCCTTTAGAACCATTATGGAATAAGTTGATATTATATTTATTAAATGCATAAAAAATGATAGACTACCAAATCATATTATCATTAGATTTCAATTGTGACAACCCCACTAATTGATTCCATCCACTAATTATTCTTACAATAAAGACGTTAACCTTTTGATATAATTCAACCAATTTTTATTCCATTCATTCCCATTTACCATTAAGGATAGCCCATTTAAATATTCCAATATATATATATATATATATATATTAATTAATTTCGCCAAATAGGATAATATGAATAACTAAAGATTTTGTTTTGTTAATATACTTATATCATACCATCATTCATTAAATTAATCACGTGACTTAAGAAAACATGTTGCTTTAAAGTAGATTATCAAATTAGATATCATGGAAGGTTAATCACTTAACAAAATAATGGGTAGCTTTAATTAGTAATTAACTTTATACCAAAAGATATTAATTTCCTAATTTGGTTAAAGGATTCAAAACTTTAGCTTTTTAAAATATTTCCATATTAAATTTAAATACCCAATTAAATTGTTCCATAAATTAAGCACTTCCATATTTATTTTATGCAATTCAAAATTATTTCCATAATTATGGAAAACCTAATAATGGAAAAATTCATATCTTAAAATTTATGGAAGCAATATAATATTCAAATCTTATTCCAAATTGATTTTTCCCAATAAAGATAATGGAAACATATTGCTTATTTGAGGAAGGATTTAAATAATGGAAAGCTTGATTTACTAACATCTTCTTTAATATGGAATCAATTGAATCAATTAGATTTTAGCATGATTTTAGCAATGTTACTTGATTGTTTTAATTCATGCTCCACTCAAGATATGATCATATCATATATGTATATAATCCAATTTAATAAATTTCTTCCATGATTATGGAAAACCCCATATCTAATATTTATGGAGACAATCTTGGTTAGAGATATAAAAGATAATGAATCTTTTAAAACTCATTTACTAACCCACTCCATCAAATAATTAGTATCAATATTAAAAAATATTTCCATATTTATTTTAAAATCCCAATTTATTTAGATCCTTTATGGATTCTAAAGATCCCAAATTTGATTTAAATTTCAATTTTATAATTAGCTTAATCAATTAATAAATTACTCAATCCCAAGATATATGGTATAGATTTATTATAAAGAATCAAAATCTATTTTTAAATTAATTCCTTTAATTATGGGAATGTTTCAAAATTATCTTTTCAAAAATTACTCCATCCCAATATATATGATAATTGATTATGAAGATATGAAAATTTGATTAATTCAATTAATTTTAGGAAAGTTCATCAATTAATAAATCATGGAAAACATAATGAATAACTTAATTAATATTTCATCCTTATTAATTTTGAAAGCTTAATTAAATATTTTCATAATTAATCTTTAATTAATTAATCATTTTAATTTATTCCACAATTAATTAATGATGCAATGCAATGTAAATCCTAGAGCCTTGATTGAGAAATAATTAAAGCTAGGATCTTACATTTATTTCCTAATGACTCAAGCAATTCTTCAAGCCTTCATGTCTTCAATCCTTTTATAAATCAAAGCTTCAAGAATTCTTTTAATATCCTGTAAATGCATGAGTAGACATTTTAGTACAATAGAAAAGTCATCATCAAAACCTAAGGTTGGAATATGACCAAGTCAACATTCTCCCCCTTTTTGATGATGATTATATAATAATTATGACTCCCCCTAAAACCATGCGTATATTAAAATATTCTTGACATGATAGAATAAGAAAATAAAGTTAGACAAGAGATATTCAATATGCACTCATCTTGTACCTCAATCTGTTTCAACATGATTAGACAAAATATATCATAATTTCTCTCCCCCTTTGTCATCAATCAAAAAGAATAACATATGATTTTTCTCCCCTTTGTCATTAATCAAAAAGAAAGGAAGGGCATTGAAAAATGATGTATACCCGTAGAAAAAATCATGGTGCTGTTAAGGACTAACAATGGTTGGCAAACATGACTCTAAGAATATTTTTTGTTAACCCAAGTGATTAAAAGATTTAAATATTTTCTTCATAAACTAAGCTAACCACATAGATTCAAGTAAGCAGTCATACCTTCATATTTAGTAACCTCTACGTCAATACCTTTATCATATAATGTGAATTTAATTGACGTACCCATTTGTGTAGCATTTGATTTAGATTCTCACACTCAAACCTTTTGATAAACTCTTTTGTGTATTTGGTTTGATGTATATATGTCATCCTTTATTTTCTTTACTTAGAGTCCCAGACAAAACTAGTTAAGTTCTCTCATTAATCTCATGTCGAACTCCTTCTGCATACACTTAGAAAATAACTCACAAGGAAACTCATTAGTAGCACAAAATATTATATCGTCTACATATAATAATAATATCTTTATTTTGATGTTTAATAAACAGACTGGAGTCGATTTTACCTCGACTGAATCCATTTGATAGGAGATACTTACTAAATCATTCGTACCAAGCCCTTGGGGCTTGTTTGAGTCCATAGAGTGCCTTCTTGAGTTTGTATATGTAATGTGGGAACTTGTCATGCTCAAATCCAGGTGGCTGTTTTACATATTCTTCTTCATTTATGTAACCGTTGAGGAAGACACTTTTGACGTCCATTTGGTGTAGCTTGAACTTTATGAAACAAGCGAATGCCAGTAGTATACGAATAGATTCCAAGCGGGCTACTGGGGCAAATGTTTCTTCATAGTCTATTCCTTCTTGTTGGTTGTATCCTTGAGCTACTAATCTCGCTTTGTTTCTTGTAATTGTTCCGTACTCATCAAGCTTATTCTTGAAGACCCATTTAGTTCCAATAATGGACACATCTTTTAGGGAAGGGATTAACTCCCATACTTGACATTTTTCAAATTATTGTAGGTCCTCCTGCATAGTGATTTTGGAAGTTGAATATCATGTATTACTTCTTCAGTAGATTCAGAATTGTGGTCTTGTTATTCATCCATTTCAAATTGGTTTGGATATGTTCCTCGATTTTCAGTATTCAACTTCTTTGGATAAAGTCTAGGTCCCTTACTCCTCTAATTCATCTTGCTGGATTGATTCCATGATCGCGCTGTTTTTCTTTATTTGGTAGGCTGGATAGAAAATTAGACAATGCTATATTCTGCTTGTTGAATCCAGTCTGCTGTTTCTTCTTACGGACGAATTCAGTTTGCTCCTTTGGCTTACTCAATCTGTTTATTTTAAGGACCTTTGGCTTTGAGATGTACCTATATAAAAAATTTATCCTTTTGGTACCCATATCTTTTTGGGTCCTTTTGGGTTAGTCACATACAAATCACTTTTCTTAATCCACACACTTTTAACTTTCATATCCCTTTTATTTGATGAACAATCTAAATGTCCCTTTAAGCCACATGTTTTACAAGTAGTGAAAGGAGACCAATAATTTAATTTTAAATGTGATCTAGATTTTAAAATTTTTACATCAATCTTTTTATGTGTTGGATTATAGCCAATTCCTTATTTTTCAAAGCTAGGTCTTTGTTTACCCAACATAACAGATAAATTTTCTTCCCCTTGGACAAATTTAGCCAATGATAATTTTAGTGAGTCTATTTCTTTTTGTAGTTCATTCGTTGAAGGATTTTTAATATGAGAATCATCATTAAAAGCATCAATACAAACATCTCTCATTGCTATTTCTTTGTTTAATTTTTCAACTTCTTTATTTAAATCATTAACCTTGTTGGAAAGAAATTTGTTATGATTTTCTAAAAAATCATTTTTAGCAATTAAAATATTTTCTTCTAGTGATGATGTATCTTGTTTAACTTCTTTCTTTTCATCAACTAATATATCAACCTCATTCATTAAACTATTTACTAAATCTTTTAAGTATACATTCTTTTCTCTTAGTTTTTCATTTTCATGTTTCAAGATATTATAATCAGAAATGGTTACCTCACTCGATTCATCACTTGATTCATTTTCAACTCCCATGAAGCATACTTGGGATATTTCTTCGTTTGCATCAATTCCACTTCGGACTCATCATCACTCCAAGTAATAAATGCTTTATTCCTTTTGTTATCCTTGTAGCTTGGTTTGCCTTTGTTCGTTATTTTGAAGCAATCCTTTTTGAAATGGCCCGGGCGTCCGCTTTCACAGCAAGTGTCTTCATTTTGTTTTCCCTTGAATTTGTTTGAAGTGATTGCATTCTTTCTTTGTAACAACCCTTTGAGCCTTTTTGAAAGTTTTGCGATTTCATCATCTGAATCGTCCTCTAGCTCCTCTTCATCACCTGCAATAAGAGCTAGAACCTTCTTTCGAGGAGTATCCTCCTCATCATCATATCTCTTCAATTGATGTTCAAATTCTTCTAATTCACCAAATAGAGTTAATGTATTCATAGAAGAAATATTAGGAGAATCTTGAAGAGTTGTAACTTTAGAAGCAAACCTCTTGGGCATAGCCCGAAGTAACTTACGGTTGATCTCACTTTGCGAAATTGATTTTTCAAGAAGCTTCATGGAATTCATTAGTACTAGGAACCTTGTTTGTGCCTCGTTGATAGTTTCATCTTTCTCAAGCTTGAACATTTCATAATCATGCATGAGCATACTAAGCTTGACTTCTCTTACTTTCGATGTACCTTCATGGCTTACTTTTAAAGTATCCCAAATCTTCTTAGCCGTGTTGCATGAGGAAACTTTGTCACTTTCGAATTGCACCAATCCACTAAGGAGTGTGTTCATTGCTTTTGAATCATAGGAGATCATGTGAGTTTTGGTTGAATCTATTTCCATTAAGGTCTTTGGAGTACCATCTTTTTTTCTTGGAATAATAGGACCATTCTCCACGACCCACCATTCCCAAGGGTCTCTTTTAAGAAATATCGTCATTCGAAACTTCTAGAAATTGTAATTTTCAGCTCCATGAAGTAGTGGAGGTCTAATAGTTGATTGACCTTCTTGAATAATGTTCCCAAGTTGTGCCATGCTAGAATCTTTCCCTACAAGTCACCTTTAAGACCAAGATAAGTAGAGCCATGCTCTGATACCAAATGAAATTTAAATAGGCACACTTAGAAGGGGGGTGGGGGGGTGGGTTGAATAAGTGTGGGAACAAACGATGTCAAACTTTTGATTAAATAAAAATTCTTTTGGATATACAATGCAACAAGCTTGATTCTATATCCTTATATGTGGAAATATAAAGATGTTGTATTGAATTTATGTAACACTTTCCACAATGATTAAATACGTGACTTAACCTTTTTCAGAATGTGATTGTGTGAAACCAATTTGCTGAATTAGGTTTGTAAGTTTATAGATATAGAATGCAGCCTGCTGGATAGATAGCTGAAAATTTAGCACAATAAGCAATCACATGAACACAAGGAATTTTTACGTGGTTCAGCCTCTAATATATATTCTAGTGGCCTAATCCATGTCCAATACAAACTAGTATTGGAGACTCTCTTTATTAATAAACTTTGTTTACAATTAACCCCTTTACAAGACAAGTTTCACAACCTTTGAGTACTTATACTCCCCCCAGCACCTTTGCTCCTCTAGCACCTTTGCTCCTCGTGCACCTATGCACTCTTAAGCATCTATGCTTCCTTGAACTTGCTTGCAAAACCCCTAATTCAACCCGAATTAGAAACCTTAGACTAACAAATTAGTCTACCACATGTTTAGAGAATTGATTAAATATATGACAACAAAATAAACTATGATCAGAGCAATAATTATATCAACAATTCAAGGCTCAACTAAAATGCAATGATCAATATGAAAGATAAAGATATCACCAATTAAAGTGCAAAGAGAAGAGCTGAAATTAATTAAGAGCTTGATGCACAACAGCCTTGTAGCGATTCTTCACAATTTTGAAACTTTGAAAACCCTTGTGAATTGTATGTGAAGAAAGTAAATTTTCAGAATAGTATTCTAAGTATTCTGCTTGTTGTATATTCTGATTTCTTGTTCGGTGGTACTTTTCTAAGCAATCAAACTCCTTTTATAGATTAGCCATTTTGATGCATATTAGAATATCTAAAATTTTAGTTCTCCACATAGTTGTTTTTGACAATCTTTTTCCCGTTAGAACCATTTTGGAATAAGTTGATATTATAGTGGGGTAAGGTCAATTAAAAGATGATAGACTACCAAATCAATTATTGATTATCAATTTGTTGTGTTCCCCCACTAATTGATTCTATTAACAATATTCTTACAATAAAGACGTTAGCCTTTTGATATAAGTCAACCAATTTGTATTCCATGCTCCACGGATATTTACAATTAAGGTAAGCCCATTTAAATATTCCAATATATATATATATATATATCCACATTAATTTCGCCAAATAGGATAATATGAATAACTAAAGATTTTGTTTTGTTAATACACTTATATCATACCATCATTCATTGAGCTAATCACGTGACTTAAGAAATCATGTTGCTTTAAAGTAGGCTTATCAAATTAGATATCATGGAAGGTTAATCACTTAACAAAATAATGGGTAGCTTTAATTAGTAATTCTGTTATACCAAAAGATATTAATTTCCTAATTGGTTTAAATTATTCAAAATTAGCTTTAAAAATAATTCCTTATTAAATTTAAATACCCAATTAAATTGTTCCATAAATTAAGCACTTCCATATTTATTTTTATGCAATTCAAAATTATTTCCATAATTATGGAAAACCTAATAATGGAAAATTCATATCTTAAAATTTATGGAAGCAATATAATATTCAAATCTTATTCCAAATTGATTTTTCCCAATAAAGATAATGGAAACATATTGCTTATTTGAGGAAGGATTTAAATAATGGAAAGCTTCGGTTACTAACATCTTTAATATGGAATCAATTGAATCAATTAGATTTTAGCATGATTTTAGCAATGTTACTTGATTGGTTTAATTCATGCTCCACTCAAGATATGATCATATCATATATGTATATTCCCAATTTAATAAATTTCTTCCATGATTATGGAAAACCCCATATCCTAATATTTATGGAGACAATCTTGGTTAGAGATATAAAAGATAATTAATCTTTTAAAACTCATTTACTAACCAACTCCATCAAATATGGGAAGTATCAATATTAAAAAATATTTCCATATTTATTTTAAAATCCCAATTTATTTAGATCCTTGCTAATTGATTCTAAAGATACGAAATTTGATTTGCTTAATCAATTTTATAGAAAGCTTAATCAATTAATAAATTGCTCAATCCCAAGATATATGGTATAGATTTATGTATAGAATCAAAATCTATTTTAAATTAATTCCTTTAATTATGGGAATGTTTCAAAATTAGCTTTTCAAAAATTACTCCAATTATTGATCCATGATAATTGATTATGAAGATATGAAAATTTGATTTGCTTAATCAATTGTAAGGAAAGTTCATCAATTAATAAATCATGGAAAACATAATGAATAACTTAATTAATATTTCATCCTTATTAATTTTGAAAGCTTAATTAAATATTTTCATAATTAATCTTTAATTAATTAATCATTTTAATTTATTCCACAATTAATTAATGATGCAATGCAATGCAAATCCTAGAGCCTTGATTGAGAAATAATTAAAGCTAGGATCTTACATTTATTTCCTAATGACTCAAGCAATTCTTCAAGCCTTCATGTCTTCAATCCTTTTATAAATCAAAGCTTCAAGAATTCTTTTAATATCCTGTAAATGCATGAGTAGACATTTTAGTACAATAGAAAAGTCATCATCAAAACCTAAGGTTGGAATATGACCAAGTCAACACTGTTATTTCATTATTATACTTGTGGGCAATAGTGCTCACTCTTGCTTAATAATAACATTGAAGTTAAGAACGAAAGAACCGATGAACCTTCCACTAGTAAAGGCAAGGGCAAAGTTAACAAGTGATGAAGACTTGTTGTTTATTTGATGATGTATTTTGTTTAAGACTTGATTTAATGATGTTGTTAAGACTTATTTGTTTATGATTCTGCACAGATGTTTAAGGTTAGTTTAACCTGGGATTGTATTATTATTATTCGGATGTTATAACCCTTAAGGGGAAGATTTTATTTCTATCTATTGCATGGCTTGCATTTATTATGGGTAGATAGATAGATGATATTTGTCTGATGAACACCAAATCAAAGGGAATTGAAGTACCCTGGTTTGGGGGTGTCACAAGTTAATTATATCTAAGTCATGGGTTATGAACCTTAGGTAGGGGAACATCCTTAGGTAGTAGCCTTATAGAAAGAAGATAATGATGGAAAACTCTTATCGAGTTATAAGAAATAAATTTATGTAATTCATTGAAGATAATAAAAGACCTTATGTGTTTATGTGTTAAAGTATGCATTAGATGTTACGACTTAGTAACTAAAACTTAAAATTTTGCTGTCAAGATGTCGATTGTTGGAGAAGCTAGTCAAGCTGGGGAGGAAGAACCCCGTCTACCTATAGTACCGACAGAGGACGAGCCCCGAGACATTCATGTTATTAGGGAGCAGCTGGTGCAGAGGGAATCATCTCCATTGATCACCGTTGTTGGTCAGGAGCATGAACCTGAGACTGATCCTGAGGAGGATCCTGAGGAGGAATTTGTTGAGGAAGAAGAGGAGTTACCACGGTACACCGTTGATTCTGTGATGTATGACACGTTATACGACCGTAACGTGGAGTTACGAGATGAGGTCTAGGATTTTACTGAGCGAGCGGTTATTCAGCATATTACTCTAGAGCAGAAGGAGAGGGAGATTTCGACTCTTCACTCTCGACTGGCAAATGTAGAATGGGATTTGGTCCATGAGAAGGGTCAAATCAAGATAAGACCGAGGAGATAGAGAAACGAAGAAGGAATCAAGGAAACCTCCGAAGGTCAACATAGTAGAGGAAGGCTGGGTAAGAGAATCGCATCGAGCTGATCGTGCAGAGGATGATAGTCGTGCAAAGAAAGCAAAGATTGGGGAAACGTACTCTACACTTAACAAGGCAATGAATGAGACCCAAGATCTAGTTTTGAGGTACCCAATCCAGTTCGAAGGATTGCCATTGTACATGATGGAACGCAGGACGATGCATCGTATCTTAGAAGAGGAGCGTAGCAAGGCTAATCAGTACCTTGACCGACAGTGATATGATTTATTAAATTATGTGAAGAACTTAATTAGTTTTTAGATGTAAATTCTGATGTGTTTATGAACGAAAGAATATTTGAATGTTTTAAATCCTATGGATTCTTTATTCCAGGATAGTTGATGTAAATAGCAGTTATGCTATCATTTAATGTTAAAACTTTGATTTGAATGCAAATATATCAAGTTGTTTGAGATGATGTGTTAAGTGATATGTTAAATTGTTGAGTAATGCCTTAACTATTTAGAGAAATAAATAAAGTTCTAATAAGCATTTATTTAACAGAAAAATGTCGCCAAGGAGAAGACAACAACGTCAACCGGCTCAGGAAGAGTCAACCAATAATAACAATAATGCCAACGCTAATCCCGTCCAAAGAGTTGGTTAACTTCTTGATCGAGCCATGAATAATCAATCGCAAGCTCCACCAAACACAACGTTTAAAGACTTGAGGCGTGATGGGACCGCCAGAGTTCAAAGGTTCCATGAACCCAATCGAGGCTCAAACGTGGGTTATGGAAATGGAGAAGGTTTTCGACGTTGCTAGGGTTAGAGAACACCAGAAGACCGCTTTTGCAACATTTATGTTGAAGTCTGAGGCTAGCTACTGGTGGCAAGCAAACAAAGTGCGAGGAGGTGAAGGTGTAATTACGTGGGAGAGATTTAAAGAAATGTTTTTTGAAATGTATTTCCCAACTAGTTCGCAGAATCAGATGGAGGTTCAATTTCTGGAACTGAAGCAGGGAAACATGAGCGTACCTGACTACGTGGCTAAATTCAACGAGTTGGCAAGGTTCGTCCTGTACCAAGTACACACTGACGAGAGAAAGGCCAGAAGATTCGAACAAGGACCAAATCCTTGGGTATACAATAAGGTATCAATGTTTCAGATAAACACGTTTGCTGGAGTATTGGAAAAGGCCATCCTCGCTGATGGAGGAAGCGATGCGGTGACCAAGTACAATCAAGATCAAAAGAAGAAGAAGAATGAAGGTGAAATTAATAACAAGGCCAGTGGAAGTGGCACAGGAGGTGAAAATTTCAATCAAAAGAAAAGGTGGAACGACAACTCATCATCGGGGAATTAGCAAGGTAATCAGAAGAAAAGAATCGAAGCATGCCCGACTTGCGGGAAAGCACATCTGGGAGTTTATATGAAAGGAAAAAGAGTGTGCTACAATTGTGGTCAGGAAGGCCACATAGCACCAAACTGTCCAAACCCAAAGAAGGGTGCTTATTTTACTTGTGGTTCGAAGGACCATCTGGCAAGAGATTGTCCCAAGAAGGGATCGATAGGTTCAGGATCAGGAGGAAACCGGGGAAACAACAGTGGAAATGCCTTAACCATCACCGGACCTACAATAACAAACCGACCGACCGCCCGGACTTTCAACATGACGGTGCAAGATGCAGTTCAATCCCGTGATGTGGTGTCAAGTATCATTCCGATCAATAAAGTTAATGCTTACGTATTATTTGATTTAGGTGCTACTTGTTCCTTTATATCCGATGACTTTGCCAAGAATTTTGATTTGCCTAAGGATGAATTGGATTACCCCATGAACATAGAAATTGCGAATAGAGAAATTATCCCTGTTAAGTACGTACATAAGAATTGTAGAGTGGATATTAAGGGTAATATCATGAATGTAGATCTTATCCCTATTCGACTTGGGGAATTTGATGTTATTTTGGGAATGGACTGGTTAATCAATTACGGGGCTGTAATTGATTGCCAAAAGAAGTGTATTAACCTTATGACTCCGTCAAAGGTTGTGTTTTATGGTAGCAAGTCGCCTAGACAAGCGAGTTGTCTGACGATGATGCAAGTCAGGAAGTTGTTAAGACAAGGCTGTGTAGGATACTTAGCTTACATAGTCCATAGTCGAAAAGAGAATCCGAAGGTAGAAGAAATACCGATTATGAGGGACTTCGTCGACGTATTTCTAGACGATTTACCAGGACTTCCACCAGATAGAGAGGTAGATTTTGTAATCGATTTGGCGCCCGGAACTACTCCAATATCGAAGGCACCATACCGAATGGCACCAGTAGAGATAAAGGAATTAATGGTACAACTACAAGAATTACTAGACAAGAAGTACATTCAACCGAGCGTATCACCGTGGGGAGCAGCGGTGTTGTTTGTGAAGAAGAAGGATGGAACGATGTGGCTCTGTATTGATTATAGAGAACTGAATAAGGTCACGATTAAGAATAGATATCCATTACCAAGGATCGATGATCTGTTTGATCAATTAAAGGGAATAAAGTACTTTTCCAAGATAGACTTGAGAAGCGGTTATCATCAACTGAAGGTGAGGCCAGAGGATGTACCGAAGACAGCGTTTAGAACGCGATATGGTCACTACGAATTTTTAGTAATGTCATTTGGTCTTACGAATGCTCCTGCAACATTTATGGGACTAATGAATGGTGTGTTCAAACCATTTTTGGACAAGTTCGTAATTGTATTTATAGATGATATTTTGGTATATTCCAAAACCAAAGAAGAGCACGAAGAACATTTGAGATTAACGTTGGAAGTATTGAGAAGGGAGAAGTTGTACGCCAAATTTTCGAAATGCGAATTCTGGATCGAGCGAGTATAATTTCTTGGTCACGTGATCGATAAACTGGGATCAGCCGAGAATGCTGTCGGAAGTAAGAAGTTTTCTTAGATTGGCAGGATATTATAGAAGGTTCATACAAGACTTTTCCAAGATCGCAACTCCGTTAACGAATTTAACTTGAAAATCTGTGAAATTTGTTTGAACGGATAAGTGTGAGGAAAGTTTTCATTAATTGAAGAAGAGGTTGAGTACAGCCCCTGTGTAATCTCTTCCGGATGATACAGGAAATTTTGTTATTTATAGTGATGCATCGCATAAAGGACTTGGCTATGTGCTGATGCAAAATGACAAAGTCATTGCGTATGTATCACGACAATTGAAAGATTACGAGAAGGGATATCCGACCCACGACTTGGAGTTAGCTGCAGTTGTTTTTGCTTTGAAAATTTGGAGGCACTATCTCTACGAGGAGAAGTGTGAAATATATACGGACCACAAGAGTCTGAAATATATTTTCACGCAGAAGGATTTGAATATGCGTTAATGAAGGTGGTTGGAGTTAATTAAGGACTACGACTGTGAGATTTTATACCATCCGGGTAAGGCAAATGTGGTTGTCGACACCTTAAGTAGAAAGGGTCATGAGAAGTTGATGATGTTGACTGCTCAAGACGAGCTAATTGCAGAAATGGAGAAACTGGAGTTAGAGGTGAAATATCCTATGGAGATTGATGATAAAATATTTCAGATGCAATCTGGTACAACTCTACTAGATAATGTGAAGGAGGCTCAGCTTCAGGATGAAGAATGTAAAAAGCTGACAAAGAAGATATCTGAAGGAACCGAATCAAGATTTAAGATGGATAAGGAAGGAATACTGAGATTTGAGAGTAGAATTTGGGTACCGCCAGTACAAGAGATTAAGGAAGATATTTTGAGCGAGGCTCATAGTTCACGATATTCAATTCACCCTGGTAGTACCAAGATCTTCGACAACATTTCTGGTGGCCAAATTTAAAATGAGATGTTGCAGAATGTGTTGCCAAGTGTCTGACCTATCAGAAAGTGAAAGCAGAACATCAGAGACCGAGTGGATTGCTACAACCATTAGAGATCCCAGAATAGAAATGGGAGCATATTACAATGGACTTCGTGGTTGGCCTTCTGACAACTCAGAAAGGCTACGACGCAGTATGGGTTATCGTTAACCGACTAACGAAATCTGCACACTTCCTTCCGATCAAAATAAGATTCAACTTAGATTAGTTAGCGAGGCTATACGTAAAAGAGATTATTTTGAGGCACGGAGTTCCGATTTCAATTGTTTCATATAGGGATCCGCGCTTCACATCAAATTTCTAGAAACGTCTTCAGGAATGCATGGGTACGAAATTGCGAATAAGTACAGCTAACCACCCTCAAACAGACGGACAGAGTGAGAGAACAATTCAGACATTAGAATATATGATAAGAGCCTGTGTGATGGACTTTAAAGGAAATTGGGATGATCACCTATAATTAGTAGAGTTCGGCTACAACAACAGTTACCACGCTAGTATTGGCATGCCGCCTTACGAAGCTTTATACGGCAAAAAGTGCAGAACTCCGCTTTACTGGGATGAAGTTGGTGAAAGACAATTGCTAGGGCCAGAATTGGTACAACAGACGGCAGAAATAGTCAAAGTGATTAGAGCACAACTGGTAGCGGGTCAAGATCGACAGAAGAAATACGCTGATCCACATCGTAAAAATATCGAGTTTGAATCAGGTAGTTATGTTTTCTTGAAGGTCTCTCCTCGAAGGGAAGATCGAGTTCGGAAGAAAGGAAAATTGAGCCCAAGATTTATTGGACCCTTTGAAGTATTGCATAGAATCGGAGAAGTCACGTACGAGGTAGCCTTACCTCCATCACTCGAGAATGTCCACAACGCCTTCCATGTTTCGCGTTACACACCCTACAAGTAGATTACAAGCATGTAATTGAATACGAACCCCTACATTTTGTGAAAGACTTATCTTATGAAGAAATTCCTGTCTAAATTGTTGACCGAAAAGAACAAGTTCTCAGAAATAAAGTTATACCTTCATTAAAGGTAATTTGGAGGAACCACAACGTATGAAGAAGCTACGTGAAAACTCAAGAGAATATGATGAAGAATTACCCTCATTTATTTACTTAATTATTTGTGTGTTATTAGGGACAGAATCTTTGTAAGGGGAGAGAATGTAATGGGTGAATTTATTGAGTCGTGATTCTGGGGATAGAATCCTTTTAAGGGGGGAAAGATGTGACGAACGAGATTTTTGTAAATTAATTTTAATATTTATTGAATTAAATAAATATTTTTCGATGATTTAATTATTAGATTTAATAATTAGTTGATGCATTGTGGTAGATTAATTTAATTATATGTGTTACATTTATTAAATTAATGTAGAAATAATTATTATTCAATATGTCATTATGTGAGCTTATTGTATTAAATGAAATATTTAATTAAGCATGATGTTATTTTAATTAAATTAATTATTAATTAGAGAGTTAATAATTTGACATTATTTATTAATGAGAAAATTATTTATGTGACTATGTTAATTTATGAGAAATTATTATATTATATTTAAAATAAATTAAATAAAATATTGGAGTTATTTTATAAGGAATGTGACATTAATTAAACTATAGTATAAGAAGTTTATCAAATTAAATGAGAATGAATTATATTGAATAGCCAAACAAGGCCTTAATAGTGGTTGAGGGCAGTTAACCACGAATTGGTTAACTGACCACAACTACGCTAGTTTATAAAATATATGCGTATTCTTTTATTTCATTTTCTTGAGTCTGATAAAACTAGTTAGAGAGAATCTGATAATTGTTGAGGAGAATTGTGAGTCAGTGATTGAAGAAGGAATTGAGAAGGAATTCATCTCCTATTAAAATCTACACTACGCTTTGGGTAATTCTATCCAACCCAATTCTTATTTTATGTCTTTTAAAGTTTTCCTAAACATGGCTTAAGTCCTCTATAAAGTTTCTGTAGTTGAATGGGGTAACAATTATGTGTATATATGTAATAATTCGAGTAGCATAACATATCTTATATATATTGTATATGATTCCATATCATAAGTTTCATAATACTATGAATTGCTATTTCAAAAATTTACAGAGTTTGGGTTATGGCCATACGGCCTTATACGTGATAATTCATGTGTTGGTCATATATTATCCCTAAATTTTACACTCGCATATTATTATACATGTTGATACGAAGAGACCAAAGTTTAAATAAACGAATTCGGTGTTATAACGAATCCGTAGTGACAATTTTTATGTTTTATTTTCAAAACCTTCAAGAACATCAAAGTTAGTGAAATTATAGATTTTAATTCTGTGATTATGTGTTTTAATGGGTTAAAATCACTTTATAGATGTTGGGTAATGGTTATGCATGAATTATAACATGTGGGTATGATTAATTTCGTGTAGTAGTAATTTAATTAGAGTTTTTGGGTTGTGTTCTGCAATTTTCGCGAATTGCAAAAAAGCAGTTCGTTCGGTTATTATGCCCATCCAACGCTTAAGGCCCGCCCTCGGTGCCACCACGCCAAACGCCAAGTGTCCTATCAAGAATACTATGGCCATTAGCAGTCACCAAGACTCTAGTAAAACGTGGCGTAAATACCACTCTCTGAAATGGTCCAAAAATGTAATTTCTTAAAGTGTTAAGTCTAGCAATGTATTGTTAACTTAATGTAATGAACATGGACATATGTTAGAAGTATAATGAGCTATTAAAATAAATGTTTAACATGTAAATAACATAATTACATGTGGATTGAATTATGGATTACATAATTAGCTTGTTATTCATGATGTGTGAATTATGTGAAAAAGTGGTAAATTAACTAAGTATAGTTAATAATCAAAGTAGACAAAGAGAATGAGTTTATGATGATTAGTTAAGTTATAATTAACTGGTATTGTGAATGTGAATGGTATGTAGGATTAAATTCAAAGAACGTGCTTAGTTAAAGTGTAATCTACGCACGAGGCAAGTTTCCTAACCCTACTTGTCATTATTGTACAAGTTTATTATTTACCTCAAGTAAATTATCATTATTATTATTCATGTTCAAATGTTATATTAAAGATTGATTATATTTTCAAAGCATGATTTAGTTATACAATAATTGTCCTATTGTATACTTCCTGAGATTATTATTCAATTTGAATATCATTATTATTGAACCTTATTAGAGTAGCGAACCCTTATTGATTCAACTAGTCCATAGTTGATGAGCATTCTAAATTTTAGAACCCTTGATGAATTACCCAAGCCAAACTTCCTTTGGTGCGGACTCGAATGTCAAACTGAGATGAACAACCTCGCAAAGGGATTTACTTATCGCTAAGCGTTAAGATATTGTGCATGATGATGATACTAAGGGCGATCCCCCCAAAATGCAGTAGAAGGTCCATAGTCTTATGGATCAATTTAAAGGTTTCAAGTATAACTCTTGATAACCTAGTACATAGTTCAAGGTCTTATGACCCTCGTAATTCTTTTTTGATTCTTGTTATTCATTCTTGATTCAAAAGTTGAGCTTTTATTCGTATGTCTTTGATTTACTCGCATGTTATTATACTGTTATTTCATTATTATACTTGTGGGCAATAGTGCTCACTCTTGCTTAATAATAACATTGCAGTTAAGAACAAAAGAACCGATGAACCTTCCACTAGTAAAGGCAAGGGCAAAGTTAGCAAGTGATGAAGACTTGTTGTTTATTTGATGATGTATTTTGCTTAAGACTTGATTTAATGATGTTGTTAAGACTTATTTGTTTATGATTTCGCACAGATGTTTAAGGTTAGTTTAACCTAGGATTGTATTATTATTATTCGGATGTTGTAACCCTTAAGGGGAAGATTTTATTTCTATCTATTGCATGGCTTGCATTTATTATGGGTAGATAGATATATGATATTTGTACAGTGAACACCAAATCCTGTGGAATTGAAATACCCGGATTTGGGGGTGTCACACACCACCTACCCTAATAGTATATCATGTGAATCAATTGTACAATCATGTGAAAAAAAATAATTACAGTATAGTACCTTCATCTATACCTCCATTTTTAATTTAGTCATGCAAGTATTATCAATCTTCCACCACCTCCCCTAATAGTACATGCATGTGAATCAATAGTACACACATGTGAACAAATAGTTATAAGCATATGAATTAGTAGCAATTAATTGCTCATTTATCCAATTAATTACTCGATTGGTCAATATAACCTCCAGACATCAATTGTTAACTGAATAGATGTCGATTTCCACTAACACTAATAATCTCAACACAATGGAAATATCAATTTTATCTTTAATCAACACAAACTTATTCATCATTAATATTATAACTCATAATATTTAACAACCAGATCATTCTCAGGAAAGAGGGGGCTTTTCGATAAGGATTTCTCCCTATTGGCGCGCAATTAGGTGACCAAACCTCTCCTCGATAGAACTTTATAGACATCGTCAATATTGTAAATAATAATATGAATACCTTTGTCGTCTCAATTATTGATTTAATAATATAAAATATTATGCAGATGATATTGTGATAATAATTGAATCAATAATATGAGAGATATTATACAGCAATTACTGTAGCAATAATTGAGTATAACTGAGTGACTTCTCACGTAAGTATCAATAATCAATACCGTGTATTACTATGCAACCACGCGTATTACTGTGCTTTTACTACCGGGTAGTTCAACAGTTTAACGGTAAACCTTTCACCGTTTAAAAATATTCAGTCGTTTTCTAACTACGACAGTACCTCCATTGTGGGGTCCACCAATGATTTTGTCGTCGTACGAATATTTTTTGTTAAAACGAATATTCCCCGACCAATCGAGTATTCTCCGACACTACGAATATTTTATATTAACTTGCTTACTTTGCAAAATTTTCAAATATCACCCTTAACTTTAACCTTCTATCAATTTAACCATTTACTAAATAAAATAATAATTATAAGAAAATTGAATACTTTCATTTCATAAAATTTGGGGTCTTACATATATTATATATCGAGCAAGTTCTTATTATTTATTGATTAAGTTCAATTTGTTATATTAAAGGTTATTAATATTTTCAAAGTATGATTACATTATACAATACTTATTCTATTGTATGTAAGACCCCAACTTATTATAAATAAAATTAAATTTTCTCTATTTATTATTTTGAAATAGTATGGGTTGATTTGATTAATGTGGTTAATTATGGGTAAAATGCGTAAATATTCCAAATAAGCAAGTGGTTATAAAATATTTGTTTTTATCGGAGAATATTTGTTTGGTCGTGGAATATTCTTACTGTTCGGAATATTAAATGACGACGCAAAACCTTGTGTGGGCCCCATAACGGAAAGCGATTGGATGAAGAAAAAGCGACAAGTATAAGTTGTTTATAAATAACGACGTAGTTGTTACTGCTATCTTGTTGGAATTCCGGTGGTTTAAAACACAATAATACGCGTTATTGCAAAGAAGCACCTTGGTATTGCACCAATTATTGATTCTTACGTAAGAAGGCTACTAAATAATTATTACGATAATTACTATTCAATATTTTATTTTATTGATTCAATAATTGCTTGCGTTGATATTTTATATTACTTTGTTGTTTCAATAATTGTCACTACACACGATTTTTTTCTATTATCTGAGCAATAATTCATATTATCTGAATAATATTATTAGATAACATTATTGGCAATGTCTAGAAAGTTACATCTAAGGAGAGGTTTGGTCACCTAATTGCAAGCGCGATGAAGGAGAAATCCTTATTGAAAGCCCCTCTTTCCGGAACCTACCTCGTTGTCGATATTCTTGATTACATATATTATTTATGAATAATTAATTATTGATTTATATGATGAGGAAAATATTCATTTTATATGGATATAGATGGAGAAAATTTATAAAGTGACAATTGTTGAAAATCGATATTTTATCTTTTCTGATAAAATAATATTTTATTATATTATAATAATTTAATAATGATGATATTTTTACAATGAATGTGGGATATATGAGTATATGAGGAGGAAGAGTATTTTTGTTGCAAAAGTTGTTTAAAACATGTTAAACATGTCTGTGGGCCCATTTCTTGATTGAAATTTGATTATAGCCTGTAGAATCGCCCGTTTGTGGATTTCGGTCAATTTTTGTTTGGAATTTGGAAAAACTTCCTTCTGTAAAGTTGTAGATAATGGAATTTCTTATGAAAAAGACACAAGGTTTGAATTTTTCTGACAAAAGGGCCATTTATTATGAATTATTGAAGTTCCGGATTAATTGATTAACATTTTTTTTGAAGTTTTAAGTGACTTTTGCATGAAAAATGTTTATGTTACTTTAATTGAGTGGATGACTGATATCTTGATTCAATTAGTGTGCATAGGAGGGTTTAGAAAAATAATAATATTATTTATTAAATTTTCTGCTTTGGTGTTCTAAGCATTTTCCTATAAATAGGGTGCTTAGGTTAGAATTGAAAATCACACCAGAAACACAAGTTTTCTCTCTCTTTCTCTCTCTATATTATCGAGCGTATTCTTGTGAGTATTTTGATACTTTGAGTGTTGCTATACAGTGCAAGTTCCCTTCAACACTATATCCAATATTCTAGTCAGAAGTACTGTCTTTCTGAGGTAAGGGATATTATTTTTTAAAAAAATGATATTATTTCTTTCAATATCATTATGCCAAAATATTGGGAGTATTTTTCTTGTGAAGTTCTTGTCTTTTAGTTTCAGGGTTACTATTTACGTATACGGCACTATTCACGTATATGGCACTATTCACAGAAAAATTAAATTTTTGTTTTTCCTCCAAAATATCTATTATGGATACTAGCTTTGATTGTATCCATGTTTTGATCATTCTTGAATTTTACTCCACTATGATTACTTATGAGGTATTTTTGGACATGGATAAAACGAAATACGAATCCTTAATATTTGTTATTTTGTTTCACTGGATTCGTTTCCTTTAAAATATTTTTCATCATCCTCAGTCCTAAATGATGATATTACTGAATATCTTTTGCCTGTAGTACAAAGATGAATGATTTCTGATGAATATATTTGGCTCGTAGTACAAAGATGAACGTGTGTTTAGATGAACATGACCAACTAATGAATATCTTTGGCCTGTAGTGCAAAGATGAATATTTGATTCCAGATATATATTGATTGATGTTACAGGGATAAAATATCGACGATGAACTTTTAAATTCATATATAGAAGATAGTAGATTTCATTCTCTACTTAACTCTTCTAATGAATTATTATTTCATTGCGCGAATATTGATTTAAAACCGGTTTGTCTATTATATTCTATTAGATTTTTCCCTGTTGAGGACTAACGATAATTTGTTCTATGTTATCTTAGACATAATGTTCTTTACTGGGCTAGTTGAGCTCACCCTTTTCCTTTTTGTTCCATTTTCTTATCAGGAGGCGAGAATGTAATGAGTACTAGTCGGGGTATGCAATGAAGGTTCTAGTAAGTCGTTTTAGTAGTCCTCACCATTTTTATAAAATAATGTATCAATAATTGTAATGAGGACTTATTTGAGTGTGGATATTGTCTAGATGACAATATTTGTATTTAAACTCACGCTTTTATGTTGTATTAATAAAGTTGTAGTTGTTTACATACCATGTATTTTGACTACTCGAATGGGTGTTGTATACCTATTTTGGGGGCGCCATTTGTTGGTATCGAGAGCTAGGGATATGATCTCTGGCGGAGATCGGGGAATAGAACTAGGAGGGAGAGATGAGTAAATCCTTCGCTAGTGTGTCCTACCTAAGCTTATTTGTTGGTCATCATAATATTGGATATTATGTGATATATTAATTTGTTAAATTAACCCTTGTTTTATGGCAGTATTTGAGAATGTCGACTGAGAATGTTAACAGTGGAGTAAATGAGACCGTGGAGACGCCTGTACTCACCAACGAGGAGAACGTGCAACAGTCGGGCAATGTTCCTCCCGTGAATAACACCACCGAAAGGATGATGAACGATGGGATGTTTAGAAGCTTTTTGCAGTTCATGCAAAATCAGACAAGGGAGACTCGTCTTCAAAATACAGGAGGAAATGATAGCAATTCACGGTTTGTCACAGCTAAGCAATTCAAGGAGTTGGGACCACCAGAATTCTGGGGAAATCTGGATCCGATTAAGGCGGAGACGTGGGTCAAACAAATTACCAAGATATTCGATGTCTTGGGATGCACGGAGGAACAGAAGGTTCCATTCGCCACCTTTATGTTTCGTAATGAGGCATATTACTGGTGGGAATCTGTGAAGCTTACCCATCCAGCCGCACTTATCATGTCTTGGGAAATGTTTCAGAAACTATTCAATGACAAGTACTTTCCTGAAAGTATTCGTCATATGAAGGAGGTAGAGTTTATTAAACTGGAGCAGAATAACATGACGGTGTCCCAGTACGAGGCGAAGTTTGTAGAGTTGTCCAGGTTTGCACCTCATTTGGTGGAGAATGAGGAACGTATGACGCGGATGTTTCTGAGAGGTTTGAAACCCGGTATCGTCAATATCTCATTTCCATAAATTTTCTCTCTATTCGATGTTGTCAACGTGGCTCAATTATTAGAGCGAGATAACGAATACGCTCAACCGTGGGACCACAACCGAGATCATCATCTGGGATGCAAAGAATATCGAAACAACGATAACCAACCGATAGAGAAAGAAAAATACGGACAAGAGCGGCAACCACTCTGGTGGTAATCATGGCCATGAGAATAGAAGAAGCGTGTCAGGAGGAGATTTTAAAAAGAGGAGATTCAACAATGACAATACGAAGACGTCAACACCAGCAGCAACTGGTTCCAAGGGAGGAGAACGACCACCGGTCATATGCTCTAAGTGCAGAAAAGAAGGGCATATCAGCCCAAACTGCCCACAACAGTTTAAGGTATGTTATAACTATGGAAAGGAAGGACATATCGCTCGAGATTGCACTATAGCGAAACCAAGTCCGGCGGGGATGGTGACTCAAAAGGTTGTCCCAAAAAAGTCAAAGTCAACAGTTCCTAGAAGAGCGTTTGTCGTGACTGGTCAGCATGCGAGGAACCCAAACGAGGTGATCACGGGTAAGCTAATCATAAATTCATGCGAAGTTTATACATTACTAGATACCGGTGCTACCCATTCATTTATCTCTCCTGCTTGTGCTCAACGTTTAAACTTGACTCCGGAGAAATTAGACTTTGACCTATCTGTGGAAACTCCGTTTGGAGAAACTTTCATCATATCCACTGTTTATAAATCTTGTTTGATCCAAGTTGGCACCATCACATTACCTGTTGACCTTATCTCTTTAAAGATACTTGCTTTTGATGTGATTTTAGGGATTGATTGGTTAACTACTCATCATGCCAAAATTGATTGTTTTTGTAAGGTTGTTAGTTTTCATATTCCTAATCAACCTGTTGTTCGAATTCAAGCAACTAAACCATTAAAATCAATCACTGTCATATCAAGTCATAAAGCTATTCGTTTATTGAAAAATGGATGTCAAGCTTTCTTAACCCATGTTATGGATTTGAATAAAGACACGTTAGATTTGAATAATATTCCTGTTGTTATTGACTTTCCTGACGTATTTCCTGAAGAACTTCCCGGTCTACCCCCAGAACGTGAAGTTGAATTCTTTATTGATCTTGAACCTAGTACAAAGCCCATTTCTAAAACCCTATATCGAATGGCTCCTATTGAACTCTAGGAGTTAAAGGTCCAACTACAGGAGTTGTTGGACATCGGTTTCATTCATCTTAGTACATCTTCTTGGGGTGCTCCTATTTTATTTGTAAAGAAGAAAGACGGGAGTATGCGACTTTGTATCGATTACCGGGAATTAAACCATGTCACTATCAAGAATAGGTATCCGCTACCTCGCATTGATGACCTGTTTGATCAGTTGCAAGGAGCACAATTCTTTTCAAAAATCGATCTTCGTTCTAGATATCATCAGCTAAAGGTTAAAACTGAGGATATTCTGAAGACTGCCTTCAGAACTCGGTACGGGCATTATGAATTCCTAGTCATATATTTTGGATTGACTAATGCTCCTGCTGCTTTAATGGATATGATGAACCAAGTATTCAAGGATTATTTGGATCAGTTCATTGTTGTCTTTATTGATGACATCCTCATATATTCCAAAAGCCGTGAAGATCATGAGCACCATTTGAAGCTGGTACTGCAAAGGCTTCTTGATAACAAGTTATATGCCAAGCTGAAGAAATGTGAGTTCTAGCTTGAGGAAGTAGCATTCCTTGGGCACGTGGTGTCAAAACATGGAGTATCTGTTGACCCGAGAAAGATTGAAACAAAGTTGGGAGCAACCAAAATCGATGACCGAAGTACATAGCTTTTTGGGTTTAGCTGGTTATTATCGGAGATTTGTGGAAGGATTTTCTAGAATTCCTACTCTGTTAACTCAGCTGACTAGTAAAGATACAAAATTCGTATGGAGCGAGGAATGCGAGAAGAGTTTCCAAGATCTCAAGAGGAGACTCATTTCGGCACCTGTTTTGACAATACCATCAGGTTCGGATGGATTTGTTATCTAAAACGATGCTTCAGGCAAAGGGTTAGGATGTATTCTCATGCAACGTGGGAAAGTCATAGCCTATGCCTCCCGACAACTTAAAGAATATAAGAGGAATTATCCTACTCATGATCTAGAGTTGGCAGCAGTCGTTTTCGCGCTAAAGATCTGGAGGCACTATCTATATGAGGGGAAAGTGGAGATATATTCAGACCATAAAAGCCTCAAATATTTCTTCACCCAAAAAGAACTCAACATGCGGCAACGACGTTGGCTCGAGCTATTGAAAGACTACGACCATACCATTCAATACCATCCTGGAAAAGTGAACGTGGTAGCCGACGCATTGAGTAGAAGATCATACGCGGGAACGAGTGCGATGTTGTCAACACAAAGGCCCATTTGGTGTGATTTACAAAAGATGAAGATAGAAGTCAAGACTCCGGGGACCCATGCAATGATGTTAAGTATACGTATAGAACCAACTTTAATCGAAAAAGTTAAAGTTGCTCAAGCCACAAACCCGGAGCTAATGCATATGAAGAAGAAAGTGCAAGAAGGTGTTATTCCAAAGGCAAGAATCGTTGAAGAAGGAATACTTTGAGTCCACTCTAGACTTTGTGTTCCTAACGATTCTGATTTGAAGTACAAGATCATGATGGAGGCACACAATACGCCATTTGCAATTCATCCTAGAAGTACCAAAATGTATCGTGATCTTCGACATACATTTTGGTGGAACAATATAAAGAGAGAGATTGCAAAGTTTATCTCGATGTGTTTAACTTGTCAACGTGTAAAGGCGGAGCATCAAGTGCCTAAGGGTCCATTGCAACCACTGGAGATTCTGAAATGGAAGTGGAAACACATTACCATGGATTTTGTTATGGGTCTTCCCACGGTTTCTCAAGGAATGAATGCTATTTGGGTAATTGTTGATAGATTAACCAAGTCTGCTCATTTCTTGCCGATACGGGAGACTTATTCCCTTGAACGTCTTGCTCGTATGTACGTAGATGAGATTATGAGATTGCATGGCATACCAGTATCCATAGTTTCGGATCGTGACCCAAGATTCACTTAAGATTTTGGGTTAGCTTGCAAAAAGCTATGGGCACGGATTTACGATTCAGTTCGGCATATCATCCTCAAACAGACGGACAATCAGAGAAGACTATTCAAACTCTTGAAGATCTATTAAGACTCTGTGTCCTAGACTTCAAAGGGAGTTGGGATAAGTATTTATCGTTGTTGGAATTCTCTTACAACAACAGTTATCAGGCAAGTATAGGTGTGGCTCCATTTGAAGCATTATATGGACGAAAGTGTCGCTCTCCAATATGTTGGGATGAGGTGGATGAAGAAACATTGTTGGGACCCAAGTTGGTACGTTTGACTATGAAAAATATCCAAATGATTCGACAATGTATACAAATGGCACAGGATCGACAAAAGAGTTATGCGGATCTTCATCGAAATGACGTGGAATTTAGTATTGGGGATCATGTATTGTTGCGTGTGGCTCCATGGAAGGGAGTTACAAGATTTGGGATGAGAGGAAAGCTCAATCCACGATTTATTGGTCCATTTTTTATTCTTGACCGAGTAGGAAATGTGGCATATAGACTCGCGTTACCTACAAGTATGTCTCGTGTTCATAATGTTTTTCATATATCTGTGCTTCGTAAATATGTGAAAGATCCAAACCACGTCATTGAATTAGAACCAGGACGAGATAGCTGAAGACTTAACGTACGAGGAGGTACCTGTCAAGATCTTGGATAGGAAAGAGCATGTCCTACGCACAAAGGTCTTACCACAAGTCAAAGTTTTGTGGAGGAACCATGCTATTGAGGAAATGACCTGGGAGTTGGAAACGGAAATGAAAGCGAGGTATCCTCACCTTTTTGAAACACCAGGTACGTACGTCAATTTTGAGGACGAAATTTCATAAGGAGGGGAGGTTGTAAGACCCCAACTTATTATAAATAAAATTAAATTTCCTCTATTCATTATTTTGAAATAGTAAGGGTTGATTTGATTAATGTGGTTAGTTATGGGTAAAATGCGCAAATATTCCGAATAAGCAAGTGGTTATAAAATATTCATTTTTATCGGAGAATATTTGTTTGGTCGTGGAATATTCTTACTGTCGGGGAATATTCAGATGCGACGGTCGCAACTTATGTGGGCCCATAACGGAAGAGATTTGATGAAGAAAATGACAAGTATAAGTTGTTTATAAATAACAGGTGTAGTTATTCACAGATTATCTTTGTTGGAATACCCAATGGGTTAAAACACAATAATACGCGTTGTTGCACAAGAAGATTACCGGTATTGCACCATTATTGATTCTTACGTGAAGAGGCACTACTACTCGATAATTATTACGGTAATTACTGCTCAATATTTTATTTTATTGATTCAATAATTCACGTGTTTGATATTTTATATTACTATTGTTTCTATAATTGTCACTACACAATATTTTCTATTATCTAGACAATAGTTCATATTATCTGAATAATATTATTAGATAACATTATTGGCAATGTCTAGAAAGTTACATCTAAGGAGAGGTTTGGTCACCTAATTGCAAGCCGCTTAGTAAGGAGAAATCCTTATTGAAAGCCCCTCTTTCTTGGGAACCTGCACGGTTTATCGATGATTGTGATTCTCAGTAATATTATTTATGAATAATTAATTATTTATTTATATGATGAGAAAAATATTCATTTTATGTGAATATAGATGGAGAAAATTTATAAAGTGACAATTGTTGAAAATCGATATTTTATCTTTTTTGATAAAATAATATTTTATTATATTATTATAATATAATATTGATGATATTTTTCCAAAGAATGTGAGATATATGAGTATATGAGGAGGAAGAGTATTTTTGTTGCAAAAGTTGTTTAAAACATGTTAAACATGTCTGTGGGCCCATTTCTTGACTGAAATTTGATTATAGCCTGTAGAATCGCCTGTTTGTGGATTTCAGTCAATTTCTATTTGGAATTTGGAAAACCTTTCTTTTGTAAAGTTGTAGATAATGGAATTTCCTATGAAAAAGACATAAGGTTCAAGTTTGTCTGACAAAAGGGCCATTTATTATGAATTATTGATGTTTCGGATTAATTGATTAACATTTTTTTTGGAGTTTTAAGTGACTTTTGCATGAAAAATGTTTTTGTTACTTTAATTGAGTGGATGGCTGATATCTTGATTCAATTAGTGTGCGTAGGAGGTTTTAGAAAAATAATAATATTATTTATTAAATTTTCTACTTTGGTGTTCTAAGCATTTTCCTATAAATAGGGTGCTTAGGTTATAATAGAAAATCACACCAGAAACACAAGTTTTCTCTCTCTTTCTCTCTCTATATTATCGAGCGTATTCTTGTGAGTATTTTGATACTTTGAGTGTTGCTATACGGTGCAAGTTTCCTTCAGCACTATATCCAGTATTCTAGTCAAAAGTACTGTCTTTCTGAGGTAAGGGATATTATGTTTTTAAAAAAATGATATTATTTCTTTCAATATGAATATGCCAAAATATTGGGAGTATTTTTCTTGTAAAATTCTTGTCTTTTAGTGTCGGGGTTACTATTTACGTATACGACACTATTCACGTATACGACACTATTCACGAATACGACACTATTCACAGAAAAATTAAATTTTTATTTTTCCTCCAAAATATCTATATGGATACTAGCTTTGATTGTATCCATGTTTTGATCATTCTTGAATTTTACTCCACTATGATTACTTATGAGGTATTTTTGGACATGGATAAACTGAAATACGAATCCTTAATATTTGTTATTTTGTTTCACTAGATTAGTTTCCTTTAAAATATTTTTCATCATCCTCAGTCCTAAATGATGATATTACTGAATATCTTTGGCCTGTAGTGCAAAGATGAATGATTTCTGATGAATATCTTTAGCTCGTAGTACAAAGATGAACAGGTGTTTAGATGAACATGACCAACTGATGAATATCTTTGGCTTGTAGTGCAAAGATGAATATTTGATTCCAGATATATATTGATTAATGTTACAGGGATAAAATATCGACGATGAACTTTTAAATTCATATATAGAAGATAGTAGATTTCATTCTCTACTTAACTCCTCTAATGAATTATTATTTCCGTGCCGGAATATTGATTTAAAACTGGTTGTCTATTGTATTCTATTAGATTTTTCCCTGTTGAGGACTAACGATATATCGTTCTATGTTATCTTAGTCATAATGTTCTTTACTGGGCTAGTTGAGCTCATCCTTTTCCTTTTTGTTCCATTTTTCTTATCAGGAGGCGAGAATGTAGCGAGTACTAGTCGGGGTATGGAATGAAGGTTCTAGGAAGTCGTTTTAGTAGTCCTCGCCATTTTTATAAAATAATGTATCAATAAGGACTTATTTGAGTGTGGATATTATGTAGATGACAATATTTGTATTTAATCTCACAGTTTTTATGTTGTATTAATAAAGTTGTAGTTGTTTCTGTACCATGTATTTTGACGACTCAGAATGGGTGTTGTATACCTATTTTGGGGGCGTCACATTGTATACCTCTTGAATTTGTTATTCGATTTAAATATCAGTTATTATTGAACCTCGTAAGACTAGCGAACCCTTATTGATTCGACTAGTCCATAGTTGATGAAATTTCTAAATTTCAGAACCATTGTTGAATTTATCCAAACCAAACTTTCTTTGGTGCGGACTCTAATGTCAAACTGAGATGAACAACCTTGTATAGGGGATTACTTATGCTTTAGCGTTAAGATATTGTGCAGATGGTACTTAGTATTGATCCCCCCAAATGCAGTAGAAGAGTCCATAGTCTTATGACTGTTAAAGGTTTCAAGTTTAACCCTTGATAACCTAGGACGTAGTTCAAGGTCTTTTGACCCTCAGAAGTTATTTTGATTCTTGTTATTCATTCTTGATTCAAAAGTTGAGTTTCTTATTCCAGAAGTCTTTGATTCACTCATATGATATTATATTGTTGTTTTATTATTATACTTGTGGGCAATCGTGCTCACTCTTGCGTAATAATAACATTGCAGTTAAGAATGAAAGGTCCGATGAGCCTTCTTCTAGCAAAGGCAAGGGCAAGATTAACAAGTGATGATGACTTGTTGTTTATATGATTATGTATTTATGCTTTATACTTATGTCAATGTTGTGTAAGACTATTATTTTTTTATGTTTCTACATTTAAGATTTAAGGTTAGTATGACCTAGGATTGATGTACTTATTTCAAATGATGTAACTCCTTAAGGAGAACATTTATTTCTATCTATTTATGCTTTCATTTATTATGGGTAGATAGACATTTGATGTTTGAATAATGAACACCAAATCATGTGAGAATTGAAGTACCCGGATTTGGGGGTGTCATAGTCATCGAGTGACTTTGTCATAACACATTATACAATAGTGGAACAAAGATTTTAGATCAAATTCAACACTAAGTATTCATGTATTTACAACTCCATCAACTTTTTATCATCTCTGCACCAGGTTACATGGTACATAAGTGATAAATAAAAATATATTTTGATATTTAAAATCATTATCGTCTAGCCGAAACAAGTAGCATAGACTATACTCTAAACCGTTCAAAAAATCATTGGAAATTATTTTTATTATCTCAACAGGTAACGATTTGTCGGTGGCCCGAAGTCCATACATACACAATGGTCACCAGGAGTTTAGAATAAAAATTCATTTTCAAAAAGCACATAGTGCGTATTCAGCTTGATGTCAAAATTTTTGAAGTCTAGCATAGCTAGGAGATTTGGAAAACCTATGTCTCCACTATAATCAATTTCTTAATAATGCTATCTATTCTTATTATCCTCAATACTCTTTTTACACATATCTAACCAGTTCGTCAAACTTACCACACTTATGAGTTCAGGAACTTACCACAATCATATGAGTTTACGAACTTGTCCAAGTCAGACCTTTGGTGTCCATTCGCTGAGGGGTTCATAAACGTTTCATATAATTATGAGTCACGAACATACCAAAAGTATGAGTTTTAAGAACTCGTACTTAACCTTATATTCTCTAATTATACCCTACCTATCTGTTATACACCTGAAAAAAGAATCACCTTCTCCACATGTATATAGCAAATAACGCGACACAGATATTCCAATAATTATCCTAACTCCCTTCTCAATACGAATTTCATTTAATCCATATTCATAATCCTTTCCTAAATTTGTACCAATTCATAGACACACAATAATCTTTGTTGTACACTTTTAAATCATTCGCTTGATTCTTCTCCATACTATAACCTTATCAGATCACGGGGTGATCTCATCGTATATATTACAATTCATTTCTATGACTTGATCGTTTTGTTTTACGGTCTTCTATCCTTGTACTTTTATTCTTCTAGACTCTATCTATTCATCACTACTGTTCACCTTTATTATTAGAGTTAGGGAACTCTGTGTCTTTTAGAACCCGCCGAGATTCGTCTTTGAATCTTACCGACACACTAACTCTATTTGAGTTAGTACTTATCCTAATCAATGCGGTTATTAGTCTCAGGTAACCCTACCTAAGGTTTATAACCAACAACTTTGATACCAACTGTAGTAGCCCAAAATTCGGGTCCTAATCACCACAGATCTGGTATACTAATTCTATAACTATTGCGGAAGATATAAACATAAATTATTTATACATTAAACATTACATACTATCCCCAAGGTTGAGAACCTTCACATAAGTCCTAAACCAATATCCTATCTAACATACAATATTATTGTCATACAATATTGTTACAATTTAGCTGCACGTATAATCCAAAGTTGGACTTGTCTTGATATTTTCCTGTATCCGACGTATTCGTCTTAATCTGCAATGTTTATCATGATATAGCAAGGATGAGCAACATGTTTGCCCATCAAGTATAAGTTTTTTTGAGGATATATCATGATTTAAAGAATTTGAATAATAGCCGGCTAACATTCAACAATATAATTATGAACTAGCATGAACAAACTTTCATAGCTGAACGAACATTGAACATAAAAAAATATATCTGAACCAGATGGAAATGAAGGTGATCAACCTTTCATACCTGATGAGTACATGCAATACGCACTGAGTGTGATTAAACAATTCATGGACATGGCAATCAGCAATGATTAACCACAAGTTTATTTGAATGAAACAACTCGAGGTCGAGTTAGAGAAAACTTGCCTGATCGGTCGATTACTGTTCCGCATTCTATTTAGCTTTGCCTGAATACCTAATATAAATAATATCGATCTACAAATTAGAATAATATTATCACAATATTTATAATAACCTAACACATTAACACATAACCCTATCAGTCTATATAACACATAAGACCTAGTATCAAGTCAGACTATTGCAGTCTGAGTTGAATCCAACAAAATTTTTAACATCCTGACGGTCTAGTCGTACAATTCTTGAGCCTAATATCGCTAAGACTCAGTTTAAACTGGTTCACAAATATCTTAGATAATTTATTATCAATCAAAATATTTTTCATAAGCTCATAATAATTTTTAGATAATTATTACCATTTATCATGATTTTTTAATCATTAATATCACATTTATATGAATTAAATACCACCAAATTCCGTTATCATTAATATTTATTTAATATTAAATATTAATGAAAATCATAACATAATATTATAATATATTTATAATATATCAAAGAATTTTAAATACCTTAAAATCATATTTATATGATTTTAAAACCATTAAATCCATTATCCGATAATTTCCATTAATATTAAATATTAATTTTTTTCATGACAAAATATCAAAAGTTATATTTTATAACTTCAAATATTTTATAACCCTTAAATAATTTTTATATGATTTTTAATCATTAATTATATTTTCCATAATTTATTTAATTTATTAATTAAATAAATTAATTACTATTAATAATAAATTATTAATGAAATTCATCATAAAATATTAAAAGTCATCAAAATAACTAAAAATATTTTCTTATGCCATAATATAATTTTTTATGATTTTTCCAAGTATTAAAACCATTTTTAAGTAATTTATTTAATATTATAATTAAGTAAATTAAATACCCTTAATATTCCAAAAATATCAAATATGAATGAAATATATTCAAAACTATTAAAAACTCATTTTTAGAATTTAAAATAATTTTTAGTAATTTATTTTGTATTTTTAATAATTTAAAACTATTTTTTTCTATTTATTTAATAAAATAATAATTTTCAGAAATTAAGTGTCACTAAAGATGTTATAGGCGACAAAACCGTCATTTTATGTGTTCTTGGGCCAAGCCCAGAACTTCATGTCAGATTACAAGGTACTCACTTTGACCACAATTAAAACTTAGATCTTGTTGTTATCTGGGCTGGTTATGGTGTTAATGTTGTAGTATTAGTGTACTACTACAACTAGAATTAAGTTTCAAGGCCATACATCAACAGAGCAGAGAGTTATTAGCTCTCAAAAATCATGTCAGAAGTTGTTCTTCATTTCTGGGTTACCCAGAAATTAAGAACAGTTCGGGTTGGCTACTCTCGATCCTTATAGTTTGCATTCTGGGCTTGCTTTGTGTGATGTGAAGGTTTAAATATGTAGTAGAGATGTCTGAGTACAATTCTATAACATTAGATCATCATAACAACAACAAATCTAAGCAATCTTGACCGATCAAAGTAGTTGTCAGGAACTCCCCCTTGAAGATTTGGGTTTTCCAGAAACCTTGATAAAGCAGTTTCGTCAACCCTACTTTGACCACGATTATGAAAGTAGTATGCATACAAGCCAATCATGTTTGATGATAAAGCATATACTTTGTAACAATCTTATTCATTTATTAATAAAAAATATGAATTTATTAAAGGCTTTTAATTATCTACATGATGTTGTTTTATAATATGTGATACACCCATAGTTTTAAGCAATACTTTTAGAATAATGATGATGATCATTCTAATGAGATCTAAATTCTTAGAAAGCTAAAAACTAAAATGGTTCCACATCGTTGGATTACTAAATTGGGGATTAGTGAATCTGGATATATTGGTACATACGTTGCTTGCTCATTGAATGAGGATGATTGATCTCATGATCATTTGTGTGGAGACACTAAAACAAGTATGTAGGTGCTTATTAGAGAATAAGTTCACTTAACATGGCACGCTAAGGAATACCTAATGACGTTTTACTTGCCTGTTAATAGGAATTCCTGTAGTGATAATAGTACAAGTGATCTTTGAACTTGAGATCATCATAGTATCTTGTGTATGATGAGTTATACTTTGACTTATTCCTTAAGACCCTTAGTGTGATGCCTCCAAAATAGGTATACATCGCCCATTCTGAGTCACCAAACACATGGTACAAAATTAAAATACAAATTAATTATACAACTGTCGTGTAAAGTATGACAAAATATAAGTTGAGAGTTTCAACACGAATATTGTCTTCTAGACAATATCCAAACTCAAATTCAATATTATTACATTTATTTGCACACTACTTCACAAAATAGTGAGGACTACTAATGTAAATATCTGGACCATCACTCCGTTCCCCGACTAGTCCCAGCTATATTCTCATTTCCTGAAAAGAACAATGAAAGCAAAGGGTGAGCTAAACTAGCTCAGTAAGAAATATTATGACTAAGATAATGCAAAATAAATTATCATTAGCCTTCAACAGTGTTAAACTGATAAAATAAAATAGACATCAAGTTTAACTGCAGCGGAACAAGCAATCCACTAGAAGAGTCAAGTAGAGTATAAAATCTACCATCTTCTATGATTTAAAAGGTTTTTCATCACTTTTATCGCTAAGACTCAGCATAATAAATAATCCACATCATAGAATCACCCATGCACTACGACCAAGGATATTTTTTAGTATCACGACCACAAATTATCCATGTAATACGGGCCAAGGATATTCGTGTATTCATCAATGGTCATAATCATGCCAATAATTGTCCATCAATGCACTACGGGCCAATGAGGACTTTTACCACATCATTTGTAACATTACGATCATGATTATACCAAATAATCCCTGGTCATAATCATACCAAGTCCATCTATGCACTACATGCCACATATGACTTTCAACATAATATAAGTATGAGGATGATGATAATGATATAAGAATTCAATTAAAAAAAAGCAAAGGAGAATTTTTTAAAGATTTATAATTTAATTTATCCAGAATTCAATAATGTCCAAATTGTCAACATGATAGTGCTTTGTGGAGTAATATTCAAGAATAATATTGTACCATAAATGATTTGGACCGAAAACAAATTAATTTTATCATGAATAGTATCCCGGGTGAATAGTACTCGAGTGAATAGTACCCCGTGAATAGTACTTCATGAATAATAACCTATGAATAGTACTCCGACATGAAAAAGTTAAAACCTATCAAGAATGCTCAGAATAATATTTCCATGAAAAGATACTGGATGAAACGTAAATATCAAGGGTATTCTACTAATTTCATGGAGTATAGAAGCCAAAACTTTAACCAAATGAGTATAGAATTCGAAATCTGAAACGAAATAATATTACTTACATACTACAGAGTATGGAAGAAAATATTATTTTAAGCGAATATTGAACAAAAATAACATCCCTTACTAATATTAAACGAAAATAATATTCATTACGAATATTAAATGAAAATGATATTCCTTACGAATATTGAACGAAAATAATATTCATATGAATACGAAAAATAATATTTCTTCAGAAAATGAAATAAATAATACCCCTTACCTTAAAAAGAAGAGTATTCCAACTGGTATAGCGGATATATTCTTGAAGAAAAATTTCACTATTTTCTACGCTCAAAACTTCTTAAAACTCTAAAGAAATACGCTCAAGATTATAGAAGAAGAATTCTCTGATTCTGGTGTGATTTTTAATTCTAACGAAACATCCTTTTTATAGGAGAATGGAAAGGATACTATTTGAATTTAGAAAATTACGGACTACACAGTTAAGATTTGAACGAATTCACGGGCGAATTCAGCCGGCGAAATTTTCTGAAAATTTGATTTTACTATTCATTACTGTGCAATAAAATATTCTAATAAAACAAAAACTTTAAATAATATATATATATATATATATATTTATATCTACCATGCCTTATACGGCATGGCATTAATCATATATATGTATACATCTAACTCACCACCACCACACACACCTCAGATACACACACACCTCACTCAATTATATAATATATACACTCACTCCCTTACAAGTCATCTATCTCCCACCCCCTTTTCTTCCTTTATTTTCATTCCCCCCACCAACAAAAATCTTCCACCACACACAAATATGCCCTTCCCCCTAAGGCATCTTCCCCCACCCCCCTTTTCATTCCATCACATATACACACATACTTCCTCTTCTTTTTTTTTTTCTCCCGGGTATCCTCCACCACCCACCACAATAATATTACAAACACACACACACATCACTTTCACCACACTCATCTAACAATCTCACACACATTTCACTATCACCCACACACATATCACTATCACACACATTTTCTCTTCTTCTTTTTCTTCCCACCACCACATTTCTTCTACCTATCACTTTCACTCATTTTCCACCACTTTCCACCACTTTCCAATCACACACACATCACTTTCACTATCATACACACACATCTTGCACCTATCACTTTCACCTATCCTTTTCTCCCACCACCATACTCATTACATACATACATACATATATATATATATATATATATATCTTCCCTCCCCTATATGTAAACTCTTTTTCCCCCCATTTCCAATATCATTTCTTCCACACGTGGGCCCCACACGTAGCCCCCACATGTGACCCCCACATTTATTATAAAGAATAAATTTCTACCGATTATTTTGAAAAATTGGTAAATGGGGGTTCAAATAATACGCCAAAATTACAACAAAATTTCATAAAATACCCAATATTTTGAACAACATTTATTCATTGTTATAACTCGCAATATTAACAACCAGATCATTCCCAAGAAAGAGGGGGCTTTCCGATAAGGATTTCTCTCTATTGGCGCGCAATTAGGTGACCAAACCTCTCCTCGACAGAACTTTCTAGAAATCTTCAATATTGTAAATATGAATAATTATATCGTCTCAATTATTGATTTAATAATATATAAAATATCAAAAATAATTGAATCAAATAACGTGAGATACTATGCAACAATTACTGTTGCAATAATTGAACAAAACTGAGTGACTTCTCACGTAAGCATCAATACTCAATATTGTGTGCTACTATGCAACCACACGTATTACTGTACTTTTAACACCGGTATTTCAACAGTTAACGGTAAAACTTCTGCCGTTACTTTCATAAAAAGGTATTTATGTCATTTTCTCATTTCGACAATAATTACGTTGTGGGGTCCGCCAATGATTGTGCCGTTGTACGAATATTCCCTGTTAAAACGAATATTTCCCGACTAATCGAATATTTTATTACAACTTGCTTACTTCGTAAAATTTATAAATACCACCCACAACTATAACATTATATCAAATCCACACAATAATACTTCAATTTTTTTTTTTGAGAAAATTAATCTTTATTCACAAAAATCGTGGTCTTACAATCTCCCCTCATGAAATTTCGCCCTCGAAATTTACGTACCTAGTAGTTCGAAGAGATTATAATACCTTGATTTTATTTCAAATTCTAAATCTTGAGGTATAACCCTAGAGCATAGAATATGTTCATTCTTATCCAAGATTTTAACATGTACATTTTCATACGTTAAATCTTCCGCTATTTCGTCCGGTTCTAACTCAATAATGTGGTTCAGGTCGTCCACATATTTACGTAATGTCAATACGTGAAAAAAAATGTTATGAACACACGACATACTTGGCGGTAAGGCGAGTCTATAGGCCACAATTCCTACTCGATCGATGATTTCAAATAGACCAATAAAGTCGAGGGTTGAGATTCCTCTCTTCGTTAATTCTTGATTCTAGAATAACGTCCTCTTGAACCTTCTTCTCATTCATTAGCTCTGAGTCTGTAGCTTAAGCCGCTTTAACTTTATCGATTAAAGTTTGTTCTAATCGTATATTTAACATCGTCACGTGGGTCTCTAGAGTAGGTCGTACGAAATGGGTCTTTGTGTTAACAATGTTTCACTCATAACTGCATACGATCTTCTACTCAATGCGTTAGCTACCACATTTGCTCTTCTACGATGATATTAAATGGTATGGTCGTAATCTTCAAAAGCTCGAGCCAACGTCTTTGGTGCATGTTACATTCGTTTTGGGTGAAGAAATATTTTAGGGTTTTGTATTGGGTTCAAGGTCGATACAAAATTTGATTTAACGCTCTAGGGGTAGGCCAGGAAGTTTTTCAAGGAATACGTCAGGAAATTTATTAACAATAGAAATATCATTCAAATCTGATGTATTTTTGTTTAAATATGTGACATGTGCTAAGAAAGCTTGACATTTGTTTTTCAATAAACGAATAGCTTTATGGCTTGATATGACAGTGATTTACTTTAGTGGTTTGGTTGTTTGAATTCGCATAATAGGTTGGTTAGGAATATGAAAGCTAACAACCTTACGAAAAAAATCAATTTTAACATGATGAATAGTTAACCAGTTGATTCCTAAAATCACATCAAATGCAAGTATTTTCAAATACATAAGATCGACAGGTAACGTGAGGGTACCGATTTGAATCAAACAAGACTTATAAACACTGGATGTAATGAAGGTTTCTCCCAACGGAGTTCCAACAGACAAGTTAAAGTCTAATTTCTCTGTAGTTAAATTTAAACGTTGAGCGCAAGTAGGAGAAATAATAGAATGGGTAGAACTGGTATCAAATAAGGTATAGACTTCGCTAGAGTTTATGATTAGCTTACCCGTGATGACCTCGTTCGGGTTCCTTGCTTTCTGGGAGGTCACGACAAACGCTTTCCCTTGAACTACTGGTTTTGACTTTTCTGGGACAGCCTTTGGTGCCTCCATCCCAGCTGGTCTTGTCTTCGCTGCACGACAAAATCGGGCTAGGTGACCTTCTCTTCCACAATTGTAACACGCTTTGGACTGCATTGCGCAGTTTGGACTGATGTGTCCCTCCCCTCCTCATTTGAAGCATATGATAGGTGGTCGTTCTCCTTCGTTAACAACGGGTGCTGGTGCTTACGTCTTTCCATCATTGTTGAATCTCCTCTTCTTGAAATGTCCACTTTTATTATCTTGGCCATGATTACCACCGAAGTGGTTACCATTTCTGGTATGTTGATTCCCTCCACGTTTGTTGTCACCGCTTCGATGACTACTACCACTGGTATTATCATTTTGCGACTACTTTCTCTTGGTTGGGTTGACTCGTTATCGCGCTCCAATAACTGAGCCCTATTTACAACATCTGAATACAAACACTGAAAGTAGTATGCACACAAGCCAATCATGTTTGATGATAAATCATATACTTTGTAACAATCTTATTCATTTATTAATAATAAGTATTAAAGGCTTTTAAATTATCTACATGATGCTGTTTTATAATATGTGATAAACCCATAGTTTTAAGCAATACTTTTAGAATAATGATGATGATCATTCTAATGAGATCTAAATTCTTAGAAAGTTTAAAACTAAAATAGTTCCCAATCGTTGGATTACTAAATTGGGAATTAATAAATCCGGATAGATTGGTACATACGTTGCTTGCTCATTGGATGAGGATGATTGATCTCATGATCATTTGTGTGGAGACACTAAAGTAAGTATGGGTGCTTATTAGAGAATAAGTTCACTGAATGTGGCTCGCTAAGGAATACCTAATGGAGTTTTACTTGCTTGTCAATAGGAATTCCTGTAGTGATAGTAGTACAAGTAATCCTTGGACTTGAGATCATCATAGTATCTTGTGTATGATGAGTTATACTTTGACTTATTCCTTAAGATCCTTAGGGTATATCAAAGGGTATGCTTGGGTATAATAAGTTATACATGGAGATATTGTATGATCAATAAAGAATCTACCACTTCTAGTAAAAGAAGAGAAATGTCCTATGTGATTCGATAAATGACAAATCAGTAGTCCTTGGCCAAGACAGAATGAAATTAGAAAGGAGTTTCAAATTTGCATTATTTGGAGTTGTGCATTTAAGAATCGAAATACATATAATTAAATAAAATAAGACTTGACAGTAATTCCATGTCTTATATTTAATTGGGACATTATATGGTGGAAGGATTGAATTGTACGGTAACTATTTACTCAAAGGTTCTTTTATGATTAATATTAAAATCTATATTATCTGAAAAGTCGTTGATCGCTAGGGAGGCTTATCCCTATTGTAGAATAAACATTATTTATTTAAATAAATTAATAGTTTAATTTATTTATTTAAATAAGATTAGAATTGTTCTAATTGATTTATTCACAACCGGTTTAATATGGAGAACCTAAAGGATCACACCATAAAAGGAAGAATAATTATTTAAGAAGTTAATGGCATAATCGTAATAATAAATTAAGTATATTTAATTTAATCTATGGTGATAGAATAAATTAAATAGCTTAATATTATTATTTAATATTTTGGAAATATTAAATATAAATTAATAAGAGGAGTCTTATTATTATTATTACTATTATTATTATTTAATTTCTAAAGGAGTTTGTGAATTAATTAATAAAAGTACTCTCGTATATCCTAATAAGATTAGGAGGCCAATTAATTAAAAGAGTTTAATTAATTATTTCTAATAGGATTGGGAGCCTAATTAATTAAAGGAATTTAATTAATAAAATAAAACCCAATTTCTTAATTGTTAAGGAGGGTTGCCCACATCTATAAATAAGAGGAGTCTTATTATGGGTGGGGGGGGGGGGGGGTTGTTGACTTTAACAATAGACGTAATTCCAATAGTTGGGAGAGTACGCCTTTTTCTATAGAGATAGAAAACTAGGGTTTTTCCAAATACCCATCTTCTTGAATCCTTCTTCTTCCTTGGTGGATCACCTCTAGAGGCCAAACACTTGGGTGGCTAACTTTGATCAAAGGAAGGAACCAAACCCGGTGGATTCAAATTGAACGCGAAAAGGATTGGAGGTGAACTTGTACCTGAGGAAGCTCGAATCTTCAAGGGTATGTTTCTTGTTCTTTCATTTTCGTATAATTAATAATTGTGCATAAAGGGTGATCCGGGTATATGGTTTGTTACTTTTTAAAACTCTGATTTTCACATGTTTCCGCTTATTTATGCAATTTGATTGCGTTCTTGAATATTACAAACCTAACAAACACAGTTTGTGAGAAATTAGATATTGACGTATCTCAGGTTTCAAACCTCTTAGAAACATCCGTGTCATTCTCTCCCCATTATCAACTAAGTGGGACACAAACCGGGACAACTCAGCAAACTTAGCTTCGTACTGCGACATGATCATATTGTACTGCTCCAGCTTGATGAACTCTACCTCCTTCATGTGACGAATACTTTCGGGAAAGTACTTATCGTTGAATAGTTCTTGGAACTTCTCCCAAGACATCTTTAGTGCGGAAGGTTTAGTACGCTTTACTGATTCCCACCAGTAATCTGCCTCTCCTCACAACATAAAAGTGGCAAAGGGAACCTTTTGCTCCTCAGAGCATCCCAAGACATCAAATATCTTGGTGATCTGCTTTATCCATGTCTCCGCCTTAAGTGGTTTTGGCTCTCCAATAAACTCTGGTGGTCCCAACTCCTTGAACTATTTAGCGATGACCGTCCGAGAGTTTCCAGTGTTTCCAAATGTATTTTGAACAGGAGTTGTTCTCGCCTGATGTTGCATGAATTTCATAAAGCCTCTGAACATCCCATCGTTCATCATTTGGTCAGTGTTATAGTTTTCCTGAGGATTATTGCCTTTCTGATGCACATTATCCTGGGTATTGATCTATGGTGACTCAACGGTCTCCTGTTCTCCATTGTTATTCTCAAAATTTTTAGATGTCATTTTCAAACACTGCCACAAAATAAGGGTTAATTGACATGTCACATAATATTCATATACTCTGACCGACCAATTAAATACCAAATAAACTTAGGTAGGTCATACTAGCGAAGGAATTCCCCGACTCTCCCCTCCTAGTTCAAGTCTCACGTCTCAGCTAGGGATCATATCCCTAAGCTTTGATGTGACGCCCCCAAAATTAGGTATACATCACCCATCTTGAGTCGCCAAATACATGGTACAAAATTCAAATACAACTTAATTATACAATCAATGTAAAAAATACGACTAAACATATGCTGTGAGTTTTAATACAAATATTGTCATCTAGACAATATACAAACTCAATGGGGTACTCATTACATTTATTATCACACTATTTCACAGAATAGTGAGGACTACTAATGCACCATCTAGGACCATCACTCTGTTCCCCGACTAGTCCATGCTACGTTCTTATTTCCTGAAGAGAACAATGAAAGCAAAAGGGTGAGCTCAACTAGCCCAGTAAGAAATATTATGACTAAGATAATGCAGAATAAATTATCATTAGCCTTCAACAGTGTTAAACTGATAAAATATAACAAACATCAAGTTTAACTGCAGTGGAACAAGCAATCCATTAGAAGAGTCAAGTAGAGAATAAAATCTACTATCTTCTATGATTTAAAAGGTTTTTCATCACTTTTATCGCTGATACTCAGCTCAATAAATAATCCACATCATCAAATCATCCCTGCACTACAGGCCAAGGATGTTCTTTAGTATCACGACCATGGATTATCCATGCACTACGGGCCAAATATAATCGTGTTTTCATCAACGGTCCTAATCATGCCATAAAACAATTCATCTTTCCACCCTTGGCTGAAGAGATTCCATAGCCATAATCATACCAAAAACTGTCCATCAATGCATTATGGGCCAATGAGGACTTTTTCCACATAATTTGTGTAACGACCCCAAAATTCATACCATTTAAATCTCGACTTCGGTCGTTAACCATACATTAAATCTCTAATAAAACATCATTATTCGATATTAAAAACACTAAAATTGCGGAATAATTAAAACGTTTATACATTTCCTTCTTTCTTGCCCTGAATCGCAACCTTTACATTACATCTCTTTGATTCAATCTTATATCATGAATCGTTACAACAAAATGACAATACAAAGTCTCATAACTAAATATCCATATACATTGGATAGCTCAACTTACAATTCAACAACATGTTACGTTCAAAATATGAAATACATTTCTCATAAAACATAAGTAATCTTCGTGAATATAGATCTCTATAACTCACTTAGCACATATCTTTACCTTAAAATCTTAACCTGTAAAAGTGGTTATTTGCAAGAATGAGCTCGACAGCCCAACAAAGTCTAACAGTTTTCATGCATCACATAGCACATAATAACATGCTCGATATACATCTCATTAAAGTAACATGGCATACATGCTTTTAATTCACATAGAAAATATAAAGATTGAGTTCCTTACTCAACCATCATTACTTAGCCAAAATAATGCAGTCATATATTGACTTTAACATTTCATGATTTCAACATGTATAACATATCATGGAATTTATAACAGTTCATCAAGTCCACGTAGAAAATAGGAACCAAAAGACTTGCCTTGATCGTTGTTTACCAATAATAGTTTCACAACTTACAGTTATCTGCACTTCACGTGCCCTACACAATTATATAATCATACACATCAACTATTAGTCACATAACAACGCATAGTAATTTTAATACAAACTCTACTCCACATCTCATAATCATTCCTATTAATTAGCACACAATGTTCAATTAGATTGTGTTAACTTTTTGACTTATGACTCACTATATTTCATAATCGAAGTTCATTCAAGTGCTTAAGTCTTGCAAGGACTACTTATTGGTTTTATATTAAACCCATTTCATATCCTATAATATTCATTTCAATTGAATTGAAACACTTTTTAAGTTCGTTAACACTTGGTACGGCGTTTCGACGTTCATTCGTCACACGCCCGATTTGCCTCTCTTGTGTATGCTTACTATGCTTCTATAACTTATCTAATACATTATTTATTAATGTTATGCATCATTATATTTACTAACATATATGTTTTATAACTTAGGACATCATCGTTTATGGTCAGGAGCACTACACATGCATATTGGCATGCCCGACGCCCTCTGATTGCCCCCGAAAACATAATAGTCCTAAAGATGACCATTTTGAATACTGTTACAGACCTCAAATTAAAACACTTAAAGCATGAACGTTGTAGGTCTACTCGTCCTCGTTCCGGATCATCTAGAATCATCTCAATCGGAGTTCGTATGAGAAAGTTATGGCCATTTTCCTACAGGAGGCCAAAATTGTCCGACTCAGACTTTTGTCCCCGCGCCGCAGCACGAGAACTAAGTCATACAGTGGCACCGCAACGCAAGATTGGCACTGGGGCTTGAATTTCAGCGCTGGGGCGCGAACTTCTGGCACTGGGGCGCCATTTTTGGCGCTGGGGCTCCATTTTTGGCGCTAGGGCGCCGAAAACTAACAGAACGCAGCCCACGAAGAACAGAACAACTAAATTTCTGTCTATAACTTAATTTCTAACACTAATTAACATGTATAACTTATGCCAATTACACATATACACATTACCCAACATGCATATACTAATTTAAACCACTAAACAACAATCACAGAAAACTTAATTCCTTGAAAACATTGTTTTCAACCAAAACACCATTACCGATGTTTGTTTACACAGTAAACATGGTAAACATAATTTATAAACCAATTTGATTCCTTTGAATTATGTTTCTCTGAATTTCTTACCCCGTTATCATATATAAGGTTCAATTTCATAACTTCACAATTAACATACACTAATTTTGTTATCTTACAAAATCATATTCATGCATATGTGTTCACCAGAAACCAATTTCCCTTACTTGTACACATAAATTAGCATACAATCTTGTCTATACGCTAAACATACAATCATATATATATATATATATATATATATATATATATATATATATATATATATATACTAGTATAACAAATTGCAACAATATGGTTTTATATAGAATCTTTGTAAAAACCTTATACACATTGAAAATCAAGAACACAGACACAGAGAACGTAAACATATATATATTAAGGTTTTAAAACATACCTTTTGTCGCTTTAGAAACCCTTGCTAATCACTGACAATAAGAATTCAGAACCTTCTCTTGTTACTTCTCTCTCTTAAACTTTCTCTCTCTCTCAAATTCTCTTTGATTTTTTTCTTAGGCTTAGCAAACACTTAGAATGCGTAAACAAAACCACTGGTAACCAATCGTAAATGGCCATGATAAGCCCGATTAAATAATATCAGTTACCAAATATAACGTATAGGTTATAAATATATTTTATTCATTATTTTATTTATATAATTTAAATAATATTTCAAAATTCAAAAGAACTCCAAAAGTCATAAGGCTTCGTTTGGCAAAACTCTTTAAAATTAAAGAATTAATATATTTAAGCCTTGTTTGGCAAAATAAAACTACTTTAATTTATTTTAATAACTACTTATAATATAGTTATTTTTCACATTTCTAATTAATTAAGTTTCCATACTTAATTTAATTAAAAGAATAACAATTCATTGCATAATATAATAATTTATTTAATCATTACAAACCCTCTAACTTAATTATTAAATTAAATTAGATTACTATCTCAAAATAATTACTTTCCTTAACTCATTAATTATTTATTAAACAAATAAATAATTAAATCACATCAAATCAATTAAACAAATACTTATTCAACGATAAACACATCCATTAAATATTTATATAATTCAATAAATATTTAAATATTAATTAAAAATTGGGATTGTTACATCATTCCCTCCTTACAAGGATTCTGTCCTCAGAATCACAACTCAAACCACTCATTCGTTACAATCTTCCCTACTTACAAAGATTCTGTCCCCAGAATCGAAGACACAAATTAAACAAATAATTCAGAGTAATCTTTCATCATTTTATCTAAATATAGCTTATATATTTCCTACTACATTCATTACTTTAACAAATTGTAGGTTTGATTTCATAACTTTTACTTGATCTCAATATATTCTGAGTATTATATATCTTTTAACCCATTCATTTCCTTTTCTAAGGATCGTTATCATCAACACTCGGGATATTACATTCACCCTTTCTTCTAAGAATTTCGTCCTCGAAATTTTATTTATTAATCTTTATTCATTCAATCTATCAGAGTAGATTTTATGTCACTACTTCATTCATTCATTGGTTTCTATAACCACTTTCTTTCCACAAAGATCATTCTACAATTATTAACTTTTCTATTAAAAGTTTTACATTATTCTTTGATAACTCATATCCTTATCACTTCAAAATCTCTTTTCTCACTTATTCAACATATTCATCATTCAGTGTCGCAATCTACGACTCACTTCTTTCTAAGGAATATCATCCTTACCACATTTACCTTTTAGAATATCAAGAATCTTCCACAATTACTCAATAATTGGGAAGCGATATCAATAACTGGAATTTAAAAGATTCCAAATCATGCTGAAGGTCATAAGACCACGAACTATGTCCACAGTTGCAAGTAATCTTTCAACTTCAACTTTAACAGTCATAAGACTATAAGGACCCTCGTACTTAGGGTGTTAAGCCCTTCGTACCATGTATTGTGCACAAACATTTAAACGCTATGCTTATGTTCATAGTTATAAGTAATCTTTCAACTTAAACTTTAACAGTCATAAGACTATAGGGACCCTCATACTTAGGGTGATCAGCCCTTCGTACAATGTATTGTGCACAAACATCTCAACGCCTCCGCGTAATCCCCTATAAAAGGGTTTTTCATCTCAGCTTTTCAACATTTGAATCTGCACCAAAATCAATTTGGTTTGGCATAACTTCTCAAGAAACGCATGCATTTCATGAACATCTTTCAATATTTGTCTAGCTGAATCAAATAACATAGACTTCTACAATAATTCGTACATCAATCGAAATATACATATATATATATATATTCTCATATCTTAAAGAAATCTCAAAAATCTTTTTATGACGTCATGATATCGCACTGTATTTACAGTCCGTTGAGGATTTTGTCATTTGGTGATTTTATCATACTACATTATACCATAGTGGGCTGACGATCCTTAGATCACATCCAACACTAGGTAATACTGCATTGATGACTCCATCATTTTTATCATCTTTGCACTAGGTTACATGATGCATTAATGATGTAAAATACATTTTGATATATTGCAAATCATTTTTGTCTAGCCGAAGCAATTAGCATAGACATACGAATAATAGTATTGTTGTTAAAACCCATTGGTTCCATCATTTGATCCAATATTTTTCTAGAAAATAAAAGTGTAAACATCAGCACGAAGTCAATAAATTTCGAAAGTCTAGCATAGCTAGTAGATTTAGAATACCTATGCTTCCACCATCAACTCCACTTTCTATAATGATCCATTGCTTAATTGGTCTATCTATTCCTATCATCCTCAATACTCCATTTACACTTATCTATACCCAGTTTGTCAAACTTACCACACGTTATGAGTTCAGGAACTTGCCACAATCATATGAGTTTAAGAACTTATCCTAGTCAGACCATAGACGTCCATTCGCTGAGGGGTTCAAAAACACACCATATAATTATGAGTCACGAACCTACCATAAGTATGAGTTTCAATAACTCGCACTTAACCTTATAATATTCTCTAACTATACTCTACCTATCTGTTATACACATGAAAAAAGAATCACCTTCTCAACATGCATATAGCAAATAGCGTGACACAAACATTCCAATGATTATCAATGTGATAAACTGAGTGCAAGAACAAAACCCTCGCCCATACAAAGGTTTGTACAACTCAGCCACCACTAGAGTCCTCAATTGAAATCCCTCCAAACTCTATCTTGCTTATAACTTGCTCTTTGCTCGATACGAATTCCTCGTATCACATTATTTATAACTCCTCATGAGTTTATCTTGTACTATCATAGAACATTATCTTCATAGCATCAAGCTATAATCATTCAACCATTACAAACCATCTTCCTTTTATAACTTAAATAGATCATGCCGTGATCTTATTCTATAATCATCTCCCTTAAAATTATTTTATTAACTCGTGATCGTTTTGTTTTACGATCCTCTTTCTTTCCCTTTTTCATCATTTACGACATTATTCGTTATCTTGGCTTTTAGAGTTAGGAAACTCCTATTTCTTATCTTTATATCTCTTAGATTCTTCTTTGAATCTTCTTATTTTAAAAAAAAATTCTTCCTTTAAGAATTTCTAACTTCAGTTACATCGCTCAAAATTTCATTCGAGTTCTACACTTTTATCATACGTAACCATTTCTACACTTGGTACACATCGAGTCTCTAACAGTTTCAATATGGTACGCTGAGTGGTTTCCCACAAACAACCAACAAACTAGGTTCCGAGTTACTAGTTCGTATATACCTCCGCTCTATGAAGGAATTGTTTAGCCCAGATACCATACATCAACTACTAAAGAGTACAATTGTAGCATACTCTCTATTCTTAACTTCTTAATCATTCTCTTTTTATAGACATTGTCTATTTATTATCACCTTACATCCTTATTATTGGAGTTGGGTAACCCCACATTCATAATCCTTATAACTCTGCGAGATTCTTCTTTGAATCCTTTCACGCAAGTTTTTAATCCCTTATTGTTCAAACTCTATTTGAGCTTATTCGTTTATTATCTTCACCTCTTTTCTCTAAGGTTATAGCCTATGGTACTCCTACCTAAGGTTTATAACCTCATGACTTTTGGTACCAACTTGTAATTCACCCCAAAATTCATACCATTTAAATCTCAACTTCGGTCGTTAACCATACATTAAATCTCTAATAAAACATCATTATTCGATATTAAAAACACTAAAATTGCGGAATAATTAAAATGTTTATACATTTCCTTCTTTCTTGCCCTGAATCCCAACCTTTACATTTCATCTCTTTGATTCAATCTTATATCATGAATCGTTACAACAAAATGACTATACAAAGTCTTACATCATAACTAAATATCCATATATATTGGATAGCTCAACTTACAATTCAACAACATGTTACGTTCAAAATATGAAATACATTTCTCATAAAACCTAAGTAATCTTCGTGAATATAGATCTCTATAACTCACTTAGCACATATCTTTACCTTAAAATCTTAACCTTGTAAAAGTGGTTATTTGCAAGAGTGAGCTTGATGTACCAACAACAATGTCTAATAGTTTTAAATGCATCACATAAAGCACATAATAACATGCTCGATATACATCTCATTAAAGTAACATGGCATACATTCTTTTAATTCACATAGCAAATATAAAGATTGAGTTCCTTACTCAACCATCATTACTTAGCCAAAATAATGCAGTCATATATTGACTTTAACATTTCATGATTTCAACATGTATAACATATCATGGAATTTATAACAGTTCATCAAGTCCACGTAGAAAATAGGAACTGAAAGACTTGCCTTTTGTCGCTTTAGAAACCCTTGCTAATCATTGACAATAAGAATTCAAAACCTTCTCTTATTCCTTCTCTCTCTTAAACTCTCTCTCTCTCTCAAATTCTCTGTGATTTTCTTCTTAGGCTTAGCAAACACTTAGAATGCGTAAACAAAACCACTGGTAACCAAGTGTAAATGGCCATAATAAGCCTGATTAAATAATATCAGTTACCAAATATAACGTATAGGTTATAAATATATTTTATTCATTATTTTATTTATATAATTTATATAATATTTCAAAATTCAAAAGAACTCCAAAAGCCATAAGGCTTCGTTTGGCAAAACTCTTTAAAATTAAAGAATTAATATATTTAAGTTTGTTTGGCAAAATAAATTAAAACTACTTTAATTTATTTTAATAACTACTTATAATATAGTTATTTGTCACACTTCTAATTAATTAAGTTTTCATACTTAATTTAATTAATACCAATAACAATTTATTGGATAATATAATAATTTATTTAATCATTATAAACCCTCTAACTTAATTATTAAATTAAATTAGATTACTATCTCAAAATAATTACTTTCCTTAACTCATTAATTATTTATTAAACAAATAAATAATCAAATCACATCAAATCAATTAAACAAATACTTATTCAACGATAAACACATCCATTAAATATTTATGTAATTCAATAAATATTTAAATATTAATTAAAAATCTGGATTGTTACAATTTTTAACATTACGGTCATGATTATACCGAATAATTCTTGGTCATAATCATACCAAGTCCATCTATGCACTACAGGCCACAAATGACTTTCAACATAATATAAACATGAGGTTGATGACAATGACATAATAATTCAATAAAACAAGTTCAAGAATTAATTTATCCGGGAACCAATAACGTCCAAATTGTCAACATGATACTGCTTTGTGGAGTAAAATTCAAGAATGCTCAGAAGAATATTTCCATGTAAAGATACTGGATGAAGCACAATTATCAAGGATATTCCACTAATTTCATGGAGTATAGAAGTTAAAACTTTAACCAACTGAGTATAATAAAGAATGGAATAACAAAAGAAATCACCGTGCGTGCGATCGATCGATGAGCGGAGTTATTCCAATGTAATAATAAATAATGGAACCAAATATGCGTAAACGCACGCATGTGATATTCCAATAGAATAATAAATAATGGAACGTGTCATGCGTAAACGCACGCATATATGATGTTCCAACAGAATAATAAATAACGGAACCAGTCACGCCAGAAACACACGTATATGATATTCCAACAAAATAATAAATAATGGAACCGTGTCAGAGTAATATCGCACCGGCGTGATATTCCAACGAGAATAATAAAGAATGGAATAATGTAAGAATTTCACCATGTATGTCAGATTGCAGATAAACAAAGTTATTCCAACATAATGATAAAGAATGGAATAACGTAAGAATTTCACCAAGTATAGGGTATCCCGCGTATACAGGTTATTCAAACAGAATAATAAAGAATGGAATAACAGAAGCTCTCTTCACAAATAAGAAAGAAAGAATACCCCTTACGAGTACAACAAATAATATCTCTTACCTTTGAAAGAAGAGTAGTCCGACTGGTAGGGCGATGATATACTCGAAGAAAACTTGCACTACGCTCAAAGCTTTCTTAAACTCTAAAGAAATACGCTCAAGATTATAGAAGAAGAACTCTCTCTATAGTTTCTCTATCTAGAGTTTCAGTGAATTCGTAAGAAATAATGAAGGAATGAGCTTCTATTTATAGAAGAATGGACTGCATAGTAATTAATTCATGAACGGTCCAGATTGATTTACTTTTAATCGGACGGTCCATATTTAAAGAAAAATCTTTTAAATAAAATATAATATATTCTATTTATAATCTAATAAAACGAATAACTTTATAAAAGTATTATGTTTTATATAAAAAGATTTTACTATGCAAAACACTATGCAAGCACTATACAACACTGTGCAGGCACTATGCAACACTATGCATAATAAAATATAATATATTCTATTTATAGTCTAATAAAACAAATAACTTTATAAAAGTATTCTGTTTTATATAAAAAGATTTTACTATACAAAACACTATGCATAATAGAATATAATATATTCTATTTATAGTCTAATAAAACGAATAACTTTATAAAAGTATTACATTTTATATAAAGAGTTTCATTTTATTAGATTAATAATACTAATAAAACAAAACTGAGTGACTTATCACGTAAGCATCAATAATCAATGCCGTGTGCTACTATGCAACCACACGTATTACTATACTTTTACTACCGAGTAGTTAGACAGTTTTAACGGTAAAACTTCCGCCATTATTTTCATAAAAAATATTTTTGTCGTTTTCAATCCGACAATAATTCCGTTATTAGGGTCCACTAATGATTGTAATTGCGTCGTCATGATATTTCCCGACAAAAAAATATTCCCCGACCAATCGAATATTATACAACAACTTGCATACTTTTTAAAATCTATAAATACTACCCACAACTATAACATTATCTCAAATTCACACCATAATAAACAAAAAAATATTTTGAGAAAATTATTTATTCATAAAATCTGGGGTCTTACAATCTCCCCTCCTTATGAAATTTTGCCCTCAAAATTTACGTACGTACCTTGTATGCCGCAGAGGTGAGGATACCTTGACTTCATTTTAGATTCTAATTCTTGAGGTATAACCTTTGAGTGTTAAATATGATCATTCTTATCCAAGATTTTAACACGTATCTCCTCATACGTTAAATCTTCTGCTATCTCGTCTAGTTCTAATTTAATAATGTGGTTTGGGTCGTCCACATATTTACGTAACATCGATAAAAAAATCGTTCTGAACATGCAACATACTTGGCGATAAAACGAGTCTATAAGCCACAGTTCCTACTTCATCGAGGATTTCAAATGGGCCAATTATATCGAGGGTTGAGATTTCCTCTCTTCCTTGATTCTTGCTTCTAGAATAACGCCCTCTTGAACCTTCTTCTTCACATTCATCAGCTCTGGGTGTGTAGCTTGAGCGGCTTTAACTTTATCGATTAAAGTCGATTCTACTCGTATATTCGTTATCTTCACATGGGTTCATATATTCACACTTGTAACCGCATACGATCTTCTACTCAACGCGTCAGCTACCACGTTTGCACTTCCATAATGATATTGCATGGTACGATCGTAATCTTCAACAGCTCGAGCCAACGTCTTTGGCGCATGTTACGTTTCTTTTAAGTAAAGAAATATTTGAGGGTTTTAGAAATGGATTTTGTACTGGGGTCAATACAAAATTCGATTTCAATCTCTAGGGGTAGGCTCAGAAGTCTTCAAGAATACGTTAGGAAATTTATTAAAAAATAGAAATATCATTCAAAACTGTGACTCTCATCCAAGACTTGGATAACACGTCACATTGATACCTATAAACTTGCCATCGTCATTCACAACGTCTCCTACGGAAAGTCTGCCTTCGGTGCATTCCACACAAGGAAGTCAACAACGAAAGGATCGGGGCTCTTTAATTATGGCTTGATATGACAATGATTGACTTTAGTGGTTTGGTTGCTTGAATTCGCATAACAGGTTAGTTAGGAATATGAAAGCTAACAACCTTACGAAAAGCAAGATGAGTAGTTAACCAATCGATTCCTAAAATCGCATCAAAGCCAAGTATTTTCAAAGAGACAAGATCGACATATAACGTGAAAGTGTTCATTTGAACAAGATTTATAAATAGTGGAGGTAATGAAGGTTTCTTCCAACTGAGTTTAAACAGATATATCAAAGTCTAACTTCTCCGGAGTTAACTTCAAACATTGAACACAACTAGGTGAAATAAAAGAGTAAGTAGGACCGATATCTAACACTGTATAGACTTCATAAGAGTTTATGACTAACATACCCGTGATAATTTTATTCAATTTCCTTGTCACGAAAAAAAATGCTCTCTCTTAAACTACCGGCTTTAGCTTGTCTAGGACATCCTTTGGCATCACTATCCCAGCTGGACTTGACTTCACCATACGACAAAATTGAGCTAGGTGACCTTCTCTTCCACAATTAAAACACGTTTTGGATTATTACGTCACAGCTTTGACTGGGATGTGTCCTTCCGTCGCATTTGAAACATATAACCTATGGGTCGTTCTTCTTCCTTTGAAACGGGTCTTTGGTGCGGCGTCTTCACTTCATTGTTGAACCTTCTCTTCTTGAAATATCCATTCTTATTGCTTTGACCATGATCACCACCGAAGTGGTTACCATTTCTGGCAAGTTGATTCCCTCCATGCTTATTGTTACCGCTTTGATGATCAAGTATCACCTAGATATTATCATTTTGCGTGACTCTCTTTTGGTTGCGTTGACTCATTATCGCGCTCCCTAATCGAGCCCTATTTACAACATCTGAATACAAACACGGTTTATAAAAATAAGATATTGACGTATCTCCCGCTTCAAACCTCTTAAAACATCCGCGTCATTCTCTCTTCATTATCAACCAAGTGGGACGCAAATCGGGACAACTCTCGGCAAACTTGGCTTCGTCTTTAACACACGATCATGTTGTTTTGCTCCAACTTGATAAATTCCACCTCCTTCATGTGACGAATGCTTTTGGGAAAGTACTGGTCATTGAACAGCTCTTGGAACTTCTCCCAAGACATCTTGAGTGCGTTAGACTGGGTATGTTTTACAGATTCCAACCAGTGATCTGCCTCTTCATGCAACATAAAGGTGTCAAAGGGAACCTTTTGCTCCTGGGAGCATCCCAAGATATCAAATATATTGGTGATCTGCTTTAACCACGTCTCCGCCTTAAGTGGTTCTGTCTTTCCCAAAAACTCCGGTGGTCCCAGATCCTTGAATTGCTTAGCGGTGACCAACTGTGGGTTGCCATTGTTTCCTCCTGCATTATGAACAGGAGCCGCCTTTGCCTGATGTTGCATGAATTTTAAAAAGCTCCTAAATGTACCGTCGTTCATCAATTGATCAGTGTTATTGTTTACAGGAGGATTATCGCCATCTTGTTGCACATTGTCCTGATTATTGATCTGTGGAGAATCAACGGTCACCTGTGCTCCATTGCTATTCTAAACATTCTCGGATGTCATTTTCAGATACTGCCACAAAACAAAGGTTAATTGACATGTAACATATTATCCATATATTCCGACCGACCAATTAAATACCAAATAAACTTAGGTAGGTCATACTAGCGAAGGAATTCCCCGTCTCTCCCCTCCTAGTTCTATTCTCACATCTTAGCCATGGATCATATCCCTAAGCTTTGATACCAACTATGACCCCCCAAATTTAGGTATACATCACCCATCTTGAGTCGCCAAATACATGGTACAAAATTCAAATACAACTTAATTATACAACAGTCGTGTAAAATACGACTAAACATATGCTGTGAGTTTTAATACAAATATTATCATCTAGACAATATACAAACTCAATAGGGTCCTCATTACATTTATTATCGTACTATTTCACAAAATAGTGAGGACTACTAATGCACAATCTTGGACAATCACTCTGTTCCCCGACTAGTCCCTGCTACGTTCTTATTTCCTGAAGAGAATAATGAAAGCAAAAGGGTGAGCTCAACTAGCCCAGTAAGAAATATTATTACTAAGATAATGCAGAATAAATTTTCATTAGCCTTCAACAGTGTTAAACTGATAAAATATAACAAACATCAAGTTTAACTGCAGTGGAACAAGCAATCCATTAAAAGAGTCAAGTAGAGAATAAAATCTACCATTTTCTATGATTTAAAAGGTTTTTCATCACTTTTATCGCTGAGACTCAGCTCAATAAATAATCCACATCATCAAATCATCCCCGCACTACAGGCCAAGGATATTCTTTAGTATCACGACCATGAATTATCCATGCACTACGGGCCAAAGATAATCGTGTTTTCATCAATGGTCCTGATCATGCCATAAAATAATTCATCTTTGCACCCTTGGCCGAAGAGAATCCATATCAATAATCATACCAAAAACTGTCCATCAATGCATTACGGGCCAATGAGGACTTTTTCCACATCATTTGTAACATTACGGGCCATGATTATACCCTAAATAATCCTCATCATAATCATACTAAGTCCATCTATGCACTACAGAATACGAGATGACTTTCAACATAATATAAACATGAGCATGATGACAATGACATAATAATTTAATAAAACAAGTTCAAGAATTAATTTATCCAGGAACCAATAACGTCCAAATTGTCAACATGATACTGCTTTGTGGAGTAAAATTCAAGAATGCTCAGTAGAATATTTCCATGAAAAGATACTGGATGAAGCGCAATTATCAAGGATATTCCACTAATTTCATGGAGTATAGAAGTTAAAAATTTAACCAACTGAGTATAATAAAGAATGGAATAACATAAGAAATCACCAGGCATGCGATAAACCGCATGCATGTTATTCCAATGTAATAATAAATAACGGAACCGAACACGCGTACGCACGCATGTGATATATCCAATAGAATAATAAATAATGGAACGTGTCACGCGAAATAGCATACGCATACATGATGTTCCAACAGAATAATAAATAATGGAACCAGGTCATGCGTAAACGCACATACATGATATTCCAACATAATAATAAATAATGGAACCAAGTCAGGCGTAATACGCACCGACAGGATATTCCAACAGAATAATAAAGAATGGAATAACAGAAGAATTTCACCATGTATGCGGTACTTCGCATAAACAGGTTATTCCAACATAATGATAAAGAATGGAATAACAGAAGAATTTTACCAAGTATAGGGTATCCCGCGTATACAGGTTATTCCAACAGAATAATAAAGAATGGAATAACAGAAGCTCTCTTCACAAATAAGAAAGAAAGAATACCCCTTACGAGTACAACAAATAATATCCCTTACCTTTGAAAGAAGAGTATTCCGACTGGTAGGGCAATGATATACTCGAAGAAAACTTGCACTACGCTCAAAGCTTTCTTAAACTCTAAAGAAATACGCTCAAGATTATAGAAGAAGAACTCTCTCTATAGTTTCTCTATCCAGTTTTTAGTGAATTAGTAAGAAATAATGAAGGAATGAACTTCTATTTATAGAAGAATGAACTGCATAGTAACTAATTCATGAACGGTCCAAATTGATTTACTTTTAATCGGAAGGTCCATATTTAAAGCAAAATCTTTTAAATAAAATATAGTATATTCTATTTATAATATAATAAAATGAATAACTTTATAAAAGTATTCTGTTTTATATAAAAAGATTTTACTATACAAAACACTATGCAGGCACTATGCAACACTATGCAGGCACTATGCATAATAAAATATAATATATTATATTTATAGTCTAATAAAACAAATAACTTTATAAAAGTATTCTGTTTTATATAAAAAGATTTTACTATGCAAAACACTATGCATAATAGAATATAATATATTCTATTTATAGTCTAATAAAATGAATAACTTTATAAAAGTATTCTATTTTATATAATTTTTTTTCTCGTTTTATTACATTAATAATACTAATAAAACAAAACCGAAAGTGACTTATCACGTAAGCATCAATAATCAATACCGTAATGCTACTATGCAACCACGCCAGACATTGTACTTTTTTACTAAGAGTAGTTCAACAGCTTTTAATTGGTAAAACTTCCATTTGTTATTTTCATAAAAATATTTTTGTCGCGTTTCTCAATCCGATAATAATTCTGTTGTGGGGTCCACCAATGATTATACCGTCGTATAGATATTCCCCGATAAAAAGAATATTTCCCGACCAATCGAATATTATACAACAACTTGCATACTTTTCAAAATTTATAAATACTACCCACAACTATAACATTATCTCAAATCCACACCATAATATACAAAAAAATATTTCGAGAAAATTATTTATTCATAAAATCTTGGGTCTCACATTTGATACCAACTGTGACGCCCCCAAAATAGGTATACATAACCCATTCTAAGTCGCCAAATACATAGTGCAAAATTCAAATACAACTTAATTATACAACTGTCGTGTAAAGTACGACAAAATATAAGCTGAGAGTTTCAACACGAATATTGTCTTCTAGATAATATCAAAACTCAAATTCAATATTATTACACTTATTTTCACACTACTTCACAAAATAGTGAGGACTACTAATGCAAACATCTGGACCGTCACTCCGTTCCCCGACTAGTCCCAACTATATTCTCATTTCCTGAAGAGAACAGTGAAAGCAAAGGGTGAGCTCAACTAGCCCAGTAAGAAATATTATAACTAAGATAATGCAAAATAAATTTTCGTTAGCCTTCAACAATGTTAAACTGATAAAATACAATAGACATCAAGTTTAACTGCAGCGGAACAAGCAATCCATTAGAAGAGTCAAGTAGAGTATAAAATCTACCATCTTCTATGATTTAAAAGATTTTTTATCACTTTTATCGCTGAGACTCAGCTTAATAAATAATCCACATCATCGAATCACCGCTGCACTATGACCAAGGATATTCTTTAGTATCACGACCACAAATTATCCATGCACTACGGGCCAATGATATTAGTGTATTCATTAATGGTCATGATCATGCCAATAACTGTCCATCAATGCACTATGGGCCAATGAGGACTTTTACCACATCATTTGTAACATTACAGTCATGATTATACTGAATGACCCTTGGTCATAATCATACCAAGTCCATCTATGCACTACAGACCACATATGACTTTCAACATAATATAAGCATGAGGATGATGACAATGATATAAGAATTCAATTAAAAGAAAGCAAAGGATAAATTTTTAAAGATTTATAATTTACTTTATCCATAATTCAATAATGTCCAAATTGTCAACATGATACTGCTTTGTGGAGTAAAATTCAAGAATAATATTGTACCAAAAATGATTTGGACCGAAAAAGAATCAATTTTTATCATGAATAGTACTCCGGGTGAATAGTACTTCGTGAATAGTAACCCATGAATAGTACTCCGACATGAAAAAAATTAAAACTTATCAAGAATGCTTAGAATAATATTTCCATGAAAAGATACTGGATGAAGCGCAAATATCAAGGATATTCTACTAATTTCATGGAGTATAGAAGCCAAAACTTTAACCAAATGAGTATAGAATTCAAAATCTGAAACGAAATAATATTACTTACATACTACAGAGTATGGAAGAAAATATTATTTCAAGCGAATATTGAACAAAAATAACATCCCTTACGAATATTAAACAAAAATAATATTCATTACGAATATTAAACGAAAATAATATTCATACGAATACGAAAAATAATATCTCTTCAAAATATGAAATAAATAATACCCCTTACCTTAAAAAGAAGAGTTTTCCAACTAGTATAGCGGATATATTCTTGAAGAAAACTTTCACTGTTTTATACGCTCAAAACTTCTTAAAACTCTAAAGAAATACGCTCAAGATTATAGAAGAAGAATTCTCTGATTCTGGTGTGATTTTCAATTCTAACGAAGCATCCTATTTATAGGAGAATGGAAATGATACTATTTGAATTTAGAAAATCACGGACTGCACAGTAAATATTTGAACGAATTCATGGGCGAATTCAACCAGCAAAATTTTCTGAAAATTTGATTTTACTATTCATTACTGTGCAATAAAATATTCTAATAAAATAAAAACTTTAAATAAAAATAATACATATATATTTATATCTACCATGCCTTATACGGCATGACATTAATCATATATATGTATACATATAACTCACCACCACCACACACACCTCAGATACACACACACCTTGCTCAATTTTATAATATATACACTCCCTCCCTTACAAGTCATCTATCCCACCCCCTTTTCTTCTTTTATTTTCATTCCCCCACCAACAAAAATCTTCCACCACACACACATGCCCTTCCCCCCAAGGCATCTTCCCCCACCACCCTTTTCATTCCATCACATATACACACATACTTCCTCTTCTTCTTTTTTTCTCCCAGGTATCCCCCACCACCCACCACATTAATATTACAAACACATACACACACACACACATCACTTTCACCACACTCATCTTACACTCTCACACACATTTCATTATCACCCACACACATATCACTATCACACACATTTTCATTTCTTCTTTTTCTTCCCACCACCACATTTCTTCTACCTATCACTTTCACTCCTTTTCCACCACTTTCCACTCACACACACATCACTTTCACTATCATACGCACACATCTTACACCTATCACTTTCACCTATCCTTTTCTCCCACCACCATACTCATTATATATATATTTATATATATCTTCCCTCCCCTATACGTAAACTCTTTGCCCCCCCATTTCCAAAATCATTTCTTCCACACATGGGCCCCACACGTGGCCCCCACCTTTATTATAAAGAATAAATTTCTACCGATTATTTCGAAAAATGGGTAAACGGGGGTTCAAATAATACGCCAAAATTACAACAAAATTTCATAAAAATCCCCTCAATATTTTTAACAACATTTATTCATCGTTATTATAATTCGCAATATTAACAACCAGCTTGTTCCTAGGAAAGAGGGGGCTTTCTGATAAGGATTTCTCCCTTTTAGCGCGCTATTAGGTGACGAAACCTCTCCTCGACAGAACTTTCTAGACATCGTCAATATTGCAAATATGAATAATTATATCGTCTCAATTATTGATTTAATAATATATAAAATATCGACAATAATTGAATCAAATAACGTGAGATACTATGCAATAATTACTGTAGCAATAATTGAACAAAACTGAGTGACTTCTCACGTAAGCATCAATAATCAATACCGTGTGCTACTATGCAACCACGTGTATTACTATACTTTTAACACCGGGTATTTCAACAGTTAACGGTAAAACTTCCGCTGTTATTTTCATAAAAAGATATTTCTGTCATTTTTTCATTACTATAGTAATTACGTTATGGGGTCCACCAATGATTGTGCCGTTGTACAAATATTCCCCGACCAATCGAATATTTTATTACAACTTACTGACTTTGTAAAATTTATAAATACTACCACAACTATAACATTATATCAAATCCACACCATAATACTTAAAAAAATATTTTGAGAAAATTAATCTTTATTCACAAAATTCAGGGTCTTACAATCTCCCCTCCTTATGAAATTTTGCCCTCAAAATTTACGTACCTGGTAGTTCGAAGAGATAATAATACCTTGATTTCATTTCAAATTCTAACTCTTGAGGTATAACCCTAAAGCGTAGAATATGTTCCTTCTTAATTATCCAAGATTTTAACATGTACCTTTTCATACGTCAAATCTTCCGCTATTTCATCCGGTTCTAACTCAATAATGTGGTTCGGGTCATCTACATATTTACGTAACATCGATACGTGAAAAAAAAATGTTATGAACACGCGACATACTTGGCGGTAAGGCGAGTCTATATGCCACAATTCCTACTCGATCGATGATTTCAAATAAACCAATAAAGTCGAGGGTTGAGATTCCTCTCTTCGTCAATTCTTGCTTCTAGAATAACGCCCTCCTTAACCTTCTTCACATTCATCAGCTCTTAGTCTTTAGCATAAGCCGCTTTAACTTAATCGATTAAAGTCTGTTCTAATCGTATATTTAATATCGTCACATGGGTCTCTAGAGTAAGTCGTACGAAATGGGTCTTTGTGTTAACAATGTCGCACTCGTAACTTCATACGATCTTCTACTCAACGCATCAGCTACCACGTTCGCTCTTCTACGATGATATTGAATGGTATGGTCGTAATCTTCAACAGCTCGAGCCAACGTCTTTAGCGCATGTTACGTTTGTTTTGAGTGAAGAAATATTTTAGGTTTTTGTACCGGGTTCAAGGTCGATACAAAATTTGATTTCACGCTCTGGGGGTAGGCCAGGAAGTTCTTCAAGGAATACGTCAGGAAATTTATTAACAATAGAAATATCATTCAAATCTGACGTATTTTTGTTTAAATCTGTAACATGAGCGAAGAAAACTTGACATTTGTTTTTTAATAAACGAATAGCTTTATGGCTTGATATGACAGTGATTGACTTTAGTGGTTTGGTTTCTTGAATTCGCATAATAGGTTGGTTAGGAATATGAAAGCTAACAACCTTACGAAAATAATCAATTTTAACGTGATGAATAGTTAACCAGTTGATTCCTAAAATCACATCAAATGCCAGTATTTTCAAAGACATAAGATCGACAGGTAACGTGAGGGTATCGATTTGAATCAAACAAGACTTATAAACACTGGATGTAATGAAGGTTTCTCCCAATGGAGTTCCAACAGACAAGTCAAAGTCTAATTTCTCCGGAGTTAAATTTAAACGTTGAGCGCAAATAGGAGAAATAAAAGAATGGGTAGAAATGGTATCAAATAAGGTATAGACTTCGCTAGAGTTTATGATTAGCTTACCCGTGATGACCTTGTTCGGGTTCCTTGCTTTCTGGGAGGTCACGACAAACGCTCTCCCTTGAACAACTGGTTTTGACTTTTCTGGGACGGTCTTTGGTGCCTCCATCCCAGCTGGACTTATCTTCGCTGCACGACAAAATCGGATGATGGCTATCTTCTCAGACATTGTGGAAAAAGAGGTAGAAGTTTTCATGGACGATTTTTAGTCTATGGAATCACTTTTGATAAGTGTCTGGAGAATTTGGTCTTGGTCTTGAAGCGGTGTGTGGAAACGAATTTGGTTCTTAACTGGGAGAAGTGTCATTTTATGGTTGAAGAAGGGATAATTCTAGGGCACAAGGTTTCTGCTAAAGGTTTAGAGGTAGATAAGGTAAAGCTGGACACGATTGAGAATCTTCCACCGCCGAATTTAGTAAAAGGAATCTGCAGTTTTCTTGGACATATCGGGTTCTACAGAAGGTTTATAAAATGTAAGACCCCAAATTATTAATAAATGAAATTTATTTTCCTCTATTTATTATTTTGAAATAGTAAGGGTTGATTTGATTAATGTGGATAGTTATGGGTAAAATACGAAAAATATTTGAATAAGCAAGTGGTTATAAAATATTCATTATTGTCGGAGAATATTCGTTTGGTCGTGGAATATTCGTACTATCGGAGAATATTCGTACGACGGCGCAGTCTTTTGTGGGCCCGATAACGAAAAGCGATTGGATGAAGAAAACGACAAATATAAATTATTATAAATAATGGCGTAGTTGTTACCGTTAATACTGTTGGAATACTCGGTGGTTAAAACACACTAATACGCGTTGTTGAACAGTAGCACATGGTATTGCACCAATTATTGATTCTTATGTAAGAAGGCACTACTCAATAATTGTTTCAGTAATTACTGTTCAGTATTTTATTTTATTGATTCAATAATTGCTGCATTGATATTTTATATTACTGTTGTTTCAATAAATTGTCATTATACAGTATTTTCCATTATCGGAGCAATAATTCATATTATCTGAATAACATTATTGGATAACATTATTGGCAATGTCTAGAAAGTTCTATCTAAGGAGAGGTTTGGTCACCTGGTTATGCGCCAATGAGAGAGATCCTTATTGAAAGCCCTCTTTCCGGGAACGACACAGTTGCCAAGATCATGTGATTCTCTAATATTATTTGTGAATAATTAATTATTGATTTATATGATGAGGAAAATATTGATTTTATGTGGATATAGATGGAGAAAATTTTTAAAATGACAATTGTTGAAAATTAATATTTTATCTTTTTCTGATAAAATAATTTATTTAAATATATTATTTTAGTAATATATTAACGGTGATATTTTTATATTGAATGTGGAATATGTGAGTATATGAGGAAGAAGAGTATTTTTGTGGCATTAAATGATTAACACATGTTTTTGTGTCGGTGGACCCCATTTCTTGACTGAAATTTGATTATAGCCTGTAAAATCACCCGTTTGTGGATTTCGGTTAATTTTTGTTTGGAATTTGGAAAAACTTCCTTCTGTAAAGTTGTAGATAATGGAATTTCCTATGGAAAGTCGTGTGTTTCGAATTTTTCTGATAAAAGAGCTATTTATTATGAATTATTTAAGTTCCGAAGCTCTGAAATAATTAATTTTTGGAAGTTTTAATTATGTTTTTTAAGAAAAACGTTTTTCAAATGTTGGTGGCCATCTTTAACATGTGCTTGGTGGCTGAAATCAGATTTCAAAGTGGGCGTAGGAATGTGTTTTATAAATATTAATATTATATTAAATTTTATGCTTTGGTGTTCTAAGCATTTTCCTATAAATAGGTGCTTAGGTTAGAATTGAAAATCACACCGTAAATCTGAAGTTTTCTCTCTATATTATCGAGCGTATTCTTGTGAGTATTTTGAGTATACTTTGAGTATTGCTATACGGCAAGTTCAAGTCATAGCCTATATCCTGTTTTCAACTAAAGTCTTGTCTTTCGAGGTAAGGGATGTTATTTTATTCGAAAATGATATTATTTCTTCAATATCATTATGCCAAAATATTGGTTGGAATTTTTATCAAATTTGGAACTTTTTCATGTAGAGTTACTATTCATGAGTTACTATTCACGAGTTACTATTCATGAGTTACTATTCACGAGTTACTTATTCATGAGTACTATTCACGAAGCGTGAAGATGTTTTTTGTGAAATTTCTATCTTTTGGTGTCAAAGTTACTATTCACGTATACGGCACTATTCACGTGTACTGACCTTATTCACGAATCATGCACTATTCAATCTAAAAATAAAATTTCTTCTTTTTGTCCAAAATATCTACTATGGATACTAGCTTTGATTGTATCCATGTTTTGATCATTCTTGAATTTTACTCCACTCGATTACTTATGAAGTATTTTTGAACTTGGATTGTTTAAAATACGAATTCCTTAATATTTGTTCTTTTGTTTCACTGGATTCGTTTTCTTTGAAATATTTTTCATCATCCTCGGTCCTAAATGATGATATTCTTGAATATCTTTGGCACATGAGTGCAAAGATGAATGATTTCTTGATGAATATCTTTGGCTCGGAGTGCAAAGATGAGCAGTGATGAGATGAACATGACTCTTCGATTAATATCTTTGGCCAGTAGTGCAAAGATGAATAGGTATTTAGATCGAACATGACCCGGTGATGAATATCTTTGGCTGTGTAGTGCAAAGATGAATATTTGATTCGGATATATATATGATTGATGTTACGAGGATAAAATATCGACGATGAACTTTTAAATTCATATATAGAAGATAGTAGTTTGCATTCTCTACTTAACTCTTTTAATGAATTGTTGTTTCCACTGCGCAGCTTGTTGATTTAAAAGCTCGGTTGTCTATTTTATTCTATTAGATTTTTTCCTGTTGGAGACTAACGATAATTTGTTGTATATTATCTTAGTCATAATATTCTTTATCGGGCTAGTTGAGCTCACCCTTTTCCTTTTTGTTCCATTTTTCTTCTCGGAGGCGAGAATGTAAATGAAGTACTAGTCGGGGTATGGAATGAAGGTTCTAGAGAGAGTTGTTTAGTAGTCCTCACCATTTTTGTAAAATAATGTATCAATAATTGTGATGAGGATTTATTTGGGTATGTATATTGTCTAGAAGACAATAATTGTATTTAAACTCACAGTATATATGTTGTCATATTTTGCACGACAAATGTATTAATAAAGTTGTAGTTATTTCTATACCATGTATTTGGCGACTCAGAATGGGTTGGATGGAATGGACCTATTTTGGGGGCGTCACATAAAAGATTTCTCTATGATTGCAAAACTCCTATGCAGTCTTTTAGAGAAGGATGCGGTATTCAAATTTCACGAGGAGTGCAAAACAACATTTGAGCAGTTGACAAAGAAGTTGACTACAACGCCACTGATTATCGCACCAGATTAGACTATGCCCTTTGAACTGATGTGCGATGCGAGCGACTATGCAGTAGGGGCTGTTTTGGGTCAACGCCGAGATAACATATTCCACAGCATATACTATGCAAGTAAAACTCTTACAGATGCACAATTGAACTACACAACTACCGAGAAGGAGTTACTTATAGTGGTATATGCCTTTCACAAGTTCAGGGAATATTTAATTGGGACAAAAGTGGTGGTTTACACAGATCACTCGACAATTCGCTACTTCATTTTGAAGAAGGATGCTAAGCCTAAACTTATCAGATGGATCCTTATCCTTTAGGAACTCGACTTAGAAATAAAGGATATGAAGGGAACAGAAAATAAAGTAGCAGACCATCTATCGAGGCTGGAAAATCCGGATAAAGATGAAGCAGATAAGTGTGTGATCAATGAATCATTCCCGAATGAAAAAACTATTTGGAGTAAATTCAGAGTTTTTCCGTGGTATGCAAATTTTGCTAACTATTTGGTGAGAAATATCCTCCACCCTGATTTGACAAGACATCAGAAAAAGAAATTCCTACATGACGTTAAGTGGTAAATGTGGGATGAGCCATACTTATTCAGACAATGCGCCGACAAGATGATTCGCAGGTGTGTGCCATACAGTGAAATGAAGAATATTCTACACGAGTGTCATTTGTCTGCATATGGGGGACATTATGGTAGTGAGCGGACAATGGGCAAGGTACTTCAATTAGGATTCTATTGGTCTATGGTGTTCAAGGATGCCCACCAGTTTGTTAAAACATGCGACAAATGTCAAAGGGTGGGTAACATATCAAAGCGGAATGAGATACCACTACAGACTATCATGGAAGTGGAAATTTTTGACGTATGAGGGATAAATTTTATGGGGACATTTCATCCATCTTTTAATAACCTATACATCTTGCTAGCGGTTAATTATGTGTCCAAATGGGTTAAAGTCGTAGCACTCCCCATAAAAAATGCCATAGTGGTTCTCAAGTTCTTACATAAGAATATCTTTATAAGATTTAGCACACTAAGAGCAATTATCAGTGATGAGGGTAGTCACTTTTGCAACAGATTGTTCACAGCTCTTTTGGCACAATATGGGGTCAATCATAGAGTGGCTACATCATATCACCCCCAAACGAGTGGTCAAGGTGAGGTTTCAAACATAGAGGTGAAGAAGATTTTAGAGAAAGTAGTGAACCCAAACAATAAAGATTGATCTCTAAAATTGGATGATGCAATATGGGCATATAGGACAGCATACAAATCACCAATTGGGATGTCTCCATACCAGTTGGTCTACAGGAAAACCTGTCATCTCTTGTGGAATTACAACATAAAGCTTATTGGGCCATTTAGAAATTTAATTTTGACCAAGCAGCCGTAAGAGAGAAAAGATTGCTCCAACTAAACGAACTAGATGAGTTTTGACTGCAAGCATACGAGAACTCAAAGTTGTACAAGGAAAAGGTAAAGAAGTGGCACGACCAAAAGATCATGTAGAAAAAGTTTGAACCGGGATAATCAATATTACTGTTCAATTCACGAATGAGGTTGTTCCCAGGAAAGCTCAAATCGAGATGGTCGGGCCCATTCACAATCAAGAGGGTTTTCCCACATGGCGCCGTTGAGTTATACAGTAGGAATCCATTGGAGACGTTTAAAGTCAACGATCATCGGCTCAAGCATTATTGGGGTGGCGACATCGACAATGATGTCATCACAATCACACTTGCCGACGCGACATGAAAAGGGATTAGTCAGGTTGAAAGACTTAAAATCAAACGTTAATTGGGAGGAAACCCAATTTTACTTTTATTCTCAGTATTTTAAAGCATGCTAATTATTTCGTAGTTCAGAGTATAAGTTTAGTGTGAGTTTAGTTTAAAGTACAAGTTTAGGAATTTATTAGGTAGTTAGTCGAGTCATGTTCTCTAAATAAATTCAACCTTCAACGTTCAATATTCATGTTGTAATCTTAAATTTATAAATTCTTGGCATTTTAGGTACTTGGGAAGTGCATGGCTATGTGTTGGACGCAAAGAATAGGAAAAATCAAGTTCAGCTGTAGTGTATCCCCACGCTGGGGTGGGGGTCTTGAATCAAAAACTATGTATCCCCCGCCGAGGAGGAGAAATTACATAGAAATCCCCCGCCGGGGCGAGGGTCTTGGTCCAAAAGAAGAACACCCCCCCTCCAGCAGGGTGGACATCTATAGCTTATAACCCCCCCCCCCCACCGGGGCGGGGGTACAGAAACGTGAAGTAGTAAAATTTCGACAGTTACACCATTCAGACCATCTTCTCCACTTCCCCCTCGAAGCATAACTGAAACCCACGATGCCTATACCACCATTAACCCATGAATTAGCCACAAACTCCCCACTTCTCTACTACATTAAACCACTAAATACTTACACTACTTCTTCTCTATAAATCTAAGCCCTAGCCACATCAATTTCATCCCATTCCATACAATTTCACCAAAAATTGAGCTTGGATTCTTCTAGTTCGGGTTTCAATGAGAGTACTTCAATTGACCTCAGCCACTACATCAATATCACCATTGAAGGAGAAATTATTGCAATTAACAAGGGTAAACTTTTGTGCTAATCGGTTTTCTAAGTTATTCAACATTATTGGGTTACAATGGTCAAATTTAGGTCTAGTGGGTAAGGCACACCAAGTGTTCGACAATTTGTTCAAGTAAAGTTTGGGGGAAATTTGGCTTAAGTTAATCCATTCAAGTACCATGGCACCAAAACCACAACTAAGAGACAACGAGGTGAACGCTCCAGATCTACAGCACCCACTCAGACCTTTGATAGGAAAAAGTTCATCAGTGGCAACGCCGCCGACCGCTATGATTCTCTAGTGACTAAGACACTAACCCCAGAGCGCGGCTTGGCACCCGACAACGTAGATGGCGAAATGAAGAGGCAAATTTATGAAAAAGGTTCACTGACGAGCCGGAGCCAGCGATCGTCAATGTGGTGAAGGAATTCTACGCCAATGTGGAGGATAAGGCCCATTTCATAGCATTCGTAAGGGGCAAGCAAGTACCTTTCATTGCCGATGATATTAATGAGTATTACCAATTGCGAGTTCCTAGAGAGTGCCAGTATGCCAATTTGCATGACCATGATCCCGACTATGAGGCCATTTTAACTGAAATAACAAAGTCGGGCACCACATGGGTTAAAGGCCGAAAGGGGGCACCATCTTCCACAACAAGGACCTAAGCCATTATGGAAAGATATGGTACACATTCATATGCGCCAAGCTATTCCCGTCCACACATATGACATAGGTGACAAAGGAGAAAATATTATTTTTGTATGCATTCATGCAAGACTTTCTCATCGACGTGGGTGCCATCATCACTTTCCTCATACGAAGATGCCTAAGAGGAACATTTTCTGGCGGCCTACCACACCCATCCCTCATATGTGGGCTGCACAGGCAGGTTGGAGTGAGGTGGTCCGGTGATGAGACTACACAGATGCCGCTACAGACTTTGGACACAAGGATTATCGCACAATATACAGTATGGCTTGAGGGTGAATCGCACCCAAGAGGATTTGGGTTCATATTTCCACCAGCTTCAAAGGATGTGGCCGATGCTGAGGACACCTCTGACGATGATAAGTTCCAGGTGGATGAGACTATGGGAGAGCAGGCGACTGAGGAGATGCAGGAGACAGACACACATATGTTTAACTCCTAGTTTTGCAACCTCCAAAGCCAAATGGATGGACACAACAAAGACGCCTAATAGACAGATGAGGAGACTCGCGGCCAGATAGGACCACATGGTTGAGGCCATGAACATGTCATTTTCGCTTCCTTGAACGCGACACTTCAAAGTTTTAACCCAAATGCACAATTTCTATACTAGCAGTCTGCCCCAATGCTGAGGTTTCCACCTTCCGATTTTGATAGTGAAGAGCAGCAGCCACCACTACCTCAAACTTAGACCATTACAGGGACGTCCTCTTACACTTATTGCTTTATTTTCACAATTATGACATTGTAATTATTAAGTTTGGGGTAGTTCATTTAATTTTTATGTTTGCATGTTTAATTTAGTAGTTAGTTTTGCATATGTTAGTTTTGAGTTTAGTTTTTGGTTCATTATATGTTTGCATTCATGTAGAGTAATAGTTGTATAATAATGTAGGTTTGTAAATAGTTTTTATAAGTTTTAATTCTGTTATGTTTATTCTATATCTAAAAAAAATATTAGTTAAAATACTGCATTATCTTGCATGAGTCCAGCTGTTTGATATATTACAGTCTATTTTGGCCAATGATGAGAATGGGATTAACTAGACAAGTATAATACCGACTATTATAACTTTGACGTAATTCTCTGTTCTAAATTGGATCTTTTCCTATTTGAAACTGATATAATAAGGTTAGCACAGTAATAACACCCGTGTGGATTGATTTAGTTCAAATTGATTCATAAGAGACCTCTAAAGGATAATGCTAGTTTGAATAAAAGGATGACAAGGATGGGATGTGAAGGTGAAATTTAGGCAAGAACCTATGTTTGGGGGAAATTTTGGGGTATATAAGCTTCATATATAAAAAAAGAATAAACAACGTGGTATGCTTGTCTAGTTTTGTGGCCTTTGTTACTTGAGTAAGTAAGCACGAGGGGATTGTCTTTACACCTAGCACCCTAAGGTCTTAATTGTGATGCCCTCAAATTCAAGTACTTCAAACCCGAACTCGGTGCTTCACGATACCATTTCTATGAGCGGAATAATACTAATAATATTAACAATAATATAAATACCAAACTTAATTTACATATATCAGAGTCTAATCCCAGGTACGCGACCTTTAAACATTCATTACATGATAATTAATAGATATCATTGACATAATAAAGTCAAACTATTACATAATATAACATAAGTTTATTCTATTTGCTTTCCTTTTCCCTTGTCCTGGCCTGAACCTTTCGGTTGATCACGCTTAGCTGAAAACATTTAAATTTAAAGCAAGAATGAGCATTTGATTGCCCAACAAGTAATATCAACAATAAATATTAGCTGAAAGGATTAAATGTTTTCTTTGAATGACACTTCCACAACAAATCAACAGTTGTGAAGTAAGCTGAACCAATAATAAAAATATCAATTCTATATTAGATTTTTAAAACTACGTATTGACTATAATTGGAGAGCAGTCGAGAGACTATGAACTTTGTTTTCAATTTTCACTAAGGTTAAACAGAACTTCATCCGCAAACCGTCATAACTTATGGGCGCGACGGGTAATAATCCCAATGTGCCCTGTATTGATCAATACTACATGCAAGAACGATATTATCATTCATCTTATCCACCTTAGGTGCACAAAAGATTTTCCATGTGCGGGATGTTTATACTTAGTCGAGAATCTGAATTAAAACAATTTAATTGGATACAATAAAATTCTATCATGCTCAATGATATTTCTAAATCTGTGTCTAGTTGGGTCAAATAGCTTAGACGGCTTTTAATTAATGTATACATACCGAAAATCAATAGGTATGTATCAACATGTGATTAAATATAATAATTATCCAAGTGAGGTCACTTGTATAACCATGCTTAGAAATAAATGAATATAATATATATCTTGATCTATAGTAATATAATTAAAGAATTTGTACGACAGATGATAATCTAATAACATACTTATAAAGAATCATTGCAAAAGTATATATAAAGGTTAAGATATTTGAACAATGAAAAAGAATATTTCTGATATTCTCTTACGCATGTCCATTGCATAAAGTAAATGTGACGCCCCCAAAATAGGTATACATCACCCATTCTGAGTCGCCAAATACATGGTACAGAAAGAACTACAACTTCATTAATACAATTGTCGTGCAAAATACGACAACACATAAACTGTGAGTTTAAATATAAATATTGTCTTCTATACAATATCCACACTCAAATAAGTCCTCATTACAATTATTGATACACTATTTTACAAAATAGTGAGGACTACTAAAATAAGCATCTTTGAACCATTACTCCACACCCCAGCTAGTTCCCTTTATATTCTCATCTCCTGAGAAGAAAAATGGAACAAAAAGGGAAAGGGTGAGCTCAACTAGCCCAATAAAGAATATTATGACTAAAATAATGTACAACAAATTATCCTTAGTCTTTAACAGGGAAAAATCTGATAAAATACAATAGACAACAAGTTTTAGATCAACAACTCCAGCGGAAACAACAATTCATTAGAAGAGTTAAGTAGAGAATGAAATCTACTATCATCTATGAATTTAAAAGTCCATCGTCGATATTTTATCCCTGTAACATCAATCAATATACATCATAAATCAAATAGTCATCTTTTGCACTACTGGGCCAAATATATTCATCTCATTGGTCATGTTCATCTCAACACCTGTTCATCTTTGCACTACAGGGCCAAAGATATTCATCGATTAATCATGTTCATCTAAACACCTATTTATCTTTGCACTACTGGGCCAAAGATATTCATCGAAAAATCATTCATCTTTGCTCTGGGCCAAAGATATTCGATAATATCATCATTTAGGGTATGGGATGATGAAAAATATTTTAAAAAAACGTATCCAAATGAAACAAAAGAATAAATATTAAGGATTCGTATTTCAGCTATTCCATGTCCAAAAATACCTCATAAATAATCATGGTGGAGTAAAATTCAAGAATGATCAAAACATGGATATAATCAAAGCTAGTATCCATAATAGATATTTTGGACGAAAAAAAAGAAATTTAATTTTTACGTGAATAGTCTTGCGTGATACGTGAATAGTGTCGTATCGTGAATAGTCTTGTGATATCGTGAATAGTAACTCTGACACTAAAAGATACAAATTTCACAAAAAAAATCATCATGTTTCGTGAATAGTACTCGTGAATAGTAACTCATGAATAGTAACTTATGAATAGTAACTTGTGAATAGTACCTCATGAATAGTAACCCCGACATGAAAAAGTTCTAAATTTGATAAAAAGTTCTAACTAATATTTCGGCATAATGATATTGAAGAAATAATATCACTTACGAAGAAAATAACATCCCTTACCTCATAAAAAAAACTTTCGTTTGGAATCTTTGGATATAGTCTTTGAAAGAACTTGCACCGTATAGCAATACTCATAGTACTAAAATACTCACAAAATACGTTCGATATTATAGAGAGAGAAAGAGAGAGAAAACTTTAGTTTCTGGTGTGATTTTCAATTCTAACCTAAGCAGCCTATTTATAGGAAAATGCTTAGAACACCAAAGCAGAAAATTTAATAAAATATTAATATATTTATATAAATTTTTCTTAGCCCACTTTTTTGGTCTAGACATCAGCCACCAACCCACCAAAATCAGAAAAAGCGTTTTTTAAAATAAATATTTAAAACTTTCAAAAATCAATTATTTCGGAACTTCGGAACTTCAATAATTCATAATAAATAGCCCTTTTATTAGAAAATTTGAATCTCGCGCCTTTTCATAGAAAATTCAATTCTCTACAACTTTGCAGAAGAAAGTTTTTCCAAATTCCAAATGTAATTGGCCAAAATCCATATCTGAGACAATTTTATGTGCTATAATCAAATTTCGATCAAGAAATGGGTCCACCAACATGTTTAACATGTTTTAAACAACATTTGCAATAAAAATACTCTTCCTCCTCATATACTCATATATCCCACATTCATTGTAAAAATATCACCATTATTATATTATAATAATATAATAAAATATTATTTTATCGAGAAAAGATAAAATATCAAATTTTAACAATTGTCACTTTAAAAATTTTCTCCATCTATATCCACATAAAATCAATATTTTCCTCATCATATAAATCGATAATTAATTATTCACAAATAATATTACGAGAATCCCATCTTGACAACGGTAGTTCCCCAGGAAGAGGGGCTTTCGAATAAGAATTTCTCCTTCTTGGCGCCGCAATTAGGTGACCAAACCTCTCCTTAGATGTAACTTTCTAGACATTGCCAATAATGTTATCTAATAATATTATTTAGATAATATGAATTATTGCTCGATAATGGAAAATCTTTGTGTAGTGACAATTATTGAAACAACGGTAATATAAAATATCAACGTAGAAATTATTGAATCGATAAAATAAAATCTTTGAGCAGTAATTCTGTAACAATTATTGAGTAGTGCCTTGTTACGTAAGAATCAATAATTGGTGCAATCTGCAGTGCTACTATGCAACAATGCGTATTCTTGTGTCTTTAACCAAGGGTATTCCAATAGTATTACTTGATAACAACTAAGCGCAGATTATTTATAAACAACTTATACTTGTCATTTTCTTCATCCAATAAACTTTACATTTATGGGGCCCACACAAAATTTTACTTGTGTAAATACGAATATTCCCAATAGCAAGAATATTCCACGACGAATGAATATTCTCCGACAACAATGAGTATTTTATAACCACTTGCTTATTTGAAATATTTGCGCATATTACCCATAACTAGCCACATTAATCAAATCAACCCTTGCTATTTTAAAATGATAAATAGAGGAAATTAAATTTCATTTATTAATAATTTGGGGTCTTACAACCTCCACTCCTTATGAAATTTTGTCCTCGAAATTGACGAACGTACCTGGTGTTTCGAAAAGACGAGGATACCTCGCTTTCATTTTCGTTTCCAACTCCCAGGTCATTTCCTCAATAGCATGGTTTCTCCACAAAACTTCAACTTGTGGTATAACCTTCCTCCTCGTACGTTATATCTTCTGCTATCTTATCTGGTTCTAACTCAATAATGTGGTTCGTGTCGTCCACATATTTACGTAACATCGATACATGAAAAATGTTATGAACACGCGTCATACTTGGCGGTAAAACAAGTCTATAGGCCACAGTTCCTATTTGATCGAGAATTTAAAATAGACTAATAAATCGAAGGTTTGAGCTTTCCTCACATCGCCGATTCTCGCTTTTGGAATAACGACTTCTTGCATCTTCTTCTTCATATTCATCAACTCCAAGTCTATAGCTTGAGCAGCTTTAAATTTATCGATTAAAGTCAATTCTAATCGTATATTCGTTATCTTCACGCAGGTTCTTGGAATCTTTAACTCTATCTCCATCTTCTATAAGTCATACAAAATGGGACTTTGTGTTAACAATATCGCACTTGTAAACGTATACGATCTTTTACTCAATGCGTCAGCTACCAAGTTCGTTTTTTTTTCATGATGGTATTGAATGGTATGGTCGTAATCTTTCAACAGCTCGAGCCAACGTCGTTGCCGCTTGTTGAGTTCTTGGAAGCTCTTTTCATATTCCTCACTCCATTTGAATTTTGTATCTCTACGAGTCAGCTGAGTTAATGGAGTAGCGATTCAAGAAAATCTTTCCACGAATCTCCGATAATAACCAACTAAGCCTAAAAAGCTACGTATTTTGATTACTGACTTAGGTTACTCTCAACTATGACTCATATCCCAATCTTGGATAGCACGTCACAATGGTACCTATCAGTTTACTATCACACAAATATGGCGTCCCCTACGGAGAGTCTGGCTTCGGTGCATTCCACAAAGGAAGTCACCAGATAAAGGCTCGGGTACAAACTTCTACAGTTGAATTTTTAACTCCTGAAGTTTAGTAGGAGCCATGAGATTTTAGAAATGGGTTTTGTACTGGGTTCAAAGTCGATACAAAATTCAATATCACACTTTGGGAGTAAGCCAAGAAATTCTTCAAGAAATACATCAGGAAATTTATTAAAAATAGAAATATCATTCAAATCTGACATATTTTTGTTCAAGTCCATAACATGGGCTAAGAAAACTTGACATCCGTTTTTCAATAAACGAATGACTTTATGGCTTGATATGAAAGTGTTTGACTTCAATGGTTTGGTTGCTTAAATTCGAATAACAGGTTGCTTAGGAATATGAAAACTAACAACCTTACGAAAGAAATCAATTTTGGCATGATGAGTAGTTAATCAATCAATCCCCAAAATCACATCAAAAGCAAGTATCTTTACAGAAATAAGGTCAACATGTAATGTGATGGTGCCAACTTGGATCAAACAAGATTTATAAACAGTGGATGTAACGAAAGTTTCTCATAACGGAGTTTCAATGAGATAAGTCAAAGTTTAATTTTCTCCGAATTCAAGTTTAAGCGTTGAGTATAAGCGGGAGAGATAAATGAATGGGTAGAACCGGATCTAATAAGGTATAAACTTACGTAAAATTTATAATTAACTAACCGTGCTAACTTCATTCGGTTCCTCGCATTCGACCGATCGCGACAAAAACTTCTTCCGAGGCAGTTGACTTTAACTTTTTGGGGATGACCTTTTGAGTCACCATCCCATTGGATTTGGTTTACGCTTCTGAATAAAATCTCGGCGATATGACCTTTTTTTCCATAATTATAACAAACCTTGGAAGGTTGTGAGCAGTTTGAACTTATGTGTCCCTCTTCTTCATCTCTGTAGCATCTAATCGGCGGTCTTTCTCCTCCTCTAAAATTAGATTCTTTGGTGTTGGTGCCGAGCGTCTTCCGTCATTGTTAAATCTTCTCTTCTTGAAATTTCCACTTGAGTTATTTCTTCTATTACCTTGGCCATGATTACCACCGGAAGTGGTTACCATTTCTGTATGATAATTTCCTCCACGATGGTTATCATTGTTAGATGGCCGTCCATGCCGTAGATACGATTATCATCGAGTTGTTGGTCATTATTCTTGATTGAGTGACTCATTATCGCTACTCCAATAAGCGACCCATATTCACAACATCTAAATATAAACAAAGTTTGTGAGAAATGAGGTATTGGCGTATTTTGGGTTTCAAACCTCGCGAAACATTTCGTCATTCTCTCCTCATTATCAACCAAATGGGATCTGAAATCGGGACAACTCGGCAAACTTAGCTTCCGTCTTTACAACACGTTCATATTGTTTTGCTCGACTTGATGAACTCTACCTCCTTCATGTGATGAATACTTTCGAAAGTAATTGTCGTTAAACAATTCTTGGAATTTCTCCCAAGACATCTTCAGATCACGGTGAGTGGTGAGTCGCTTTTGATTTCCCACCACCATAATCTGCCTCTCCTCGTAACATGAAAGTGGCGAAAGGAACCTTTTGCTCCCCAGAGCATCCCAAGACATCAAATATCTTAGTGATCTGCTTTATCCACGTCTCTGCCGTAAGTGGTTACGCTTTCCCAAAAACTCGGCGGTCTAACTCCTTGAATCGATTAGCGGTGACCATCCGTGAGTTGCCGGTGTTTCCACACATTTTGAATGATAGTCTTTCTTGTTTGGTTTTGCATGAATTCTAGAAAGTTCCTAAACATACCAACGTTAATCATCATACGCTTCAAATTGTGTTGTTCACGGGAGGAACATTGCCCGACTGTTACGTTCTCTCCTTGTTGGTGAGCAAAGGTGTCTCCACGGTCTCATTTACTCCACTTGTTAACATTCTCGATCGACATTCTTAAATACTACCATAAAACAAGGGTTAATTAAACAAATTAATAAATCACATAATACCCTATATTATAATGAGCCAACAAATAAGCTTAGGTAGGACACACTAGCGAAGGATTTACTCGTCTCTCCCTCCCGAGTTCTATTCCCGATCTCACTTGGAGATCATATCCTAAGCTACGATACCAACTGTGACGCCCCCAAAATAGGTATACATCACCCATTCTGAGTCGCCAAATATATGGTACAGAAACAACTACAACTTCATTAATACAATTGTTGTGCAAAATACGACAACACATAAACTATGAGTTTAAATACAAATATTGTCTTCTAGACAATATCCACACTCAAATAAGTCCTCATTACAATTATTGATACACTATTTTACAAAATAGTGAGGACTACTAAAACAAGCTGTCTTGAATCATTACTCCACACCCAAGCTAGTTCATTTATATTCTCGTCTCACGAGAAGAAAAATGGAACAAAAGGAAAAGGTGAGCTCAACTAGCCCGATAAAAGAATATTATGGCTAAGATAATGTACAACAAATTATCCTTAGTCTTCAACAGAGGAAAAATCTGATAGAATACAATAGACAACAAGTTTTAGATCAACAACTGCAGCGAAAACAACAATTCATTAGAAGAGTTAAGTAGAGAATGAAATCTACTATCATCTATGAATTTAAAAGTCAATCATCGATATTTTATCCACTGTAACATCAATCAATATACATCATAAATCAAATAGTCATCTTTTTTACTTCTGGGCCAAAGATATTCATCTGATTGGTCATGTTCATCTCAACACTGTTCATCTTTGCACTCTGGGCCAAAGATATTCATCGATTAATCATGTTCATCTAAACACTGTTTTATCTTTGCACTACTACTGTAGAAAGATATTCATCAAAAAATCATTCATCTTTGCACTCTGAGGCCAAAGATATTCGATTAATATCATCATTTAGACCGAGGATGATGAAAAATATTTTAAAGAAAAAGCGAATCCAAATGAAACAAAAGAATAAATATTAAGGATTAAGTATTTCAACTATTCCATGTCCAAAAATACCTCATAAATAATCATAGTGGAGTAAAATTCAAGAATAATCAAAACATGGATACAATCAAAGCTAGTATCCATAATAGATATTTTGACTGAAAAACGAAAATTTAATTTTTACGTGAATAGTGTCGTATTAAGTGAATAGTGAATAGTCTTGCCAGTATCGTGAATAGTAACTCAAACACTAAAAGATAGAAATTTTACAAAAAAAATCATTATGCTTCGTGAATAGTACTCGTGAATAGTAACTCGTGAATAGTAACTCATGAATAGTAACTCGTGAATAGTAACTCATGAATAATAACTCATGAATAGTAACTCATGAATAGTAACCCCGACATGAAAAAGTTCTAAATTTGATAAAAAGTTCCAACCAATATTTCGGCATAATGATATTGAAAAAATAATATCACTTACGAAGAAAATAACACCCCTTACCTCGCAAAAAGCAAAGATTACATTTGGAATCTTTGGATATAGTCTTTGAAAGAACTTGCAATCAGTAGCAATACTCAAAGTACTAAAATACTCACAAAATCGTTCGATATTATAGAGAGAGAGAGAAAACTTTAGTTTACGGTGTGATTTTCAATTTTAACCTAAGCACCTTATTTATAGGAAAATGCTTAGAACACCAAAGCGAAAAAATTTAATAAAATATTAATATATTTATATAAATTTTCCTTAGCCCACTTTTTGGTCTGAACACCCACCACCAACCCACCAAAAAATCACAAAAAAACGTTTTGTTAAAATAAATATTTAAAACTTTCAAAAATCAATTATTTGAACTTGAACTTCAATAATTCATAATAAATAGCCTTTTTATCGGAAAATTTGAATCTACATGAAGTTTGTATAGGAAATTCAATTCTCTACAACTTTCTGAAAGAAAGGTTTTCCAAATTCCAAACAGAAATTGACTGAAATCCATATACGGATGATTTTACAGGCTATAATCAAATTTCAGTCAAGAAATGGGTCCACCAACATGTGTAACATGTTTTAAACAACTTTTGCAACAAAAATACTCTTCCTCCTCATATACTCATATATTCCACATTCATTGTAAAAATATCACCATTATTATATTATAATAATATAATAAAATATTATTTTATCAGAAAAGATAAAATATCAATTTTTAACAATTGTCACTTTAAAAATTTCTCCATCTATATCCACATAAAATCAATATTTTCCTCAACATATAAATCCATAATTAATTATTCACAAATAATATTACGAGAATCCATCGATCTTGTGACTAGGCCATTCCGGGAAAGAGTGGGCTTTCTAATAAAATTTCTCCTTACTTAACGCCGTGATTAGGTGACCAAACCTCTCCTTGAGGCAGAACTTTCTAGACATTGCCAATAATGTTATCTAATAATATTATTCGAGATAATATGAATTATTGCTCAAGATAATGGAAAATACTTTGTAGTGACAATTATTGAAACAACGATAATATAAAATATCAACGTAGAAATTATTGAATCGATAAAATAAAATCTTTGAGCGATAATTCTTGTAACAATTATTGAGTAGTGCCTTGTTACGTAAGAATCAATAATTGGTGCAATCTGGTGTCTTCTTGTCTGACAACAACAGCGTATTCTTGTGTTTTAACCACCGGGTATTCCAATAGTATTAATTGGTAACAACTCGCTACCGTTATTTATAAAAAACTTATACTTGTCATTTTCTTCATCCAATCGCTTTTTTTATTTATGGGGCCCACACAAAGGTTTGCGTGTCGTACGAATATTCCCCGAAAAAGAAGAATATTCCATGACCAAACAAATATTCTCCGACAACAATGAGTATTTTATAACCACTTGCTTATTTGAAATATTTTCACATTTTACCCATAACTGAGGCCTGGCTAGGATTCTACCCATTTCTGCTGGTGAGTATTTCTCTTGTCATTTCCCATTTATAGGTTAAGAGTGTTTACTGACCGTAGATGTTTTGCCATTGTGTTGGCAATTTTGGGCTTATGAGAGGCTCCCATGCTTGTGTCCTGTGAGTGTGTTAGGTTGAGATACCTATCCACAAGGACGACGATGGCATCATTCCATTTTGGCGGAGGTCTCTGTAGCTGAGGGTTTCACTCACTGCCGGATGCATCTGGAGTTGTTGACAGCTGATATCATCACATGGATTCCCTATTCTGGGGAACATTTGGCCATCACTTTTGAGGATGGGTACCCGACTGGAGTCGAGTATGTGATTTCCACCAGGAGAGTTGCTCTCTTCACAGATGGAGGCTGGGAGCTCTATTTAGGAGAGCGTGCTATCAGGAGCACTACAGGGGAGATACGTATACAGATCTTGCCTCCTGCCAGGCGTTATTGGCCTGTATCGCAGTTACCCGTCACTGATATTCCATTGTTGGGGGTTGACGGTTTTGCATTATCAGAGGGTCCTTGAACTCAAGAGACGTTCCAGCGTTGGTGGTTGCCTCGTACTATTGGAGCCCAGTTCCGCGCCACTCAGTTCATTGGGGATATGGTTCCAGGATCCGTGATGATGACAGATTGGATAACATGTGTCCGAGATTTGACTCATGTGACCGATGATTAGATGATTTGACGTGACTAGACCGATCCACATTTCTTTATCTGACATTTGGGCAGAGATCAGGCAGAGGCAGATTCGTTTGATCCTTCCAACTCAGGCGCAGGCCCCTCAGATGACCCATTCAGTTTTGCCAGCACAGATTCTCTTCTATATAGGTCTGACATCCCTGTTAATAGAGATCCAGTGACTCAGGAGGAGTTACATCAGGTGGACAAGATTGATGATGTAGATATTGACACCATTCTCTTCTTTTGATGTATATTCTCATTATATATTTTGACAGGCCTCTGTTAGCTATTGGGTGGCTGTGCCCCATTCTCGTTATATCTTTTGATAGGCCTCTGTTAGTAGTAGGGCATATATACCCCATTTTCCTGTATTTGTAGTTGTACAGAGATGATGTATTAGATGTTGATATACTTAGGAATGTATGCACCATTTTTTCATTTCCTATATCATATTGCCATCTATTATCTATAGTGCATGTATCATGTTATGCATATGTATGTATGTCGAGAGATATTCAGCATTGACCCCTGGATGGTCTTATAACACGGCCCGTACAGATGTCTTCTTCGACAATTAGTTGTATCGATCATACCCCCCATCATTGGTGGCATCGGGTATGCGATCGTGGTTTGATAGCATGTCACCATCAGAAAGGGTGACCATAGATCATTTGTTGCAACATACTGTGACCCTATTGATGTTTCAGGTTCCCACAGGATTTGTGGATGGCATGTTAGAGCATTGGGTATCGGAGAGGCAGGTTTTTCGATTTGGGTCCCATGAGTTGACTCCCACTTTGGAGGCGTATGCACGGTTGACGATGCTGCTGCTGGACAGACCTTGCGTGCATATGGCTTTAGGGGACATAAATCGATGGTTCATGACCCTCACTGGATTGAGGCGCAGAGTGGTTCATGATGAGCTGACAGCTGGCCACGTGATATCCTAACATTTTCTGTTTGATAGATTTGGCTCTGAGGATAGTTATACACGACATTCCGGGGATTTTGTCGCACCGGAGGATCATTTGCGTCTGGCCAGGGTGGATGTACTGCTATTGTGCGTATTATCATACGTCTACATGCCACGGTACATGGATGAGATAGACATTGGAGTCATCATGGCAGTGAGAGCTCTTAGGGAGGGTCGTACCATCATACCGATGATTATAGCAGAGACTCTGAGGTCAGCCACCTACTGCTGCACTTATCCGACAGGAGTGTTCACGGGTAGCTCGGTCATGCTATACGTGTGGTTTCTATCAAACTTGAGACTGATTGGCGCTCTTAGACGGTATGGGTATTGGTTCACCCATGATATAGCCATGTCGTACTCCTTTCAGCCATCGAAGTGTATAGATGCTATGTTTTGGTCAATGTTCTTGGCGGATATCAGAGATCCATTTGTCATATTACCGTGTTTGGGGCTTAGCTCACCTTACAGTTTTATTACTCACGCTCCAGGCATGGACTAACTCCCTCTTGCCGGTTCGAGGGGGGCGATAAGTCAGTGCTCAGCTTTTCGCTATCTTTCAGCAGAGGACCAATCCCATGTGTATGCTGGTTGGGATCAGCGTGAGATAGCTGATTTTTCTATCAGTCATCCAGGTTGTTCTGCAGAGTATTCCTCATGGATGGAGACAGAGATTTTATCGGCTACGGTAGTATCCACAGTACCGGATAGTGAGTCAGATGATGTAGAGCCTATATATGACATTGATTCTTACATCGAGGAGGGGCTAGGTGCTGGATTGACATCATCTCTTCTAGATTCTCCCAGTACCAGTACTGTTGTGATTCAGCACTCAGCACAGTACTTTGAGCAGAGTCTTTATTTGATGACCTTCGAGAGAGATCAGGCTCGATCCTTGATGTTGACTGCCCTTGATGGGAGAGACACAACTCTTCTAGATAGAGATGAGGCATTAGCTCACAGAGATGTCGCTGTTGTTGAGCGGGATGAGGCTAGATCAGCCAGAGATACAGTGATAGTTAAGCAGGATAGTGCTATATCTGCCCGGGATGTAGCCGTCACAGATAGCACTGCAGTGAGGTCCCTTACCACTGGCATGATCATAGAGATGAGCGCTTACATTGATGAGCATATGGTCACCATGCAGATGGCTGCAAATCTGTTGGGTCGTGTGGATATTCTCGTACAGGAGACCACAGCTTCGCCTCCTTCTTCTGAGAGGGATGCCATGTTGGGCTTGTTAGCTCGCATATACCCTGACTTGTAGATGGGCTTGTATTTTCCTACATAGACTAGCTTAGCCATTTTGTCATGTACAGTTTACATTGTGTATATCAAATAACATTATATATATATGATAGGGAAATATATTTTTGATCACTTCCCTTTTAGATATGCTTTGATACTAGCTTGATATTTTGCCTGCTGCTTCAGAGCTTGCGATCTTAATGTATTCTGAATTCCTCCTTGAGGGATGGACATTGAGATGTCTCTGAACATTTTAGAATGGATCATTGATATGTATGTATCCCTACCATCTTTGGTGTCTTGGGACTGGTTTCTGCATGGAAATGTGGAGAGGAGTTTGGCTTTCCTTTCTGAGATTGACCGCACCACAGATGGTCGCCAGTACTTCTATTTAGGAGAAGCCTATTTAATTCTTCACTTATGGATTGGTGTTACTGTTCAAGGTATGACCGCAACTTAGATGGTCGCCGAATCTCCTATTTGGGAGGAGTTCAGGTAATTCCATCCCTTTGGTCTGAAGCCAATGAAATGTAGTGGATTGATGTTTGATCCCAGTACCAACTGACAAGGGTTTGTGTTTTAGTAGGGAGTGAGACCTTTGTGAATGGTCGCTATGTACTCCTATTGAAGAGGAGATCAGGTATGCGTAGTTTGAACCTGGTGTAAGAGGTTCAACGATGTATGTGGCAGAAATGGTGTAGGAATTTGTTTTTGTTTTTGTAAGGAGAAGAGGGTAGAAAGGTTTTTGTTATTTTTGTTTTATTGCGACCGGGCCATGTGACATAGTTGCCTATGTACTCCTATTGAAGAGGAGATCAGGTCGACGTAGTTCGCCCCTCAGGGCGAGGTGAAAAGCATGATCCCATGTGCAGGTCAGATTGTGGGGAGGAGAAAGTTTAATCCTAGGTTGAGGATAAACGACAGGTATGAGAAATTTGATCCCATGTATGGGTAACCAAACTGCAAACGTGAGAGGTTCAATCCATGCTGGGATGACATAAATCGTAGGAACGCAGAGAAGCCAGGCTGCTGGCTTGAAAAAGTATGTTTCCTTGAGGGATAAAGTGTGGAAGAGTTGTATGTGGTAAGAGGGTTAACGAACCGGAATGACCGGTGATCTGATTGTCTAACACCAGGATGTTTGCTTGATGGTAACTTCAGACATAGTACCATTTCACGGCGTTCGAGTTGATGAGTTGTGGAAATTCATCGTTGTCCATTTCTTGCAATCTGAGAGCTCCTCCTGTCAATACTTCATTGACAATAAACGGGCCTTCCCAGTTAGGAGCAAATTTTCCTTTAGATTGATCTTGGTTGTCAATGATCTTTTTCAAAACCAAGTCATTTTGTTTAAACTGCCATAGCCGGACTTTTTTTTGTAGGATCTGGCGATCCTTTGTTGATATAACTGACCATGGAAGATAGCCGTAGTTCGCCTTTCGTCTATTAGAGATAATTGGTGATACCTGTCTTGTACCCATTGGTCTTCTTTTAGCTGCGCGTCTATCAACACTCTGAGGGATTCCATTTCAACTTCTATGGGGAGCACTGCTTCCATCCCATAGGTTAATACGTAAGGGAATGCCCCAGTGGAAGTGCGCATTGAGGTTCTGTAGGCTAACAGAGTAAGAGGCAATAGGTCAGGCCATTCTTTGTGGTTGGCGGACATCTTTTGCATAATCTTCTTGATGTTTTTGTTAGCCGCTTCAACAACACCATTCATCTTTGGACGATAGATGACAGAGTTAAGATGTTTTATGTGGAATTTACTGCATAATTCCTCCATCATTTTGTTGTTAAGGTTCTTAGCATTGTCTGACACAATCACCTCTGGTTGTCCATATCGACAGATGACATTGTTTCTGATGAAAGCAATGATGACTTCTTTGGTAACCCTGGGGAAGGAGGCTTCTTCTACCCATTTGGTGAAGTAGTCGATCATGGTGAAGATAAATCGATGTCCATTACAAGCTTTAGGCTCAATGGGCACGATAACATCCATTCCCCACATTGAGAAGGGCCAAGGTGAACTCATAGTGTGGAGTTCCCGTGGAGGGGCGTGTATAGCATTCCCATGAATCTGACACTGTTAACATCTCCTGACGTGGTCATTGCAGTCAACTTTGAGAGATAACCAATAATGTCCTGTTCGGAGGACATTCTTGACAAGGAGGGGGCCACTCATGTGGGGGCCACAGACTCCACCATGGATTTCATCCATGAGCCTTTGGGCTTGATCTTTGTCTAAACATCTGAGGAGACCTTATCCTGCATCTCTTTTGTAGAGCGCATCTCCACTTAGGTAGAATTTTATAGCAATTCGATGGATCTGCCTTTTCTTAGTCGGGCTCACCTCAGCGGGTGTAGATCCATCTCATAGATATTCCTTGATATGTTGATACCAAGGATGCTGGATGGGAGGTAGCTCATCCAATACTTCTCCAACGTAATTCCCATAGGCTGGGGCCTTGTGCAGGGAAATTGTGATGCTTGGCAAGTGTCCCTTGTCTGATATTCAAATCAAGGAAGCCAAAGATGCTAACGCGTCCGCAAAGTCATTCCTATTACGAGGAACGTGTAGAAAGGAGATTTCTTCGAACTCCAAAACCATCTATAAAACTTGCCGATGGTAAGGCAACAAATGTAGTTCCTTGGTTTGATAAATTCCGATGGATTTTCTGATTACCAACTCTAAATCTCCAAAGACAATTAACTGCCTGATGCCCATTGAACGGGCAAGTTTTAGCCCCATGAGACAGCCTTCATACTCAGCTGTGTTGTTGGTGCTGACAAACTGCAATTTGACGGCGACATGATACTGCTCCCCCGTACCAGATACTAGAACTGCTCCAGTTCCAGAACCTTCCATATTAACAGCTCCATCGAAATACATCTTCTATGATTGGCGCGTATCCTACTGATTATATTGTTGAACCGTCATTACTCCTTCATCGGGGAAGTATGTCTCCAAGGGTTTGAAATACCCTGAACGTGCAACGGCCAGTTGATCCGCGATTCCTTGACCTTTGATGGACTTTTGTGTCAAATATATCATGTCAAATTGTTGTAGGATCAACTGCCATCTGGACAGCTGGCAATTTAATATGGGTTTATTGAACACGTACTTGAGAGGATCCACGTGGGATATGAGATGGGTTGTGTGACCATGGAGGTAATGTTGTAACCTCATGGACGCCCATGCTAAAGCACAATAAGTCTTCTCAATCAGAGTGTACTTGTGTTCACTGTTGCTGAATCTTTTGTTGAGGTAATAGATAACTCGTTCTTGGCCTATATCGTCTTTCTGTCCCAGTCTGCAGCCCATGGCGTTGTCACTTATGGACAGGTACATGAATATGGGAACATCATCCCTGCGTGGTACCAACACGGGAGCTTTGACTAGCTATTCTTTAATTGTGAGGAAGGCATTTTGGCACTCATCATTCCATTTCATAGAGGAGTTCTTCCTTAATAGCTTGAAGATTGGCTGACAGGTTGCTGTGAGTTGAGAGATAAACCTGCTAATGAAGTTGATTCTTCCCAAAAATCCCCGTATTTCCTTCTCTGTCTGAGGAACGGGCATTTTCGTGATGGCTTGGATTTTGGTAGGATCTAGCTCAATCCCTTTGTGGCTGACTAGAAATCCTAGCAACTTGCCTGATTTAACTCCAAAGGCGCACTCGGCTAGATTCAACTTCAAGTTGTACTTACGCAACCTGTTGAATAGCTTTCTGAGATGGTCTAAGTGGTCTTCCTCCTTCCAGGATTTGACAATGATGTCATCCACGTAGATCTCGATCTCTTTGTGTATTATGTCATGGAAAAGAGCCATCATAGCTCGTTGATAGGTGGCTCCGGCATTGATGAGACCGAATGACAATCGTCTATAGCAAAAGGTTCCCCAAGGCGTGATGAAAGCAGTTTTCTCACGATCTTCCTCAGCAACCATGATCTGATGGTACCTCGCAAAGTAATCGACAAAGGAGTACATATAGTATTGTCAATAAGAATGTGGATAAATGGCACGGGAAAGCTATCTTTTAAGCAAGCTTTGTTCAAGTCTCTGTAATCCACGCAAACTCGTACCTTCCCTTCGGGTTTAGGCAAGGGAACAATGTTGGATATCCACTCAGGATATGTGGACACCATGATGATGCCAGCTTGAAATTGTTTCACAATTTCGTCTTTTACCTTTTGACTCCACTTTGGTTTCAATCACCTGAGCTTTTGTTCGACTTGCTTAAATCCCTCTTTAATGGGAAGGCGATGAAGGACAATTTCCATGGACAAACCCACCATATCTTCGTGAGACCATGCAAACACATCCTGAAATTGGGTTATTAGCGTAACCATGTCATTCCGCTGGTTTGGGGTAAGGTCTGAACCAATCTGGATTAACTTAGGGCTTTCTAAGGTTTCGAGATTGAAAGAAGTGGTTTAGTCAAGGTTAGGTTTAGGTTTGTCTTTGACCCATTCTTGAATTTCTGGAGGCACCTCAATGTAATCCTGTATTTCCATCAAGGCTGAATTCATCTCTACATCAAAGGTACAATCCTTGTGGAGAAGAGACACCGTATCAGCAAGTACATGCACATCTCAATTCAGGGTCCTGAAACAAAATATGCTTTCACTTAGTATATATGAAATGTTTTGATCATACATAGTGTTAGCATATACTAGCAAAATAAACTGCTAATACTGTACATAAAAGTAAGCAGTTATGATATCTACAGGGCAGAAAGAGTTTCTTCCCGTTTTACCCTTGTCGACCAATGCAAGGAGTGTTTCTCCAATTGGCAAGGGCAAAGTCCGAGTGGACTGTAGTGATGGACGGGTTGTAATCATCCTCCCTTTCCCGAATGATGGCCATTACGTCTAGGCAATCATCGTCTAGGGTGTATCTGTTGGTATGTTCATCATGAACGATGATGCGTATGCCTGACATCATTCGAATGACGTCTTGCTTGATTCTTCGTTCCTCCTCTTCCACTGCGGGATTTGGAACAAAGACTTCTTTCTCCTTTACCGGTACCGGCTTGGGAAATAACATAGCCATTAAATTGACTGGCACCTTTACAGGAGGTTGTGCGGACTCAGAGTTTGCAGGTGAAGATAAACGCCGCATGGTTGAAGCTGAAGGAATTTGATGATGCTTATGAGGATTCCTATGACTAGAACTGGCAAATAGCCTAGTCCAGCTGTTCCAGTTTGCTTGGTTAATTAAATTGGGTACTTGATACCCTGGCAATCTTTATCCAGCCCTTGTCCCAGCTTATGACCCAATGACATCATTTCTTGATTAGGCGACATGACCTCAGCAGAAATCTTGGGCTTGGGAAATTGCGTTCTAATAGCATGGTATTGGGTATTGCTTACTTCCATGGTATGAAAACTGATCGGTTCAACATCTGCATTGGCATTAATGAATGGCATGTCCCCATGTTGAGGACACTCTGGTTCAGCGTTGACTGTGACTAGGCTATTGTTGATAATATATTTCAACTGCCGATGAAGGGTGGAGGGGACTGCCCCAACCATATGAATCCATGGTCGTCCCAAGAGCAGGTTGTATCTTGAATCTATCTTGAGTACGTGGAAAGATATGCAAAATGTGTGGGGACCAATTTCGATTGGCAGTTCAATTACTCCGACCGAATTTCGGCGGGTTCCATCAAAAGCTTTGATGACAGTATGGCTACTTCGGAGTCGGTTGAGATTGATATTCATCTTCACCAAGGTAGCGTATAGACAGATATTTAGAGATGAACCTCCATCTATCAAGACTCCAAATAGCATGTATCCCGGAGGACAAGATGATGAATGTGCAACGACTTGCGAATGACCGGTCCCTTCTAAGCGGTATGTCATCATCGATGAAGGATATCACATTGTTGTTGAAAATGTGATCAACCGGATGTTGAAATTTTTTCAGTATCAACCGATGTTGGTAGATAGGCTTCTTCCGAAACCTTCAAAGAAGATCGTCAAATTGATGATCGTCGGAAGTTAGGACCAAGTCCAAAATTGATATTTGTTGTGGAGCTTCTTTTAAGCTTAAAACCACCTTGGCTTCGTTATGACCAATAGTGCGGAGGAATTTTTCAATCTTCTCCATGGGTATTTTCCCCTTTGATTTGATGGTAGACTTCATCACCCGTTGGGGAAGATACAGTGGATTTTCCTTCGACACTGTAGCAGTTGTATGTGAGGTGGATCTTTCACCTTCTCCATAATTTCACGGAACCTTGCGTAAGCTAACAATAGGATATTGTGCTCTGTACGACAAGTTGATTAGCTCGGGAGCGGCCACTTTCAAAGGATTATTGCTTCCCTTGAGTTGAATTGTTGGCATTTGTGAGTGATTTGTTAGCCCCCTCAGTTTCAGTGGATATGACTGCTACCAAACTCTTCCACTTACTAGGACATGTATTCTCACTTGCTTGTAACATAGTATCATCGTCCGCTAGGTGAAGGACACCACTGTCAATTAGATTTTCGATGAGGTGACGGAGTGCCCAACATTCTTCTGTGCTGTGACCGCGAGAATGGTAGTGATATTGACATACTCCATCAGAATTGTACCGTCCTAAACGGGGGTTGATTGGAGGTAGAAGGGAATTGATCCTTCCTTCATTGATTAACATCTGAAAGATTTCCTCTATAGGTTGGCCTAAATAGGTGAATTCCCTTTTGTTGGTAAAATCCCGACGGGCTTAGGCATTTGATCTCTTTGTCACTTTGTCTTCCAGCATTTCATTTTCTGAAAGTGACGAGGGAATATTCATGACAAGAGGTAGGAGACTGGCATGCTCCTGGCAGATTAACTGACGTGTTACTTGATGCTGATAAGTCACCAATTCTGCCAATTGCTCAATTTGCTTGCATATAGCTTTCATCTTTCGTTCCATTGTGAACTGGAACTTGGCATAATCCCATTTATCAACACCATCTTTGACGGTCTGGGAGGATTCACAATTGAAATTAGAACTCTGTCCATTGCTCCAATTAATCATGTTGACCTCTTCTTATTTGTGTTGAGGAAGAGGGTTATCTTGTACGTGAGGCTGATCAGTTTTGGTGACAACGATCTCACCGTTGTCTATCAGGTCTTGGATCTTGTGTTTCAAGGCCCAACAATCCTGAGTATCATGTCCAGGTGCCCCGACATGATAAGCACATTTCCGAGCAGCATTGAAACTCTATCCATTAGGGCTGGCTGGTGGAAGAAGATGCGTAATTTTCTTCTGTGTTGTCAGAAGAGTGAGAATATTCTCGAGGGCGTCCCCTAAGGGTGTGAACACTCGAGGGCGTTTGACTTCTCCACCTTTTGGTATTGAAGGTTTCAAAGACTGTGCTTGAAAGGGAATGTAGTTTCACCTTTGAATAGGCATGTTCTGATTGCTTTTTTGACCCTGTAGTATTAGGGAAACATCTTCCTCTTTCTTTTTATGGACCCTCCGAGGGTTGTTTCCATAATTTTTGGATTGAATGTGATTAGCAACAACTTTGAGGGCATCTAGGTCTTGAATTTATTCAGATTTCAATCCCATCTCAGCCATTTCCCCATGTTTGACCATTTCAGAAAATGGTTTGCCGATGCCGGCTAAATCTCTTTCATAGAATGGAGCTTCTTGTATGTCTATGAAAGTCATGACCATCTCTGATTCTGTCATGGAAATAATAACTTGGGAAACCAGGTGTCTCCACCTTTGAGCATACTCTCTGAAAGACTCGTTAAATTGTCTCTGAAAGACTCTCTGAAAGCTATATTGAGTGAGGAAGGCATGTGCTAGCTCTTCCCAGCTATGGATCTTTGAGTTATCTAATCTTGTGTACCACGAACGGGCTTCTCCAGTTAGATTCTTCTGGAACAGTTGCATTCTGTGCTTTTCGTCCTCGGCATAAGATCCAAGTTCTCCAATGAACACCTTTAAATGTGTGTAAGGATCTCCTAACCAGTCATATTTTTCAAAGTCAGGAGTTTTAAATTTTTTTGGATAATGAACACTAGGGAAAATGCAAAGGTCAGCATATGAAACACTCTCATGTGTTCCAACTCATTTGATAGCACGAAGGGTCTCTTCCATTTGGAGGACTTTCTTTTTGATGTCACCGATGTCTGGATCTCCTGTGAGGTGGGCAGCATCATGAGCTTTGTTGGTTGTATCCAACTGCAGTTTATGTATTGTAATGACCTGGTCTCCCCTTTGTGTAGAGGATTCAGCATGTACGGGTATTTTTGGACCCTAAGTAGACTGGTGTATTTCTTTGAGTAGACTAGCCAAATCTGTAATTTGTTTGCTTAATCCGTCAAATTCTTTGCGAGAAAATGGATTAAGGTCAGTCTGGTCGGATGACGGCATGATTGACTATAGGCCTGTAGCCTTTTTGGATTTTGACCGGGTAGTAGGTCCAATTGGTTCCCTGCGAAAGACTTGCATTGTTTGGTTTTTAAGGAATATAAATTAACATGCTATGTGATGTGTTTGTTTTAGGAATTTTATCCTGCAACACCGGATGTAAGTTGTTTGTAGCATGTTAATTTAAATATATATGTGTACACATTTCATCATATTTCTCATTACATTGAGATAGATATGGAATGAAATCACAAGTAATTTGTGCTTACAAGTAATTAAAATGAGAAAGCATGAAGAGACTTTCCTCCGTTTTGGGTTTATCAGAGGCTGACCTATCTTAGGTTACTCTCGCGGCTTTTTGGCATGAAGGTTCCCAAATCATCGCAATTTACTCAATTAGAAATTAATCCGATCTTTCAACTGGAGCGAATTTGGGTAGTGCCTTTCCTGATCCTCGGGGAATTAGTCTTCCCACGAGTCAAGTAATCAAACACCGACGGGATAGCCTCCAGGTGGAGGGACCACACAACATACATTCACATACATCGTGTCTCACCATATGAAAATGATGACATGTGCGAAGCACTAATATCACAAGCATATATGGTGCGAAGCACTAAGTGCAATAAGGAAATGCATTCTTACACATTCATCATAAATTTAAATGCAACATCCACACACAAGCAGATAATAGTTTAGAAAAGATTGTAATAGCGGCTTACGTCCTCTTACTGGAGTCCCCAGCAGAGTCGCCACTTGTCGACGTCGGGATTTTTAAATGTCCCTTTCCGTTACTTGTTCTTTGGTGTTCTCATTTTAGGTGAGATTTGTTTGAAAAAAACTAGTGAAAAAGGTCAGACATGTATAATGTCGATGATGGACTGTTAAGAGTCACCAGTTGGTTTTTTAAATGGTTGTACCAACACAACCGAGAAAGGTTTGCACATTGACCCAGTGATGTGACACTACTAAACGAGTCGGTGAAACTGAGATTCATTATGGTCCGGGGACTTGGTTATGCGAAGGGAAGGTGTTAGGCACCCCCCGACATCCGTGTTACCACGGTGACCGCCTCTTTTCAAGAAACTATTATCTGAATATGTGTGTGTGTGGGTCAATGTGCTGTTATTTGGAAGTAGTGTGAGGCCTCGTTCGCACCTATATACACAGGGTTTGAATTTATGTAAAAATTCAGTTTTTAGCAAGATATGGCAGTGATGTTTTATAAAAGAAGTTTCACAAACCCTGATGCTCAATAGTAATTGAGACCATTTACACTTCTATTTTATTAAGTGCTCGGCTTGATTGATTTTATTTTCGAGATGCGAAGCATCTATAAGAAAATAATGTACAAAATAATGCCGACTTCCTCGTGGGTATGAAAACCATCTGAGGAAATTCAGACACGGCAGAATAATTTACAAGCTGCTTACAGCTGAAAATGTCCATCACGGGAACCGAATCTAGATCCAATAGGCTAAATATGTGATCACATGATTCCTAGGCGCATATGATACCATAATTTGTATGAATGCAGTAAACAAGTATATATATAAAAGCTAGAAACATATATATACAGACATGATCACCAACCACGAAGCACCTCTATGGGGGATCAGAAATGTAAATAAAGCTGTAAAAGCTATCAACCACCACGAAGGAAACTCTAGATGGGACAAAATATAAATAAAGCTGTACAAAGCAATCAACTACCACGAAGTGAACTCCAAGCATGACGAAACGTAAATAAAGTTGTACAAAGCAATCAACTGCCACGAAGTAAACTCCAGGCAGGACGAAACGTAAAGAAAGCTGTAAAAGCGATCAATCACCACGAAATAAACTCCAGGTGGGACAAAATATATATATATATATATATATATATATATATATATATATAAGCAATAAACGCATTCGGATGTAAAATCTGTGCTCATCGCATGTGGTTCGACAATGACATATATATATATATATATATATATATATATATATATATATATATATATATATATAAAGCGAGTAAACGTCTGGGATGTAAAATTAAAGCTCATCGAATGAGTTCGACAACAGTTCATATATATAAGTATATATATATATATATATATATATATTAACTCGATAATATTAGTCCATATATATAAATATATATATATATATATATAATATAATATATATGTATATACAAACTGAATTAAAACCACGGACCGAAGTTCGGGCAAACACACGCAACACGACTCTCAACGTGAGGAATGGTGTGTGCAAAGATGAAGAGAAAGGCTTTAAAGTGTGTGAGAAGGCTTACAGTGGGTTGTCAAAGAAGACTTCTATATCTTTAAAGTGGATGAAATTCGGCTCCTGCTGGTACAAAAGTAGCTATATGTGAGCTGACAAGTGTTTAAAATGGGAAAGCACTCAGTATATTGCAAGTACGGAGCAAATTTGACAGAGCTTCCTCGCTCTTTCCCTTCTTAAAATGGCCACCCCAAGCCCTCTATTTATAGAGGGGCCATGAGTACTGCTGGTTGGGCATGAGTGTACCAGAGAAGGTCCCCGAGTTGTCTCGGGTTTCTCAGGTCAGGTCGTCTCGTAGTACGTGCACTCGGGCACTATAATGTCCGCTCGAACTTTCAGAATTGCAATCCGGGAATCCGATTGAGGTATACAAGACCTATTTCGGACCACCGTTATTGAGAGTTATACAATGGCATGTGATTAGAGTTTGTACGAAGTCATTCAAGATGGGACGATGCCCTCCGGTCTTCAAGCTTCAAATTCTATCTATTACCCCGCATAATAGTCACTCGGGACTGGTTTTCCTTGATTCTTGTGGGACATCGTTGTGTAGAGATGTGTGTATAAAATGTTGAGACGACGTGATGTGGCATCGCGTTTGTGAGATGACGAGGTTGCCCCTCACCAGTGTTATCACCGGTTTGGGCTGATAAAGTAGACGTTGCTCAGGGCTTTGCTGAGATTGGACTGCTACAAGTGTTGAACGTCCTTAGTGTCAACTCTGAGGTGTGCCTGTCCTCCCGGTGTTATCTCCGGGTCGGTACTGGGTGTCTCGTTGTGAGCGCCGGGATTGAAGCTGGTTGCATTTGAAACAAGCATTTTCGGGGTTATCGCTGGAACTGCGTTCCTTGGGGTGATCACCAAGGTTGGTAGCTATTCTTATGATTGGGACTAAGACTGGATACCTCGGGGTTATCTCTGAGATTAATCGGTTTTCTCCGGTGTGTGTTCCGGTATTGGATATGCACGCCTCAGGGTTATCTCTGAGGTTGGACTTGTTACCCCCAGTGTGTGTTCTAGGGTTTATGTTGAACTTCCGGTAGTATCCGGAATGGATATGGACTGTCTTCCAGGGTTCTCTCTTGAAAGACGAATCTGTCCTCCTGCAATGTTAGTGACAGGTGTACAGAAAATTTCGAGTGTCTACAGAGTGCTCCAATTTGATAATTAGGGTTACTAATTTTAGAAAATAGGGCTTCTAACAATTAGGGTTTCCTAATTTAGAAAATTAGGTTTTTTTTCTAATTATTATAAAAATGTATAACACCTGACATTAGACACATTATCACAGCATCACGATTACATAACGGCTTAACAAATTCTTAAAGTCATAATTGACTTTCGACTTAGGGTTTCTAACAATTAATTAGGGTTTCCAAAAATTAATTAGGGTTCTACTAATTAAAATTAAATTCTAATAATACATGCCATTATTTATATTAACGCGACTTAATAATGATTTAACGAATTCTTAAAGTCAAATCTGACTTTTTGAATTAGGGTTTATCAGCAATGCTAAGGTTTTATCATGGTATTCCATAATTGACCAACCATTATCATTCTATGCATACAATACATATTTATAGCACTAAAATATAATTAATATAATATTATTATTCTCATTCCTTATTCCAAATCCAGATCAGGGTTTGGATTCCATATCTGATATATCTTTCATATATAACATTATTAATTAAATTTAAACAATTAACTTAATCAATCTAAAATAAATTCATATAATAAAATAATTATTATAATAATTCTATAATAATTTCATATATTATTGAGATAATATAATAATCATATTTTCATGATAAATAAATAATAAAAAATGTTTTTACTACTAAATTTATTTATAATAAGAATATAATTTATAATGACCAATAATTTAAAAAAATTATTTGTAAATATTCATGTAATAAATAAATTTTATTTATCACATGTATACATACACATTACCTTGCACATATTCCCACATTTAAAATAATAATAATAAAATAAAAATTTATATGCAAAATAAAGAATGAAGTAACAACCCTTATGAGTATTGAAAGAAAATAACTCTCTTCATTAATACGAAAGAAATAATACTCCTTACGAATATTGAACGAAAAAAATATTCATACGAATAAGAAAAATAATATCTCTTCAGAATATGAAATAATTAATACCCCTTACCTTAGAAGAAGACTGGATACTGGAATAGTGAAGTAGCATACTTCTCTTATTATTTCCCTCTATAGCTTCTCTCTCTATAGCTTCTCTATCTTTAGTTGCTCTTGTGAGTCTTAGTGAATTAGTGAGAATGAATGAAGAATGAGCTTATATTTATAGGAAAATATAGTTTCGATAATTGCACGTTTTGGGGCTCGAAATATTATAGTATAATACCTTCATCTTTTCCTTCATTTTTAATTTAATCCTGCAAGTATTATCAAACTTGCACCACCTCCCCTAATAGTATATCATGTGAATTAATAGTACAATCATGTGACTCAATAGTTATATACATGTGAAAAAAATAATTACAGTATAGTACCTTCATCTATACCTCTATTTTTAATTTAGTCATGCAAGTATTATTAATCTTGCACCACCTCCCCTAATAATACATGCATTTGAATCAATAGTACACACATGTGAACAAATAGTTATAAGCATGTGAATTAATATCATTTAATTGCTCATTTATCCGATTAATTACCTGTTTGGTCAATATAACCTCTACACATCAATTATTATCGAAATAAATGTCAATTTCCATTAAAACTAATAATCCCAACACAATGGAACTATCAATTTTATCTTTAATCAACACAAACTTATTCATCATTAATATTATAACTCACAATATTTAACAACCAGATCATTCCCAGGAAAGAGGGGACTTTTCGATAAGGATTTCTCCCTATTGGTGCGCAATTAGGTGGCAAAACCTCTCCTCGATAAAACTTTCTATACATCGTTAATATTGCAAATAATAATATAAATAACTTTGTCGTCTCAATTATTCATTTAATAATAATAAATATTATGCAGATGATACTGTTACAATAATTGAATCAATAATATGAGAGATATGATACAATAATTACGGTAGCAATAATTGAGTATAACTGAGTGACTTCTCATGTAAGCATCAATAATCAATACCGTGTGCTACTATGCAGCCACGCGTAATACTGTACTTTTATCACCGATTATTTTATGACAACTTGCTTACTTTGAAAAAATTTCACATATCACCCTTAACTTTAACCTTTATCAATTTAACCATTTACTAAATAAAATAATAATTATAAGAAAATTGAATACTTTTATTTCATAAAATTCGAGGTCTTACAATCGCCCCTCATGAAATTTCCCCTCGAAATTTACGTACGTACCTGGTATATTGAAGAGATAAGAATACCTTTCTTTCTTTTCGGATTGTACCTTCCTGGTTATTTCCTATGTATCATGATTTTCCCATTGTTCATCTCCTGTATTTCAGATATCATTCTAGAATATATCTTTAAAACAAAGGTTAATTGACATATCACAATTTGTCAACTTATCAAGTAAACAATTTCAGCTTAGGTAAGTCACACACTAACGAAGTATATTACTCGTCTCTCCCCTCCTAGTTCTAGACTCATATCTCCGCCAACGACTATATCCCTAAGCTCTGATACCAAATGTGACGCCCCCAAAATAGGTCCTGTGACGTCCCCAAATATGGGTCCCAAGAACCTCGGACTTGGTACGTTACGATACTTCATCATCATACATATTTTATCATCTAATGCGGAATAAATAAACATATATTGTTTATTTTACATAATTCTATAACATTTTCCCAGGTTTATTAACCTTAACTGAATACATACCTTCAAAATTACAAAGGTTTACAAAAAGATAACTAAATAGTTATTCTTATAACAATCCATTACTTTATTTTGCTTTTGTCTCTGTCCTTCTTCAAGCCATCGCCTTTATCTGAATTTTATTATCATGATATAGCAAGGGTGAGCAACTACTTTGCCCAGCAAGTTTAAATTCAATAAAGATATATCACGATTGAAAAGAATGAATAAGCTTTCAAGTTTTCAACAATATAATAATTGTGAAATAACATGAATCAAGTTTCAATAATTGAATGACTGAATCAATAATGTTTGAAGGTCGATAATGACCTTGAACAATTTAACTGAACCTTATGGTAATGAAGGTGATCTGCCTTTCATACCTGATAAACATATACAACATGCACTAAGTGCGAATCAATAATCAATTTATACATGAATAATCATCAATAATCATTCACTAACATACTTTAAAATATAACTCGAGTTTGAGTTAAGGAAACTTGCCTGCATAGTCGATTACCACTACGCAATTTAATTTATTCTCTTTATTGAAAAGACCTATCAAGTATAAGATTGATCTTTCAATTAGCATATCATACATTATTCCATAATACTATCTAACACTTAATCACATAGTCAAATATTAGATAATCCTAACACCATATTCATTTACTTACTTATAATCTCATCATCTTATATTAACTTGTCTAACCTTCATTCACAAAGTTAAGTATTAGACATTACACCTTAGTCTTAGTATTATCATTATACTTTGATAATCTTTTCATCAATTATAACTTATATTTATAAGTTTTCCCTTTATATGTTATCTTAGTAAGTTGGATAACCTTTCAGTAAACTGAAATATCATTTTAGTAAACCGAATTATATTTCAGCATCCTGAAATTACTATTTCAGTAGACCACCAAATATTTCAAAGAATTTGAAACCATTTCAAGATAATCAAAATCCAATTCAAAGACTCTCAATTCTCATTTTAGTCTATTACAAGCATAATATAGTTCATTGAATACTAAATTCAACAATTATATTGAAAAATAACATAAATCTCTTATTTTAATCTCCTATCGAATATTATTAATTATGTAATAATATTTTACGCTAAGGTTATTAACCTTTTAATAACATTATATTCAAATACTACTAATAATATCTTAATCCAATATTATTAGCCATATCACAATAAGTTAAGTCATTAATCACATTAATAAACAATTTAGTTCAATTGTTTTCCTTTCCTTAATTAACTCATTAAACATTCTAAAATGTCAGGAGTTAAAGGTCCAACTACAGGAGTTGTTGGACATAGGTTTCATTCATCCTAGTACATCTCCTTGGGGTGCTCCTGTGTTATTCGTAAAGAAGAAAGACGGGAGTATGCGAATTTGTATTGACTACCGAGAATTGAACCATGTCACCATAAATAATAGGTATCCGCTACCTCGCATTGATGACTTATTTGACCAGTTGCAAAGAGCACAATTCTTTTCAAAGATCGATCTTCGTTCTGGATATCATCAGCTGAAGATTAAAATTGAGGATATTCCAAAGGCTGCCTTTAGAACTCGGTACGAGCATTATAAATTCTTAGTCATGTCTTTTGGATTGACTAATACTCCTGCTACTTTTATGGATATGATGAACCGTGTGTTCAAAGAATATTTGGATCAGTTCGTTGTTGTCTTTATTAATGACATCCTCATATATTCCAAAAGCCGTGATGATCCTGAGCGCCATTTGAAGCTGGTATTGCAAAGGCTTCGTGATAACAAGCTATATGCCAAGCTGAAGAAATGCGAGTTTTGGCTTGAGGAAGTAGCATTCCTTGGGCACGTGGTGTCAAAACATGGAGTATCTGTCGACCCGGCGAAGATTGAAGCACTATAAAGTTAGGAGCAACCGAAGTCGGTGACCGAAGTACATAGTTTTTTGGGCTTAGTTAGTTATTATCGGAGATTTGTGGAAGGATTTTCTCGAATCGGTACTCCATTAACTCAGCTGACTCATAAAGATACAACATTCGGTTGGAGTGAGGATTGTGAGAAGAGTTTTCAAGAACTCAAGGAAAGACTCATTTCGGCACCTGTTCTGACAATACCATCTGGTTCGGATGGATTTGTTATCTACAGGGATGCTTCAGGCAAAGGGTTAGGAGTGTTCTAATGCAACATGGGAAAGTCATAACCTATGCCTTGCGACAACTCAAAGAATATGAGAGGAATTATCCTGCTCATGATTTGGAGTTGGCAGCAGTCATTTTTGCGTTAAAGATCTGGAGACACTACCTGTATGGGGAGAAAGTGGAGATCTATACAGATCATAAAAGCCTCAAATATTTCTTCAACCAAAAGGAAATCAACATGTGATAACGACGTTGGCTTGAACTATTGAAAGATTACGATCATACCATCCAATATTGTAAGACCCCAACTTTTATAAATAAAGATGAATTTTCTATAAATATTATTTTTAAATATTATGGAGTAAATTTGATATAATGTTATAGTTGTGGGTAATATTTATAAATTTTGCAAAGTAAGCAAGTTGTTATAAAATATTCGTTTGGTCGGGGAATATTCTTTTTGTCGGGGAATATTCGTACGACGGCACAATCATTGGTGGACCCCACAACGGAATTATTGTCGGATTGAGAAAACGACAAAAATACTTTATGAAAATAACTATGAGGTGTTACCGCTAAAACCGTTGAACTACCCGGTTGTAAAAGTAAATACGCTGTCTGTCAGATTGTATAGTACACGGTATTGATTATCGATGCTTACGTAAGAAGTCACTCAAACTATACTCAATTATAGCTACAAAGAATTGTTGCATCATATCTCTTATATTATTGATTCAATTATTATCACAAAGATCATCTCAGATAATATGTTATATTATTAAATCAATAATTGAGACGACAAGTTATAAATGATTAATAATTGTTGAAAGATTAAATATGTGTTGATTAAAAATAAAATGATTTGTGGTAATATTTATTCAATCCTTGATGTATATAAAGAGTCTATTATGAGATGTTTCTGGTAAGTTTGGTTATTTTATGGGGGGGCCCATATGTCATCATCTAAGAGTCTCTTCATCATAGTAATTACCTTCGTCAATAGTAATTACCTTCGTCAATAGTAATTACCTTCATCAATAGTAATTACCTTCGTCAATAGTAACTACCTTTACCAGACGTCAAACCACTTGCCGTTTCATATTACAGGCGTCAAACCAATTGTCGTTTCACATTACAGGCGTCAAACCACTTTTCTTTTCACATCACCAGTCGTCAAGCCACTTGCCTTTTCACATTTCAAGTGCTAAACTAGAAATCTTCTATAAATAGAGGCCTAGTGCTTCATTATTTTTCACGAATTCATTCAAGCTATAGAGAGAGAAAGTATAGAGAGAATAAGAGAGAAAGAAGAAGAGTATTCTGTTACTACACTACTGCAGTATTCAATCTACTACTAATGTAAGGGGTGTTATTCTTTCTTATTCATAAAGAGAACTGTTGTTATTCCATTGCTTATTATTCTGTTGGAATAACTCAGTATACGCTTGTTTACCTATACTTGGTGACATTCTTCTATTATTCGCTGGAACATCGTCGTCATGTGTTTTACAATCAACCCGGTTCCGTCTTTATTATTATTCTGTTGGGCGTCACATCATGTGTTTCACACCTACAGTTCCATCTTTATTATTCTGTTGGAACATCCTATCGCAAAATTTTGCACGACCTCGGTTCTACATTATAATTATTCTATTGAATAACTCGCCATGCAAGTATCGCATGCATGGTGATTTCTTTTGTTATTCCATTCTTTATTATACTCAAATGGTTAAAGTTTTGACTTCTATACTCCATGAAATTAGTAGAATATCCTTGATATTTGCGCTTCATCCAAAGATCTTTTCATGGAAATATTCTTCCGATCATTCTTGAATTTTACTCTACAAAGCAAAGATCATGTCGACAATTTGGACATTATTAGTTCCTGGATAAATTAATTCTTGAACTTGTTTTATTGAATTCTTATATCATTGTCATCATCTTCATGTTTATATTATGTTGAAAGTCATCTCATGGCTGTAGTGCATAGATGGACTTTGTATGATTATGACCGTGGATTATTCGGTGTAATCATGACCGTAATGTTACAAATGATGTGGTAAAAGTTATCATTGGCCCGTAGTGCATTGATGGACGATTGTTGACATGATCATGACCATTAATGAATACACGAATGTCCTTGGCTGTAGTGCATGGATAATTTGTGGTCGTGATACTAAAAAATATCCTTGGCCGTAGTGCATGGGTGATTCGATGATGTTGATTATTTATTAAGCTGAGTCCTGGCGATAAAAGTCATGAAAAACCTTTTAAATCATAAAAGATAGTAGATTTTATTCTCTACTTGACTCTATTAATGGATTGCTTGTTCCGCAGCAGTTAAACTTGATGTTGATATATTTTATTAGTTTAACATTGTTGAAGGCTAACGATAATTTATTCTGCATTATCTTAGTCATAATATTTCTTACTGGGCTAGTTGAGCTCACCTTTTCTTTCACTTTTTCTTTCAAGAAATGAGAACATAATGGGGACTAGTTCAGGGAACGGTGACGGTCCAGAGAGGATAGCATTAGTAGTCCTCACTATTCGTGAAATAGTGTGTTAATAATTGTAATGAGGACTCCTTTTGAGTTTGTATAATCTCTAGTAGACAATAATTGTATTCAAACTCACAGTTATGTTTTGTCGTATTGTACATACCTAGCTTGTATTAGTAAGTTGTATTTGAATTTTGTACCATGTATCTAACGACCCAAGATGGGTGATGTATACCTAATTTTGGGGGTGTCACAGTTGGTATCAAAGCTTAGGGATATGATCCCTGGCTAAGATGTGAAAATAGTACTAGGAGGGGAGAGACAGGGAATTCCTTCGCTAGTATGACCTACCTAAGTTTATGTTGTATCTGACGACCCAAGATGGGTGATGTATACCTAATTTTGGGGGCGTCACAAATATCATCTTGGAAAAGTAAACGTTGTAGCTGACGCATTGAGTAGAAGATCATATGCGGGTATGAGTGCAATGTTGTTAACACAAAGGTCCATTTTGTATGACTTGCAAAGGATGGAGATAGAAGTAAAGGCTCCAAGTACCCACGTGATGATATCAAAAATACGAGTAGAACCAACTTTAATCGATAAAGTTAAAGCTGCTCAAGCTACGGACATGGAGCTAATGCGTATTAAGAAGAAAGTGCAAGAAGGTGATATTCCAGAAGCAAGAATTGATGAAGAAGGAATACTTTGAGTCAACTCCATACATTGTGTTCCTAACGATTCTGACTTAAATCATAGAATCATGATGGAGGCATACAACACACTGTTTGCAATCCATCCTGGGAGTACCAAAATGTATCATGATCTTCGACATACATTTTGGTGGAGCAATATGAAAAGAGAGATCGCGGAGTTTATCTAGAGGTGTTTAACTTGTCAACGTGTAATGGCAGAGCATCAAGTGCTAAAGGGTCCATTGCAACCACTTGAGATTTCGAAATGGAAGTGGCAACACAATACTATGGATTTCGTTACGGGTCTTCCCAAGGTTTCTCAAGGCATATATGCGATTTGGGTTATTGTTGATAGATTAACCAAGTCTGCTCATTTTTTACCTATACGAGAGACTTATTCCCTTGAACGTCTTGCTCGTATGTACGTGAATAAGATTGTAAAATTGCATGGCATGCCAGTATCCATAGTTTTGGATCGTGACCCAAGATTCACTTCATGATTTTAGGTTAGCTTGCAGAAAGCTATGGGCATGGATTAACGATTGGGCCGGATACCATCCTCAAACCTGACAGAATCGAGAGAGGACTATTCAAACTCTTGAAGATCTATTAAGACTCTGTGTCCTAGATTTCAAAGAGAGTTGGGATAAGTATCTACCATTGGTGGAATTCTCCTACAACAATAGTTATTAGGCAAGTATAGGTGTGGCTCCATTTGAAGCATTATATAGACGAAAGTGTCGCTCTCCAGTATGCTGGGACGAGGTGGGTGAAGCAACGTTGTTGAGACCAGAATTGGTACGTATAACTACATAGAAGATTCAAATGATCCGACAACGTATACAAACGACACAGGATCGACAAAAGAGTTATGCGGATCTTCATCCAAAGGACGTGGACTTTAATATTGGGGATCATGTATTGTTACGTGTTGAACCATAGAAGGGAGTTACAAGATTTGGAAAGAGAGGAAAGCTCAATCCACGATTTTTCGGTCCATTTGAAATTCTTGACCGAATAGGATATGTGGCCTATAGACTCGCATTACCTCCAAGCATATCTCGTGTTCATAATGTTTTTCACATATCTATGCTTCGTAAATATGTTAAAGACCCGAACCACATTATTGAGTTAGAACCGGACGAGATAACTGAAGATTTAACGTACGAGGAGGTACCTGTTAAGATCTTGGATAGGAAAGAGCATGTCCTATGTACAAAGGTTATACCACAAGTTAAGGTTTTGTGGAGGAACCATGCTATTGAAGAAATGACCTGGGAGTTGGAATCATAAATGAAAGCTAGGTATCCTCGCCTTTTCAAAACACTAGATATGTACGTCAATTTTGAGGACGAAATTTAATAAGGAGGGGATGTTGTAAGACCCCAACTTATTATAAATAAATTTGAATTTTCTCTATTTATTATTGTGAATAATAATGTGTTAATTTGATATAATGCTTTAGTTATGGGTGAAATGTGCAAATTTTTCAAAATAAGCAAGTGGTTATAAAATATTCATTGTGTCGGAGAATATTCGTTTGGTCGTGGAATATTCTTTCCGTTGGGAATATTCAGATGACGCCATGACCATTTGTGGGCCCCATAATGTATAAACCGCTTGATGAAGAAAATGACAAGTTTGAGTTTTTATAAATAATCTGGCGTAGTTGTTACTGATAACACTATTGAATACCCTATGGTTAAAATACGAATACGCACGGTGGCACAAAGAGTAGCACTCGGATTACACAAGATTTTTGAATTATTGATTCTTACGTAAGAAGTCACTACTCAATAATTGTTACAAGAATTACTGCTTAATATTTTATTTTATTGGTTCAATAATTGTCATATTGATATTTTATATTATTGTTGTTTCAATAATTGTCATCGCATAAGATCTCCATTATCGGATCAATAATTCATATTATTTGAATAATATTATTAGATAGCATTATTGGCAATGTCTAAGGAAGTTCTGTCTAGGAAAGGGGTTTGGTCACCTAATTGCGAGCCAATAAGGAGAAATCCTTATCGGAAAACCCCTTCTTTCCTTGGAACGACCTAGTTGTCATAATTGTGATTCTATAATATTATTTGTGAATAATAAGTTATTGATTTATATGATAAGGAAATATTTATTTTATGTGGATATAAATGATGGATATATTTATTTTATGTGGTTATTAATGAAGGAATTAATGCTGAGGTGTTTTATCAGTATTTTGTCGGAATAAAGGTTTTTAAAATCGTCCGTATTGGATTTCGGGTATTTTATGATTGGAATTTGGAAATAATTTCTTCTACAAAGTTGTAGAGAATTACATTTCCTATGAAAAACACATGAGATTTGAATTTTTCTGATAAAAGGGCTATTTATTATGAATTGTTGATGTTTTGAAAAATAAAATGTTTTTATTAAAAATATGGTGGGCCCCACTTTTGGTTGGTGAGTAATGAAATGTGTTGGAATTTATTTTCAAAAGTGGTGGGCTTGAATAGTAGCAGGTAAAGCCATCAGGTAGCAGGTTAGTTTGCTATGACGTTCTAAGCATTTTTTTATAAATAGGGTGCTTAGTTAGAATTGAAAATCACACCAGAAACAAGTTTTCTCTCTTTCTCTCTCTATATTATTGAGCGTATTTTGTGAGTATTTATATACTTTGTGAGTTGATATTCATCAGTGCAAGTTTTCTTCAGCCTTATATCGATATTCTGATCAGAAGTACTGATATTTTGAGGTAAGGGATGTTATTTTCTTTCTTAATGATGTTATTCTTTCAATATCATTATACCAAAATATTGGTATGGATTTTATTGTGGAATTTCTACCTTTTTGTGTCGGGGTTACTATTCACGTATACGACACTATTCATAAATACGACACTATTCATCGAAAAATGAAATTTTCTTCTTTTTGTCCAAGATGTCTATTATGGTTACTATCTTTGATTGTATCCATGTTTTAATCTTTATGTTTGAATTCTGCTTCAAAATTGGTTATTATGGAGTATTATTGAACTTGGATAAACTGTATTATGAATCCCTAATATTTGTTCTTTTATCTTACTGGATTCATTTTCTTTAAGATATTTTTCATCATCCTCAGTCCTAAATGATGATATAACTGAATATCTTTGGCCTGTAGTGCAAAAGATGAATGATTAATCGATGAATATCTTTGGCCAGTAGTAAAAAAGATGAACAGTTGTTGAGATGAATATGACTAATCGGGTGATACAAATGAATATCTTTGGCTTGTAGTGAAAAGATGAATATTTGAATCAAGATGTATATTGATTGATGTTACAGGGATAAAATATTGATGATGGACTTTTATATCTTAGAAGATAGTAGAATTTTTTCTCTACTTGACTCTTCTAATAGATTGTTGTTCCGCTGCAGTTTTTGATCTAAAACTTGTTGTTTATTATATTTTATCAGATTTTTCCCTGTTGAAGACTAATGATAAATTGTTGTATATTATCTTAGTCATAATATTCTTTACTGGGCTAGTTGAGCTCACCCTTTACCTTTTTGTTCCATTTTTCTTCTCAGGAGGTGAGAACATAGCAGGAACTAGCCGGGGTATGGAGTGATGGTTCAGGATAGTTGTATTAGTAGTCCTCACTATTTTGTAAAGTAGTGTATCAATAATTGTAATGAGGACTCCTTTTGAGTTTGTATACTCTCTATTAGACAATAGTTGTATTCAAACTCATAGTATATGTGTTTTCGTATTTTGCACGACAATTGTATTACTGAAGTTGAATTTGTTTCTGTATCATGTATTTGGCGACTCAGAATGAGTGATGTATACCTATTTTGGGGGAGTCACAGATACTGTGATAATAATTGAATCAATAATATGAGAGATATGATGCAACAATTACTGTAGCAATAATTGAGTATAACTAAGTGACTTCTCACGTAAGCATCAATAATCAATACCGCAGCTACTATGCAACCACGCCAGACATCGCACTTTTATCACCAATTATTTTATGACAACTTGCTTACTTTGAAAAAATTTCACATATCACCCTTAACTTTAACCTTTACCAATTTGACCATTTACTAAATAAAATAATAATTATAAGAAAATTGAATACTTTAATTTCATAAAATTCGGGGTCTTACATTAACCTTGAGCATTCTTAAAGTATTTATCAAATTACTAGGTATTTGATTTATAAAGAATCTATAATTTAATTTTTATACCATATCTGCATACTTGAATCATGTCAAGCTTGATTAAAGACTGTGTTAGCTAATGAACATTTTGAACATATAATAAACTATGATTAGGATTCAAATGTGTTGAATTCATAACGTTGATAAACTACGCGTAAGGCAAGTTCTCTAACCTTACTCAAATTTATATTGAGCAAGTATCTGAACCCTACCTTACATTGTGCGAGTATTATAACTCATGCGTTACTTTATTCAACGAATATCGTAAGCTTATCTCATTGAATGCAAGTTATCCTATTTATTCGTTCAATTGAGCTAGTATGTCTAAAACTATTATTCATGTGAACTTAGTATTGTTTTTGAATATTGTGAAAGTGTCAATGCCATTTGCTTCGGCTAGACTATACGCATGTTTATAAAACTGTCCAAACCAATTGATTGGTGCGAAAACCTTGAAAACCTGAGTTGAACAACCCTTAAGATAAGGGGAATGTATGTTGTTGGAAACCCCGACACATGAGTATATTATTACTGTGGTGTTATGCATAACTTAAAGTATTTTAGACTAATCATCTATAATACTTGATTCTTTTGGGTTATCAGTTTAATATTGGTAATTCTAGTAGATGTTCAATAGTCCTTAGTGATTGCTCAGTATAAATTGTGATCCAGTCGGATACCTTGAAAGCCTTTGAATTCATATATATACCTGTTGATTTATATTGAATTATCGTTCTTATTCAAAGAATTGTTAATATTCATTATTCATGATGTTATTCTTAAACCCTGAACTATCTTAGAAGTGATACTTCGATATTTCAAACTCGTGTTATAACACTCTTTACCCTTGTTGTATATTACTTGCTGGGCAATTTGTGCTCATTCTTACTTATTTAAAACCTTTCAGTTAAGGCGGAACAAGGAGGTGTATCTGGGAAAGACAAGGGCAAGGGCAAGGCTATTGACTAGCTTGTCCCTTTTATGTTTAAATTAATTATGTTGTATTAAGACTATTTCCAGACTATGTTTAAGCTTAAGTAGGATTATGTAATAAGTCTTTATTCAATATTTTTATGTAATCTATTAAGCACTGTAGGTTGCGATACTTAGGGGAATAATTATAATAAACATTATATATTATTCTAAATTAGATCTTCGTTGTAAATATATGATTTTAGTTATTATGGTAATACTTTGAGATCGTGATGAACCGAATTCGAGTGACCAAGTGGTGGTCAGAATTTGGGGGCGTCACAAGAATTTCGTCCCCGGAATTTGGGGGCGTCACTATTTCAAAACCTATACATACTAGGGTATATAGCATACACCGTCATTTCAAGTAGATCTCGATCAGATTCGATTGAACTGATCTTTAACTATTCATCATAAAGCTTGTCTATCTGATTAAACAAAAAAATAGATTTCTAATAGAACTCAAATTCCTCCTTCAAATTTTTTTTATAAAATAATTTGCTATATATAGGAAAATCATATATAAGAAAATAAAAGTTATTTGAATAATACCTGGATTTCCATTCCCAAATGCTTACCAGATACTGTATCATTATATTAAATACTCTTGCGATTGATTCTGTTGGTTTGTTTGTTGAAGTTGGTTCCGCTATCGCTAGAGTCCCGCTGCCTTTTCCAGTATTCACGCTCCCTGTATCCCTTCCATTTTTCAGATAGTCCTTCACCTTATGCTCCGTTGATCAACACTTAAAACACCCTCTGTTCATCCTTGGATTGGGGAAGTTGGGAGAGATATGTCCCTCCTGCCCACACTTGTAACACACAAACTTACCCTTGAAACACACTCCCGACTGATTCTTTCTACAATTCCCACACTGTACCACCTGTTTCTTTCCACCTCCTGGCCTATTTCAAGTATTCCCGATATTATTCCATTTCTTTTTTCTAGTCTTACCACCACTACTCCCTTCTACGGTCCTAGCTTGATTTGCCTCCCAGCATAAATTCGCCTCCCCTTTTACTGTATAGATGACAAAAGCTGTCTTTTACCCATCTGTTACCCCAACTATCACAAACACTTCTACAAGGTCAGTTGATCCTCTAAATCTTGGTGGTTCGACTGCCTTGAAGTCTTTGAAGTTTGCCGATCGATTATCTAGCTGATTTCCCACGGCTGGTATTCCATTCTGTATAGCTTGAGCATCCATATTCGCCAAACTCTGTATCGGGTCTGGTTTTCCTCTAGCTTTGTTGACAGGTTCTTCTGCATTTTGGTTTCATTTTTGTCTTGGCGGCATTATCAGATTAAATAAAATCATGTTCATCCAACTAATTCATAGTACTTTACACCATATGGCATAACACATACTGCTTTAAACATCTGATATCCCCTTGTGACATAAAAGTCAGGAATCGCTGCCATAACTTATACAAAAGTTGACAATATTACATTACACCCACATATTTTTCATATACATATCATAGAATCATACACATTAAAGTAACACTAATACTACTTATTTCTTACGCCTTCATTAAGGATAAATTACTTAGTATTTTATATATTCCATTATCCTAAAAAATCCATTCACACATAACTATACCAAGTTCGTCAAACTTACCACACATTATGAGTTAAGGAACTTACCATAATCATATGAGTTTAAGAACTTATCCTAGTCAGACCTTTGGCCTCCATTCGTTGAGGGGTTCAAAAATTTCATATAATTATGAGTAATGAACTTACCATAAGATTGAGTTTTAAGAACTCGAGCTTAACCTTATATTCTTTAACTATACTCTACCTATCTATTATACTACTATTTCTGAGTCTGGTACTATAATTTCCATAATAACCACCTCATAAGGGTTGCTTCTGTGACGCCCCCAAAATTAGGTATACATCACCCATCTTGGATCGTCAGATACATGGTACAAAATTCAAATACAACTTACTAATACAACTGCCACGTACAATGCGATAAAACATAATCGTGAGATTTGAATACAATTATTGTCTACTAGAGATTATACAAATTCAAAAGGAGTCCTCATTACAATTATTAACACACTATTTCACAGAATAGTGAGGACTACTAATGCTATCCTCTGGACCATCACCTGCTCCCCAACTAGTCCTCTCGCTATGTTCTCATTTCAAGAGAACAAAGGAAAAAGAAAGGGTGAGCTCAACTAGCCCAAGAAGAAATATTATGACTAAGATAATGCAGAATAAATTATCGTTAGCCTTCAACAGTGTTAAACTGATAAAATATAACAACATCAAGTTTAACTGCAGCAGAACAAGCAATCCATTAAAAGAGTCAAGTTGGAACAGGATGTTCTTAGCCTTTTTGTCAAGTTGGACAGATTTCTTCTTTGTGTCTGTCCATTCTTCTTTCACTTTGATTTGTACTTTGTTTGGCTCGTCAATGGTTGGTACAAGCTTTGTTGGTATATAGGGCCCATTAAGAATAGTCTCAAATAGATCTTCATCTATTGAGTCCATGTAAGCTTGCATTCTAACTTTCCAGTTAGCAAATTTATCCTTGTTGCACATTGGTGGCTTGCTGCTTCCCCTGGTCCTGGATTCGCTTGATATGAGTGCCATTTGGATCTACTAAAGCGTGTAAGCTGTAAAATAGAACCTGCTCTGATACCAATTGTTAGTTCTTAGTACACACAAGTTATCTAGAAGGGGGGTTGAATAGATATTTGAAAATCTTTTCTATTTTAAACTTGTTCTTAGATAGTGATTAAAACTTAGCGGAATTAGTATTTGTTTTAATCTTCTTAACCAAGCAATGGAGTTATGAGCGAGTGAGGAAGTTATAGCAGATATAGCAGTTATAACAGATATAGATGACATAGTTGTTTTTAAGTGGTTCAGAGCACTCAAAGCTCCTAGTCCACTCTTCTACTCAACGAATAGGATATCCACTAAGGATGTCTTTTACAATCTTCCTAATCACACAGATTCCTTCTGACCAAATAGCCTAGAACTTCTCTAGTTCACTCTTGAACTCTTCAAGTCCAAAGAGACTTGGCTTTCTTACGCTTCACTATGAACTCTTCAAGTCCATCGACTTGGTACTCTTCTTCTTGATTGATTGATGGTTGTTGTTGTTGCGTTTCAAGGTTGCTACTCGCTTTGTTGTGTAAGCACCGGTTCGTTAAGAACCGAGTAATGAGCAAGCTTTTCGATATCTCGCATCGTAGAGTTGAGCCTTAGAGAATTCTTCACGCCGAATGTTTGATTGCTTGCTTGTTTCTCTCTCATCTATCTCGATCCAGATATATGTGATGTTAAAACTATCCATTGGATCCATCCATTGTGGCATTAAATGCTTCGAACTTTCGTCGTGGCGATGGAGACATTTCGCACATCTCTCGATTCGCATTCGCTCACCGACACCGCAGTCGCTTTCACACCTACCACCGAAAAGGTGTTTTCTCCCTCTTATCCATAGTACTATCCTTAGCTTATTCAATACGCTTCTTTGTTGCATACTAAGGATATTTCATATATTTTGGGACTGATGAGCACTGCAGCATTTGGGATCTATTCCTCGTATGTTGAATTAACAACTCATGAGGCTTGACGTTTTCTGACATAGGACAGATGATGCTCTACGATTGGATCGTGATGTTCTACGGTTAAGATCGTAGTGGCTTTAACTTGCATACTACGATGCTATCAGTTGAGAACACTACGATTTCTCTTAAACTTTCATGCACTACGATCTTCTCTTGCTCGTGTTGTTGACTTTCACGCTCCGAGAGCACACTACGATCGCTGACTTATAAACTTCATGTTTCCTTCAAAGACACTACGATCGTGGAGTTAGCTTGGTGAATCATTGGGACCACTCTACGATTTCGAAGAGTCCCTTTCAAGGCGTACACACTACGATCTTCGTGCTCTACGCTTTCGCTTTGATTCCTGCAATGTTGATCGATTGATGCACTACGATTTCTTCAAGACTAATCTATTACATCTCAAGATCAACCTAATAGCTTTTGATCTTTCTATCTATACATTCTAGAACAGAATGATACACGTTGAAAGCTTTGATCAACCTAACAATTTTGATCTATCACTAAGTCCTTGTACATATATTCTTTAAAGGACCTTAAAAATAATCATGAACACATGCATTAAAACATCAAATCATAATATGCATTCTCCCAACACTTTTATTACCGGGTAGTTCAACAGTTTTAACGGTAACACCTCCGCCGTTATTTTCATAAAGTATTTTTGTCATTTTCTCAATTCGACAATAATTCTGTTGTGGGGTCCACCAATGATTGTGTCGTCGCATTTAATATTCCCCAACAAAAAGAATATTCCCCACCAAAAACTAATATTTTATAACAACTTGCTTACTTTGCAAAATTTATAAATATTACCCACAACTATAACATTATATCAAATTTACTCCATAATATTCAAAAATAATATTTATAGAAAATTCATCTTTATTTATAAAAGTTGGGGTCTTACAACCTCCCCTTCTTATGAAATTTCTCCCTTGAAATTAGGGTATGTACCTGGTATGTCGAAGAGGTAAGGATACCTTGATTTCATTTCAGATTCTATCTCCCAAGTCATTTCCTCAACATCGTGGTTTCTCCACAAAACTTTGACTTGAGGTATAACCTTGGAGCGTAGAATATGTTCCTTATTATCCATGATTTGAACAGGAACCTCTTCATACTTCAAATCTTCCGCTATTTCGTCCGGTTCTAACTCAATAATGTGGTTCGGGTCTTTCACATATTTACGTAACATGGATATGTGAAAAATGTTATGAACACGAAACATACTTAAGCGGTAAAGCGTGTCTATAGGCCACGCTTCCTACTCGATCGAGGATTAAAATGGGCCGATGAATCGAGGATTGAGTTTTCCTCTTCCAAATCTCGTAACTCTTTTCCATGGAGCAACACGCAACAACACATGATCTCCTATATCGAATTCCACGTCCTTTCGATGAAGATCAAGATAACTCTTTGTTGATCTTGTGAGGTTTTTATACGTTGTTTGATCGTTTGAATCTTTTTCGTAGTCATACATACCAACTCCTATCCCCAACAACGCTTGCTTCACCCACCTCATCCCAAAGATAATCGAGAACGACACTTTCTTCCATACAACGCTCGAATGGAGCCATGTCAATACTTGCTTGATATAACTGTTATTGTAGAAAAACTCCACCAATGGTAAGAACTTGTCCCAACTTCCCTTGAAATCAAGGACACAGAGTCTTAATAGATCTTCAAGAGTTTGAATAGTCCTCTCTAACTGTCCGTCCGTCTGAGGATGATATGCCGAGCTAAATCGTAAGTCTGTGCCCATAGCTTTTTGCAAACTAACCCAAAATTGTGAAGTGAATCTTGGGTCTCGATCAGAAACAATGGATACTAACATACCATGAAGTCTTACAATCTCGTTTATGTACATACGGGAAAGACGTTCAAGTGTATAAGTTTCTCGTATCGGTAAGAAATGAGCAGACTTGGTCAATCTATCAACAATGACCCAAATCGCATCTATGCCTTGAGAAACCTTAGGAAGACCAGTAACGAAATCCATGGTAATGTGCTCCCACTTCCATTCTGGAATTTCAAGTGGTTGCAATAAACCTTTTGGTACTTGATGCTCCGCTTTAACTCGTTGACAAGTTAGACACCTTGAGATAAACAACACTATCTCTCTCTTCATATTGCTCCACCAAAATGTATGACGAATATCATGATACATTTTGGTACTCCCAGGATGGATTGCAAACGGTGTGTTGTGCGCCTCCATCATGATTTTATACTTTAAATCATGGTCGTTAGGAACACAAAGTATGGAGTTGACTCAAAGTATTCTTTCTTCATCGATTCTTGCTTCCGGCATAGCACCTTCTTGCACTTCCTTCCTAATACGCATCAGCTCCAGGTCTGTAACTTGAGCAGTTTTAAATTTATCGATTAAAGTCGGTTCTACTCATATATTCGCCATCATCACATGGGGTCCTGAGTCTTTAACTCTATCTCCATCCTTTGCAAGTCACACAAAATGGGCCTTTGCATTGTCAATATCGGACTCGTACATGCATATGATCTTCTACTCAATGCGCCGCCTACCACGCTCGCTTTTCCGAGGATGGTATTGATGGTATGATCATAATCTTTCAACAGCCAAGCTAACATCGTTGTCGCATGTTGAGTTCCTTTTGAGTAAAGAAATATTTGAGGCTTTTATGATCCGTAAAGATCTCCACTGTTAGACCCCGAAATTTTTTTAAATAAAAAGGAATTTCCTTTATTTATTATTTTGAAATAGTAAGGGTTGATTTGATTAATGTGGATAGTTAAGGGTTAAATACGCAAATATTTCAAAATAAGCAAGTGGTTATAAAATATTCATTTTTGTCGGGGAATATTCGTTTGGTCGTGGAATATTCGTGATCGCTTTGAATATTCGTACAACTGGCAGCCATGTGTGGGCCCCATAACGGAAAGCGATTGGATGAAGAAAACGACAAATACAAGTTGGTTAAAAATAATCTGCAGTAGTTATTACCAATTAAGACTGCATTGAATACCCTTGGTTAAAATACGATGAATACGCGTGGTTGCACAAAGAGCAATACCGGTATTGCACAAAGATTGTTGAATTATTGATCCTTACGTAAGAAGGCACTACTCAATAATTTTCACAATAATTCTTGCTCAATATTTTATTTTATTGATTCAATAATTGCTGCGTTGATATTTTATATTATTGTTGCTCAATAATTGTCACTGCATAGTATCTCCATTATCAGATCAATAATTCATATTATTTGAATAATATTATTAGATAGCATTATTGGCAATGTCTAGAAAGTTCTCATCAAGGAGAGGTTTGGTCACCTAATTGCGGCGCCAAGAAGGAGAAATCCTTATCTAAAAACCCCTCTTTTCCGGGAACTAGGTTGTCATAATTGTGATTCTCAGTAATATTATTTGTGAATAATTAATTATTGATTCATATGATAAAGAAATATTTATTTTATGTGGATATAAATGATGGATTTATTTATGTGGTTATAAATGAAGAAATTAATGTTGAGGTGTTTTATCAAGATTTTATCTGATTGGAGGTATTAAAAATCAAATCGGGGTTTTGAGATATATTATGGGGTTATAATTTTTAATCCGAACCGTTGGATTGTGGTAATTTTTGGGTATGTTATACATACATAAGTTGAGTATATGTCCACAAATTTTGAACCGTTAAAAATGCACGAATGATTTGTTGTGAATTTTAAGAGGTGTCTGATTCGAAATTAGGTTTATAATTGATTTTGGTGGAAAATTCTAGAATTGAGTGGGCCCCACTTGTGGTTGGTGAAGAAATGTGCTGAATTTTATTTCAAATGTGGTGGGTGGCAATAGTAGCGAGTAAAGCCATCGTGTAGCAGTCAAGTCCGCTTCTACGGCTAACATTTTCCTATAAATAGAGGGCTAAGTTAGAATTGAAAATCACACCGTAAACAAAGTTTTCTCTCTTTCTCTCTCTATATTATTGAGCGTATTTTGTGAGTATTTAGATACTTTGAGAGTTGCCGCTCAAAGATAAGTTTTCATTCAAAGATCATCACTTGACCTTTCCTTCCGGCAATGATTCTTTGAGGTAAGGGATATTATTTTTTTTCGTAATGATATTATTTCTTCAATATCATTATGTCTTTGAAATGTTGATCTGAAGTTTTATCAAATTTAGAACTTTTTCATGTATGGGTTACTATTCATGAGTTACTATTCACGAGTTACTATTCACGAGTTACTATTCACGAGTTACTTATTCACGTACTATTCATGAAGCGTGAAAATATTTTTTTGTGGAATTTCTATCTTTTGGTGTCGGAGTTACTATTCACGTGATACTGCACTATTCACGTATACTCTGCACTATTCACGATATGGCACTATTCAATTTAAAATGAAAATTTTCTTTTTTGTCCAAAAACATCTATTACGGATACTAGCTTTGATTGTATCCATGTTTTGATCATTCTTGAATTTTACACCACTATGATTATTTTTTGAGGTATTGTTGGACATGGATAAAACAAAAGTACGAATCATTAATCCTTAATCCTTGTCATTTTGTTTCACCGGGATTCATTCTTTAAAAATATTTTCATCATCCTCGGTCTTAAATGATGATATTATTGAATATCTTTTGCTCAGAAGTGCAAAGATGAATGATTTCAAGAATATCTTTGGCTGTAGTGCAAAAGATGAATGATTTCTGAAGAATATCTTTGGCCTCAGTAGTGCAAAGATGAACAGTGTTTAAATGAACATGACTAATCGATGAATATCTTTGGCCTCAGAGTGCAAAGATGAACAGTGTTGAGATGAACATGACCGATCGATGAATATCTTTGGCCCGTAGAGTGCAAAGATGAATGTTTGATTTGAGATGAATATTGATTGATGTTACAGGATAAAATATTGATGATGGACCGTTAAATTCATAGATTATAGTAGATTTCATTCTCTACGTAACTCTTCTATGAATTATTATTTCATTGCGAATATTGATCCGAAAACTTGTTGTCTATTGTATTCTATTAAATTTTTCCTGTTGAAGACTAACGATAATTTGTTGTATATTATCTTAGTCATAATATTCTTTATCGAGCTAGTTGAGCTCACCCTTTTCCTTTTTGTTCCATTCTTCTCGTGGAGGCGAGAATATAAGCGAGTACGAGTCCTGGGGTATGGAATAAAGGTTTTAGAAAGGATTGTTTAGTAGTCCTCACCATTTTGTAAAATAATGTATCAATAAATGTGATGAGGATTTATTTGAGTATAAATATTGTCTAGAAGATAATATTTGTATTTAAACTCACGCTTTCTTGTTGTAATAATAAAGTTGTAGTTGTTTCGCACATGTATTGACAACTCGTAATGGGTGATGTATACCTATTTTGGGGGCGCCACAGTTGGTATCGAGCTTAGGGATATGATCTCCAAGCGAGATCTAGAATAGAACTAGGAGGGAGAGACGAGTAAATCCTTCGCTAGTGTGTCCTACCTAAGCTTATTTGTTAGTTGGTCAAGATATAAGGGATATTATATGATATATTGATTTCCTTAATTAACCCTTGTTTTATGACAAGATTTGAGAATGTCGATCGAGAATATTAACAATGGAAATGAGAACGCGGAGACGCTCAGTACTCACCAACGAGGAGAACGCGTAACAGTCGGCAATGTTCCTCCCATGAACAACACCATGGAGCGTATGATGAACGAGGGGATGTTTAGAAGTTTTTTGCGATTCATGCAAAATCGACGAGGAAGACTCGTGTTCAAAATACAGGGAGAAATGATAGCAATTCACGGGTTGTCACAATGACGCTTCAAAGAGTTGGAACCACCGTAATTTAAGGGAAAGCCGAGATCCGATCATGGCGGAAACATGGGTTAAGCAAATTACCAAGATATTCGATGTCTTGGGATGCACGGAGGAACGAAGGTTCCATTCGCCACCTTTATGTTCCGTGGCGAGGCGGACTCTTTCGGTGGGAGTTCAGAAGCGTACCCATCCAAATTGCCACTCAAAGATGTCTTGGGAGACGTTTAAAGACTATTTAATGACAAATACTTTCCCGAAAGTGTTCGTCATATGAAGGAAGTGGAGTTCATCGATTAGAGCAAAAAAACAACATGGCGGTGTCTCAAAGACGAGGCAAAGTTTGCGAGTTATCCAGTTTCACCTCATTTGGTGGAGAATGAGGAACGTATGACGCGATGTTTCTTAGAGGTTTGAAACCCGGCATACGTCGGTATCTCATTTCTCATAAACTTTCTCTTTATTCAGATGTTGTAAAATGTGGCTCAATTATTAGAGCGAGATAACGAGTACTACGGCCAATCGAGAGACCATAACCGAGGATCGTACTGCAGAGATAGCGGTCAACGAATAATGATAACTCATGAGAAAGAAATGATTTTGGACAGAAATGGTAACCACTCCGGTGGTAATCATGGTCATGAAAATGTAAGAAACGAGTCATGAGGAGATTTTAAAAGAGGAGATTTAACAACGACTATGTGAAGACGCAGCGGTCTTAAAAGAATCGGTTCTAAGGGAGGAGAACGACCACCGGTCATATGCTACAAATGCGGAAAGAGGGACATATCGGTCAAACCGCCCCACAACAGTTCAAGGTATGCTATAGTTGTGGAAAGGAAGGACATATCGCTCGAGATTGTACGAGCGAAACCTAGTTCAATGGGGGACGGTGACTCAAAAGATCGTCCCGGAAAAGTCAAAGTCAACGATTCCGGAAGAGCGTTTGTTGTGGATCGGTCATAATGCGAGGAACCCAAACGAGGTGATCACGGGTAAGCTATTTATAAATTCTTGCGAAGTTTATACCTTACTTGATATCGGTGCTACCCATTCATTTATCTCTCCTGCATGTGCTCAACGCTTAAACTTGACTCCAGAGAAATTGGACTTTGATCTATCTCATGGAAACTCCGTTAGAGAAACTTTCATCACATCCACCGCTTATAAATCTTGTTTGATTCAAGTTGGCACCATTACCTTACCTTGTTGACCTTATCTCTTTAAAGATACTTGCTTTTGATGTGATTTTAGGGATTGATTGGTTAACTACTCATCATGCCAAAATTGATTGTTTTCGTAAGGTTGTTATAGTTTTCATATTCCTAACCAACCCGTTGTATGCAATTCAAGCAACTAAACCATTAAAATCAATCAACGTCATATCTAATCATAAAGCTATTCGCTTATTGAAAAGCGGATGTCGAGCTTTCTTAGCCCATGTTATGGATTTGAATAAAGACACGTCGCCAAATTTGAATAATATTCTGTTGTTATTGACTTTCTGACGTATTTCCGAAGAACTTCCTTGTCTACCCCGAACGTGAAGTTGAATTCTTTATTGATCTTGAACTCGCATAAAAAGCCCATTTCTAAAACCCCATATCGAATGGCTCCTATTGAACTTCAGGAGTTAAAGGTCCAACTACGAGAATTGTTGGACATCGGTTTCATTCGTCCCTAGTACATCTCCTTGGGGTGCTCCTGCTTTATTTGTAAAAAAGAAAGACGGGAGTATGCGACTTTATATTGACTATCGGGAATTGAACCATGTTACCATCAAGAATAGGTATCCTCTACCTCGTATTGATGACTTGTTTGACCAATTGCAAGGGGCACAATTCTTTTCAAAATCGATCTTCGCTTCTAGATATCATCAATTTGAAAATTAGAATCGAGGATATTCCAAAGACCGCCTTCGAACTTCAGTATGGGCATTATGAATTCTTAGTCATGTCTTTCGGACTAACTAATGCTCCTGCGGCTTTCATGGATATGATGAACCGAGTATTCAAGGAATATTTGGATCGATTCGTTGTTGTCTTTATTGATGACATCCTTATATATTCCAAAAGCCGTGAAGATCATGAGCACCATTTGAAGTTTGTACTCCAAAGGCTTCGTGAAAACCAACTATATGCCAAATTGAAGAAATGTGAGTTACGGCGAGGAAGTAGCCTTTCTTGGGCATGTGGTGTCAAAACATGGAGTATCTGTTGATCCGGCCAAGATTGAAGCAATACAAAGTTAGAGAGCAACCGAAGTCATGGATCAAGTCACGTAGCTTTTGGGCTTAGTTGGTTATTATCGAGATTCGTGGAAGGGTTTTCTCGAATCGCTACTCCATTAACTCAAATAACTTTCTAAGGATACAAAATTCGCTTGGAATGAAGAAGAACGCGAGAAGAGTTTCCAAGAGCTTAAGAGGAGACTTATTTGACTTTTGTTCTAACAATACCATCCGGGTTCGGATGGATTTGTTATCTACTGATGATGCTTGAGCAAAGGGTTAGGATGTGTTCTCATGCAACGTGGGAAAGTCATAGCCTATGCCTCATGACAACTTAAAGAGTATGAGAGGAATTATCCTACTCATGATCTAGAGTTAGCGTGCAATCGTTTTTCAAGCTAAAAGATATGGAGGCACTATCTATACGGGGAGAAAGTAGAGATATATTCGCACCATAAAAGCCTTAAATATTTCTTCACTCAAAAAGAACTCAACATGCGGCAATGACGTTGGCTCGAGCTATTGAAAGACTACGACCACACTATTCAATACCATCCCGGTAAAGTTTAACGTGGTAGGTGACGCGCGAGTAGAAGATCATATGCGGAACGAGTGCGATGATGTCAAGTATACGCGAGAGCCAACTTTAATAGAAAAGTTAAGGTTGCTCAAGCCACCGCCCGCCGGAGTGATGCGTATGAAGAAGAAAGTACAAGAAGGAGCTATTCCTAAGCGAGAATTGATGAAGAAGGAATACTTGAGTCCACTCTAGACTTTGTGTTCCTAACGACTCGATTTGAAGTACAAGATTATGATGGAGGCACACAATACACCATTTGCAATCCATCCTCGAAGTACTAAAATGTATCGTGATCTTCGACATACATTTTGGTGGAATAATATGAAGAGAGAGATTGCAAAGTTTATCTCGATGTGTTTAACTTGCCAACGTGTAAAGGCGAGCATCTAGTACCTAAGGGTCCGTTGCAACCACTTGAGATTCCTGAATGGAAGTGGGAACACATTACCATGGATTTCATTTACTGTCTTCTTCCTACGGTTTCTCAAGGCATCAATGCTATTTGGGTTATTGTTGATAGATTAACCAAGTCTGCTCATTTCTTGCCGATACGGAAACTTATTTCCTTGAACCTTTTGCTAGTATATGCGTAAATGAGATTGTGAGGTTGCATGGCATGCCCAGTATCCATAGTTTTGGATCGTGACCCAAGATTCACTTCAAGATTTTGGGTTAGCTTGCAAAAAGCTATGGGCACGGATTTGCGATTTAGTTCGGCATACCACCCCAAACGGACGGACAATCCAGAGAGGACTATTCAAACTCTTGAAGATTTATTAAGACTCTGTGTCCTAGACTTCAAGGGCAGTTGGGATAAGTATTTACCATTGGTGGAATTCTCCTACAACAACAGTTATCAGGCAAGTATAGGTGTGGCTCCATCGAAGCATTATATGGGCCGAAAATGTCGTTCTCCAATATGTTGGGATGAGGTGGGTGAAGCAACATTGTTGGGACCCGAGTTAGTACGTATGACTACCGAAAAGATCCAAATGATTCGACAACGTATACAAACGGCACAAGATCGACAAAAGAGTTATGCGGATCTTCATCGAAAGGACGTGGAATTTAATGTAGGGGATCATGTATTGTTACGAGTTGCTCCATGGAAGGGAGTTACAAGATTTGGGAAGAGAGGAAAGCTCAATCTACGATTTATTGGTCCATTTCAAATTCTTGACCGAGTAGGAAATGTAGCCTATAGACTTGCGTTACCTCCGAGTATGTCTCGTGTTCATAATGTGTTTCACATATCTGTACTTCGTAAATATGTGAAAGACCCGAACCATGTTATTGAGTTAGAACCGGACGAGATAGCCAAGACTTAACGTGTGAGGAGGTACTGTCAAGATCTTGGATAGGAAGGAGCATGTCCTACGCATGAAAGGTCATACCACAAGTTAAAGTTTTGTGGAGGAATCATGCTATAGAGGAAATGACACAGGAATTGGAAACGGAAATGAAAGCGAGGTATCCTCACCTTTTCAAAACACCAGTATCGTCACGTCAATTTCGAGGACGAAATTTCATAAGGAGGGAGGTTGTAAGACCCAAATTTTTTAAATAAAAGGAATTTCCTTTATTTATTATTTTGAAATAGTAAGGGTTGATTTGATTAATGTGGATAGTTAAGGGTTAAATACGCAAATATTTCAAAATAAGCAAGTGGTTATAAAATATTCATTTTTGTCGGGAATATTCGTTTGGTCGTGGAATATTAAATCGCGTCGTGGAATATTAAATTTACATGCCAGCATGACCATGTGTGGGCCCCATAACGAAAGCGATTGGATGAAGAAAACGACAAATACAAGTTGGTTAAAAATAACGGCGTAGTTATTACCGTTAAGACCGTTGGAATACCCGTGGTTAAAATACTGATGTCTGGCGTTGTTGCAAGATAGCACTTTGCAGATTGCCGCGGTATTGTTGAATTATTGATCCTTACGTAAGAAGGCACTACTCAATAATTTTCACAGTGAATTCTTATTCAATATTTTATTTTATTGATTCAATAATTGCTGCGTTGATATTTTATATTATTGTTTGCTCAATAATTGTCACCGCACATTATCTCCATTATCGGATCAATAATTCATATTATTTGAATAATATTATTAGATAGCATTATTGGCAATGTCTAGAAAGTTACATCGAGGAGAGGTTTGGTCACCTAATTGCGCGCCAAGATGAGGAGAAATCCTTATCTGAAAGCCCCTCTTTCCAGAGGAGCGGCTGGTTGTCATAATTGTGATTACAGTAATATTATTTGTGAATAATTAATTATTGATTCATATGATAAAGAAATATTTATTTTATGTGGATATAAATGATGGATTTATTTATGTGGTTATAAATGAAGAAATTAATGTTGAGGTGTTTTATCAAGTATTTTATCGGATTGAGGTATTAAAAATCAAATCGGGGGTTTTGAGATATATTGCGGGGTTATAATTTTTAATCCGATCGTTGGATTGTGGTAATTTTTGGTATGTTATACATACATAAGTTGAGTATATGTCCACAAATTTTGAACCGTTAAAATGCACGAATGATTTGTTGTGAATTTTAAGAGGTGTCGGATTCAAAATTAGGTTTATAATTGATTTTGGTGGAAAATTCTAGAATTGAGTGGGCCCCACTTGTGGTTGGTGAAGAAATGTGCTGAATTTTATTTCAAATGTGGTGGGTGGCAATAGTAGCGGTAAAGCCATCGTGTGGCGAGTCAAGTCTGCGCTTGGTGGGCTAACATTTTCCTATAAATAGAGGGCTAAGTTAGAATTGAAAATCACACCAGAAACAAAGTTTTCTCTCTTTCTCTCTCTATATTATTGAGCGTATTTTGTGAGTATTTAGATACTTTGAGAGTTGCTGTTCAAGTCTAAGTTTCATTCAAGATCACTTGAGCCTTTCCTTCCAAGTAATCTTGATTCTTTGAGGTAAGGGATATTATTTTTTTTCAGTAATGATATTATTTCTTCAATATCATTATGCTTAAATTGTGAATCTGAAGTTTTATCAAATTTAGAACTTTTTCATGTCGGGGTTACTATTCATGAGTTACTATTCACGAGTTACTATTCATGAGTTACTATTCACGAGTTACTATTCACGAGTACTATTCATGAAGCGTGAAAATATTTTTTTGTGGAATTTCTATCTTTTGGTGTCGGAGTTACTATTCACGTATACGGCACTATTCACGTATACGACACTATTCACGTATATGGCACTATTCAATAGAAAATGAAAATTTTTCTTTTTTGTCCAAAACATCTATTCGGATACTAGCTTTGATTGTATCCATGTTTTGATCATTCTTGAATTTTACACCACTATGATTATTTTTGAGGTATTGTTGGACATGGATAAAACAAAGTACGAATCATTAATCCTTAATCCTTGTCATTTTGTTTCACTTTGGATTCGTTCTTTAAAATATTTTTCATCATCCTCGGTCTTAAATGATGATATTATTGAATATCTTTTTGCACGTAGTGCAGATGAATGATTCTCAAGAATATCTTTGGCTTTTGTAGTAGTGCAAGTAAAAGATGAATGTGTTTAAATGAACATGACTAATCGATGAATATCTTTGGCCCAGTAGTGCAAAGATGAGCAGTGTTGAGATGAACATGACCGATCGATGAATATCTTTGGCTCAGAGTGCAAAGATGAATGTTTGATTTGAGATGAATATTGATTGATGTTACAGGATAAAATATTGATGATGGACTTATTAAATTCATAGATTATAGTAGATTTCATTCTCTACGTAACTCTTCTATGAATTATTATTTCATTGCGAATATTGATCCGAAACTTGTTGTCTATTGTATTCTATTAAATTTTCCCTGTTGAAGACTAACGATAATTTGTTGTATATTATCTTAGTCATAATATTCTTCTTGAGCTAGTTGAGCTCACCCTTTTTCCTTTTTGTTCCATTCTTCTCGGGAGGCGAGAATATAAGCGAGTACGCAGTCTGGGTATGGAATAAAGGTTTTAGAAAGGATTGTTTAGTAGTCCTCACCATTTTTGTAAAATAATGTATCAATAAATGTGATGAGGATTTATTTGAGTATAAATATTGTCTAGAAGATAATATTTGTATTTAAACTCACGATTTCTTGTTGTAATAATAAAGTTGTAGTTGTTTACATACCGTGTATTGACAACTCAGAATGGGTGATGTATACCTATTTTGGGGGCGTCACATCCACCTTCTCCCCATACAAGTAATGCCTCCAAATCTTTAGTGCGAAGACAACAGCTGCCAACTCTAGATCATGAGTAGGATAATTCCTCTCATATTCTTTGAGTTGTCTTGAGGCATAGGCTAAACTTTTCCATGTTGCATGAGAACACATCCCAACCCTTTGCCCAAGCATCATTTGTAGATGACAAATCCTTCGAGCGGATGGTATTGTCGTAGCAGTGCTTAAATGAGTCTCCTCTTGAGTTCTTGAAAACTCTTCTCACATTCTTCGCTCCAACCGAACTTTGTATCTTTTAGAGTCACCGAAATCATGGAGTAGCGATTCGAGAAAATCCTTCCACGAATCTCCGATAATAACCAGATAAACCGAAAAAGCTACGTACTTCGGTCATTGATTTAGGTTGCTCCCAGCTTTGAATTGCTTCAATCTTTGCTGGGTCAACAGATATTCCATGACTTGATACTACGTGCCCAAGGAATGCTACTTCCTCAAGCCAGAATTCGCATTTCTTCAACTTGGCATAAAGCTTGTATTCACGAAGCTTTTGGAGTGTCAGCCTCAAGTGTTGCTCATGATCTTCACGGCTTTTGGAATAAATAAGGATGTCATCAATAAAGACGACCACAAAGTGATCCAAATATTCCTTGAATACTCGGTTCATCATATCCATGAAGGCAGCAGGAGCATTAGTCAATCCAAATGACATGACTAGGAATTCATAATGCCCGTACCGAGTTCTGAAAGTCGTCTTTGGAATGTCATCGGTTCTAATCTTCAATTGGTGATATCCGGAACGAAGATCAATCTTTGAAAAGAATTTGGCTCCTTGCAACTGGTCAAATAGGTCATCAATACGTGGCAATGGATACCTATTTTTGATGGTGACATGATTCAACTCCCGATAATCAATACAAAGTCGCATACTCCCATCTTTCTTCTTCACGAATAGAACAGGAGCACCCCAAGGAGAAGTAATAGGATGAATAAAGCCAATATCTAACAATTCCTGCAGTTGGGTCTTTAACTCCTGAAGTTCAATAGGAGCCATTCGATATGGGGCTTTGGAAATGGGTTTTGAACCGGGTTCAAGGTCGATACAAAATTCAATTTCACGCTCAGGGGATAGGCCAGGAAGTTCTTCGGGGAATACATCAGAAAATTTATTAACAATAGAAATATCGTTCAAAACTGACGTATTTTTGTTTAAATCTGTGACATGAGCTAAGAAAGCTTGACATCAGTTTTTCAATAAACTAATATCTTTATGGCTTAAGATGACCGTGATTGATTTTAATGGTTTGGTCGCTTGAATTCGTATAATAGGTTGATTAGGAATATGAAAGCTAACAACCTTACGTAAATAATCAATTTTTGCATGATGAGTAGTTAACCAATCAATCCCTAGAATCACGTCAAATTCAAGTATTTTCAATGAAATAAGATCTACAGGTAATGTGAGGGTACCGATTTGAACCAAACAAGACTTATAAACAGTGGATGTAATGAAGGTTTCTCCCAACGGAGTTTACACAGATAAGTCAAAGTCTAATTTCTTCGGAGTCAAATTTAATCGATGAGCGCAAGTAGGAGAAATAAAAGAATGGGTAGAACCGGTATCAAATAAAGTATAGATTTCGTTAGAGTTTATGATAAGCTTACCCGTGATGACCTCATTCGGGATCCTTGCTTTCTGGGAGGTCACAACAAACGCTATCCCTTGCACTACCGATTTTAACTTTTCTGGGACAACCTTTGGTGCCTCCATCCTAGCTGAATTTGTCTTCGGTGAACGACAAAATTGGACTAAGTGACCTTCTCTTCCACAATTATAACATGCTTTAGACGGCATCGCGCAGTTTGGATTGATGTGCCCCTCCCCTCCGCATTTGAAACATATGATAGGTGGTCATTCTCCTTCCTTAACGACAAGTGTTGGTGCTGACATCTTTCCATCATTGTTGAATCTCCTCTTCTTGAAATGTCTATTCTTATTGTTTTGGCCCTGATTACCACCGAAGTGGTTACCATTTCTGGCCTATTGATTCCCTCCATGCTTGTTGTCACTGCATCGATGATCGCTTTCTCATTGGTATTATCATTTTGCATTTGCTCTCTTTTTAGTTGCGTTGACTCGTTCTCGCGCTCCACTAACTGAGCCCTATTTACAACATCTGAATATAAACACAGTTTATGAGAAATAAGATGTTGACGTATCTCCGGCTTCAAACCTCTTAAAAACATTCGTGTCATTCTCTCTTCATTATCCACCAAGTGAGACGAAAACCGGGATAACTCCGTAAATTTAGCCTCGTATTACGACACGGTCATATTCTTTTGTTCCAACTTGATAAACTCCACCTTCTTCATGTGACGAATACTTTTGGGAAAGTATTTATCATTGAACAGCTCTTGGAACTTCTCCCAAGACATCTTCAGTACGGTAGGTTAAGTAAGTTTCTGGATTTCCACGATGTCTGCCTCTCAGATGCAAACAAAAGGCGTGAAGGAACCTTTTGCTCCTCGGAGCATCCCAAGACATAAAATATTTTGGTGATCTGTTTATCTATGCTTTTGCCATAAGTGGTTTTGGCTCTCCCTTAAACTCCGGTGGTCCCAGCTCCTTGAACTGTTTAGCGGTGACCGCCCGAGAGTTTCTAGTGTTTCCACCTGCATTTTGGACATGAGCCGCTCTCGCCTGCTGTTGTATAAATTTCATAAAGCCCCTGAACATTTGATCATTCACCATTTGGTCACTGTTATTATTTGCATGAGGATTGTCGCCTTCCCGATGCACATTATCCTGATTATTGATATGTGGTGAATCAACGGTTGCTTGTGCTCCATTGCTATTCTCAACATTCTCGGATGTCATTTACAGATACTGTCACAAAACAAAGGTTAATTGACATGTAATATATTATCCCTAAATTCTGACTGACCAATTAAATACCACATAAACTTAGGTAGGTCATACTAGCGAAGGAATTCCCCGTCTCTCCCCTCCTAGTACTATTCTCGACATCTTAGCGTGGATCATATCCTAAAGCTTTGATATTAAACTGTGACGCCCCCAAAATTAGGTATACATCACCCATCTTGGGTCGTCAGATACATAGTACAAAATTCAAATACAACTTACTAATACAACTATCGTGTACAATACGACAAAACATAACTGTGAGTTTGAATATAATTATTGTCTACTAGAGATTATACAAACTCAAAAGGAATCCTCATTACAATTATTAACACACTATTTCCAAGAATAGTGAGGACTACTAATGCTATCCTCTGGACCGTCACTCCATTCCCCGACTAGTCCCTGCTATGTTCTCATTTCCTGAAGAGAACAATGAAAGAAAGGGTGAGCTCAACTAGCCCAGTAAGAAATATTATGACTAAGATAATGCAGAATAAATTATCGTTAGCCTTCAACAATGTTAAACCGATAAAATATAACAACATCAAGTTTAATCTGCGGTGAACAAGCAATCCATTAAAAGAGTCAAGTAGAGAATAAAATCTACTATCTTTTATGATTTAAAAGGTTTTTCATGACTTTTATCATGGGACTCAACTTTTAATAAATAATCCACATCATCGAATCACCCTTTTTACTGAGCAAGGATATTCTTTAGTATCACGACCATAAATTATCCATGCACTACAGCCAAGGACATTCGTGTATTCATTAATGGCCATGATCATGCCAACAACTGTCCATCAATTCACTACGGGCTAATGATAACTTTTACCACATCATTTGTAACATTACGGTCATGATTACACCGAATAATCCCTGGTCATAATCATACCAAGTCCATCTATGCACTACAGGCCATAGATGACTTTCAACATAATATAAACATGAAGATGATGACAATGATATAAGAATCCAATAAAACAAGTTCAAGAATTAATTTATCCAGGAACTAATAAGGTCCAAATTGTCAACATGATACTACTTTGTAGAGTAAAATTCAAGAATGATCAGAAGAATATTTCCATGAAAAGATACTGGATGAAGCACAAATATCAAGGATATTCTACTAATTTCATGGAGTATAGAAGTCAAAACTTTAACCAACTGAGTATAATAAAGAATGGAATAACAAAAGAAATCACCATGCATGTGGTACTTCGCATAGATAGGTTATTCCAACAAAATAATAATAATCGGAACCGAATCGAGCAAAATTTGCACCGGCGGATGTTCCAACAGAGAATATTAAAGATTTTAACTAGGTCCATGTAAAACACACGCATGTGGATGTTCTAATAGAATAATAATAAAGATTTTAACCGGGTCCGTGTAAAACACACGTACAAGATGTTCCAATGAATAATAATAATAAAGACTTTTAACCAGTCCTGGTGTAAAACACAAAAGACAGGATGTTCCAACAGAATAATAGAAGAATGTCACCAAGTATAGGATAAACTGCGTATAGAGGTTATTCCAACAGAATAATAAGCAATGGAATAACAACAGTTCTCTTTATGAATAAGTAAGAATAACACACCATACATTAGTAGTAGATTGAATACTGCAGTAGTGTAGTAATAGAATACTCTTCTTCTTTTTCTCTTATTCTCTCTATACTTTCTCTCTCTATAGCTTGAATGAATTCGTGAAAAATAATGAAGCACTAGGCCTCTATTTATAGAAGACTTCTAGCCTAGCACGTGAAATGTGAAAAAGGCAAGTGGCTTTACGACTGGTGATGTGAAAAGAAAAGTGGTTTGACGCCTGTAATGTGAAACGACAATTGGTTCGACGCTGTAATATGAAATGGCAAGTGGTTTGACGTCTGGTAAAGGTAGTTACTATTGACGAAGGTAATTACTATTGATGAAGGTAATTACTATTAACAAAGGTAATTACTATTGACGAAGGTAATTACTATTGACGAATATAATTACAATTGATGAAGGTAATTACTATTGATGAAGGCAATTACTATTGACGAATAGACTCTTAGATGATGACATATGGGCCCCCCCCATAAAATAACCAAACTTACCACAAACGTCTCATAATAGACTCTTTATATACATTAAGGATTGAATAAATATTACCACAAATCATTTTATTTTTAATCAACACATATTTAATCTTTTAACAATTATTAATCATTTATAACTTGTCGTCTGAATTATTGATTTAATAATAAAACATATTATACGAGATGATCTTTGTGATAATAATTGAATTAATAATATAAGAGATATGATGCAAAGAATTATCATAGCAATAATTGAGTATAGTGAGTGACTTCTCACGTAAGCATCAATAATCAATCTTGTATAACTACTATCAACCACGCGTATTCTTCGTACTTTTACTTCCTGTAGTTCAACGGTTTTAACGGTAACACCTCCGTAGTTATTTTCATAAAGTATTTTTGTCGTTTTCTCAATCCGAATAATAATTCCATTAGGGGTCCACTAATGATTGTGCCATCGCATTTAATATTCCCCAACAAAAGAATATTCCCAGACCAAACGAATATTTTATAACAACTTGCTTACTTTTGCAAAATTTATAAATATTACCCACAACTATAACATTATATCAAATTTACTCCATAATATTCAAAAATAATATTTATAGAAAATTCATCTTTATTTATAAAAGTTGGGGTCTTACAGCTTCCAAGTGAGTCTCTATTTCAGCTATTGGCTTTGATATTGGCTCGGTTATGGAGGTTGACTCATTCTTTATGATCTGATAGTATCCTAATCCTTTTCACCTTACATCTACACATAAATTATCTTGAGTAGCAAATAATATATATACACAGCAAATAATAATTTTATACAAGTTATCTTTTATTTTGTTTGATGATGAATTCATTCAATTCATCTCCTTTTAAACTCTAAATGAGTTATTTGTATTTTCAACATTTCCCTATATTCTAAGGTTATAGCCTAAGGCTTATCCCATTTAAGGTTTCTAACCCTAAGCTCTGATACCAACCTGTGACACCCCCAAATTCAGGTACTTGAAACCCGAACTCGGTGCTTCACGATACCATTTCTATGAGCGAAATAATACTAATAATAATAACAATAATATAAATACCAAACTTAATTTACATATATCATAGTCTAATCTCAGGTACGCGACCTTTAAACGTTCATTACATGATAATTAATATATATCATTGACATAATAAAGTCATACTATTACATAATATAGCATAAGTTTATTCTATTTGCTTTCCTTTTCCCTTGTCCTGACCTGAACCTTCTGGTTGATAACGCTTAGCTGAAAACATTTAAATTTAAAGCAAGGATGAGCATTTGATTGCCCAACAAACAATAGCAACAATAAGTATTAGCCGAAAAGATTAAATGTTTTCTTTGAATGACACTTCTACAATGAATCAACAGTTGTGAAGAAAGCTGAACCAATAATAACAACATACCAATTCTATATTAGATTTTTGAAACTACGTATTGACTATAATTGGAGAGCAGTCGACAGACTATGAACTTTGTTTTCAATTTTCGTTAAGGTTTAACAGAACTTTATTCGTAAACTGTCATAACTTACGGGCACGGGGGTGATCATCCCAATGTGCCCTTTATTAATCAATACTACATGCAAGAACGATATTATCGTTCATCTTATCCACCTTAGGTGCACAAAAGTTTTCCCATGTTCGGGATGTTCATACTTAATCGAGAACCCGAATCAAAATAATTTAATTGGATACAATAAAATTCTATCATGTTCAACGATATTACTAAATTTGTGTCTAGCTGGGTCAAATAGCTTAGACGACTTTTAATTAATGTATACATGTCGAAAATCAATAGGTATTTATCAACATGTGATTAAATACAATAATTATCCAAGTGAGGTCACGTGTATAACCATGATTAGAAATTAACAAACATAAAATATATCTTGATCTATAATAACAGAATTAAAGAATTTCTACGACATATGATAATCTAATAACTTACTTATACAGAATCATTGCATAAGTATATATAAAGGTTAAGATATTTGAACAATGAAAAAGAATAGTTCTGATATTCGCTTACGCATGTCCATTGCATAAAGTAAATTTAAAGATATGATACTTATGCAGTCTCATTGCGCTTACGATTCTGTGACTTAGTTTTATCTTTTATATCGAGACCTATCATTAATAAGATCATTCTATTGATTAGAAATACAAATCATAACACATAACACTGCTATTTGCAATTAGCACATAACCTAATCACATTGTCACATATGTTTAACAGTCATTGGATCACAAACAAACATTTATACCGATAAATTATATAAGTCCAGATCAATTTCTAAAACATTTCGGTGTACCGACGACTTTATGAGGTAATAATCGAGTCTAAAGCTCTATTATGTAGTTCAATATTCGTTTAGATAATTTAAATATCAATTATATTATTTTTTTTATAGCCTTATAATAAGATTTAAATAATTATTATAATTTATCATGATTTTTCAAACACCGGAATCATTATTAAATTATTTAAATATTAAATAATTCTATTATCATTAATATTTAATTAATATTAAACTTTTAATGAAACCATTGCCAAAATATTAAAGTTATTAATAATAACTCAAAATATTTTTAAAACATTTTATTACCCTTAAATGATTTTTAAAACATTTAAAATAATTTTAAATAATTACTATTAATAATTAAATATTAATGTATTATTCACAAAAATATTAAAAGTCATTTATTATTACTTAAAATATTTTAAATCATTTATATCCTTTTAAATGATTTTTAATTCAATAAAACCATTTTAAACTATTTATTTAATATAATTATTAAATAACTCTAACATCATTTAATATTAAATTATTAATGAAATTTACCTTTAAATATTAATAGTTATATTTTATAACTTCAAATATTTTAAACTATTTTTTTTCATTTAAAATGATTTTTATGATATTAAAATCATTTTAATTAATTAATTTAATATAATTATCTAATATCATTAATATTAAATAATCAATAAAATTTGTCTTAAAATATTAAAATTTATATTTTTAACTTAAAATATTATTAAATACCTTATTATCATTTAAAATGATTTTAATATAATAAAATCATTTTTAATTAATTTATTTAAAGCATTTACTAAATAAATTAAATATCAATATTATTTAAATAAATTCTAATATTTACGGAAAATGTGTCAAATTATTAAAAGTTAATTTTTATAACTTCAAATAATTTTTAAAATTATTTTTGTAATTTTTAGAAATTAATTTATATTTTAAAATAATTATTGGAAATTAAGATAATTAAAATAAATATGCCTGTCGCTAAAGCCTTTAGCGACAGTAAGTGTCGCCTATTGTGTTCTTGAGGCTCAAGAACATTTATAAGCAGTGTTCGAGATAACTACTTTGACCAGCATTAAATCTCTGTGTATTGTGTTTCTGGGAAAGATAATGGTTAGATCTTTTAGACATAATGCAATACTACAAGCTCCAACAAGCAACATGATCAAAAAGCATACAACCAACGATATCTAAGCACGCAAAGTGGTTGCCAGAGCTGTTATTCATTTCTCGGTTACCCAGAAATGAAGAACAGTTCGAGTAGTCACTTTTGGGCTTCCATCACTTGTTACCCTTGTATCAGTTTTGTGATTTAATGCATTCAGTGTGTAGCCAACATGTCCAGGAAGAGATCTAGTACATAAAATCACCATAAAAATAACATAATCGCTGGATCTTGTCCGGTCAAACCATGTCAAAAACCACAAACTTGAGTTTTCTAGGTTACCCAGATAACTCAATCTGTGAACTTTCTGCTTGGTTTGACCATCCACCAAAACTGTGAGACCCCAGATTTTATGAATAAATATTTAATTTTCTCGAAATAATTTTTTTTGAATATTATGGTGTGGATTTGATGTAATGTTATAGTTGTGGGTAATATTTACAAATTTTGCAAAGTAAGCAAGTGGTTATATAATATTCGATTGGTCGGGGAATATTCTTTTAGTCGGGGAATATCCGTACGACGGTACAATCATTGGTGGACCCCGCAAAGGAATTAATGTCGGATTGAGAAAATGACAAAAATACTTTATGAAAATAACGGTTGGAAGTTTTACCGTTAATCATTGAAACACCGTGTTAAAAAAAGTACGATAATATCGTGGTTGCGTAGTAGTATACGGTATTGATTATTGATGTTTATGTGAGAAGTCACTCAGTATTGTTCAATCGGGTATTGGGGACACTTTTCGTGTCGGAGTACTATTCACGAGTTACTATTCACGAGTTACTATGCACGAGTTACTATTCATGAGTTACTATTCACGAGTTACTATTCACGGGGTACTATTGATCACCCGTAAAATATATTTCTTTTCGGTCCAAATCATTTTTGGGTACAATATTATTCTATGAGGAGATGTGCTAATTTTTCAGACCGTTGGTTGAAGATATAACAGTGAATCAATATGGACCGCTGATGGAAAGTTATAATAGTGAATCAATATTGATCGCTGGTTTAAAGTTTTAATAGTAAATCAGTATGGACCGTTGCTTTAAGTTTTAATAGTAAACCAATATGGACTGTCCGTTTAAAAGTAAATCAATCTGGACCGTTCATGAATTAGTTACTATTCAGTCCATTTTCCTATAAATAGAAGCTCATTCCTTCATTATTTCTTATGAATTCACTAAAACTCTAGAGAGAGAAATTATAGAGAAACTATAGAAAAGTATTCAGCTACTTCCCTACTCTTATATTCAGTTTCTTTTACGGTACGAGGTATTATTTCTTTTGTATTCATGAAGAGAACTTCGTTATTCCATTATTTATTATTCATTGGAATAACTCAGATATCTGCTGCTACCCTACACTTGGTGAAATTCTTACATTATTTCATTTTTATTATTCGCATTTAATATCACATGCACATCAAGGCGTTACTTTGGACTGAGTTCCATTATTTATTATTACGTACCGAATATCACTCGTGCATGCGCTTTATCTACGGACACGTTCCATTCTTTATTATTCATTGGAATATCTTGTCTCTGCGTTTTACGCCGGACCTAGTTCCGTTATTTATTATTATATTGGAATAACCTGCCCGTGCGGTCTATCTCATGCATGGTGATTTCTTTTGTTGTTCCATTCTTTATTATACTCAGTTGGTTAAAACTTTGACTTCTATACTCCATGAAATAAGCGGAATAGCCTTGAATATTCTTCTGAGCATTCTTGAATTTTACTCTACAAAGCAGTATCATGTTGACAATGTGGACGTTATTAGTTCCTGGATAAATTAATTCTTGAACTTGTTTTATTAAATTCTTATATCATTGTCATCATCTACATGTTTATATTATGTTGAAAGTCATTTGTGGCCTGTAGTGCATAGATGGACTTGGTATGATTATGACCAGGGATTATTCGGTATAATCATAACCGTAATGTTATAAATGATGTGGAAAAAATCCTCATTGTCCCGTGGTGCATTGATGGACAGTTTTTGGTATGATTATGGCTATAGATTCTCTTTGGCCGTAGTGCAAAGATGAATTGTTTTATGGCATGATCAGGACCGTTGATGAAAACATGATTATCTTTAGCCGTATTGCATGAATAATTGATGGTCGTGATACTAAAGAATATCCTTAGCCGTAGTGCAAGGGTGATTCGATGATGTGGATTATTTATTAAGCTGTGTCCCAACAATAAAAGTGATGAAAAACCTTTTAAATCATAGAAGACATTAGATTTTATTCCTTACTTGACTCTTCTAATGGATTGCTTTTCCGCTGCAATTAAACTTGATAGTTATTATATTTTATTAGTTTAACACCGTTGAAGGCTAATGATAATTTATTCTGTATTATCTTAGTCATAATATTTCTTACTGGCTAGTTGAGCTCACCCTTTCTTTTACTGTTCTCTTTAGGAAATGAGAACGTAGCTGGGACTAGTCGGGGAACAGAGTGATGGTCCTAGATTTTAGCATTAGTAGTCCTCACTATTCTGTGAAATAGTGTGATAATAATTGTAATGAGGACCCCTTTTGAGTTTTTATACTCTCTAGTAGAAAATATTTGTATTCAAACTCACAGTTCATGTTTTGTCGAATTGTACACGACAGTTGTATTATTAAGTTGTATTTGAATTCTGTACCATGTATCTGGCGACTCAAGATGGGTGATGTATACCTAATTTTGGGGTGTCACAACTGGTATCAAAGCTTAGGGATGTGATCCTCGGTGAGATGTGAGACAAGAACTAGGAGGGAGAGCAGGGAATTTTTCGCTAGTATGACCTACCTAAGTTTATTTGGTATTTAATTGGTCGGTCAGAGTATATGGATAATATATGAAATGTTAATTAACCCTTGTTTTGTGGAAATATTTGAAAATGGCATCCGAAAATGTTGGGATAAGCAATGAAGCACATGAGACCGTTGAGTCACCAACGATCAATATCTAGTATAATGTGCAACATGAAGACAATAATCCTCAGGTAAACAATAACACCGATGAAATGATGAATGATGGAATGTTTAGAGGCTTTATGCAATTCATGCAACATCAGGCGAGAGAGACTCCTGTTCATAAGGCAGGTGGATACAATGGCAACCCACGGTCGGTCACCGCTAAGCAGTTCAAGGAGCTGGGACCAGCGGAGTTTTTGGGAAAGCCAGAACCACTTAAGGCGAAGACATGGTTAAAGCAGATCACCATGATATTTGATGTCTTAGGATGCTCCGAGGAGTAAAAGGTTCCCTTTGCCACCTTTATGTTGCGTGAAGAAGCAAATTATTGGTGGGAATCTATTAAACGTACCCAGCCTGACGCACTTAAGATGTCTTGGGAGAAGTTCCAAGAGCTATTCAATGACAAGTACTTTCCCGAAAGTATTCGTCATATGAAGGAGGTGGTGTTAATCAAGTTGGAACAAAACAATACGACCGTGTCGCAGTACGAGGCTAAGTTTGCTGAGTTATCCCGATTTGCATCCCATTTGGTCGATAATGAGGAGCGAATGACGCGAATGTTTCTAAGAGGTTTGAAACCCGATATACATAAATACCTCATTTCTCACAAACTTTATTTATATTCAGATGTTGTGAATAGGGCTCAGTTATTGGAGCGCGATAATGATTCAACACAACCAAAAGGTAACAACCAACAACACGATAATAATCGTACCGGTGGCAACGACCATCGGAACAATGATAACAATTGTGGGGGAAATTATCACGCCAAGAATGGTAACCACTTCGGTGGTAATCATGGACAAGATAATAGAAGTGGAAATTTCAAGAAGAGAATGTTCAATAATGATGGAAAGACAACAACACCAGCACCTATTAAGGAAGGAGAACGACAGCCGGTCGTATGCTTCAAATGCGGAGGGGAGGGACATATCAGTCCAAACTGTGTGATGCAGTCCAAAGCATGTTACAATTGTGGAAAAGAAGGTCACCTAGCCCGATTTTGTCATGCACCAAAGTTAAGTCCAGCTGGGATAGTGATGCCAAAGGATGTCCCAGATAAGCCAAAGCCGTTAGTTTAAGAGAGAGCATTTTTTTTGACGAGGAACCTGAATAAAATTATCACGGGTAAGTTAATCATAAACTCTTGCGAAGTCTATACCGTGTTAGATACCGGTTTTACTCACTCTTTTATTTCACCTAGTTGTGTTCAATGTTTGAATTTAACTCCGGAGAAGTTATATTTTGATTTATCTGTTGAAACTCAGTTGGGAGAAACCTTCGTTACCTCCACTATTTATAAATCTTGTTTAATTCAAATTGACACTTTCACGTTACCTGTCAATCTTATCTCTTTGGAAATACTTTCCTTTGATGCGATTTTAGGAATCGATTGGTTAACTACTCATCATGCTTTTTGTAAGGTTGTTAGCTTTCATATTCCTAACCAACCTGTTATGTGAATCCAAGCAACCAAACAACTAAAGTCAATCATTGTCATATCAAGCCATAAGTAAAGAGCCCCGGTCCTTTCATTGTTGACTTCCTTGTGTGGAATGCACCGAAGCCAGACTCTCTGTAGGCGACGTCGTGAATGACGATGGCAAGTTGATAGGTATCAATGTGACATACTATCCAAGTCTTGGATGAGGGTCACAGTTTTGAATGATATTTCTATTGTTAATAAATTTCTTGATGTATTCTTGAAGACTTATTAGCCTACCCCTAGAGCGTGAAATTGAATTTTGTATTGACCCCAATACAAAACCCATTTCTTAACCCTTTAAATATTTCTTCAACTAAATCAAACGTAACATGCGCCAAAGACGTTTGCTCGAGCTGTTGAAGATTACGATCGTACCATTCAATACCATTGTGGAAAAGCAAACGTGGTAGCTGACATGTTGAGTAGAAGTGCGTATGCGTTTACAAGTTCGAATATACAAACCCCCGTGAAGATAACGAATATACGAGTAGAATCGACTTTAATCGGTAAAGTTAAAGCCGCTCAAGCTACACATCCAGAGCTGATGAATGTGAAGAATTAAGAAGGTTCAAGAGGGCGTTATTCTAGAAGTAAGAATCGACGAAGAGAGGAAATCTCAACCCTCGATTTAATTGGCCCATTTGAAATCCTCGATAAAGTAGGAACTGTGGCTTATAGACTCGTTTAACCGCCAAGTATGTCGATTATTCATAACGTTTTTAACGTATCGACGTTACGTAAATATGGGGACGACCCGAACCACATTATTAATTTAGAACCGGACGAGATAGCGGATGATTTAACGTATGAGGATATACGTGTTAAAATCTTGGATAAGAAGGATTATATTCGACACTCAAAGGACCTCAAGAGTTAGAATTTGAAGTGAAGTCAAGGTATCCTCACTTGTTTGGCATACCAGGTACGTACGTAAATTTCGAGGGCAAAATTTCATAAGGAGGGGAGATTGTGAGACCCCAGATTTTATGAATAAATATTTAATTTTCTCGAATTTTTTTTTTGAATATTATGGTGTGGATTTGATGTAATGTTATAGTTGTGGGTAATATTTACAAATTTTGTAAGCAAGTGGTTATATAATATTCGATTGGTAGGGGAATATTCTTTTAGTCGGGGAATATCCATAAGACGATACAATCATTGGTGGACCCCGTAAAGGAATTATTGTTGGATTAAGAAAACGACAAAAATACTTTATGAAAATAACGGCGGAAGTTTTACCGTTAACTGTTGAAACACCTGGTGTTAAAAGTACAGTAATACGCGTGGTTGCATAGTAGTACACGATATTGATTATTGATGCTTATGTGAGAAGTCACTCAATATTGTTCAATCGGGTATTCAGGACACTTTTCGTGTTGGAGTACAATTCACGAGTTACTATTCACGAGTTACTATTCATGAGTTACTATTCACGAGTTACTATTCACGGGGTACTATTGATCACCCGTAAAATATATTTCTTTTCGGTCCAAATCATTTTTGGGTACAATATTATTCTATGAGGAGATGTGCTAATTTTTCAGACCGTTGGTTGAAGATATAACAATGAATCAATATAGACCGCTGGTGGAAAGTTATAATAGTGAATCAATATTGATCGCTGGTTTAAAGTTTTAATAGTAATCAGTATGAACCATTGATTTAAGTTTTAATAGTAAACCAATATGGACCGTCCATTTAAAAGTAAATCAATCAGGACCATTCATGAATTAGTTCCTATTCAGTCCATTTTCCTATAAATAGAAGCTCATTCCTTCATTATTTCTTACGAATTCACTGAAACTCTAGAGAGAGAAATTATAGAGAAACTATAGAAAAGTATTCAGCTACTTCCCTACTCTTATATTCAGTTTCTTTTACGGTAAGGGGTATTATTTCTGTTGTATTAATGATGAGAACTTATGTTATTCCATTATTTATTATTCTGTTGGAATAACCTATATACGCGGGCTACCCTATACTTGGTGAAATTCTTCTGTTATTTCATTCTTTATTATTCTGTCGGAATAACTCATTCGTGCTTTTCACGCCGACACTGGTTCCATTATTTATTATTCGCATTTTAATATCCCGTCTGTATGCTTTTACACGGACTGGTTCCATTCTTTATTATTCTGTTGGAATATCCTGTCTGTGTGTGAGACCCCAGATTTTATGAATAAAGATTTTATTTTCTCGAAATATTTTTTGAATATTATGGTGTGGATGTGATATAATGTTATAGTTGTGGGTAGTATTTATAAATTTTGCAAAGTAAGCAAGTGGTTATATAATATTCGATTGGTCGGGGAATATTTGTTTTATCAGGGAATATTCGTGCAACGGCACAATTATTGGTGGACCCCACAACGGAATTATTGTGTAATTGAGAAAACGACAAAAATATTTTATGAAAATAACGGCGGAAGTTTTACCGTTAATACTGTTGAACTACTCGGTAGTAAAAGTACAGTAATACGCGTGGTTGCATAGTAGCACACAGTATTGATTATTGATGCTTACGTTTTAAGTCACTCAGTTTTTTTTATTGGTATTATTAATTTAATAATACAGAAAATCTTTTTATATAAAACAGAATATTTTTATAAAGTTATTCTATAAATAGAATATATTATATTCTATTATGCATACTGTTGCATAGTGTGTGCATAGTATTTTGCATAGTAAAATCTTTTTATATAAAATAGAATACTTTTATAAAATTATTCTATAAATAGAATATATATTATATTTTATTATGCATAGTGTTGCATAGTGCCTGCATAGTGTTTTGCATAGCAAAATCTTTTTATTTAAAATAGAATACTTTTATAAAGTTATCTGTTTTATTAGACAATAATTAGAATATATTATATTTTATTATGCATAGTGTTTGTATAGTGCCTGCATAGAAAAATCTTTTATAAAGTTAGCACGGGTTAGTTAATTATAAATTATTGCGAAGTCTATAACTTATTAGATACCGGTTCTACCCATTCTTTTATCTCTCTTATTTACGCTCAACGTTTAAATTTAACTCCTGGAGAAGTTAAACTTTGACTTATTGGTTTAAACTTTGTTAGTAGAAACCTTCATTACCTCCACTATTTATAAATCTTGTTGATTCAAATCGACACTTTCACATTACTTGTTGATCTTATCTCTTTAAAATTACTTGCCTTTGATGTGATTTTAGGAATAGATTGTTTAACTACTCATCATGCCTTTCATAAGGTTGTTAGTTTTCATATTCCTAACCAACCTGTTATGCGAATTCAAGCAACCAAACCACTAAAGTCAATCATTGTCATATCAAGCCATAAGTAAAAAGAGCCCCGGTCCTTTCGTTGTTGACTTCCTTGAGTGGAATGCACTGAAGCCAGACTTTCTGTAGGCAACGTCGTGAATGACGATGGCAAGTTGATAGGTATCAATGTGACGTACTATCCAAATATTTGATGAGGGTCACAACTTTGAATGATATTTCTATTATTAATAAATTTCCTGACGTATTCTTGAAGACTTTTTAGCCTACCCCTAGAGCGTGAAATCGAATTTTGTATTGACCCCAGTACAAAACCCATTTCTTAAACCCTCAAATATTTCTTTACTTAAAACGAACGTAACATGCGCCAAAGACGTTGACTCGAGCTGTTGAAGATTACGATAGTACCATTCAATACCATCGTAGGAAAAATGAACACGGTAGCTAATTCATTAAGTAGAAGATCGTATGCGGTTACAAGTGCGAATATACGAACCCACGTGAAGATAACGAATATACGAGTAGAATCGACTTTAATCGATAAAGTTAAAGCGTTTCAAGCTACACACCCGGAGCTGATGAATGTGAAGAAGAATGTTCAAGAGGGCGTTATTCTAGAAACAAGAATCGACGAAGAGAAGAAATCTCAACCCTCGATTTAATTGACCCATTTAAAATCCTTGATCGAGTAGGAACTGTGGCTTATAGACTCGTTTTACCACCAAGTATGTCGCGTGTTCATAACATTTTTAACGTATCAATGTTATGTAAATATGTGGACGACCCGAACCATAATATTAATTTAGAACCGGACGAGATAACAAAAGATTTAATGTATGACGAGATACGTGTTAACATCTTGGATAAGAACGATCATATTCGACGCTCAAAGGTTATACTTCAAGAATTAGAATATGAAATGAAGTCAAGGTATCTTCACCTCTTCGACATACTAGGTACGTACGTAAATTTTGAGGGAGAAATTTCATAAGGAGGGGAGATTGTGAGACACCAGATTTTTTGAATAAAGATTTTATTTTCTCGAAATATTTTTTTGAATATTATGTTGTGGATGTGATATAATGTTATAGTTGTGGGTAGTATTTATAAATTTTGCAAAGTAAGTAAGTGGTTATATAATATTCGATTGGTCGGGGAATATTTGTTTTATCAGGGAATATTCGTGCAACGACACAATCATTGGTGGACCCCACAACGGAATTATTGTCTGATTGAGAAAACGACAAAAATATTTTATGAAAATAACGGTGGAAGTTTTACCGTTAATCTTTGTTGAACTACTTTGTGGTAGTAAAAGAATACGATGTCTGGCATAAGTTGCGTAGTAGCACACAATATTGATTATTAATGCTTACGTGATAAGCCATTCGGTTTTTTTTTTATTGGTATTATTAATGTAATAATACAGAAAATCTTTTTATATAAAACAGAATACTTTTATAAAGTTATTCTATAAATAGAATATATTATATTCTATTATGCATAGTGTTGCATAGTGTCTGCATAGTGTTTTTCATAGTAAAATCTTTTTATACAAAAATGAATCTTTGTTATAAAGTTATTCTATAAATATAATATATTATATTTTATTATGTATAGTGTTGCATAGTGCCTACATAGTGCCTGCATAGTGTTATGCATAGTAAAATCTTTTTATATAAAATAGAATACTTTTATAAAGTTATCTATTTTATTAGACAATAATTAGAATATATTATATTTTATTATGCATAGTGTTTGCATAGTGCCTGCATAGTGTTTGCATAGTAAAATCTTTTATAAAGTCATTCGTTTTATTATATTATAAATAGAATATACTATATTTTATTTAAAAGATTTTGCTTTAAATATGGACCGTCAGATTAAAGTAAATCAATCTGGACCGTTCATGAGTTAGTTACTATGCAGTCCATTTTTCTATAAATAGAAGCTCATTCCTTCATTATTTCTTACGAATTCACTGAAACTCTAGAGAGATAAACTATAGAGAGAAAGAAGAAAAGTATTCTACTACTTCACTACTCATATATCCAGTACTCTTCTCCTTAAGGTAGGGAATATTATTTGTTGTACTCGTAAGGGGTGTTATTCTTTTGTATTCATGAAGAGAACTTATGTTATTCCATTCTTTATTATTCTGTTGGAGTAACCTATATACGCGAGCTACCCTATACTTTGTGACATTCTTCTATTATTCCATCTTTGCTATTCTCGTTTGAATATCACATGCATGCGTTTCGCTTTACGCCGATTCGATTCCGCTTTTTATTATTATTCTCGCTGGAATATCCTGTTTGTGCGCGTTTACGCCTTTGACTTGATTCCGCTTTTTATTATTATTCTGCTGGAATATCCTATACGTGCGTTTTCTGTAGCATACTGATTCCGTCCCTTATTAGTATAATGTTGGAATAACTTTATCATGCTGGTACCGCATGCATGGTGATTTCTTCATTGTTATTCCATTCTTTATTATTCTCATTGGAACAACCTTTGTCGGTGCAATTTATTTACGCCTTACGGTTCCTTTATTTAGTATTACATTGGAATAACTTTGTCTGCATGCTGCAGTACCGCATGCATGGTGATTTCTTTTGTTATTCCATTCTTTATTATACTCAGTTGGTTAAAGTTTTGACTTCTATACTCCATGAAATTAGTGGAATATCCTTGATATTTATGCTTCATCCAGTATCTGTTCATGAAAATATTCTTCTGAGCATTCTTGAATTTTACTCTACAAAATAGTATCATGCTGACAATTTGGACGTTATCAGTTCCTAGATAAATTAATTCTTGAACTTTTTTTTTGAATTCTTATATCATTGTCATCATCCTCATGTTTATATTATGTTGAAAGTCATCTGTGCCCTGTAGTGCATAGATGGACTTGGTATGATTATGACCAGGGATTATTCGGTATAATCATAACCGTAATGTTACAAATGATGTGGAAAAAAGTCCTCATTAGCCCGTAATGCATTGATGGACAGTTTTTAATATGATTATGGCTATGGATTCTCTTTGGCCGTAGTGCAAAGATGAGTGGTTTTATGGCATAATTAGGATTGTTGATGAAAACATGATTATCTTAAGCCGTAGTGCATGGATAATTAGTGGTCGTGATACTAAAGAATATCCTTGGTCTGTAGTGCAGGGATGATTTGATGATGTGGATTATTTATTAAGCTGAGTCTCAGCGATAAAAGTGATGAAAAACCTTTTAAATCATAGAAGATAGTAGATTTTATTCTCTACTTGACTCTTCTAATGGATTGCTTGTTCCGCTGAAGTTAAACTTGATGTTTGTTATATTGTATCAGTTTAACACTGTTTAAGGCTAATGATAATTTATTCTGCATTATCTTAGTCATAATATTTCTTACTGGGCTAGTTGAGCTAACCCTTTCTTTCACTGTTCTATTCAGGAAATGAGAATATAGCTGGAACGAGTCGGGGAACAGGGTGATGGTCCTAGATGGTGCATTAATAGTCCTCACTATTCTGTTAAATAGTGTGACAATAAATGTAATGAGGACTTATTCTGAGATTGGATATTGTCCAGAAGACAGTATTTGTATTTAAACTCACAGCTCTCTTGTTGTATAATTAAGTTGTATTTGAATTCTGTACCATGTATCTGGTGACTCAAGATGGGTGATGTATACCTATTTTGGGGGCGTCACACTGTGCGTTTTACGCCGAACCTGGTTCCGTTATTTATTATTCTGTTGGAATAACCTGCTTGTGTGGTCTATCGCATGCATGGTGATTTCTTTTGTTGTTTCATTCTTTATTATACTCAGTTGGTTAAAACTTTGACTTCTATACTCCATGAAATTAGCGGAATAGCCTTGATATTTGTGCTTCATCCAATATCTTTTCATGAAAATATTCTTCTGAGCATTCTTGAATTTTACTCTACAAAGTCGTATCATGTTGACAATGTGGACGTTATTAGTTCTTGGATAAATTAATTCTTGAACTTGTTTTATTGAATTCTTATATCATTGTCATCATCCTCTTGTTTATATTATGTTGAAAGTCATCTATGGCCTGTAGTGCATAGATGGACTTGGTATGATTATGACCAAGGATTATTCGGTATAATCATAACTGTAATGTTACAAATGATGTGGAAAAAGTCATCTGTGGCCCGTAGTGCACTGATGGATAGTTTTTGGTATGACTATGGCTATGGATTCTCTTTGGCCATAGTGCAAAGATGAATTATTTTATGGCATGATCAGGACCGTTGATGAAAACATGAATATCTTTAGCCGTAGTGCATGGATAATTCGTGGTTGTGATACTAAAGAATATCCTTGGCCATAGTGCAGGGGTGATTCGAAGATGTGGATTATTTATTAAGCTGAGTCCCAACAATAAAAGTGATGAAAAACCTTTTAAATCATAGAAGACTGTAGATTTTATTCCTTACTTGACTCTTCTAATGGATTGCTTGTTCCGCTGCAGTTAAACTTGATAGTTATTATATTTTATCAATTTAACACCGCTGAAGGATAATGATAATTTATTCTGTATTATCTTAGTCATAATATTTCTTACTGGGCTAGTTGAGCTCACCCTTTTTTTTATTGTTCTCTTCAGGAAATGAGAACGTAGCTGGGACTAGTCGGGGAACAAAGTGACGGTCCTAGATGTTTGCATTAGTAGTCCTCACTATTCTGTGAAATAGTGTGATAATAATTGTAATGAGGACTCCTTTTGAGTTTTATACTCTCTAGTAGACAATATTTGTATTGAAACTCACAGTTTATGTTTTGTTGTATTGTACACGACAGTTTTATTATTAAGTTGTATTTGAATTTTGTACCATGTATCTGGCGACTCAAGATGGGTGATGTATACCTAATTTTGGGGCGTCACAAAAACCGATCTGTTTGTAATATAAGTGATATAAAAGCATTAATATGTAGTATAACTACCATACTATAACATGGTTTCAACAAAAAAACTCATAACACAAAACACCTGCAAGATTAAAGGTTACAAACTCCTTGTCAGACAGTTCTGGGTAAGATCTTGGTTACCCAGATTTTGTCCAGTCATGGTCGGTCAATGGGGTTTGACCACCCATAACTTGCAATCTGTTCATGCTCTGACATTGATTTACGTTTTAGATCAAAGATCTCATAGTATATTACAACTACAAACTTTCAAAACACAAAAATAATTAACAATCACTGAGATATAAGGTCTGACATTCGTTGTCAGAGAACAAAAAAAATATTTTTTATATTTTTGAAATCTTCAAATCTGAGCCTATACATGTTATGGATCTAACATCTATCAACACATGTTTTAACACAAAATCACAACTTTTATCATAGCATTCAAGATCAAATTTAGGTTAGGGCTTTATACCTTTCTATGAACTATCTTGAATCTGGGCTTCTGATTTGTTATGGGTGTTAGTGAGGCTTGATTTGAGAACTTAAATGCTACTATATTTTGTGGGTTTTAGAGAGAGATAGGGGCTTGGATGAGTATGGTGAATAAATGAGGCAAAATATGAGACTTGTCTCTCTCTTGATCTATATATATAATGTTGTAATGTATTGTCTGATGATATATACATTGTGTGCTGAGAATTTGGTCTTTAGGAAAGTTAAAAGTGGTTCACCAACTCCAATTATTGCTAGATTTTCAAGTTACATACAAAAATACAAGAGGGGTATTAATGTCATTTGGCTTGTAATTTTAATGGCCATTTGGTCATTTTCCCTAACCCTTAGGGTTTGAAAAAATATGGATTTTCTAGGATTTTGTATGTAATGTTTAAAAATGAAAATTTAAAGTTTCTAAAAACGGAAAATTAGTGTTCCCTAATTAGATTAGGTTTTCTAATTACATAAACATAATAATTAGGTTTAGGTTTAACTAATTACAATTAAGATTGCCAATTTAGCAATTAAGGCTCCAATTTGATAATTAGGGTTACTAATTTTAGAAAATAGGGCTTCTAACAACTAGGGTTTCCTAATTTAGAAAATTAGGTTTTTCCTAATTATTATAAAAATGTATAACACCTGACATTAGACACATTATCACAGCATCATGATTACATAACGACTTAACAAATTCTTAAAGTCGTAATTGACTTTTGAATTAGGGTTTCCAACAATTAATTAGGGTTTCCCAAAATTAATTAGGGTTTTACTGATTAAAATTAAATTCTAATAATACATGCCATTATTTATATTAACGCAACTTCATAATGATTTAACGAATTCTTAAAGTCATATCTGACTTTTTAAATTAGGATTTATCAGCAATGCTAGGGTTTTATCATGTTATTCCATAATTGACCAACCATTATCAGTCTATGCATACAGTACATATTTATAGCACTGAAATATAATTAATATAATATTATTATTCCTATTCCTTATTCTAAATCAAAAATTAGGTTTTGGATTCCATATCTGATATATCTTTCATATATACTATGACGCCCCCAAATCCGGGTTACTTGACCCCCGAGTTTGGTGCTCACGACCCACAATATAAATAACATTTAACTACCCATTTAAATATAAATAGGAACATACATTTCATTAACTGATATAGTTAATACATTACCCCATGTTCTCTAACCTTAACATTACAAACATACCCTTTAGATATACAAAAAGGGTTAACAAACATAACATAATAATAATTTTATTCATAACTAATTAATCACTATGCCTTTGCCTTTGTTCTTCACAACACCTCCTGCCACTTCATCCCTAGCTGAAAAGTGTTATTTAGCATGGGTGGGTAACAAATTACCCCGCAAGTTAAGATATACAATGAATGTATAAGAATTAGAATATCAGACTATCTATTTGGATAGAATGACACCAAAGTTTGGGGGACTTTGAAATAGCTGAACAAATCTACGATATTCTAATGAATAACAATTTAATTTGATAATGAAAGAGTACAACGCTTTCAAAGTTTCTACGATATTCTAATGAATAACAATTTAAAAATATTCTCCAGTGTTTATACTGAATGACCTTAAATGATATTGAAATTTTATTCTCGAGTAACTATCAAATATTTACTTTGATATACCCAAATAACAAGATGGAAAAATTTTCCAAGAATTTATGCTGAGTGATCACAAAGGATCTTGAACTTCTCTTCTCGAGTAACTATCAAAGATTTACTTAGATATACCTAGGTGTATCGAGAGATAACCATCCGGGTCTCTTTCAACCCGATAGATGTTACTCCACGGTGCTACATTTCACACAAACATTCAATTGAAAAAGCCTCAAAAGAACGAATCTGTCTTATATATATTCCAAAACAATACTACCATTCCCCAAGTTCTTTATAACCGTTACATTTGTTCTTGTCATAATATCAAATATTATCATTACAAACCTATACTATTACATAGGTACGCTACAAGTTTGCTTTTGCCTTCACTTTATCCTTGTCGAATCCTTTGGTCATATCGTCTAAGCTGCAATCATATGGTTCAAGAAAGTGTGAGCATAACACGCTCAGTAAGTACAACAATTTCATTTTTAAAAGCATGCTTGAAACATAAGAATCGTATATCTTCAATAACTGGATGATAGTTACGAAGTACTATCAATAACTTAAAATAGCGTTTCTTTTCCTTCAAAACATTTTGCAATAACAATAATCTGTAATTCATCAATTCTGGTTCAAGACGTGAATGTTTTATAGTCTCTTTGAAAAGGACAACCCGGCACGAAGTCCGTAAGTCCGGCATATCTTACGAGCACTTCTAGGTGATCAGCCTATAGTACTCTATGTTGATCAACACTACATCCATTAAATGTATATACGTTTAAGTTGTGGCAACCTCACGTGCCCATCGAATACTCGATGAAAATACATTTATTTATCCATATTCAGGCTTACCTTGAATCCGTACCAATTAGTTGGCGTAGGATAGCATTAGCAATTCTATATTAAAATACTTGTAAACAGTTTAATCAATCTATCAGGATTAGTTTAGCCCAGTTAAAATGGGCATCGACTCTTTCTTTAAAACCATACATGCATCTCATATCTTGAACTATTTGAAAACCTGGCTAACACGAAGGTTAGACAAGCGTTTAAGAAAAACTTGCCTTCAGCGTCTGCTACAGTATAATTACGTTTCCTTTGAGTCTTTACAACCTCTACAATACATAATCACATAACATACCACATTAGGTCATGAATGAACATACATAGTTCCTAAAGAATCTTACCCTACTTCTCAATCTAATCCCATATTAGATTTGTTATTATTGGTTCCGGCTTTCCGTCATTCTTTACATCATTCTTACCGACTTCTGTCTCTTCCATAACTTAAGTGAAGTTATTTCATTAGTACAACTTAGTTCAAGTTAATTATCCTTCCTCACGGCTTACTAACGTCCTTACGTTATCATCCAAAACTCGGTCGTCATTTGTTAGGTATACTTATTGCATAATGTTAACGTTCATCTTCAATTGACTTTCTTTAACCCTAAGTAATCATACTTGAGTTTTAATTATGACTTAATAATATTTTATTAAGTCCCTTTGTTCGTTACTAAACAATTTCCCTTCATGTTCCACTTGTAACCATTCTTCATTGTCTAAGTTTTTTAATTTTTTGCAGTCACGGCTTATCAGACTTGATGCTGCTGCAATCATGGCGTCACCACTTATTGCTCAAAAATCTGGACTTGGCCATGCAAGTGAGTCTCTCTGTGTTATTTTTCGCGTGCGGCGCAGCAAGTGCGCAGTTTGCGGTGGTCCGAAGGCCACTTTGGCTCTGCAAGGCGCGGGATTTGCCTTGTGATGGCGCCATGGCATACTGCTCTCAATGTACCACACTTTTTGATGATTTTTGACTTAATGAGATTCCCGGCCTCGTAACTTCTTCGTTATAAGTCCGAATTGGCTCGTTCAGGAGCCTATGGTTCACAAATCACATACTCTACGTGTTCATGCAAGAACTTTATCTATTCAACTTTGTTTGCTAAAAATTCACCTATTAGTCCATTTTCAACGAAAACGGTAAACGTTCGTGAACGTTCAACGCTCGTTTCCTCGTTCTAAGTCAGAATTCGGCCATTTTTGAGTCTGCAACTCTATAATGCCAAATAAGACTTGTCTCCATTGAAAACCAATGTTTCCAAGTTCAATATCAAAATTCAACTTCCATTCCGAGAATTTCACGAATTCGACGATTGTTGTCTAATCGTGAGAATTCCGGCGAAACTTCGTTACTTGAGATTTTTAAACCGTTTCAATTGGATTCAATCCATCATACTATCATCTTGACATACATGCTTTGTTAACTTATGAATATGATAAGTTGTTACTAGTTCATTGTGAGTTTATAACTTATGAAAATATAAATTACTAATATTTTCAATACTCATAACTTATGTCTTCTTTTCATATAACTTATTATGGTTAATGACTTCTATCCATTATTCATGCTTCTTATTATCATACTAACTTCATTTGAATAAACATGTTTCAAGTTCTTATTCGTTCATTATAAGTTCATAACTTATATAAGTATACATAACTTATTCATGATTTATTACGGCTTATTAAGACTTAAGCCCTTTGATTCTTTATTTCAAACCCTTCTTAGCATGTTTGTTCTACTAATACCCCCTTCTCTAACAATAGAAGTGAAAGAGAATCAAAACTTAGGAGTACTTATGCTTGATGTTCACTTGCTACACCTTAAACTTCTTCTTGCTTCTCGCTTAAAAAGAACTCTAGCTTTTCTAGCTTTTTCTCTCAAGCCATTAACCTATAAGTTGTTGTGGAAAATCTAGTAATAGAAGTCTAGCTTTTATGTGCTTATTCTCTCAAGTAAATAAGCTCTCAACTTATTATGTATAAGGTGTTGGAGGAAATGAACAACCAACAAAATGAATTAAGAGCTTCCTATTTATAGGAAATCCTAGATGAGGGCTCACTGGTCATTAAACCATCCACCTCCTTACTATTCATTCACTAGCTCTTCAGTAAACATGCTCCCCACAACACTTTCTCACCACTCTTATTTCTTAGTTAATACTTAACTTAGCCATTAAGCTACTTGTTTATCACTTAAGCACTTTGTGTGCTCACCACACTTACTTAGCCTCTAAGTTTACTTGTTCATCACCTTAGATCATCCATGGTTTGTTCCATAGGTTTAAACCATCTCATAACCCTTTGGTTCTTACTTTGGGCTTTAGCTTACTTAACTTAATTTAATCATTTTGGGCTATACATTACAAATCCTTAGGCTTGCTTATTAATTCTATTGGACTTAACCAATAAATCATATTGGACTTTAATACTTCCTACACAATCCTACCAATTCATTTATTTTGGCATAAAGCCTTATAACATATATTATACGTATAATTCTCGTACTCTAATTCGTATACTTAGTCAACATATACGACATACCATTATTCATACGTACTCGTATAATAACTCATATAGTATTCGTATTCCTTACCTCGTACAATACCTATGTATAATACGATCATCGCTTAATTCATTACATACATTTAAATTCTTTCTCGAAAGTCACATTTCCTAAACGTTAGGTGTTAAGTCCACAGGCGAAATATTACGTTTTCCATAACTGAAATATTATTGGATATTCTATCTCACATCCATATTCTATCGTTACATATTTCTCGGAAGTTCAAAAATAATTCCCGAACAGAAATGCGTGAATAGTGTTTTTTTCAGAAAATTTCTCGGAAAGCTTTTATTTTCGTCTTGGAAATTCAAACACTTTAATTCTACCACGTAGCCAAAATCCTACGATGTTCTGACATTCCTAGGTTAGAGAACGACATTCGATTAGCTTTCTCCATAAATAATCAATTAAATTCCTTTAATAAAAATAAAAATTTAATTCTCAAAAATCCGATTTTCTCGGGTGTTACATTCTTCCCTCCTTATAAGGATTTTGTCCCCAGAATCTTGCTAATAATACCTACACCACAGAGGATAATTTTCCTTTATTTTAATCTCGAATTCCCACAATGCTTCTTCGACATTGGGGTTCTTCCATTTCACCTTCATCGAAGGTATTATCTTTTTACACATGACTTATCACTTCTTGTTAACAATTGAGTTGGAAGTTAAACACTTACTAACACATTTCGCTATTTTTATATCATCTTAGTTATCTTTCTAACTAGGACTTATATGGAACTCAAATTCCTCCCTCAAAATAAGACTATACTTAGTCTTCTACTTATCCTGCATCATCTTCTTCATTCACCTATACTCCTCGTTACCTAATTGTACTTAATTGACTCGGTCCATTATTGTGGATTGAGTCTATGTTTTGAATAACATTTCTATCGTTTCATTATGTAATTTAAATTCTAACTCCACTCCCGCCATCTCCGTTATTAACTCATTCTGAGTCGTTAACATCGATAGTTTTCCTTACCCTTCCTATTTAACGCGTCGACTTCTACGTTTACCTTCCTTGAATGATATAAGATATCCTAGTCCTCTTTCTACTGCATATTCAACTCCTTCGTGTTGGAGGTATACCTCGAGACTCTTAGAGTCCTTAGATATCTCATTTTTTCTCCGTATAATTACTATCTTCAGATTTTTAATTCAAAAACTACAACTGTCAATTCTAGATCATAAGTAGGATAGACATCTTCATAATCCTCTAACTGGCATGATGCATACATAATGACATTATCATGATATAAGAGCACACAATCATGTCATCTATGCGAACATGGAGATACACTACAAAATTTCCAGATCATCCGAATGAAGACAATACAGGGTCGTAATTAACCTTTCTCTTACATCCTGTGATGCTAATGGTACCTCCTCTTTCTTTCTTACTTCCAATCGACTATACCCCGTACACAAATCTATCTTTGGAAAAATTCTTTGCCCCTCTTCAACTGATCAAATAGATCATCGATCCTGGGCCATGGGTATTTAGCCTTAACCCCTAACTTACTCTTATTACGTTAGTCGATACGCAACCGTAACAACTCATCCTCTCCCTTAACATCCTACTAACTTACGTCAAGGTTAGATGAAAAAGTGTCTCGGTGTTTTCTTATCGCAAATTACTACCTTGGGTTTTCTGAAAAACTCAAGATTCACACTTTTCTTATAACTATTTATTATAGCTTTATGGTTAATCAACCCGTTCCTATCGAGAATTTCTCCAAATTCTCTCAACTTTATTATCCATGAAATCATTTCCACGAATACAATTAACAAAAGTTATTTCCTCTTCCTCAACCTTAATATTTTAAAGGTATTTATACTCCCTTTTAGGCACTCCTAGATGAGTCTTTCCACACTGCTTTATACACTCGATCCTACGCTTAGATCCCTTGTCCCACTCCAAAGTATTCCTAGAGTTATAATTCTTTCTTCTTGGCATACTGCCATTGGCATTCTCTATCTTGGTTCCTCTCTCTCCCTTGCTCTCATCTTTTCCCTTTTTGTGGTATTGAGTCTACAACTCACTATCACCTTATGTTATAATCACCTTCTCCATAATGATCCCATAGGAAACACTCTAGATCACCAAAATCCCACTATAGAGCTAGGGTTTCAGCCCCGCCCAACCTACGAGCCCTTCATCTCCTCGTGTCCACTTGATGTGAAACAAACCTTGCCAATTCATTTGAATTTGGTGGCTCATCTTAGGGAAATATCATATCCCCTTTCTTAAGTTCTAAGAATTCAATCTCTATCCTCCCTCACATATTTGTAGGGAAATAATTCTCAAAGAAAACCTTCTTGAATTGTTTCCATGTTACCGCATCTGTTCTAACCCCACCCTAGTGAGCCTCCCACCAAAAGTTGGCTTCATTCTTCCTCGTGTAAGTCACAAAAGAAATCTTTGTGTCTCACCCCACGCTTTGTAATAACAAACGCCTTCTCTATATCTTTTACCCCAAGATGGGCCTCTATTGGGTCCGTCGTTCCTTTGAACTCCGGTGGACCTATGCTTTTAAATCTCTTTAAAGGTAATCGTTCTAGCTACCTTAGGTTTCATGGTTACTCTACCCCCATTTGGGTAAATGTAGCCATTAATAACTTAACTAACTCTCAGATAGGGTTGTTTTGACCCCATTAATTATCATTACGTGATTCTCGCTTTCTTGATTACGTTATCTTCTCCAAGGTGGCATTTTCTAATTAAACAAATAAAATTTCATTATTATCTATTTACTTACTTCGTTATTATTCCCCACATACAACTCATACCATACCATACAAAGCACATTTAATAAAAACTTCTTTATATTCATATATGCTTCTTCATAGTTTGAAACTATTTACAATTGTTTTCATAGCCAAAAGCTATTACATTTTTATCTCGTAATTGAACTTCACAAAAGTTGGGATTTACAAAAAGACTACCCTTTTAAACAAAAGAGGGTTTTACGCCACTACTCATATTTTTATAACTCTAACATTCTAATAATGCATAACAGCATCCTCGTGTTTCTCATTCGCAATCATTGCTACAGTATCCCGACTAATAGTATGACGGGTCTGTCCTGACTTATTGGAATAACAAGCAACCTTCATCTTGAAATCCTTATGAGCGCTCTCATGGATGTAAGACATCCGGGCTATCTTCCGGTCCTTCTCCCCAAGTTCTCTACGAAGCTCATCGACCTCTCTTCTTAAAATCCCTAGCCTTATTTATCATAAGTACCTTCTCCTCATGCTCTGACTCAAAATCTTCTTCTGCCGACTCCTTTGCTACATAAAGAGCACTAATCTCTTCATTCTATTTCTGCACAACTTCACTCAGTTGTACATTCTTGTCACGCGCTGCCAGATACAATGCTTCCATTGCATCTGGAGGTGATGACTCCAATGTAGGTACCACCGTAGTAACCGATGTTACGTCTTTTTCTTCCTCCATATCATTCATCATACAAAGGTATGACGATATATCCATCTCTCCCTCGGAGTAATCTTCCTCGGAAAAGTACTCTTCTGCCTCCGACTCCTCTAGAATCACTAATGGTACCTCCGCCACCGACATAGGTATAGGCTCTACTCGGTTCACAAGCTCTTCGCTCACCGCGGGCAGATCTCTATACATCAAGCTATCAATCAACATCCTACAATAACACACATGTTGATTAGTACATAACACACAATAGTATAAGTACAAAACACATTTAATTTCTTTAGGGTTACTTTCCATCTTTTAAATCTTTCGGTACTGAGTTTCCTCAATACCTTATTGACTCATTCAACTTAAGTAAAGCTCGAGTTTTACTTCTTCTACTTCTCTTCCTTAACGAGGTTATTAGCCTAAGGTTCTTCCCCCTAAAGTTTTATAACCTAATGCTTTGATACCAACCGCGACGCCCCCAAATCCGGGTCTCTTCCAACCCGATAGATGGTGCTCCACGGTGCTACAGTTCACACAAACATTCAATTGAAAAAGCCTCAAAAGAACGAATCTATCTTATATATATTCCAAAACAATACTACTATTCCCCAGGTTCTTTATAACTGTTACATTTTTTCTTGTCATAATATCAAATATTATCATTACAAACCTATACTATTACATAGGTAATCTACAAGTTCGCTTTAGCCTTCTTCTTATCCTTGTCGAATTCTTCAGTCCATTCGATCTAAGCTGCATTCATATGGTTCAAGCAAGTGTGATCATAACAAGCTTAACAAGTACAACAATTTCATTTGTAAAAGCATGCTTGAAATATAGGAATCGTATATCTTCAATAACTGGATGATAGTTACGAAGTACTATCAATAACTTAAAATAGCGTTTCTTTTCCTTCAAAACATTTTGCAATAACAATAATCTGTAATTCATCAATTCTGGTTCAAGACGTGAACGTCTTATAGTCTCTTTGAAAAGGACAACCCGACACGAAGTCCGTAAGTCCAACATATCTCTTTAGCACTTCTAGGTGATCAAATTTATAGTACTCTATGTTGATCAACACTACATCCATTAAACGTGTATATATGTTTAAGTTGTGACAACCTCACGTGCCCATCGAATACTCGATGAAAATACATTTGTTTATTCATATTCAGGCTTACCTTGAATCCATACCAATTAGTTGGCGTAAGATAGCGTTAGCAATTCTATATTGAAAGACTTGTAAACAGTTCAATCAATCTATCAAGATTAGTCTAGCCCAGTTAAAACGGACATTGACTCTTTCTTTAAAAGCATACATACATCTCATATCTTGAATTATTTGAAAACCTAGCTAACACGAAGGTTAGACAAGCGTTTAAGAAAAACTTGCCTTCAGCGTCTGCTACAGTATAATTACGTTTCCTTTGAGTCATTACAATCTCTACAATACCTAATCACATAACATACCACATTAGGTCATGGATGAACATACATAGTTCCTAAAGAATCATACCCTACTTCTCAATCTAATCCCGTATTAGATTTGTTATTATTGGTTCCGGCTTTTCGTCATTCTTTACATCATTTTTACCGACTTCTGTCTCTTCCATAACTTAAGTGAAGTTATTTCATTAGTACAACTCGGTTCAAGTTAATTATCCTTCCTCACGGCTTATTAAGGTCCTTACGTTATCATCCAAAACTCGATCGTCATTGGTTAAGTATACTTATTGCATATTGTTCACGTTCATCTTCAATTGACTTTCTTTAACCCTAAGTAATCATACTTGAGTTTTAATTATGACTTAATAATATTTTATTAAGTCCCTTTGTTCGTTACTAAACAATTTCCCTTCATGTTCCACTTGTAACCATTCTTCATTGTCTAAGATTTAAAATATATCAGCAAGAAGACTATTATCAGACTTGATGCTACTACACATGGCACCACTTATTGCTCAAAATCCGGACTTTGTGTTGCGTGAGTCTCTCTGTGTTATTTGTCGCGCTATAGCGCTAGTTTGTAGGGTCTGAAGGCCACTTTGACGCTACGGCGCGGGATTATTTGCCTTGTCTTTGGCCCATGGCGCCCGACTCAATACCGATACACTTTGGACATATTTTTGACTTAATGAGATTCTCGGCCTCGTAACTTCTTCGTTATAAGTCTGAATTGGTTCGTTCAAGAGCCAATGGTTCACAAATCACATACTCTACGTGTTCATGCAAGAATTTTATCTATTCGACTTCGTTTGCTTAAAATTCACCTATTAGTCCATTTTCAACAAAAATCAGAAAACGTTAAATGAACGTTCAACGCTTCGCTTTTCGTTCTAAAGTCGAATCCGCCATTTTCGAGTCCGCAACTCTATAATGCAAAATAAGACTTGTCTCCATTGAAAACTAATATTTCCAAGTTCAATATCAAAATTCGACTTCCATTCCGAGAATTTCACGAATTCGATGATTGTTATCTAATCGTGAGAATTCCGGCGAAACTTCGTTACTTGATATTTTTAAACCGTTTCAATTGGATTCAATCCATCATACTATCATCTTGACATACATGCTTTGTTAACTTATGAATATGATAAGTTATTACTAGTTCATTGTGAGTTTATAACTTATGAAAATATAAATTACTTATATTTTCAATACTCATAACTTATGTCTTCTTTTCATATAACTTATTATGGTTAATGACTTCTATCCATTATTCATGCTTCTTATTATCATACTAACTTCATTTGTATAAACATGTTACAAGTTCTTATTCGTTCATTATAAGTTCATAACTTATATAAGTATACATAACTTATTCATGATTTATTACGGCTTATTAAGACTTAAGCCCTTTGATTCATTATTTCAACCCCTTCTTATCATGCTCGTTCTACCAATACCCCCTTCTCTGACAATAGAAGAGAAAGAGAATCAAAACTTAGGAGTACTTACTCTTGATGTTCACTTGCTACACCTTAAACTTCTTCTTGCTTCTTGCTTAAAAAGAACTCTAGCTTTTCTAGCTTTTTCTCTCAAGTAATTAAGCTATAAGTTGTTGTGGAAAATCTAATAATAGAAGTCTAGCTTTTATGTGCTTATTCTCTCAAGTAAATAAGCTCTCAACTTATTATGTATAAGGTGTTGGAGGAAATGAACAACCAACAAAATGAATTAAGAGCTTCCTATTTATAGGAAATCCTAGATGAGGGCTCAATGGTCATTAAACCATCCACCTCCTTACTATTCATTACCTAGCTCTTAAGTAAACTTGCTCCCCACAACACTTGCTCACCACTCTTATTTCTTGGTTAATACTTAACTTAGCAATTAAGCGACTTGTTTATCACTTAAGCACTTTGTGTGCTCACCACACTTACTTAGCCTCTAAGTTTACTTGTTCATCACCTTGGATCATCCATGGTTTTCTCCATTGGTTTAAACCATCTCATAACCCATTGGTTCTTACTTTGGGCTTTAGCTTAATTAACTTAACTTAATCATTTGGGCTTTACATTACAAATCCTTAGGCTTGCTTATTAATTCTATTGGACTTAACCAATAAATCATATTAGACTTTAATACTTCCTACACAATCCTACCAATTCATTTCTTTTGGCTTAAAGCCTTATAACAAATATTATACGTATAATTATCGTACTCTAATTCGTATACTTAGTCAACATATACGACATACCATTATTCATATGTACTCGTATAATAACTCATATAGTATTCGTATTCCTTACCTCGTACAATACCTACGTATAATACGATCATCGCTCAATTCATTACATACATTTAAATTCCTTCTCGAAAGTCACATTTCCTAAACGTTAGGTTTAAAGTCCACAGGAGAAATATTACGTTTTCCATTACTGAAATATTATTGGATATTCCATCTCACATCCATATTCTATCGTTACGTATTTCTCGGAAGTTCAAAAATAATTCCCGAGCAGAAATGCGTGAATAGTGTTTTTCAGAAAATTTCTCGGAAAGCTTTTATTTTCGTCTTGGAAATTCAAACACTTTAATTCTACCACGTAGCCAAAATCCTACGATGTTCTAACATTCCTAGGTCAGAGAACGACGTTCGATTAGCTTGCTCCTTAAATAATCAACTAAATTCCTTTAATAAAAATAAAAATTTAATTCTCAAAAATCCGATTTTCTCGGGCGTTACATTTTTTCTCAGTTTTTGAATTAGAAATTAATTTAACAACGAAATACAATGATTTTAATATCTAATCACTCCTCTTCTCTTCTCTTCTCAAACCTATCAAGTTTTCTTTTTCGATCTAGTCGAAACAATTGGCATCGATCTATCAATAATAATTGAATTCAATTCTCTTCTCTTCTTGAACCTATCAAGTTCTAACAAATGTTTGTCTAGCCAGAACAATTAGCTAAGACATTTCTCAACACGATTTAACAATAGACAAAATTTGACTGTACTATTTGCAATCACTAATAGCTTCTACAGATGTAAATATCTAACAATAGTTATTCTCCAAGTATATTCTCAGAATCTCTAATTCAATTTGAATTAATAAACATGCACTAACTGTGAATAATCAACAATAAATTATTGGATGTGGTCTAATCAACAATAATTAACCACCACAGTATTTAAACGGATATAACTCAAGGTTGAGTTAGGAAACTTGCCTTCTGCGTTTATTACTGCTACACAATATACTTATCTGCGTTTGAAAGACCTATATGAACAATATCGGTCTCATAATTAGCACAATAAATCACAACACACAATACTATAATTTACAGTCAGTCATTCTCCTATACACTTTACCACATATCCACATTAGTGTTTAACACATATATAAACACTTATCAAGTCTTACTAGTTTGGTCTGGTTGGACTTTGGTCTCATCTTGGTGTCTTGGTCACCCTATCCAACAATTTACACATTTATTGTCACTTAATCTCGGTCTCAAAGCTCCAATATTACTTTAGATCAGTCATATCTCATTTATAATATTTTTCGGAAGATTTTAATAATTTTCTAATAATTATAATAATTTTTCAAACACTGGAATCATATTTAAATGATTTAAATACTAACTAATTCCATTATCATTAATATTTAATAATATTAAAATATTAATGACATACTTGTCAAAATATTAAAGTTATTGTTAATAACTTAAAATATTTTTAAATCATCAATATTCTACTTTAATGATTTTTAAAATAATAAAAATCATTTTTAAATCATCACCATTAATATTTAAATATTAATGAAATTATTATCAAAATATTAAAATTATTAATTATAACTTAAAACGCGTTTTAAAATATTTTTCTCATTTTTAAATGATTTTTAAATCAAAAAATGATTTTTAATTCATTTATTTAATATAATAATTAAATAAATCTAATGTCATTAATATTAATTTATTAATGAAAATTACTCAAAAATATTAAAAGTTACATTTTATAACTCAAAATATTTTTAAACACTTTATTCTTATTTAAAATGATTTGTATAATATTAAAATCATTTTTCTCTAATTTATTTAATACACTAATTAAATAAATTAAATATCATTAATATTCAAATAGATATAAATATTAATGAAAAATATCTGAAATTATTAAAAGTTATTTTTCATAATTTAAAATAATTTTTAAAACCATTTTTGTAATTTTTAGAATTTATTTTCTATTTTTAATTAATTTACGGAAAATCAGAAATTAAAAATAATTAAAACTGTCACTAAAGGCTATAGCGACACAAAGCGTCGCAGTTGGTGTTCTTGAGCCTCAAGAACACTGACAGCCCAATGCTCAAGGTGGCTCGTTTGACCAGCCTTAAATCTCAATCCATTTTTTTTCTAGGTCATGTTAATCATTGATCATGTAGTATTTATGTAACACTATAATTATGAATCATAATCCAGGTCATAACACACCACAACATGAAGATCTGGTCATGCAAAGTCATTGTCTGACGGCTCTTGGGCTTTCTAGATAACCCAAAAACCTAGGAAGTCTCATGGTGCCATATTGAGGCTCGATCTTTTTAATGTTCTGGTCGACAATATGTTGTTATTATGGTTCAAATCTAAAGTCCATATGTCAAGGAACATTTACAAAACAACATCTCAGTTCAACAACAATAGAATCACAGTTTATGATCCGGTCAAAGGCTGCCAGAAAGCTTGTTTATATAGTTTCTAGGTTTTCTAGAAACTGCAGTCGTGACCGAATGGCCAAGTTTGACCATCCACTACCACCCACATGATTGTTATTTAAGAGATCTAAATGTATAGATCTCAAGTCTATATATCAGGCTACACACTAGTTATCATAACATCAAATTACCACATAACACCTGTCATATATAAGCATTACAACACTTTGTCAGACACTGGAAAAACCATTTCTAGGTTACCCAGAATTTGACTGGTCATGCCCGATCAACGGGTTTTGGCAAAGAATATCTTGAAATCTGTACATGGAATAACTTTGATTCCACTTCCAGATCAAAGACCTCATGCCAGACTACACATACAAAGCTTAAAACAACAAAAATATTAAACAGACAAGAATCTACGTCTACTGACATTCGCTTGTCAGACAATTTTTGGGCTCAAGAACAGTTTTAGAAAAACATAAATTTTAAGGTCTTTGATGCTATGGATCCACAATGGATCATCATAGATAATCTAAAAACATCATATAACACTTATATAAACACATAAACACAAAATTTTTCTTAGCATACAAGATCAAACTATGAGTTTAGGTTTATACCTCTCTTGTCCAATCTTTGATCCTTGATCTCCTAAACTGAATTTGGTGTTCTATGAGGGTACTTGGTGACTGATTTACTTAACAAATTCAGAGGTTGGGTGGGAGAGAGAGTTTGTTGAGAGTAAGATAGAAAATTAGCAAACTTTAGTAACTTTCTCTCTCTTAATCTTTTATAATCATTAGATGCAATGAATCCAAGCATGCAAGGTGTCCATTTGGATAAGATTGGGGCTGATTTCTAGCACATGGGATAATTCTTAAGTGATGACTCAATAGATTTTCAAATCTATTTACTAAAAATCTAAGTAAAGGGTATTTTGGATTTTGAACATGAAATTTTAATGGCATCTAGGTAATTGTCCAAACCCTTAGGGTTTAACCCTAAGGTTCTAACCCATAGGTTTTACAACCTTAGCTTCTAGGATTTTCTAAATTAGGGTTTTAAAATAGAAAATCACGATTTCTAAAACATAATTAGAGTTTCCTAATTATATTACGGGTTACTAAACACATTGAAATTTACTAATCACTTTAGGGCTTACTAATTAGGATTAGGGTTTCCTAGTTAGGGTTTAGGATTCCCGAATAAAAATTTTGGGTTTCCCGACTTTAGATTTGGGTTCCTATCTACGTGTGAGGCTTTCTAATCTTGAGATTAGGGTTTCTAAACCCTTTTTACGGTTTACTAATATTGTACCCTACCCGATCAATCATTGATCAATAATATTACAGTACAAACACACACTCATCAATATAATTATTTTAATTATATTTTCTATCGAATCCCTATCCGGACTTAGGGTTAGGGTTTTTATTCTCCGTTAAGCACAACTCTACTCTTAGTTTATTAGTCAATACACAAATTGACCCCTTCTCGAGACTCATATCATAGATACTTGTCACAAAATTGATAATAAATATTAATATTAAATAATAAAAAAAATTATTCATAAAATTCAGATTATTCAAAATCCCGGGTTATCACATTCACCCCTCCATAAAAGGATTTCGTCTTCGGAATCACCGCTTTCTTATTTTCTATAATCTTTTAAAGTTGTATTATCAATTCATTTTATTAACACAATATTAATTTGTGTCTCATATTCTAACATGTGACTTGAATCTACAAAGGAACAATTCACAGTAGTATCTAACTCATAATACTAGAGAAATAAAATTTATAAACCAAATCGTTACCTGGTGCGACCTCCTAACCAGCTGTGACGCCCCCAAAATAGGTATACATCACCCATCTTGAGTCGCCATATACATGGTACAGAATTCAAATACAAACTTAATTATACAATAGTCGTGTAAAATATGACTAAACATATGCTGTGAGTTTTAATACAAACATTGTCATCTAGACAATATACAAACTCAATGGGGTCCTCATTACATTTATTGTAACGACCGAGAAATTCGAATCTTATTGTAAAATGATTTTATTAAATTAAATAATAATAAAATCATATTATATGTGTTATCAAGATGGTTGTCATTGTATAACCTATTGATGTTAGAATGTTGTAGTATTTGAGCTACGTGAATGAATTAAAGTGTTTGAATTTCTAAGACGAAAATAAAAGTTTCCCGAGAGATTTTTCAAAAAACACTATTCATCGGTATTTGCTCGGGATATATTTTTGAATTTCCGAGAAATACGTAATGATGGAATAACAAGGTAAGATGTATTATGTAATAAAAATATAGTTATGGAAAATGTAATATTTCGCTTGCGGACATAATTTATAAACGTTAAGGAAGACGAAGTAGTAATGAATAAGTGATAATGGTATGATACCTTGGTATTGTACAAAGTAATGAAAACGAGTATAATACGAAGTAATATACGAATTTGTATGAAGGATGAAATATCGTATATAAATTCTATATGCATTAGAATACGAAAATAATACATAAACTATATGTATTAAGTAATGCTAATGGACTTGCAAAGGTTGATTGAATTAATACAAGTCCAAGTGAATTAAAGGGAGAGGCCCAATTATTAATTAATGAACCAACTAGTGTTTATTAATGCAAAGCCCAAAGGTTGATTTAATGTAAGCCCAAACTAGAATCCATGAGTTGTGTGACCCATGGGGGCAAAACCATATCAATATGGTTAATATGTGGTGACTAAGTTAATGTAATGACTAAGATTTAAGAGTAATGACCAAGTTAAATGAGTAATGACCAAGCATAGTGTTGACTTATGTCACACTTCATGTTTTGATGATGACTCGATTATTTCTCTAATCAATGCTATATTATTTTAGGGAAAGATATGGACCTTCAGAAAACATAAAGGAAGAAATTACAAAGCCAAGACATCCTTGAAGAAAGAAAAGCAAATTTGAGTCCTAGGAATATATGTAAGATCTTAGCATTTATTGCTTTCAAAAATAAGGCTCTAGGACATGTGCATTACATAATTGCATTCTCATACTTGGTGCCACGTGTTAAGTCACTAGCACTATTATACATGGGTCGGTATCTCTTACCATGACATAAGAAATCAAACCTTGATATATTTGGTAATTTGGAATAAACGATTGATTTTAGTAAATATCATACCATCAACTTGACATATCTTAAATCATTCGAACCTACTAAAGAAATGAGTTGATTGAATAATTTTCCATAAATTATATAGCAGTAATTATGCTCCATAAATCTTGCCTCACAATTCTAGAAATCTACTTGGGCGTAATTAATGGTCCAATATGTATGGTAAGAATTGTGGACACCGGCCAGTAGGTATAAATGGAAAGCATAAATCATGATATTATGGATACTACATCTCTGCTCATATCACGCTCATAATGTAAGCATCTTAATTCTAGGAAATTAATTAAGGTAACTAGTCGAGTGCATGAATCAACAGATGCTACAGAAATCATGGGATATGATTAAGGGAATCTAATTGGTTGGTCTTAATGGTCAAATCCATATATATATTGAAACATGGTAGTTTACTTGCTATATATATATATATATGGTAACTTAAAGATTAGACCTCCGGTTATGGTTAGATTGGGCCAGCCTTGTCATAAAAACAATGACATCATGATATCTCAGTTTATGGAAAACATAAATCAATCAATGTATATCACGATCATCTCAGACTGCAAGATTGATGCTAAGTGATTGTCTAACATATATTGCAGTATCAAATCCGTGCAACAGATATATTTTCTAGTTGTTTATATAAACAGAACTTGTCAAATTGTTAAGACACACGAAAAACATACACAGAAACTGACAAGCTTACAAGCTACGAGATTGTTTTTCATTGAGATAGACATTGATTAATAGAGTTGCTGCTTCTAAAACATTCTGGTAACATTCATCTTCCATATCATTTCATACTAGAGCCTTGAGCTGGTGAGTAATATATTGCTTGATCTTTAGACCTCTAGTGTGTATCTTTCATTTCCTATCTCAGTCAATATTACATATAAATTTGTCTTGAATTGCTTACTTCTCACAATCAAGTATAAAGAAAGCATAAGTGCTTAAGTGTGCATAGTTGTGCAGGGAACACAGGTGTTCAAATTGTTGAAACTTATATTGTAATTGGAAGAGTTTAATAAAAGTGAGTCTCCAATACTAGTTGGTATTGGACGTGGACTAGACTACTATTCTAGAGGGTAGTAGTTGAACGACGTAAAAATTCCTGTGTTGGTGTGATTGCTTTCTGTGAGTCTATATTGTTTTTCCATCCAGCTGCCTGCATTAGTAAAATCAGCTAACTCAATAATATCCTGATTTGGTAATCCAGCTTGCTGCATTAAAAATAAAAATTGAACATAGTTTGTGCCTACACTTTTTCAACCCTCCCTTCTAAGTGTATCTATTTAAATTTCATTTGGTATCAGAGCTTGGCTCTACTTATCTTGGTCTTAAAGGTGACTTGTAGGGAAAGATTCTAACATGGCACAACTTGGAAGCGCTCATCACGAGGGACAATCAACAAACCGACCTCCACTACTCTTTAGAACTGAAAACTATAACTTCTGGAAATTTCGGATGAGGATCTATCTAAAGCGAGACCCATGGGAATGGTGGGTGGTAGAGAATGGACCGGTAATCCCAAGGAAAGATGATGGTACTCCAAAAACTCTACTCGAGATGGACTCAACCGAAACTTACATGGTGTCATATGATTCAAAGGTAATGAACACTCACCTCAGCGGCATGGTATAATCCGAAATAGATAAAGTGTCATCATGTAACACATCAAAAGAGATTTGGGACACCTTAGTTGTAAGTCATGAAGGAACGTCTAAAGTACGAGAAGTCAAGCTATGTATGCTCATGCATGACTACGAACTGTTCAAACTGGAAAAAGAGGAAATGATCAAAATGGCCCAAGCACGATTTAAAAATCGATAAATTCCTTAAAGCTACTTGACAAGACAATTCCACAAAGCGAAATCAATCGTAAGCTACTTCGGGCTATGCCCAAAAGGTTTGCATCTAAAATTATCACTCTTCAAGACTCCATCAATATTTCTTCTATGGATACATTAACTCTCTTTGGTGAACTAGAAGAATATGAACAACAATTGAAAATATATGATGACGAGGAAGAAGTTCCTTGAAAGAAAGTATTAGCTCTAAATGCAGGAATTGAAGAAGAACTCGAAAATAACTCGGATAATGAAATAGCCATGATATCAAGGAGACTTAAGGGGCTACTTCAAAGGAAGAATCAAAGGAAAAATACTTTCAACACAAACAAATACAAAACAAAGCCAACCAAGGAAACATGTTTTGAGTGTGGACGACCAGGTCATTTCAAAAAGGATTGTTTCCAACTCAAAAACAAAGGAAAGCAAGGTAACAAGGAGTTCAAAAAGCACAAAGCATTTCTAACATGGAGTGATGATGAAGAATCCGAAGTGAAAATAGATGCAAATGATGAACTGGCGTAAATATGCTTCATGGGAATTGAAGGTGAATCTAGTAAGGTACCTCTTTCTGATAGTATTACTTTGAAACAAGAAAATGAAAAATTAAAAAAAAAACATGTACTTAAAAGATCTAGTAAACACACTAATGAGCGAAGTGGAGGCACTCATAGATGAAAAGAAAGATTTTGAAAAATCTACACACACGAATGAGGAAAAGATTTTATCAGCAAAGAATGATTATTTAGAAAATTTCAATAAAATATTGTTCAACAAGGTTAAACGTCTAAATAATGAAGTTAAAAAATTAAAAAAGGAGATAGAGATGAGAGATATGTGCATTAATGCTTTTGGCGATGAATCTAGTAATAAAAACTCCTCCAACTAATGACCTACAAAAGGAAATAGAGTCTTTAAAAACCTCTCTAGCTAAATTCGTTCATGGGGAAGAAAACTTAAATGTTATGCTAGGAAAACAAAGACCCAGTTACGATAAACAAGGCATAGGCTACAGTCCAATTCATAGGAAAGAAGTTGAAATGCTAAAATCTAAATCATCATTCAAATTAAATTACTGCACACCTTTTACGTCTTGCAAAAACTGTGGCATTAAAGGACACCTAGAGATAAACTGCTCAAGAAAGAAAAATTTAAGTAAAACCATATAGATTAAGAAAAGTGATTTGATGTCAACTAACACAAGTGGACCCAAAAAGATATGGGTAGCAAAAATATAAATTGTATCTCTCTCATACAGGTTTGCCTTAAAACCAAAGTATCTTCTCAAAAGTGGATCCTTGATAGCGGATGTTACGTCATATGACGGGAGACAAATCTATGTTCGTGAAACTAAATGTCAAAAAGAAACATGGAACTGTTACATTCGGTGATAATCGATCATGCGAAATAATTGGGAAAGGTAAACTCGGTAACGGTAAGGTCAACATTAATAATATTCATCTTGTTAATGGTCTAGAATTCAATCTTATCAGTGTTAGTCAATTAATGGATAATGATCATCAAGTAATGTTTGAAAAAGATATATGTACAATTTCACATGGTACTAACAAAGCTGCTCTAGTTGCTCAAAGGGAAGGGAATATATATACCCTTGATTTTGAGAAACAGGAAGAAGAATTATGTCTTGCAACCATTCAAGATGATGCGAATTTATGGCATAGAAGGATGGGACATGTTCATATGGATCTAATCAAGAAGTTGTCATCAAAGAACTTAGTAAGAGGACTACCCAAAATGAATTTTGAAAAGAAAGGTATATGCAAACCTTGTCAACTTTGAAAATAAGTAAGAACGTCATTCACAGCCAAAAACATGGTATCAACTTCTTCTCCCTTACAATTTCTTCACCTCGATTTATTTGGACCTGAAAGGTATGCTAGTCTAAATGGAAAATTCTATGCTTTGTAATAGTCGACGATTTTTCAAGATATACATGGGTACTATTCCTTATAACAAAAGATGAGGCATTTAAAGAATTTGAAAAACAGATAAAAAATTTGGAAACCAAATATAGCCTTAATCTTATAAGGATTAGAAGTGACCATGGTACCGAATTTCAAAAAGATTTCATTACATTCTGTAATAAAAAAGGAATCTCTCATGAATTTTCAGCACCTAGAACTCCACAGCAAAATGGAGTGGTAGAAAGAAAGAATCGAACTTTACAAGAAACAGCTAGAACTCTAATTCAAGAAAGTAAACTCCCTAAGAAATTTTGGGCTTAGGCTGTGAACACAACATGTTATGTGCTAAATAGAGTACTGATCCGTCCGATTATTCTGAAAACACCATATGAATTATTAAACAATCGGCTTCCTAACATAAGTTATTTCAAAGTGTTTGAATCTAAATGTTTTATTCTTAATACTAATGGAAATCTAGGCAAATTTGATGCTAGATCATATGCAGGAATATTCGTTTGCTATTCACTAAATAGTAGAGCATATCAGATTTATAATGTACAAAAGATTTGTATCGAAGAATCTATACATGTCAAATTTAACGAATCTAACCATAATATCCCAAAAGAAAAAGAAGAAGATGCAGGAGATTTAGAAAATGTTGCAAATCCAGCTTATCAAATAAAGCAAAACAGCAAGTGTGACGCCCCCAAAATTAGGTATACATCACCCATCTTGGGTCGTCAGATACATTGTATAAAATTCAAATACAACTTACTAATACAACTGTCGTGTACAATACGACAAAACATAACTATGAGTTTGAACCCAATTATTGTCTACTAGAGATTATACAAACTCAAAAGGAGTCCTCATTACAATTATTAACACACTATTTCACAGAATAGTGAGGACTACTAATGCTATCCTCTAAACCGTTACTCCGTTCCCCGACTAGTCCCTGCTATGTTCTCATTTCCTGAAGAGAACAGTGAAAGAAAGGGTGAGCTCAACTAGCCCAGTAAGAAATATTATGACTAAGATAATGCAGAATAAATTATCGTTACCCTTCAACAGTGTTAAACTGATAAAATATAACAACATCAAGTTTAACAGTAGCAGAATGATCAGAGATGTGTGCATGACTTTTATCGCCAGGACTCAGCTTAATAAATAATCCACATCATCGAATCACCCCTGCACTACGGCCAAGGATATTCTTTAGAATCACGACCACAAATTATGCATGCACTACAGCCAAGGACATTCATGTATTCATTAATGGTCATGATCATGCCAACAATCGTCCATCAATGCACCAATGGGCCAATGATAACTTTACCACATCATTTGTAACATTACTACCATGATTACAAGAATAATCCTCGGTCATAATCATACCAAGTCCATCTATGCACTACAGAAGTACAGAGATGACTTTCAACATAATATAAACATGAGGATGATGACAATGATATAAGAATTCAATAAAACAAGTTCAAGAATTAATTTATCCAGGAACTAATAATGTCCAAATTGTCAACATAATACTGCTTTGTAGAGTAAAATTCAAGAATGATCAGAAGAATATTTCCATGAAAAAGATACTGGATGAAGCGCAAATATCAAGGATATTCTACTAATTTTATGGAGTATATAAGTCAAAACTTTAACCAACTGAGTATAATAAAGAATGGAATAACAAAAGAAATCACCATGAATGCGGTACTTCGCATAGACAGGTTATTCCAACAGAATAATAATAAAGGAACCAGATCAGGCAAAATTTGCACCGAAAGGATGTTCAAACAGAATAATAAAGATGAGAACTGTGTCCTGTGTAAAACACATGATGCAGGATGTTCCAACAGAATAATAATAAAAAGATTTTAACCAGTCCTAGGTAAAACACACGACAAAGATGTTCCAACAAAATAATAATAAAGATGGAACCAGGTCCAATATAAAACACACAGATAGGATGTTCCAACGGAATAATAGAAGAATGTCACCAAGTATAGGGTAAACCACGTATACAGGTTATTCCAACAGAATAATAAGCAATGGAATAACAACAGTTCTCTTCATGAATAAAAAAGAATAAGACCCCTTACATTAGTAGTAGATTAAATACTGCAGTAGTGTAGTAACAAAATACTCTTCTTCTTTCTCTCTTATTCTCTCTATACTTTCTCTCTCTATAGCTTGAATGAATTCGTGAAAATAATGAAGCACTAGGCCTCTATTTATAGAAGTTTTCTAGCTTAGCACTTGAAATGTGAAAAGGCAAGTGGCTTGACGACTGGTGATGTGATAAGAAAAGTGGTTTGACGCCTGTAATGTGGAACGATAATTGGTTCGACGCCTGTAATATGAAACGACAAGTGATTTGACGTCTGGTAAAGGTAGTTACTATTGACGAAGGTAATTACTATTGATGAAGGTAATTACTATTGACGAAGATGATTACTATTGACGAAGGTAATTACTATTGACGAAGATAATTACTATTAACGAATAGACTCTTAGATGATGACATATGGGCCCCCCATAAAATAACCAAACTTACCACAAACGTCTCATAATAGACTCGTTATATACATCAAGGATTGAATAAATATTACCACAAATCATTTTATTTTTAATCAACACATATTTAATCTTTCATCAATTATTAATCATTTATAACTTGTCGTCTCAATTATTGATTTAATAATATAACATATTATACGATGATGATCTTGTGACAATAATTGAATCAATAATATAAGTGATATGATGCGTGAATTCTCGTATGCAAGTAATAATTGAGTATAAATGAGTGACTTCTCACGTAAGCATCAATAATCAATCTGCGTGCTATTATGCAACCACGCCAGACATTCTTGTACTTTTACTACTGGGTAGTTCAACAGTTTAAACGGTAACACGTCCGTTGTTATTTTCATAAAGTATTTTTGTCGTTTTCTCAATCCGACAATAATTCCTTTGTGGGGTCCACCAATGATTGTGCCGTCGTACGAATATTCCCCGACAAAAAGAATATTCCCTGACCAAACGAATATTTTATAACAACTTGCTTACTTTGCAAAATTTATAAATATTACCCACAACTATAACATTATATCAAATTTACTCCATAATATTCAAAAATAATATTTATAGAAAATTCATCTTTATTTATAAAAGTTGGGGTCTTACAGCAAGCTCATGGAGTCAATCCAGCAAGATGAAATAGAAGAGCAGCAGGACCTAGACTCTATCTAGCAAGCTGAATATGAGAATCAGGAGAATATCCAGCCAGCTGAAATGGATGAACAACAAGACCACAACTCCGAATCTAATAACTTCCAAAGTCAGCAAGATATGTCAAAAACCATCCACCTGAGAACATTATTGGAAACATAAACGACAAATTTATGACAAGAAGCAAAGAACAAAATATGTGTGCTTTCACATCATTTCTATCTCCAATCGAACCAAAGAATGCCAAAGAAGCCATACTAGATGAGAGCTGGCTTCTAGCTATGCAAGAAGAGCTACAACAATTTGAAAGATGTCAAGTATGGGAGTTGATGCCTGCTCCAAAAGATGTGTCCATTATCGGAACTAAATGGGTCTTCAAAAATAAGATTTATGAATACGGAACAATTACGAGAAACAAAGCGAGATTAGTTGCTCAAGGATACAATCAACAAGAAGGAATAGACTATGAAGAAACATTTGCTCCAATAGATCGCTTGGAGTTTATTTGTATCCTACTAGCATTCGCTTGTTTTAGAAAGTTCAAGCTACACCAAATGGACATCAAAAGTGCCTTTCTCAACGGATACATAAATGAAGAAGTATATGTAAAATAGCCACTTGGATTTGAGCATGACAAGTTCCCGCATTACTTATACAAACTTAATAAGGCACTTTATGGACTCAAACAAGCCCCAAGGGCTTGGTACAAAAGATTAAGTAAGTATCTCTTATCAAATGGGTTCGTACGAGGTAAAATCGACTACATTCTGTTTATTAAAAGTCAAAATAAAGATATTATTATTGTACAAATATATGTAGATGATATAATATTTGGTGCTACTAATAATTTCCTTTGTGAGTGGTTTTCCATATGCATGCACAAGGAATTTGACATAAGTTTGATAGAGAACTCAACTACTTTCTGGGCCTTCAAATTAAGCAAAATCATGAAGGGATATTCATTCATCAAACCAAGTATACAAAAGAGTTACTAAAGAGATTCAGATTTGACAATTCAAACACAAAGTCCACACCAATGAGTACATCAATAAAACTCACAGCAGATGAGAAAGGTACGGATGTAGAAGTAATAAAATACAGAGGTATGATTGGATCCCTACTTTATTTAACTGCTTCTTGACCTTATATAATGTACAGTATATGTCTATGTGCTTGGTTTCAGGCCAAACCCAGAGAATCTCACTTACAGGCTGTTAAATGAATTTTTAAATATTTGAGTAGTACGACAAATTCAGGATTGTTCTACCCAAAATGCGATAATTTTGATCTAATGGGCTATTCAGATGCTAACTATGCAGGCTGCCAAATAGATAAAAAAAGCACAAGCGGTGCATGTACATTTTTGGGACAAAGTCTTGTCTCATGGCATAACAAGAAATAGACGTCAGTTGCTCTATCCACTACAGAGGGCGAATACTTAGCAGCAGGAAGTTGCTGTTTCCAAATCTTGTGGATGCATCAAACATTATGCGACTTTGATATTACTTGCGAAAGTGTGCCCATATCTTTGTGATAATACCAAAGACCACGTACATTTCAAAAATCCTGCACTACATTCCCTTTAAAAAACATAGAAGTACGTCATCATTTTCTTAGAGATAATGTGTCAAAAGGCTTAATAAGATTGATATTCATCCCCACTGAACACCAATTAGCAGATATCTTTACCAAACCTCTAGGAGAAGAACGATTCAGTACCCTACGGCGAGAACTCGAAATGAATCTAATACAGATATGAACCGACCCTGCTAGCTAAACAAACTCCCAGCGTATCTACCCTCACCATAATTACGCCTGTTCAAATCCAGACAGATTTTCCTTCCCAAGGACGGCTTCACCACTTTCCATATCTAGATAACGTGTCCAATACAAAAGGCTAGAAAGCATATTTCTCTCTCTCTCTCTCACAGACTCCTCAATCACTTCCATAATCTCAACCGACTCCACTCCTCTCTGCTACAATGAGAACAAGATAAGGAAAACAACTCCGTGATGAATCGGAAGACGAAGTATCACCTCCCTCTCCCCCATCTCAACCACCGGTCACTAGAAAACTAAAATGACGGCCATCATCTGTCACGATCATCTCTGGTGGCTCTTCCCCTGCCGAATCTGAAGCCAGTCTCCCTTCTCAACCTCCAATCAGAACATCTACCGGTTATAAACGTCACAAGCTCACCGATCCCTCACTGAGCTCACCTCATATCCCAGTAACACCACTCTCTGTCTCCTTGCATGATGTGCCTAATGAATTTTTCAGAGGATATAATTTTGAACTGCATTTTAAAACTTCTATCTGTCAAAAATCTTTTTTCTATGAAAAATCCATAGATATGTTTTATTATCAAAACTCCCCTCTCCATCAACTCTTTGAGTCGTGTGGTCTGTCCTCCTTGAGCACTCCTCCTTCGGCTGCCTATCCAAAATTGGTTTAGCAATTCTATACAAACCTTGAGAATAATGGCGATGGCTACACCTCTTTTGTCAAAGGAAAATCCTTGTTTTTCACAGCTAAGGATTTAAGAAGTATTCTGTCCATCCCATCCATCTGTGACTGCCCTTTTACTCTGAAAGGACCAATCTCCACTACTTTGTCTCCCTTAGTACAACTTCGCATTGTGTTAGATAACCCAACAGTATCCTCTGTCACTCTTCCAAAAACCACCGAAGTGTCTCCCCTTGCCATTGTCCTTCACAAGCTCTTATGCTACAACCACCTCCCCCATCTTGGTGGTGGAGCAGACTTCACGTATCAAGATTTAGTCCTCGTGGTGTTAATAATGACTGGCCAGCCTTTTAACTTCTCCCTCATGATGTAAAACACATGATTCATTGCGTTAAACACTCCAAAAAAATGCCTGCCCTACAGTTGTTTCCTCACCAAACTCTCTACCCATTTCCAAATTCCACTCGATGATGAAGGCTGTATTCACTTGACTGAGTCCATCGACTCAAATTATCTCAAAGGGGCTCATCTCACTCTACTTAAAGGAAATTTCATTTGTCTGGTTCCTGATACACCTAAACCCCTGCCTCCTACCTCCCTGCCCCCTTCCCCTGAAATTTTGACTCTCCTTCACACCATAGCAGATAATCAAGCCCAAATCACTTCTGATGTCAAAGACATCCAACTCCGTCTCTCGGTCCTTGAAAAAGGAAAACTGCCAATTCGGTATAATGATATCCAAGCCATGTTTCGCAATGTTGAAGATGAATTTCTTGACCTCCAAGCTGGTTTCGAGCTGCACACCAGGGCAATGGTTGAAGCCCTCCAACGCAAGATGAATCGCAATGCTTGTCAGCTGAACACGGAACTCAAGTTCATCAGCAACCAAGTTGGGACTCTGGGCCGGTTCACTGAGCGACGCATGAATGACCTGAGTGAGGAACTGCAAGCAGACCAAGTCCAAGCGCGCATACCCAAATGGCCCCAATGCAATTGTATGGCTGAATATCAAGGCGACTTTCTAGATCTGCCATTACCTCCTCCCACCTTCATTGCTCGACCCCCCAGATTTGCCAATACCATGTCCCTGGAAGATATCATGCACCGCCGACTTCACCGAATTCTATTTCACATTTCGAGGCTAATCATGTTAACCTTGAGGAGGACGATGCTTAGCTACACTTTCCCTTTTTGTCATTCCCGGCACTCCTTTTTGATGGATGCCAAAGGGGGAGAAGACTTCTAGTTTAACCTTCCCCCTGCCCCCAAAGACAATTTTTTTTGTGCTGTTAAGACTATGGTTTAAACATGTTATTTGATGAATGATTGACGGTTTTCATTACTGCATTTTTATGATTCTACTTAACATTTTGAGGCCTAACCAGAACTTGAAAGGTTGATCAAAATATTGCACATATGCAGTACATGGTATGCATGAACTAAGGGGGAGCCATAACTCTCCTGAAGTTCATAGTCTTAGGGGGAGCTATATTTATTGTGTTGTCATCATCAAAAAGGGGGAGAATGTTGACTTATGTCACACTCCATGTTTTGATGATGACTCGATTATTTCTCTAATCAATGCTATATTATTTTAGGGAAAGATATGGACCTTCAGAAAACATAAAGGAAGAAATTACAAAGCCAAGACATCCTTGAAGAAAGAAAAGCAAATTTGAGTCCTAGGAATATATGTAAGATCTTAGCATTTATTGCTTTCCAAAATAAGGCTCTAGGACATGTGCATTACATAATTGCATTCTCATACTTGGTGCCACGTGCTAAGTTACTAGCACTATTATATATGGGTCGGTATCTCTTACCATGACATAAGAAATCAAACCTTGATATATTTGGTAATCTGGAATAAACGATTGATTTTAGTAAATATCATACCATCAGGTTGACATATCATAAATCATGCGAACCTACTAAAGAAACGAGTTGATTGAATAATTTTCCGCAAATTATATAGCAGTAATTATGCTCCATAAATCTTGCCTCATAATTCTAGAAATCTACTTGGGCGTAATTAATGGTCCAATATGTATGGTAAGAATTGTGGACATTGGCTAGTAGGTATAAATGGAAAGCATAAATCATGACATTATGGATACTACATCTCTGCTCATATCACGCTCATAATGTAAGCATCTTAATTCTAGGAAATTAATTAAGGTAACTAGTTGAGTGCATGAATCAACAGACGCTGCAAAAATCATGGGATATGATTAAGGGAATCTAATTGGTTGGTCTTAACGGTCAAATCCATATATATATTGAAACATGGTAGTTTACTTGCTATATATATATATATATATATATATATATATATATATATATATATATATATATATATATATATATGGTAACTTAAAGAGTAGACCTTCGGTTATGGTTAGATTGGGCCAGCCTTGTCATAAAAACATTGACAACATGATATCTCAGTTTATGGAAAATAGAAATCAATCAATGTATATCACGATCATCTCAGACTCTAAGATTGATTCTAAGTGATTGTCTAACATATATTGCAGTATCAAATCTGTGCAACGGATATATTTTCTAGTTGTCTATATAAACATAACTTGTCAAATTGTTAAGAGACACGAAAAACATACACAGAAACTGATAAGCTTATAAGCTACGAGATTGTTTTTCATTGAGATAGACTTTGATTAACAGAGTTGCTGTTTCTAAAACATTCTGGTAACATTCATCTTGCATATCATTTCATACTAGAGCCTTGAGTTGGTGAGTAATATATTGCTTGATCAGTAGACCTCTAGTGTGTATCTTTCATTTCCTATCTCAGTCAATATTACATATAAATCTGTCTTGAATTGCTTACTTCTCGCAGTTAAGTATAAAGAAAGCATAGGTGCTTAAGTGTGTGTAGGTGCACAGGGAACATAGGTGTTCAAATTGTTGAAACTTGTATTGTAATTGGAAGAGTTTAATAAAAGTGAGTCTCCAATACTAGTTGGTATTTGACGTGGACTGGACTACTATTCTAGAGGGTAGTAGTTGAACCACATAAAAATTCCGGTGTTGGTTTGATTGCTTTCTGTGAGTCTATATTGTTTTTCCATCCAGCTGCCTGCATTAGTAAAATCAGCTAACTCAATAATATCCTAATTTGGTAATCCAGCTTGTTGCATTAAAAACAAAAACTGAACATAGTTTGTGCCTACACTTATTCAACCCCCCTTTCTAAGTGTATCTATTTAAATTTCAGATAGGATAAGTGTTGTGCTAGCCAAGTAATGAATAGTAAGGAGGTGGCTTAAGGAGGTGGGTTGATTTAATGACTAATGTACCCTAGCTTTGCAATTTCTATAAATAGAGGAGGCATACAAGCCATTTTTTAGTTGTTCAAATAATCCAAAGATTATAAAGTGCTTAAGTGTTAGAGAGAATAAGCTACAAATAAGTCACTTTCATTTGTAAGAAGAAGAAGAAAGCTACCTTACCAAGAATTCAAAAGTAAGACTTCTTCTCCAATATCTTCTATCTCTACCATGATAGGTTGATAAGAAAAGATGGATTAAGAAATATGAATGATAAGAAGCAAGAAAAATTTGTAAGTCATGAACTTAAGCCACATAAGTTGGCAATAAGTTATTTGAACTTATAAAAGTTATAAACTTATTATAAGTTAACCTTGAATGTTTGTATGAAACTTATGAACTTGTAATGAGTTTATTAAGAGAAATGATACAAGAACTTATATGATCATATGTATCATGTGTACATAAGTACAGTTATATGTGAAGAACATGTAAAGTATGATGATTAAGAAATATTAATTGTCATAAGTCATGAATAATAAAATCTTAAGTAGTTTATAATTTGACAAGTTATAAGCTCATAAAGAATAAGTCAAAAATCCAACAATGAATATAGGTTGTTGTAATAAGTATGTTCAGATGTTCACATGATGAATGGAATTCATTTGTAATGTTGAACAAATCATAAGAATGAAGAATTGTCGGAATTTGCACGATTGGACGATAACCGTCGAATTCGTAAAATTCTCGGAATAGAAGTCAAATTTTGTGTTTGAACACGGAACCATTGTTTTTCGATGGAGTCAAGTCATATTTGGCATTTAAGAGTTACGGACTTGAAAATGAACGGATTCCGACTTAGAACGAAGAAACGAGCGTTGAACGTTCACGAACGTTTATCGTTTTCGTTAAAAATGAACCAATAGGTGAATTTTTAGCAAACGAAGTCAAATAGATAAAATTCTTGCATGAACGCGTAGATTACGTAATTTGTGAACCATAGGCTTTTGAACGAGCCAATTCGGACTTGTAACGAAGAAGTTATGCGTCCGGGAAATTCACAAAATTTAAAGACTGAATTTTTTTCTGGTGCACAGAGTTGGCGCCGCGGCGCCAACCCTAGGCTAAATGAGTCGCGTCGCAGCGTGTAACAGTGTCCGAGCATATTGCAAGAGTTCTCCACAACGCAAACCATAGTACAATTTATGAAATAAGCAAATTCCATGTATGCAATCTAAAATCTTACGAGTGTGTAATCGCAATCATTGCGGCCCATTAAGTAAGGACTCATGCATGGCACCAGTCTCTCGTAACAAGGATGGTAATTAATGTTTCTAACTACAAAGAAAGGAAAGCTAATTGATTCAAAAGTAAACACAACTTAAGGAATGTAATGTAACATTGTTTGAACTTTGTTAAACCTTAAGGATGTTGTATAAAGGTGGAGATAACCTAGTCGAATATAAATGCAAGGATAATGATAAACCGGAACAGATAATAACTGAATCTAATACGCAATTAGATTGAGATGAAGGTATGAAATAGTCATATACATACTTGATTATATGTGACCTAATGTAAGGCCTTATATGATCATGTATTGTAGAGACTTGAAAGACTTGAACATAAAATACCGTAGCAGACGCTAAAGGCAAGTATTCTAACTCTTGTCTCAGTTCAATCGTACAAGTTTTGAAGTTCATGTATTCTTTTGCATTAATTGAAGTATATTGAAGTTAAAGCCAATTCCTTTGGCTAGATTTGATGTATTGATAATCTAATCATTTATTATCAAATGTTGCTATCTTTTGTCAACTACTTGATATGGTTTTCAAAAGAAAATTGAAATGTTAAACAAATGTTTTGCCGGTAAAACGACAGGCACGTGAGGTTGCCAAATGCTTAAACGTGCATACGTTTAATGGATGTAGTGTTGATCAACATAGAGTACAATAGGCTGATAACCTAGAAGTGCTCGTAAGTAATATCATGCTTACGGACTTGCTTCCGGGTTGTCCTTTTTCCAATAAAGAATGAATACTCGAGGTCTTTGACCGGAGTGAATGTTTTACTAAATATTGTTATTATTGTAAAACATTTTGAAAGAAAAGATGAAGTGTTATTTTAAATTATCAATAGTACTTCATAACTATTGTTCAGTTATTGAAGATATACGATTTGTATGTGTCAAGCATGTTGTTATAAAATTGTTATACTTGCTGAGCTAGTTATGCTTACTCTTGCTTGAACCATATGAATGCAGCTAAGACTGAACGTCCCGAAGGATCAAAAAGGGATAAAGGAAAAGTTAAGGCGATTTGTTAAGTCATCTTGTAATAAATATAGGTCTATTGTTGTAATGTAACTGATATTATGACAAAGAACCTTTGTAATGGGAATAGAACCTGGCAAATGTAAATATTACTTTAAATATATAGAAGTTATGTTCGTTCTTTGAGATTTTTCAATTGAATGAATGTATGAATGTTGTACAGTATAGCACCATATGTCGAGTTGGAAGATACCCGGATTTGGGGGCGCTACAAGTTGGTATCAAAGCATAGGTTATAAAACTTAAGGGGGAAAGTAGAACCTTAAGTCATAACCATAAGAAAGAATAAAGAAGTAAAAGATGGAAAGTAACCCAATAAAAAAATGCATTACCTTATGTTATGTATTTCTATTATTTTACTGATGTGTACTAATCAAACTATATTATTTTATTGTAGATGTCAGGAGAAAATGATATGTATAAAGATAAACATGTAGTGAGTGAGGATTCGATTAATCGGGTAGAGATACTACCAAATCCCGTAGCAATAGAACCAGAGTTGGTGACAATCGAGTGGGGAGAGTCGGACGATTTAGACTACATGTCTATATTTGATGGCATGCTAGAGGAGGAGGTGGACGTGATGTCCTTTGACCAGGTTCCACCTACAGAGGAGTTATCTATGGGGGAATCAATGAAGGCACTGTTTATGTCGGTATTGGATAGGAATGTCCATTACTGCCAAGAGGTTAAGGAGTTGAAAGAGGAACTCCAAGCTGTCCGTGAGGACAAGGCTAGCATGGGGGGAATATGGGAAGAGGAGCATGATGATAGTGTTCTAGCTAAGGAAAAAGTCCGAGAGCTGAAGACTAAACAACGGAAGTTGGAAAGGATGTCCTATATACAAAGGAGTTCTCATGTAGATTTCCAACAACAGGTAGCTGGATATCAGTTAGAAGCAGGACAGACCCGACACATTATCAGTAGAGATTTTATTGTCGGTTTGGCCAACAAAGATTTTGAGAATGCCCTACGTCAGATGTAATCTAGCAATAGCTAGAGTAGATTAGATATGTAAATATTATGTATCTAGTAGTGACATAAAACCCTCTTCTGTATAACAAAGGGTAGTCTTTTGTAAATCCCAATTTTTGGAAAGTAATTGCGGGATGGTAATGTAATCAGCTAAGGCTGAGTAATGTAAACAATGTAGTGTTAAACTACAAGTTATGAATCAATATAAGTCTTTTTATGGAATATATTGAGTAATGAGTATGAGTTGTTATTTTATTACAAATAATAACAAACCAATAAGAATAAAGTAATAATGATGTGTTGTTTTCTTAACAACAAAATTCCCGAAGAAGGAGACAACGAAATCAGGGCACTAATGTTAACCAACCGGAGGGTAGTCCAGTTAATCCAATGCAGGAGTTCGTTAATCTTTTAAAGACTGCATTTAATAGAACGGGGGCTAATTTACCCGTGATTCCTGGAGTAGTACGAGCAACTACTTTGAAGGATTTTAAAAGTGTAGGTCCGCCGGAGTTCAAAAGAATTACGGACCCTATAGAAGCCCAGACGTGGGTAAAAGAAATTGAGAAAGCATTTGTAATAGCAAATGTCGAGGAGGGTCAAAAGGTTTCCTTCGCAACCTATTTAATGAAAGGAGAGGCCAACTTCTTGTGGGAGGCAAACCAGGCTAGGGCCGATATAGGAAACCTAACATGGGAGAGGTTCAAGGAGATTTTCTTCAGAACTATTTTCCCACGAGTATGCAAGGGAGGATGGAAATGAGGTTTCTTCGAGAAGAGTGAGGACTACTAATGCACCATCTAGGACCATCACTCTGTTCCCCGACTAGTCCCTGCTACGTTCTCATTTCCTGAAGAGAATAATGAAAGTAAAAGGGTGAGCTCAACTAGCCTAGTAAGAAATATTATGACTAAGATAATGCGTAATAAATTATCATTAGCCTTGATGATGTTAAACTGATAAAATATAACAAACATCAAGTTTAACTGCAGCGGAACAAGCAATTCATTAGAAGAGTCAAGTAGAGAATAAAATCTACTATCTTCTATGATTTAAAAGGTTTTTCATTACTTTTATCGACGAGACTCGGCTTAATAAATAATCCACATCATCCATGCACTACGGCCAAGGATATTCATTAGTATCATGGCCACAAATAATCCATGCACTACGGGCAAGGATATTCGTGTATTCATCAATGGTTATGATCATGCCAACAACTTTCCATCAATGTGAAAGTAATATGCATACAAGCCAATCATGTTTGATGATAAAGCATATACTTTGTAACAATCTTATTCATTTATTAATAAAAAGTATTAATTTATTAAAGGCTTTTAATTATCTACATGATGCTGTTTTATAATATGTGATAAACCCATAGTTTTAAGCAATGCTTTTAGAATAATGATGATGATCATTCTAATGAGATCTAAATTCTTAGAAAGCTTAAAACTAAAATAGTTCCCAATCATTGGATTACTAAATTGGGGATTAGTGAATCCGGATAGATTGGTACATACGTTGCTTGCTCATTGGATGAGGATGATTGATCTCATGATCATTTGTGTGGAGACACTAAAGCAAGTATGTGGGTGCTTATTAGAGAATAAGTTCAATTGAGCACGTGGCTCGCTAAGGAATACCTAATGGAGTTTTATTTGCTGTCAATAGGAATTCAGTAGTGATAGTAGTACAAGTAATCCTTGGACTTGAGATCATCATAGTATCTTGTGTATGATGAGTTATACTTTGACTTATTCCTTAAGACCCTTAGGGTATATCAAAGGGTATGCTTGGGTATAATAAGTTGTACATGGAGATAATGTATGATCAATAAAGAATCTACCACTTCTAATAAAAGAAGAGAATGTCCTATGTGATTCGATAAATGACAACCCAAGAGTCCTTGGCGAAGGCAAAATGAAATTAGAAAGGAGTTTCTAATTTGCATTATCGAGTTGTGCATTTAAGGATCGAAATACATATAATTAAATAAAATAAGACTTGACAAGAATTCCATGTCTTATATTTAATTGGGACATTGTATGGTGGAAGGATTGAATTGTCGCTGAGAAACTATTTACTCAAAGGTTCTTTAATGATTAATGTTGAAATCTATATTATCTCGGAAAGTCGTTGATCGCTAGGGAGGCTTATCCTATTCAGAATAAATATTATTTATTTAAATAAATTAATTATTTAATTTATTTATTTAAATAAGATTAGAATTGTTCTAATTGATTTATTCACAACCGTTTAATATGGAGAACCTAAAGGGTCACACCATAAAAGGAAGAATAATTATTTAAGAAGTTAATGGCATAATCGTAATAATATATTAAGTATATTTAATTTAATCTATGGTGATAGAATAAATTAAATAGCTTAATATTTATTATTTAATATTTTAGAAATATTAAATATAAATTAATAAGAGGAGTCTTATTAATATTATTACAATTATTATTATTTTAATTTCTAAAAGAGTTTAGGAATTAATTTAATATAAGTACTCTCATTTATTCCTAATTAGATTAGGAAGGAAAATTAGTTAAAGGAGTTTAATTAATTATCCCTAATAAGATTAGGGAGCTTAATTAATTAAAAGAATTAATTAATTAAAACCCAATTCCTTAATTGTTAAGGTGGGTTGCCCACATCTATAAATAAGAGGAGTCTTATTATGGGTGGTATGGGTTGTTGACTTTAACAAAGTAATGTAATAATTCCAAGTTGTTGGGAGTACACCTTTTCTATAGAGATAGAAAAACTAGGGTTTAGCCAACCAACCCCTTCTTCTTGAATTTTCTTCTTCCTTGGTGGATCACCTCTAGAGGCCAAACATTTGGGTGGCTAACGTTGATCAAAGGAAGGAACCAAACCCGGTGGATTCAAGATTGGACGCGAAAGGATTTGGAGGTGAACTTGTACCTGAGGAAGCTCGATCTTCAAGGGTATGATTTATTATTTATCTTTTCGTTTAATTAATAATTGTGCATAAAGGGTGATCCGGGTATATGGTTTGTAAATTTTTTAAACTCTGATTTTTACACGCTTCCGCACTTTTATGCAATTTGATTGCGCCCATGAATATTACAAACCTAACAGTGGCATCAGAGCCAAACCTTTATGCGAATTATTAATTGTTTTAATTTGATATGTATATTGATATGTGTTTAGAACAATTTAATTGGGCATATTTTTGTTGTAAAAAATTTAAAATAAAAAAAAAAAAAAAAAAAAAAGTACGACTTTATTACATATATAATAAAAGTCACGTGTTTCTTTTTTCTTTTTTTATATAAAATAATATTAAAGCTTGTCACGTAGTGCACGGCATCAAGCGTGTTAGCAGGAAATCATTTTTTTTGTTGCTAAATTATAATAGTAATGGCACGGATCTCATGAAAAGCAAGATGCTAAATGAACCAAAGTTATGCACGGAAATCAAACAAAGATGGCAGGATTCAAATTGTATATTATATATATTAAGTCAGAAGCTTGAATTTTTAAGGAACATGAGGCCACGTTTTTTTTTTTTTGAAAAATTATATATTATATATATATATATATATAATTATAATGACCAAAAATCATATATGAAATTGATACTTCACTATTATATATATATATATATTCTACGTAATTATATATATATATATATATATATTATTTTAATCTTAAAATAAAATTTTAAAAAATAAAAAGGTTTATTTTAATCTTAAAATAAAAGGTTTATTTTAATTTTAAAATTAGAATTTCATGCTAACTAATTAGAGTTGGAATTGGATTCCATGATAACTAATTGAGTTGAAATTGGATTTTATTTTTCCTAAAATAAAGGAGTTTATTTGTGAATAGGAAAGTAAATCCATCTTTCCTTAAATAAAGGAGTTTGTTTAGATATGAAATAGATTTCATATTATTCAAAATAAAAGAGTTTATTTGTGAATAGGAAAGAAAATCATGTTTCCTTAAATAAAGAAGTTTATTTAGATATGAAATAAGATTTCATATTATTCAAAATAAAGGAGTTTATTTGTGAATAGGAAAGAAAATCCGTGTTTCCTTAAATAAAGGAGTTTATTTAAATATGAAATAAGATTTCATATTATTCAAAATAAAGGAGTTTATTTGTGAATAGGAAAAGAATTAGTGTTTCTTTTAAAAGATTTTTTTTTACATGGAATTTGATTCCATAATTAATTAAAATAAAAGAGTTTATTTTAATTAAAGATTTTTTTATTTACATGGAATTGGATTCCATAATTAATTAAAATAAAGGAGTTTATTTTGATTAAAGTTTTTTTGATTAAAATAAAATAGTTTATTTTATTCAAAATAGGATAAATTAAAATAAAATAGTTTTATTTTGATTTAAATTTGGATTAAAATAAAGGAGTTTATTTTGATTCAAAAATAGATTTTATACTAACTAAATTTGCCCATTAAATGATATCAATATATATATTAAATGTTTATTATTCATGAGATGAATGTTATTTATTGATGCATATGGTGATGTATATGATAATAAATGGGATTGATTATAGACTATTGACCAATATGATTGGATTTTATTTTAGTTGGATGCATGAATGTATGGGTTTTATTAAATGGGGTCTCACAGATTGCCTCTTCTCTAATTTTTCTTAATGTAAATTCTATCTCTCTCTATGTACTTCCCTCGATCACGATCAAGGTTTCTATTTATTTTAAATAGTAGTGTAATAGGAATAGTTAGAATTAATTTTAGAAAATTAGAGAGCAAAAAGAGTAAGGAGCGCTTGAAGACCCATTTGTAATGGAGCCCTAGGGTTTAAATGTAATAGTTATATTTAAATATTATTTCTTGCACCCTGGGGTTTGACCTTTTGGTTCACTTGGTGGCTCTAGTGAACCAAACTAGAATAAAAGTCCATAATCAATCCGGGTAGAATATAGTATTCTATATGTGCATGCTATACTATATATATATATATATATATATTATGCAAACATGCTTCATGTTTTTATTAATATAACGCGTATTTTATATATATATATGCATGCGCATGCATTAAACAAGATGAGACAAATTAATAACAAACCCCTCAATTTTTATATTAAGTCCTAAGCGTTCAAAGATATTTGGAATATCGAACGTCGCCTTCTAGCATGATAAAATTAATAGAGTATTAAATATTTAATATGAGTTTGTTGTGTCACCACAAGGCAAGTATTAAGTATTTAAGATGTTAATTTATCACATTTGATGCTTATAAAGAAAATTGAACAATATTGTTTTGTTGTGTCACCACAAGGATGATATTTTTCTTTTTGAATATATGGAGTGCTAGGTCGGACTTAACTTGGATAATTTTGATTCGGATGTGCCACCACTTGATCAAAATAATCTAAGAGGCAAAATACAAGGAGTTTCATAGTTGATGTAATTGACAAAAGTTGTCTACCTATTTATTTATATATAGTTTGTTGTGTCACCACAAGGCTATATACATTTGAAATGGGATCCTTATTCTCACTAGCAAATCTTTAATTAGATTTTGCTTAGAACTATATAAGTGAGGGTAATATAGTTTGAAGAAAATAGTGGGAGATACCAATTTAAAACAAGACCTAAATTATTTTGGTAATTAATAAAAGAATGTATGTTAAAATGTTGTTAAATACAAATTCATTTACGAATTTTACAATGTCTAAAATTACTATCATCTGCGAAGCATATTAGATGCTAAATTAATCGGATCAATTAAACGGATTGGTTAAGGAATTTGAGAATAGTTCTCATAGTTGAAAAGCTATCTTATGTTCTTAATACGCCTATCCTCGCAATGGTTGCGCATAATGCCTCGAGGAAGAGATTGCTACTTTTAGAAAGTGGCAAGATGATGCACATTGGCTCAATGCATCATGCTCGCATCCATGAGTAACGAGCTTCAAAACGTTAGATGAAACTATGGATGCTCCTACTATATTCCCCGCACATCAAGTAGTTGATGGTGAGGAAAGTAGGACCGATAGATATCGAGATATCTAAGGAGCTCTTCCGATCTAGAATGGCCAATGGCACTATAGTATGCATAAAAAGTTCTTAACATAATCAATTTGATTGATCAATTAGGACAACTGGTTTTATCATGGATGGAGAGTTGAGCCAAGATTTGATCTTGCACTCACTCCCTTTACTCCTTTCACAATTGTTGTGAATTTTTCATATGAACAAGCTAAATATCGCCTCTCATTTGATTTGCTTAACATGTTGAAAAATGATGAGAGTCACTTTCAACCAAGAAAGACCATGTCTTCTTGGGTAGGGGCCAAAGGATCTTCCGAAAGAAGTAACGATTCAAAGAAGGTATATAGAAAGGCATAAACAAAGGATAATAAGAACAAAAGCGATACGGATAGCAAAGGAGTTTGCTTCCACCGCAATAAGCCCTGACACCGGAAAGAAATCTGCGAGAAGCATCTTGCGAGAGGCTAACCAAAGAAGCTTAGTGAAGTTTCTGCCATAAATACGATTTTTTGTTCATGATTGAAATAAATTTTTCTTTAAGTCAAGGTTCTACTTGGGTATTGGATACCGACTTTGGTTATCATAAATATAGATTTATGAAGGACCAAGCGAAGTAGAAAGCTAAACAAATATAAGTAATCCTATGTAAGGGAAATGTAGCAAAGGTTGCCATATTAGCCATAGAAACTTATAAGTTTAGCAATGCCTATGTGCAAATCTATTAAGTCAATAAGTTGTTATTGTATTCCAATTCTTGTTAGAAACATTATTTCCATTTTATTGTTGGACAATAAAATTTTTGGTATTATAATAAAGAACAATTGTTGTTCTATTTATAATAATAATGTTTTGTATAGAACTGGAATATTACTTAATGGATTTTGTATACTTGACTTACGTGAAAATAATTTTGCATATTGAACAAATTAGTATAAGAAAAGGAGATGATCATTCAAAGAGTTGAATGTGTGTATTTGCTGAAATACAAGTATGAATTATTTGAAAGGTTCAAAGAATTCAGAAGTGAAACAAATTGACAATGTATTAAGATTCTTTAATTAGATCAAGGAATAAATACTTGTGCAATAAGTTTCTAGATCATCTCAAATGGTTTTCTCACAATGGACACATCTTGATACACAATAATTGATTGATGTATCTGAAAGGTAAAATCGTACCTTGTTGGACATGAAAGCGATGCAGTAATGATTTTACCGACATTCCAAAGATCCTTTTGGGATAATGTCCTAGAAATGGCTGCATATCTACAAAAATGGTAACCTCAAAATCCAGACCCAAGACTCCATAAAAGTTATGGACAGGGAGGATTCCTAATCTTAAGTATGTTAAGATAAAGGGGTTGTCCAACTTATGTGAAAAGGTTTCAAAGGATAAGCTTGGGACAAGATTTTATAAGTGTCGATTTGTGGGACATCCTAAAGTAAGTTTAGGGTATATGTTCTATAATTCTACTTTGCAAAAGGTGTTTGTTACGAAACACGCTGCCTTCTAAGATAAAGGTGTTTATCATTGAAGGGCTAGTGGGAGGATAATAGATCTTGAAAAGTTCAAGAACCACAAAACACTATAAGTCAAATAAGAGGAACCTATAGATAGACCTATTGTACCACAACCGTGAATCGTAAATCGGAATAGTACATCAAGATACCTAGGAGGTATGGATTCATCATGGATGATGATGATGAGGTACACATCATAGAAGATGATGATCCAGAGTTACATTCGATGAGGTAAGAGTTCTAGTGTGTACAAAAGGGTCAGTGGGAGCATCGTGACATTCCTAGTACTATATGTTGATATACTACGGATAAGGAATAACATGCCAATGCTACAATCAGTAAAGATAAAGTTGTCTAAACATTCCTCCATGAATGGTTTGGGAAGAGTATCTTAATTGGGGATAAAATCTATATAGATAGATTTAAGAGGATGCTCGACTTAACCCAAGGAACGTATATTCATTTGATGCTAAAGTCGTTTAGCATGGCAAACTCCAAGAGATGTCTCATGTCGATGAGCTATGGAGTGTATCTCTTAATAGTCCCCACAGACTCTCGAAAGAGAGGTCGCATGAGTGACAATCATGCATGCAATGAAATGTACGAGACCGATGTTGATCACCATATTATGGAGAAGTTCACTATGAGTCGGTGAAAAATATCTTAAAGTGCTTAACCCAACTAAGGATGTGATCATATTCATGGTGGGTCTAAATTAAAACTAGAGGGCTTAATGCACTCAAGTTTTCGAGACGCACTCAAGAAGACGACGAAAAAAATCCACTTTAAGGTAAAGGGTTACCTTGAACAATGGGTGCAAAGTTGAATTGGAAAGGTTCCAAACAAAGAAAGAGTTCTTGGTTTAGTGATAAAGACAAAGTATATAGCTATAAATGAAGTCGCAAGTTGATTGTTTGGATTAAAATTTCATTACGTAACTAGGAATAGTTCCTAAATCTCATCTTGGATCTAAACATGTGTTGTGGCACTTTCATTTGATTATTAGAATCATTGAAAGATGGGAAATCACTATAGAGATAGTGGACTCTCATGAACAACATGACATATCCATTAACTAAAGCTTATCCAATGGCGGGGATAATCGTCACTTAGAGAAGAAGTAGTATAAGATACCATGACGATTGGCTTTAGTGCAAGTGAGAGATTGAAAGTAATATGCATACAAGCCAATCATGTTTGATGATAAAGCATATACTTTGTAACAATCTTATTCATTTATTAATAAAAAGTATTAATTTATTAAAGGCTTTTAATTATCTACATGATCTTTGTTTTATAATATGTGATAAACCCATAGTTTTAAGCAATGCTTTTAGAATAATGATGATGATCATTCTAATGAGATCTAAATTCTTAGAAAGCTTAAAACTAAAATAGTTCCCAATCATTGGATTACTAAATTGGGGATTAGTGAATCCGGATAGATTGGTACATACGTTGCTTACTCATTGGATGAGGATGATTGATCTCATGATCATTTGTGTGGAGACACTAAAGCAAGTATGTGGGTGCTTATTAGAGAATAAGTTCACTGAACGTGGCTCGCTAAGGAATACCTAATGGAGTTTTATTTGCTGTCAATAGGAATTCTCAGAGTGATAGTAGTACAAGTAATCCTTGGACTTGAGATCATCATAGTATCTTGTGTATGATGAGTTATACTTTGACTTATTCCTTAAGACCCTTAGGGTATATCAAAGGGTATGCTTGGGTATAATAAGTTGTACATGGAGATAATGTATGATCAATAAAGAATCTACCACTTCTAATAAAAGAAGAGAAATGTCCTATGTGATTCGATAAATGACAACCCAAAGAGTCCTTGGCGGCGAAATGAAATTAGAAAGGAGTTTCTAATTTGCATTATCGAGTTGTGCATTTAAGGATCGAAATACATATAATTAAATAAAATAAGACTTGACAATAATTCCATGTCTTATATTTAATTGGGACATTGTATGGTGGAAGGATTGAATTGTCACGGTAACTATTTACTCAAAGGTTCTTTAATGATTAATGTTGAAATCTATATTATCTGGAAAGTCGTTGATCGATGTAGGAGGCTTATCCTATTGTAGAATAAATATTATTTATTTAAATAAATTAATTATTTAATTTATTTATTTAAATAAGATTAGAATTGTTCTAATTGATTTATTCACAACCTAGGTTTAATATGGAGAACCTAAAGGGTCACACCATAAAAGGAAGAATAATTATTTAAGAAGTTAATGGCATAATCGTAATAATATATGTTAAGTATATTTAATTTAATCTATGGTGATAGAATAAATTAAATAGCTTAATATTTATTATTTAATATTTTAGAAATATTAAATATAAATTAATAAGAGGAGTCTTATTAATATTATTACAATTATTATTATTTTAATTTCTAAAAGAGTTTAGGAATTAATTTAATATAAGTACTCTCATTTATTCCTAATTAGATTAGGAAGGAAAATTAGTTAAAGGAGTTTAATTAATTATCCCTAATAAGATTAGGGAGCTTAATTAATTAAAAGAATTAATTAATTAAAACCCAATTCCTTAATTGTTAAGGTGGGTTGCCCACATCTATAAATAAGAGGAGTCTTATTATGGGTGGTATGGGTTGTTGACTTTAACAAAGTACGTAATAATTCCAAGTTGTTGGGAGTACACCTTTTCTATAGAGATAGAAAAACTAGGGTTTAGCCAACCAACCCCTTCTTCTTGAATTTTCTTCTTCCTTGGTGGATCACCTCTAGAGGCCAAACATTTGGGTGGCTAACGTTGATTAAAGGAAGGAACCAAACCCGGTGGATTCAAGATTGGACGCGAAAGGATTTGGAGGTGAACTTGTACCTGAGGAAGCTCGATCTTCAAGGGTATGATTTATTCTTTATCTTTTCGTTTAATTAATAATTGTGCATAAAGGGTGATCCGGGTATATGGTTTGTAAATTTTTTAAACTCTGATTTTTACACGCTTCCGCACTTTTATGCAATTTGATTTCGCCCATGAATATTACAAACCTAACACAATGTACTACAGGCCAATGAGGACTTTTTCCACATCATTTATAACATTACGGTCATGATTACACCGAATAATCCCTAGTCATAATCATACCAAGTCTATCTATGCACTACATGCCACAGATGACTTTCAATATAATATAAACATGAGGATAATGACAATGATATACGAATTCAATAAAACAAGGTCAAGAATTAATTTATCCAAGAACTAATAACGTCCAAATTGACAACATGATACTTCTTTGTAGAGTAACACTCAAGAATGCTCAGAAGAATATTTCCATGAAAAGATACTGGATGAAGCACAAATATAAAGGACATTCCACTAATTTCATGGAGTATAGAAGTCAAAGCTTTAACCAACTGAGTATAATAAAGAATGGAATAACAAAAGAAATCACCAGGCATGCGATAGACCGCATAGATAGGTTATTCCAACAGAATAATAATTAATGGAACCAGGTCATGCGTAAAGCACAGACAGGATGTTCCAACAGAATGATAAATAATGGAACCAGGTCATGCGTAAAACACAGACAAAATGTTCCAACAGAATAATAAAAATGGAATAACAGAAGAATTTCACCAAGTATAGGGTAGCCCGCGTATATAGGTTATTCCAACAGAATAATAAAGAATGGAATAACAGAAGTTCTCTTCATGAATAAGAAAGAAAGAATACCCCTTACGAGTACAACAAATAATATCCCTTACCGTAAAAGAATAGTATTCCGACTAGTAGGGCGAGGATATTCTTGAAGAAAACTTACACTACACTCAAAGCTTCTTAAAACACTAAAGAAATACACTCAAGATTATAGAAAATTCTCTGAACTTCTGGTGTGGTTTTCAATTCTAACTAAACATCCTATTTATAGGAAAATAGAAAGGATACTATGTTGCACTATGCAATAAAATATAATATATTCTAAATATATATATATATATATATATATATATATCTTGCACTTTCTTCCTCATACGCATCAGCTCCAGGTTTGTAGCTTGAGGAGCTTTAACTTTATTGATTAAAGTTGGTTCTACTTGTATATTCGTCATCATCACATGGGTCCCTAGAGTCTTTAACTCTATCTCCATCCTTTGCAAGTCACACAAAATGGGCCTTTGTGTTGACAATATCGCAATCGTACTTGCATATGATCTTCTACTCAATGCGTCAGCTACCACGTTCGCTTTTTCAGGATGGTATTGGATGGTATGATCATAATCTTTCAACAGTTCAAGCCAACGTCGTTGTCGCATGTTGAGTTCCTTTTGAGTGATGAAATATTTGAGGCTTTTATGATCCGTAAAGATCTCCACTTTCTCCCCATACATGTAATGCCTCCAAATTTTAAGTGCAAAGACAACAGCTGCCAACTCTAGATCATGAGTAGGATAATTCCTCTCATATTCTTTGAGTTATCGCCAGGCATAGGCTATGACTTTCCCATGTTACATGAGAACACATCCCAACCCTTTGCCCGAAGCATCACTATAGATGACAAATCCCTCCGAGCCATATGGTATTATCAGAACAAGTGCTGAAATGAGTCTCCTCTTGAGTTCTTGAAAACTCTTCTCACATTCTTCGCTCCAACCGAACTTTGTATCTTTTCGAGTCAGCTGAGTTAATGGAGTAGCGATTCGAGAAAATCCTTCCATGAATCTCTGATAATAACCAGCTAAACCGATAAAGCTACATACTTCGGTCACTGATTTAGGTTGCTCCCAACTTTGAATTGCTTAAATTATTGCCGGGTTAACAGATATTCCATGACTTGATACTACGTGCCCAAGGAATGCTAGTTCCTCAAGCCAGAACTCGCATTTCTTCAACTTGGCATAAAGCTTTTATTCACGAAGCTTTTGGAGTACCAGCCTCAAGTGTTGCTCATGATCTTCACGGCTTTTGGAATAAATAAGGATGTCATCAATAAAGACGACCACAAAGTGATCCAAATATTCGTTGAATACTCGGTTCATCATATCCATGAAGGCAACAAGACCATTAGTCAATCTAAAAGACATGACTAGGAATTCATAATGCCCGTACCGAGTTCTGAAAGCCGTCATTGGAATGTTATCTGTTCTAATCTTCAATTGGTGATATCTGGAACGAAGATCAATCTTTGAAAATAATTTGACTCCTTGCAACTGGTCAAATAGGTCATCAATACGAGGCAATGGGTACCTATTTTTGATGGTGACATGATTCAACTCCCGATAATCAATAAAAAGTCGCATACTCCCATCTTTCTTCTTCACGAATAGAACAGGAGAACCCCAAGGAGAAGTACTAGGATGAATAAAGCCAATGTCTAACAATTCCTGCAGTTGGGTCTTTAACTCCTGAAGTTCAATAGGAGTCATTCGATATGGGGCTTTGGAAATGGGTTTTGTACCGGGTTCAAGGTTGATTCAAAATTCAATTTCACGCTCCATGGGTAGGCCATGAAGTTCTTCAGGGAATACGTCAGGGAATTTATTAACAATAGAAATATCATTAAAATCTGATGTATATTTGTTTAGATCCGTGACATGAGCTAAGAAAGCTTGACATCCGTTTTTCAATAAAGGAGTAACTTTATGGCTTGGGATGACCGTGATTGATTTTAATGGTTTGGTCGCTTGAATTCGCATAATAGGTTAATTAGGAATATGAAAGCTAACAATCTTACGAAAATAATCAATTTTAGCATGATGAGTAGTTAACCAATCAATCCCTAGAATCACATCAAATGCAAGTCTTTTCAATGAAATAAGATCAACAGGTAATGTGAGGGTACCGATTTGAACCAAATAAGTCTTATAAACAGTGGATGTAATGAAGGTTTCTCCCAACAGAGTTTCCACAGATACGTCAAAGTCTAATTTCTCTGGAGTCAAATTTAATTGTTGAGCGCAAGTAGGAGAAATAAAAGAATGGGTAGAACCGGTATCAAATAAGGTATAGACTTCGCTAGAGTTTATGATAAGCTTACCCGTGATGATCTCGTTCGTGTTCCTTGCTTTCTGGGAGGTCACAATAAATGCACACCCTTGCACTACCGGCTTTGACTTTTCTGGGACGGCGTTTTGTGCCTCCATCCTAGCTGAACTTGTCTTCGGTGAACGACAAAATTGGGCTAAGTGACCTTCTCTTCCACAATTATAACATGCTTTGGACAACATCACGCGGTTTGGACTGATGTGTCCCTCCCCTCAGCATTTGAAGCATATGATAGGTGGTTGTTCTCCTTCCTTAACAACGGGTGCTGGTGCTGATGTCTTTCCATCATTGTTGAATCTCCTCTTCTTGAAATGTCCATTCTTATTGTTTTGGCCTGATTACCACCGAAGTGGTTACCATTTCTGGCCTATTGATACCCTCCACGCTTGTTGTCACTGCTTTGATGACTGCTCTCACTGGTATTATTATTTTGTCGGCTGCTCTCTTTTGGTTGCATTGACTCATTATCGTGCTCCACTAACTGAGCCCTATTTACAACATTTGAATACAAACACAGTTTATGAGAAATAAGATATTGATGTATCTCCAGCTTCAAACCTCTTAAAAACATCCACGCCATTCTCTCTTCATTATCAACCAAGTGGGACGCAAACCGGGACAACTCGGCAAACTTAGCTTCATACTGCGACACGGTCATATTACTCTGCTCCAACTTGATGAACTCTACCTCCTTCATGTGACGAATACTTTCCGGAAAGTACTTGTCATTGAACAGTTCTTGGAACTTCTCCCAAGACATCTTTAGTGCGGAAGGTTGAGTACGCTTTACTGATTCCCACCAATAATCTGCCTCTCCTCGCAACATAAAGGTGGCAAAGGGAACCTTTTGCTCCTCAGTGCATCCCAAGACATCAAATATCTTGGTGATCTGCTTTATCCACGTTTCTGCCTTAAGTGGTTTTGGCTCTCCAATAAACTCTGGTGGTCCCAGCTCCTTGAACTGTTTAGCAGTGACCGTCCGAGAGTTTCCAGTGTTTCCACCTATATTTTGGACAGAGCCACTCTACTTTCTTTGTTGCATAAATTGCATAAAGCCTCTGAACATTCCATCATTCATCATTTGGTCAGTGTTGTTGTTTGCATGAGGATTGTCGCCTTCCTGATGCACATTATCTTGATTATTGATATGTGGTGAATCAACGGTCTCCTTTGCTCCATTGCTATTCTCAACATTCTCAGATGTCATTTTCAAATACTACCACAAAACAAAGGTTAATTGACATGTAACATATTATCCCTATATTCTGACCGACCAATTAAATACAAAATAAACTTAGGTAGGTCATACTAGCGAAGGAATTCCCTGTCTCTCCCCTCCTAGTTCTATTCTCCCATCTTCGCCAGGGATCATATCCCTAAGCTTTGATACCAACTGTGACGCCCCCAAAATAGGTATACATAACCCATCTTGAGTCGCCAAATACATGGTATAGAATTCAAATAAAAACTTAATTATACAACAGTCGTGTAACATATGACTAAACATATGGTATGAGTTTTAATACAAATATTGTCATCTAGAGAATATACAAACTCAATGGGGGTCCTCATTACATTTATTATTAAACTATTTCCCAGAATAGTGAGAACTACTAATGCACCATCTAGGACCATTACTCTGTTCCCCGACTAGTCCCTGTTACGTTCTCATTTCTTAAAGAGAATAATGAAAGTAAAAGGGTGAGCTCAACTAGCCCAGTAAGAAATATTATGTCTAAGATAATGTAGAATAAATTATCATTAGCCTTCAACAGTGTTAAACTGATAAAATATAACAAACATCAAGTTTAACTGCAGCGGAACAAGCAATCCATTAGAAGAGTCAAGTAGAGAATAAAATATACTATCTTCTATGATTTAAAAAGTTTTTCATTACTTTTATCGCTAAGACTCAGCTTAATAAATAATCCACATCATCCCTGCACTACGGCCAAGGATATTCATTAGTATCACGACCACAAATTATCCATGCATTACGGGTCAAGGATATTCGTGTATTCATCAATGGTTATGATCATGCCAACAACTGTCCATCAATGCACTATGGGCCAATGATGACTTTTTCCACATCATTTGTAACATTACGGTCATGATTACACCGAATAATCCCTGGTCAAAATCATATCAAGTCCATCTATGCACTACAGGCCACAGATGACTTTCAATATAATATAAACATGAGGATAATGACAATGATATACGAATTCAATAAAACAAGTTCAAGAATTAATTTATCCAGGAACTAATAACGTCCAAATTGTCAACATGATACTTCTTTGTAGAGTAACACTCAAGAATGCTCAGAAGAATTTTTACATGAAAAGATACTGGATGAAGCGCAAATATCAAGTATATTCCACTAATTTCATGGAGTATAGAAGTCAAAACTTTAACCAACTGAGTATAATAAGAATGGAATAACAAAAGAAATCACCAGGCATGCGATACACCGCACATACAGGTTATTCTGACAGAATAATAAATAACGGAACCAGGTCATGCGTAAACGCACAGACATGATATTCCAACAGAATAATAATTAATGGAACTAGGTCATGCATAAAGCATAGACAGGATGTTCCAACAGAATGATACATAATAGAACCGAATCATGCGTAAAACACGGGGCGATGTTCAACGAATAATAAAAATGGAATAACAGAAGAATTTCACCAAGTATAGGGTAGCCCGCATATACAGGTTATTCCAACAGAATAATAAAGAATGGAATAACAGATGTTTTGTTCATGAATAAGAAAGAAAGAATACCCCTTACGAGTACAATAAATAATATCCCTTACTGTAAAAGAATATTATTCTGACTGGTAGGGCGAGGATATTCTTGAAAAAAACTTACACTACGCTCAAAGCTTCATAAAACTCTAAAGAAATACGCTCAAGATTATAGAATAATTCTCTGAACTTCTAGTGTGGTTTTCAATTCTAACTAAGCATCCTATTTATAGGAAAATAGAAAGGATACTATGCTGCATTATATAATAAAATATAATATATTCTATATATATATATATTATTTAAAATCTAATAAAACAAATAACTTTATAAAAGTATTACATTTTTATATAAAAAGATTTTACTATACTGAAAACACTATGTGTAGGCACTATACAACACTATGCATAATAAAATATAATATATTCTAATTATTGTCTAATAAAACAAATAACTTTATAAAAGTATTATGTTTTATATAAAAAGATTTTACTATCAAAACACTATGCATAATAGAATATTATATATTCTATTTATAGTCTAATAAAATGAATAACTTTATAAAAGTATTCTATTTTATATAAAAAGATTTTCTGTTTTATTACATTAATAATACTAATAAAACAAATTTCATCATCATTATTATAATTCACAATATTAATCGACCAGGTCGTTCCCAGGAAAAAGGGGGCTTTCCAATAAGGATTTCTCCCCATTGGCGCGCAATTAGGTGTCCAAACATCTCCTTGACGGAACTTCTAGACATCGTTAATATTGCAAATAATAATATTAATAACTTTGTCATCTCAATTATTGATTATAAAATATTGACAATAATTGAATCAAATAACGTGAGATATTATGTAGCAATTCTTTAACAATAATTAAACAAAATCATGTGATTTCTCACGTAAGCATCAATAATCAATACTGGTGTGCTAATGTGCAACACGCTCAGATATCGCATACTTTTAACACCGGGTGTTTCAATGATTAACGGTAAAACTTCCGCCGTTATTTTCATAAAAATATTTTTGTCATTTTCTCAATCCGACAATAATTTCGTTGTGGGGTCCACCAATGATTGTCTTGCTTATGCAAATATTCCTGTTAAAACGAATATTCCCCACCAATGGAATATTATATAACAACTTGCGTACTTTGCAAAATTTATAAATATTACACACAACTATAACATTATATCAAATTCATTCCATAACATTCAAAAATGATATTTATAGAAAATTCATCTTTATTTATAAAAGTTGGGGTCTTACAGAAGCCACTACATCTTGCATGTGATCATGTTGAATGCATGGTAGATGGTCTTCTGGTTTGAAAGGTGTCCTCGAATTGCCAAGGTTCCACTACCGGGTCCCTTGTTGCCACTTTCCTTCTCCGCATTTCTCTTTAGACAGTTTCGAACCACGCAAAGCAACCTTGTATCTTCTTTGGATTGGGACAATTGGACGACATGTTCCCCTCTTGTCCGCAATTGTAACAAACTCCTTTGTTTTTCAGACATACTCCTGAATGATTCTTTCCACAAGTCGCACATGGCTCCATCCCTTTCCTATTTTCTTCCGTCTTATTACCCGACTGGGTATTCTCGCTCCACTTTCTTTTGTTAGGGTTACTACCACCACTACTTCCTCCATCATTTGTCTTCTTTTTCTTCTCTTGATGAAAACGAGATGCAGCTTGGCTTCCTCCTTCAACAATTAACACTTTTTCCATTAACACCACAAATGTATTGATCTGCAATACCGCTACCTTGTTGAATATCCCCGGTTTCAGTCCATTCTAAAATCTTCTCGCTTTTCTCGCCTCTATGTCCACCTGATGAGGTGCAAATCTCGCCAACTCGTTGAATTTGGGAGCATACTCCGAAACTGACATTTTCTTGTGCTTCAGTTCTAAAAATTTGACCTCCATCTGAGCTTGCATACTCGGTGAAAAATAGTTTTCATATAATCGCTTATTTATTCAAATAGCACATAGTACATTCAGTACTCATATATACAACTATCCCTTTTTAATAATATTAGGATTAACAACACAACTTTACACAAAAAGTTATAATTCTCAAACTTTACACGAAAAGTTTCAATCCTCCAACTTTACCTAAAAAGTTTTAATTCTCCAATTTGTTACAAAAAGTTGCACTTCTCCATTCACACATAGCTATTCTAGTTCATCAAACTTACCACACATATTAGTTCAGGAACTTACCACAATTATATGAGTGTATGAACTTATCCTAGTCAAACCTTTGGCGTCCATTCGATGAGGGGTTCAAAAAATTTCATATAATTATGAGTCATGAACTTACCATAAGTATAAGTTTTAAGAACACACAAAATAATCTTAATCTTATATTCATATAGAAACTAAGGATTTCATTCATACAAACATATATATATATATATATATATATATATTTACATATGCTTACACATTGTTCTCGATATTACAACCGTTAATATCACTTCTCACTATCAAAAGATATTGTCACTTATACTTAAGTTGTTTACCTTCCACTCCCTTCACTAGTCTTCTTCTTACCGGGACAATTTCTAAATTCGTGACCCGTTCTCCCACATGAAAAACACTTTCTCATATTCGACTTAGGACAATGTATAGAAATGTGTCCTTCATGCTTGCAGTTGAAGCACACGTTCTTCCACGTCATGCATTCTCCCGCGTGAGTCTTTCCACACTTGCTACAAACTTTCTTCTTCTTCGAGTTTGAATTTTCAGACTTAGGGCTATCGTTGTCCCTCTTTCTCTTTTTCTTGCCTTTCTTTTACTTAATTGTTCCTTCAGACGATCCACCACCTTCAGCCTTCATCCTTTCCACATGCACCTTCAGCTCGTTCCATTCTTCAGTCATTTCGCGTAACGCTCGCTCCGTCTTCAATAACTCCTCCAAGAGAAACTATTTACTCCGTAGATCTTGAACTTCTGCAGATACTTGATCTTGTTTTTCCAACTTTAGTCTGATTCTCTTTCTCAACCTTAGCTTCTTCGGACTTTGCCTCCTCATCACCACTTAGATACATCTCGGGATAATCATCATGATCACTCCCTAGATTAATCATAGGTTCATCTTCTCCCACTTTCTCAACTAACTCGCTTTGTGCTGGCACCTCGGCTACTGGCATTGGTGCAACAACCGCTAGCATCTCTGTACTCATTTCGTCTTCTCCAGACATCCTACAATAAGTTAAAAAACTTGATTAGTACTTCATTAGTACTAACTTCTCACACTATGTGTCCACATATCTCACTATCGATACTCTTTATAAATCTCTAACTTAGTACTCTAAATGAGTATTCTCTATCTCGCTTATGGTTATAATCCTAGGGTTTTCCCCCACCCAACTTAAGGTTTATAACCTCATGACTTTGATACCAACTCGACGCCCCCCAAATCAAGGGTTACACCCCCCCAGTTTTTGGTGCTCACAATCCATAATATAAATAACATTTAACTACCCATTTAATTATAAATAGGAACATACACTTCATTAACTGATATAGTTAATACATTACCCAAGGTTCTCTAACCTTAACATTACAAACATACCCTTTAGATATACAAAAAGGGTTAACAAACATAACATAATAATAATGTTATTCATAACTAATTAATCACTATGCCTTTGCCTTTGTTCTTCACAGCACCTCCTGCCACTTCGTCCCTAGCTAAAAAGTGTTATTTAGCAAGGGTGAGCAAGAAATTGCCCCGCAAGTTAAGATATACAATGAATGTATAAGAATTAGAACATCAGACTATCTATTTGAATAGAATGACACCAAAGTTCGAGGAACTTTGAAATATCTAAACAAATCTCTAATTACTAACAAGTCTTCTCGCCATCTATGCAACACAATAATTTGATAATGAAAGAGTACAACGCTTTCAAAGTTTCTACGATATTCTAATGAATAGCAATTTAGAAATATTCTCAAGTGTTTATACTGAATGACCTTAAATGATATTGAAGTTTTATTCTCGAGTAAACTATCAATGATTTACTTTGATATACCCAAATAACAAGATGGAAATATTTTCCCATAATTTATGTTGAGTGATCACAAAGGATCTTGAACTTCTCTTCTCGAGTAACTATTAAATATTTACTTTGATATACCTAGGTGTATCAGATAACCATAAAGATTAAATTATACCCCTCTACAAAGTATATAAAGTGATCAGCTTTGTTATACCCTATATTATGCATAATACTTAAAAGTGAGCAATGACCGAATATACGACCTAAAATGTTCCCTTTATATAAAAGGTTGTTCTTCTCAGTTTTTGAATCAGAATTTGATTTAACAATGAAATACAATGATTTAAATATCTAATCACTTCTCTTCTCTTCTCTTCTCTTCTCAAACCTATCAAGTTTTCTTTTTCAATCTAGTCGAAACAATTGGCATCGATCTATCAATAATAATTGAATTCTCTTCTTTTTCTTCTTAAACCTATCAAGTTCTAACAAATGTTTGTCTAGCCAGAACAATTAGCTAAGACATTTCTCAACACGATTTAACAATAGACAGAATTTGTCTGTACTATTTGCAATCACTAATAGCTTCTACAGATGTAAATATCCAACAACAGTTATTCTCCAAGTATATTCTCAGAATCTCTAATTCAATTTGAATTAATAAACATGGACTAACTGTGAATAATTAACAATAAATTATTGGATGTGGTCTAATCAACAATAATTAACCACCATAGTATTTAAACAGATATAACTCAAGGTTGAGTTAGGAAACTTACCTTCTGTGTTGATTACTGCTACATAATATACTTATGTGTGTTTGAAACACCTATATGAACAATATCAGTCTCACAATTAGCACAATAAATCATAACACACAATACTGTAATTTACAGTCAATCATTCACCTAGACACTTTACCACATATCCACATTAGTGTTTAATACCTATATAAACACTTATAAAGTCTAACTAGTTTGGTCTGGTTGGACTTTGGTCTCATCTTGGTGTCTTGGTCACCCTATCCGATAATTTACACATTTATTGCCACTTACACTCGGTATCAAAGCTCCAATATTATTTTAGATCAGTCATATATCATTTATAATATTTTTCGAAACCTTTTAATAATTATTATAATTTAAAATAATCAGAGTGATGATTAAAGTGAAGTCAGAAGCCTAATTCTCCATTATTTGTTTGAAAATTCAGTTTTTAGCATTTATTGATTGTGTGGTGATTTAAAATTTTTAATAATTTTAGTCATAACCTTGAAATTGATTAGTTAATAAAATTAGGATTAATAAGAAATTGATAATTGTGAGGTTTAATATCTATTTACAGTCTCTGAGGGAAAGATACTCTACTTATTATTATATTACTTGTTGACCACGTATACTTGCGTGCTGTGCGTAATTAGATTTTACCCAACAAGTTTTTGGCACCGTTGCCGGGGACTTTTGTATAGATTTTATTAGTTTGCAATATTAGTTTAATTAGTCTAGTTTTACTTAAACACTTTTATTTTGTTTTGTTCATCTTATTTCAGGTTTTTAAAGTTGGTTTATGCAAACTCGGTCCAAAAATCCAGACTTGCTTCCTTTTGAGGACGATATTGAGAGAAGGTTTCAGAGGTTAAGTAAGTGGATCAAGGAAACAAGGGATGACTTCAAAAATTCTAACAAAGAAAATGCAATGGCTGCCGAAGACCAGAAAGCGTTGAGGGATTTTGCTACACCCAAGGTGACTTAGCTGCAGTCGAGTATCACCAAGCCTGCAATAGCTGTGAATACATTCGAGATTAAGCCTGGGACTATTCAGATAATCCAAAACTTGGTTCAGTTTGGGGGACTTGCAAATGATGATCCGAACGAGCATTTGATCAGCTTTCTGGAAATATACGACACTTTCAAGTACAATGGGGTGTCAGATGAAGCAGTAAGACTTCGCTTGTTCCCATTCACTCTACGGGACAAGGCGAAGAGTTGGTTACACTCTCTACCAGCGGGTCCGATAACGACATGTTATGACCGGGCTCAGAAATTTCTAGCAAAATTCTTTCCGCCAGCGAAAACTGCAAATATGAGGAACGAGATTACAATTTTTGATCAGCAACATGGGGAGTCATTGTACGAGTCATGGGAGAGATACAAAGAATTACTCAGAAAATGCCCACATCACGGATTGCCTAAGTGGTTGCAGATGAATATATTTTACAACGGACTACATGGAAATCTCAGGACCAGTATTGATGCAGCGTCGGGGGGAGCTTTTATGGCAAAGAATTATGAGGAGGCATATCAGTTGATAGAGACAATGGCTGCTAACAACTATCATTGGCCCACAACAAGAATGACATAACCTACAGTCGCTGGAGTGTTAGAGGTAGATGGAGTGACAGCAATAACAACGCAAATTTCAGCACTCTCCAAGAAATTCGACGTTTGGTCAGAATGACAGACACATCAAGTTGCAGTTATTTGTGAAATGTGCATGGGTGAACATCTGACGGATCAATGTGCAATCAACCCAGAGTCAGTACAATTTATGGGTAGCTAAAATAGAATTCCACATAATACATACCAGAATGCATATACTCAGGGGAATAGGAATCATCCAAATTTGTCGTGGAATAATAATCAGAATCAGCAAGCTCCACGACCATCGTATCCCCCGGGATTTCAGAATCAACAACAACTAGTTCAACGTCAAGAAAGGAAATCAGATTTAGAGGAGTTGCTATCAAAGTATATAGCGAGCAATGAGGTAGCCATGAAAAATCAAGCAATGGCAATGAAATCGCAAGAGATAGCCATCAAGAATCTAGAAAATCAGATGGGACAAATTGCATTAGCATTGAACAATAGACCACAAGGGATTCTGCCAAGTGATACCGAAAGAAATCCTAAGGGAAATCATGAACAGTGTCAAGCAATCACCTTGAGAAGTGGAAAACATTTGGAGGGGAAAAATGCTGAAAATTCAGCTATATCGAATGACAAAATTGATGACAACAAAGTGATTGAAGAAAAATAGGGTGAGGATAAGCAAATTGAGAAAACAAAGTTAGATGACAAGCCAATTGTGTATCCTTCACCGTCGTTTCAGCAGATAGTTCAAAAGCAGAAATTAGACAAGCAATTTGCGAAATTTTTGGAAGTTTTTAAGAAACTTCAGATTAATATCCCGTTCGCAGAAGCCCAAGAGCAGATGCCAAGTTATGTGAAATTCATGAAAGGGATCTTGTCTAGGAAAAATAAATTATAAGATTTTGAGACAGTGGCATTAACAGAGGAGTGTAGTGCGGTTTACAGCGAAAGTTTCCACCAAAGTTGAAAGATCCAGGGAGTTTTATCATTTCGTGCACGATTGGGAATATAGCATTCTATAAATTTTTATGTGATTTGGGAGCGAGTGTGAACCTTATGCCGTTATCAGTTTATACAGAATTGGGTTTGCCAGCTCCAAAGCCTACGAACATCTCTTTACAGTTGGTGGATAGGTCGGTCACATATCCGAGAGGCATTCTGGAAGACATATTGGTTAAGGTAGACAAGTTCATATTCCCCGCGGATTTCATTATTCTTGATTTTGAGGAAGATAAGAATATCCCAATCATCCTCGGGAGACCATTTTTGGCTACAAAAAGGTGAACTAATGATGATGGTCTAAGACCAAGAAGTAAAGTTTATTGTGTTCAAGGCCATGAAATTTCCTACGGATGAATAAGATTGTTTCTGGATGGATATCATTGATCAAATAATCAGTGAAAACTTGGGCAAGAGTTTGGTTAACGATCCATTGGAAATGACACTATTGGGAGATGAAGATCCAGATGATCCAGAATTTATGGACTACTTGCAGATGCTAGACTCCCTGCCACGAGTTAGCAGATTTAGAGCACCATTTGAACCATTGCACACAGATGAAAAAGCCACAACAAGGATAAAATCGTCATTGGAGGAGCCACCGACTCTTGAACTTAAGCCACTCCCTAAACACCTCAGGTATGCATACTTAGGCCATTCTAATTCTTTACATGTTATTATTTCTGATGCACTTAATGAATTGCAGGAAGAAAAGTTGCTGAGAGTGCTTAGGGACCACACATCGGCTATGGGATGGACAATTGCGGATATCAAAGGAATCAACCCATCCTTTTGCATGCATAAAATTTTGATGGAAGATGATGCAAGACCGACAGTGGAGCAACAGAGACGGCTTAACCCAATCATAAAAGAAGTGATCAAGAAAGAAATCCTAAAATGGTTGGATGCGGGTATCATTTACCCAATTTCAGGCTGTAAGTGGGTCAGTCCGGTGCAATGTGTGCCGAAATAGGGAGGAATGACCGTGTTTCAGAACAATGACAATGAGCTAATTCCGACAAGGACAGTGACTAGTTGGAGGGTTTGCATGGACTACAGGAAGTTGAATCAGATGACCCATAAAGATCACTTTCCTTTGCCCTTTATTGATCAGATATTGGACAGATTAGCGGGACATGAGTACTACTGCTTATTGGATGGATATTCGGGTTATAATCAGATCGTCATCACTCCTGAAGATCAAGAGAAGACTACATTCACGTGCCCATACAACACATTCGCATTCACGTGCCCATCTTCTCAAACATGGTAGAGAAAAACGTGGAAGTCTTCATGGATGACTTTTCTTTCTATCGGGATGATTTTGATGCATGTCTAGAGAATTTGGTAATGGTCTTACAAAGATGCACATACACGAATCTAGTACTTAGCTGGGAAAAGTGCCAATTCATGGTTGAAAAAGGCATAATTTTGGGGCACAAGGTCTCGGCTCAAGGATTAGAGGTTGATAGAGCGAAGTTGGAAATAATTGAAAAGCTTCCTCCATCGAGTTCAGTTACGGGAATTTGATGTTTTCTGGGGCATGTTGGGTTTTACAGACGATTTATAAAAGACTTCTCTAAAATTGCAAAACCTCTGTGCAGCCTTTTAGAGAAGGATTCAGTTTTCAATTTTGATGAGGAGTGTAAATTAGCATTCGAGTTGTTGAAGAAGAAATTGACCACAACTCCCATCATTATCGCACCGGATTCGACCATGCCCTTTGAGTTAATGTGTGATGCAAGCGATTATGCGGTTGGGGCTGTTTTGGGTCAACACCGAGAGAAGGTATTTCATGACATATATTATGCAAGTAAGACACTCACAGAGACTCAAATGAACTACAGAACTATGGAAAAGGAATTATTTGTAGTGGTGTATGCGTTCGATAAATTTCAGGCATATTTGATCTGGACAAAGGTAGTAGTTTATACAGATCACTCGGCCATTCGATACTTAATTTCAAAAAAATATGTTAAGCCACGCCATATCCGATGGATTCTCCTTTTACAAGAGTTTAATTTAGAAATAAAGGATAGAAAGGGGACGGAGAACCAAGTCGCCGATCATTTGTCTAGGCTAGAAAATTAGGGTAAGAAGGAAAAGGACACGTGTGTAATCAACGAGTCATTCCCAGATGAGGAACTACTTTGGATAAATATAGAATTTCCATGGTACGCGAACTTCGCGAATTATCTAGTGAGCAACGTTCTTCCCCCTGATCTTACATGACAATAGAAAAAGAAGTTTCTCCATGACGTGAAGTGGTATATATGGGATGAGCCTTATTTATTCAAACAGTGCACCGAAAAGATGATTAGAAGGTGTGTGTACCACAGTGATGTGAAGAACATATTGCATGAATGCCACTCATCTGCGTATGGGGGACACTATGGTAGTGAGACAACAACGGAAAAAGTGCTTCAAGCCGGGTTTTATTGGCCTATATTATTTAAAGACACCCACCAATTTGTTAAAACTTGTGGTAGATGTCAACGGGTGGGCAACATATCGAAAAGGAATGAGATGCCACTTCAAACTATTTTAGAAGTTGAGATTTTCGATGTATGGGGCATAGATTTCATGGGGCCATTCCCTTCCTTATTTACCAATCAGTACATTTTACTTGCGGTGGACTATATATCAAAGTGGGTGGAAGCTGTAGCACTCCCGATGAACGATGCCAAAGTGGTTCTCAAATTCTTGTAGAAGAATATTTTTATGAGATTTGGCACACCAAGAGCTATTATAAGTGATGAAGGTAGTCACTTCTGCAACACATCGTTTACAGCTCTCTTGGAAAAGTATGGGGTTAACCATAAGGTAGCTACATCGTATAATCCCCAAACAAGTGGGAAAGCTGAGGTTTCGAACAGGGAGGTGAAGAGAATTTTGGAAAAGGTGGTGAATCTGAATCGAAAGGATTGGTCTCTCGGGTTGGACGATGCACTATGGGCTTACCGGACTGCGTATAAAACACTGATTGGTATGTCACCATACCAATTACTTTACGGGAAAACTTGCCACCTACCTGTCGAGTTACAACATAAGGCTTACTGGGCAATTCAGAAAATAAACTTTAATCAAGCAGCTGTGGGTGAAAAAAGGCTGCTCCTGTTAAATGAGCTCGATGAATTCCGACTACAAGCTTATGAGAACTCGAAACTATACAAAGAAAAGGTCAAGAAATGGCACGACCAGAAAATTATGCCGACGCGTTGAGCCGGGCAATCGGTATATAGCTGTTCAACTCACGATTGAGGTTGTTCCCAGGAAAGCTTAAGTCAAGGTGGTCGGGACTATTCACCATCAAAACAGTTTTCCCACATGGCGCCGTTGAACTCTACAGTCGAAATCCATTGGAAACCATCAAGGTCAACGTCAACGGTTGAAGCATTATTGGGATGGCGAGTCCAATTGGGACGTAATCGCAATCACACTATCTGACGCACCATAAATAGGAAGTAGTCAGGCTGAACGACTTAAAATCAAGCGCTAATTGGGTGGCAACCAAGTCGTATTTCATTTTTTCATATTTTTGAGTCATGCGAGTTAGATTAGAGTTTAGATTAATTAGGAGATAATAAAGTCATTAAGTAGATATTATATTGTATTGTTCTTGATATTCTATCAACCATGCTTCAAAAGTTCAAAATGTACTTATATTCAGGATTCATGGTCTTGAAGGATCCCTATATGGCCATGGGTTGAGGATGAAGGGAAGAAGTAAACAAAACAAGCTAGTGAAAATAAACTACCCCCGCCAGGGCGAGGGTCTCTAGGTTCAGAAGTCAGGGAGCAAGCCCACCGGGGAGGACCTTTTAGGCTTAGTACCCCCCGCCGGGGTGGGGGTCCTGGATTTGAAGGGGCTGGTTCGGCAGTTACACACGCCCAACTCTTCTCCTTCCGCAATTCAAACACCACTCTCACACATCTTCCACCCATTCTCCACCCACATTCGGCAACTGCACTTACATCATCCCACGTCTGTGACACCCCCAAATTTAGGTACTTCATTCCCACAGGATTTGGTGTTCACTTGATAAAAACATTCATATCTAACTACCCAATCATAATAAAATTGAATAATAAAACCTTCCCATTAAAGGATTACATTAATAAATTCATTACAATCATTAAAATAAAGTCTAATAATAAAATATCAACATGTTACAAGTCTTCAATACTTGTTCATCTTTCCCTTTCCCTTACTGGTGCTAGGTACATCGACCTTCTAATCCTTAGCTGTAATAGTTATATAAGCAAGAGTTAGCAAACAAAGCTCACTTGAAACAACAATGAATAAAAATCTTTACAACAACTGCCAAATAAGAGGCTCAATAGAAATGAACAATATGTTCTATCAACATTCTAAAATATATAACTAAGGGTCCTAAGACCACGAACTATGTCTATAGTTATAAGTAATCTTTCAACTTAAACTTTAACAGTCATAAAACTATAGGGACTCTTCGTACTTAGGGGGATCAGCCCTTCGTACAATGTATTCTGCACAAACAGTTCAACGCTAAGCATAAATTATCCACTAATATTAGGGTTGTTCATCTCAGTATTTAGAGTACAAGTCCGAACCAAAGTAAGTTTGGCCTGTTTGGATACATTTCAAGGTAATTTGGAATTCAACGAACATCAACTAAGGATTAATTAAATAAAAGTAATAATGTTATGCTATGGAATAATCATAACTGAATCAAAATTGTAAATTAAGGTCATGCTTTAGGAATAATCTAATAGCATACATATTGAATAATATAACCTACCTTGCTTGAAGAATGTTAAGCTAATGTTAAGATCTTATTTAGAATTGAGCATGCATATTAAATAGTAATTTGAACGATAAATTTACTTAACGAAACAAGTTAAAAACAAGAATAACTTGCTCAATATAATTGAAATAGGATAAGTAACTTGCACCATGTAATAATAACACTAATTCAATGAAAGTTTATAATTAGAAAACTTGTATCATCCCAAACAAACTAGATACAAGAACTTGCACAATAATAAACAACTAGCTCAACAAAAGTGTAGAGTTAGAAAACTTGTGTAATGTAATCGAATTAGAAACAATAATTTGCTCAACGAAATAATAGATTTAGAGAACTTGCCTTGCTTGTAGGCTAAACCGTAACAACTTGAATCACAATACCCTATATATATATATATATATATATATATATATGTCATCATGACATAATTAGTCACTACCACATTATATATATAACTAAGTACATTCATAATGTAAGATTTGATTTCTAATCACATAATCAAATTACATTAGTAATAAAACTAGTTAACCGTTAATAACAGGCTCATTCTTAGTATAGAAATAATAAAATCATAACTTAACAGTCCTACTATTAACACATAACAACTTTTTTAGACTTTGTGTAAATAAATCACAATGTCTGACCATTCTGCTAACTCACGATGTGGCGCCATAGTTTACACTGTGGGTTTGGGCGGTAATGTGTGCTGCAGTTAGGCTTGCCTGCCGAGACACATGCTAACGATTATGCTACTGGTGTGGCGATGGTGTTATTGTAGCGACACTTATCTTTGTTGAGTCGTGACAAGGCCTGCCGAACTCTCTGAACCTCGACGACCGACCTCTAAGAACATCATGAATAAAAGCCAAATTGGCCTACAAGCTACTTTCTAACAACCTAATTATCTTGTAATACATACAGAGACTTCACATAAACATAATTTAAAGACTCTTAACATGATTCTACCCATAAAACAACATAAACATCGAATTTAAAGCATACAATTTCATTATTTTTGATAAAACTTCACTTTTTGACATTTTTAGTGAAAATCATCATTGTAGCTTTGCTTTTCAACCAAAACAATTAATTCAAACTACTTTGTTTTAGTTTATTCATCTACTTAATTTTTCTTTAAACTAATCCATCTTCATATATATTCATATAAACTCACTTAAATATTATTTTCTTCACAAATTACATACATAACATGAATTCATTGACTATACTCATATATAAACTTATGAATACAACTTATAACAAATAATTTATCATATAAAGCTATATACAACAAAACATTCAACTTCAACAAAGATTTTACAGAGAATTTTGGAAGAGAAGACAACTAAAACTTTAGAAAAATAAAAAGGTTCAGATGATACCTTTTTCCTTTGATCAACATGCTTTCTTTTCCCCAATTCTTCTCTCAAAACCTCTCAAGTTTTCTCTCAATATTCTCTGTAATTTTCTTCTTCTCCTCTTTTCTTCTTCTAAGTCTTTTTTCTCCTAACTCTAACTTACGTACTAACAAAATATAACGCATATGATATAATATGTATTAATTATATAATATAAATATATGTATAACTGATACCAGTTATCTAATTTTTGAAAATCAAAAGCCATAAGGCTTGTTTGGCTAACATAATTAAAATTAATCAATTAATCCTTATACATTTTTGGTAAAACACATTTAAAATAAAGACTTAATATACATTAAGCCTTGTTTGGCAAAAACTAAATTAAACTCCCTTAATTTACTTTAATAACTCCTTTATACTAAGGTTATTTGTCACACTTTTATTTAATTAAAATTTTAATAATCAATTTAATTAAATTCTAATACCAATTTATTAAATTACTTTAGCACATGAATTAATACAACATAATTATAATTTTCTTTATAATTATAATTTTATTTAATCAACTAACAAATCATTTTAATTACCAATTCAAATTAAAATATAATAATTCACTTAATCATTATAAACTCTCTAATTTAATTATTAAATTAAATTAGTTTATTATCTCATAACAATTAATTTTTTAACTCCTTAATTACTTACTTAACAAATAATTAACCAATCAAATAAAAATCAAATTAAATATATATTCAACAATAAACACATCCATTAAATATTTATATAATTCAATAAATATTTAAAATTACAATTTAAAATTTTGGATTGTTACAACGTCTTTACAACACACACCCACTACTTCAATCCATTAGTCCAACACATAAATTTCTCCCTCACACCATTCCTATAAATTCTCCACCACACAACCAAAGTTCATCACATAAATTAATTGCAAATTCAGACAGCTGCGAAGTAGGATTCTCATAGAGGTCATTCTATAACAAGTGAGAGTGAGCACCATATCATCTATTTCCTCCCTTCCTAGCACCATAGTTGAAGAACAAATAATCAAGTTGGGGGATAGAACAGAGTGCACACCAAGTGTTCGACAGTTTGTGTGAGTTAAATTTGGGGAGAGAATAGTGTGTTAAGGCATTCTGAATTCAATGGCATCTCATCCTACATCCAAACAACAAAGGGGAGAAAGTTTAAGGCCAACACCACCATCACGAGCCTTCGACCGACGCAAATTCAAAAGTGCCACCGCCGCCGACTGTTACGACTACATGGTAAAAAGGCTCTTACACCGAAACGGGGGTTGGCACCGGATCATGTGGATGGGGAGATGATGCAAAAAATTTATCAGAAAGGGTGGAACACATTCATTGATGAACCTGAGCCCGCTATTGTCAACATGGTCAAAGAGTTCTATGCTAACGCCGAGGACAAGGCACCTTTTCAACGCTTTTGTGTGGGGTAGATTACTCACGTTCAGTGTCGATGCCATCAACATGTATTATCAGTTGCGGGTGCCTAGACAGTGCCAATATGCTCACATGAGGGATTTCAATTCTGATTTTGAAGCTATTCTCAAAGAAATGACTAAGCCAGGAATAACATCGATCAAGGGTCAAAAAGGGGGCACGGTTTTTCACAGCAAGGATCTCAGCCGGTATGGTAAGATATGGTATGCCTTTTTATCTGCTAAATTATTTCCATCCACGCACACCTCTGATGTCACTAAAGAAAAGGCTATACTATTATATGCGATTGTACAAGATTTCATCATCGACGTCGAGGCCATAATTAGCTTTTCCATTCGTCGATGGTTGTGAGGCAATTTTTCGGGCAGCTTGCCACACCCATCACTCATTTGTGGGTTGTGTCACCAAGCAGGAGTTCCATAGTCTGATGATGAACCCACCTAAATGCCGTTGCAGCTACTAGATTCCAGAATGATAATGCAATATTTGGTGTGGGCCGGAGGTGAATTACATCCTCGTGGGTTAGGTTTTGTATTTTCTATCAGCTTCGGAGGACGAAGTTGACGCTGAAGACACCTAGGATGATGAGGACGAGACTATAGGAGAGCAAGGAACTGAGGCGGAACCATCTTCCGATGCCATATCTAGCCCTCATTTCTTGTATTTCAACGACAAATGGAGGAGCACAACAAGGCATCACGAAGGGAGATGAGGCAGCTCGCAGCGAGACAAGACCATATGTTTGATGCAATGAACCTGTCATTCGCATCATTGAACATGACGCTCCAAAGCTTCAATCCTACTGCCCAATTTCCATACCAGCAACCGGGTCCAATGCCACGCTTTTCACCAAGTGATTCAGAGGAAGAAGAAGAACACAATAAACCACCACCCCAAGCTTAAAGTGATTATAGGGAAGTCCTAATAATTTTACTGTTATATCTATACAATGAGGGCATTGTAATTTTTAAGTTTGGGGGAGTTAGATTTTATTTTACATTTTATGTTTGCATGCATAATGTCATTAGTTAGGTTTGCATAGTATTGCACTCTAGTTTTGCATGTTAGTTTTAAGCATTCATGTAATCATATAGTTGCATAATAGCTTAGGTGCATATTTAGCATATTTAGTTTTTATTCATATTTATTTTATGTTTGCATTCATGTTATGTTTGCCCATATATATATAAATAATAATAATAATTTTTAGTTAGAATTGTGTTGTTTTGCATATATCCAGCAGTTATTATAGTTCATTTTATTTTGGGCAATGCTGAGATTGAGATTAAGTAGACAAATACAACACTGATTTTTAGAACCATGATGTAGTTTTTGCATAAATGGGATCTTGTTCTTGTTTGAAATTTGTATAATAAGGGTAGCACGCGAATAACATATGTGGCGAATGATTAGATCAAATTGATACACAAAGAGTTTCTAAAAGATAATGCTAGTGTAAATGAGAAAAGGACAGGGATAGGCAGTGAAGACGAAGAATTGGGCAAAAACCTATGTTTGGGGGGATAAATGTGGGGTACATAAGCTTTATAAAAAAAATAAAAAATACATATGTCGTGACTAGTCTTGTTTCGGGGCCTTTGTTACTTGAGGAAGTACGCCTGTATGGGTGTCTTAACACCTAGCACCCTTTGGTCTTTTATGGTCTCGGAGTTGTTGGTTGAAAGCTCGCTAATGGGTAGTGTAAGTCCCCGAATTTTATAAAATAAAAGTATTCAATTTTCTTATAATTACTATTCAGTAAATGGTTAAATTGATAAAATTTTAAAGTTAAAGGTGATATATGTAAATATTTTAAATAAGCAAGTGGATATAAAATACTCATTGTTGTCGGGGAATATTCGTTTGGTCGTGGAATATTCTTACTGTCGGGGAATATTCGTACGATGAAAACGACAAGTATGAGTTTTTATAAATAACGGCGTAGTTGGTACCATTAACATTGTTTGAATACCCGGTGGTTAAAATACAATAATACACGTCGTTGCATAGTAGCACACGGTATTGCACAGTATTTTTGAATTATTTATTTTTATGTAAGAAGGCGCTACTCAATAATTGTTACAGTAATTACTGTTCAATATTATATTTTATTGATTCAATAATTGTTACGTTGATATTTTATATTATTGTTGTTTTAATAATTGTCACTACACAGTATTTCCAATTATCAGATCAATGATTCATATTATTTTAATAATATTACTAGATAACATTATTGGTAATGTCTAGAAAGTTACATCTAAGGAGGTTTGATCATCTAATTTAAGCGCTAGTAAGGAGAAATCCTTATTGAAATCCCCTTTTTCACAGGAGCTACTTAGTTGTCATTATTGTGATTCTGTAATATTATTTGTGAATAAATAATTATTGATTTATATGATAAGAAAAGTATTTATTTATGTCGATATAAATGGAGAAATTTTTAGAAAAGTGATAATTGTTGAAAATTGATATTTTATCTTTTCTAAAAAATAATTTATTATTATATTATATAAATGGTGATATTTTTACAATGAATGTGGGATATATGAATAAATGAGGAGGAATAATATTTTTTATTAAAAATATTTAACACATGTTTTGTGTGTTGGTGCGCCCCATTTCTTGACTAAAATTTGATTATAGCTTGCAAAATCGTCTGTATGTGGATTTCGGTCAATTTCTGTTTGGAATTTGGAAAAACTTAAACTTTCAAAGTTGTAGAGAATTGAATTTCCGATAGAAGGACATAAGATTCAAATTTTTCTGATAAGAGGGCTATTTATTATGAATTATTGAAGTTCTGGAATATTGAGTTTGAATTGATTTTATTTAAAACATGTTTTTCTAGAAGGTGGGCCCCACAATTACACTTTTGCATATGGGAAATGCTGGAATCTGAATTCAAATTGTGCGTATAAAATTTGTTATATAAATATATTATTTTATTAAATTTTTCTACTTTGGTGTTCTAAGCAATTTCCTGTAAATAGGGTGCTTAGGTTAGAATTGAAAATCACACCAAAAACTGAAGTTTTCTCTCTCTATATTATCGAGCATATTTTTGTGAGTATTTAGATATCTTGAGTGTTGCTATCTGATTGTAAGTTCTCTTGATTATATCCGACATTCCAATCGGCAATCTTTGCTCTTTTGAGGTAGGGGATAGTAAGGGATTGTAAGGGTTGTTTTTCGTAATGATGTTATTCTTTCAATATCATTATATCGAAATATTGGTATGAATTTTATTGTGGAAGTTCTACCTTTTTGTGTTCGAGTTACTTATTCACATATACGACCTTTCGTTCACGTGATCGACACTATTATTCATGTATATGACATTTTAACGTTATCACGATTACTATATTTAATACGAATACTATTTACGAGTTACTATTTATGAGTTACTATTCGCGAGTTACTATTCACGAGTTACTATTCATGAGTACTATTCACGACGAAATTGGTTTCTTTTTCTGACCAAATTATCGTTGATTTATGAATATTGCTCTTGAAATTAAATTTAGTTGTTGATCCTATTGTTTTTATTATAATATATAACATTTTTATAACCCTGGTGATGGAATTTCTCTTTGACTTGAGTGTAAAGATGGGTAAAGTATTGGTATGATCGTGACTATGGGTTCTCTTTGGCCAGTAGTGCAAAGTTGAATTGTTGACTAGTATGATCATGACCATTGAATTTACAATGGAATATTTTTAGCTTAAGTGCAAGGTGAATTGATCAACATGGTTATAATTATGGTTTATATAAATTCTGAAATGATTATGTATTTCTTTGAGATATGAATGTCTTTGGCCTGTAGTGCAAAGATGACCTGTTGTTGAATATCTTTGGCCTGTAGTGCAAAGATGAACTGTTGATGAATATCTTTGGCCCATAGTGCAAAGATGAATTTATTAGTATGATTATGAACAGGAACTGTGATTTGGTATAACCATGATCTTTGATGTTTCAGGTAAAGACAGGTGATGAAAATTATCTTCGTCTTGGATGAGAAGAGAAATTTAGAACCACAATTATGATTATGAGTTATTTATATGATTGTGGACCAAAACTGTTGATTGATGTTACAGGGATAATACATTATTGGTTTACTTTTAACATGGAGAAGATAATAGACTTTATAGTCTATTTGACTCTTCTAATGGATTTCTCATTCCGCTGCAACTATGGTTGAAAAGTTTTAACATCTACAATATGTTCTAAATCTCTGATTTATTATTGATGAATGATATTGAAAATTTAATTATCTTTAGTCATAATATTCTTTACTGTGCTATTTGTGCTCACCCTTTTGCTTCACAATTCCTTTCAGGTAATAAGAGTGTAGCTAGGTCGAGCGGGGGTAACAAGGGAATAGAACGGTGGTCTCTAGCTGTGGAGGTTCTCCTTAAACAATATAGAAAAGTGTGTTGTATTTTATACATCATTCGGTAGTTATATTTGGTGAACCAAATAGGGTGAGGCGAAACCAACGTTGGAAGGGTGTTTTGCCACTATCATACAAGATGTCTAATGACATGCGACTTCGTGTTATCATAAGACAAGGTTGTGCACATCCACTTACTGAGTATATCTACAAGCACTATCTATATGATCTTGGAGTTTGGTTGAAGTATAATTCTCAATTAGAGACGGTGGAGATAATGATATGTCAAGAGAAGACTCACCATTAAAAATAATATGATAGTAATCTTCTCATTTTTCTTTGGGGTTTATTGGGTCAACCAAGGATAATTCTGTGGGTATATGATATCTATCATAACCTAAACGCATGGCCTCCCATGTATGAAGGTTTCCTTGAGCACTTCCCAAAGATTTTAATTTCTAAAACAGTTATTGACTATACTTTTATGTAAGGTACCATTGTGAGGTGTTGTCCACGGTTGGGTCATGAGTCACATTTGGTATATATTTGTATCAAAACTCACAATATACGTGTTGTTGTATTTTGCACGACAATTGTAGTAATAAAGTTGTAGTTGTTTTCTGTACCATGTTTTTGAAGACTCAAAATAGGTTGGTTGGATTAGACCTATTTTGGGGACGTTACATTTGGTATCAGAGCTTAGGGATATGATCTCTGGCGGAGATCAGAGAATAGAACTAGGAGGGGAGAGACGAGTAAATCCTTCGCTAGTGTGTCCTACCTAAGTTTATTTGTTGGTCAGTCATAATATCGGGATATTATGTGATATGTTAATTTATTCAATTAACCCTTGTTTTAAAGCAGTATTCTAGAATTATATCTAAAATACAGGAGATGAGCAATGGAGAAATCATGATTTACAGGGAAAATGGAATCTGAAATGAAAGCAAGGTATTCTCAACTCTTTGAAATACCAGGTACGTAAATTTCGGGGACGAAATTTCGTAAGGAGGGGAGATTGTCAGACCCCAAATTTTATGAAATAAAAGTATTCAATTTTCTTATAATTACTATTCAGTAAATGGTTAAATTGATAAAAGTTTAAAGTTAAAGGTGATATATGTAAATATTTTAAATAAGCAAGTGGTTATAAAATACCCATCATTGTTGTGGAATATTCGTTTGGTCGTGTGGAATATTTTTACCGTTGTGGGAATATTAAATGCAACGGCCAGTGCGACTTTTGTGGGCCCCATAACGGAAAGTGATTGGATGAAGAAAATGACAAGTATGAGTTTTTATAAATAACGACGTAGTTGTTACCGTTAACACTATTGGAATACCCGGTGGTTAAAATACAATAATACGCGTCATTATACAGTAGCACACGGTATTGCACAATATTTTTGAATTATTGATTCTTACGTAAGAAGGCACTACTCAATAATTGTTACAGTAATTACTGTTCAATATTTTATTTTATTGATTCAATAATTGCTACGTTGATATTTTTTATTATTTTTGTTTTAATAATTGTCACTACAAAGTATTTCCAATTATCAGATCAATGATTCATATTATTTTAATAATATTACTAGATAACATTATTGGCAATGTCTAGAAAGTTCTGTCTAAGGAGAGGGTTGGTCATCTAATTGTGCGCCAGTAAGGAGAAATCCTTATTGGAAATCCCCCTCTTTCCTGAGAACGGCCTAGTTGTCATTATTGTGATTCTGTAATATTATTTGTGAATAAATAATTATTGATTTATATGATAAGAAAAGTATTTATTTATGTCGATATAAATGGAGAAATTTTTAGAAAAGTGATAATTGTTGAAAATTGATATTTTATCTTTTCAAAAAAATAATTTATTATTATATTATATAAATGGTGATATTTTTACAATGAATGTGGGATATATGAATAAATGAGGAGGAATAATATTTTTTATTAAAAATATTTAACACATGTTTTGTGTGTTGGTGCGCCCATTTTGGTGAAAAATTTGATTATAAATTGTAAAATGCGCTACATATGTGGATTTCATTGATTTTTGTTTGGAATTTGGAAAAACTTAAACTTTCAAAGTTGTAGAGAATTGAATTTCCTATAGAAGGACATAAGAATCAAATTTTTCTGATAAGAGGGCTATTTATTATGAATTATTGAAGTTCTGGAATATTTAGTTTGAATTGATTTTATTTAAAACATTTTTTTCTAGAAGGTGGGCCCCACAATTATACTTTTGCATGTGGGAAATGCTGGAATCTGAATTCAAATTGTACGTATGAAATTTGTTATATAAATATATTATTTTATTAAATTTTTCTGCTTTGGTGTTCTATATTATCGAGCGTATTTTTGTGAGTATTTAGATATCTTGAGTGTTGCTATACGGTGCAAGTTCTCTTCAGCGTTATATCCGACATTCCAGTCAGAAGTACTGCTCTTTTGAGGTAAGGGATAGTAAGGGATTGTAAGAGATTTTAAGGGATTGTAAGGGATTTTTTTTGTAATGATGTTATTCTTTCAATATCATTATACCGAAATATTGGTATGGATTTTATTGTGGAGGTTCTACCTTTTTGTGTTGGGGTTACTATTCACGTATACGGCACTATTCACATAAACGACACTATTCATGTATATGACATTTTTACGTATACGGTACTATGTACGAATACGGAATACTATTCACGAGTAACTATTCACGAGTTACTATTCACGGGTACTATTCACGACAAAAATGGTTTCTTTTTCTGACCAAATTATCGTTGATTTATGAATATTGCTCTTGAAATTAAATGTAATTGTTGATCATATTATTTTTATTATCATATATAACAATTTTATAACCCTGGTGATGGAATTTATCTTTGACTTGAGTGTAAAGATGGGTAAATTATTGGTATGATCGTGACTCTGGGTTCTCTTTGGCCAGTAGTGCAAAGTTGAATTGTTGACTAGTATGATCATAACCATTGAATTTACAATGGAATATTTTTAGCTTAAGTGCAAGGTGAATTAATCAACATGGTTATAATTATGGTTTATATAAATTCTGAAATGATTATGTATTTCTTTGAGATATAAATGTCTTTGGCATGTAGTGCAAAGATGACCTGTTGTTGAATATCTTTGGCATGTAGTGCAAAGATGAACTGTTGATGAATATCTTTGGTCCGTAGTGCAAAGATGAATTTATTAGTATGAAAATGAACAGGAACTGTGATTTGGTATAACTATGATCTTTGATGTTTCAGGTAAAGACATGTGATGAAAATTATCTTCGTCTTGGATGAGAAGAGAAATTTAGAAACACAATTATGATTATGAGTTATTCATATGATTGTGGACCAGATCTATTGATTGATGTTACAGGGATAAAACATTATTGGTGGACTTTTAACATGGAGAAGATAATAGACTTTATGGTCTATTTGACTCTTCTAATGGTTTGCTCGCTCCGCTGCAACTATGGTTGAAATGTTTTAACATCTACCATATGTTCTAAATCTCTGATTTATTATTGATGAAGGCTATTGAAAATTTAATTATCTTTAGTCATAATATTCTTTACTGGGCTATTTGTGCTCACCCTTTTGCTTCACAATTCCTTTCAGGTAATAAGAGTGTAGGCGGGTTGGGTGAAGCGGGGAGTAACAAGGAATAGAACGGTGGTCTCTAGCTGTGGAGGTTCTCCCTAAACAGTATAGAAAAGTGTGTTATATTTTATACATCATTTAGTAGTTATATTTGGTGAACCAAATAGGGTGAGGCAAACCTAACGTTGGAATGGTGTTTTGCCACTATCATACAAGATGTCTAAGGACATGCGACTTCATGTTATCATAAGACAAGGTTGTGCACATCCACTTGTGGGTATTATTTAAAAATTTTCTCGAAATATATTTTTGAAAATTATGGTGTGGATTTGATATAATGTAATAGTTGTGGGTATTATTTACAAATTTTACAAAGTAAGCACGTGGTTATATAATATTCGATTGGTCGGGGAATATTCATTTTAACAGGGAATATTCGTACGACGACACAATCATTGGTGGACCCCACAACGGAAGTATTGTCGTAGTTAGAAAATGACAGAATTATCTTTTTATAAAAATAACGGCAAAAGGGTTACCATTAAACTGTTGAACTACCCGGTAGTAAAAGTACAGTAATACGCGTGGTTGCATACTAGCACACGGTATTGATTATTGATGCTTACGTGAGAAGTTACTTAGTTATACTCAATTATTGCTACAATAATTGTTGCATCATATCTCTCATATTATTGATTCAATTATTGTAACAGTAGCATCTGAATAATATTTATTTTTATTAAATTAATAATGTAGACGACAAAGTTATTCATATTATTATTTGCAATATTGACAATGTCTAGAAGTTTGGTCAAAGAGAGGTTTAGTCACCTAATTGCACGCCAATAAGGAGAAATCCTTATCGAAAAGCCCCCTCTTTCCTGGGAACGACCTGATTGTTAAATATTATGAATTATAATATTAATGATGAGTAAGTTCGTGTTGATTAAAGATGAAATGAATAGTTCCATTGTGTTGGAATTATTAGTGTTAGTGAAAATCAACATTTATTTCGATAATAATTAATTTTTGGAGGTTATGTTGACCAATCGGGTAATTAACCGGATAAATGAGAAATTAATTGCTATTAATTCACATGATTATAACTATTTGTTCACATGTGTGTACTATTGATTCACATTCTTGTACTATTAGGGGAGGTGGTGCAAGATAGATAATACTTGCATGACTAAGTTAAAAATGGAGGTATAGTTGAAGGTACTATACTGTAATTAGTTTTTTCACATGATTATACTATTAAGTCACATGAATGAACTATTAATTCACATTATTTACTATTAGGGGAGGTGGTGCAAGTTTGATAATACTTGCAGGAATAATTTAACAATGAAGAAAAAGAGGAAGGTATTATACTGTAATAGTTTGAGCCCCAAAATGTGCAATTATCGAAACTATATTTTCATATAAATAGAAGATCATTCTTACTTCATTTCTCACCAATTCACTAAAGCTATAGAGCAATTATTATATAGAGAAATTATAGAGAGAAAGAAGAAGAGAAGTCTGCTACCTTACTATTCCAGTATCCAGTCTTCTTCTAAGGTAAGTGGTATTATTCTTTCGTATTCATGAAGAGAGTTATTTTCTTTCAATACTCGTAAGGGTTGTTATTCCATTCTTTATTATTATGTTGGAATAACCTGTCTATGCAAAGTACCACATACATGGTGAAATTCTTCTGTTATTCCATTCTTTATTATTCTGTTGGAATAACCTATATGTGCAGTCTTTCGCATACCTGGTGAATTCTGTTGTTATTCCATTCTTTATTATTTTGTTGGAATATCATGTCTGTGTGGGTTACGCATGACCTTGTTCCATTCTTTATTATTCTATTGGAATATCCTGTCTGTGCGGGTTACGCATTACTTGGTTCCATTATTTATTATTCTGTTGGAATAACCTGTCTGTGCGGATTACGCACCCCTGGTGAATTCTTATGTTATTCCATTCTTTATTATTCTGTTGGAATAACCTGTCTATGTGGATTACCGCATGCATGGTGAATGATCTTTCGTATTCATTCCATATTAAATTGTGGAAATGATCTGTCTACGTGGATTACAGCATGGCAGACAAAAATCCGCTTGTGGTTTCACATAGTCTATTATACTCAATTGGTTAAAGTTTTGGCTTCTATACTCCATGAAATTAGTGGAATATCCTTGATATTTGCGCTTCATCCAATATCTTTTAATGGAAATATTCTTCCGAGCATTCTTGAATTTTACTCCACAAAGAAGTATCATGTTGACAATTTGGACGTTATTGATATCTGGATAAATTAAAATTATAAATCTTTAAAATTTATCCTTGAACTTGTTTTATTGAATTATTATGTTATTGTCATCATCCTCATGCTTATATTATGATTAAAGTTATCTTTGGCTTACAGGCATAGATGTACTTGGTATGATTATGACCAGGAATTATTCGGTGTAATCATGACCGTAATGTGATGAATGATGTGGTAAAAGTCCTCATGGGCCTGTAGTTCATTGATGGACCGTTGTTGGTATGATTATGACCAGAGATAATTCGGTATAATCATGACTATTGATGATTACATGAATATCCTTGGCCGTGATGCAGGGATGATTCAATTTTATTTATTAAGATGAGTCTCAGCAATAAAGTTGATGAAAAACTTTTTAAATCATAGAAGATAGTAGATTTTATGCTCTACTTTACTCTTCTAATGGATTGCTTGTTCCGCTGCAGTTAAACTTGTTGTCTATTATTTTCTATCAGTTTAACATTGTTGAAGGCTAATGATAATTTATTATGCATTATCTTAGTCATAATATTTCTTACTGAGCTAGTTGTGCTCACCCTTTCTTTCACTGTTCTCTTCAGAAAATGAGAACGTAGCCGGGACTAGTCGGGGAACGGAGTGACGGTCTAGATGATAACATTAGTAGTCCTCAATATTCTATTAAATAGTGTGACAATAAATGTAATGAGGACTCCATTGAGTGTGGATATTGTCTAGATGACAATATTCTTATTAAAACTCTTAGATTATGTTTTGTCATATTTTACACGACTGTTGTATAATTAAGTTGTATTTGAATTTTGTACAATGTATTTGGCGACTCAAGATGGGTGATGTATACCTGTTTTGGGGGCGTCACAGTTGGTATCAAATCTTAGGGATATGATCCCTGGCTGAGATGTGAGACAAGAACTAGGAAGGGAGAGACGGGGAATTCCTTCACTAGTATGACCTACCTAAGTTTATTTGGTATTTATTTGGTCGGTCATAGTATAAGGATAATATGTTGCATGTCAATTAACCCTTGTTTTGTGGAAGTATTTAAAAATGGCATCCGTCAATGTTGACATAAGCAATGAAGCACATGAGACAGTTGAGTCACCAACGATCAATAACCAGGATAATGTTCATCAGGATGGCAATAATCCTCAGGAAAACAACAACACTGACTAAATGATGAAAGGTGGAATATTCAGAGGCTTTATGCAATTCATGCAACATCAGGCGAGAGTGGCTCCTGTCCAAAATGTAGGTGGAAACATTGGAAACTCTCGTACGGTCAACGTTAAACAGTTCAAGGAGCTGGGACCACCGGAGTTTATTGGAGAGCCAAAACCACTTAAGGCGGAGACGTGGATAAAGCAGATCTCCAAGATATTTGATGTCTTGGGATGCTCCGAAGAGCAAAAGGTTCCCTTTGCCACCTTTATGTTGCGAGAAGAAGCAAACTACTGGTGGGAATGGGTGAAGCATACTCAACCTGCCGCATTGAAGATGTCTTGGGAGAAGTTCCAAGAACTATTCAACGACAAGTACTTTCTCGAAAGTATTCGTCACATGAAAGAGGTAGAGTTCATCAAGTTGGAGCAGAACAATATGACCGTGTCACAGTAAGAAGCTAAGTTTGCCGAGTTGTCCTGGTTTAAGTCTCACTTGGTTGATAATGAGGAGATAATGACGCGAATGTTTTTATGAGGTTTGAAACCCGAGATACGTCAATATCTAATTTCTCATAAACTGTGTTTGTATTCAGATGTTGTAAATAGGGCTCAGTTATTGGAGCGCGATAACGAGTAAACCCAACCAAGAGAAGCATCCGACAAAATGATAATATCAGTGGTGACAGTCATAGAAGCGGTGACAACAAACGTGGAGGGAATCAATATGCCAGAAATGGTAACCATTTCGGTGGTAATCATGGCCAAGACAATAAGAATGGACATTTCAAGAAGAGGAGATTCAACATTGATGGAAAGACGTCAGCACCAACAACCATTGTTAAGGAAGGAGACCGACCACCTATCGTATGTTACAAATGTGGTGGGGAAGGACACATCAGTCTAAACTGTGCGATACAGTCCAAAGCGTGTCATAATTGTTGAAAAGAAGATCACCTAGCCCGATTTTGTCGTGCACCAAAGTTCAGTCCAGCTGGGATGGAGGCATCAAAGGGTGTCCCAGACAAGATAAAACCGGTAGTTCAAGGGAGAGCGTTTATCGTAATCTCCAAAAAAGCAAGGAATCCGAAGGAGGTGATCACGGGTAAGCTAATCATAAACTCTAGTGAAGCCTATACTTTATTTGATACCGGTTCTACCCATTCTTTCATTTCTCCTACTTGTGCTTAACGTTTAAATTTAACTACAAAGAAATTAGACTTTGACTTATCGGTTCAAACTCCGTTGGGAGAAACCTTCATTACATCCACTGTTTATAAGTCTTGTTTGATTCAAATCGGTATCGCGACGTTACACCGTCGATCTTATTTCCTTAAAAATACTTGCATTTGACGTGATTCTAGGGATTGATTGGTTAACTACTCATCATGCTAAAATTGATTATTTTCGTAAGGTTGTTAGCTTTCATATTCCTAATAAACCTATTATGCGGATTCAAGCGACCAAACCATTAAAATCAATCATGGTCATCTCAAGCCATAAAGCTATTCGTTTATTGAAAAATGGATGTTAAGCTTTCTTAGCTCATGTAACAGATTAAAAAAAATACGTCAACTTTGAATGATATTTCTATTGTTAATAAATTCTCAGACGTATTCCCCGAAGAACTTCCTGGCCAACCCCCGGAGTGTGAAATCGAGTTTGGTATCGACCTTGAACCCGATACAAAACCCATTTCCCAAACCCCATATCGAATGGCTCCTATTAAACTTCAAGAGTTAAAAACCCAACTACAGGAATTGTTAGACATCGGTTTCATTCGTCCTAGTACGTCTCCTTGGGGTGCTCCTGTTCTATTCGTGAAGAAGATAGATGGAAGTATGCGACTTTGTATTGATTATCGGGAGTTGAATCATGTCACCATCAAAAATAGGTACCCATTGTCTCGCATTGATGACATGTTTGACCAATTGCAAAGAACCAAATTCTTTTCAAAGATTGATCTTCATTCCGGATATCATCAGTTGAAGATAAAACTGATGACATTGCAAAGACTGCTTTCAGAACTCGGTACGGGAATTATGAATTCCTAGTTATGTCTTTTAGATTGACTAATGCTCCAGCTGCTTTCATGGACATGATGAACCGAGTATTCAAGGAATATTTGGATCACTTTGTGGTCGTCTTTATTGATGACATCCTCATATACTCCAAAACCCGTGAAGACCATGAGCAACACTTGAGGTTGATACTCCAAAAGCTTCGTGAAAACAAGCTATATACCAAGTTGAAGAAATGCGAGTTCTGGCTTTAGGAAGTTGCATTCCTTGGGCACGTGATATCAAATCATGGAATATCTGTTGACCCAGCGAAGATTGAAGGAATTCAAAGCTGGGAGCAACCAAAATCAGTGACCGAAGTACGTTGCTTTCTCGGCTTAGCTGGTTATTATCGGAGATTCATGGAAGGATTTTCTCGAATCGGTACTCCATTAACTCAGCTGACTCAAAAAGATACAAAGTTTGGTTGGAGCGAGGAATGTGAGAAGAGTTTTCAAGAACTCAAGAGAAGACTCATTTCATCACTTGTTCTGACAATACCACCTGGCTCGGAGGGATTTGTCATCTACTGTGATGCTTTAGGCAAAAGGTTAGGATGTGTTCTCATGCAACATGGGAAAGTCATAGCCTATGCCTCACGACAACTAAAAGAATATGAGAGGAATTATCCAACTCATGATCTAGAGTTGGCGTGCATCGTTTTACGCTTAAGATTTGGAGGCACTACTTGTATGGAGAGAAGGCGGAGATCTATATGGATCATAAAAGCCTCAAATATTTCTTCACTCAAAAGGAAATCAACATGCGGCAACGACGATGGCTTGAGTTGTTGAAAGATTATGATCATACCATCCAATACCATCCTGGAAAAGCAAACGTAGTAGCTGACGCATTGAATAGAAGATCATATGCGGGGTATGAGTGCAATATTGTCAACGCAAAGGCACATTTTGTATGACTTAAAAAGGTTCGAAATAGAGATAAAGACTCCAGGGACCCATGTGATGATGACAAATATACGAGTGGAACCGACTTTAATCGATAAAGTTAAAGCTGCTCAAGCTACAGACCTAGAGCTGATGCGTATTAGGAAGAAAGTGCAAGAAGGTGCTATTTCAGAAGCAAGAATAAATAAAGAAGGAAAACTTCGAGTCAACTCCAGACTTTGTGTACCTAACGATTCTGACTTGAAGTATAAAATCATGATGGAGGCGCACAACACACCATTTTTCAATCCATCCCGGGAGTACCAAAATGTATCGTGATCTTAGACATACATTTTGGTGGAGCAATATGAAGAGAGAGATAGCGGGGTTTATCTCAAGGTGTCTAACTTATCAACGAGTCAAAGCGGAGCATCAAGTGCCAAAAGGTCCATTGCAACCACTTGAAATTCCAAAATGGAAGTGGGAGCACATTACCATGGATTTCGTTACTGGTCTTCCCAAGTTTCTCAAGGTATAGATGCAATTTGGGTCATTGTTGATAGATTGACCAAGTCTGCTCATTTCCTACCTATACGAGAAACTTATTGTAAGACCCCGAATTTTATGAAATAAAAGTATTCAATTTTTCTTATAATTACTATTCAGTAAATGGTTAAATTGATAAAAGGTAAAAGTTAAGGGTGATATATGATTTTTTTTTTTCAAAATACGCAAGTGGTTATAAAATATTCATTTGTCGAGGAATATTCGCTTGGTCGTGGAATATTCTTTCTGTCGGGGAATATTCGTATGACGGCGCAGCCATTTGTGGGCCCCATAACGGATAACGGTCGGATGAAGAAAATGACATATTTGAGTTTTTACAAATAACGGTGTAGTTGTTACCATTAACACTATTGGAATACCCGGTGGTTAAAATACAGTAATACACGTGGTTGCACAGTAACACACGGTATTGCACAATATTATTGAATTATTGATTCTTACGTAAGAAGCCACTACTCAATAATTGTTACAGTAATTACTGTTCAATATTTTATTTTATTGATTCAATAATTGATGCGTTGATATTTTATATTATTGTTGCTCAATAATTATCACTTCACATCATCTCCATTATCAGATCAATAATTCATATTATTTAGAATAATATTATTAGATAACATTATTGGTAATGTCTAGAAAGTTCTGTCAATGAGAGGTTTGGTCACCTAATTGCGCGCCAGTAAGGAGAAATCCTTATTAGAAAGCCCCCTTTTTCCTGGGAACGGCTTGGTTGTCATAATTGTGATTTTGTAATATTATTTGTGAATAATTAATTATTGATTTACATGATAAGAAAATATTTATTTGATGTGGATATAAGTGATGGATTTATTTATGTGGTTATAAATGAAGGAATTAATGTTGAGGTGTTTTATCAGTATTTTGTCGGATTGAAGGTATTAAAAGATCAAATCGGTGTTCTTAAAGCTCTATTGTGTGAGTTATAATTTTGATCCGACCGTTGGATCGTTATGATTTTTGGACATGTTATACATATATAAGTTAAGTATATGTCTACAAATTTTGAACCGTTAAACATTAACGTATAATTTGTTATGAATTTTAAGAGGTGTTGAAAATCATCCGTTTGTCGATTTCGGATATTTTCTGTCTGGAATTTGGAAAAACTTAAAGCTACAAAGTTGTAGAGAATTCGATTTCGTGTGAGATGGACATAAAATTCATATTTTTGTGATAAACGGGCTATTTTCTATGAATTGTTGAAGTTTCGGAAAATAAAATGATTTTTATTAAAATTGGGTCGGACCCACTTTTGTTTTTTAAAACATGTGGGCTGCTGAAAATATTTTTCCAAGTTGGCATGCTGGTCTTGAATGGCTGGTATGCGTAGAAATGTTGAATAATAATATATATTTTATTATTTTAGTCTCCTATGTCGTTCTAGCATTTTCCTATAAATAGGTGCTTATGTTAGAATTGAAAATCATACTAGAAACATAAGTTTTCTCTCTATATATTATCAAGCATATTTTTGTGAGTATTTAGATACTTTGAGAGTTGTTATTCGGTGTAAATTTCCTTCGGCTTTACATCCGATATTTCAGTTAGAAGTACTGCTCTTTTGAGGTAAGGGATTTTAAGGGTTGATATATTTCTCATGTTTCTTAACTTTTCAGACCTTCAAAAATTCTGGAAAAATTTGAAATGATAAATTGATGAGTTTTATTGATTGTGTCCAAAAATGGCGATTTTTGGATGTATAGATTAAGAGTTATGAATTTTACGGGAAAAACTATTTTAAAAGAAAACCCTTATAACTCCTTGTGGTTAACTCCAAAATTTGTGAAATTTTTATTGGGAGTACATGTATATAACAGAAGTATACTCTGAAAATTTCGGAATTTTTGAATAAAATTACAATTTATGATAAATGTCTAAATATTCGGCTATTTTGGCCATATGAAAAATAGTAAATGAATTTTAAAAATTCCGGGAAAAATATATGTTCAATATGGGACTATATTATGCTAAATCCTAGAAAAGAAATATTTTTGGGATTGATTTGGTATTTTTCATGAAAATGGACTAGTTATGAGTAAATGAATTAAATATGTTATGTAAAGTAAGAAAATTAAAAAAATGGGATTTTATGGCTTGAGAATCCTACATGAGGTATATGCAGATTTTTGATGAGGGTTTTGGTTATTGGTGATGAAATCTCACGAGTTTGGCATTTTAGTTGATTAAATGCATTATTTAGTAAAGTGTAAACAATTAAATTAAATTGTTTATAAGCTTAAGAAATTTTATTCTTTCAATATCATTATACCAAAATATTTGTATAGATTTTATTGTGGAATTTCTAAGTTTTTCATGTCGGGGTTAGTATTCACGAGTTACTATTCATGAGTTACTATTCACGGGTACTATTCACGACAAAATTGGTTTCTTTTTCTGACCAAATTATCATTGATTTATGAATCTTACTCTTGAAATTAAATCCATGTTTTGATCATATTATTTTTATTATCATATATAACATTTTTATAATCTTAGTGATAAAATTTCTCTTTGACTGGAGTGTAAAGATGGGTAGATTATTGGTATGATCGTGACTATGGGTTCTCTTTGGCCAGTAGTGCAAAGTTGAATCGTTGACTGATATGATCATGAGCATTTAATTTATAATTGAATATTTTTAGCTTAAGTGCAAAGGTGAATGGATCAACATGATTATAATTATTGTTTATATAAATTCTGAAATGATTATATATTTCTTTGAGATATTAATATATTTGGCCTGTAGTGCAAATATGAACCGTTGATGAATATATTTGGCATTTAGTGCAAATATGAACTGTTGAGGAATATCTTTTGCATGTAGTGCGAAGATGAATTGTTGATGAATATCTTTGGCCCGTAGTGCAAAGATGACCTGTTGTTAAATATCTTTAGCTAGTAGTGCAAAGATGAACGGTTGATGAATATCTTTGGCCCGTAGTGCAAATATGAATTTATTAATATGATTATGAACAGGAACTTTGATTTGGTATAACCATGATCTTTGATGTTTCAGGTAAAGACATGTGATGAAAATTATCTTCGTCCTGGATGCGAAGAGGAATTTAGAATCACAATTATGATTATGAGTTATTCATATGATTGTGGACCAGAACTGTTGATTGATGTTACAGGGATAAAATATTGTTGGTGGATTTTTAACATGGAGAAAATAATAGACTTTATGGTCTATTTGACTCTTCTAATGGATTGCTCGTTCCGCTGCAATTATGGTTGAAAAGTTTTATCATGTACTATATGTTCTAAATCTCTGATTTATTACTGATGAAGGCTATTGATAATTTAATTATCTTTAGTAATGATATTCTTTATTAAGGCTAGTTGTGCTCACCCTTACATTTCACAATTCCTTTCGTAATAAGAGTGTAGGCAGACCCGGGGGTAACAAAGGGAATAGAATTTTGTAAGACCCCCGAAATTTTTTAAATAAAAGGAATTTCCTTTATTTATTATTTTGAAATAGTAAGGGTTGATTTGATTAATGTGGATAGTTAAGGGTTAAATCATGCAAATATTTCAAAAATAAGCAAGTGGTTATAAAATATTCATTGTTGTCGGGGAATATTAGTTTGGTTGTGGAATATTAAATCTTTGTCGGGAATATATTAAATGCGACCAAGTAGCGACCATGTGTGGGCCCCATAACGGAGCGATTGGATGAGGAAAGCGACAAATATAAGTTGGTTAAAAATAACGTAAGTAGTTATTCTGAATTAAGGCCGTTGGAATACCGGTGGTGGTTAAAATCTGATGTCTGGCGTGGTTGCACAAGAAGATGGCACTTACGGTATTACCTGATATTGTTGAATTATTGATCCTTACGTGAAGAAGGCACTACTCAATAATTATTCACGATGAATTCTTGTTCATATTTTATTTTATTGATTCAATAATTGTTGCGTTGGTATTTTATATTATTATTGTTTGATAATTATCAACTGCATGATATTTCCCATTATCGGATCAATAATTCATATTATTTGAATAATATTATTAGATAACATTATTGGCAATGTCTAGAAAGTTACATCTAAGGAGAGGTTTGGTCACCTAATTGCGCGCCCGATGGAGAGATCCTTATTGAAAGCCCCTTTCTTTCTGAGGAGCGACTGGTTGTTATAAATGTGATTTACGTAATATTATTTGTGAATAATTAATTATTGATTCATATGATAAGGAAATATTTATTTTATATGAATATAAATGATGGATTTATTTATGTGGTTATTAATGAAGGAATTAATGTTGAGGTGTTTTATCGGTATTTTATCGGTTGGAGGTATTAAAAATTAAATCGGGGTTTTTGATATATTGCGGGGTTATAATTTTTAATCCGACCAGTTGGATCATTGTAATTTTTGGATATGTTATACATATATAAGTTGAGTATATGTCCACAAATTTTGAACCGTTAAAATGAGCGAATGATTTGTTATGAATTTTAAGAGGTGTTGATTAGGAAATTAGGGTTATAATTGATTTTGGTGGAAAATTCTAGAATTGAGTGGGCCCCACTTGTGGTTGGTGAAAAAATGTGCTGAATTTTATTTCAAATGTGGTGGGTGGCAATAGTAGCGAGTAAAAAGCCATCGGTGCTTGCAGTCAAAATGCTTGCTTGGCGGGCTAACATTTTCTATAAATAGAGGGCTAAGTTAGAATTGAAAATCACACGAAACAAAGTTTTCTCTCTTTCTCTCTCTATATTATTGAGCGTATTTTTGTGGTATTTAGATACTTTGAGAGTTGCTATTATTAGATCTGAAGTTTCATTCGACATCACTTGAGCCTTTCCTTAGAAATCTTGATTCTTTGAGGTAAGGGATATTATTTTTTTTTAATGATATTATTTCTTGATATCATTATCTTTGAAATATTGATTGGAACTTTTTATCAAATTTGGAACTTTTTCATGTCGGGGTTACTATTCATGAGTTACTATTCACGAGTTACTATTCATGAGTTACTATTCACGAGTTCTTATTCACGAGTACTATTAATGAAGCGTGAAGATGTTTTTTGTGGAATTTCTATCTTTTGGTGTCGAGTTTCTTATTCACGTATCTGACACTATTCACGTATCTGACACTATTCATAAAAAAATAAAATTTCTTCTTTTAAGTCCAAAATATCTATTTTGGATACTAGCTTTGATTGTATCCATGTTTTGATCATTCTTGAATTTTACACCACTATGATTATTTTTGAGGTATTGTTGGACATGGATAAAACAAAATCTGAATCCTTAATCCTTAATCCTTGTCATTTTGTTTCACTTGGATTCGTTCTTTAAAAATATTTTCATCATCCTCGGTCTTAAATGATGATATTATTGAATATCTTTGGCACATGTAGTGCAAAGATGAATGATTTCTGAAGAATATCTTTGGCTGTAGTGTGAGTGCAAAGATGAGTGTTTAAATTAAACAAATGAACATGGGCCGATGAATATCTTTGGCCTTTAGTGCAAAGATGAGCAGTGTTGAGATGAACATGATGGATTGATGAATATCTTTGGCTTTTGTAGTGCAAAGATGAATATTTGATTTGAGATGAATATTGATTGATGTTACGGGGATAAAATATTGATGATGGGTTTGTTAAATTCATAGATTATAGTAGATTTCATTCTCTACGTAACTCTTACATGAATTATTATTTCATTGCGAATATTGATCTGAAACTTGTTGTCTATTGTATTCTATCAGATTTTTCCTGTTGGAGACTAACGATAATTTGTTGTATATTATCTTAGTCATAATATTCTTCTTTGGGCTAGTTGAGCTCACCCTTTTCCTTGTTGTTCCATTTTTCTTCTCGGGAGGCGAGAATGTAGCGAGTACTTAGTCGGGGTATGGAATGAAGGTTCTAGAGAGTTGTTTAGTAGTCCTCACCATTTTGTAAAATAATGAATCAATAATTATGATGGGGATTTATTTGCATGTGGATATTGTCTAGAAGACAATATTATATTTAAACTCACGATATATATTGTAAGTATTTCACACGACATTTGTATTATTGAAGTTGTAGTTTGCTTCTTGTACCATGTATTTGGCGACTCGAGAATGGGTGTTGTGTATACCTATTTTGGGGCGTCACGGTTAGTATCAAAGCTTAGGATATGATCTCTGGCGGAGATCGGGGAATAGAACTAGGAGGGAGAGCAGAGTAAATCCTTATTTAGTGTGTCTACTAAGCTTATTTGTTAGTTGGTCGAGTATATAGGGATATTATGTGATATATTGATTTCCTTAATTAACCCTTGTTTTATGGCGGTATTTGAGAATGTCGTTGAGAATATTAATTGAGGAGTAAATGAGGCCCGTGGAGATGCTGTCTTTACCAGCGAGGAGAGCGTGCAACAGCAGTGGCAATGTTCCTCCTGTGAAACAACACCACCGAAGCGGATGATGAATGAGGGGATGTTTAGAAGTTTTTTGCGATTCATGCAAAATCGAGACGAGGAGACTTCGTGTTCAAAATACGAGGAGGAAATGATAGCAATTCACGGGTGGTCACACGGACGAGAAGTTCAAAGTTGGGACCACGAATTTAAGGAAAGCGGATCCGATCATGGCGGAAACATGGGTCAAAACAAATTACCAAGATATTCGATGTCTTGGGATGCGGAGAACGAAGGTTCCATTCGCCACCTTTATGTTAAAATGGCGAAGCGGATTCTTGGTGGGGAATCGTGAAGCGTACCCATCCATTACCTTTCGGCATATGTCGTGGGAGACGTTTGAAGCAGTTCAATGACAAGTACTTTCACGAAAGTATTCGTCGTATATGAAGGAAGTGGAGTTTATTAGACTGGGCGAGAATAACATGGCGGTGTCCCGATGCGAGGCGAAGTTCGCGGGAGTTATCGAGTTTGCACCTCATTTGGTGGAGAATGAGGAGCGTATGGCGCGATGTTTTTAGAGGTTTGAAACCCGGCGTCGTCGATATCTCATTTCTCATAAATTTTCTCTCTATTCGGATGTTGTCAGCGGGGCTCGGTTGTTAGAAGCGAGATAACGAAAATGCGTTCAACCGAGGACCATAACCGGATCATCTGAGAAGATAGCGATCATCGAATAACGATAACCGGCGGAGAAAGAAGAATACGGACAAAAAGGTAACCACTCTGGTGGTAATCGTGGCCATGAAAATAGAAGAAGCGAGTCGGGAGGAGATTTTAAAAGAGAGATTCAACAACGACCATTTGAAGGCGTCGGCGCTTGATGGCAACTAGTTTTAAGGGAGGAGAAACGACCACCGTCGTATATTACAAATCTTGGGAAGAGGGACATATCATTAAAGCGCCTAGCAGTTTAAGGTATGCTATAATTGTGGAAAAGAAGGACATATCACTCGAGATTATGCGATATCGAAACCAGATCCGGTAGGGAATGGTGACTCAAAAGGATGTCGAGAAAAGTCAAAGTCAGCGGTTCTTGGAAGAGCGTTTGTCGTGGCCGGTCAAAATCACGAGAGGAACCCGAGCGAAGTTAGCAGGTTAGTTAATTATAAATTCTTGCGAAGTTTATACCTTACTAGAATCTGGGATTCTACCCATTCTTTTATCTCTCTTGCTTTGCGCTCAGCGTTTGAACTTGACTACGGAGAAATTAAACTTTGACTTATCTGTGGAGACTCCATTAGGAGAAACTTTCATTACATCCGTTGTTTAAAAATCTTGCTTGATTCAGGTTGGCACTATCACATTACACAGTAACCTTATTTACATAGAGATATTTGCTTTTGATGTGATTTTAAGGTTAACTACTCATCATGCCAAATTGATTGCTTTTGTAAGGTTGTTAGTTTTCATATTCTAAGCAACTTTGTTATTCAATTCAAGCAATCAAACCATTGTAGTCAAACATTTTCATATCAAGCCATGAAGTCATTCGTTTATTACGGATGTCAAGTTTTCTTAGTCCATGTTATGGATTTGAATAAAGACACGTCGATTTGAATAATATTCTTGTTGTTATTGATTTTTCTGACGTATTTCTGAAGAAAATTTCTTGGTTTACTCCCAAAGTGATATTAAATTTTGTATCGACTTTGAACCCGGTACAAAACTCATTTCTAAAATCTCATATCGAATGGCTCTATTGAACTTGAGGAGTTAAAAATTCAACTATAAATTTGGTACTGAGCCTTTATCTTGTGACTTCCTTTGTGGAATTCACTAAGCGAACTCTCTGTAGGGGCGTCGTCGTATTAGATGCGATAGTAAAGCGATAGGTGTCATTGTGACGTCTTATCCAAGATTGGGATATGAGTCGCGATTGAGAGCAACCTAAGTCGATGTCGAAATCGTAGCTTTCTAGAAGCTTAGTTGGTTATTATCGGAGATTCGTTGAAGGATATTCTCGAATCGCTATTCCATTAACGCAAATTGACTCGTAGAGATACAAAATTGAATGGAGCGAGGAATGTGGGAAGAGCTTGAAGAACTCGAGAGGAGACTTATTTGAAGACATGTTACGACCATACCATCTGGAAAAGCGAGCGTGGTAGTGGCGTGTTGAGTAGAAGATCGTATCTGAAGTCTGAGTGCGATATTGTCAAAGACTAATTTCGTATAATTTACAAATAATAGAGATGGAGATGAAAACTCTAGGTACCCACGTGATGATATCTGAGTATAATCGACTTTAATCGATAAAGTTAAAATTTGCTCAAAACACCAGGCAGGGAGTGATCGTATGAAGAAGAAATCTGAAAGGAGCTATTAGGGCGAGAATTGATGAAGAAGGAATACTTGAGTCCACTCTAGACTTTGTGTTCCTAACGACTACGATTTGAAGTACAAGATTATGATGGAGGCACACAATACGCCATTTGCAATCCATCCTGAAGTACTAAAATGTATCGTGATCTTGACATACATTTTGGTGGAACAATATGAAGAGAGAGATTGCAAAGTTTATCTCGATGTGTTTAACTTGTCAGCGTGTAAAGGCGGAGCATCTTGTACCTAAGGGTCCGTTGCAACCACTTGAGATTAGGAATGGAAGTGGGAACACATTACTATGAATTTAGTTCTGGGTCTTCCTACGGTTTCTCAAGGCATCAATGCTATTTGGGTTATTGTTGATAGATTAACCAAGTCTGCTCATTTCTTCTGAAATCTGAGAGACTTATTCCTTGAACGTCTTTCTCGTATATATACGTAAATGAGATTGTGAGATTGCATGGCATGCCAATATCCATAGTTTTAGATCGTGACCCAAGATTCACTTCATGATTTTGGGTTAGAAAGCTATGGGCGCAATTTACGATTCGATTTGGCATACCATCCTCAAGCGGATGGGCAATCGAAAAGGACTACTCAAACTCTTGAAGATATATTAAAATTATGTGTCCTAGATTTCAAAGGAAGTTGGGATAAGTACTTGCCATTGGTGGAATTCTCATACAACAATAGTTATTAAACAAATATAGGCATGGTTCCATTCGAAGCATTATATGGACAAAAATGTAGTTCTCCGATATGTTGGGATGAGGTGGGTGAAGCAACATTGTTGGGACCCGAGTTAAATGCGTATGACTATGACTAATGATTCGACAACTTATACAAAGCGGCACAAGATCGACAAAAGAGTTATCACGGATCTTCATCGAAAGGATGTGGAATTTAATGTAGGGGAACATGTATTGTTGCGAGTTGCTCCATGGAAGGGAGTTACAAGATTTGGGAAGAGAGGAAAGCTCGATCCACGATTTATTGGTCCATTTCAAATTCTTGGCCAGAGTAGGAAATGTAGCTTTATAGACTTGCGTTACCTCAAGTATATGTCTCGTGTTCATAATGTGTTTCACATATACGGTGCTTAAATAAATATGTGAAAGACCCGAACCACGTTATAGAGTTAGAAGCAGGACGAGATAGCCAGAAGACTTAACGTATGAGGAGGTACTGTCAAGATTTTGGATAGGAAGGAGCATGTCCTACTACAGCATGAAAATTCATACCACAAGTTAAAGTTTTGTGGAGGAATCATGCTTTATAGAGGAAATGACACAGGGATTGGAAAGCGGAAATGAAAGCGAGGTATCCTCACCTTTTGAAACACACAGTGCGTCGTCGATTTAGAGGACGAAATTTCATAAGGAGGGAGGTTGTAAGACCAAAAATTTTTTAAATAAAAGGAATTTCCTTTATTTATTATTTTGAAATAGTAAGGGTTGATTTGATTAATGTGGATAGTTAAGGGTTAAATCATAAATATTTCAAAATAAGCAGTGGTTATAAAATATTCATTGTTGTCGGGGAATATTAGTTTGGTGGTGGAATATTAAATCTTTGTCGGGGAATATTAAATGCGACGGTAGCGACCGTGTGTGGGCCCATAACGAGAAAGCGATTGGATGAGGAAAGCGACAAATATAAGTTGGTTAAAAATAACGGCGTAGTTATTCTGCAGTTAAAGGCTGTTGGAATACCCGTGGTTAAAATACTGATGTCTGGCGTGGTTGCACGATGCTTTACGGTATTACCAGATATTGTTGAATTATTGATCCTTACGTGAAAGGCACTACTCAATAATTTTCACGATGAATTCTTGTTCGATATTTTATTTTATTGATTCAATAATTGTTGCGTTGGTATTTTATATTATTATTGTTTCAATAATTATCACTTTACAGATATTTCCCATTATCGGATCAATAATTCATATTATTTGAATAATATTATTAGATAACATTATTGGCAATGTCTAGAAAGTTACATCTAAGGAGAGGTTTGGTCACCTAATTGCGGCGCCGATGAGAGAGATCCTTATTGGAAAGCCCCTCTTTCTGAGGAGCGGCTTTGGTTGTCGTAAATGTGATTACGTAATATTATTTGTGAATAATTAATTATTGATTCATATGATAAGAAATATTTATTTTATATGAATATAAATGATGGATTTATTTATGTGGTTATTAATGAAGGAATTAATGTTGAGGTGTTTTATCGATATTTTATCGGTTGGAGGTATTAAAAATTAAATCGGGGTTTTGAGATATATTGCGGGGTTATAATTTTTAATCCGAATTGTTGGATCATTAGTAATTTTTGGATATGTTATACATATATAAGTTGAGTATATGTCCACAAATTTTGAGCCGTTAAAAATGAGCGAAGGATTTGTTATGAATTTTAAGAGGTGGTGATTAGGAAATTAGGGTTATAATTGATTTTGGTGGAAAATTCTAGAATTGAGTGGGCCCCACTTGTGGTTGGTGAAAAAATGTGCTGAATTTTATTTCAAATGTGGTGGGTGGCAATAGTAGCGAGTAAAGCCATCGGTGGTGCTTGGTCAAATGCTGCTTGGTAACTAACATTTTCTATAAATAGAGGGCTAAGTTAGAATTGAAAATCACACGAAAAACAAAGTTTTCTCTCTTCTCTCTATATATTATTGAGCGTATTTTGTGAGTATTTAGATACTTTGAGAGTTCTTATTCAATTACAAGTTTCATTCAACATCACTTGAGCCCTTTCCTTAGAAATCTTGATTCTTTGAGGTAAGGGATATTATTTTTTTCGTAATGATATTATTTCTTGATATCATTATCTTTGAAATATTGATTGGAACTTTTATCAAATTTGGAACTTTTTCATGTATGGGGTTACTATTCATGAGTTCTTATTCACGAGTTACTATTCATGAGGATTCTTATTCACGAGTTCTTATTCACGAGTACTATTAAGAAGCGTGAAGATGTTTTTTGTGGAATTTCTATCTTTTGGTGTCGGAGTTACTATTCACGTGTCGGCCTTTTCACATTATCTGATACTGACACTATTCACGTGTCTCTGGCACTATTCATAGAAAAATAAAATTTCTTCTTTTAGTCCAAAATATCTATTTTGGATACTAGCTTTGATTGTATCCATGTTTTGATCATTCTTGAATTTTACACCACTATGATTATTTTTGAGGTATTGTTGGACATGGATAAAACAAAATCGAATCCTTAATCCTTAATCCTTGTCATTTTGTTTCACTAGGATTAGTTCTTTAAAAATATTTTTCATCATCCTCGGTCTTAAATGATGATATTATTGAATATCTTTGGCACCTAGTGTGCAAGATGAATGATTTCTGAAGAATATCTTTGGCACGTAGTGCAAAGATGAGCGGTGTGTTTAAATGAACATGACCGATGATGAATATCTTTGGCCTTTAGTGCAAAGATGAGCAGTGTTTGAGATGAACATGATGGATTGATGAATATCTTTGGCTGTAGTGCAAAGATGAATATTTGATTTGAGATGAATATTGATTGATGTTACGAGGATAAAATATTGATGATGGACCTTATTAAATTCATAGATTATAGTAGATTTCATTCTCTACGTAACTCTTACATGAATTATTATTTCATTCTGAATATTGATCTGAAACTTGTTGTCTATTTGTATTCTATCGATTTTTCCTGTTGGAGACTAACGATAATTTGTTGTATATTATCTTAGTCATAATATTCTTCTTGGGCTAGTTGAGCTCACCCTTTTCCTTGTTGTTCCATTTTTCTTCTCGGGAGGCGAGAATGTAGCGAGTACTTAGTCGGGGTATGGAATGAAGGTTCTAGAGAGAGTTGTTTAGTAGTCCTCACCATTTTGTAAAATAATGAATCAATAATTATGATGGGGATTTATTTGCGTGTGGATATTGTCTAGAAGATAATATTTATTTAAACTCACATATATATTGTCGTATTTCACAACATTTGTATTATTGAAGTTGTAGTTGCTTCTTGTACCATGTATTTGGCGACTCAGAATGGGTGTTGTGTATACCTATTTTGGGGGCGTCACAACGGTGGTCATCATTTAGTAGTTATATTTGGTGAATCAAATAGGGTGAGGCGAACCCAACGTTGGAAGGGTGTTTTGCCACCATTATACAAGATGTCTAATGACATACAACCTCTGGCAATCATAAGACAGGGTTGTGCACATCCACTTGCTGAGTATATTTACGAGCACTACCTATTTAATCTTGGTGTTTGTTTGAAGTATAATTCTCAATTAGAGACAGTGGAGATAATGATATGTCAAGAAAAGACTCACCATTAGAAAGAATATGATAATAATCTTCTCGTTTTTCTTTGGGGTCTATTAGGTTAATTACGTGGACATATGATATCTATAATAACCTAGACGCATGGCCTCCCATTTACGAAGGTTTCCTTGAGCACTTTCCAAAGGTTTTAATTTCTAAAACAGTTTTTGATTGTACCTTTATGTAAGGTGCCATTGTGAGGTGCTATCCAAGGTTGGGATGAGAGTCACAGTTGGTATATATTTGTATCAAAACTCACAGCATATGTGTTGTTGTATTTTACACGACAGGTGTTGTAATAAAGTTGTAGTTGTTTTCTGTACCATGTATTTGGCGACTCAGAGTAGGTTGGATGGACTGGATCTGTTTTGGGGTTGTCATAGTTGGTATTAGCGCTATAAGTAAAGAGCCCCGAGCCTCTCGCTGGTGACTTCCTTGTGTGGGTTGCACCGAAGCCAGACTCTCCGTAGGGGACGCCGTTCTCTGATGTGGCAATCGATAGGTACCATCTGAGAGGTTACATCCACGGTTGGGACATAGTCGCGAGTTAGTATCGGTAGCTTAGGGATATGGTCTCCAGCGGATCGAATAGAACTAGGAGGAGAGATGAGTAAATCCTTATTTAGTGTGTCCTACCTAAGCTTATTTGTTGGTCGACCATAATATCGGGATATTATGTGATATGTTAATTTATTTAATTAACCCTTGTTTTATGGCAGTATTTGAGAATGGCAGCTGAGAATGTTAATAATGGAGTGAATGAGACAGTGGGGATACCTCTAATCACTAACCATGATAATGTGATGTCAGGCGAAGAAGGAATTAGAGATATTCTTGTGGTGAAGGAAGAATTAATAGTTGCACCCGAGCTAGTCGCAGAGGTAGCAGCTGAGAGTGAGGAAGAAGAAGAATCTGAGGAGAATTTATTAGAAGAATTTTATGATCGAAATGTAGAATTGCAAAATCGTGTTCATGAGTTAGAAGAGCAGGCTGAAGAATGGCAGGCGGTCGTGGAGAAAAAAGATGCAACAATTCAAGCTTGTGTTACCCGATATGTGATGCTTGAACAGAAGCATTCTTTGGCAGAGTATAAGATGATAAAGCTGGAATCTGAGCTGAAAGAAGAAACAACTGAACGAGTGAGAGTGAGCGATGCATGGGGAAAAGCCGCACGACGCATTGATATTATGGAAAGAGATGTCCGATCTAAGAAGGCTAAAATAGATGATATGTATTTCTCATTTTGGACAGCAATTGGGAGAACCCAACATCGAGTTTTGAATTACCTGTGCATGACAGAGCACCAACTTTGAATTCGATATGGATCGAAGATTGATGATTCAGATCATGAATCAGGAGTACGACGAGGCAGTTGAGGGAGGAATATGCCCTATAGAAAAGTATATATTCCAATGGTAGTGATGACGCCAAATGTTACCTGTAAGACCCCGAATTTTTTTTAATAAAATGAAATTTCCTCTATTTATTATTTTGAAATAGTAAGGGTTGATTTGATTAATGTGGTTAGTTATGGGTAAAATGCGCAAATATTTCGAATAAGCAAGTGGTTATAAAATATTCATTATTGTCAAGGAATATTCGTTTGGTCGTGGAATATTAAATCTTTGTCGGGGAATATTAAATGCACGGCCAGCAGCCTTCTTTGTGGGCCCCATGACGGAAAGCGATTGGATGAAGAAAACGACAAGTATAAGTTGTTTAAATAACGATGTAGTTATTACAGATTATCTTGTTGGAATACCCGGTGTGGTTAAAACACACTAATCTGGCGTTGTTGAACAAAAGATATCACGCGGTATTGCACCAATTATTGATTCTTACGTAAGAAGGCACTACTCAATAATTTTTACGATAATTCTTTGCTCGATTTTTTTTGATTTAATAATTACTGCGTTGATATTTTATATTCTTTGTTGTTTCAATAATTGTCATTACACAGTATTTTTCATTATCGATGCAATAATTCATATTATCTGAATAATATTATTAGATAACATTATTGGCAATGTTTATAAAGTTCTGTCTAAGGAGAGGTTTGGTCACCTAATTGTGCGCCAGTAAGGAGAAATTCTTATTGGAAAGCCCCCTCTTTCTTGGGAACTGCCTGGTTGTCAATATTGTGATTCTGTAATATTATTTGTGAATAATTAATTATTGATTCATATGATGAGGAAAATATGGATTTTATGTGGATATAGATGGAGAAAAATTTTAATGTGACAATTGTTGAAACTTGAAATTTTATCTTTTTTTGATAAGATAATTCATTTAAATGTATTATTATATTTTAATAATATAATAATGGTGATATTTTTATAACGAATGTGGGATATATGAGTATACGAGGAGGAAGAGTATTTTTATTGTAATAAATGTTTAAAACATGTTAAACATGTCTTGGACCCCATTTATTGATCGAAATTTGATTATAGCACAGTAAAATCGCCTTGCTTATGGATTTCTTTGAATTTACATTTGGAATTGGGAAAAACGTTCTTCTGCAAAGTTGTAGAGAAAATATTTTTAATTACAAAAACGTTTTTGGAATGTTTAGGTGGCCTCATTTAACATGTGTAGGAGCTGAATTCAGTTGGCAAGTGTGCGTATGAGGTTTTAGAAAATATATATTAATATTATATTAAATTTTCTACTTTGGTGTTCTAAGCATTTTCCTATAAATAGGGTGCTTAGGTTAGAATTGAAAATCACACCAGAAACTGAAGTTTTCTCTCTCTATATTATCGAGCGTATTCTTGTGAGTATTTTGAGTATACTTTGAGTATTGCTATATGGTGTAAGTTCAAGTCATAGCCTATATCCGGTGTTTCAACTAGAAGTACTGTCTTTCGAGGTAAGGATGTTATTTGATTCAAAAATGATATTATTTCTTCAATATCATTATGTCGAAATATTGGTTGGAAATTTTTATCAAATTTGGAACTTTTTCATGTCGGGGTTACTATTCATGAATTACTATTCACGAGTTACTATTCATGAGTTACTATTCACGAGTTACTATTCACGAGTACTATTCACGAAGCGTGAAGATGTTTTTTGTGAAATTTCTATCTTTTGGTGTCGGATTTACTATTCACGTATACGGCACTATTCACGTATACGACACTATTCACGAATATAGCACTATTCACCGAAAAATGAAATTTCTTCTTTTTGTCCAAAATATCTACTATGGATACTAGCTTTGATTGTATCCATGTTTTGATCATTCTTGAATTTAATTCCACTCTGATTACTTATGAAGTATTTTTGAACTTGGATTGTTTAAAATACGAATCCTTAATATTTGTTCTTTTGTTTCACTGGATTCGTTTTCTTTGAAATATTTTTCATCATCCTCAGTTTTATGAGATGATATTACTGAATATCTCTGGCCTGTAGTGCAAAGATGAATGATTTCTTGATGAATATCTTTGGCCCATAGTGCAAAGATGAACAGGTGTTGAGATGAACATGACCTACTGATTAATATCTTTGGCCCGTAGTGCAAAGATGAATAGGTGTTTAGATGAACATGACCAACTGATGAATATCTTTGCCCTGTAGTGCAAAGATGAATATTTGATTCCAGATATATATTAATTGATGTTACAGGGATAAAAGATAGACGATGAACTTTTAAATTCATACATAGAAGATAGTAGTTTGCATTCTCTACTTAACTCTTCTAATGAATTATTATTTTCATTGCGAATATTGATTTAAAATTTGTTGTCTATTGTATTCTATTAGATTTTTCCTGTTGAAGACTAACGATAATTTGTTGTATATTATCTTAGTCATAATATTCTTCTTTGGGCTAGTTGAGCTCACCCTTTTCCTTTTGTTCCATTTATCTTCTTCGGAGGCGAGAATATAAGCGAGTGCAGTCGGGGTATGGAATGAAAGTTCTAGAGAGTTGTTTAGTAGTCCTCACCATTTTGTAAAATAATATATCAATAAATGTGATGAGGATTTATTTGAGTATAGATATTGTCTAGAAGATAATATTTGTATTCAAACTCACAATTTCTTGTTGTAATAATAAAGTTGTAGTTGTTTACATTCCATGTATTGACAACTCGTAATGGGTGATGTATACCTATTTTGGTGGCGCCACAGGTTGGTATCGAGCTTAGGGATATGATCTTTGGAGGAGATCGGGAATAGAACTTGGAGGGAGAGATGAGTAAATCATTAAGCTAGTGTGTCCTACCTAAGCTTATTTGTTAGTTGGTTAGTATATAGGGATATTATGTGATATATTGATTTCCTTAATTAACCCTTGTTTTATGACGGTGTTTGAGAATGTCGACTAAGAATATTAACAATGGAGTAAATGAGACCGTGGAGATGCTGTATTTACCAACGAGGAGAACGCGTGCAGCAGTCGGCAATGTACCTCCTATGAATAACACCACCGAGCGGATGATGAACGAGGGGATGTTTAGAAGCTTTTTGCGTTCATGCAAAATCGACGAGGAGACTCGTGTTCAAAATACGAGGAGGAAATGATAGCAATTCACGGGTGGTCACAAACCAAGCGCTTCAAAGAGTTGGGACCACGAGTGGGAAAGCGGATCCGATTAAGGCGGAGGCGTGGGTCAAACAAATTACCAAGATATTCGATGTCTTGGGATGCACGGAGGAACAGAAGGTTCCATTCGCCACCTTTATGTTCCGTGGCGAGGCGAGATTCTTGGTGGAGAATCCGTGGGCGTACCCATCCATCCGCACTCGGCATGTCTTGGGAGACATTTCGAAACTATTTAATAACAAATACTTTCACGAAAGTGTTCGTCATATGAAGGAAGTGGAGTTTATTAGATCGAGCAGAATAACATGGCGGTGTCCTAGAAATGCGGCGAAGTTCGCATTGTTATCCGTTTGCACCTCATTTGGTGGAGAATGAGGAGCGATATAGCGGATGTTTACGAGAGGTTTGAAACCCGGCATACGTCGGTATCTCATTTCTCATAAATTTTCTCTCTATTCGGATGTTGTCAATGAGGGCTCGATTGTTAGAAGCGAGATAACGAGTACGTTCAATCGAGGGACCATAACCAGATCATCTCAAGATAGATAGCGATCATCGAAATAACGATAACCAAATGAGAAAGAAGAATACGGACAAAGCGCAAGAACCACTCTAGTGGTAATCGTGGCCATGAAAATAGAAAAGAAGCGAGTCGGGAGGAGATTTTAAAAAGAGGAGATTCAACAACGACCATGTGAAGGCGTCGGCGCCCGATGTGGCGGTTCCAAGGAGGAGAAAGACCACCGGTCGTATGTTACAAATCACGGAAAGAGGGACATATCGTACCTTAAACCGCCCTGAACAGTTTTAAGGTATGCTATAATTATAGAAAAGAAGGACATATCGCTCGAGATTATGCTCATCGAAACCCAAATCCGATGGGAATGGTGACTCAAAAGGATGTCCCAAAAAGTCAAAGTCATCGGTTCTGGAAGAGAGTTTGTCGTGGACGGTCAAAATCGCGAGAAACCCGAACGGTTAGTACCGGGTTAGTTAATTATAAATTCTTGCAAAGTTTATACCTTACTAGATCTGGGTTCTACCCATTCTTTTATCTCTCTTACTTGCGCTCAACGTTTGAACTTGACTACGGAGAAATTAGACTTTGACCTATTTATGGAGACTCCGTTAGGAGAAACTTTCATTACATCCGTTGTTTAGAAATCTTGCTTGATTCAGGTTGGCACTATCACATTACCTGTTAACCATATTTCTATAGAGATATTTGCTTTTGATGTGATTTTAAGGTTAACTACTTATCATGCCAAAATTGATTACTTTCGTAAGGTTGTTAGTTTTCATATTCCTAAGCAACATGTTATTCGAATTCAAGCAACCAAACCATTGTAGTCAAACATTTTCATATCAAGCCATGAAGTCATTCGTTTATTACGGATGTCAAGTTTTCTTAGTCCATGTTATGGATTTGAATAAAGACACGTCAGATTTGAATAATATTCCTGTTGTTATTGATTTTTCCTAACGTATTTCCTGAAGAATTTCTTGGTTTACTCCCAAAGACTGATATTAAATTTTGTATCGACTTTGAACCCGGTACAAAACTCATTTCTAAAATCTCATATCGAATGGCTCCTATTGAACTTCAGGAGTTAAAAATTCAACTATACAATTTGGTACCTGAGACTTTATCTGGTGACTTCCTTTGTGGAATACACCTAAGCCAGGCTCTCCGTAGGGGACGTCATATTCGTGCGATAGTAAACTCATAGGTGTCATTGTAACGTGCTATCCAAGGTTGGGATATGAGTCACAGTTGAGAACAACCTAAGTCGGTAATCGAAATACGTAGCTTTCTAGGCTTAGTTGGTTATTATCGGAGATTCGTTGAAGGATATTCTCGAATCGCTATTCCATTAACGTAGCTGACTCGTAGAGATACAAAATTCGAATGGAGCAAGGAATGTGGGAAGAGCTTCGAAGAACTCAAGATGAGACTCATTTCAGCACATGTTCTGACCATGCCATCCTGGAAAAGCGAACGTGGTAGCTGACGTATTGAGTAGAAGATCGTATACAAGTACGAGTACGATATTGTCAAAGACTCATTTCGTATAATTTACAAATAATAGAGATGGAGATGAAAACTCTAGGTACCCACGTGATGATATACGAGTATAATCGACTTTAATCGATAAAGTTAAAGTTGTTCAAGCTACACACGGAGTGATGAATTTGAAGAAGGAGGTGCAAGAAGTTGTTATTTCAAAAGCAAGAATCGGTGAAGTGAGGAAAGCTCAAACCTTCGATTTATTAATCCAATTGAAATTCTCGATCGAATAGGAACTGTGGCCTATAGACTCGTTTTACCGCCAAGTATGACGCATGTTCATAACGTTTTTCACGTATCGATGTTACGTAAATATGTGGACGACCCAAACCACGTCATTGAGTTAGAACCAGACGAGATAGCCGATGACTTAACGTACGAGGAGGTATCTGTCAAGATCTTGGATAGGAAAAAACATGTCCTATGTACCGATGTTATACCACAAGTTAAAGTTTTGTAGAGAAACCATGCTATTGAGGAAATGACCTGGGAGTTGGAAACGAAAATGAAAGCGAGGTATTCTCATCTTTTCGAAACACCAAGTACGTACGTCAATTTTGAGGACGAAATTTCATAAGGAGGGGAGGTTGTAAGACCCTGATTTTTTTTTAATAAAATGAAATTTCCTCTATTTATTATTTTGAAATAGTAAGGGTTGATTTGATTAATGTGGTTAGTTATGGGTAAAATGCAAAATATTTGAATAAGCAAGTGGTTATAAAATATTCATTATTGTCGAGGAATATTCGTTTGGTCGTGGAATATTAAATCTTGTCGGGAATATTCGAACGACGGCGAGCAGGCCTTTATGGGGCCCATAACGAAAGCGATTGGATGAAGAAAACGCATAAGTATAAGTTGTTTAAATAACTTGATGTAGTTATTCTGCAGATTATCTTGTTGGAATACCCGTGGTTAAAACACACTAATACGCGTTGTTGAGCGAGTAGCACCAGTATTGCACCAATTATTGATTCTTACGTGAAGAAGGCACTACTCAATAATTTTTACAATAATTACTTTATTCAAATTATTTTATTGATTTAATAATTGTTTGCGTTGATATTTTATATTTCTTTGTTGTTTCAATAATTGTCATTAAACAAGATTTTTCATTATCGATGCAATAATTCATATTATCTGAATAATATTATTAGATAACATTATTGGCAATGTCTAGAAAGTTACGTCTAAGGAGAGGTTTGGTCACCTAATTGCGTGCGATGAAGGAGAAATTCTTATTGAAAGCCCCTCTTTCTGGGGCTGCACGGTTGTCAATATTGTGATTCTCAGAATATTATTTGTGAATAATTAATTATTGATTCATATGATGAGGAAAATATTGATTTTATGTGGATATAGATGGAGAAAAATTTTAATGTGACAATTGTTGAATATTGAAATTTTATCTTTTTCTCGATAAGATAATTCATTTAAATGTATTATTATATTTTAATAATATAATAATGGTGATATTTTTACAACGAATGTGGGATATATGAGTATCTGAGGAGGAAGAGTATTTTTGTTGCAATAAATGTTTAAAACATGTTAAACATGTCGAATGGACCCCATTTATTGATCCGAATTTGATTATAGCTTTAGTAAAATTGCCCGTTTGTGGATTTCGATCAATTTCATTTAGGAATTTGGAAAAACTTTCTTCTGCAAAGTTGTAGAGAATTGAATTTCCTATAAAGAGTCGCGTGATTCAAATTTTTTGATAAAAGGGCTATTTATTTTGAATTATTGAAGTTCTGAAGCTCCGAAATAATTAATATTTGGAAGTTTAAAATATTTTTAATTACAAAAAACGTTTTTGGAATGTTTAGGTGGCCTCATTAAACATGTGTAGGAGCTGAATTCAGTTGGAAAGTGTGCGTATGAGGTTTTAGAAAATATATATTAATATTATATTAAATTTTCTACTTTGGTGTTCTAAGCATTTTCCTATAAATAGGGTGTTGAGGTTAGAATTGAAAATCACACCAGAAACTGAAGTTTTCTCTCTCTATATTATCGAGCATATTCTTGTGAGTATTTTGAGTATACTTTGAGTATTGCTATAAGGTGCAAGTTCAAGTCATAGCCTATATCCGGTGTTTCAACTAGAAGTACCGTCTTTCGAGGTAAGTATGTTATTTGATTCAAAAATGATATTATTTCTTCAATATCATTATGCCGAAATATTGGTTGGAAATTTTTATCAAATTTGGAACTTTTTCATGTCGGGGTTACTATTCACGAGTTACTATTCACGAGTTACTATTCATGAGTTACTATTGACGAGTTACTATTCACAAGTACTATTCACGAAGCGTGAAGATGTTTTTTGTGAAATTTCTATCTTTTGGTGTCGGAGTTACTATTCACATATACGACACTATTCACGTATACGGCACTATTCACGAATACAGAACTATTCACCGAAAAATGAAATTTCTTCTTTTTGTCCAAAATATCTATTATGGATACTAGCTTTGATTGTATCCATGTTTTGATCATTCTTGAATTTTACTCCATTCTGATTACTTATAAAGTATTTTTGAACTTGGATTGTTTAAAATACGAATCCTTAATATTTGTTCTTTTGTTTCACTGGATTCGTTTTCTTTGAAATATTTTTCATCATCCTCACCCTAAATGATGATATTACTTGAGTATCTCCGCCTCAGTAGTGCAAAGATGAATGATTTCTTGATGAATATCTTTGGCCCGTAGTGCAAAGATGAGCAATGTTGAGATGAACATGACCTCTTCGATTAATATCTTTGGCCGTGAGTGCAAAGATGAACAGTGTTTAGATGAACATGACCAATCGATGAATATCTTTGGCACAAGTGCAAAGATGAATATTTGATTCCGGATATATATTGATTGATGTTACAAGGATAAAAGATAGACGATGAACTTTTAAATTCATACATAGAAGATAATAGTTTGCATTCTCTACTTAACTCTTCTAATGAATTATTATTTCTACTGCGAATATTGATTTAAAATTTGTTGTCTATTGTATTCTATTAGATTTTTCCTGTTGAAGACTAACGATAATTTGTTGTATATTATCTTAGTCATAATATTCTTCTTGGGCTAGTTGAGCTCACCCTTTTCCTTTTTGTTCCATTTTTCTTCTCTCGGAGGCGAGAATATAAGCGAGTACAAGTTCGGGTATGGAATGAAAGTTCTAGAGAGAGTTGTTTAGTAGTCCTCACCATTTTTGTAAAATAATATATCAGTAAATGTGATGAGGATTTATTTGAGTATAGATATTGTCTAGAAGATAATATTTGTATTCAAACTCACAGTTTTACTATTGTAATAGTAAAGTTGTAGTTATTTCTGTACCATGTATTGACAACTCAGAATGGGTGATGTATACCTATTTTGGGGGCGTCACATTACCCTAGACAAGTCAAAGCCGAGTAGTTCAAGGGAGAGCGGTCGTTATGACTTCCCAACAAATGAGGAACCCAAATGAAGTTATCATGGGAGATGAGCAATGGAGAAATCATGATGACCCGGGAGATAAAATCTGAAATGAAATCAAGGTATTCTCAACTTTTTGAAATACCAGGTACGTAAATTTCGGGGACGAAATTTCATAAGGAGGGGAGATTGTAAGACCCCGAATTTTATGAAATAAAAGTATTAAATTTTTTTTATAATTACTATTCAGTAAATGGTTAAATTGATAAAAGGTTAAAGTTAAGGGTGATATATGAATTTTTTTCAAAATACACAAGTGGTTATAAAATAATCTTTTCTCGGGGAATATTCGTTTGGTCGTGGAATATTATTTACGTTTGGGAATATTCGTATGCGACTACAAGTAACCATTTGGGGCCCCATAACGGATAACTGTCGATGAAGAAAAGCGATAAATTTGAGTTTTTACAAATAACGCCATAGATTGTTACCATTAACAACACGTTGGAATACCCAGTGGTTAAAATACAATATACGCGTGTGGTTGCATGCGAACGGTATTACCAGATTTATAAAGATTGTTGAATTATTGATTCTTACGTAAAAGGCAATACTCAATAATTGTTACAGTAATTACTGTTCAATATTTTATTTTATTGATTCAATAATTGCTGCGTTGATATTTTATATTATTGTTGCTCAATAATTGTCACTGCACATAATCTCCATTATCAGATCAATAATTCATATTATTTGGAATAATATTATTAGATAACATTATTGGCAATGTCTAGAAATTTTTGTCAAGGAGAGGTTTGGTCACCTAATTGCGCGCCAGTAAGGAGAAATCCTTATTGGAAAGCCCCTCTTTCCTGGGAACGGCCTAGTTGTCATAATTGTGAATCTGTAATATTATTTATGAATAATTAATTATTGATTTATATGATAAGAAAATATTTATTTGATGTGGATATAAATGATGGATTTATTTATGTGGTTATAAATGAAAGAATTAATGTTGAGGTGTTTTATCAGTATTTTGTCTGATTGGAGGTATTAAAAGATCAAATCAGTGTTCTTAAAGCTCTATTGTGTGAGTTGTAATTTTGATCCGACCGTTGGATCGTTCTAATTTTTGGACATGTTATACACATATAAGTTAAGTATATGTCCACAAATTTTGAACCGTTAAACATTAACGTATGATTTGTTATGAATTTTAAGAGGTGTTGAAAATCATCCGTTTGTGGATTTCGGATATTTTCTGTCTGAAATTTGGAAAAATTTAAAGCTACAAAGTTGTAGAGAATTCAATTTTGTGTGAAATGGACATAAAATTCATATTTTTCTGATAAACGGGCTATTTTCTATGAATTGTTGAAGTTTCGGAAAATAAAATAATTTTAATTAAAATTGGGTGGGACCCACTTTTGTTTTTTAAAACATGTGGGCTGCTGAAAATATTTTTCCAAGTTGGCATGCTGGTCTTGAATGGCTGGTATGCGTAGAAATGTTGAATAATAATATATTTTATTATTTTAGTCTCCTATGGCGTTCTAGCATTTTCCTATAAATAGGTGTTTATGTTAGAATTGAAAATCATACCGGAAACATAAGTTTTCTCTCTCTATATTATCAAGCATATTTTTGTGAGTATTTAGATACTTTAAGAGTTGCTATTCTATTAAATTTCCTTGACTTTACATCCGATATTCGATCGAAGAATCTTTTTTTTTTGAGGTAAGAGATTTTAAGGGTTGTTATGTTTTTCATGTTTCGTAACTTTTCAAACCTTCAAAAATTCTGGAAAAATTTGAAATGATAAATTGATTAGTTTAATTGATTGTGTCCAAAAATGGCAATTTTTGATGTATAGATTAAGAGTTATGAATTTTACGGGAAAAGACTATTTTAAAAGAAAACCCTTATAACTCCTTGCGGTTAACTCCAAAATTGGTGAAATTTTTATTGGGAGTACATGTATATAACAGAAGTATACTCTGTAAATTTTGGAATTTTTGGATAAAATTACAATTTATGATAAATGTCTAAATATTCGGCTGTTTTGGCCATATGAAAAATAGTAAATGAATTTTAAAAATTCCGGGAAGAATATATGTTCAATATGGGACTATATTATTCTAAATCCTAGAAAAGAAATATTTTTGGGATTGATTTTGTATTTTTCATAAAAATGGACTAGTTATGAGTAAATGAATTAAATATGTTATGTAAAGTAAGAAAATTAGAAAATGGGATTTTATGGCTTGAGAATCATACATGAGGTATATGCAGATTTTTGAAAAGGGTTTTGGTTATTGGTGATGAAATCTTATGAGTTTGGCATTTTAGGATGATTAAATACATTATTTAGTAAACTGTAAACAATTAAAATAAATTGTTTATAAGCTTAAGAAATATTATTCTTTCAATATCATTATACCGAAATATTGGTTTGGATTTTATTGTGGAATTTCTACCTTTTTCATGTCGGGGTTACTATTCACGAGTTATTCTTCATGAGTTACTATTCACTACAAAATTGGTTTCTTTTTCTGACCAAATTATCGTTGATTTATGAATCTTACACTTGAAATGAAATCCATATTTTGATTATATTGTTTTTATTATCATATATAACATTTTTATAATCTTAGTGGTGAAATTTCTCTTTGAATTGAGTGTAAAGATGGGTAGATTATTTGTATGATCGTGACAATGAGTTCTCTTTGGCCAGTAGTGCAAAGTTGAATCGTTGACTGGTATGATCATGAGCATTGAATTTATAATTGAATATTTTTAGCTTAAGTGCAAAGGTGAATGGATCAACATGGTTATAATTATTGTTTATATAAATTCTGAAATGATTATATATTTCTTTGAGATATTAATATATTTGGCCTGTAGTGCAAATATGAACCGTTGATGAATATATTTGGCATTTAGTGCAAATATGAACTGTTGAGGAATATCTTTTGCATGTAGTGCAAAGATGAATTGTTGATGAATATCTTTGGCCCGTAGTGCAAAGATGAACTGTTGTTGAATATCTTTGGCCAGTAGTGCAAAGATGAACGGTTGATGAATATCTTTGGCCCGTAGTGCAAATATGAATTTATTAGTATGATTATGAACAAGAACTGTGATTTGGTATAACCATGATCTTTGATGTTTCAGGTAAAGACATGTGATGAAAATTATATTCGTCCTGGATGCGAAGAGAAATTTAGAATCACAATTATGATTATGAGTTATTCATATGATTGTGGACCAGAACTGTTAATTGATGTTACAGGGATAAAATATTGTTGGTGGATTTTTAACATGGAGAAGATAATAGACTTTATGGTCTATTTGACTCTTCTAATGGATTTCTCGTTCCGCTGCAATTATGGTTGAAAAGTTTTATCATCTACCATATGTTCTAAATCTCTGATTTATTCTTTACTGGGCTAGTTGTGCTCACCCTTCTGTTTCACAATTCCTTTCAGGTAATAAGAGTGTAGCTGGGTCGAGCGGGGGTAACAGGGGAATAGAACGTTGGTCATCCTTTAGTAGTTATATTTGGTGAATCAAATAGGGTGAGGCGAACCCAACGTTAGAAGGGTGTTTTGCCACCATCATACAAGATATCTAATGACATACAACCTCTGGTCATCATAAGATAGGGTTGTGCACATCCACTTGCTGAGTATATTTACGAGCACTACCTATATAATCTTGGTGTTTGTTTGAAGTATAATTCTCAATTAGAGACAATGGAGATAATGATATGTCAAGAGAAGACTCACCATTGGAAAAAATATGATAGTAATCTTCTCGTTTTTCTTTGGGGTCTATTGGGTTAACCAAGGATAATTATATGGACATATGATATCTATAATAACCTAGATGCATGGTCTCCCATGTACAAAGGTTTCCTTGAGCACTTTCCAAAGGTTTTAATTTCTAAAACAGTTTTTGACTGTACCTTTATGTAAGGTGCCATTGTGAGGTGCTATCCAAGGTTGGGATGAGAGTCATAGTTGGTATATATTTGTATCAAAACTCACAGCATATTTGTTGTTGTATTTTGCATGACAGGTGCTGAAATGAGTCTCCTCTTGAGTTCTTGAAAACTCTTCTCACATTCCTCGCTCCAACCGAACTTTGTATCTTTCCGAGTCAGCTGAGTTAGTGGAGTAGCGATTCGAGAAAACCCTTCTATGAATCTCCGATAATAACCAGCTAAGCTGAGAAAGCTACATACTTCGGTCACTGATTTAGGTTGCTCCCCGCTTTGAATAGCTTCAATCTTTGCTGGGTCAACATATATTCCATGACTTGAATTGGTGATATCCGGAATGAAGATCAATCTTTGAAAAGAATTTGGCTCCTTGCAATTGGTGAAACAGGTCATCAATACGTGGCAATGGGGACCTATTTTTGATGGTGACATGATTCAACTCCCGATAATCAATACAAAGGCGCATACTCCCATCTTTCTTCTTCACGAATAGAACAGGAGCACCCCAAGGAGAAGTACTAGGACGAATAAAGCCAATCTCTAACAATTCCTGCAGTTGAGTCTTTAACTCCTGAAGTTCAATAGGAGCAGCCATTCGATACGGGGCTTTGGAAATGGGTTTTGTACCGGGTTCAAGGTCGATATAAAATTGAATTTCACGCTCTGGGGGTAGGCCATGAAGTTCTTCAGGGAATACTTCAGGAAATTCATTAACAATAGAAATATCATTCAAAACTGACGTATTTTTGTTTAGATCCGTGACATGAGCTAAGAAAGCTTGACATCCATTTTTCAATAAACGAATAGCTTTATGGCTTGAGATGACCGTGATTGATTTGAATGGTTTGGTCACTAGAATTCGTATAATAGGTTGATTAGGAATATAAAAGCTAACAACCTTACGAAAACAATCAATTTTAGCATGATGAGTAGTTAACCAATCAATCCCTAGAATCACATCAAATGCAAGTATTTTCAATGAAATAAGATCAACGAGGTAATGTGAAGTCTGGAATTGATTTGAACCAAACAAGACTTATAAATAGTGGATGTAATGAAGGTTTCTCCAAACGGAGTTTTTTGCGAGATAAGTCAAAGTCTAATTTCTTCAGAGTCAAATTTAATCGTTGAGCGCAAGTAGGAGAAATAAAAGAATGGGTAGAACCGTATCAAATAAGGTATAGACTTCATTTAGAGTTTATGATAAGCTTACTTGTGATGACCTCATTCGGGTTCCTTGCTTTACGGGAGGTCACAACAAACGCTCTCCTTGCACTACCGGCTTTTGACTTTTACGGGGACTACTTTTGGTGCCTCCATCCTGGCTAAACTTGTCTTCGATGAACGACAAAATTGGGCTAAGTGACCTTCTCTTTCTTAATTATAACATGCTTTGGAGGGCATCGCGTAGTTTGGACTGATGTGTCCCTCCCCTTCGCATTTGAAGTATATGATAGGTGGTCATTCTCCTTCCTTAACAACGGGTGCTGGTGCTGACGTCCTTCCGTCATTTTTGAATCTTCTTTTCTTGGAATGTCAATTTTTAATGTCTTGGCCATGATTACCACCGAAGTGGTTACCATTTTTGGCATGTTGATTCCCTCCATGTTTGTTGTTACCATTTCAATGATTGATACCACTTGTATTTTCATGCTGCCGGCTGCTTTCTCTTTGTTGTGTTGACTCGTTACCGCGCTCCAATAACTGAGCCCTATTTACAACATCCAAGTACAAACACAGTTTATGAGAAATAAGATATTGACGTATCTCCAATTTCAAACCTCTTAAAAACATTCGCGTCATTCGCTCCTCATTATCGACCAAATGGGATGCAAACCGGGATAACTCCACAAATTTAGCCTCGTATTGCAACACGGTCATATTATTTTGTTCCAATTTGATAAACTCCACGTCTTTCATGTGACGAATACTCTCGGGAAAGTACTTGTCGTTGAATAGCTCTTGGAATTTCTCCCAAGACTTCTTGTAGTGCCCCCAAATCTGGGTATCTTCCTACCCGACAGATGGTGCTATACTATACAACATTCATACATTCATTCAATTGAAAAGTCTCAAAGAACGAACATAACTTCTATATATTTAAAGTAATATTTATGTTTCCCAGGTTCTATACCCATTACAAAGGTTCTTTGTCATAATATCAGTTACCTTACAACAATAGACCTATACTATTACAAGACAGCTCAGTAATCTGCCTTAGCTCTTTATTGGAAAAGGACAACCCGGAAGCAAGTCCGTAAGCCCGATATTACTTACGAGCACTTTTAGCTTAACATAAAGTTTAGCTAACCGGTCTAAGTTATACTTGATCCTAATTGGCAAAAAGTGAGCCGACTTCATCAACCAGTCCACTATTACCCAAATCGAATCGTACCCTTTATTCGTCGTCGGAAGTCCCACCACGAAGTCCATTGTGATATGCTCCCACTTCCATTCTGGAATCTCCAATGACTGTAATAAGCCACTAGGTCGTTGACAAGTCAAGCACCTACTCACATACTCGGCTATTTCTCTCTTCATGTTTGGCCACCAAAAACTCTGTCGAAGGTCTTGATACATCTTAGTGCTACCAGGATGTATCGAGTACCTCGAACTATGAGATTCTTGTAACACTTGCTCCTTTAATTCCGTCTCATTCGGAACCCAAATTCTTCCTTCAAATCTTAATAATCCCTCATTATCAAGACTATACTTAGCATCTTCCTTCTCGGATAACCGCCTCTTCATTTTGTTACACTCGTCAGTCTTGAGTTGTACCTCCTTAACTCTTTCTATGATGGTAGACTGCATCTCCATCGCAAAGAGTAACTTCCTCGAATCACTCGGCATCTTTACTTCTATTTCCATCCTAGCCATCTCTGTTACTAACTCATTTTGAGCCGTTAACATAGACAACTTTTCCCGACCCTTCATACTTAAAGGCGTCAAGCAGCTTACATCGGCCTTTCGAGGTGATACAGAGATTTCACAATCATAATCCTTTATCAACTCTAGCCATCTTCTCTCATCTCATATTCAACTCCTTACGAGTGAAGATATACTTGAGACTTTTATGGTCTCAGATATATCTCACATTTTTCCCCGTAAAGATAATGTCTCCATATCTTTAGGGCAAACACTACTCGCATGACGATTCATCATAAGTAGGATAAACTTTCTCATAATCCTTCAACTGCCGAGATGCATACGCAATGACCTTGCCATGTTACATGAGCACACAACCAAGTCCTCTATGCGAAGCATCACTATACACTACAAAATTCCCTGTGTCAGCTGGCAATGATAAAACATGAGCTTCATTTAATCTTTTCTTCAGTTCTTGGAAACTGTCTTCACATTTATCCGTCCATATATATTTCACCGTCTTTCTCGTTAAATTAGTCAACGAGGTAGCTATCTTCGAAAAATCTTGGATAAATCTTTGATAGTAACCTGCTAACCCTAGGAAACTCTACACCTCAGTCGGCATTTTTTGTTGTTCCCAATTCATTACTGCTTCCACCTTCGTTGGATCGACTGAAATCCCTTCTTGGTTAATAACATGACCTAAAAACTGCACCCTTTCTAGACAAAATTCACATTTAGTGAATTTCGCATCTAACTTCTCCTTCCTTAGTGTCTCTAACACTAATCTTAAGTGTTCAGCATGATCTTCTGGTGTCTTAGAATAGACTAGAATATCATCGATAAACACCATGATGAACTTGTCCAAATATAGTTTGAACACTCTGTTCATCATATCCATAAATGTAGCAGGTGCATTTGTCAACCCAAATGACATCACCAGAAACTCGTAATGACCATAACGAGTCCTGAATGCAGTCTTTGGTACATCTTCCTTCCTAACCTTCAATTGATGATACCCGTCCGCAAATCTATTTTAGAAAAATACTTTGCCTCTTTCAATTGATCAAAGAGATCATCGATCCTGGGCAATGGGTATTTATTCTTTATCGTTAACTTGTTCAACTCTTGATAGTCGATACAAAGCCTTAACGATCTGTCTTTCTTCTTGAAAAACAACACCGGTGCCCCCCACGGAGAAATACTTAGTTGAATGTACTTTCTGTCCAATAGTTCCTGTAACGGAACCATTAGTTCTTTCATTTCCACATGCGCCATACGGTACGGTGCCCTTGAGACTGCTGCCATCCCTAGCACAATGTCTATCACAAATTCGATCTCCCTATCCGGCAGTAGACCCGGTAATTCACTTGGAAATACATCTATAAACTCATTTACTATAGGTATTTGTTCCATGGTTGCTCCTACTCTCTAGGTATCAACAACATAGCATAGGTAATCTACACAACCCTTCCTTAAAAGTTTTCTAGTTTGTGTCATCGTAAGACAACACGGACGTCCCGACAATTTACTACAGTAAAATACTACAGGAGGTTGCTTCAACGTCCTGATACTCACACATTTCTTTTGGCAATCTATAATTGCACCATGGTTAATCAACCAATCCATTCCGAGAATTACATCGAATTCTCCTAATCTTATCGGTACTAAATCTATCGATAACTTACGACCACGTACATCTACACAATAACTCCTATGAATATCTTCAACAGAAATTATCTCTTCGTTCTCTACCTTAATGTTCAAAGGTATAGGCAATTTTTTGGGAAATAATTCTAGTCGTCTAGCAAAATCAAATGCTATAAACGAACAAGTAGCACCCGAATCAAATAGCACGTATGCATTTATATTGTTGATCGGAATAATACCTGTAACTACATCCCCTGATGCCACCGCATCTTGGACCGTCATATTAAAAGTGCGGGCCATTGATTTCCCCAGCTGAGCTGGACCACTAATAGCTAACTTACCGCTATTATTTCCCTTATTTCCTTATGTCCCCTTCTTCAGGCAGTTCTTTGCTATGTGGTCAGTTGATCCACATACAAAGCATCCGTGATTTTTCTTCGGATTTGGACAGTTAGGCGAAATGTGCCCATCCTATCCACATTTATAACAAACCACCTTTCCATTGAGACAGACTCCCAAGTGAGTCTTCCCGCAGGTTTTACAGGCCTCCATCCTCCTCTTAGAGTCCCCTTGTTTTACTCCGGTATTCCCAGAGTTAAAGCCCTTCCTCTTCTTATCGTTGCCACTTCCACTGGCTCCCTCGGTCTTGGTTCCTCCATCAACCTTACCCTTGTTTTTCTTATCCTTGTGGTACTGGCTGAGAGCCTCATTCCCACTTTCGTCAATTATTGCCTTTTCTAATATGGTTCCAAAGGAAGTACTTTGGAACACAGAGATTCGGCTATAGAGCCAGGGTTTCAAGCCCTGCTCGAATCTTCTAGCCTTTCTCACTTCAGTGTCCACTTGATGTGGAGCGAATCATGCCAGTTCATTAAACTTGGCAGCATACTGGGGAATTGTCATCTCCCCTTATTTCAATTCAAGAAACCTCATTTCCATCCTCCCTTGCATACTCGTGGGAAAATAGTTCTCAAAGAAAATCTCCTTGAACCTCTCCCACGTTAGGTTTCCTATATCGGCCCTAGCCTAGTTTGCCTCCCACCAGAAGTTGGCCTCTCCTTTCATCAAATAGGTTGCAAAGGCAACCTTTTGACCCTCCTCAACATTTGCTATTACAAATGCTTTCTCGATTTCTTTTACCCAAGTCTGGGCTTCTATAGGGTCCGTAGTTCCTTTGAACTCTGGCGGACCTACACTTTTAAAGTCCTTAAAAGTTGTCTCCTTCTTAGTGGCTTTTCGCTGTTAAGAAAACAACACATCAATATTACTTTATTCTTATTGGTTTGTTATTATTTGTAATAAAACAATAACTCATACTCATTACTCAACATATTCCATAAAAAGACTTATATTGATTTATAACTTGTAGTTTAACACTACATTGTTTACATTACTCAGCCTTAGCTGATTACATTACCATCCCGCAATTACTTTTCCAAAATTGGGATTTACAAAAGACTACCCTTTGTTATACAAAAGAGGGTTTTACGTCACTACTAGATACATAATATTTACATATCTACTCTACTCTAGCTATTGCTAGATTACATCTGACGTAGGGCATTCTCAAAATCTTTCTGGCGGGGCCGTGATAACATCTCTACCGATAGTGTGTGGTCCGTCACCGCTTCTATCGATACCTAGCTACCCGTCATTGAAATCCACATGAGAACTCCTATGTATATAGGACATCCTCTCAACTTTTCATTGCTTAGTCTTTATCTCTGCTTGAGCTCAAAGACTTCACATTTCAGCCTCTCGACCCTTGTCCTTAGCTAGAACTCTATCATCGTGCTCCTCTTCCCACATTCCCTCCATGCTAGCCTTGTCCTCACGGACAGCTTGGAGTTCCTCTTTCAACTCCTTAACCTCTTGGCAGTAATGGACATTCCTATCCAATATCGACATAAACAGTGCCTTTATTGATTCCCCCGTAGACAACTCCTCTGTAGGTGGAACCTGGTCAAAGGACATCACGTCCACCTCTTCCTCTAGCATGCCATCAAATATAGATATGTATTCTAAATCGTCTGAGTCTCCAGACTCGATTGTCACCAACTCTGGTTCTACTACAATGGGATTTTGTAGTATCTCTACCCGATTAACCGAATCCTCGCTCACTACATGTATATCTCTATACATATCATTTTCTCGTGACATCTACAATAAAACAATATAGTTTGATTAGTACACGTCAGTAAAATAAATAGAAATACATAACATAAGATAATTCATTTTTATAGGGTTACTTTCCATCTTTTACTTCTTTATTCTTTCTTAAAGTTATGACTTAAGGTTCTACTTTCCCCTTTAAGTTTTATAACCTAGGCTTTGATACCAACTTGTAGCGCCCCCAAATCCGGGTATCTTCCAACCTGACAGATGGTGCTATACTGTACAACATTCATTCATTCATTCAATTGAAAAGTCTCAAAGAACGAACATAACTTCTATATATTTAAAGTAATATTTACATTTCCCAAGTTCTATACCCATTACAAAGGTTCTTTGTCATAATATCGCTTACCTTACAACAATAGACCTATACTATATTACAAGACAAACATTTCGATGTCGCCTTAGCTTTTCCACTATCCTTTTTCGATCCTTGGGACGTTGATCTTAATTGCATTTATATGGTTCAAGCAAGAATGAGCATGACTAGCTCAAATAAGTATAACAATTTAATAACAACATGCTTGACACATACAAATCGTATATCTTCAATAACTGAACAATAGTTAAGAAGTACTATTGATAATTCAAAATAACACTTCATCTTTTCTTTCAAAATGCTTTACTATAATAACAATATTTAGTAAAACATTCACTCCGGTCAAAGACCTCGAGTATTCATTCTTTATTGGAAAGGACAACCCTAAGCAAGTCCGTAAGTCTTATATTACTTACGAGCACTTCTAGGTGATCAACCTATTGTACTCTATGTTGATCAACACTACATCCATTAAACGTATGTACGTTTAAGCATTTGGTAACCTCACGTGCCTGTCGTTTTACCGACAAAACATTTGTTTAACATTTCAGTCTTCTTTTGAAAACCATATCAAGTTGTTGACAAAAGATAGCAACATTTGATAATAAATGATTATATTATCAATACATTAAGTCTAGCCAAAGGAATTGGCTTAAACTTCAACATACCTCAATTTATGCGAAAGAATACATGAACCTCAAAAACTTGTTCAGATTGAACTGAGACAAGAGTTAGAATACTTGTCTTTAGCGTCTGCTACGGTATATTAACTTTATGTTCAAGTCGTTCAAGTCTCTACAATACATGATCACATAATGCCTTACATTAGGTCACATATAATAGAGTATGTACATAACTATATCATACTTTCATCTCAATTTAACTGTGTATTAGATTCAGTTACAATACGTTCAAGTTTATCATTATCCTTGCATTACATTTGACTAAGTTATCTCAATCTTTACACAACATCCTTAAGGTTTAACAAAGTTTAACAATGTTACATTACATTCCTTAAGTTGTGTTTACTTCTAAATCAATTAGATTTTCTTTCTTTGTACTTAGAAACCTTCATTACTATCCTTGTTACGAGATCGGCGCTTACTGGCCTGCCTTTTTATTTTTCTTACATCTCGCTTACGGTAGAAGCTTATAATATCTCTATCCGGACTTGGCGTTGCGTCATGAGTCCTTACTTAATGGGTCATTCTGCGCTACCTCTCGTAAGATTTTTTGTACTATACGTGGCTGCTGCCGCTTTCATATTATACTATAGTTCATTGTTGTGGCGAACTCTTGCAATGTACTTTCGGACATTTGTTGTTATGTGCTGTGGCTGACTCATTTGCCTTGGGTTGGCACCGCGGCGCCAACTATGTGCACCAGAAAATAATTTCAGTTTTTAAATTTTGTGAACTTCGCGTTCAGTTTTTAAATTTTGTGAACTTCGCGGACGCATAACTTCTTCGGTATAAGTCCGAATTGGCTCGTTCAAAAGCTTACGGTTCACAAATTACGTAATCTACATGTTCATGCAAGAATTTTATCTATTTGACTTTGTTTGCTAAAAATTCACCTATTGGTTCATTTTTAACGAAAACGATACACGTTCGTGAACGTTCAACTCTCGTTTCTTCGTTCTAAATTGGAATCTGGTCATTTTCGAGTCCACAACTCTTAAATGCAAAATACGACTTGTCTCCATTGGTAACCAATGGTTCCGTGATCAAACACAAAATTTAACTCCTATTCCGAGAATTTTACGGATTCGACGATTATCGTCCAACCGTGCAATTTTTGGCAAATCTTCATTTTTATGATTTGTTCAACATTACAAATGACTTCCGTTCATCATGTGAACATCGCAACCTACTTATCACAACCACTTATAATCATTGTTAGATTTTGGACTTATTCATCATGAGCTTATAACTTGTCAAATTATAAACTACTTAAGATTTTATTGTTCATGACTTATGACAATTAAAGTTTCTTAATCATCATACTTTACATATTCTTCACATTTAACTTTACTTATGTATATATGATACATATAATCATATATGTTCTTAATTCACTTCTCTTAATAAACTCATTACAAGTTCATATTTTCATACTTAACATTCAAGGTTAACTTATAATAAGTTTATAACTTTTATAAGTTCAAATGACTTATTGCCAACTTATGTGGCTTAAGTTCATGACTTACACATTCGTCTTGCTTCTTATCATTCATGTTTCTTAATCCATCTTTTCTTATCAACCTATCATGGTAGAGATAGAAGATAATGGAGAAGAAGTCTTACTTTTGTGTAGTCTTGGTAAGGTAGCTTTCTTCTTCTTCTTACTTATGGAATGACTTATTTGTAGCTTATTCTCTCTAACACTTAAGCACTTGTAATATGTTGGATTATTTGAACAAGGGTTAAATGTCTTGTAAGCCTCCTATATTTATAGAAGTTGCAAAGCTAGGGTAGTTTGGTCTTTAAATCATTCCACCTCCTTAAGCCACCTCCTTACTATTCATTACTTGGTTAGCACAAAACCTACCCTTTGCTTGACCACCACTCATAAGTCTTGGTCATTACTCCTTAAATCTTGGTCATTACATTAACTTGGTCATTACCTTAACTTGGTCACCACATCTTAACCATATTGATAGGGTTTGCCCCATGGGTAAACCAATTCATTTAACTCTAGCTTGGGCTTGGACCAACTAACTCTTTGGGCTTTGTATTAATAAACACTAATTGGTTCATTAATTTATGATTGGGCCTTAACATTTTATTCATTTGGACTTGTAGTAATTACAATCAATCTTTCCAAGTCCATTAACATTACTTAATACATATTGTTTATGTAATATTTCCGTATTCTAATTCATATAGGATTTATATACGATATTTCATCCTTCATACAAACTCGTATAATACTTTGTATTATACTCGTTTTCATTACTTTTCATAATACCAAGTATCATACAATTATTACTCATTCATTACTACTTCGCCTTCCTTAATGTTTATAAATTAAGTCCGCAAGCGAAATATTACATTTTCCATAACTAGATTTTTATTACATAATCCATCTTACCTTGTTATTCCATCATTACGTATTTCTCGGAAATTCAAAAATATATCTCGAGCAACTACCGATGAATAATGTTTTTTGGAAAATTTCTCGGAAAACTTTTATTTTCATCTTGGAAATTCAAACACTTTAATTCAACCACGTAGCTCAAATACTACGACATTCTAACGTCACTAGGTTATACAACGACAACCATCTTGATAACACATAGAATATGATTTTATTATTATTTAATTTAATAAAATCATTTTACAATAAGATCTGAATTTCTTGATCGTTACACATCTTGAGTGCGTCAGGCTGGGTACGTTTTATAGATTCCCACCATTAATCTGCCTCTTCACGCAACATGAAGGTGGCGAAAGGAACCTTTTGCTCCTCGGAGCATCCCAAGACATCAAATATCTTGGTGATCTGCTTTATCCATGCTTCCGCCTTAAGTGGTTTTGGCTCTCCGATAAACTCTGGTGGTCCCAGCTCCTTGAACTGTTTAGCGGTGACCGTCCGAGAGTTTCTAGTGTTTCCACCTACATTTCAGATAGGAGCCGCTCTCGCCTGATGTTGCATGAATTGCATAAAGCTTCTGAACAATCCATCCTTCATCATTTGGTCCGTATTGTTGTTTGTATGAGGATTGTCGCCTTCCTGATGCACATTATCCGGATTATTGATATGTGGAGACTCAACGGTCTCTTGTGCTCCATTGCTATTCTCAACATTCTCGGAGGTCATTTTCAGATACTTCCACAAAACAATGGTTAGTTGACATGTAACATATTATCTCTAAACTCTGACCAACCAATTTAAATACAAAATAGATTTAAGTAGGTCATATTAGGGAAGGAATTCCCCGTCTCTCCCCTCTTAGTTCTAGTCTCACATCTTAGCCAGGGATCATATCCCTAAGCTTTGATACCAACTGTGGCGCCCCCAAAATAGGGTATACATCACCCATCTTGAGTCGCTAGATACATGGTACAGAATTCAAATACAACTTAATAATACAACTGTCGTGTATAATACGACAAAACATAAACTGTGAGTTTGAATACAAATATTGTCTACTAGAGAGTATACAAACTCAAAAGGAGTCCTCACTACAATTATTATCACATTATTTCACAGAATAGTGAGCACTACTAATGCAACATCTAGGACCATCACTCCGTTCTCCGACTCGTTCCAGCTATATTTTCATTTCCTGAAGAGAACAGTAAAAGAAAGGGTGAGCTTAACTAGCCTAGTAAGAAATATTATGACTAAGATAATGCAGAATAAATTATCATTAGCCTTAAACAGTGTTAAACTGATACAATATAACAAACATCAAGTTTAACTGCAGCGGAACAAGCAATCCATTAAAAGAGTCAAGTAGAGAATAAAATCTACTATCTTTTATGATTTAAAAGGTTTTTCATCACTTTTATCGCTGGGACTCAGCTAAAAAAATAATCCACATCATCGAATCACCCCTGCACTACGGCCAAGGATATTCTTTAGTATCACGACCACAATTATCCATGCACTACGGGCCAAGAATATTTGTGTATTCATTAATGATCATGATCATGCCAACAACTGTCCATCAATGCACTACGGGCCAACGAGGACTTTTACCACATCATTTGTAACATTACGGTCATGATTATACCGAATAATCCTTGGTCATAATCATACCAAGTCCATCTATGCACTACATGCCACAGATGACTTTCAACAAAATATAACATGAGGATGATGACAATGATATAAGAATTCAATAAAACAAGTTCAAGAATTATTTTATCCAGGAATTTTTAACGTCCAAATTGTCAACATGATACTTCTTTGTGCAATAAAATTCAAGAATGCTCAAAAGAATATTTCCATGAAAAGATACTAGATGAAGCGCAAATATCAAGAATATTCCACTAATTTCATGGAGTATAGAAGTCAAAACTTTAACCAACTGGGTATAATAAGGAATGGAATAACAAAAGAAATCACCAGGCATGCGATAGACCGCACAGGCAGGTTATTCCAACAGAAATAATTCCGTCGTTATTTTCATAAAGTATTTTTGTCATTTTCTCAATCCGATAATAATTCCGTTGTGGGGTCCACCAATGATTGTGCCATTGTACGAATATTCCCTGTTAACACGAATATCCCCCGACCAATCGAATATTATATAACAACTTGCGTACTTTGAAAAATTTATAAATATTACCCACAACTATAACATTATATCAATTTCACTCCATAATATTCAAAAATAATATTTGTAGAAAATTCATTTTTATTCAAAAAGTTGGGGTTTTACAACCTCCCCTTCTTATGAAATTTTGCCCTCAAAATTAGGGTACGTACTTGGTATATCGAAGAGGTAAGGATACCTTGATTTTATTTCAGATTCTAACTCCCAAGTCATTTCCTCAACATCGTGGTTTATCCACAAAACTTTGACTTGAGGTATAACCTTGGAGCGTAGAATATGTTCCTTCTTATCCAAGATTTGAACAGGAAACCTCTTCACACGTCAAATCTTCTGCTATTTTGTCCGGTTCTAACTCAATAATGTGGTTCGGGTCTTCCACATATTTACGTAACATGGATATGTGAAAAATGTTATGAACACGAGACATACTTGGCGGTAAAGCGAGTGTATAGGCCACAGTTCCTACTCGATCAAGGATTAAAAATGGGCTAATGAACCTAGGATTGAGATTTCCTCTCTTTTCAAATCTCGTAACTCCTTTCCACGGAGCAACTCGTAATAACACATGATCTCCTATATCAAATTCCACGTTCTTTCGATGAAGATCAGCATAACTCTTTTGTCGATCTTGTGAGGTTTTCATACGTTGTCGGATCGTTTGAATCTTTTCCGTAGTCATACGTACCAACTCCGGTCCCAACAATGTTGCTTCACCCACCTCATCCCAGCATACTGGAGAACGACACTTTCTTCCATGCCAACACTTGCTTGATAACTGTTGTTAAGAAAACTCCTCCAATGGTAAGAACTTGTCCCAACTTCCCTTGAAGTCAAGGACACAGAGTCTTAATAAATCTTCAAGAGTTTGAATAGTCCTCTCTGACTATCCGTCCATCTGAGGATGATATGCCGAGATAAATTGTAAATTTGTGCCCATAGCTTTCTGCTAACTAACCCAAAATTGTGAAGTGAATCTTGGGTCTCGATCAGAAACTATGGATACTAGCATACCATGCAGTCTTACAATCTAGTTTATGTATATACGAGCAAGACGTTCAAGTGTATAAGTTTCTCGTATCGGTAAGAAATGAGTAGAGTTGGTCAATCTATCAACAATGAACCAAATCACATCTATGCCTTGAGAAACTTTGGGAAGACCGGTAACGAAATACATGGTAATGTGCTCCCACTTCCATTCTGGAATTTCAAGTGGTTGCAATGGACCTTTTCGTACTTGATGCTCTGCCTGGACTCGTTGACACGTTAAACACCTTGAGATAAATAACGCTATCTCTCTCTTCATATTGCTCCACGAAAATGTATGACGAATATCATGGTACATTTTGGTACGCCCAGGATGGATTGCAAACGGTGTGTTGTGCGCCTCTGTAACGCCCTGAAATCTGGTCTATCTTCACACCCGGATTTCGTACGTCACGAGCACATCATTTATTCTGCATACATCATTATATACTGAAATATAACAACATAAAATCTCAAATCCCAGGTTTGGAAACCTTATAACCTTTCTCATTACAAATAATGATAATTACATTATTCTTTACTTCTTGCACGAGTTGCTTTTATCCGCCACCAAGGATACATAATCGTTCATTAAACTATTCTATAGTTTAATTTTCATATTTCTACATTACAAGTCTTCACTTGATCTTCTCGCTCATTCACATTCTGAATGGCACTTCATCTGGATACCGTCAGCTTGATCTATATGGGATCCTTAAGTTCTTTCTAACATCGTTCGCTGAAAATGTTTTTCATTTAAAGCAAGTGTGAGCATTCAATTGCCCAGCAAGTCATAACAGTTGAACAAAGAACTTCAAGAGTTTAACATTCTTTTCAGACTTCAATAACCGAACAAAGGTTATGAAGTAGCTTGAATAATAGGAATAGTCTTGATTCCTATCATCTTAAAACATTAGTTACATGCACTTTGAAATACTTTCATTCTCTACTCTCTTTCATGCACATTCTGTCTGGCTAGAATCAATAGCACAGACTTAACAATAACAGTTCATGTATAAACAGATCATTCTTTTATTGAATAGTTCAAACATAGAACAGTTCATCTCACAGAAACACCGAAGTGTTCACATTGTGGCACAAGGCCTCATACATTCTACCACCTTGTACAAATATCAGACATTCGCACATAGACAGAACTTCTCAAGTTCAACATCTGAGAAGTTTTAGAAACTAGCATTCATTTAAAAATATGAATGAAGTTAGGAAACTTGCCTTACGCATACAAACACGACTTATCTTTGATCGCTCATTCCCATTCCTATGTAGCACATAAGAAAATAACACGTAAACCAATTAGTCATATACTTGACTTACACATTGGTTTACTTAACTTTACTTCTTAAGGTTCGCGTTCTTGCAATATAATTTTTATGCGACTAACTTTCATTACCGGTTTATGGTTTCATGACATACGAAGATGTCTTACTCAACACGTTCATCATCTTTGATGATTCATATTCTTATCTTCTTTTTATACTTCTTTAGGACTCAGCACACATCGCTTCTCTACTAGTAGTCCATATGGTACTCTGAGTGGTTTCCCACAAACAACCAACAAACAAGTTCCCGTCTCATCTACACTGCCATCACAGTGAGTTAGATCGGTTGCCAGTTTCGTATATACCTTCGCTCTCTGAAGGAATTGTTAAGCCTAGCTCCCATATGTCAACCATCAAAGGTTACGATTGTACCACAACCTAACTTTCTCATAACTTATACGAATTATTAAATTATAATGTTCGTTAAGTCAATTTCTTATTCCTTATGGCTTTCTGTCAACTAAGTGCCATACCTCAGGATTTATTCATTATCGTCTAAGTCATATTGTCTTTTGTATACTCAGAACGATCATTCAATGTCAATACTTTGAGAACATAGCGTTAAACATTTCAAATTAAATTATTCATACCTTACAACGTCTGGTTCTTTCAACTCGAAACGTTGTCCAAGTTATACTTATTAACTCGGCTTCTTAACGTTATACGTTATTATCTTTAACTTAGTTTCTTCACCGTTCACGGCTAAAACTTAGTCTTCATTACATTACGATTAAACCATACACGGAGTGTAGGTTCTGCCCGTTTACACTCGTTTACACTCAACCCTTACGTTGGTTAAAGTGTTCAACGCTTACTTCATTCTAACATTCTCTATCCGACTCATACATGGACTTTCATTAATCTCATTACCGTTCGCTACGGTTTTCTTGATACCAATCGTATCTTACCTACTACCTTTGTCAACGTCTAAGTCATACTTAGAATGTTCGTCCAACTCGAATACGATTCACGATGATCGTTTATGTATTCGACGTTCACGTTACTCGTCTCTAAATCTTTCAGTCAACCTTCACTCAAGGTTTCAATCGTTTTCATCGTTATTCAACCCATGAACCCCATGTTCATTATTCTTTCTTTATGTCGAAGACATACCGTTCGTTGTATGCTAAGACCGATCGTTCATCGCAACAACATTGCGTTCACAGCATCTAAACGCTTTACATTTATCTCTCATTACTATGACATAACATCAGAATTTTATTCATTAACTTCATCACTCAATGTCTAAGGAATCACAATCATAGCAATCCCTCACGTTCGTTTATCGCGACTACGGTCCCCAAGCATCGGTTCCGTAACCCGCATCTACATTCTTTGTCTTTTAATCTCGTTTAATCTTTTCGTTCAACCTTTATTAAAGGTTTAAAACACTTGATTAAGTGTTAAATTAGTTGAACATTATGTTCATATTTCTTTCTTGCACATCCTCCAAAGATGGCGAACTAAAATCTCATTTCGGGCATTACTCTCTGCTGCCGTGACTGCATGGCCCTGCCCTTCCTTCCTCTCTCATCGCTTGCGGTCACCTACTTCTCTCTCCTCTCTTCCCGAGCTGGCGCTGCGGCGCCAAGTCCTTTGTTATCTCTCGCGCTGCGGCGCCACTCTCCAGACGATTATGGCCGAGCTCAAGCGCTTACGGCCACGGCCTCAAGGCACACAACTCATGACTGGCATACGAGTATGAAACCTAGAAAATTTTTCTATGTCTTGCATCAAGTTTGAGACGGGTACTTTACGATCTCATAACTTCTTCGTTATAACTCAGAACGAGGTCGTTCCAAATCCATTTTCTTCCTTATCTTACATACTTCGATTACCCATGGACAGAACTTCATTCTGAATCCGTTAACATGCCATTCGATTGGCTTAATCTTTGCTCTTCGTTCATTTTAACGTCTTTAACGTTCTTTGTTCGTTCGTTCGTAATTCGGTCATCCGAACTCAGAATTCGTTTGTTCTTGAGTCCTCAACTCACGTTTTATACGTTCTCTTACATTCTTATGAAACCCTACACGTTCGGGTTCATTTACTAACTTTCAAATTTTCGTTCTTCTTTTACAAAATTTTCGCCATAACTTTGTTATAGCTTAGTTTTAATCCATCCTTCATGAACATTTCTAATGTTCCTAACCAAGCAATAAGCATCTAACTTATACGCGATGGTTTTAAACTTGTCCATCAACACCAATTACACTACTATGGTTTTAAATTTGTCCATCAACAACGTTCTTCGTGTTCTTCGCGTGTTCTTCGCGTTCTTCGTTCGTTCTTCATTTTTAATTGATATTTTGGATTATGATTTCACTTTTTCTTGGAATTTGATGTTATAGAACTTCATTCCTTACTTAATTCACCTACTCGTTCATAATATTCATTCGGATCGCTCAAAATCCTCAAGAATCTTATACTTGCTTAAGAAATTTATAAACTAAATTTCTTATTTCTTATTTCTTATTTTCTCATGATTTCAACCATATGAAATCATTACTAATCTCTTTTTCTTCTTATTCTCATTAAGTTATGTTTTTGAACATAAAAACTTAAAGAAAAATTAGAAGAACTAGGGTTCGGATTACCGTTCTTCTTTAATCTCCTTCCGTCGAACAAAGCGTGCATTTAAGCTAGCTTTTCCTCATTCTCTTTCTCTTCCTCTCCCATCCGAAGTCTCTCTTGCTTTCTCTCTCAAGTTTTGGTTGAATTATCAATCAAACAAATGAGCTTAAGCTTGTTTATATAGAAAACCAAGGCTAGGGGCATTTTAGTCATTTCACCACCCTAACCTCCTTACTATTCATAACTTAGCCACCAAGTTTACTTGGTGGCCAAGTCTTATACCTCCTCCTAGCTAGCTTCCTTGGAAGCTTCGTGCTTCAAAATTGAATTAAATCCGACGATTCAAAATCTGCGATTCTCGGAATCCAAATATTTTTGAATATTTCGTCTTTCCTTTACCAATTAACTTTTGTTTATTCTTCGGATCTTTGAAAAACTGAAAAACACTTTTCCACGTTAAGCATTTTCCTTCACGTTTTCCCCTAACGTAGCTAAACGAATGAAAAGTACACATCAGTACTTTTTGTCATTTTTATTTCGTCCGATTTCTACACGTTTTTTGAGAAAAACTTTTATCGGCTTACTTAACTTTTCACGATATATTATCGTCAAATCTTTCGACGGAATATCATTCCGACATACCGAACTCTCGAAAAGGCTTAGGTTATTCAAACCCTAACCCTTAGGTTTCGTCGAATTGAATAGTGCTATTTAAATACATTTCTTCCCCAAAAATATTTTTTGTCTCCGGAAAAATTTTATTTTCGTCTTGAAAATTCTTACTCATTCAATCTAGCTCGTAGCCAGAATCCTCCCGATTAATAATCATTCTGGTTATAAAACGATTAATAAACACATAGCACATAATAGTATTAATAAAAATTCATTTTATTAATTACTAATTCTTTAAATTTTAATCTCTGGACAATCCGGATTTTTGGGTTGTCACAGCCTCCATCATGATTTTATACTTTAAATCAGGGTCGTTAGGAACACAAAGTCTGGAGTTGAATCGAAGTATTCCTTCTTCATCGATTTTTGCTTCCGGCATAGCACCTTCTTGCACTTTCTTCCTCATACGCATCAGCTCTAGGTCTGTAGCTTGAGCAACTTTAACTTTTTCAATTAAAGTCGGTTCTACTCATATATTCGCCATCATCAAATGGGTCCCTGGAGTCTTTAACTATATCTCCATCCTTTGCAAGCCACACAAAATTGGCTTTTGTGTTATCAATATTGCACTCATACCCGCATATGATCTTCTACTCAATGCGTCAGCTACCACGTTCGCTTCTCCAGGATGGTATTGGATGGTATGATCATAATCTTTCAACAGCTCAAGCCAACGTCGTTGTCGCATGTTGAGTTCATTTTGTGTGAAGAAATATTTGAAGCTTTTATGATCCGTAAAGATCTCCACTTTCTCCCCATACAACTAATGCTTCCAAATCTTTAGTGCGAAGATAACAGCTGCTAACTCTAGATCATGAGTAGGATAATTCCTCTCATATTCTTTGAGTTGTCGTGAGGCATAGGCTATGACTTTCCCATGTTGCATGAGAACACATCCTAACCCTTTGCCCGAAGCATCACTGTATATGACAAATCCCTCCGAACCAGATGGTATTGTCAGAACAGATGCTGAAATAAGCCTTCTCTTGAGTTCTTAAAAACTCTTCTCTCATCCCTCGCTCCAACCGAACTTTGTATCATTCTGAGTCAGCTGAGTTAATGGAGTAGCGATTCAAGAAAACCCTTCTACGAATCTTCGATAATAACCAGCTAAGCCGAGAATGCTACACACTTTGGTCACTGATTTAGGTTGCTCCCAGCTTTGAATAACTTCAATCTTTGCCGGGTCAACAGATATTCCATGATTTGATACTACGTGCCCAAAGAATGGTACTTCCTCAAGCTAGAACTTGCATTTCTTCAACTTGGCATAAAGCTTGTTTTCACAAAGCTTTTGGAGTATCAGCCTTAAGTGTTGCTCATGATCATCACGACTTTTGGAATATATGAGGATGTCATCAATAAAGACGACCACAAAGTGATCCAAATATTCCTTGAATACTCGGTTCATCATATCCATGAAGGTAGCAGGCATTAGTCAATCCAAAAGACATGACTAGGAATTCGTAATGCCCGTATCGAGTTCTGAAAGCCGTCTTTGGAATGTCATCGGTTCTAATCTTTAACTGATGATATCTGGAACGAAGATCGATCTTTGAAAAGAATTTGGCTCCTTACAACTGGTCAAACATGTCATCAATGCGAGGCAACAGGTACCTATTTTTGATGGTGACATGATTCAACTCCCGATAATCAATACAAAGTCCCATAATTCCATCTATCTTCTTCACGAATAGAATAGGAGCACCCCAAGGAGACGTACTAGGACGAATGAAACCGATGTCTAGCAATTCTTGTAGTTGGGTTTTTTACTCCTGAAGTTAAATAGGAGCCATTCGATATGGTGCTTTGGAAATAGGTTTTGTACTGGGTTCAAGGTCGATACCAAACTCGATTTCACGCTCTGGGGGTAGGCCAGGAAGTTCTTCGGGTAATACGTCAGGAAATTTATTAACAATAGAAATATCATTCAAATCTGATGTATTTTTGTCTAAATCTGTGACATGAGCTAAGAAAGCTTGACATCTATTTTTCAATTAACGAATAGCTTTATGGCTTGAGATGACCATGATTGATTTTAATGGTTTGGTCTCTTGAAATCGCATAATAGGTTGAGTAGGAATATGAAATCTAACAACCTTACGAAAATAATCAATTTTAGCATGATGAGTAGTTAACCAATCAATCCCTAGAATCACGTTAAATGCAAGTATTTTTAAGGAGATAAGATCGACAGGTAACGTGCGGTTACTGATTTGAATCAAACAAGACTTATAAATAGTGGATGTAATGAAGGTTTCTCCCAACGGAGTTTCAACAGATAAGTCAAAGTCTAATATCTCCAGAGTCAAATTTAAACGTTGAGCGCAAGTAGGAGAAATAAAAGAATGGGTAGAATTGGTATCAAATAAGGTATATACTTTGCTAGAGTTTATGATAAGCTTACCCGTGATGACCTCGTTCAGGTTCCTTGCTTTCTGGGAGGTGTTGGTAAATGCTCTCCCTTGAACTATCGGTTTTGACTTTTTTGGGACGGCCTTTGGTGCCTCTATCCCAGCTAGAATTGTCTTCGGTGCACGACAAAATTGGGCTAGGTGACCTTCTCTTCCACATTTATAACACGCTTTGGACTGCATCGTGCAGTTTGGATTGATGTGTCCCTCCCCTCCATATTTGAAGCATATGATAGGTGGTCGTTCTCCTTCCTTAACAACGGGTGCTGGTGCTGACATCTTTCCATCATTGTTGAATCTCCTCTTCTTGAAATGTCCACTCTTATTGTCTTAGCCATGATTACGACAAAAGTTGTTACCATTTCTGGCATGTTGATTCCCTCCACGTTTATTATCACTGCTTCGATGACTGCTACCACTGGTATTATCATTTTGCTGACTGCTTTCCCTTGGTTGGGTTGACTCATTATCGCGCTCCAATAACTGAGCCCTATTCACAACATCTGAATACAAACACAATTTATGAGAGATAATGTATTGACGTATCTCGGGTTTCAAACCTCTTAGAAATATTCACGTCATTCTCTCTTCATTATGAACTAAGTGAGACGCAAACCGGGACAACTCGGCAAACTTAGCTTTGTACTATGACACGGTCATATTGTTTTGCTCCAACTTGATGAACTCTACCTCTTTTATGTGATGAATACTTTCGGGAAAGTACTTGTGGTTGAATAGTTCTTGGAACTTCTCCCAAGACATCTTCAGTGCGGCAGGTTAAGTATGCTTTACCGATTCCCTCCAATAATCTGCCTCTCCTCGCAACATAAAGGTGGCAAAGGGAACCTTTTGCTCCTCGGAGCATCCTAAGAAATCAAATATCTTGGTGATCTGCTTTATCCACGTTTCCGCCTTAAGTGGTTTTGGCTCTCCAATAAACACCGGTGGTCCCAGCTCCTTGAACTGTTTAGCGGTGACCGTCCGAGAGTTTCCAATGTATCCACCTACATTTTGGACAGGAGCCGCTCTCGCCTGATGTTGCATGAATTGCATAAAACCTCTGAACATTCCATCGTTCATCATTTGGTCAGTGTTGTTGTTTGCATGAGCATTGTCGCCTTCCTGATGCACATTATCCTGATTATTGATCTATGGAGACTCAACGGTCTCCTGTGCTCCATTGCTATTCTCAACATTCTCGGATGTCATTTTCAAATACTGCCACAAAACAAGGGTTAATTGACATGTAACATATTATCCCTATACTCTGACCAACCAATTAAATACCAAGTAAACTTCGGTAGGTCATACTAGCGAAGGAATTCCCCGCCTCTCCCCTCCTAGTTCTATTCTCACATCTTAGCCAGGGATCATATCCCTAAGCTTTGATACCAACTCTGACGCCCCTTAAAATAGGTATACATCACCCATCTTGAGTCACCAAATACATGATACAAAATTCAAATACAACTTAATTATACAACAGCCGTGTAAAATACGAGAAAATAAAATCTAAGAGTTTTAAAAAGAATATTGTCATCTAGACAATATCCACACTCAATGGAGTCCTCATTACATTTATTATCACACTATTTTATAGAACAGTGAGTACTACTAAAACAACCAACTGGACCATCAATCCGTTCCCTGACTCGTCCCAGCTATATTCTCATTTTCCGAAGAGAATAGTGAAAGAAAGGGTGAGCTCAACTAGCCCAGTAAGAAATATTATGACTAAGATAATGCAGAATAATTTATCATTAGCCTTCAACAGTGTTAAACTGATACAATATAACAAACATCAAGTTTAAGTGCAGCGGAACAAGCAATCCATTAGAAGAGCCAAGTAGAGAATAAAATCTACTATCTTCTATGATTTAAAAGGTTTTTCCTCACTTTTATCGCTGAGACTCAGCTTAATAAATAAACCACATCATCCCTGTACTACGACCAATGATATTCATTAGTATCACGACCACAAATTATCCATGAACTACGGGCCAAGGATATTCATGTATTCTTCAATGGTCATGATCATGCCAACAACTGTCCATTAATGCACTACGACCAATGAGGACTTTTACCACACCATTTATAACATTGCAGTCATGATTATACCGAATAATCCTTGGTTATAATAATACCAAGTCCATCTATGCACTACAGGCCACAGATGACTTTCAACATCTTATAAACATCAGGATGATGACAATGATATAAGACTTTAATAAAACAAGTTCAAGGATAAATTTTTAAAGATTTATAATTTAATTTATCCAGAAATCAATAACGTCCAAATTGTCAACATGATATTATTTTGTGGAGTAAAATTCAAGAATGCTCAGAAGAATATTTCCATGAAAAGATACTGGATGAAGCGTAAATATCCTGGATATTCTACTAATTTCATGGAGTATAGAAGCCAAAACTTTAACCAACTGAGTATAATAGAATATATGAAACTGCAAATGGATTTTTGCCCGCCATGCTGTAATCCACGTAGACAGATCATTTCCACAATTTAATAAGGAATGAATACAAAGGATCATTCACCATGCATGCGGTAGTCCATATATATAGGTTATTCCAACAGAATAACAAAGAATGGAATAACAGAAGAATTCATCATGCATGCGATAGACCACACGGATAGGTTATTCCAATAGAATAATAAAGAATGGAATAACAAAAGAATTCACCAGGCAAGCGATTGACCGCACAGACATGTTATATTAACAGAATAATAAAGAAATGGAATAACAAAAGAATTCAGCAGGCATGCGATAGACCGCACATACAGGTTATTCCAACAGAATAATACAGAATGGAATAATAACCCTTATGAGTATTGAAAGAAAATAACTCTCTTCATGAATACGAAAGAAATAATACCCCTTACCTTAGAAGAAACTGGATACTGGAATAGTGTGGTAGCAGACTTCTCTTCTTCTTTCTCTCTAAAATTTCTCTCTATAATAATTGCTCTTATGAGACTTAGTGAATTGGTGAGAATGAAAAAAGAATGAGCTTCTATTTATAGGAAAATATAGTTTCGATAATTGCACATTTTGGGGCTCAAAATATTACAGTATAATACCTTCCTCTTTTTCTTCATTTTTAATTTAGTCCTGCAAGTATTATCAAACTTACACCACCTCCCCTAATAGTAAATAAGGTGAATTAATAGTTCATTCATGTGACTTAATAGTATAATCATGTGAAAAAACTAATTATAGTATAGTACCTTCATCTATACCTACATTTTTAATTTAGTCATGCAAGTATTATCAATCTTGCACCACCTCCCCTAATAGTACATGAATATGAATCAATAGTACACACATGTGAACAAATAGTTATAAGCATGTGAAATAATAGCAATTAATTGCGTATTTATCCGATTAATTACCTGATTGGTCAATATAACCTCCAGACATCAATTATTATCAAAATAAATGTCGATTTCCACTAACACTAATAATCCCAACACAATGGAACTATCAATTTCATCTTTAATCAACATAAACTTATTCATCATTAATAATATAACTCACAATATTTAACAACCAGGTCGTTCCCAAGAAAGAGGGGGTTTCTGATAAGGATTTCTCCCTATTGGCGTGCAATTAGGTGACCAAACCTCTCCTTGACAGAACTTCTAGACATTGTCAATATTGCAAATAATAATATGAATAACTTTGTCATCTCAATTATTAATTTAATAATACTAAATATTATGCAGATGATAATGTGACAATAATTGAATCAATAATATGAGAGATATGATGCAGCAAATACTGTAGCAATAATTGAGTATAACTGAGTGACTTCTCACGTAAGCATCAATAATCAATACCGTGTTCTACTATGCAACCACGCGTATTACTATACTTTTACCACCGGGTAGTTCAATAGTTTAACGGTAAAACTTTCGCCGTAATTTTTATAAAAAGATAATTTTGTTTTTTTCTAATTACGACAATACTTCCGTTGTGGGGTCCACCAATGATTGTGTCGTCGTACAAATATTCCCTGTTAAAACGAATATTCCCCGACCAATTGAATATTATATAAGCACTTGCTTACTTTGCAAAATTTGTAAATCATACCCACAACTATAAAATTATATCAAATCCACACCATAATATTCAAAAATATATTTCGAGAAAAAGTAATCTTTATTCATAAAAGTTGGGATCTTACAATAATAATACCAATCAATAGTACATCTATGCACGTAAGCCATAGATGACTTTTATCACAATATAAACATAATGATGACGACAATGATATAAGAATTCAATTAAAAGAAAACAAAGGATAAATTTTTAAAGATTTATAATTTAATTTATCCAGGATTCAATAATGTCCAAATTGTCAACATCATACTGCTTTGTTGAGTAAAATTTAAGAATGATATTATATCAAAATTGATTTGGACCGAAAAGAAATCAATTTTTGTCATGAATAGTACTCTCAGGTGAATAGTACTCGGGTGAATAGTTGTGACGCCCCCAAAATAGGGATACACCACCCATTCTGAGTCACCAAATACATGGTACATAAATAAATACAACTTCAGTAATACAATTATCGTGCAAAATACGACAACACATATACTGTGAGTTTGAATACAAATATAGTCTAATAGAGAGTATACAAACTCAAAAGGAGTCCTCATTACAATTATTGATACATTATTTTACAAAATAGTGAGGACTATTAATACATCTATCCTGAACCATCACTCCATACCCCGGCTAGTTCCTGCTATGTTCTCACCTCCTAGGAAGAAAAATGAAACAAAAAGGAAAAGTGTGAGCTCAACTAGCCCAGTAAAAAATATTATGACTAAGATAATATACAACAATTTATCATTAGTCTTCAACAAGGAAAAATCTGATAAAATATATTAGACAACAAGTTTTAGATCTACAACTGCAGCGGAAACAACAATCCATTAGAAGAGTCAAGTAGAGAATGAGTTCTACTATCTTCTAAGATTTAAAAGTCCATCATCAATATTTTATCCCTGTAACATCAATCAATATACATCTTTAATCAAATATTCATCTTTGCACTATAGGCCAAAGATATTCATTTGTATCACTAGTTGGTCATGTTCATCTCAACACCTATTCATCTTTGCACTATGGGCCAAAGATATTCATCAGTTAATCATTCATCTTTGCAATACAGGCCAAAGATATTCAGTAATATCATCATTTAGGACTGAGGATGATGAAAAATATTTTAAAGAACGAATCCAGTGAGACCGAAGGACAAATATTAAGGATTCGTATAACAGTTTATCCAAGATCAATAATACTCCATAATAAACTATAGTGGAGTAAAATTCAAGAATGAAGATCAAAACATGGATTTAATTTCAAGAATGAGGGTCACAACAGATAACTTGGAAGAAGAAAAATTAATTTTTTTTTCTTTTGTGAACGATGCACTCGTGAATGCAGATTTTGAATGAAGACTGCAAGTGAACGATGAATCGTGAAATAAAGAGTGAACAATACCCAGTCATGAAAAGTTCCAAATTTGATAAAATGTTCAGACCAATAATCTTATGAAATGATATTAGATGAAACAAAATTTCTAATCATTTCAGGAATTATAGAAGCAATACTTACCATAGTAAGTTCAAATTTAGGAATATGAAATTAAATAATATCCCTTCCATACTATGGAGTATGAAAGAAAATAATATTTCTCACGAGTATTGAAATAAAATAATATCCTTTACCTTGGTAGAAACTGGATTTGACTGGAATATCGGATATTATTCTGAGAAAATCTTGCAGAAAATTATGCTCAAAGTATTCTTATACTCAAGAAAATACTCACAATACTCTAGAATAGGAATTTCTGATTTATGAAGGTGTGTTTAGGAATGAGGGGTTACCCCCTATTTATAGTCAAAGAAGGAGGAGAAAGCCAATTGAATTAGCCTAACTCGCGCCAAATTTATTTCTCCTCCGTCTCACCTACTGCACATATGCCTAACTTTCCTTTGTTTTAATTGGATGAAGTCCCACCAATTGTTTGAAAATAAGGAAATCTAGCCTAACTCTCCTCGTTTTTCCTCTGCCACACTCAATGTTTCACTTTACAATTTCAAAAAGTTGGTGCCCACCATCTTTGATCAACTTCTTGAGCAAAACAAATCCACCAACCCACCACTTTTAATCACATGCATATATATATATATATATATATATATATATATATATATATATATATATATATATAATATACTTGAATGAGTATTTAATCGAAGAACCAATTGTAATTCCACAGAAAATATGTCGAACATTATTTCATGCTAAAAATTCCTTCATTTATATCGACATAAAATAAATATTTCATTATCATAAAAATCAATAATTTAATTATTCACAAATAATATTAATGAATCACAATTATGACAACCAAACCATTCCCAGGAAAGAGGGGCTTTCCAATAAGGATTTCTCCGTATTGGCGCGCAATTAGGTGACCAAACCTCTCTTTGACAGAACTTTCTAGACATTGCCAATAATGTTATCTAATAATATTATTCAAATAATATGAATTATTGATCTGATAATGGAAAATATTATGCGAAGACAATTATTGAAACAACAATAATATAAATATCAACGCAAAGAATTATTGAATCAATAAAATAAAATATTGAACAAAAATTATCATAACAATTATTGAGAAGTGCCTTCTTCACGTAAGAATCAATAATTCAACAATATTGTGCAATACCGGCAGCTATCTTTAAACCACGCCAGACATCGCTTTTTTTTAACCACCAGGTAATCCAACAGTGTTAACGGTAACAATTACGCCGTTATTTATAAAAACTCAAGCTTGTCGTTTTCTTCATCCGACAGTTATTCCATTATGGGCCCACAATTGACTGCGCCATCGTACTAATATTCCCGACAAAAAGAATATTCCACGACCAAACGAATATTCCCCGACAACAATGATTATTTTATAACCACTTGCTTATTTTGTAAAATTTGCACATTTCACCCATAACCAAAGTATTATATCAATTAACACCTTTTTATTTCAAAATAATGAATATAGGAAATTCAATTTTATTTATAAAAACTTAGGGTCTTACAATAGTACCCCGTGAATAGTACTTCGGGAATAGTACCTCGTGAATAGTACTTTGTGAATAATATCGTATAAATGAATAGTACTCATGGACAGTACTCCGGCATGAAAAGATTAAAATTTAACAAGAATATACAGAAAATATCCTTATAAAACGATACTAGATGAATCACAAATTTCAAGGATATTCCACTAATTTCACGGAGTATAGAAGCAATACTTTAACAAAATGAGGGTATAATTAGGAATACAAGACGAAATCATATTACTCATATACTACAGGGTATGGAAGAAAATATTATTCCTATGAATACTGAAAAAAATAATATCCCTTACCTCAGAAGAAGACTGGATACTGGAATAGTGAGGTAGCAGACTTCTCTTCTACTTTCTCTCTAAAGCTTCTCTCTTTATAGCTTCTCTCTCTATAATTTCTCTTGTGAGTCTTAGTGAATTGGTGAGAATGAAAGAAGAATGAGCTTCTATTTATAGAAAAACATAGTTTCAATAATTGCACATTTTGGGGCTCGAAATATTACAATATAATACTTTCATCTTTTCCTTCATTTTTAATTTAGTCCTGCAAGTATTATCAAACTTGCACCACCTCCCCAAATTGTACATCATGTGAATCAATAATACAATCATGTGAATCAATAGTTCTATACATGTGAAAAAAATAATAATTACAGTATAGTAGCTTCATCTATAACTCCATTTTTAATTTAGTCATGCAAATATTATCAATCTTGCACCACCTTCCCTAATAGTACATGCATGTGAATCAATAGTACACACATGTGAACAAATAGTTATAAGCATGTGAAATAATAGAAATTAATTTCTTATTTATCCGATTAATTACCTGATTGGTCAATATAACCTCCAGACAACAATTATTATCGGAATAGATGTCGATTTCCATTAACACTAATAATCCCAACACAATGGAAATATAAATTTCATCTTTAATCAACACAAACTTATTCATCATTAATATTATAACTCATAATATTTAACAACTAGATCATTCCCAGGAAAGAGGGGGCATTACGATAAGGATTTCTCCATATTGGCGCGCAATTAGGTGACCAAACCTCTCTTTGACAGAACTTTCTATACATTGTCAATATTGCAAATAATAATATGAATAACTTTGTCATCTCAATTATTGATTTAATAATAATAAATATTATGCAGATGATACTGTGACAATATTTGAATCAATAATATGAGAGATATTATGCAGCAATTACTGTTGCAATAATTGAGTATAACTGAGTGACTTCTCATTCAAGAATTAATAATCAATCTGCGTAGTACTACTATGCAACCACGCCATTCATCGTACTTTACCACCGGGTAGTTGAACAGTTTAACGGTAAAACTTTCGCCGTTATTTTTATAAAAAGATTATTCTATCGTTTTCTAACTACGACAATACTTTCGTTGTGGGGTCCACCACTTGCTTACTTTACAAAATTTATAAATAATACCCACAACTATAACATTATATCAAATCCACACCATAATATTCAAAAATATATTTTGAGAAAAAATAATCTTTATTCATAAAAGTTGGGGTCTTACAACCTCCCCTTCTTATGAAATTTCATCCTCAAAATTAGGGTGCGTACCTGGTATGTCGAAGAGGTGATGATACCTTGACTTCATTTCAGATTCTAATTCCTAGGTCATTTCCTCAACATCGTGGTTTCTCCACAAAACTTTGACTTGAGGTATAACCTTGGAGCGTAGAATATGATCTTTCTTATCCAAGATTTTAATAGGTATCTCTTCATACATTAAATCTTCTGCTATCTCGTTCGGTTCTAATTCAATAATGTGGTTCAGGTCTTTCACATATTTACGTAACATAGATATGTGAAAAATGTTATGAACTCGAGACGTACTTGGCAGTAAGGCGAGTCTATAGGCCACAGTTCTTACTCGATCGAGGATTAAAAATGGGCCAATAAATCGATGATTGATTTATATAAATATTTAATGGATGTGATTATCGTTGTATAAATATTTGTTCAATTGATTTTATTTTGTTTAGTTAATTATTTATTAAATAAATAATTGATGAATTAAGGAAACGATTATTATATTGATATTTCAATTTAATGGTTAATTATTTGTATTGAGTTATGTGATTAAAGGATTTATTTAATTAATTGTCATTTGAATTAATTAGATTAAATATGAAAGCTTGATTAATATAGTGTGACAAATAACTATATTATAAGGAGTTATTAAAATAAATTAAAGTAGTTTAATTTAGTTTTTAACAAACAAGGCTTAATATATTAATTCTTTAATATTTAAAGGGTTTTCTTCAAACAAGCCTTATGACTTTTGAGATTTCTAGTTTATTTAAATTAAATTAAATAAATAAAATAAAATAAAATAATAAATATAATATATTTATATTATATACGTTAGTTTTGTAACTGATATAATAAGTAAGCTTATTATTGCCATAGCAGTTTTATTTTTGACGCAAACTATTATCAGTTAGTTTAGGCTTACTATTGTTAGTACCTAGTCTAATACTGAGAGAAGAAAGAAAAGATTTTCAGAGAGAGTTGTCTGAGAATTGATAGAAGTTTTGAATTTGCAAAGTAATCAGCAGTTGATTAACAAGGAGTTCTTAAGCAACAAAAAGGTAAAATTTTAATCTTAGTATATATATATATATATATATATATATATATATATATATATATATATATGAGTTACGGCGAATTTTGATTATGTTCTGTGAATTCTAAATCCGTTCGAAAATTGTTGGTATACTACTGATAGTGATGATTTCTAGAATGAATGTCAAGAAAATTGAGTTTTTATGAAAAACACTAGTTTTGAGAAATTAAAATAGTTTTAGTGATTGTTAAATTGTGCTAAGTGGTTGAATATGTTAGCAATCATGTCTATGATAGTTGTATATTTATTTCACGTGTTATTATCACTGTTTGGTGGGTGAAATTCGTGTGAGTTGGCTTAAGAAAAGTGTTGAAGCTCTGTTCTGCAGACTTTGGTCGTTCTTTGTGGCTTAACTAAAGGTTATGGTAATGTGTCCAACATGTAACAATCAGGCTAATACAGAGTTATGTTATATGTATTAGGAATTCAAAGTTGCAAAATGATTAGTAAATCAAAAATGCGTTATGTGATAACCTAATTTATACAATGAACGTTAGTTAAGTGTTGTGATGATTAACACTTGGGAATTCTGAAATATAAATGGTAGCTTAAGACTTGTGTTAAAATAACAAGTTTAGCTAGTAATGCGTTTTATATTGAAAAGTGAATATTAGTGTGTCTAATAGATGTTGTGGTTTTAATACCGTGTATAGGTGAACGTGAGTTTTAATATTTTAGCTTACGCTCGAGGCAAGTTTTCTAACTCTACACTTTCGTTGAGCTAGATCATTTATTACATTGTGCAAGTTTTCTAACTCTACCCTTTCGTTGAGTTAGTTCTATTAATATATTGTATAACTTCATGCTTTTGATTGAGCAAGCTTCTTATCTTAACTGTTATTGAATAAATCAATTTTATTGATTGAGTCATTCTAACTTGTTTATAGTTAAGCAAGTTTCTTAAGTTCTATTGTTGTATAATGAACGTAATTTTGAACTCTCGTCTCTATTATTGAATTGTTTTAATTCTTTGCATGAGTTAATACATTGTTGGGCAAATTTTTAGTTTCCAGCTTGCTATCAGTTAAATGTACGTTCAAGAATATCATTTCTAATTTTGTAAGACTCGAACCTTAGCTTATTTTACTATTCAAGCAAAGGTTAACCATTTTATTCATTTTATTGAATGCTTATGCTCTATAGCTATTTCAAGCATGAGCTGATATGTAGAATCAGTTCATTTATGATTCTCAAATGTTCTAAGCTATGTTGTTATTAAACAACTATTGTATTATCAATAATTGTTGATTCAACTAGTTCCCTAGTTGATGATGATTAAACTTCAATTACCCTTGAAAGCTTATCCAAACCAAACTTTCTTTGGTGCGGACTTGTACTCTAAATACTGAGATGAACAACCTTATGTTTAGGGGTTTATACTTAGCGTTGAAATGGTTGTGCACAATACATTGTACGAAGGATTGATCCCCCTAAGTACGTGGATTCCTTATAGTCATATGACTGTTAAAGTTAATGTTGAAAGATTACTTATAACTGTGGACATGGTTCATGGTCATTTGACCCTCAGTAGTATATTTAAGAATGTTAATAGAACAAATCATTCAGTTCTATTGAGCCTATAAATTGGCAAATGTTGTAATGTTAATAGAACATATCATTCAGTTCTATTGAGCCTATTATTTGGCAAATGACGTAAAGATATTTATTCTTATTTCAAGTGAGCTTTGTTTGCTCACTCTTGCATATTTATACATTTATTGCAGCTATGGTTGAGAAGGTAGATAAACCTACAACTAGCAAAGGAAAGGGAAAAATGTACAAGTGATGAAGACTTATAATTTTGCTTTATCGTTATGATGATAGACTTTTAATAATGACATGATGTAATAATTTAATTTTCGTACTTGAATGATTGTATTAAAGGTTAGAGAACCTGGGAGATAATGTTTTTATTAAAGTAATCATGTATGGGTAGGTTTTTATTATTCAATTTATTATGATTAAGTAGTTAGATATGAATGTTTTGATTATGTGAACACCAAATCTTGAGGTAATGAAGTATCGGGATTTGGGGGTGTAACAATGCCTCAAATGGAGCCATGTCAATACTTTCTTGATAACTTTTGTTGTACGAAAACTCCATCAATGGTAAGAACTTGTCCCAACTTCCTTTGAAGTCAAGGACACAGAGTCTTAATAAATCTTAAGAGTTTGAATAGTCTTCTCCGACTGCCAGTCCATTTGAGAATGATATGCTGAACTAAATCGTAAATCCGTACCCATAGATTTTTGCAAACTAACCCAAAATCGTAAAGTAAATCTCGGGTCTCGATCAGAAACTATGGATACTAGCATACCATGCAATCTTACAATCTTGTTTATGTACATACGAGCAAGACGTTCAAGTGTATAAGTTTCTCGTATCGATAAGAAATGAGCAGACTTGGTCAATCTATCAACAATGACCCAAATCGCATCTATGCCTTGAGAAACCTTGGGAAGACTAGTAACGAAATCCATGGTAATGTGCTACCACTTCCATTATGGATTTTCAAGTGGTTGCAATGGACCTTTTGGCACTTGATGCTCTGTCTTGACTCATTGACAAGTTAGACACCTTGAGATAAACCCCGCTATCTCTCTCTTCATATTGCTCCACCAAAATGTATGTCGAAGATCACGATACATTTTGGCACTCCCATGATGGATTGGAACTGGTGTGTTGTGCGCACGTCCATCATGATTTTATACTTCAAGTCAGAATTGTTAGGAATACAAAGTCTGGGGTTGACTCGAAGTATTCCTTCTTCATCGATTATTGCTTCTGGAATAACACCTTCTTGCACTTTCTTCCTCATACGAATCAGCACCAGGTCTGTAGCTTATGTACCTTTAACATTATCGATTACAGTAGGTTCTACTCATATATTCGTCTTCATCACATGGGTCCCTGGAGTCTTTAACTCTATCTCCATCTTTTGTAAGTCATACAAAATGGGCCTTTGCGTTGACAATATCGCACTCACACCCGCATATGATCTTCTACTCAATGCGTCAGCTACTACGTTCGCTTTTCCAGGATGGTAATGAATGGTAAGATCGTAATCTTTCAACAACTCAAGCCAACGTCATTGCCGCATGTTGAGTTCCTTTTGAGTGAAGAAATATTTTAGGCTATTATGATCCTTATAGATCTCCACCTTTTCTCTATACAGGTAATGCCTCTAAATCTTAAGCGCAAAAACGATAGATGCCAACTCTAGATCATGAGTAAGATAATTTCTCTCATAATCTTTGAGTTATCGTGAGGCATAGGCTATGACTTTCCGATGTTGCATGAGAACACATCCTAACCCTTTGCCTAAAGCATCACTATATATGACAAATCCCTCCAAGCCAAATGGTATTGTCAGAACAGGTGCTGAAATGAGTCTCCTCTTGAGTTCTTGAAAACTCTTCTCACATTCCTCGCTCCAACCAAATTTTGTATCTTTCCGAGTCAGCTGAGTTAATAGAGTAGTGATTCTAGAAAACCCTTCTATGAACCTCCAATAATAATCAGCTAAGCCGAGAAAGCTACGTACTTCGGTCATTGACTTTGGTTGGTCCCAGCTTTGAATTGCTTCAATCTTTGCCGGGTCAACAGATATTCCTTGATTTGATATTACATGCCCAAGGAATGCTACTTTCTCAAGCCAGAACTCACATTTCTTCAACTTGGCATATAACTTGTTTTCATGAAGCTTTTGGAGTATCAACCTCATGTGTTGCTCATGTTCTTCACGGATTTTGGAGTATATGAGGATGTCATCAATAAAGACGACCACAAAGTGATCCAAATACTCCTTGAATACTCGGTTCATTATATCCATGAAGGTAGCAGGAGCATTGGTCAATCCAAAAGACATGACTAGGAATTCGTAATGCCCGATATCGAGTTCTGAAAGAAGTCTTTGGAATGTCATCAGTTTTAATCTTCAACTGAAGATATCCTGAACGAAGATCGATCTTTGAAAAGAATTTGGCGCCTTGCAGCTGGTCAAACATGTCATCAATGCGAGGTAACGGGTACCTATTTTTGATGGTGACATGATTTAACTCCCGATAATCAATACAAAGTCACATACTTCCATCTTTCTTCTTCACGAATAGAACAAGAGCACCCCAAGGTGACATACTAGGACGAATGAAACGATGTCTAATAATTCATGTAGTTGGATTTTAAACTCCTGAAGTTCAATAGGAGCCATTCGATATGGGGCTTTGGAAATGGGTTTTGTACCAGGTTCAAGGTCGATACAAAATTTGATTTTATGCTTCTAGGGGTAGGCCTGGAAGTTCTTCAGGGAATACGTCAAGAAATTTATTAACAATAGAAATATCATTCAAATCTGACGTATTTTTGTTTAAATCAGTGACATGGGTAATAAAAGCTTGACATCAATTTTTCAATAAATGAATAGCTTTATGGATTGATATGATAGTGATTGACTTTAGTGGTTTGGTTGCTTGAATTCGCACAATAGGTTGGTTAGGAATATGAAAGCTAACAACCTTACGAAAATAATCAATTTTAGTATGATAAGTAATTAACCAATCAATCCCTAAAATCACATCAAATGCAAGTATTTTTAAGGAAATAAGATCGACAGGTAATGTGCGAGAACCGATTTGAACCAAACAATACTTATAAATAGTGGATGTAAAGAAGGTTTCTCCAAACGAAGTTTCAACAGATAAATCAAAGTCTAATTTCTCTGGAGTTAAATTTAAAAGCTGAGCGCAAGTATGAGAAATAAAAGAATGGGTAGAACTGGTATCAAATAAGGTATATAATTTGCTAGAGTTGATGATTAGATTACCCGTGATCACTTCGTTCGGATTCCTCACTTTTAGGGAGGTTACGATAAACGCTCTCACTTGAACTACAGGTTTTGTCTTGTCTGGGATGGCCTTTGATGCCTCCATCCCAGCTGGAATTGACTTCGGTGCATAAAAAAATCGGGCTAGGTGGCCTTCTCTTCCACAATTGTAACATGCCTTGGATTGCTGCGTACAGTTTGCACTGATATGTCCTTCCCCTCCGCATTTGTAATATACGATCTACAGTCTTTCTCCTTCCTAAATAACAGGTGTTGGTGCTGACGTCTTTCCATCATTATTGAATTTCCTCTTCTTGAAATTTCCACTTCTAATCCCTTGGCCATGATTACCACCGAAGTGGTTACCATTTCTGGCATGTTGATTCCCTCCACGTTTGTTATCACCGCTTCGATGACTGCTACCACTGGTATTATCGATTTGATGGCTGCTCTCTCTTTGTTGGGTTAACTCATTATCGCACTCCAATAACTGAGCCATATTTACAACATATGAATACAAACACAATTTGTGAGAAATTAAGTATTGACGTATCTTAGGTTTCAAACCTCTTAGAAACATTCGCGTCATTCTCTCCTCATTATCAACCAAGTGGGACGTAAACTGGGACAACTCGGCAAACTTATCTTCATACTGTGACACGGTCATATTGTTTTTCTCTAGCTTGATAAACTCTACCTCCTTAATGTGACGAATACTTTCGGGAAAGTACTTGTCGTTGAATAGTTCTTGAAATTTCTCCCAAGACATCTTCAGTGCGGCAGGTTGAGTATGCTTTACAGATTCCCACTAGTAATCTGCCTCTTCTCGCAACATGAAGGTGGAAAAGGGAACCTTTTTCTCCTCGGAGCATCCCAAGACATCAAATATATTGGTGATCTGCTTTATCCACGTCTCTACCTTAAGTGGTTTTGGCTCTCCAATAAACTCTGGTGGTCCCAGCTCCTTGAACTGTTTAGTGGTGACCTTCCGAGAGTTGTCAGTGTTTCCACCTGCATTTAGAACATGAGTCGTTCTTGCCTGATTTGCATGAATTGCATAAAGCCTCTGAACAACCCATCGTTCCTCATTTGATCAGCATTGTTGTTTTCCTAAGGATTATTGCCATCCTGATGCACATTATCCTGTGTATTGATCGTTGGTGACTCAACGGTCTCATGTTATTTATTGCTTATCTCAACATTTTTGGATGTCATTTTCAAATACTGCCACAAAACAAGGGTTAATTGACATGTCACATATTATCCCTATACTTTGACCCACCAAATAATTACCAAATAAAATTAGGTAGGTTATACTAGTGAAGGAATTCCCCATCTCTCTCCACCTAGTTCTTGTCTCATATCTCAGTCAGGGATCATATCCCTATGCTTTGATACCAATTGTGACGCCCCCAAAATAGGTATACATCACCAATCTTGAGTTGCCAAATACATGGTACAAAATTCAAATACAACTTAGTTATACAACTATCGCGTAAAATACGACAAAACATAAGCTGAGAGTTTTAATACGAATATTGTCTTCTAGACAGTATTCAAACTCAAATGGAGTCCTTATTACATTTATTATCACACTACACACTAATTCACTGAATAGTGAGGACTACTAATGCAAACATCTGGATCGTCACTCCATTCTCCGACTAGTCCCAGTTATATTCTCATTTCCTGAAGAGAACAATGAAAACAAAGGGTGAGCTTAACTAGCCCAGTAAGAAATATTATGACTAACATAATGCAGAATAATTTATCGTTAGCCTTCAACAGTGTTAAACTGATAAAATATAATAAACATAGGGTTTAACTACAGCGGAACAAGCAATCCATTAGAAGAGTCAAGTAGAGCATGATATCTACTATCTTCTATGCTTTAAAAAGTTTGTCATCAATTTTATCGCTGAGACTCAGCTTAATAAATAAACCACATCATCGAATCATCCCTGCACTATGGGCCAATGATATTCATGTAATCATCAATGGTCATGATTATACCGAATAATCCCTAGTCATAATCATACCAACAACTGTCCATCAATGCACTACAGGCCAATGAGAATTTTTACCACATCATTTTTAACATTACGGTCATGATTATACCAAATAATCCTTGGTTATAATCATACCAATCAATAGTACATCTATGCACGTAAGTCACAGATGACTTTTATCAAAATATAAACATGATGATGATGACAATGATATAAGAATTCAATTAAAAGAAAGCAAAGGATAAATTTTTAAATATTTATAATTTAATTTATCCAGAATTCAATAATGTCCAAATTGTCAACATGATACTGCTTTGTGGAGTAAAATTCAAGAATGAAAATAGTACTCATGGACAGTACTCCGGCATGAAAAGCTTAAAATTTAACAAGAATGTGTAGAAAATATCCTTGTGAAACGATACTAGATGAAGCGCAAATTTCAAGGATATTCCATTAATTTCACGGAGTATAGAAGCAATACTTTAACAAAATGAGGGTATAATCAGGAATACGAGACAAAATAATATTACTCACATACTACAGAGTATGGAAGAAAATATTATTCCTATGAATACTAAAAAGAAAAATATCCCTTACCTCCGAAGAAGACTAATTACTGGAATAGTGACGTAGCAGACTTCTCTTCTACTTTCTCTATAAAGTTTCTCTCTCTATAATTTCTTTTGTGAGTCTTACTGAATTGGTGAGAATGAAAGAAGAATGAGCTTCTATTTATAGGAAAACATAGTTTCGATAATTGCACAATTTGGGGCTCGAAATATTACAGTGTAATACCTTCATCTTTTCCTTCATTTTTAATTTATTCCTGTAAGTATTATCAAACTTGCACCACCTCCCCTAATAGTACATCATGTGAATCAATAGTACAATAATGTGAATCAATAGTTCAATACATGTGAAAAAAATAATTACAGTCTAGTACATTCATCTATACCTCCATTTTTAATTTAATCATGCAAGTATTATCAATTTTGCACCACCTCCCCTAATAGTACATGCATGTAAATATATAGTACACACATGTGAACAAATAATTATAAGCATATGAATTAATAGCAATTAATTTCTCATTTATCCGATTAATTACCCTTTTGGTTAATATAACCTCCAGACATCAATTATTATCGGAATAGATGTCGATTTCGATTAACACTAATAATCCCAATACAATGGAAATATAAATTTCATCTTTAATCAACACGAACTTATTCATCATTAATATTATAACTCACAATATTTAACAACCAGATCATTCCCATGAAAGATGGGGCTTTCCGATAAGGATTTCTCCCTATTGGCGTGCAATTAGGTGACCAAACCTCTCCTTGACATAACTTTCTAGAATTTCTCCCTATTGTCGTCTCAATTATTGATTTAATAAAAATAAATATTATGCAGATGATACTGTGATAATATTTAAATCAATAATATGAGAGATATTATGCACCAACTACTGTAGCAATAATTGAGTATTACTGAATGACTTCTCACGTAAGCATCAATACTTAATACCGTGTGCTACTATGCAACCACATGTATTACTGTACTTTTACCAGCGGGTAGTTTAACAGTTTAACGGTAAAACTTTCGCCGTTATTTGTATAAAAAGATTATTCTGTCATTTTTTAACTACGACAATACTTCCGTTGTGGGGTCCACCAATGATTGTGCCATCGTATGAATATTCCCTGTTAAAACGAATATTCCTCGACCAATCTAATATTATAAAACCACTTGTTTACTTTATAAAATTTGTAAATAATACCCACAAATATAACATTATATCAAATTCACACCATAATATTCAAAAATATATTTCGAGAAAAATTAATCTTTATTCATAAAAGTTAGGGTCTTACATTAATTCACATAGAGATATAGTGAGTTAGTTGATTAAGGTATTCAACTTAATTCTATCTTAATTGTGGATTTGGGTTAAGGCGATATTAGTACATCGAGAGGTGGCTAGTGCTACATTCGTGTTCTTGATTAATAAATTGGGATAGTGAGTTAAACTAGAATAAAGGTGTAATAATCAGAGTGATGCTTAGAGTGAAGTCATAAACCTAATTCTCCATTATTTGTTTGAAAATTCAGTTTTTAGCGTTTATTGATTGTGAGGTGATTTAATATTTTTAATACTTTTACTCATAACCTGGAAATTGATTATTTTAATAAAATTGGGATTAATAGAAAATTGGTAATTGTGAGGTTTAATTTCTATTTACAGTCTTTGAGGGAACGATACTCTACTTACTATTATATTACTTGCTGACCACGTATGCTTGCGTGTTATGCGTAATTAGATTTTACCCAACAAAAACTGTATTAGTTTAGAAAAGCATGTGTTAGTTCTTCCTAGCTATGAATTTTGGAATTGTCCAACCTGGCATGCCATGCTCTAGCCTCTCCAGTTAGACTCTTTTGAAATAACTGCATTCTCAGTTTTTCATCCTCGGCATAGGACCTGAGTTCTCCAATAATCACTTTTAAATGAGTGTAAGGATCTCCCAATCCGTCATATTTTTCAAAATCATGACTTTTGAACTTGTCTGGATAATGAACCCCAGGAAAGATGCAAAGTTCTGACTATGTCACATTTCCATATGCTCCAGTCCCTTTGATTGACCGGATGGTTTCTTCTAATTGTTGGACTTTCTTTCGAATATCACCAGTTTCTTGATCTTTTTTAAGATTGGTGATTTAACGGGGTTTGTTGGGTTTTTTAGTTTGAGGTTCAGGTATCTGTACTTCTTTTTTCTTCTTGTCAGTACATTAGATTCCTCCTTGTGCAGAGGATTATGTTTGAGTGGGTATTCGTTGACCCTGAGTCTATTTTTTTTGTTCTTTCAGAAAGACAGCTAATTCTGTTATTTGATTTCTTAGTCCCTCAAACTCCTCTCGAGAAACAGGAGTAGATTCAGGTTGGGCACTTGCAGCCATGTCTGAAGTTGGGCTTAGTGCCTTTTTGGACTTTGAACGGGTAACAGGACCAATTGTTTCTGTAAGACCCCAACTTTTATGAATAAAGATTAGTATTTCTCAAAATATATTTTTTAATATTATGGTGTGGATTTGTTATATTATTATAGTTGTGGGTAATATTTATAAATTTTGCAAAGTAAACAAGTTGTTATAAAATATTCGATTGGTCGGGGAATATTCATGTTAGTTGGAAATATTCGTACGACGGCACAATCATTGGTGGACCCCATAACGGAAGTTTTGTCGTAGTTAAAAAATGACAAAAATATCTTTTTATAAAAATAACGACGAAAGTTTTACCGTTAAACTGTGGAACTACCCGGTGGTAAAAGTACAGTAATACGTGTGTTTTTATAGTAGCACACGGTATTAAGTATTGATGTTTACGTGAGAAGTCACTTAGTTATACTCAATTATTGCTACACTAATTGCTGTATAATATCTCTTATTTTATTGATTCAATTATTGTCACAATATCAATATTTTTTATATTATTAAATCAATAATTGAGACGAAAATGTTATTCATATTATTATTTGCAATATTGACAATGTCTAGAAAATCTGTCGATGAGAGGTTTGGTCACCTAATTGCGCGGTAATAGAGAGAAATCCTTATCGAAAAGCCCCATCTTTCATGGGAATGATCTGGTTGTTAAATATTGTGAGTTATAATATTAATGATGAATAAGTTTGTTTTGATTAAAAATGAAATTGATATTTTTATTGTGTTGGGATTATTAGTGTTAATGGAAATCGACATCTATTTCGATATTAATTGATGTCTGTAGGTTATATTAACCAATTGGGTAATTAATCGGATAAATAAGAAATTAATTGCTATTAATTCACATGTTTATAACTATTTGTTCACATTTGTGTATTATTGATTCACATGCATGTACTTTTAGGGGAGGGGGTGCAAGATTGATAATACTCACATGACTAAATTAAAAATAGAGGTATAGATGAAGGTACTATACCGTAACTATTTTATTCAAATGTGTGTACTATTGATTCACATGATGTACTATAAGGGAGCTGGTGCAAGTTTGATAATACTTGTAAGACTAAATTAAAAATGAAGGAAAAGATGAAAGTGTTATACTGTAATATTTCGAGCCCCAAAACGTGCAACTATCGAAACTATATTTTCCTATAAATAGAAGCTCGTCCTTCTTTCATTCTCACCAATTCACTAAGACTCACAAGAGTAATTATAGAGAGAGAAGCAATAGAGAAAAAGAAGAAGAGAAGTCTGCTACCTCACTATTCCAGTATCCAATCTTCTTCTGAGGTAAGGGATATTTTTTTCCAGTATTCATAAGGAATAATATTTTCTTCCATACTCTATAGTATGTGAGTAATATTATTTCATCTCGTATTCCTGATTATACCCTCATTTTATTAAAGTATTGCTTCTATACTCCGTAAAATTAGTAGAATATCCTTGAAATTTGCGTTTCATCTAGTATTGTTTCACAAGGATTCTTTCTGCATACTTTTATTAAATTTTATGTTTTCCATGTCGGAGTACTGTCCATAAGTAGTATTAATTTTTAAAGTACTATTCACAAAGTACTATTCATTGGGTACTATTCACAAAGTACTATTCATAAAGTACTATTCATGGGGTACTATTCACAAAGTACTATTCACTCAAGTACTATTCACCCGAGGAATTATTCATGACAAAAAATTGATTTCTTTGTTGTCCAAATCATTTATGATACAATATTATTCTTGAATTTTACTCCACAAAGAAGTATCATGTTGACAATTTGGACATTAATGAATTATTGATAAATTAAATTATAAACGTTTAAAAATTTATCTTTTGCTTTCTTTAAATTGAATTCTTATATCATTGTCATCATCCTCATGCTTATTTTGTGATGAAAGTCATCTTTGGCTTACGTGCATAGATGGACTGTTGATTGGTATGATTATGACCAGTGATCATTCGGTATAATCATGACCCATATTGTTACAAATGATGTGGTAAAAGTCCTCATTGGCCTGTACTGCATTGATGGACAGTTGTTGGTATGATTATAACCAGAGATTATTCGGTATAATCATGACCATTGATGATTACATGAATATCCTTGGTCGTGGTGCAGGGATGATTCGATGATGTGGTTTATTAATTAAGATGAGTCTCAGCGATAAAGTTGTTGAAAAACCTTTTTAAATCATAGAAGATAGTAGATATCATGCTCTACTTCACTCTGTTAATGGATTGCTTGTTTCACTGCAGTTAAACTTGATGTTTATTGTATTTTATCAGTTTAACAATGTTGAAGGCTAACGATAATTTATTATGCAATATCTTAGTTATAATATTTCTTATCGGGCTAGTTGAGCTCACCCTTTTGCTTTCATTGTTCTCTTCAGGAAATGAGAACGTAGCCGAGACCAGTCGGGGAATAGAGTGACGGTCCGAGATGGTGGCTATAGTAGTCCTCGCTATTTTATGAAATAGTGTGATAATAAATGTAATGAGGACTTCATTTGAGTTTGAATATTGTCTATGAGACAATATTCATGTAAAAACTCTAAGCTACACTTTTGTCGTATTATATAAAAGAAATTTGTATTTGATTTATGTACCATGTATTTGGCGACTCAGAATGGGTGATGTATACCTATTTTGGGGGCGTCACAGTTTCCCTACAAAAAGACTATGTAGTTTAGTCTTGATACACATTAATAGTCTACATGCAATGCAATGTGTCTGTTTTAGGAATTTTTTAATGTTTTCATAACAAATATCGGAGAGGCGCAAAAAACTTTTTTTACGACCTATATGATGAAGGGAGAAGCCAACTTCTGGAGGGAGGCTCACTAGTGTGGGGCTGGAGTAAGTGTGGTTACGTGTGAATAGTTCAAGAAGGTCTTCTTCGAGAACTACTTTCCTACAAGCATGCAGGGTAGGATGGAGATTAAGTTCCTAGAATTTAAGCAGGGGGCATGACGGTTCCCCAATACGCAGCTAAGTTCCATAAACTGGAGAGGTTTGCTCCACATCAAGTGGACACTGAGGAGAGGAAGGCTCGTAGGTTTAAGCATGAACTGAAGCCCTAGCTCTATAGCATGATTTCTATGTTCGAGAGCACGTCGTTTGGAACAATCCTAAAGAAGGAAATTATTATTACTGAAGGTGGTAGCGAGGGTTTGAGCTAATACCACAGAGAGAAGAATAAGAGTAAAAGAGATGGGGTACCCAAGATTGAGGGTTTTAACTCTGGTAATATCGGAGCAAAACAAAGGGGATCCTAAGCGTAGGATCGAAACATGCAAGACATGTGGGAAGGCTCATGTAGGAGTCTGTCTCAAGGGGAAGTTGGTTTGTTATAACTGTGGGCAGGAGGGTAATATTTCACCCAATTGTTGTAACAACCCGATATTTTCTATATAATTAAATTAGAAATTTTGTGTATAATTTTTTATTTATTTTAAAGATGAGGATTTGTACAAGATAAGGTGTATATGTATTTATGTGATAAATAAAAATATATTTATTACATGAATAATTACAAATAATTTTATTTTAGAATTATTGATTATTATAAAGTATATTCTAATAATAATTAATATAGTAGAAATGTTTTAGTAATTATTTTCCATGAAAATATAGTTATATATTATTTAAATAATATATGAAATGGATATTAGAATTATTATAATAATTATTTTATTTTATTATATGAATTTAATTTATATTAATTAAGTTAATTATTTTACTTAATCAATAAAGGTATATACGATGAGATAAATCGGATATGGAATCCAAACCCTAATTTTGGAGTTTGATCAAGGAAAGAGAATGTTATTATTTTTCGGTGTTATAAATATGTATGTTATGTGTGTAAGGTTAATGTAACATTCCGCAATTTTAGAATTTTAAATGTAATTTATAAATATTTATTGACATGTTAATTGTTGAATACATATTTGTATTTGTCTAAATTGATTTGAGTTGATTAATTGTTTATTAATTAAATAATTAATAAGTTAAGGAAATTATTATTATTGTTCAATTTGATTGATTTGATTTAGTTAATTATTTATTTGTTAAATAATTAATGTGTTATGCTGATTGAGTTATGTGATTTAGTGAATTATTTAATAAATTGTTATTAAATAAAGTGTGATAAATAACTATGTTATAAAGAGTTATTAAAATAAATTAAAGTAATTTTAATTTAGTTTTGCTAAACAATGTTTAAGTATATTAATCCTTTAATTTTTAAATGATTTGCCAAACAAAGCCTTATGGCTTTTGAATTTCTTTTGAATTTAAATTATTAGTTATATATATATATATATATATATATATATATATATAACAGATATATTATTAGGGTAATAAGTCTGGCGTCGGTTTTATGCGTTTTAAAAACATACGTTGGTTTTTTATTTTTTTAGTATACGTATAGTGTGAATTTGTTTGGCTATCATTTTTACGCTTTGAGTTATCTGCTAAATTGAGAGAAGAAAAGAAGTGAGTTTGAGAGAGAACCTGAGAGAGAGAAAGTATCAGTGATTAACAAAGATAGTCTAAGAAAACAAAAAGGTATGTTTCTCTAACCTTAATATAAGTACACACACACACACACACACACACACACATATATATATGGTTTCATGATGCCTAACGTCTCTGTGTTCTTCAACTTCATTGTGTATAAGGTTTTTACAAAATTCTTGTAAACTATGGTTTAGTAATTGTTATACTAGCATATATTGATACGTGATTGTATGTTTAACATGTATATAAGTTTTTATGCTAATTATGTGTTAAAGAAAAAGGAATTTAGTTTTACAATGAGTATATATGCACGTATATGATTTGTAAAATATCAAAATTAGTATATGTTATGGTGAAATTGTGAATGGTTAAATGAGTATGACATTTAGAGAATCATAGTTAAAGTAATCAAAATTTGTTTATAAAATTTTTGTTACCATGTTCATTGTGCTAAACAATTGTCTATAATAGAGTTTGGTTTTTAAACAGTGTTTTAAAGAATTTAGTTTTCTAAAATTGCTGTTCAAATTGTTGATAATTGGTTTATAGATGATTGTTAACGTTTATGGTTAATTTATGTGAAGTTATACATGTCAATTTAGATGTTAGCAGTGTTGAATGGACAGAAAATTCTTTGTTCTGTTCTTCTGGTTTGGTTCTGTGAGTTTCGGCGCCCTAGCATCAAAATTCACGCTCTAGCGTCAAATCTCGCACCTTAGCGCCAAAATCAGCGCCCCAGCCAGATTTCGCATCGCAACGCCGAAGTAAGTGCCAGACCTCGTCAGCAATAGGAATCTTATATGTTACTCGCTACCGAAGTGCCACTTCAAATAATAAGCCATACATCATCAAGTAAGCCTTGCGATTTACAGCTTTAAACTATATATCTGCACAATTTTAGCGAATATCAGCTGAAATGACTTACATCTTGCACGTAAGTCCGAAATTTTAGTTGTAATACTATATGACCAAATAATTCTATTATTATAGTATTGTAATGTGTTGAACGAACATTGTGTTAATACCTAACGAGTTTAGTATCATTTAGGAATATAATTTGATTACATGGTTAGACCATTAAACCATACGTGATGTAGTGTTGATTATGACTGATCATGTCATGTTAATATATGTATATAGGGTATTGTGATTTGGATATTAACGGTTTAATCTATGCGTAAGGCAAGTTCTTTAACTCTACTTTGTTAATAGTTGAGCAAGTTTTTCTAATTCTAAATCATCGTTATGCAAATTTCATATTTCTATACTTTATTGAATAAAGAATTTTTATTAAGAAACTTAATTGTATCTAGTTATTCATGATGATACAAGCTTCTCCTCTCCACACTTTCGTCGAGATAGTTATTATGATTATGCAAATTTTTCTAACTCTAAACTTGTTATATTAGCATGCAGGTAACTTTATTCTATTGAATCAGTTTATCGTTCAAATTTTTTGTTGTTATGCATGCTTGATATTAAATTCTAAGATGTAACCTTAGCTTAATGTTGTTCAAAGTAAGGTATGATAGATTATTCAATTGTTATGCTATTAGATTATTCCTAAAGCATGAACTTAGAACGAAATGTTTATTCAGTTATGATCATTCAATAACATAGTGTTATTATCTTTTATTCAACTAATCCTTAGTTGATGTCCGTTGAACTCCAAATTACCTTGAAGTGTATCCAAACCAAACGAACTTTGGTGCAAACTTGTACTCTAAATACTGAGATGAACAACCCTATTTTTAGGGGTTGTACTTAGTTTTATACTTTCTGCTGAAATGTTTGTATACAATACATGTACAAAGAATTGATCCCCCTAAGTACCTTTGAGTCCTTGCAGTCGTATGTGTAACAAATGATTTGTTTGAGTTGTGATTCTGAGGACAGAATCCTTGTAAGGAGGGAATGATGTAACATTCCAGAATTTTAAATTATAATATTAAATATTTATTGATTTATATAAGTATTTAATAGATATGTTTATTGTTGAATAAATAATTGTTCAATTTGAGTTGATGTGGTATAGTTAATTATTTGTTGAATAAATAATTAAGGAGCTAAGAAAATTAATTGTTATGAGATTATATACTAATTTAATTTAATAATTAAGTTAGAGAGCTAATAATGATTAACGAAAATTATAATATTTTAATTAGAATTTGTAATTAAAATAAGGTGTTAGTTGATTAAATAAATTTATAATTATAAATAAAATTATAATTATATGGGAATGATTTATGTGTTAAAGTAATTTAATAGATTAGTATTTGAATTGATTAAATTGATTATTTAATTTATTAGAAGTGTGATATATAGCCTTGCTATAAAAGAGTTATTAAAATAAATTAAAAGAGTTTAATTTAGTTTTGCCAAATATGTCTTAATGCATATTAAGTCTTTAGTCTAAGGATGTTTTATCAAACAAGGTATAAGGATTAATCCATTTATTTTAATTAGGTTTACCAAACAAGGTGTAAGGGTTAATGAGTTATTTTTATTATGTTAGCCAAACAAGCCTTATGGCTTTTGATTTTCGAAACTTATATAACTGACATAAGTTATATCTATATTTATATTATATATTTAATATATATTATTGCTATATACGTTATATTTTTCTACGTTAGTTAGACTAGAGTTAGGAAGAAGACTCAGTTGAAGAAAAGAGAAGAAGAAGAAGAATACAGAGAAAAATTTGAGAGAAGTTTAGAGAAATTGAGAAAAGAATTGGGGAAAAGAAGATTGTAATCATAGCTAGCCACCATTTTCTTCTAACCCTAGAGTATCATCTTCTTAATCAAAGGTAGGATATTAATTATTGTATTTTATTTTTAAAGTTTGGTTTTCTTCTCCAAAAAGTTTTCTGTAAATAATTATGGATGATGAATTTCTTGTGTATATAGTTTTAGATGATGATTATTGTTGTAAAACTGTTTTTCATAGGTTATGTATGATTATAATCAATTACTTTATGTATGTATGTAAATTGTGAATAAAAATATATCACAATGAGTTCATATGAAAATATATATGAATATGGCCTAGTTTAAACTAAAAAATTAAGGTTTAATTAGTTGTTAAATTGATAAATTGACTATTGAATTCGATAGATTACGTATAATCATAATCATGGTATTTTGAATTTACTATTTTGATTGAAAAACAAAATCACAGTGTTGATTTTCATTAAAAATGTAAAAAATGGAGTTTTTGCCAAAAGTAGTGAATTTGGGTGTTGTAAATTGATGTTTATTTTATTTTATGGGTAGAATCATGTTAGGAGTCTTTACATTATGTTTACATGTAGTCTCTGTATGATTTACTTGTTAATTAGCTTATTAGATGGGAGCTTGTAGGCCAATTTAGCTTTTTGTTCATGCTGTTGCCGAGCTTGGTCGCCGAAATCTTCGGACTCACAGCGCATGTACTGAAAGAAGATCAAATTTTATGCAGCAATGACCCAATCGTTGGCATGTGACTTCAAGTGTCAAGACACCATTTCAATAATAATGGTGGCCCAACCACAAGTAAAATCGTGTGGCCATACATGCCCTTAGTTAGCAAAATGGTCTGACAGTTTTAGTTTATTACACAAATTTTGAAAATAAATGTTATGTGTTAATAATAGGAATGTTAAATGATGATTTCAGTAGTATTAAACTATGAATGAGCATGTTAACAAGTGTTAACTAGTATTAACATAGTTTGATTATGTGAATGGGTAATTTGACCTACTAGATGTATATATTTGTTTATATAGATATAAAATGTTGGTAATGACTAATTATGTCATGAAGACATATGTATACGGTATTGATTCATGTTGTAAAGTTTAACTTGTGCTAAAGGCAAGTTCTCTAACTCAGAAATTTTATTGTGCGAGTTTAATTTCGTTGAGTACATTATTGTCTTTGATTCAATTGCAATTACACAAGTGGCTAACTCTACATTTTCGTAGAGCTAATGGTTTATTTTTGAGAAAGCTTTCGTATCTAATTGTTCATATGGATGCAAGTATTCTAAATCGTATATTTAATATTGAGCAAGTTTCTTTAATATGTAACTTGTTATTTAGCATGCAAATCACTATATTCTAATATTCTAGTGTTGAAAAACTTTATCGTTCAAATTACTATTCATTATGCATGCTTGGTATCCAATTCTCAATAAACTTTGACTTAATATTGTTCAAAGCAAATTATGATATGATTATTCAATGTTTATGCTATTAGATTATTCCTAGAGCATGATGTTAATTTACAAATATCAATTCAGTTATGATTATTCCATAGCATACAGTTATTTTTTTTGTATTCAACTAATCGTTAGTTGTTGACCCTTGAATTCTAAATTACCCTGTAATGTATCCAAACCAAACTTACTTTGGTGCGGACTTGTATTCTAAATACTGAGATGAACAACTCTTTTATTAGAGGTTTACGCTTAGCGTTGAAATGGTTGTGCACAATACGTTGTACGAAGGGTTGATCCCCCTAAGTACGTGGAGTCCTTATAGTCTTATGACTGTTAAAGTTAAAGTTGAAAGATTACTTATAAATGTGGACATGATTCGTGGTCAGTAGACCCTCAGTAGTATGTTTAAAATGTTAATAGAAACTATCATTCAGTTCTATTAAACCTATTTCTGTCAAAGGTTGTAATGTTGTAAAGTTATTCATTCTTATTTCAAGTGAGCCTTATTTGCTCACTCTTGCATATTATATACTTATTGCAGCTAAGGTTGAGAAGGTCAATGAACCGACCACTAGCAAAGGAAAGGGAAAAATGTACAAGTGATGAAGACTTGTAAATTTTATTTTTATCGTTATAGACTTTTGAATGATGTAATAATTTAATTTCTGCATTTGAATGATTGAAATTAAAGGTTAGATAACTTGGGATATTTTTATTTAAGTTTAATCCTGTATGGGCAAGTTTTATTATTTAATTTTATTATGATTGGGTAGTTAGAAATGAATTTTGATTAAGTGAACACCAAATCTTGAGGAATTGAAGTACCAGGATTTGGGGGTGTCACAGGTTGGTATCAAAGCTTTAGGTTATGAACCTTAGATGGGGGGAAAAGCCTTAGGAAGTAACCATAGAAAAGATAGTTGAGATAACTCTTATCGAGTTTTAAGGAAAAAGTAATAAAACACTTGTGTGCTTATGTGTTTATAACTTATGTGCTCGTGAGTGTCGAGTAAGAATGATTAATAACTAAAACTTTAAAATATTGCTGTCAGGATGACTAATGTCGAAGAATCCAGTCAGGCTAGGGAGGAGGGACCTCAAATGCATATAGAGGAGGAGCCTCATGACATTCATGTAGTTTGGGAACTACTACTGCCACGGGAGTCAACATCGTTGGTCACAGTAGTTGAAGATGAGGATGATGATGTGGAGACAGATGAGGAGGATCCCGTTGAGTTGCCACATGAGGATGAGGATGAGGATGAGGATGACGAGGAGGAGGAGACTCCACTAACCTCGATGGCTACTCGTATGTACAATGAAGTCTACGACCGTAACGTGGAACTTCAGGATACATTTGAGGAGTTGCGGGAGATAGTAGCTGAACAACTGACTGCAATGACACAAAAAGACGGCAAGATCCAGGATCGTGAGGAACGACTGACAAACGCTGAGGAGAAACTAGTACAGACTGAAGGAGAAAAAGAACAATTGATCGAGGTGGTCGCTGAACTGAAGAACAAGCTAAGAGAGGAAGCTACTAAGAGGGCAAGAGCTGAGGATGCCTACGAGGAAGCTTATCAATGAACTAGAAGACCAGTAAGGAACTCACAGGAAAAGAGGATGAAGATGGAAGAGATGGATAAAGTATTCAACACCGCAATTAATCGAGCTCAAGATCGGGTCATGGGATATCCGATTCAATTCGAGACGCTGCCATCATACGTATTAGATCGCACAACAATGTTTCGAGTAATGGAGGAAGAACGTGATAGGGCTAAGAAGTATATTAATAGAACATCATAGTTGTAGTACGATGAGTGAATTGTTAAATAAATTGTAAATCCCAAGTGTTATGCAACCTATGAGATATGACTATGATGTTGTCCTGAAACTTTTGTAGTTCAGGAAAGTAATGTAAATAGCAGTGATGCTATTGTTTTATGTTTCAAAAAGGTTATGAATAAATAAAAGTTGTTACTTTATTAAAAGTGTTATGTGGTTAATTCTTTTTGGAGACAAGTTAAGTAGAATTACTTAAAAGAATTGAATAATAATCTAATAAATGTATTTTAACAGAAAATGCCTCCCAGACGTCAACCAACACGACAGAGAACCATTGAAGGAACCAACAATAATGACAATGTTAATGGTAATCCCGTTCAACAACTAGTGACACTACTGACAGGAGCATTGCAGAATCAACCACAAAACCATGGTACAACGTTTAAGGATTTCAAGGAGGTTTGACCACCTGAATTCTGTGAGTCCATGAATCCAGTCGAAGCACAAACCTGGATTATGGAGATAGAAAAGGTATTCGATGTCGCTAGGGTAGGGGATGATCAGAAGACTATTTTTGCAACATTCATGTTGAGAGTAGAAGCTAGTTATTGGTGGCAGGCCAATAAAACTCGTGAAGGGCCAGGAGTGATGACCTGGGATAGGTGTAAGGAGTTGTTCTTCAAGACTTATTTCCCGGCGAGTTCGAAGAGTCAACTAGAAGTGTAGTTTCGGAACTCAAGCGAACGCGCGATGACGTATCTCTTAGTATGTCAAGAAATTCAACGAATTTAGATGTTAGCGCCATATCAAATTCGACCTGACAGACGAAAAGTAAAGGCGAAGAGATTTGAACAGGGACTGAAGCCTTGGCTGTAAAGTAGGGTTTCCCTGTTCCAATTGAAGACGTTTGCAGCAGTGATGGAGAAGGTAGTACTCGCTGAAGGTGGAGGCGAGGCAGTGACAAAGTTCAATCAGGAACAAAAGAAGAAGAAGAATGAAAATGAGATTAAGAATGGAGGTGGTAGCAGTGGAAACAACAACAACAGTTTGAAGAGGAAGTGGAATGGAAACATGGGTGCTGGAAACCAGCAGGGTAACCAGCAAAACAAAAAGTTTGAAGCATGTGCGACATGCGAGAAATTTCACAAGGGTGCGTGCTTGATGGGGAAACGAGTTTGCTTCAATTGTGGCCAGGAGGGTCACATCACCCCAAATTGCACTCAACCAAAGAAGAATGCGTGCTTCACGTGCGGATCCAAGGATCACTTTGCTCGTGAATGCCCTAAGAAGAAGGATGGAGTGACTACCAGAAGCAATGGAGGTACATGGGCCATTGCAGGACCTGCATCATCAAATAAACCCACAGCCAGAACCTTCAACATGACTGTGCAATCAAAAGATGTGGTGTCAGGTATTATCCCAATCAATGATATAAATGCTTATATATTATTTGATTCGGGTGCTACTTGTTCGTTTATATTTGATGAATTTGCTAAAAAGTTAGAATTGTCTAGAGAAGAACTGAATTTTCCTTTGAACATAGAAATTGCGAATAAGGAAGTAATCCATGTTAGATTCGTATACAAGAACTGTAGGGTGAACATTAAGGAAAATATCTTTATGGTAGATTTGATTCCGATTAGACTTGGAGAGTTTGATGTTATTTTGGAAATGGATTAGCTGTTCAAATATGGAGAGTAATTGATTGCCAAAAGAAGTGTGTAAACCTTATGACTCCGTCAAAGGTAGTATTCTATGGTAGCAAGTCGCCTGATGCATGAAAAATGTCTGGCGATTATGCGAGCCAAGAAATTGTTGAGTCAAGGCTGTGAGGGCTATTTATCTTACATAGTCGATACTCAGAAGAAGAATGTAAAACTGAAAGAAATACCAGTAGTGAGGGAATTCAAAGATGTTTTTCCAGAGGATTTGCTAAGACTTCCGTGCCTGACAGAGAAATTGCGTTCGTGATCGACTTAGCGACGGGAACAACACCGATATCGAAGGCCCCATACAGAATGGCTCCGGTAGAAATGAAGGAACTGATGGTACAGTTGCAAGAATTGCTAGACAAGAAGTATATTCAACCAAGCGTATCGTCGTGGGGAGCACCGGTTTTATTTGTGAAGAAGAAGGTTGGGTCGATGCGTCTTTGCATTGATTATAGAGAATTGAACAAAGTCACTATTAAAAACAAATACCCGTTGCCAAGAATAGATGACTTGTTTGACCAGTTGAAAGGGGCTAAATACTTTCGAAAATAGATTTGAGAAGTGGGTATCACTAGTTGAAAGTGAGGAAGGAGGATATACCATAAACGGCATTCAGAACTCGGTATGGACATTACGAGTTTCTGGTGATGTCTTTTGGTTTAACCAATGCACCTGTTACATTCATGGATTTGATGAATAAGGTGTTTAAACCATTCTTAGACAAGTTTGTAGTGGTATTCATCGACGACATTATAGTGTATTCCAAAACTCAAGAAGAACACGTGGAACACTTACGTTTGACATTGGAAACACTAAGAAAGGAAAAGTTGTATGCAAAATTCTCTAAGTGCGAATTTTGGCTCGACCGTGTAAAATTTTTGAGGCATGTGATTGACAAAGATGGGATTTTAGTTGATCCGTCAAAAGTGGAAGCTGTGATCAATTGGGAACAACCAAGAACACCATTAGAAGTGAGGAGTTTCTTGGGACTTACTGGTTATTATAGAAGATTTATTCAAGATGTTTCAAAGATAGCCACTCCGCTAATAAATTTTATAAGGAAAGCTATAAAATTCTTTTTGACGGAGAAATGTGAAGAGAGTTTCCAAGATTTGAAGAAGAAGTTAAGTGTGGCACCTGTGTTGGCATTACCAGATAATACAGGAAATTTTGTGGTGTATAGTGATGCCTCACACAAAGGGTTGGGTTGTGTTCTTATGCAAAACGGAAAAGTTATTGCGTATGCATCACGACAACTGAAGGATTATGAGAAAGGGTATCCGACTCATGATTTGGAATTGGTTGCAGTTGTATTTGCTATGAAGATATGGAGACACTATCTTTATGGAGAGAAATGTGAGATCTACACAGACCACAAAAGTCTGAAGTATATTTTCACTCAGAAGGATTCGAACATGCGTCAAAGAAGGTGGATGGAACTGATAAAAGATTACGATTTTGAGATCTTTTATCATTCGGGCAAAGCGAATGTGGTTGCAGATGCTTTAAGCAGAGAAGGTCGGGAAAAGTTAATGCTGATAACAACTCAGGAGGAACTCATTTCAGCAGTGACAAAACTTGAGTTAGACATCAAATTTCCAAAAGAATTCGACGAACAACTATTCCAGATAGAAGCTGGTCCAACTTTAGTGGACAAAGTGAAGGATGCTCAACTACAAGATGAAGGGTGTGGGAAAATCAAAGAGAATCTGATTAAGGGTAGTGATGTAAAATATAAGATCAACACCGAAGGACTACTACGATTTGAGGGAAGAATCTGGGTTCCAGCAACATCAGAGCTGAAAGAAGAAATTTTGACCGAAGCTCATAGCTCAAGATATTCAATTCATCCAGGAAGCACGAAAATGTATCAAGATTTGCGCCGACATTTTTGGTGGCCGAATATGAAAAGGGACGTTGCAGAATGCGTAGCGAAATGTTTGACATGTCAAAGAGTAAAAGCCGAACATCAAAGACCCAGCGGATTACTTCAACCGTTGGAAATACCGGAATGGAATTAGGAACACATCACGATGGATTTTGTGGTGGGTCTTCCAACTACTCAGAGAGGATGCGATGCGATTTGGGTAATAGTGGACAGATTGACAAAATCAGCGCTCTTTCTACCAATAAAGATTAGATTCTATCTTGATCAGTTGGCAAGATTGTACATTAAAGAGATCGTTTTGAGGCACGGAGTTCCAGTATCAATTGTGTCCGATAGAGATCCATGATTCACGTCAAATTTTTGGAAGAGACTACAAGAATGCATGGGGACACAGTTGCGAATGAGTACGGCTTATCATCCACAAACAGATGGCCAAATCGAACGAACAATTCAGACACTGGAAGATATGCTAAGAGCATGTGTTATGGACTTCAAAGGAAGCTGGGAAGAACATTTACCGCTGGTGGAATTTGCTTACAATAACAGTTACCACGCGAGCATCAGCATGCCACCTTATGAGGCATTGTATGGCAGAAAGTGCAGAACTCCATTGTGCTGGGATGAAGTCGGTGAACGTCAACTGCTAGGACCAGAACTAGTACAACAAACTGCTGAAATTGACAAACTCATCCGAATAAGATTGGTAGCAGCCCAAGACAGACAGAAAAAGTATGCTGATCAACACAGGCAAGATCATACATTTGACGTAAGAAGTTATGTATTCCTAAAAGTTTCTCCTTGGAAGGGAAAGCTAAGGCTAGGTTTATTGGACCCTTCGAGGTGTTGCGAAAAGTGGGAGAAGTGGCTTACGAGGTGGCTCTACCTCCTGAATTGGAAAACATTCAGAATGTTTTTCACATTTCGGTGTTACGGACCGTATAAACCCGACTACAAACACATGATCTAGTATGAACTGTTGCAGTTCAAGAAAGATTTGTCTTATAAAGAGGTTCCTATCCAGATAGTCGACAGGAAAGAACAAGTGCTCAAGAATAAAGTGATACCTTCTGTGAAGGAGATATGGAGGAACCACAACGCTGAAGAAGCTACGTGGGAACTCGAAGATAAAATGATGAAAGATTACCCTGAGTTGTTTGTTTAATCTGTGTCTTCGATTCTGGGGACATAATCTTTGTAAGTAGGGAAGAATGTAACGAATGATTTGTTTAAGTTGTGATTCTGAGGACAGAATCCTTGTAAGGAGGGAATGATGTAACATTCCAGAATTTTAAATTATAATATTAAATATTTATTGATTTATATAAGTATTTAATAGATATGTTTATTGTTGAATAAATAATTGTTCAATTTGAGTTGATGTGGTATAGTTAATTATTTGTTGAATAAATAATTAAGGAGCTAAGAAAATTAATTGTTATGAGATTATATACTAATTTAATTTAATAATTAAGTTAGAGAGCTAATAATGATTAATCGGAATTATAATATTTTAATTAGAATTTGTAATTAAAATAAGGTGTTAGTTGATTAAATAAATTTATAATTATAAGGAAAATTATAATTATGTGGGAATGATTTATGTGTTATAGTAATTTAATAGATTAGTATTTGAATCGATTAAATTGATTATTTAATTTATTAGAAGTGTGACAAATAACCTTGCTATAAAGGAGTTATTAAAATAAATTAAAAGAGTTTAATTTAGTTTTGCCAAACATGTCTTAATGCATATTAAATCTTTAGTCTAAGGATGTTTTATCAAACAAGGTATAAGGATTAATCCATTTGTTTTAATTAGGTTTACCAAACAAGGTGTAAGGGTTAATGGGATATTTTTATTATGTTAGCCAAACAAGCCTTATGGCTTTTGATTTTCAAAACTTATATAACTGACATAAGTTATATCTATATTTATATTATATATTTAATATATATATTATTGCTATATACGTTATATTTTTCTACGTTAGTTAGACTAGAGTTAGGAAGAAGGCTCAGTTAAAGAAAAGAGAAGAAGAAAAAGAATACAGAGAAAAATTTGAGAGAAGTTTAGAGAAATTGAGAAAAGAATTGGGGAAAAGAAGATTGTAATCATAGCTAGCCACCATTTTCTTTTAACCCTAGAGTATCATCTTCTTAATCAAAGGTAGGATATTAATCCTTGTATTTTATTTTTAAAGTTTTGTTTTCTTCTCCAAAAAGTTCTCTGTAATAATTATGGATGATGAATTTCTTGTATATATAGTTTTAGATGATGATTGTTGTTGTAAAACTGTTTTTCATAGGTTATGTATGATTATAATCAATTACTTTATGTATGTATGAAAATTGTGAAGAAAAATATATCACAGTGAGTTCATATGAAAATATATATGAATATGGCCTTGTTTAAAGTAAAAAAATTAAGGTTTAATTAGTTGTTAAATTGATAAATTGACTATTGAATTCGATAGAGTATGTATAATCATAATCATGGTATTTTGAATTTACTGTTTTGATTGAAAAATAAAATCACAGTGTTAATTTTCATGAAAAATGTCAAAAATGGAGTTTTTGCCAAAAGCAGTGAATTTGGGTGTTGTAAATTGATGTTTATGTTATTTTATGGGTAGAATCATGTTAGGAGTCTTTACATTATGTTTACATGAAGTCTCTGTATGATTTACTTGTTAATTATCTTATTAGATTGGAGCTTGTAGGCCAATTTGGCTTTATGTTCATGCTGCTGCCGAGCTTGGTCGCCGAAGTTCGGACTTTAGCAAGCAGTACGCCATTGCAAAATATAAATTTTTGTCATGTCATTGCCATTGCCATGCCTTGCAAATGCCAATCGTTGGCTTTGTGACTTCGTCTTTGCAAAATCCATCAATAAATAAGCGCCAACCATAGTGTAAACTGTGGCGCTACAACGCGAGTTAGCAGAATAGTCTGATAGTTTTAATTTATTACACAAATTTTGAAAATAAATGTGATGTGTTAATAATAGGAATGTTAAATGATGATTTCAGTAGTATTAAACTATGAATGAGCATATTAGCAAGTGTTAACTAGTATTAACATAGTTTGATTAAGTGAATGGGTAATTTGACCTACATGATGTATATATTTGTTTATATAGATATAAAATGTTGGTAATAACTAATTATGTCATGATGACATATGTATAGGGTATTGATTCATGTTGTAAGGTTTAGCTTGTGCTAAAGGCAAGTTCTCTAACTTAGAAATTTTATTGTGTGAGTTTAATTTCGTTGAGTACATTATTTTCTTTGATTCAATTGCAATTACACAAGTGGTTAACTCTACATTTTCGTAGAGCTAGATGGTTTATTTTTGAGAAAGATTTTGTATCTAATTGTTCATAAGGATATAAGTATTCTAAATTGTATATTTAGTATTGAGCAAGTTTCTTTAATATGTAACTTGTTATTTAGCATGCAAATCACTATATTCTAATATTCTAGTGTTGAACTACTTTATCGTTCAAATTACAATTCATTATGCATGTTTGGTATCCAATTCTCAATAAACTTTGACTTAATATTGTTCAAAGCAAATTATGATATGATTATTTAATGTTTATGCTATTAGATTATTCCTAAAGCATGATGTTAATTTACAAATATCAATTCAGTTATGATTATTCCATAGCATACATTTATTTCTTTTGTATCCAACTAATCCTTAGTTGATGACCGTTGAATTTTAAATTACCCTGTAATGTATCCAAACCAAACTAACTTTGGTGCGGACTTGTATTCTAAATACTGAGATGAACAACTCTTTTATTAGAGGTTTACGCTTAGCGTTGAAATGGTTGTGCACAATACATTGTACGAAGGGTTGATCCCCCTAAGTACGTGGAGTCCTTATAGTCTTATGACTGTTAAAGTTAAAGTTGAAAGATTACTTATAACTGTGGACATGATTCGTGGTCAGTAGACCCTCAGTAGTATGTTTAAAATGATAATAGAAACTATCATTCAGTTCTATTAAACCTATTTTTGTCAAAGGTTGTACTATTGTAAAGTTATTCATTCTTATTTCAAGTGAGCCTTGTTTGCTCACTCTTGCATATTATATACTTATTGCAACTGAGGTTGAGAAGGTCAATGAACCGACCACTAGCAAAGGAAAGGGAAAAATGTACAAGTGATGAAGATTTGTAAATTTTATTTTTATCGTTATAGACTTTTGAATGATGTAATAATTTAATTTCCGCATTTGAATGATTGAAATTAAAGGTTAGATAACCTGGGATATTTTTATTTAAGTTTAATCCTGTATGGGCAGGTTTTATTATTCAATTTTATTATGATTGGGTAGTTAGAAATGAATTTTGATTAAGTGAACACCAAATCTTGAAGAATTGAAGTACCAGGATTTGGGGGTGTCACAGTATGACTGTTATAGTAAAAGTTGAAAGATTGCTTATAATTGTGGACAGGGTTCGTGGTCATTAGACCCTCAGTGAATGTTATGATTTTTAGAATATTAATAGAACATATTGTTCAGTTCTATTAAGCCGAGTATTTGGCAAGTGATGTAAAGGTTAAAGTTTATTTATTGACTATTCCAAGTGAGCCTTGTTTGTTCACTCTTGCCTGTAAAATTTGTTACAGCTAAAGCTGAAAAGGGTGACGTACCTAGCACCAGTAAGGGAAAGGAAAAGATAAACAAGTACTGAAGACTTGTAATAGTTTTGATAGTTTTCTTATCAGACTTTGGTTTAAAGATTGTAATGAAGTTTATTTAATTTTCCGCATGAATGATTTTAGTAAAGGTTAGATAACCTGGGAGATTTTATTTAATGTAATCTGTATGTAAGGTGTTTATTTATTCAATTATATTATGATTGGGTAGTTAGATATGAATGTTTTGATTAAGTGAACACCAAATCTTGAGGTAATGACGTACCGGGATTTGGGGGTGTCACAAGTTGGTATCAAAGCTTTAGGTTATAAACATTAGGTGGGGGAAAAGCCTTAGGAAGTAACCTTTGAAAAGATAGTGGAGATAACTCTTATCGAGTTTTAAGAAAGAAGTAATAACACACTTACGTGCTTATGTGTTTATAACTTATGTGCTCGTGAGTGTCAAATAGAATGATTAATAATTGAAACTTTAAAACTTTGTTGTCAGGATGACTAATGTCGCAGAATCCAGTCAGGCTAGAGAGGAAGGACCTCAAATGCCTATAGAGGAGGAGCCTCGCAACATTCAGGTTGTTTGGGAACAACTACTTCCACGGGAGTCAGCACCGTTGGTCACAGTGGTTGAAGATGAGGATGATGATGTGGAGACGGATGAGGAGGATCCCGTGGAGTTGCCACAGGAGGATGAGGATGACGAGGATGAGGAGGAAGAGACTCCACTAACCTCGATGGCTGCTCGTATGTATGATGAAGTCTACGACCGTAACATGGAACTTCAGGACACAGTTGAGGAGTTGAAGGAGATAGTAGTGAACAATGATCGCAATGACACGGAATGACGCACGATATCCGTGGATCGAGATGAGCGCCTATCTAATGTTGAAGAGAAGTCGATGCGCATCAAGGAGAGAAGAAGGAACAATCGATCGAGATGGTCGTGGAACTGAAGAACAAGCTGAAGGAAGAAGCTACCAAGAGGGCGAGAGCTGAAGATGCATACGAGGAAGCTTATCAACCAACTGGAATAGCTATAAGGGACGCACAAGCAAAGAGGATGAAGATGGAAGAGATGGATAAAGTATTCAATATCGTGATCAATCGAGCTAAAGATCGGGTCATGGGTTATCCAATTCAGTTCAAGACTCTGCCATCATACATGTTAGATCGCCGAACAATGTTTTGAGTTATGGAAGAAGATCGTCGAAAGGCTACGGAGTATCTTAATAGATCATCATAGGAAATGTGCCTGTTATGCACATAATAAGAGTTAAATAAAGTATAAATCCCTAGTGTTAAGTTACCATGAGATATAAGAATGATGATGTTGTCCTGTAACTTTTGTAGTTCAGGGAAGGAATGTAAATAGCAGTGATGCTATTATTTTTATGTTTTTCGAAGTAATGATGAATAAATAAAAGTTATTATTTTATTCAAAGTGTTATGTGTTATGTGGTTATTTCTTTTATGGTGGTAATTAATTAGCAAATACTTAATGAATTGAGTAATAGTCTAATAGATGTTTTTTTAACAGAAAATGCCTCCCAGACGTGAACCACCCTAACAGAGAAACCAATGAGAGAACTAACAATAACGATGTTAAAGATAATTCCATCCAACAACTAGTAACGTTACTAACAAGAGCATTGCAGAATCAACCTCAGAACCAAGGCACAACGTTTAAGGATTTCAAGGCAGTTGGACCACCTGAATTCTGTGGGTCCATGAATCTGGTTGAGGCACATACCTGGATTATGGAAATTGAAAAGGTGTTTGAAGTCGCTAGGGTAGGGGATGAACAGAAGACTACTTTTGTAACGTTCATGTTGAAAGTAGAAGCTAGTTATTGGTGGCAGGCTAATAAAACCCGGGAAGGACCAGGAGTGATGACCTGGGATAGGTTCAAGGAGTTATTCTTCGAGACATATTTCCAAGAGAGTTCGAAGAGTCAGTTAGAGGTTCAATTTTTGGGCCCAAGCGAGGAACGATGATGGTATCTCGAGTATCTTTGCGAAATTCAATGAATTAAGTAGGTTTCACGCCATATCAAGTCGATCAGAGACGAGTGTAAGGTGAAGAGATTTGAACAGGACTCAAGCCCCGATCAGCATAAATGAGGGTTCCTGCTCCGATTAAAAGACGTTTGTAGCAGTGATGGAGAAGGCAATACTCGCTGAAGGTGGAGGCGAGGCAGTGATAAAATTCAATCATGAACAGAAGAAGAAGAAGAAGAATGAGGGGGAAGTTAAGAATGGTAGTGGAGGCAATGGAAATGGCAACAACAACAACAACAATTTGAAGAGGAACTGGAACGGAAACAGGGGTACTGAAAACCAGCAGGGTAACCAGCAGTTTAGGAAGTTTGGAGCATCTGTTACATGCCGGAGGTTTCATAAGGGGGTGTGCTTGATGGGGAAACATGCATGTTTCAATTGTGGCCAGGAAGGTCACATGGCCCCAAATTGCACCCAACCCAAAAAGAATGTTTGTTTCACATGCGGATCCAAGGATCACTTTGCTCGTGAATGCCCTCAGAAGAAGGTTGGAGAAATAACAAGAAGCAAGAGAGGTAGCAGTGGAGGAACATTGGCCATTGTTGGACCTACAACATCAAACAAACCCACAGCCAGAACATTCAACATGACTGTGCATGATGCTGTGCAATCAAAAGATGTGGTGTCAGGTATTATCCCAATCAACGATATTAATACTTATGTATTATTTGATTCGGGTGCTACTTGCTCGTTTATAACTGATGAATTTGCTAAGAGGTTAGAATTGCCTAGAGAAGAACTGAATTTCCCTTTGAACATAGAAATTACGAATAGGGAAGTGATTCCTGTTAGGTTCGTATACAAGAAATATAGGGTGAACATTAAAGGGAATATCCTGATGGTAGATTTAATCCCAATTAGACTTGGAGAATTTGATGTTATTTTGGGAATGGATTGGTTGTTCAAATATGGAGCAGTAATTGATTGCCACAAGAAGTGTGTAAACCTTATGACTCCGTCAAAGGTAGTTTTCTATGGTAGCAAATCGCCTAGACAAATGGAATGTCTGACAATTATGCAGGCCAATAAGTTGTTAAGTAAAGGCTGTGTGGGTTATTTAGCTTACATAGTCGATACTCAGAAAAAGGGTGTGAAACTAGAGGAGATACCAGTGGTTAGGGAATTCGTAGATGTATTTTCGTAGGATTTGCCGGGACTTCTGCCTGACAGAGAGATTGAGTTCGTAATCTACTTAGCGCCAGGAATTGCACCGATATCGAAGGCCCCGTACTGAATGGCTCCGGTAGAAATGAAGGAACTGATGGTGCAACTGCAAGAGCTGCTGGACAAGAAATATATTCAACCAAGTGTATCACCGCGGGGAGCACCAGTATTATTCGTGAAGAAGAAGGACGGATCAATTCATCTTTGCATTGATTATAGGGAGTTAAACAAGGTCACTATTTAGAATAGGTATCCGTTGCCTAGAATAGATGACTTGTTTGACCAGTTGAAGGGTGCTAAGTACTTCTCAAAAATAGATTTGAGAAGTGGGTATAACCAATTGAAGGTGAGAAAGGAGGATATACCTAGAACGGCATTCAGAACTCGGTATGGACATTACGAGTTTCTGGTGATGTCTTTTGGTTTAACAAATGCCCCTGCTGCTTTCATGGATTTGATGAATAGGGATTTAAACCATTCTTAGACAAGTTCGTAGTGGTATTTATCGACGACATTCTGGTGTATTCCAAAACTCAAGAAGAACATGTGGAACATTTACGTTTGACATTGGAGACACTAAGAAAGGAAAAGATGTACGCGAAATTCTCTAAGTGTGAATTTTGGCTCGCTCGTGTACAATTTTTGGGTCATGTGATTGACAAAATGGGATTTCAGTGGATCCATCGAAAGTGGAAGCGGTAATAAATTGGGAACAACCAAGGACACCTTTAGAGGTGACAAGTTTCTTGGGACTAACCGGTTATTATAGAAGATTCAATCAAGATTTTTCCAAGATAGCCACTCCGTTAACAAATTTGACACGGAAAGCTGTGAAATTCGTTGAGACGGAGAAATGTGAGGAGAACTTCCAAGATTTGAAGAAGAAACTAAGTGTGGCACATGTGTTAACCCTGCCAGATAATATAGGAAATTTTGTGGTGTATAGTGATGCCTCACACAAAGGATTGGGTTGTGTTCTTATGCAGAACGGTAACGTTATTGCATATGCATTAAGACAACTGAAGGATTATAAGAAAGGTTATCCGACTCATGATTTGGAATTGGATGCAGTAGTTTTTGCTCTCAAGATATGGAGACACTATCTTTATGGTGAGAAATGTGAGATCTACACAGACCGCAAAAGTCTGAAGTATATTTTCACTCAGAAGGATCTGAACATGCGTCAGAAAAGGTGGATGGAATTGATAAAAGATTATGATTGTGAGATCTTTTATCATCCAAGCAAAGCAAATGTGGTTGCAGATGCTTTAAGCAGGAAAGGTCGGGAGAAGTTGATGTTGATAACAACTCAGGAGGAGCTCATTTCAGCAATGACAAAGTTAGAGCTGGAAATCAAATTTCCACAGGAATCCGACGAACGACTATTCTAGTTAGAAGTCAGTCCAACTTTACTGGACAAGATGAAGAACACTCAGTTACAAGATGAAGAATGTGGGAAGATAAAAGAGATTATGGTTAACGATAGCAATACGAAATACAAGATCAATACCGAAGGATTACTACGGTACGAGAGAAGAATCTGGGTCCCAGCAACACGAGAGCTGAAAGACGAAATCTTGACCGAAGCTCATAGCTCAAAATATTTAATTCATCCAGGAAGCACGAAGATGTATCAAGATTTACGCCGACATTTTTGGTGGCCAAATATAAAAAGGGACGTTGCAGAATGTGTGACGAAATGTTTGACATGTTAGAGAGTAAAAGTCGAACATCAAAGACCCAGCGCATTACTCCAACCATTGGAAATAGCGGATTGGAAATGGGAACACATCACGATGGATTTTGTGGTGGGTCTTCCAACTTCTCATAGAGGGTGCGATGCAGTTTGGGTGATAATGGACAGATTGACGAAATCTATGCACTTTTAACCAATAAAGATTAGGTTCAATCTTGATCAGGTTGCAAGATTGTACATCAAAGAGATAGTTTCGAGACATGGAGTGCCAGTGTCAATTGTGTCCGATAAGGACCCGCGATTCACGTCAAACTTCTGGAAGAGACTACAAGAACGCATGGGAACTCAGTTCAGAATGAGTACGGCTTATCATCCACAAACAGATGGCCAAAGCGAACGAACGATCCAGACATTGGAAGATATGCTGAGAGCATGCGTCAAGGATTTCAAAGGAAGCTGGGAAGAACAATTACCGTTAGTGGAATTCGCCTATAATAATAGTTATCACGCGAGCATCGGCATGCCGCCTTATGAAGCGTTATACGGCAGAAAGTGCAGAACACTGTGCTGGGATGAAGTTGGTGAACGTTAATTGCTAGGAACAGAACTAGTGCAACAAACTGCTGAGGTTATGAAACTCATCAGGACAAGATTTGTAGCAGCTCGAGACCGACAGAAGAAGTATGCTGATCAAGACAGGCAAGATCGTGCATTTGACGTAGGAAGCTACGTATTCCTAAAAGTTTCTCCTTAGAAGGGGAAAATTCATTTCGGTAAGAAGGAAAAACTAAGCCCGAGGTTTATTGGACCCTTTAAGGTGCTGCGAAGAGTTGGAGAGGTAACTTACGAGGTAGCTCTACCTCCAGAGTTGGAAAACATTCACAATGTTTTTCATATTTCGGTGTTACGACCGTATAAACCCAATTACAAACATGTGATCGAGTACGAACCGTTGCAGTTCGAGAAAGATTTGTCTTATAAAGAGATTCCTATCCAGATAGTTGACAGGAAAGAACAAGTGCTCAGGAATAAAGTGATACCTTCTTTGAAGGTGAAATGGAGGAACCACAATGCTGAAGAAGCTACGTGGGTACTCGAAGAGAAAATGTTGAAAGATTACCCTGAGTTATTTGTTTAATCTGTGTCTTCGATTCTGGGGACAGAATCTTTGTAAGTAGGGAAGAATGTAATGAATGTGTTGTTTGAGTTGTGATTCTAGGGACAGAATCCTTATAAGAGGGGAATGATGTAACATTCCAGAATTTTAGAATTTTAAATGTAATTTATAAATATTTATTGATTTATATAAATATTTATTGGACTTGTTAATTGTTTAATACATATTTGTATTTGTCTAAATTGATTTGAGTTGATTAATTGTTTATTAAATAAATAATTAATAAGTTAAGAAAATTATTATTATTGTTCAATTTGATTGATTTGATTTAGTTAATTATTTATTTGTTAAATAATTAATGTGTAATGTGGATTGAGTTATGAGATTAAGTGAATTATTTAATAAATTGTTATTAATTAAAGTGTGACAAATAACTATGTTATATAAGCAGTTAATAAAATAAATTAAAGTAATTTTAATTTAGTTTTGCCAAACAAGGTTTAAGTATATTAATCCTTTAATTTTTAAATGATTTGCCAAACAAAGCCTTATGGCTTTTGAATTTAAATTATTAGTTAAATAAATAATATATATATATATATATATATATGGTAACCGATATATTATTAGGGTAATAAGTGTGGCGTCGGTTTTATGCGTTTTAAAAACATACGTTTGTTTTTATTTTTTTAGTATACGTATATTGTGAATTGGTTTGGCTATCATTTTTACGCTTTGAGTTATCTGCTAAATTGAGAGAATAAAATAAGAGAGTTTGAGAGAGAGCCTGAGAGAGAGAAAGTTTCAGTGATTAACAAAGATAGTCTAAGCAAATAAAAAGGTATGTTTCTCTAACCTTAATATAAGTACACACATATATATATATATATATATATATATATATATATATATATATATATATATATATATGGTTTCACGATAACGTCTCTCGTGTTCTTCAACTTCACTTTTTATAAGGTTTTTACAAAATTCTTGTACACTATGTTTTAGTAATTGTTATACTAGCATATATTGATACGTGATTGTATGTTTAACATGTATATATGATTTTATGCTAATTATGTGTTAAAGTAAAAGGAATTTGGTTTTACAGTGAGTATATATGCACGTATATGATTTGTAAAATATCAAAATTAGTATATGTTATGGTGAAATTGTGAAATCTAACTGTGAATGGTTAATTGAGTATGAAATTTAGAGAATCGTAGTTAAAGTAATCAAAATTGGTTTATAAAATTTTGGTTACCATGTTCATTGTGCTAAACAATTGTCTATAATGGAGTTTGGTTTTTAACAGTGTTTTAAAGAATTTAGTTTTCTAAAATCGTTGTTCAAATTGTTGATAATTGCTTTATACATTATTGTTAACGTTTATGGGTAATTTATGTGAAGTTAAACCTGTTAATTTACATGTTAGCATTGTTGAATGGACAGAAAATTCTTTGTTCTGTTCTTCTAGTTTGGTTCTTTGAGTTTGGCGTGACCAAATCAAAATTCATGCCCAAATGTCTCAGGACTTGCATCACTTAGCAACGCCGAGAGCCTTGGGACTTCTTGTATGATCGAGTCCTTATATGTTACTCACTACTAAAGCGCTAACCTCCAGTACAACAAATAATACCCTTACGATTAATTGTGGCGTAATACAATACCACTTAGCGTATCGTTACGAAATGACCTCTGTCTTGCACAGAAGTCTGAAATTTTTAGTTGTAATACTATATGACCAAATAATTCTGTTATTATAGTATTGTAATGTGTTGAACGAACATGGTGTTAATACCTAACGAGTTTATTATCGTTTAGGAATATAATTTGATTACATGGTTAGACATTTAAACCATACGTGATTTAGTGTTGATTATGACTGATCATGTCATGTTAACATATGTATATAGGGTATTGTGATTTGGATATTAACTGTGACAACCCGGAAATTTGGATCGTCCAGAATTTCGATTTAAAGAATTAGTTATTAATAAAACTAATTTTAATTAATACTATTATGTGATATGTGTTTATTAATCGTTCTAAAACGTATGATGATTATTAATCGGGAGTATTCTGGCTACGAGCTAGATTGAACAAATAAGAATTTTCAAGACAAAAACAAAAGTTTTCCGGGAACAAAATATTTTCGGGGAAAAAGACGAAATAGGCACTATTCATCCGTTTCTGCTCGGAGATTTATTTTGAAATTCCGAGAAGTTATTGATTACGTGTAATCTTGAGACGTGATAGAATATTTAATAATATTTCAGTTATGGCAAAAACGAAGTTTTCACATTCAGACTCAAAACCTAAGGGTTAGGAAAAGTGAGTTCCGAGAATTTTATGATCACGTATAATCATTAGGGTTATTATGCGTGAGAAATACGAGAATATAAGAACTTAGAAATTTAGTTTGTAAATTTCTTAAGGAAGTATAAGATTCGTAGAGAATTAGAACGATCCGAGTGGATTATAATGTTCTATAACATCAAATTCCAATAAAAAGTGGAATCGTAATCCTAAATATCGATTAAAATGAAGAACGAACGAAGAACACGAAGAACGTTGTTGATGGACAAATTTAAAACCATCGTAGGATAATTGTTGTTGATGGACAAGTTTAAAACCATTGCGTATAAGTTAGTTTCTTATTGCTTGGTTAGGAACGGTAGAAACATTCATGATGAACGGATTAAAACTTAGCTATAACGAAGTTATGGCGAAAATTCCGTAAAAGACAAACAAGAATTAGAAAGTTAGTAAATGAACCCGAGTGGTTAGGGTTTCATAAGGAAGTTAGAGAACATAGAAAACGTGAGTCGTGGACTCAAGAACGAACGAGTTCCGAGTTCGGATGACCGAATTACCGACGAACAAACGAAGAGCGTTAAAAACATAAAATGAACAAAGGGTGAAGATCAAGCCAATCGAATGGCACGTTAACTGATTCAGAACGAAGTTCTATATGAGGGGTATTGAAGTATGTAAGATAAGGAAGAGAATGGCTTTGGAACGACCTTGTTTTGAGTTATAACGAAGGAGTTATGAGATCGGGAAGGGAGCGTTTCAAAGAATTTATTTAACACTTAGAAAATTTTCTTAGGTTTTGTCTCGGCGCCGTAGCGCCGGATAGACTATGGAAAGTGGCGCCGCAGCGCGAGCTAGGCCATAATCTTCTGGAGAGAGGCGCCGTAGCGCAAGAGGTAACAAAGGATTTGGCCGCAGCCAGCCAAAGTAGGGAAGATAGGAGAGAAGTAGGTCGTGGCAATACAACAGAGAGAGGAAGGAAGGGCACCGTACAGTACGGCAGGTGGCAATGCCCAGAAATGAGATTTTAAATGCTCAATTACTAGGGGATGTGCAAGAAAGAAATATGAACATATAGTTCACCTAAAATAACACTTAAGCAAATGACTTAAACCTTTATTAAAGGTTGAACGTAAAGATTAAACGAGATTAAAAGATAAAGAATATAAACGCGGGTTACGTAACCGATATCCGGGGACCATAGTCGCGATGAAAAAACGTGAGGGATTGCTATGATTGTGATTCCTTAGAAGTTGAGCGACGAGGGTAATGAATAACATTTCAATATTATGTCATGATAATGAGAGATACATATGAAGCGTATAGACGCTATGAACGCAATGTCGTTGCGATGGACGCTTGGTCTTAGCATATAATGATCGGTATGGCTTCAACACTAAGAACGAGTAATGAACATGGGGTTCATGTAATGGATAACGAAAGTATAAATAAGATATGAATTATTAAGAAAGTTGTAATGAATGGTAATAAGATTAATTAAAGCTGAATGTGAGTCAGATAAGAATATAAATCATCCAAGATGATGAACGTATGAGTAAGACATCTCCGTATGTCACAAAGCCGTAAACTGGTAAAGGAGGTTAGTCGCGTAAACTTATATTGCAAGAATGCAAACCCTAAGAAGTAAAGCTAAGTAAACCAATGCGTAAGTTCGATATATGACTAATTGATGTTTATGTTTTCTCCTTATGTGTTATATAGGAATTGGAATGAGCAGTTCAGCGTATGTTGTAGCTGGGCGTAAGGCAAGCTTCCTAACTTTATTCATATTACATGAATGCTAGTTTCTTAAACTTCTCAGATGTTGTACTTGAGAAGTCTTGTCAATGTGCATATGTGCGATGTATGTATAATGTGGTAGTATGTATGAGGCCTTGTGCCACAATTTGAATACTTCAGTGTTTCTATGATATGAATTATTTTGCCACGAGCTATTCAATACACGATGTTCTGCTTATACATGAATCGTTATTGTTAAGTCTGTATAATGATTCTAGCGACAAGATCAGATGGAAAAGATAGAGGAATGAAAGTATTTAAAAATGAAAGTGACTGATGTTTTAAGATGATAGGAATCGAGACTAATCCTATTATTCAAGCTGCTTAATAACCTTTGTTCAGTTATAGAAGTTCTAAAGAAATGTTTTAATTTTGAAGTTGTTTATTCAACTGTTATGACTTGCTGGGCAATTGAATGCTCACACTTGCTTTAAATGAAAAATCAATTTTCAGCAAACAAGGTTAGAAGAACTTAAGGATCCCGTAAAGATCAAGCTGACGGTCTCCAGATGAATTGTAATTTAGAAAGATGAATTGAACTCTAGACTTGTTTAAGAAACTGTTATGTATCCTTGGTGGCGGATAAAAGTCACTCTTATAAGATGAAATGAATAATATATTTATTATTATTTGTAATAAAAAAGGTTATAAGGTTTCCAGAACCTGGGATTTGAGAGTGTATGTTGTTATATTTTGGTATATAACGATATATGTTGGATGAAGGATGTACTCGTGACGTATGGAATCCGGGTGTGAAGATAGACTGGATTTTGGGGCGTTACATTAATGGTTTAATCTACGCGCAAGGCAAGTTCTTTAAATTTACTTTGTTAATAGTTGAGCAAGTTTTTCTAATTCTAAATCGCTGTTATGCAAATTTCATATTTTTATACTTTATTGAAAAAAAGTATTTTCATTAAGAAACTTAATTGTATCTAGTTATTCATGATGATACAAGCTTCACATCTCCATTCTTTCGTCGTGATAGTTATTATGATTATGCAAGTTTTTCCTAACTCTAAACTTGTTATATTAGCATGCAAGTACCTTTATTTTGTTGAATCATTTTATCGTTCAAAATTTTTGTTGTTATGCATGCTTGATATTAAATTCTAAGATGTAACCTTAGCTTAATGTTGTTCAAAGCAAGGTATGATATATTATTCAATTGTTATGCTATTAGATTATTCCTAAAGCATGAACTTAGAACGAAATGTTTATTCAGTTATGATCATTCAATAACATGGTGTTATTATCTTTTATTCAACTAATCCTTAGTTGATGTCCGTTGAACTCCAAATTACCTTGAAGTGTATCCAAACCAAACGGACTTTGGTGCGAACTTGTACTCTAAATACTGAGATGAACAACCCTATTTTTAGGGGTTGCACTTAGTTGTATACTTTGTGCTGAAATGTTTGTATACAATACATGTACGAAGGATTGATCCCCCTAAGTACCTTTGAGTCCTTGCAGTCGTATGACTGTTATAGTTAAAGTTGAAAGATTTCTTATAACTATGGACAGGGTTTATTGTCATTAGACCCTCAGTGAATGTTATAATTTTTATAATGTTAATAGAACATATTGTTCAGTTCTATTAAGCTTAGTATTTGGCAAGTGATGTAAAGGTTAAAGTTTATTTATTGACTATTCCAAGTGAGCCTTGTTTGCTCACTCTTGCCTGTAAAATTTCTTACAGCTAAAGCAGCAAAAGGGTGACGTACCTAGCACCAGTAAGGGAAAGGAAAAGATAAACAAGTACTGAAAACTTGTAATAGTTTTGATAGTTTTATTATCAGACTTTGGTTTAAAGATTGTAATGAAGTTTATTTAATTTTCCACATGAATGATTTTTGTAAAGGTTAGATAACCTGGGATATTTTATTTAATGTAATCCTGTATGGGCAGGTTTATTTATTCAATTATATTATGATTGGGTAGTTAGATATGAATGTTTTGATTAAGTGAACACCAAATCTTGAGGTAATGACGTACCGGGATTTGGGGGTGTCACAATTAATGTGTGAAACAGTTTTAATGTAATATGGAAGATCCTAGTATTATTTTAATAAACCCTAATTTGATAGTCAAATAAGACTGTAAGATTTTCAAGTAAATACTTTAGGTTATGAATGTCATGTATTAAAAATATTAACCCTAATTTTGGAAAACCTTAATTAATCAGGAACCTATTTAATTGAGAACCCTAATTTCTAAATTTGGGAAACCCTAATTTGAAACTCAATTATGAGTTTGAGACTGTTATGTAGCTGTGTTATATGAATAATGATATGTATTGTAGAATTTAATTTTAATTAGGGAAGACCCTAATTATTTTAAACCCTAATTAATATTTGTGGACCCTAATTTTTAGAAACCCTAATTGTGATTTGATAACCCTAATTACCAAAATTATAAGCCCTATGTGACACCCCGAAATCCGGTCTACTTTCAGACCCGGACTCCGTGTATCACTATTCCATTTCCTTCCAAACATACTTCATTATATAGCTAAATATAATGACATACATTCTCAAATCCCAGGTTCTCGAAACCTTATAACCTCTTTCATTATTACAAATAATGATAATTACATTATTCTTTACATCTTGCACGAGTGACTTTTATCCGCCACCAAGGATACATAATCGTTCATTAAACTATTCTATAGAGTAATTCTCATCTTTCTACATTACAAGTCTTCACTTGATCTTCTTGCTCATTCACATTCTAAATGACACTTCATCTGGATAACGTCAGCTTGATCTATACGGGATCCTTAAGTTCTTCTAACATCGCTCAATCTGAATATTTTTTCATTTAAAGCAAGTGTGAGCATTCAATTGCCCAAAGAAGTCATAATAATTGAACAAACAACTTCAAGAATTTAAACATTCTTTTCAGACTTCAATAACCGAACAAAGGTTACGAAGCAGCTTGAATAATAGGAATAGTCTTGATTCCTATCATCTTAAAACATTAGTTACATGCATTTTAAAATATTTTCATTCGCTATTCTCTTTCATGCACATTCTGCTTGGCTAGAATCAATAGCACAGACTTAACAATAACGGTTCATGTATAAACAGAACATTCTTTTATTGAACAGTTCAAACATAGAACAATTCATCTCATAGAAACACCGAAGTGTTCAAATTGTGGCACAAGGCCTCATACATTCTACCACCTTGTACAAATATCGCACATTCGCACATAGACAGAACTTCTCAAGTTCAACATCTGAGAAGTTTAAGAAACTAGAATTCATTTGAAATATGAATGAAGTTAGGAAACTTGCCTTACGCACAGATACAACTTACGCTCAACTGCTGATTCCAAATCCCTATATAACACATAAAGAAATACACGTACACCAATTAGTCATATACTTGACTTACATATTGGTTTACTTAACTTTACTTCTTAAGGTTAGCGCTCTTGTAATTTAATCTTACGCGACTAACTTTCTTTACTACCGGTTTACGGCTTCATGACATACGGAGATGTCTTACTCAAAACATTCATCATCTTTGATGATCTACATTCTTATCTTCTTCTTGTAACTCCTATATACTCAGCACACATCGCTTCTCTGCTAGTAGTCCATATGGTACTCTGAGTGGTTTCCCACAAACAACCAACAAACAAGTTCCCGTCTCATCTACACTGCCCACACAGTGAGTTATATCGGTTGCCAGTTTTGTATATACCTTCGCTCTCTGAAGGAATTGTTTAGCCCTGCTCCCATATGTCAACTATCAAAGTTACGTTTGTACCACAACGTAACTTCTCTTAACTTATACGAACCATTCAACTATAATGTTCGTTAAATCAACTTCTTATTCCTTATGGCTTTCTGGCAACTAAATGGCATACCTCTCGATTCATTTCTTATCGTCTAAGTCATCCAGTCTTTTGTATAATCAAAACGATCATTCAATGTCAATACTATGAAGACATAGTGTTAAACATTTCATAAAATCTTATTCATACCTTACAACGTCCGATTCATTCAACTAAGAACGTTGTCCAAGTTATAATTATTAACTCGACTTCTTAACGTTATACGTTATTCTCTTTAATTCAGTTTCTTCACTGTTCATGGTAAATCGACATTCTTCATTACCTTACGGTCAAACCATACACGAAGTGTAGGTTCTGGCCATTTAATACTCGCTTACACTCAACCCTTACGTTGGTTAAAGTGTTCAATGCTTACTTTATTCTAACATTCTCTATCCGACTCATACTCGGACTTTCTTTAATCTTATTACCATTCATTGCGGCTTTCCTTGATAAATAATATCTTACTTACTACCTTCGTTAACGTCTAAGTCATACAACAATTGTACACTTAGAACGTTCATCCAACTCGAATACGATTCACGAGGATCTTTTATGTATTCGATGTTCACTTGTTCGACTCTTAATCTCTCACTCAACCTTCACTCAAGGTTTCAATTGCATTTATCATTATCCATCCCATGAACCCCGTGTTCATTATTCTTTCTTAATGTCAAAGCCATACGGTCCGTTGTATGCTAAGACCGATCGTTCATCGCAACAACTCTGCGTTCATAGCGTCTATACGCTTTACATTTACCTCTCATTACCATGACATAACATCGGAATGTTATTCATTACCTTCGTCACTCAACGTCTAAGGAATCACAATCACAGTAATCCCTCATGTTCATTTATCACGACTACGGTCCTCGACTATAGGTTACGTAATCTAGCATTTACATTCTCTATCTTTTAATCTCGTTAAATCTTTCCATTCAACCTTTACTAAAGGTTTAACACACTTACTTAAGTGTTACATTGTGTGAACAACGTGTTCATACTTCTTTCTTGCACATCCCCCAGTACTTGAGAAATAAAAATCTCATTTCTGGGCATTGCCCTGCACCGCCAAGGCTATGGCGCCATTCCTCCTCCTCTCTCTCTCATGGCGTGCCGCCTCCTACTTCACCTTTTTCCTTGGTCATGCCACATGAAAAACCATTTGTTATCTCTTATGCATTGCGGCATAATTAACAAAGACTGAAGCTCGAGCTCATATCATTGGCTTTCACTTCTCAAAGATCATGCAGACTCGAGTCAAAACCCTAGAAAATTTTTCTAAGTGTTAAGTTAAGTTTGAGACTCGTACTTCGTGATCTCATAACTCCTTCGTTATAACTCAGAACGAGGTTGTTCCAAAGCCATTTTCTTCCTTATCTTATGTACTTTAACCCCCATTGAGCAGAATTTTTATTCTAACTCCGTTACGTGCAATTCGATTGGCTTGATCTTCACCCTTCGTTCATTTTATGTTTTTAACGTTCTTCATTCGTTCGTCCGTAATTCGGTCATCGGAACTCGAAACTTGTTCGTTCTTGAGTCCACGACTCACGTTTTCTACATTCTCTTACTTTTTTATGAAACCCTAGATGTTCAGGTTCATTTACTAACTTTCTAATTCTCATTCGTCTTTTACAAAAATTTCATCATAACTTCGTTATAGCTCAATTTTAATCCGTTCTTCATGAACGTTTCTAAAGTTCCTAACCAGGCAATAAGCAACTAACTTATACGCGATGGTTTCAGACTTGTCCATCAACAACAAGTATCCTACGATGGTTTTAAATTTGTCCATCAACAACATTCTTCGTGTTCTTCGCGTGTTCTTCGCATTCTTCGTTTGTTCTTCATTTTAATCGATATTTTGGATTACGATTTCACTTTTTCTTGGAATTTGATGTTATAGAACTCCATTCCTTACTTATTTGACCTACTCATTCATAGGATTCATTCGGATCGCTCAAAATCCTTACGAATCTTATACTTCCTTAAGAAATTTATAAACGAAATTTCTTATTTCTTATTTCTTCTTTTCTCATGCTTTTAACCATATGAAATCATTCTCAATATCTTTTAATCCTCATTCTCATTAAGCTATGTTTTTGACATAGAGAACTTAAAGAAAATATTAGAAGAAACTAGTGTTCGGATTACCGTTCTTCTTTATTTTTCTTCCGTTATAAAAAGCCGACGATTCACTAGCTTTTCTATTTCACGATCACTTTTGATCCGAGCATTCATGCTCACGCTCTTCCTCTTCCTCTCCCAACCGAGCTCTGTCTATCTCTCTCAAGTGTAGGATTTTCAAAAATCCTAGTAAATGAAATTCTAGGTTTCTATTTATAGAAAACCAAAGCTAGGGGCAAAATAGTCATTTCGCACCTAAAGTTACTATTCCCACCTCCTCTTCAACTTAGCCACCAAGTTAACTTGGCCACCACCCTTACTTAGTGGCCAAGTGGCCGGCCCACATGCCCATGGGTCACCCCATGGGTTGCCCCAATGGTTCTTACCCAATCGTTTACCCATCGGTTCGATCCGCGGTTAATCTTCTTGGTTTGGGCTTTAACCCTAATTCTTATTGGGCCTATATTGGGCTTGATTTCACAAATCATTGGGCTTGACATAATCCAAGTCCAATTGGATTCTACAAAGTCCATGAACACAAAGTCCATTAAGACTAATCGTATTCTACGCATTCCATTCTCGTATTCTCGTAATCTCTTCGTATTTAGCTCGTACAATATTCGTATTATACGTCGTACTATTCTTTTTTCTATACTCGTATAATAACTCGTATCATACTCGTATTTCTCACGCATTATAACCCTAGTTATTATACGTACTCATTACATTCTCGGAACTCACTTTTCCTAACCCTTAGGTTTTGAGTCTGCAGGCAAAAACTTTGTTTTTGCCATAACTGAAATAATATTGAATATTCCATCACGTCTCAACATTTAACGTAATCAATAACTTCTCGGAATTTCAAAATAATTCTCCGAGCAGAAACGGGTGAATAGTGCTTATTTAGTCTTTTTCCCCAAAAATATTTTTGTTCCCGGAAAACATTCATTTTCGTCTTGAAAATTCTTACTCGTTAAATCTAGCTCATAGCCAGAATCCTCTTGATAAATAATCATTCTAGGTTATAAAATGATTAATAAACACATAGCACAGAATAGTATTAATAAAAATTCATTTTATTAATTACTAATTTTTTAAATCTTAATTTCTGGACAATCCGGATTTTCGGGTTGTCACATCCTTCCCCCCTTATAAAAATTCTGTCCTCAAAATTTCTTCAAACATACCCATACACGGGTCATCACATTCACCCCTTCTTCACAGAATTTCATCCTTGAAATTTTAACTTACTCTTCTTCTCAACTTCTCTTCAAAGAAGTTATTATCTTTCAAACATTCCCTACCCTTCGTAACTTATCAAGAATCATGAAGTGAAAGGAATAACGAGGAATATAAAGATTCCTTTAAAACATTTCATACTTTTGCTGAGGGGTCAAATTGACCATGAACTCTTAATAGGTTAAACAAAGATGACGCCAGTAACCTTTCTTTCCACTTGTCGATATCAATCACAAAGAAGGTAAGCTACCTCTTCCATGTTCTCCTCAGACTAAATCATTAGAATCCGCACCAAAATAATTTGGTTCGGCATAGCTCTTCAAAGAAAGCTCGATTTTCTTTTAATCATGACATACCATTTGTCTTAGCCAAATCATGTAGCTTAAACCATACCAATAAATTGGACATAAACTTGAAACATTCGTCTAGTCAACTCGCTTGACATCGACTAATTCTTTAAATTCGTTTGCAATACATCAAAACGTTTCACGACGTCATGATACCGAACTTTTCACAGTACGTTGAGGACTTCGTCAGTTTATGACTTCATCATTATGCATCATACCATAGCAGGTTATTGATCCTCTGATCAAATTCCACACCAGGTTCAATTGCATTAACAACTCCATCTTTTTACCATCCTTGCATGAAATGCACGAATGATATAAAATTCCTTTTGACATTTTTAAATCAACTTCTGTCTAGCCGAAGCAATTGGCATAGACATACAAAGCATAGCTCTTTTAAAATCCATTGGTTCAAAAATTTGAACCAATTCTTTCTTTTTCAAAATGTACATTTCAGCACGATTTGAATAAACTTTGAAATCTAGCATAGCTAGAGGATTTGGAATATCCTATTCTCCATCTTTCTTTATTGTCTTACTACGACAATACTTAATCTTCTATAGCACCTTCAATGCTAAGCATACTGAAAATACTTCATTTTCAGTCTAAACATTCCTATACCTTAGTACAGTCCATCAACTTACCACACATTATGATTTCAGGAACTTTCCACAATAGTATGAGTTTAAGAACATCCAGACAGACCTTAGGCGTCCATTTGCTGAAACATAAAAAAACATATCATATTATTATGAGTCACGAACTTACCATAAGTATGAGTTTCAAGAACTCGCACCTACCTTATCGTTTTCTATCTATCAAGTATATACATGAGAAAAGATTCACCTTCTCGTCATATACATCTTAATAGCGCGACTAATTCCAATGATTATCACTATAATAAACTGAGTAGTTGTTACACCAAAGCACAAACCTCTGCCCATAACAAAGGTTCATACAACTCAGCTATCACATGAGTCCACAATTGAAATCTTACAACTTCTAAATTTCTCTTTACTTAATACGAATTTTCTTTAATTCGTATGCTATCCTTTACAACTCAATCTGAGTTCTTCTTCCCGTACTACTTCGTAATACCATTCATTCATAACATTAGCTATAAATCATTAATCGTTTAACAACTCATCTGTTACTACGATTTACTATAATCACGTGGTGATCTTCTTCCTTAATCGTTTAACTCAACGATTTTTTTATCCTCTTCTCTACGATTATAGTCTTAGGTACACCTACCTAAGAGATATAACCTATAGCTTTGATATTTAACTCATGACGCCTCAAAATCCGGACTACTTTCGCATCTTTAACTCGTATATCACTATTCCATTTCCTTCCAAACATACTTCATTATATAGCTAAATATAATGACATACATTCTCAAATCCCAGGTTCTCGAAACCTTATAACCTCTTTCATTATTACAAATAATGATAATTACATTATTCTTTACATCTTGCACGAGTGACTTTTATCCGCCACCAAGGATACATAATCGTTCATTAAACTATTCTATAGAGTAATTCTCATCTTTCTACATTACAAGTCTTCATTTGATCTTCTTGCTCATTCACATTCTGATTGACACTTCATCTGGATACCGTCAGCTTGATCTATACGGGATCCTTAAGTTCTTCTAACATCGTTCGCTGAAAATGTTTTTCATTTAAAGCAAGTGTGAACATTCAATTGCCCAGAAAGTCATAACAGTTGAACAAACAACTTCAAGAATTTAAACATTCTTTTAAGACTTCAATAACCGAACAAAGGTTATAAAGCAGCTTGAATAATATGAATAGTCTTGATTCCTATCATCTTAAAACATTAGTTACATGCATTTTGAAATACTTTCATTCTCTATTCTCTTTCATGCACATTCTGTCTGTCTATAATCAATAGCACAGACTTAACAATAACGGTTCATGTATAAACAGAACATTCTTTTATTGAACAGTTCAAACATAGAACAATTCATCTCATAGAAACACCGAAGTGTTCACATTGTGGCACAAGGCCTCATCCATTCTACCACCTTGTACAAATATCGCACATTCGCACATAGACAGAACTTCTCAAGTTCAACATCAGAGAAGTTTAAGAAACAAGCATTCATTTGAAATATGAATGAAGTTAGGAAACTTGCCTTACGCACAGCTATAGCATACGCTCAACTGCTGATTCCAAATCCCTATATAACATATAAGGAAATACACGTACACCGATTAGTCATATACTTGACTTACATATTGGTTTACTTAACTTTACTTCTTAAGGTTCGCGCTCTTGTAATTTAAGCTTACGCGACTAACTTTCTTTACTACTGGTTTACGGCTTCATGACATACGGAGATGCTTACTCAAAACATTCATCATCTTTAATGATCTGCATTCTTATCTTCTTCTTGTAACTCCTATATACTCAGCACACATCACTTCTCTACTAGTAGTCCATATGGTACTCTGAGTGGTTTCCCACAAACAACCAACAAACAAGTTCCCGTCTCATCTACACTGCCCACACAGTGAGTTAGATCGGTTGCCAGTTTTGTATATACCTTCGCTCTCTGAAGGAATTGTTTAACCCAGCTCCTATATGTCAACTATCAAAGTTACGTTTGTACCACAACCTAACTTCTCTTAACTTATACGAACCATTCAACTATAATGTTCGTTAAATCAACTTCTTATTCCTTACGGCTTTCTGGCAACTAAATGTCATACCTCTGGATTCATTTCTTATCGTCTAAGTCATCCAGCCTTTTGTATAATCAAAATGATCATTCAATGTCAATACTATGAGGACATAGCGTTAAACATTTCATAAAATCTTATTCATACCTTACAACATTCGATTCATTCAACTCAGAACGTTGTCCAAGTTATAATTATTAACTCGGCTTCTTAACGCTATACGTTATTCTCTTTAATTTACTTTCTTCATCGTTCATGGTAAATCGACATTCTTCATTACCTTACGGTCAAACCATACACGAAGTGTAGGTTCTGCCCGTTTAATACTCGCTTACACTCAACCCTTGCGTTGGTTAAAGTGTTCAACGCTTACTTCATTTTAACATTTTCTATCCGACTCATACTCAGACTTTCTTTAATCTTATTACTGTTCGTTGTGGCTTTCCTTGATAAATAATATCATACTTACTACCTTCGTCAATGTCTAAGTCATACAACCATTGTACACTTATAACGTTTGTCCAACTCAAATACGATTCACGAGGATCTTTTATGTATTTGACGTTCACTTGTTCGTCTCTTAATCTCTCACTCAACCTTCACTCGAGGTTTCAATTGCATTTATCATTATCCATCCCATGAACCCCATATTCATTATTCATTCTTAATGTCAAAGCCATACGGTCCGTTGTATGCTAAGACCGATCGTTCATCGCAACAACGTTGCGTTCATATCATCTATACGCTTTACACTTACCTCTCATTACCATGACATAACATCGGAATGTTATTCATTACCTTCGTCACTCAACGTCTAAGGAATCACAATCACAGTAATCCCTCACGTTCATTTATCACGACTACGGTTCCCGGCTATAGGTTACGTAATCTAGCATTTACATTCTCTATCTTTTAATCTCGTTAAATCTTTCCGTTCAACCTTCACTAAAGGTTTAACACACTTACTTAAGTGTTACATTATTTGAACTACGTGTTCATACTTCTTTCTTGCACATCCCCCAGTACTTGAGAAATAAAAATCTCATTTACGGCATTGCCTCGCACCAACGCCGCGGGCGCCATTCCTCCTCTCTCTCGTATTGCCATGACCTACTTTCACTTCTTCCTTGGTCTGGCACTGTGGTGCCAAACCCTATGTTATCCTTCGCGCTGTGGTGCCAATTAACAAAGACTTACAATTGAGCTCATTATTTCGACATTCATACTTTCACTTCTCGGCCAATGTACACCAGTCAAAACCCTAGAAAATTTTTTTAAGTGTTAAGTTAAGTTTGAGACGCGTACTTCACGATCTCATAACTCCTTCGTTATAACTCGGAACGAGGTCGTTCCAAAGACATTTTCATCCTTATCTTATGTACTTTAACCCCCATCGAGCAGAATTTTTATTCTAACTCTGTTACGTGCCATTCGATTGGCTTGATCTTCACCCTTCGTTCATTTTACGTTTTTAACATTCTTCGCTCGTTCGTCCGTAATTCGGTCATCCGAACTCGGAACTTGTTCGTTCTTGAGTCCACGACTCACGTTTTCTACATTCTCTTACTTTCTTATGAAACCCTACACGTTTGGGTTCATTTACTAACTTTCTAATTCTCATTCGTCTTTTACAAAAATTTCGCCATTATAGCTCAATTTTAATCCGTTCTGCATGAACGTTTCTAACGTTCCTAACCAAGCAATAAGCAACTAACTTATACGTGATGGTTTTAAACTTGTCCATCAGCAACAGTTATCCTACGATGGTTTTAAATTTGTCCATCAACAACATTCTTCGTGTTCTTCGCGTGTTCTTCGCGTTCTTCGTTTGTTCTTCATTTTAATCGATATTTTGGATTACAATTTCACTTTTTCTTGGAATTTGATGTTATAGAACACCATTCCTTACTTATTTGACTTACTCATTCATAGGATTCATTCGGATCGCTCAAAATCCTTACGAATCTTATACTTCCTTAAGAAATTTATAAACTAAATTTCTTATTTCTTATTTCTTCTTTTCTCATGATTTCAACCATATGAAATCATTCTCAATATCTTTTAATCCTCATTCTCATTAAGCTATGTTTTTGACATAGAGAACTTAAAGAAAATATTAGAAGAAACTAGTGTTCGGATTACCGTTCTTCTTTATTTTTCTTCTGTTATACAAAGCCGACGATTCACTAGCTTTTCTATTTCACGATCACTTTTGATCCGAGCATTCATGCTCACGCTCTTCCTCTTCCTCTCCCAACCGAGCTCTCTCTATCTCTCTCAAGTGTAAGATTTTCAAAAATCCTAGAAAATGAAATTCTAGGTTTCTATTTATAGAAAACCAAAGTTAGGGGCAAAATAGTCATTTCGCACCTAAAGTTACTATTCCCACCTCCTCTTCAACTTAGCCACCAAGTTAACTTAGCCACCACCCTTACTTGGTGGCCAAGTGGCTGGCCCACATGCCCATGGGTCACCCCATGGGTTGCCCCAATGGTTCTTACCCAACCGTTTACCCATCGGTTCGATCCGCGGTTAATCTTCTTGGTTTGGGCTTTAACCCTAATTCTTATTGGGCTTATCTTGGGCTTGATTCCAAAAATCATTGGGCTTGACATAATCCAAGTCCAATTGTATTCTACAAAGTCCATGAACACAAAGTCCATTAAGACTAATCGTATTTTACGCATTCCATTCTCGTATTCTCGTAATCTCTTTGTATTTAGCTCTGCATTTATATTCGTATTATACGTCAGACTTATTCTTCTTTCTATACTCAGATAATAACTCGTATCATACTCGATTTCTCACGCATTATAACCGTAGTTATTATACATACTCATTACATTCTCGGAACTCACTTTTCCTAACCCTTAGGTTTTGAGTCCGCAGGCGAAAACTTCGTTTTTGCCATAACTGAAATATTATTGAATATTCCATCACGTCACAACATTTAACGTAATCAATAACTTCTCGGAATTTCAAAATAAATTTCCGAAAGCGTAAACGGGTGAATAGTGCCTATTTCGCCTTTTTCCCGAAAAATATTTTTGTTCCCTTTAAAACATTCATTTTCGCCTTGAAAATTCTTACTCGTTAAATCTAGCTCAGAGCGTAATCCTCCCGATAAATAATCATTCTAGGTTATAAAACGATTAATAAACACATAGCACAGAATAGTATTAATAAAAATTCATTTTATTAATTACTAATTCTTTAAATCTTAATTTCTGGACAATCCGGATTTCCGGGTTGTCACACCCTAATTGCTAATTTAGAATGTTTAATGCTAATTAGTGGACTATAATGTGACGCCCCGAAAATAGGTATACATCACCTATTCTGAGTCGCCATCTACATGATACAGAATTCAAATACAACTTAATAATACAACTGTCGTGTACAATACGACAAAACATAAACTGTGAGTTTGAATACAAATATTGTCTACTAGAGAGTATACAAACTCAAAAGGAGTCCTCATTACAATTATTATCACACTATTTCACAGAATAGTGAGGACTACTAATGCACCATCTAGGACCATCACTGCTTCCCCGACTAGTCCCAAACCACGCTCTCATTTCACTCAAGAGAACAAAGTGAAAGAAAGGGTGAGCTCAACTAGCCCAGTAAGAAATATTATGACTAAGATAATGCAGAATAATTTATCGTTAGCCTTCAACAGTGTTAAACTTATAAAATATAATAACTATCAAGTTTAACTACAGTGGAACAAGCAATCCATTAGAAGAGTCAAGTAGGGAATAAAATCTACTATCTTCTATTATTTAAAAGGTTTTTCATCACTTTTATTGCTGGGACTCAGCTTAATAAATAATCCACGCCATCGAATCATCCCCGCACTCATCGGCCAATGATATTCTTTAGTATCACGACCACGAAATTATCCATGCACTACTTTTGGACAAAGATAATTGTGTTTTCATCAACTATCCCGATCATGCCATAAAACAATTCATCCTTGCACCCTCGGTAGAAGAGAATCCATAGCCATAATCATACCAAAACTCATCCATCAATGCACTACGGCCAACGAGGACTTTTTCCACATCATTTGTAACATTATGGTCATGATTATACCGAATAATCCCTGGATATAATCATACCAAGTCCATCTATGCACTACAGGCCATAGATGACTTTTAACATAATATAAACATGAGGATGATGACAATGATATAGGAATTCAATAAAAAAAGTTCAAGAATTAAATTATCTAGGAATTAATAACATCCAAATTGTCAACATGATACTTCTTTGTAAAGTAAAATTCAAGAATGCTCAGAAAAATATTTCCATGAAAAGATACTGGATGAAGCGCAAATATCAAGGATATTCCACTAATTTTATGGAGTATAGAAGTTAAAACTTTAACCAACTGAGTATAATAAAGAATGGAATAACAAAAGAAATCACCATGCCTGCGGTACTTCACATAGAGAGGTTATTCCAACAGAATAATAAATAACGAAACCAGGTCAGGCGTAATACGCACCGACAGGATATTCCAACAGAAAAATAAAGAATGGAATAACAATAGAATTTCACCATGTATGCGGTATTAGATGACAAGTTATTCCAAATAGAATAATAAATAATGGAATAATGTAAGAATTTCACCATGTATATGGTAGATCACAGATATCTGAAAGTTATTCCAATGTAATAATAACGAATGGAATAACAGAAGTTCTATTCATGAATACAAAAGAAATAATACCCCTTACGAATACAACAAATAATATCCCCTACCTTAGAAAGAAGAGTACTGGATATAAAAGTAGTGAAGTAGCAAAACACTTTCTTCTTTCTCTGTAACGACCGAGAAATTCGGATCTTATTGTAAAATGATTTTATTAAATTAAATAATAATAAAATCATATTCCATGTGTTATTAAGATGGTTGTCATTGTATAACCTATTGATGTTAGAATGTCGTAGTATTTGAGCTACGTGGATGAATTAAAGTGTTTGAATTTCAAAGACAAAAATAAAAGTTTTTCAAGAAATTTTCGAAAAATACTATTCATCGGTATTTGCTCGGGATATAATTTTGAGTTTTCGAGAAATACGTAATGATGAAATAACAAGGTAAGATGGATTATGTAATAAAAATCTAGTTATGGAAAATGTAATAATTCGCTTGTGGACTTAAGTTATAAACGTTAAGTAAAGCGAAGTGTTAAGGAATAAGTAATAATTGTATGATCCTTGGTATTGTACAAAGTAATGAAAACGAGTATAATACGAAGTATTATACGAGTTTGTATGAAGGATGAAATATCGTATATAAATTCTATATGAATTAGAATACGAAAATAATATATAAACTATATGTATATGTATTAAGAAATGTTAATGGACTTGGAAAGATTGATAAAAATTAATATAAGTCCAAGTGAATTAATGGAAGAGACCCAATAATTGATTAATGAACAAGCTAGTGTTTATTAATGCAAAGCCCAAGGATTTATTTAATCCAAGCCCAAGCTAGAATCCATGAGTTAATAGACCCATGGGGCAAAACCATATTAATATGGTTAATGTGTGATGACCAATATATGTGGTGACCAAGTATAGTGGTGAGCAAGTAATGTGGTGACCAAGTTAGTGTGGTGACCAAGACTTTGAAGAAATGATCAAGTGTAGGATAAGTTTTGTGCCTTGCAAGTAATGAATAGTAAGGAGGTGCATGAGGAGGTGGGATGGTTTAATGACTAAACTACCCTAACTTTGCAATTTCTATAAATAGAGGAAGCTTACAAGCCATTTGTTAGTTGTTCAAATAATCTAGACATCACAAAGTGCTCAAGAGTTAGAGAGTTTAAGTCACAAATAAGTTACTTCTATAAGTAAGAAGAAGAAGAAAGCTACCTTACCAAGACTTCAAAAGAGTAAGACTTCTTCTCAATTATCTTCTATCTCTACCATGATAGGATGATAAGAAAAGTTGGATTAAGAAACATGATGAGTAAGTAGTGAACTTAAGCCAATTAAGTTGGTAATAAGTCATTTAAGCAAGCATAAGTTATAAACTTATATGAAAATAATATGAACTTGTAAGGAGTTTATTAAGTGAAATGATATGAATGTAAAAGAATTTATATGATCATATGTATCGTGTATACCTAAATTAAGTGATATGTTAAGAACATATAAGAAATGATGTTTAAGAAACTTTAATTGTCATAAGTCATTAACAATGAAATCTTAAGTAGTTTATAATTTGACAAGTTATAAGCTCATTAAGAATAAGTCAAAATCCAACAATGAATATAAGTTGTTGTATTAAGTATGTTAGTATGTTCAAATGATGAATGAAGTTCATTTGTAATGTTGAATAAATCATAAGAAGGAAGAATTGCCGGAATTTGCACGATTGGACGATAATCGTCGAATTCGTAAAATTCTCGGAATGGAAGTCAAATTTTGTGTTTGAACTTAGAACCATTGTTGTCCAATGGAGACAAGTCATATTTGGCATTTAAGAGTTGCGGACTCAAAAATGATTGGATTCCGACTTAGAACGAAGAAACGAGCATTGAACATTCACGAACGTTTATCGTTTTCGTTAAAAATGAACCGATAGGTGAATTTTAAGCAAACTATGTCAAATAGATAAAATTCCTGAATGATCATGTAGATTACGTCATTTGTGAACCGTAGGCTTTTGAAAGAGCCAATTCGGACTTATAACGAAGAAGTTATGCGTCCGGGAAGTTCACAAATTTCACAAACCAATTTAGTTTCAGGCACAGAGTCAGCCAGCAATATGCCAACCCTAGGAAAAAACTACATGCGGCAAGTGAATGAACGATAATCGATCACATCAAGAAGAGTTCGCGCACCATACCGCAACGCCATGAACAGCACTCAAAACCTCTAGAGAGAGCAGCGGCATGTACAGTTCATTAAGTAAGGACTCGTCTTGGCAAGCATGCCAAGTCCGGACAACGACATTAAGAGCTCACGTCATAGTCAGAGAGATGTGCGATATAAAGTCGAAATACAGTGCCAGCCTCGTAACAAAGATAGTAATGAAGGTTTCTAAGTACAAAGAAAAGAAAACCTAATTGATTTAAAACTAAACATAACTTAAGGAAGGTAATGTAACATTGTTTAAACTTTGTTAAACCTTAAGGAATGTAATGTAAAGGTTGAGATAACTTAGTCGAATATAAATGTAAGGGTAATGATAAATTGGAATGAATAGTAACTGAATCTAATACACAATTAGATTGAAATGAAGGGTATGATATAGTCATATACATACTTGATTATATGTGATTTAATGTAAGGCATTATGTGATCATGTATTGTAGAGACTTGCATGACTTGAACATAAAGCTAATTTACCGTAGCAGACGCTAAAGGCAAGTATTCTAACTCTTGTCTCAGTTCAATCTGAACAAGTTTTTGAGGTTCATGTATTCTTTCGCATGAATTGAGGTATGTTGAAGTTGAAGCCAATTCCTTTGGCTAGACTTGATGTATTGATAATCTATTCATGTATTATCAAATGTTTCTATCTTTTGTCAATTACTCGATATGGTTTTCAAAAGAAGACTAAAATGTAAAACAAATGTTTTGTCGGTAAAACGACAGGCACATGAGGTTGCCAAATGCTTAAACGTGCATACGTTTAATGGATGTAGTGTTGATCAACATAAAGTACAATAGGCTGATCACCTAGAAGTGCTCATAAGTAATATCGGGCTTACGGACTTGCTTCCGGGTTGTCATTTTTCAATAAAGAATGAATACTTGAGGTCTCTGACCGCAGTGAATGTTTTACTAAATAATGTTGTTATTATAAAACATTTTGAAAGAAAAGATGAAGTGCTATTTTGAATTATCAATAGTACTTCATAACTATTGTTCAGTTATTGAAGGTATACAATTTGTATGCGTCATGCATGTTATTATTAAATTGTTATACTTGTTGAGCTAGTTATGCTCACTCTTGCTTGAACCATATGAATGCAGCTAAGATTGAACGTCCCAAAGGATCGAAAAAGGATAAAGGAAAAGCTAAGGCAGATTACTAAGCTGTCTTGTAATAGTATAGGTCTATTGTTGTAATTTAACTGATATTATGACAAAGAACCTATGTAACGAGTATAGAACTTGGGAAATGTAAATATTACTTTAAATATATAGAAGTTATGTGATAAGTGGATTTTATATACCCTTATCCGGTATCTTATACTTAAATTAGTTGCTTAAATTTATGTGTCTTAGTTACTTTTCATGCATTTTGTGTTCATTTTGTAGGTTATACATTTGGGAGCGGTGTGAGCGACTATTGGTAAGGAAAAGCAAAGATAATGCAAAGAAAAGCAAACCGGACATCATTTGGGCTTTCATTTTTACTTCATGTTCTTGGTTTGGAACTTAGCTTACATTGAAGAGCATCGTCTTAGCTTTCCGGAACATTTTGAATCATTCCAATCGAAGTTCGGATGCAAGAGTTATGATCGTTGTACCAACGGACGTCGAACGGCAAATTGTGATTTTTCTAATTAAGAAAACTAAATTAACTAATTAAACTGAATTACTTTATAAATGAATTCAAATAAATAAAGATTAAGACTTCAATATCCCCAATTATGAACTATAAATCAATTATCCAATTATCCCAATTATTATGCCTACTGAATTGTTAACAGGAATTCTCAAATGCCAAAAGTCCTTTTCACAATCCCAAAACCATGACGTTCAACGTCCGTTGGTACAATGATCATAACTCTTGCATCCGAACTCCGATTAGAATGATTCAAAATGTTCCAGAAAGCTAAGACGATGCTCTTCAATGTAAGCTAAGTTCCAAACCAAGAACATGAAGTAAACATGAAAGCCCAAATGATGTCCGGTTTGCTTTTCTTTGTGTTTTCTTTGCTTTTCCTTACCAATAGTCACTCGCACCGCTCCCAAACGTATAACCTACAAAATGAACACAAAATGCATGAAAAGTAACTAAGACACATAAATTTAAGCAACTAATTCAAGTAAAAGATACTGGATAAGTGTATATAAAATCCACTTATCAAATACCCCCAAACTTAAACTGTTGCTTGTCCCCAAGTAACATAACATAATGCAATGCAATGCAATGAAATGCAACAAATCTATATGCCTCATTTAATCCAAAGCAAAGATTTGATAGAATCAAATCTATTCACTCGGCCTTAGAGCAATCAAGCAAACACGACAATACTTCATATCAAAACCAATCAACAATTTCCTAGTCAATCATCAAGTCTTAAACTGTTATTACTGGTATAGTGCGTTTGTGTGCTCAACAACCATGCTAACTGATATAAAATCAAATTTAACACATAACAAGTCTCTTCGAAGGCATCATACAGTGTAAACTCAAGAAATCTCAAAGATAGGCACGATTCAACTAAAATTAAACTCAACCAAATTCAAGGGTACATGCAGGATACTTATACTTTTTTTTCTCCTTTTTTCTTTTTTTTTTACACGGGGGCTTTTTTCTCTTTTCCCGTGATTATTTCCCTTTTCTTTTTCTTTTGATAGATAGTTAGTGAGTGCGTTTTACGCTCCATCTCACGCTTGTGTTTATTGGGAGTGTTTCTCCTCAACCCACCACAAGACTCAACATGTTTTTTTTTCTTTTTTTTTAAAGCTTATATACCCCACATATATTCCCCCAAACTTAGGTTCTTGTCTAACTTTAGTCATCACTACTTATTCTTGTCATTCTTTCATTCAAACTAGCATTATCCTTTAGAGTCCCATTATGTATCAATTTAAACTCAATCAATCAACAAGTTGTTTTTACTGTGCTATCATTATTATACTAGTTTCAAACAGAAAAAGATTTAATTCATAAGAAGAAATCACATCAAAGCTATAATAGTCAGTATTATACTTGTCTACCCAATTTCAATCTCATCATTGGCCAAAATAAACTTAACTATAACAAACCGCTGGACTTATGCAAAATGAACATAGTAACTAACTATTATTTTTGAATTTTTTTTTTTATAATGAACCTAAACTATATTAAAAACATATGAAAAATAACATAACATAAACATGAAACTAAACATGCAATAACGAACTAAACTAAACTCCCCCGAACTTAGCAATTACAATGTCCTCATTGTAAGAATATAGCGATAAATAGAAGAGAACTTCCCTGTAATCAGCTAAGCGTGAGGTGCTGGTGGCGATGGTAGCGACGATCATTTTCCTTTCCATTGAACCTCCAATACCTGCAATGAAAAGAGACAACATGTATTAGATTATAAGAGAACTTACTAAGCAAATTAATTACTATCTACTAAATAAACTAGTAAAGCATATAAATATAAAAATTCCTGGGTTGCCTCCCGGTCAACAAACGATTTATAGTCTTTCACCGACTTTGTTGCAGTCAATACTATCCAATTCCTCTTGAAAGTTGAGGAACCCTCCATCCATCGGAAATAATATAGCTTTTGGTAGGTTCCCATTTACGATAGCCATTGTATTAAAGTCACATAGCATTCTTTGTTTAGATAAGATCACATTAAAGAACGTCCAACAACTAGGTGTTATGTCCATTATGTCTATAATCAGATTGGGGCATGGAAGCTTGTCAAACACAATGGACTCTTCCTCTATCTTTTCCTTTTCAACCCACCATGACTCCATAGTTTTACTAGCTCTTATGTCACAAAGAGCTTTGTCGACGACATGACTGCCAATTGGGCATGGTTTTACAAAACTGCCCGGATTATTGAACTTTGGTGGAGAAGGTAAATGGGACACTATCAAAATTGGATCATCTTTGTTGGTACTCAAAGTTAGATCTTCGTCGATCTCCTTTTCTTGGTCCCCAAGTCTTTCTTCTCTTTCAACATCTATATCATTTGGCACATCCGGTTGCAGATTTGGTTCGGTCTCACCATCAGTCTCGGAATTCATGTCATAGAGCCAAGTTCATTGAGGACAAATGTTCGAGGCATTGGTTAGTTGTTCCGTTTGGTTCGTAAAATTTTGACTCAATATCTCTTGATTAATCCTCCTCTCCTCACATGAAGCTATGTACCTGGACAAAGTTTCCTCCAAATTTGAATGTTCTTCCTGTTGTAGCGGAGGTGGACACGAGAAATCCGATGGGTATGTTGGACTTGGGGCATAAAAATCCGGGTGATACCCCCAATCCTGATAATAGTTGTTAGGATACACATAATTATTGGGGTAACACCACCGCATCTTGACTTACTCAAACTCGATGGGCGCGTTGATGACTCATATGATTTCCAAAGACAATAATCACAAGTAATCGCCACACTTTGATGATGTTGAGCTTTAAAAGCTTCAAACATCCTCGAAAGTGTCTTCATCTGTGCTGACAATGCAGAAAGTTTCTCGAGTCTGTCAATCTCCTCTCCCCTTGGCTGAGTCATTCTTGCCATCATTCGACTCCGTAGGTTGTGCAAACCTCCAACGTCTTCGAAGTTGCCTCTATAGAAGATGTATTATGTCCATCAATCCCTGTTTCCCTTGGTTGAGCCAAGAACGTGTATGGCCATTGATACTCAAACTCATCCATGGTACCTGAAAAGAGAGAAATATAGGAAGAGAATTAAAAATAAAAATGTTTAAATTAAGACTAATTTGATTGAAATTAATATTGGTAAATAATTATTAAATTAATTCCTCGGCAGCGGCGGCAAAAACTTGTTGATCGATTTCGCAATCAATGAATACGCAAGTATATATACATACGAACATGTAATAAAGTGATAAGAAAAGTATCGTTCCCACGAGGAATTATTTAATAAAAATTACCAAGTACTAACTCTTAACCAAATCAATTTTATTTAAACAACGGCAAATTATGATTTTTCTAATTAAGAAAACTAAATTAACTAATTAAACTGAATTACTTTATAAATGAATTCAAATAAATAAAGATTAAGACTTCAATATCCCCAATTATGAACTATAAATCAATTATCCAATTATCCCAATTATTATGCATACTGAATTGTTAACAGGAATTCTCAAATGCCAAAAGTCCTTTTCCAAGTGATCAATTGCCTTCTATTTAATCCAGATTAATCTTGCTATATTCCTATGCAAAACAATTGAATTAAACTTCTTCAATTCCAATTCCTTATGTGTTAAATGCGGTGAACAAATATTTCCATTCAATTCACAAACCTAATTATTCACTATGCAAATACCTAAGTCACATGTTATCATGCCCAGTTCTAGCCCTAGAATTCCTCTTTCAATTCCTTCTAGAGTAACAAGGTAATTACTGATCAGATAATTAATCAATAAGCACAAGACAAGATAAATAATTCACTTTGACACAATTAATTGGAATAAATCAAATAACTAATTTATAGATATAAAAGGTTCAATTGAAATCTTAATAAAAGAGTTAGTTCATAATTAATGAATTAAAACCAAGAATCCACAACTGAATAGACATTAAAAGATAAATGTATGATAAGAGAAGAGAATAGAATCTGTTGTCAGCAAATCTGATGCTCCCCGCTTGCTCTTGCTCTTGATCTTCAATGATCTCCAAGTTGCTTCAATCTCCAAAACTAATAAGAACTAGGGTTTATATTCTAATCTAATGAAGTGTTTAATCTAAGCTAAGCTATGTAATCTCCATTTATTTTATGACTTACATCAAGTATTTATAGATTACAAGTCCAATTTTGAGCTTAGGAACAAACACAATCCAATTTGGAGTCAAAAAGGTGTCAAAATTCGCCCAAAACGCCTCTAAGCCGCAACCAACCTCTTCCCCGGCGCCCCAACACTGGGCTCGATGCTCAAACACTGCTCCCCAGCGCCCCGGCGCTGGGCACAAGTTCTGACATTTTCTGCTCCGACGTCCTTTGGGAAAATGGCCATAAAGTTTGATCCGGAAGGAGTTACGGGGCTTGCCAACTATCAAATCGAAGATATCGACGAGATCTACAACTTTTATTCTTTTAGGATTTAGACATTCTGGGCGGATGAAGGCTGAAATTGAGCTGGAAGTAACTGCTATGCAAATGACCACCCAAAACTATGACGTTCGACGTCCGTTGGTACAACGATCATAACTCTTGCATCCGAACTCCGATTGGACTGATTCAAAATGTTCTGGAAAGCTAAGACGATGATCTTCAATGTAAGCTAAGTTCCAAACCAAGAACATGAAGTAAATATGAAAGCCCAAATGATGTCCGGTTTGCTTTTCTTTGTGTTTTCTTTGCTTTTCCTTACCAATAGTCACTCACACCGCTCCCAAACATATAACCTACAAAATGAACACAAAATGCATGAAAAGTAACTAAGACACATAAATTTAAGCAACTAATTCAAGTAAAAGATACCAGATAAGTGTATATAAAATCCACTTATCATTATGTTCGTTTTTTGAGTCTTTTTAATTGAATGAATGTATGAATGTTGTACAGTATAGCACCATCTGTCGGGTTGGAAGATACCCGGATTTGGGGGTGCTACAAGTTGGTATCAAAGCCAAGGTTATAAAACTAAAGGGGGAAAGTAGAACCTTAAGTCATAACCTTACGAAAGAATAAAGAAGTAAAAGATGGAAAGTAACCTTATAAAAATGCATTATATTATGTTATATATTTTTATTATTTTACTGACGTGTACTAATCAAACTATATTGTTTTATTGTAGATGTTAGGAGAAAATGATATGTATAGAGATATACATGTAGTAAGCGAGGATTCAGTTAATCGGGTAGAGATACTACCAAATCTCGTAGCCGTAGAACCAGAGTTGGTGACCATCGAGTCGAGAGACTCAGACAATTTAGACTACATGTCTATATTTGATGGCTTGCTAGAAGAGGAGGTGGATGTGATGTCCTTTGACCAGGTTCCACCTACAGAGGAAATGTCTACGGGGGAATCAATGAAAGCACTATTTATGTCGGTATTGGATAGGAATGTCCATTATTGCCGAGAAGTTAAGGAGTTGAAAGAGGAACTCCAAGCTGTCCGTGGGGACAAGGCTAGCATGGAGGGAATGTGGGAAGAGGAACATGATGATAGAGTTTTAGCTAAGGACAAGGTCCGAGAGCTGAAATGTGAAGTCTTTGAGCTCAAGCAGGAGCTAAAGACTAAAAAGAGGAAGTTAGAGAGGATGTCCGATATTCATAGGAGTTCTCACGTAGATTTCCAGCAGCAGGTAACTGGATATCAGATAGAAGCAGGGCAGACCCGACACACTATCAGTAGAGATGTTATTGCCAATCTGGCCAGCAAAGATTTCAAGAATGCCCTACGACAGATGTAGTCTAGCAATAGCTAGAGTAGAATAGATATGTAAATATTATGTATCTAGTAGTGACGTAAAACCCTCTTTTGTATAACAAAGGGTAGTTTTTTATAAATCCCAATTTTTGAAAAGTAATTTCGGGATGGTAATGTAATCAGCTAAGGCTGAGTAATGTAAACAATGTAGTGTTATACTACAAGTTATGAATCAATATAAATCTTTTTATGGAATATGTTGAGTAATGAGTATAAGTTGTTATTTTATTACAAATAATAACAAACCAATAAGAATAAAGTAATAATGATGCGTTGTTTTCTTAACAGCAAAATGCCGCCAAGAAGGAGACAACGAAATCGTATTATTAATGTTAACCAACCGGAGGGTGGTCCGGTTAATCCAATGCAGGAGTTCGTTAACCTTTTAGCGGCTGCATTTGATAGAACGGGGGTTAATGTACTTGTGACACCCCCAAATCCGTGTACTTCAATACTGTGCACAATATCTTAACGCTAACGCATAAGTAAATTCCTTTGCAGGGTTGTTCATCTCAGTTTGACATTCGAGTCCGCAGCAAAGGAAGTTTGGTTTGGACAATTCATCAACTATGGACTAGTCGAATCAATAAGGGTTCGCTAGTCTAATAAGGTTCAATAATAATGATATTCAAATTGAATAATAATCTCAGGAAGTATACAATAGGACAATTATTGTATAACTGAATCATGCTTTGAAAAGATAATCAATCTTTAATATAACATTTGAACATGAATAATAATAATGATAATTTACTCGAGATAATTAATAAACTTGAACAATAATGACAAGTAGGGTTAGAAAACTTGCCTCGTGTGAGGCTAAACGATTACTACTTAGCTCACCACAAATCCTACACACATACCATAAGTATTCACGACATTCATTAGTTACATTTTCACTTAATTATTTAATATAAACTCCACTTTATTTAACACATCATTACCCTTCTAATTTAATTACTTAATTAAATTAGAATATTTTCGTTCTCTTACTATTATTACACTCGAATAAATTATTTCATAATAATTTCCATCGAATATTTAATTTATTCCATAATATCTCAATTAAAATATTTAATTTATTTTATAAATATTTTAATAATAATTTTCATCGAATATTTATTTTATTCCATAATATCTCAATTAAAATATTTAATTTATTTTATAAATATTTTAATAATAATTTTTATCGAATATTTATTTTATTTCATAAATATCTCAATTAAAATATTTAATTTATTTTATAAATATTTTAATAATAATTTTCATCAAATATTTATTTTATTTCATAAATATCTCAATTAAAATATTTAATTTATTTTATAAATATTTTAATAATAATTTTTATCAAATATTTTTTTAATATTTTTTATTTATTTATTTATTTTTATTTTATTTATTTATTTATTTATTTTGATCACGTAAGTGGGTAATTTAGTTTAGTAACGCCACGTAGAAATGCGGTTACTTACCATGTGCTCATTTTTCATAGATTCTCGATTCTCAGTCATGAACATAACAAGGCCAAATTAGGCCAAAATCAATCACACGTAAAATTATACATGAATATGGCCATAACTTCCAATTAGTTATTTTTTACACGAATTTAGACTTACCCAATCATAGTAATACCTATATAATCATTACTTAACCCATCTAGCATGATTTTTAACAAGTTACAACACATAATTTGCAAAATCAACACATTTACTTTCACTGTTCTTGATGTTCTTGAAGGTTTTGAAAATAAAACATGAAAATTGTCACTACTGGATTAAGTATAACAATCAAATCCGCTTATTTAAACTTTGGTCTCTTCGTATCAACACGCATAATAATATACGAGTGTAAATTTTACAAAAACATTTATGTTTGACATACTAAAATCACGTATAAGGCCTTAAGGCCAAAACCCAAACTCTTTAATTTTGTAGAAATCATATACAATGTAATACTATGAAACCGATGATATGGAATCATCAATATATATATATAAAACATGTTATGCTACTCTTATTATTACATATATCCATATAATAGCACAATTTCTCAATTACGAGACATAATGAGAGGTTTGAAAGCCAAAACTATGAAACCCATTTTATGAAAACTAAATACATAAAATAGAATTTGGGAAGGAGGAGATTACCTCAGTAGGATATAATTAGTAGGCTTAGTTTCCTCACTCTCAATTCTCTTTCACAAGATCTTAATTCTTCTTGGAAATTCTCGACTCTCTCTGAATATTTCTTAGACTTAGGCAAAAAATGAAAAAAAAAAAAGAAGACATCGTATATAATGATCGATATAATCGAGCACAGAGTGGTCGGTTGGCCCAATCATGGGTTAACTGCACCAACTCCTCTTAGGGCCTTGTTTGGCTAGCTTCAAAAGACTTAATATCATTTAATTAAATAAAACCTTTATCATGTAGTTTAATTAATGTCACACTCCTTTATAAAATAAACTCATATCTTATTTAATTTATTATAAATAAAATATAATAATTTCTCATAAATTCACATAGTCACATAATTAAATAACTCATTAATAAATAATGTCAAATTATTAATTCTCTAATTAATAATTAAATTAATTAAAATACCAATATGCTTATTAAATATTTCTTTTAATATAATAAGCTCACATAATCACATACTTTGATAATAAAAACTCTCTACATTAATTTAATAAATGTAACACATATAATTAAATTAATCTACCACAATTGCGTCAATTAATTATTTAATCTAATAATTAAATCATCAAAAAATATTTATTTAATTCCATAGATATTAAAATTAATTACAAAATTCTCGTTCGTCACAGTACCCGTGATTCCTAGAGTAGTACGAGCTACTACTTTCAAGGATTTCAAAAGTGTAGGTCCGCCGGAGTTCAAATGAACTACGGACCCTATAGAAGCCCAGACATGGGTAAAAGAAATTGAGAAAGCATTTGTTATAGCAAATGTTGAGGAGGGCCAAAAGGTTTCCTTTGCAACCTATTTAATGAAGGGAGAGGCCAACTTCTGGTGGGAGGCAAACCAGGCTAGGGCCGATATAGGAAATCTAATGTGGGAGAGGTTCAAGGAGATTTTCTTCGAGAACTATTTTCCCACGAGTATGCAAGGGAGGATGGAGATGAGGTTTCTGGAATTGAGACAATGGGATATGATAGGTTCCTCAAAGATTTGCCAAGTTTAATTAACTGCCATGTTTTGCTCCACATCAAGTGGACACTGAAGTGAGAAAGGCTAGAAGGTTCGAGCAGGGCTTGAAACCCTGGCTCTATACCCGAATCTCTGTGTTCCAAAGTACTTCCTTTGGAACCATACTAGAAAAGGCAATAATTGCCGAAGGTGGGAATGAGGCTCTTAGCCAGTACCACAAAGATAAGAAGACCAAAGGCAGGGTTGATGGAGGAACCAAGACTGAGGGAGCCAGTGGAAGTGGCGACGGTCAGAAGAGGAAGGGATTTAACTCTGGGAATACCGGAGTAAAACAAGAGGACTCTAAGAGGCGGATAGATGCCTGTAAAACCTGCGGGAAGACTCACTTAGGAGTCTGTCTCAAAGAAAAGCGGTATGTTATAATTGTGGACAGGAAGGGCATATTTCGCCTAACTGTCCCAATCCGAAGATGAATCACGGATGCTTTGTATGTGGATCAACTGACCACATAGCAAAGAACTGCCCAAGAAGGGATAGAAGGAAATAAGAGAACTAATAATGGAAGTTAGCTATTAGTGGTCCAAATTCATCGGGAAATCAATGGCCCACACTTTTAATATGACAGTCCAAGATGCGGTGGCATCAGGGGAAGTAGTTACAGGTATTATTTCGATCAACAATATAAATGCATACATGCTATTTGATTCGGGTGCTACTTGTTCGTTTATAGCATGTGATTTTGCTAGACGACTAGAATTATTTGCCAAAAAAGTGCCTATACCTTTGAAAATTAAGGTAGCAAACGAAGAGATAATTCTGTTGAAGATATTCATAGGAGTTGTTGTGTAGATGTACGGGGTTGTAAGTTATCGGTAGATTTAATACCGATAAAGTTAGGAGAATTCGACATAATTCTCGGGATGGATTGGTTAATTAACCATGGAGCAATTATAGATTGTCAAAAGAAATGTGTGAGCATCAGGACGTTGAAGCAACCTCCTGTAGTATTTTATGGTAGTAAATTGTCGAGACGTCCGTCTTGCCTTACGATGACACAAACTAGAAAACTTTTAAGGAAGGGTTGTGTAGGTTACCTATACCATGTTGTCGATACTCAGAGAGTGGGAGCAACCATGGAACAAATACCTATAGTAAACGAATTCATGGATGTATTTCCAAGTGAGTTACCGGGTTTACCGCCGGATAGGGAGATCAAATTTGTGATAGACACTGTGCCAGGAACGACACTAGTCTCAAGGGCACCATACCGTATGGCGCCTTTGGAAATGAAAGAACTAATGGTTCAGCTATAGGAACTATTGGACAAGAAGTACATTTAACCAAGTGTTTTGCCGTGGGGAGCACCGGTGTTGTTTGTCAAGAAGAAAGATGGATCGTTAAGGCTTTGTATCGACTATCGGGAGTTGAACAAGTTAACGATAAAGAATAAATACCCATTGCCAAGGATCGATGATCTCTTTGATCAATTAAAAGGGGCAAAGTATTTTTCTGAAATAGATTTATGACGGGGTATCATCGGTTGAAGGTTAGGAAGGAAGATGTACCAAAGATCGCATTCGGGACTCGTTATGGTCATTACGAGTTTACGGTGATGTCATTTGGGTTGATGAATGCACCAAATGCATTTATGGATATGATGAATGTGAGTGTTCAAACTATATTTGGACAAGTTCATTTGTAGTGTTTATCGATGATATTCTAGTCTATTCTAAGATGCCGAAGATCATGCCGAACACTTAAGATTAGTGTTGGAGACACTAAGGAAGGAGAAGTTATATTCAAAATTCACCAAATGTGAATTTTGGTGAAAAAATAAAGTTTTTAGGTCATGTCATTGACCAAGAGGGGATTTCATTGGATCCAACGAAGGTGGAAGCAGTAATGAATTGGGAACAACCGAAAACGCCGAATCGAGGTGCGGAGTTTCCTAGGTTAGTTAGTGGTACTATCGAAGATTTATCCAAGATTTTTCGAAGATAGCTACCTCGTTGACTAATTTAACAAGGAAGACGGTGAAATATGTATTGACGGATAAATGTGAAGACAGTTTTCAAGAACTGAAGAAGAGATTAAGTGAAGCTCCTGTTTTGTCATTGCCAGATGACACGGGAAATTTTATAGTGTATAGTGATTCTTCGCATAGAGGACTTGGTTGTGTGTTTATGCAGCATGTCAAAGTCATTGCGTATGCATCTCGGCAGTTGAAGGATTATGAGAAAGTTTATCCTACTCATGATCTGGAACTGGTCGCGGTAGTGTTTGCCCTAAAGATATGGAGACATTATCGTTATGGGGAAAAATGTGAGATATACACGGACCATAAAAGTCTAAAGTATATCTTCACTCAGAAGGAGTTAAATATGAGACAGAGAAGATGGCTGGAGTTGATAAAGGATTATGATTGTGATATCCTGTATCACCCTGGAAAGGCCAATGTAGTTGCCGACGCCTTAAGTAGGAAGGGTCGGGAAAAGTTGTCTATGGTAACGGCTCAAAATGAGTTAATAACAGAGATGGCTAGACTGGAAATAGAAGTGAAGATGTCGTGTGATTCGAGGCAGTTACTCTTTGTGATGGAGATGCAATCTACCATCGTAGAAAGGGTCAAGGAGGTACAACTCAAGACGGATGAGTGTAACCAAATGAAGAAGCGGTTATCCGAGAAGGAAGATGTTAAGTATGGTCTTGATAATGAGGGATTATTAAGATTTGAGGGAAGAATTTGGGTTCCGGATGAGACGAAATTAAAGGAGCAAGTGTTAGAAGAAGCCCATAGTTCGAGGTACTCGATACATCCTGGTAGCACTAAAATGTATCAAGACCTTCGACATAGCTTTTGGTGGCCAAACATGAAGAGAGCAATAGCAGAGTATGTGAGTAGGTGCTTAACTTGTCAAAAAGTTAAGGCCGAACATCAACGACCTTGTGGTTTATTACAGTCATTGGAGATTCCAAAATGGAAGTGGGAGCATATCACGATGGACTTTGTGGTGGGACTTCCGACGATGCAAAAAGGGTACGATTCAATTTGGGTAATAGTGGACCGGTTGACGAAGTCGGCTCACTTTTTGCCAATTAGGATCAAGTATAACTTAGACCAGTTAGCTAAACTTTATGTTAAGGAAATCATTTCCAGACATGGAGTACCAGTATCAATTGTGTCAGATCGTGATCCACGATTCACATCGAACTTTTGGAGGAGTTTGCAGGAGCAGTTGGGAACACAGCTGAGGTTAAGCACAACTTATCATCCACAAACCGATGGGCAGAGCGAAAGGACAATTCAGATGCTTGAAGACATGTTGAGGTCTTGCGTCATGGATTTCAAGGGTAGTTGGGATGATCACCTACCACTAGTAGAGTTTACACATAACAACAGTTATCATGCAAGCATAAGCATACCGCCATACGAAGCTTTGTATGGAAGGAAGTGCAGAACACCTTTGTGTTGGGATGAGGTGGGAGAACGCCGGATGCTAGGACCAGAATTGGTGCAGCAGACAGCGGATGTGATAAAGTTAATTCGGATGCGTCTCGTCACAGCTCAAGACAGACAGAAGAAGTATGTAGACTCACATAGACTAAGTCGAGAGTTTGAGGTGGGCTCGTATGTCTTTCTAAAGGTATCTCCCTGGAAAGGAAAGATACGCTTTGGAAAGAAAGGAAAGTTAAGTCCAAGGTTTATAGGACCTTTTGAAGTATTAAAAAGGGTAGGAGAGGTAGCTTATATGATAGCATTACCTCCAGACCTAGAACGAATACATAACGTGTTTCACGTATATGTATTACATCCATATAAGCCGGACTATAAGCATGTAATCGAGTATGAGCCGAATCACATCGAGAAAGACTTATCATATGAAGAGTCGTCGATGCAGGTCATGGATAGAAAAGAACAAGTTCTGAGGAACAAGGTAATACCATCAGTAAAGGTATTATGGAAGAACCACGATGCTGAAGAAGCAACGTGGGAACTAGAAGAAAAGATGAAGAAAAATTTTCCTCATCTATTTGATTAAAAGTAAGATGAGATTCTGGGGACAGAATCTTTATAAGGGGGAAGAATGTAACGACCGAGAAATTCAAATCTTATTGTAAAATGATTTTATTAAATTAAATAATAATAAAATCATATTCCATGTGTTATCAAGATGGTTGTCATTGTATAACCTATTGATGTTAGAATGTCGTAGTATTTGAGCTACGTGGATGAATTAAAGTGTTTGAATTTCTAAGACGAAAATAAAAGTTTTTTGAGAAATTTTCTGAAAAACACTATTCATCAGTATTTGCTCGGGATATAATTTTGAGTTTTTGAGAAATACGTAATGATGAAATAACAAGGTAAGATGGATTATGTAATAAAAATCTAGTTATGGAAAATGTAATAATTCTCTTGTGGACTTAAGTTATAAACGTTAAGTAAAGCGAAGTGTTAAGGAATAAGTAATAATTGTATGATCCTTAGTATTGTACAAAGTAATGAAAAACGCAGTATAATACTAAGTATTATACTGAGTTTGTATGAAGGATGAAATATCGTATATAAATTCTATATGAATTAGAATACGAAAATAATATATAAACTATATGTATATGTATTAAGAAATGTTAATGGACTTGGAAAGATTGATAAGAATTAATATAAGTCTAAGTGAATTAATGGAAGAGGCCCAATAATTGATTAAGGAACAAGCTAGTGTTTATTAATGCAAAGCCCAAGGATTTATTTAATCCAAGCCCAAGCTAGAATCCATGAGTTAATAGACCCATGGGGCAAAACCATATTAATATGGTTAATGTGTGATGACCAATATATGTGGTGACCAAGTATAGTGGTGACCAAGTAATGTGGTGACCAAGTTAGTGTGGTGACCAAGACTTTGAAGAAATGACCAAGTGTAGGATAAGTTTTGTGCCTTGTAAGTAATGAATAGTAAGGAAGTACATGAGGAGGTGGGATGGTTTAATGACTAAACTACCCTAGCTTTGTAATTTCTATAAATAGAGGAAGCTTACAGGCCATTTGTTGGTTGTTCAAATAATCTAGACATCACAAAGTGCTTAAGTGTTAGAGAGTTTAAGTCATAAATAAGTTACATCCATAAGTAAGAAGAAGAAGAAAGCTACCTTACCAAGACTTCAAAAGAGTAAGACTTCTTCTCAATTATCTTCTATCTCTACCATGATAGGATGATAAGAAAAGTTGGATTAAGAAACATGATGAGTAAGTAGTGAACTTAAGCCAATTAAGTTGGTAATAAGTCATTTAAGCAAGCATAAGTTATAAACTTATGTGAAAATAATATGAACTTGTAAGGAGTTTATTAAGAGAAATGATGTGAATGTAAAAGAATTTATATGATCATATGTATCATGTATACCTAAATTAAGTGATATGTTAAGAACATATAAGAAATGATGTCTAAGAAACATTAATTGTCATAAGTCATTAACAATGAAATCTTAAGTAGTTTATAATTTGACAAGTTATAAGCACATGAAGAATAAGTTAAAATCCAACAATGAATATAAGTTGTTGTATTAAGTATGTTAGTATGTTCACATGATGAATGAAGTTCATTTTTAATGTTGAACAAATCATAAGAGGGAAGAATTGCCGGAATTTGCACGATTGGACGATAATCGTCGAATTCGTAAAATTCTCGGAATGGAAGTCAAATTTTGTGTTTGAACTCGGAACCATTCTTTTCCAATGGAGACAAGTCATATTTGGCATTTAAGAGTTGCGGACTCAAAAATGACCAGATTCTGACTTAGAACGAAGAAACGAGCATTGAACGTTCACGAACGTTTATCGTTTTCGTTAAAAATGAACCAATAGGTGAATTTTTAGTAAACGAAGTCAAATAGATAAAATTCTTGAATGATCATATAGATTACGTCATTTGTGAACCGTAGGCTTTTGAACGAGCCAATTCGGACTTATAACAAAGAAGTTATGCGTCCGGGAAGTTCACAAAATTCACAAACTGAATTTAGTTTCTGGTGCACAGAGTTGGCGCCGCGACGCCAACCCTAGGCAAAAAGACCCACGCCGCGATGCAGAATAGTAACCGAGCACACTGCAAGAGTTCGCCACAGCGCAAACTATAGTACATATTATGGCGTATAACGCCATGAAACAATGCAAAAACCTTCGGAGAGTGGCGCCAGTGGCATGCCATTAACTAAGGACTCATGACAGAAGCGCCCGATCCGGACAATGACATTAAGAGCTCATGCGCCATGGCATGATGAGATATAGAGTATAAAGTCAGGCAAACGCCATGATCTCCTCGTAACAAACATAGTAATGAAGGTTTCTAAGTACAAAGAAAAGAAAACCTAATTGATTTGAAAGTAAACATAACTTAAGGAAGGTAATTTAACATTGTTTAAACTTTATTAAACCTTAAGGAATGTAATATAAAGGTTGAGATAACTTAGTCGAATATAAATGCAAGGGTAATGATAAATCGGAATGAATACTAACTGAATCTAATACACAATTAGATTGAAATGAAGGGTATGATATAGTCATATACATACTTGATTATATGTGACCTAATGTAAGGCATTATGTGATCATGTACTGTAGAGACTTGCATGACTTGAACATAAAGTTAATTTACATCAGTAGCGGGCGCTTTAAAGGCAAGTATTCTAACTCTTGTCTCAGTTCAATCTGAACAAGTTTTTGAGGTTCATGTATTCTTTCGCATGAATTGAGGTATGTTGAAGTTGAAGCCAATTCCTTTGGCTAGACTTGATGTATTGATAATCTATTCATGTATTATCAAATGTTGATATCTTTTCTCAACTACTCGATATGGTTTTCAATAGAAGACTGAAATGTTAAACAAATGTTTTGTAGGTAAAACGACAGGAACATGAGGTTGCCAAATGCTTAAACGTGCATACGTTTAATGGATGTAGTGTTGATCAACATAGAGTACAATAGGTTGATCACCTAGAAGTGTTCATAAGTAATATCGGGCTTACGGACTTGTTTTCGGGTTGTCCTTTTTCAATAAAGAATGAATACTCGAGGTCTCTGACCGGAGTGAATGTTTTACTAAATACTGTTGTTATTGTAAAACATTTTAAAAGAAAAGATGAAGTGCTATTTTGAATTATCAATAGTACTTCATAACTATTGTTCAGTTATTGATGGTATACAATTTGTATGCATCAAGCATGTTGTTATTAAATTGGTATACTTGTTGAGGTAGTTATGCTCACTCTTGCTTGAACCATATGAATGTAGCTAAGACTGAACGTCCCGAAGGATCGAAAAAGGATAAGGGAAAAGCTAAGGCAGATTACTAAGCTATCTTGTAATAGTATAGGTCTATTGTTGTAATTTAATTGATATTATGACCAAGAACCTTTGTAACGGGTATAGAACTTGGGAAATATAAATATTACTTTAAATATATAGAAGTTATGTTCGTTCTTTGAGACTTTTCAATTGAATGAATGTATGAATGTTGTATAGTATATCACCATCTGTCGGTTTGGAAGATACCCGGATTTGGAGGCGCTGCATTCTCTCTATAGTTTCTCTCTCTAGAGTTTTAGTGAATTTGTAAGAAATAATGAATGAATGAGATTCTATTTATAGAAAAATGGACTGCATAGTAACTAACTCATGAACGATCCAGATTGATTTACTTTAATCTGACAGTCCATATTTAAAGCAATTTCTTTTAAATAAAATATAACATATTCTATTTATAATCTAATAAAATGAATAACTTTATAAAAGATTTTACTATACAAACACTATGCAGGCACTATGAAAACACTATGCATAATAAAATATAATATATTCTAATTATTGTCTAATAAAATATATAACTTTATAAAAGTATTTTGTTTTATATAAAAATAATTTACTATGCAAAACACTATACTGAGCACTATATCGCAGGCACTATTCAACACTATGCATAATAAAATATAATATATTCTATTTATAGAATAACTTTATAAAAGTATTACATTTTATATAAAAAAAGATTTTACTATGCAAAATACTATGCACGGACACTATGCATAATAGAATATAATATATTCTATTTATAGAATAACTTTATAAAAGTATTACTGCTTTATTACATTAATAATACCAATAAAACAAAACTAAGTGACTTATCACATAAGCATCAATAATCAATCTGGTGTAGTTACTATGCAAGCACACGTATTATCTTTACTTTTTACTACCGTAGTTCAACATTATTAACGGTAAAACTTCCATTGTTATTTTTAATAAAATATTTTTGTCGTTTTCTCATTCCGACAATAATTCTGTTGCGGGGTCCACCAATGATTGTGCCGTTTCACGAATATTCCCTGATAAAATATTCCCCGACCAATCGAATATAATATGACAACTTGCATATTTTGCAAAATTTATAAATACTACCCACAACTATAACACTATCTCAAATCCACACCACAATATTAAAAAAAAAAATATTTCGAGAAAATTAAATCTTTATTTATAAAATCTGGGGTCTCACAATCTCCCCTCCTTATGAAATTTCGCCCTCGAAATTTATGTACGTACCTGGTATGCCGAAGAGGTGGGGATACCTTGACTTCACTTCAAATTCTAACTCTTGAGGTATAACCTTTATGCGTCGAATATGATCCTTCTTATGCAAAATGTTAACACGTATCTCCTCATACGTTAAATCTTTTGCTATCTCCTCCGGTTCTAAATTATTAATGTGGTTCGGGTCATCCACATATTTATGTAACATCGATACGTTAAAAATGTTATGAACACGCGACATACTTGTCTGTAAAACGAGTCTATAAGCCACAATTCCTACTCGATCGAGACTTTTAAATGGGCCAATTAAATCGAGGGTTGAGATTTCCTCTCTTCGTCGATTCTTGCTTCTAGAATAACGCCCTCTTGAACCTTCTTCTTCACATTTATGAGCTCAAAGGGTGTAGCTTGGCGCGCTTTAACTTTATCGATTAAAGTCGATTCTACTCGTATATTCGTTATCTTCACTTGGGTTCCTAGAGTCTTTAACTCTATCTTCATCATTTGTAAGTCGTACAAAATGGGCCTTTGTGTTAACAACATCAAACTCGTAAACGCATACGATCTTCTATTCAACGCGTTAGATACCACGTTCTCTTTCCCACGATGGTAGTGAATGGTATCTTCAACAACTCGAGTCAACATCTTTGGCGCATGTTACGTTCGTTTTAAGTAAAGAAATATTTGAGGGTTTTAGAAATGGGTTTTGTACTGGGGTCAATACAAAATTCGATTTCACGCTCTAGGGGTAGGCTAAGAAGTCTTCAAGAATACGTCATGAAATTTTTTAACAATAGAAATATCATTCAAAACTGTGACTCTCATCCAAGACTTGGATAGCATGTGTAATGAAGGTTTCTCCTAACGGAGTTTCAACCTATAAGTCAAAGTCTAACTTCTCTAGAGTCAAATTTAAACGTTGAGCGCAAGCAAGAGAGATAAAAGAATGGGTAGAACCAGTATCTAATAAGGTATAGACTTCGTAAGAATTTATAATTAACTAACCCGTGCTAACTTCGTTCGGGTCACTCGCTTTTTTTTGAGAAGTCACGAAAAACGTTCTTCCTGAAACCACCGACTTTGTTTTGTCCGTATCCGCCTTTGGTACCACCATCCCAGCTGGACTTGACTTCACTATACGACAAAATCGATCTAAATGACCTTTTCTTCTTGAAATTTCCACTTCTATTATCTTGGCCATGATTACCACCGAAGTGGTTACCATTCTTGGCATGATAATTTCCCCCATGATGGTTATCATTGTTCCGATGGTCGTTGCCACCGGTATGATTATTATCGTGTTGTTAGTCATTACCTTTTGGTTGAGCTGACTCAACGGTGTCATGTGCTTCATTGCTTATCTCAGCATTTTCATATGCCATTTTCAAACACTGTCACAAAACAAGGGTTAATTAACATTTCACATATTATCCCTATATTATGATCGACCAATTAATTACCAAATAAACTTATGTAGGTCATACTAGTGAAGGAATTCCCCGTCTCTCCCCTCCTAGTTCTAGTCTCACATCTTAGCCAGGGATCATATCCCTAAGTTTTGATACCAACTGTGACGCCCCCAAAATTGATATACATCACTTATTCTGAGTCGCCAGATACATAGTACAGAATTCAAATACAACTGTCGTGTACAATACGACAAAACATAAACTGTGAGTTTGAATACAAATATTGTCTATTAGAGAGTATACAAACTCAAAAGGAGCCCTCATTAAAATTATTATCACACTATTTCACAGAATAGTGAGGACTACTAATGCACCATCTAGGACTATCACACTGTTCCCCAACTAGTCCCAGCTACGTTCTCATTTCCTGAAGAGAACAGTGAAAGAAAGGGTGAGCTCAACTAGCCCAGTAAGAAATATTATGACTAAGATAATGCAGAATAATTTATCGTTAGCCTTCAACAGTGTTAAACTTATAAAATATAATAACTATAAGGTTTAACTATAACGGAACAAGTAATCCATTAGAAGAGTCAAGTAGGGAATAAAATCTACTATCTTCTATGATTTAAAAGGTTTTTCATCACTTTTATCGATGGGACTCAGCTTAATAAATAATCCACATCATCGAATCATCCCTGCACTACTGGCCAAGGATATTCTTTAGTGTCACGACCACGAATTATCCATGCACTATGGGCCAAAGATTATCTTGTTTTCATCAACGGTCCTGATCATGCCATAAAATAATTCATCTTTGTACCCTTGGCTGAAGAGAATCCATAGCCATAATTATACCAAAAACTGTCCATCAATGCACTACGGGCCAATGAAGACTTTTTCCACATCATTTGTAACATTACAGTCATGATTATACCGAATAATCCCTGGTCATAATCATACCAAGTCCATCTATGCACTACAGGCCACAGATGACTTTCAACATAATATAAACATGAGGATGATGACAATGATATATGAATTCAATAAAATAAGTTCAAGAATTAAATTATCCAGGAACTAATAACGTCCAAATTGTCAACATGATACTTCTTTGTAGAGAAAAATTCAAGAATGCTCAGAAGAATATTTTCATGAAAAGATACTGGATGAAGCGCAAATATCAAGGATATTCCACAAATTTTATGGAGTATAGAAGTTAAAACTTTAACCAACTGAGTATAATAAAGAATGGAATAACAAAAGAAATCACCATGCATGAGGTACTTCGCATAGACGGGTTATTCCAACAGAATAATAAATAACGGAACCAGGTCCGGCGTAATACGCACCGACAAGGTATTCCAACAGAATAATAAAGAATGGAATAACAATAGAATTTCATCTTCGCATAGACAGGTTATTCCAGCAAAATAATAAATAATGGAATAACAGAAGAATTTCACCAAGTATAGGGTAGACCGCATATACAGGTTATTCCAACAAAATAATAACGAATGGAATAACAGAAGTTCTCTTCATGAATACAAAAGAAATAATACCCCTTACGAGTACAACAAATAATATCACCTACCTTAGAAAGAAGAGTACTGGATATAAAAGTAGTGAAGTAGCAGAACACTTTCTTTTTTCTCTCTATAGTTTCCCTCTCTAGAGTTTCAAAGAATTCATAAGAAATAAATGAATGAAAGAGCTTCTATTTATAAAAAATGGATCACGTAGTAACTAACTCATGAACGGTCCAGATTGATTATTTTAATCTGACGGTCCATATTTAAAGAAAATCTTTTAAATAAAATATAATATATTCTATTTATAATCTAATAAAACGAATAACTTTATAAAAGATTTTACTATGCAAATACTATGCATAATAAAATATAATATATTCTAATTATTGTCTAATAAAACAAATAACTTTATAAAAGTATTACATTTTATATAAAAAAGATTTTACTATGCAAAAAAAGATACGTGCACTATCGCAGCACTATTATTCAACACTATGCATAATAAAATATAATATATTCTATTCATAGAATAACTTTATAAAAGTATTACATTTTTTATAAAAGATTTTACTATGCAAAATACTATGCAAACCTTATATAATAATAGAATATAATATATTCTATTTATAGAATAACTTTATAAAAGTATTACATTTTATTACATTAATAATACCAATAAAACAAAACTGAGTGACTTATCACATAAGCATCAATAATCAATATCGTATTACTACTATGCAACCACACGTACATCGTATTCTTTTACTTTACTACTAAGAGTAGTTCAACATTATTAATCGTAAAACTTCCGCCGTTATTTTAATAAAATATTTTTGTCGTTTTCTCATTCCGACAATAATTCTATTGCGGGGTCCACCAATGATTGTGTCGTTGCACGAATATTCCCTGATAAAATATTCCCCGACCAATCGAATATAATATGACAACTTGTATACTTTACAAAATTAATAAATACTACCCACAACTATAACACTATCTCAAATCCACACCACAATATTCAAAAAAAAATATTTCAAGAAAATTAAATCTTTATTTATAAAATCTGGGGTCTCATATATAAACCTTAATGTTCATGCATAATGTGATTAGAAACCCTAATTATAATTTGTTAACCCTAATTTAGTAATTAGAAACTCTAATTATTAATTATAAACCCTAATTGATAAATTTGGCACCTTAATTGCTAATTTTGAACGCTTAATAATAATTAGTAAATGTTAAATCCTAATGTGCAAAACCTTAGTGGTTAGGTAACCTAACTTAATTAGGAGACCCTAATTACAATTTTAGAAACTAAATTTATTTTATTTTAAACCCTAAATGAATGTCTAGAAATTTATTTTTCTATTAAATGTTAGGGTTAAACCCTAAGGGTTTGCTAATTGACCAATGTGCTATTAAAAACATAAGCCAGAAGACCATTATGCCATTATTGCATTATTTGAGCTAACTTGAATATCTAGCAATAATAGGAGTTGGTGACCAAACTCAACTACCCCATGTGACTAATTAAACTCCAGCAATCAGCCTCTATATCAATATGCAATGCATCAAACTTAGTATATATATAGATTTGGAGAGAGAAAATACCATTTGTTAGCTCATTTGACACAAGCACTCAACCATTTCCTCTCAACTCAAAACCAACGAAAATTATAAAGCATATCAGTCATAAATCAAGCCCCGCGAAATCCACTAACAGATCAGTAGCCAAGAATCATAGCTTGTTCATATAAGGTATAAAGCTAACTCTAGAAATCTGATCATGTATGCTATGTTAGATGTTATGATTTAGTGTTAAAACATTTTGGTTATGGTGTCAATAGATGTTCTGGGTTGCTAGATGTGACGCCCCCAAATTTGGATACTTGAAACCCGAACTCGGTGCTTCACGATAACATTTCTATAAGCGGAATAATACTAATAATAATAACAATAATATAAATAACAAACTTAGTTTACATATATCAGAGTCTAATCCCAAGTACGTAACCTTTACTATAATTCCTTACATGATAGATAATATATATCATTGCCTTAATACAGTCTAACTATTACAAAAGATACCATTAAACATATTCTGTTTGCTTTTCCTTTTCACTTGTTCTTGTCTGAAGCTTCAGGTTGATCACGCTTAGCTGAAAACATTTAAATTAAGCAAGGATGAGCATTTGAGTGCCCAGCTAGTAATAACAATTATAATTATATTTAGCTGAAAGAATTAAATGTTTTCTTTGTACATTACTTCTACAACGAATTAATAGTTGTGAAGTCAACTAAACCTATAATAATGACATAACAATTCTATCTCAAATTTTTGAAACTACGTATTAACTATATATATAGGGTAGTCGACATACTATGAACATTGTTTTTAGTTTTCGTTAAGGTTTAGCAGAACATCATCCGCAAACCGTCTATGACTTACAGGCACGAGGGTGATCTGCCCAATATGCCCTGTATTGATCAATACTACATTACAAGAACGATATGATCGTTCACTCTGTCACTTAGTAGATAAAAAAGTTTTCCGTGATCGGGATGTTCATACTTAGATGGAATCAGAACCAAAACAATTTGATTGGATACAAAAGGTTTTTATCATATTCAATGACATTTCAAAATTTGTGTCTAGTGATCAAATAGCTTAGGCGACTTATATATATATATATATATATATATATATATATATATATATATATCAATATATGATTAAATACAATAATTATCTAAGTGGGGACACTTGTATAACCATATTTCAAATTAACGAATGTATATATATATATATGAATTACTATATACTAACATGTTGATAAACAATGATCTGATATAGAATATATCACAATAGGGTTAATAATATAGCATAATAATAATATAATTAAAATTTCTTACTCATGTCCATTCATAAAGGAAATGCAAAGGTAAGATACTTTCTGATCTTGTTTATACGATTAAGTAATTTAGTTATATCTTTTATATCACGACCTATCATTAATCAGATCATTTTACTGATTATAATAACATATTATAACACATAATGCTGCTTATTGCAGTCAGCACATAACATAATCTCATTGTCATATAGGTTTAATAACCATTGAATCACAAATAATCACATATTTAATTAAATTATCTAAGTCCAGATCAATTTCTGAAATATGTCGATGTACTGACAGTTTTATCAGGTAATTATCGAGTCTAAGACTTTGTCTTGTAACTTAGTATTAGTCATATTATTTTTAAATGAATTAATATAATTTTTAAAACATTTATTATAATTTATCATGAATTTTCAAACACCGGAATCATTATTAAATGATTTAAATATTGAATAATTCTATTATCGATAATATTTAATTAATATTAAACTATTAATGAAATCATTTTCAAAATGTTAAAGTTATTTATAATAACTTAGAATATTTTAAAGTATTTATATTACCCTTAAATGATTTTTAAAATATATAAAATCATTTTTAAATAATTATCATTAATATTTGAATATTAATGTACTATTTATCAAAATATTAAAAGTCATTAATTATAACTTAAAAATATTTTTAATTCATTTATATCCTTTTAAATGATTTTTAAATTAATAAATCCATTTTAAAACTATTTATTATTAAATAAATTTAATATTATTAATAATAAATTAATAATCATTAATATTAATTTATTAATGAAGTTATCCTTTAAATATTAAAAGTTATATTTTATAACTTAAAATATCTTTAAACACTTTATTTTCATTTAAAATGATTTTTTTCTAAATATAAAATCATTTTAATTAATTTATTTAATATAATTAATAATTAAATCAAATAGCATTAATATTAAATAATTAATGAAATTTGTCTTAAAATATTAAAAGTTATATTTTATAACTTCAAATATTATTAAATACCTTTTATCATTTAAAATGATTTTAACATAATAAAATCATTTTAATCAATTAATTTAATGCATTTATTAAATAAATAAAATATAAATAATAACCAAATAATTATTAATATTTATGAAAAATATGTCAAATTATTAAAAGTTAATTTTTTATAACTTAAAATAATTTTTAAAACTATTTTTGGTATTTTTAATAATTAATTTCTATTTTTAAATAATTTTTAGAAAATAAATTAAATAAAATAAATAAAACTGTCGTTATAGCCTTTAGCGACAAAATTTGTCGCCTTAGGTGTTCTTGAGCCCTCAAGAACATTCATAGCAGTTAACAAGTGAGCACGTTTGACCAAACATTACTCTCTGATTATTGTGTTTCTGGGTAAGTAAATGATTAGAGGTTGTAGTACTACTATCAGACTACACGATCCAACAGCAAACATGGCCAACAAACATAAAACAGAGAGATCTGGAAACTTGCAAAGTGGTCGTCGAGATGTTCTTCATTTACGGTTACCCGAAATGAAGAACAGCAGATCGATCGTAATCACTTTGGCTTCCACAACTTGATATCCTGTTGATGTTTAAGTGATTTAAGGCTTTCAAGTTCTAGACCACATGTAATACTATAGATCTATCACAAAACATCAACATAACAACAACACATCAACAAAATATGGACCGGTCAAAGTAGTGGTCAGAAACTACTTATGAAGGTTTCTGGGTTACCCAGAAACTTCATCCGGCAGTTTCGTCCACGCCACTTTGACCACTGATTACTTTGAGTCAAAGAAGGATATAAAGATTCTAGAGGCATGGTCATTTAGCCTACACTTCAGAAAACAACATTACCACAATAACATAGTCTAACACGTAAAAACAAGCAAGATCTAAACGCATGAACATGCTGTCAGACTTTCTGGGCACGTTCTGGGTTACCTAGAAACGTTCGGTCAATGCCAGTCAACGTGGTTTGACCACTAATAACTTTCAACCGGCTTATGATCTGACTTTGATTCCAGTTTCAGATCAAAGATCTCATATCATACTACCAAATCAAACATTAAAAATACAAAAATCATTAACAACCAAAGATTTAGAAGACCTGACATATGGTTGTCAGTCGACATAAAAGAAAATTTCCAGATTTAAAAAAAAAACCAAATCCGAGCCTCTAGATGTTATGGATCCAACATCTAGCAACCCAGATCATCATTACACACTACATACAACATATTTAACACAAAAAAAACTAACATCTAATATAGGATCAAAAGTCAGATTTCATTTTAGGGTTTATACCTTCTATGAGCAATCTTTGATTCTTGGCTACTGATTTGGTTCTGGAATTCGTGGGGCTTGATTCAAGGACTGGTCTAGCACTGGAAATTAGTGGGTTTAGAGAGAGAGGCTCATGGTTGAGTGTTTGTGCAAAATATGAGCTAACAAGTGACATTTTCTCTCTCTTAATCTATTTATACCACTTAGATTCAATGAATCTAACTTGCAAGGTGTCAATAGAGATACGCTTGAATGAGTTTTAGGCATGTGCTGTAAATTTAGAGTGATGACTTGCAATCTAGCTTATTAAATAAATATCAAAAAGGCTAAGTTAGTAAACTAACAAAGTAATTTAAGGGTATTTTTATCCATGATGCTTGAATGTAGGTTAAAATCAATAGATCTTAAACCTTAAGGTTTCCCAAATAATTTCTAGGGTTTAAAAATTTAAGTTTAAAGTTTAATAAAATTTTAATTAGACCACACTAATTAAAATTAGGGATTTTAAAATAATTACGGTTTCTTAATATTATTAGGGTTCCCTATATTATGAATTAGGGTTTCCTAATTAACAATATAATTTATTAAAATAGTAATTAAGGTTACCATTTTAGCAATTAGGATTTCAAATTGGAAATTAGGGTTTCAAATTTATAATTAGGGTTTCTAGACAATAATTAGGGTTTACCTAATTAGCACAATATAATAATTGTCATTAATCACGCATTACTTATTTCTTACCAATCGAAAACTCCGTTTTGAGTTTCAAATTAGGGTTTAACGAATCAATGCTACTTTTTTTTAACATGCCACAACATAATTGACCAACCATTATCTATAATGCATATACAAAGATATATTTATATGATCGAGAATCAAAATATAATATTATTATATCATTATTCTCATTCCTTGATAAAAATCCAAAATTAGGGTTTGGATTCCATATCCGATTTATTATTCATATTTAACATTATTAATTAAGTTAAAATAATTAACTTAATTAAGCTAGCATAAATTCATATATTAAAATTGATTAATTATTATAATAATTCTAATAATCATTTCATATATTATTTAAATAATATATAATTATATTTTCATGGAAAATAAATAATAAAAACATTTCTACTATAAAATTAATTATTAAAAGAATAAACTTTATAATAATCAATAATTCTAAAATAAAATTATTTGTAAACATTCATGTAATAAATATATTTTTATTTACATATTTACATATACACATTATCTTGTACAAATCATCATCCGTAAAATAATAATATATATATATATATATATATATATACAAAAATTTCTGATTTAATTATATAAAAAATATCGGGTTGTTACACTAGATGTTAGATCCATAACATCTAGAGGCTCGGATTTAAAGATTTACAAAATCTGGAAATTTTGTTTTTGTTGTCTGACAGTTAAATGTCAGGCCTTGTAGATCTCTGTCCGTGTTTAGTTTTTGTGTTTTAAGTGTTTGATCTGGTAGTATGTCATGAGATCTGTGTTTTGCAGCTCATAGCAGGATCAGATCATGCATAGATGGATAGATATAGGTGGTCAAAGGTCGTTGACCTGCCATGACTTTTCAAATCTGGGTAACCGAGAATTTTTCCAGAAGTCTGACAATGTTTTTGCAGGGCCCGGATCTTGATGTTGTTAGTTAGTTATGCTACATTATTATTATGGTTGTGTAGACTGACATGAGTACTATCGATTCATGTCTTTACAATCCTTAATTCTTGCACAGAATTCAAGAAATTTGTGGTCAAAGTAAGCCAGACGAAACTGCCGGATGAAGATTCCGGGTGACCCAGAAATCTTCAAAGGCAGTTCCTAACCACTACTTTGACCGGCTTAGATCTCTCTTATGTGTTGTTAAAATGATATAAAAGTGTTTGATAATTGTACTCTAACATCAATACTACAAATGTAAATCATTAGAACAAACATAGCAAGCCTAGAATGTTTGATTCAGGGCTTGGAATGTAGGTGTCTCGACTGTTCTTCATTTCTGGAAAACCCAGAAAATGAAGAACTGTTCTGACAACCATTTTAAAGATCAAGATCTTTCTGTTATGATGTGTAATGGACATGAAACCATTTGGTGATTGTAGTGTTACATTAATACTACAATCCTAACAAAATTGTAAGCCTAGAATCATTACGATCTAATAGTTATGATTGGTCAAACTAGCTAATTCGGCAACTGGCATGCTTTTCTGGGTTTCACAAAGAACAGCTCAAGAACACCTATAGCGACAGTTTCGTCGCTATAGGGCCCTTTAGCGACAAATATTTTGAAAATTAATTATTTTAATTAAATAAATAGAAAAAATAGTTTTAAATTATTAAAATACATAATAAATTATTAAAAATTATTTTAAATTCAAAAAATTAGTTTGTAATTATTTTGAATATATTTCATAAATATTTAATATTTTTGGAATATTAAAGGTGTTAAATTATTTAATTATAATATAAAATAAATTATTTAAAATGATTTTAATATATGAAAAATCTTTTAAAATTATATTATGATATAAGAAATAATTTTAAGTTATTTTAATGACTTTTATTATTTTGTGATGAAATTCATAAATAAATTAATATTAATGATAATTAAGTTATTTAATAAATGAATTAAATAAATAAATTAAAATGATTTTATTATATTAAAAATCATTTTAAATATTAATAAGGTATTTAAAAGTACTTTAAGTTATAAAATATAACTTTCAATATTTAAAAGTAAATTTCATTAATTAATTATTATTAATGATATTAAGGTTATTTAATAATTATATTAAATAAATTAGTTTAAAAATGATTTTATTATTATAAAAATCATTTAAAATGAAAATAAAGTGTTTAAAGATATTTTAAGTTATAAAATATAACTTTTTAAATTTAAAGGACAATTTCATTAATAATTTAATATTAATAATTATTAATTTATTATAAATGATATTAGAGTTATTTAATAATAATATTAAATAAATAATTTAAAATTTGTTTTATTGATTTAAAAAGTAAATAAATGGATTAAAAATATTTTAAGTTATAATTAAGGGCTTTTTATATTTTGATGATTAAGACATTAATAATTAAATATTAATGGTAATTATTTAAAAATAATTTTAATTCTTTTAAAAATCATTTAAGGATAATATTAGTACTTTAAAAGTATTTTGAGTTATTATAAATAACTTTAACTTTTGGGCAATGGTTTCATTAATAGTTTAATATTAATTAAATATTAATGATAATTGAATTATTTAATATTTAAATCATTTAATAATGATTTCAGTGTTTGAAAAATCATGATAAATTATAAAAAATATTTTAAAATTATTATAAGTCATTTAAAAATAATATGACTGATACTTACAGATATTGAGCAACAGGATAGAGTCTTAGACTCGATAATTACTGAGATAAAGTCGCTTGATTTTAATCGGCGTGTTTCAACAATTGATCTGGACTTAGATATTTTGACTGTATTAATGTTTGTTTGTGATTCAATGATTGTTAAACATATGTGACAATGTGATTAGGTTATGTGTTGACTGCGATAAACAATATTATGAGTTACGATATGTATTTCTAATCGATAGAATGATCTTATTAATGATAGGTCTCGACATAAAAGATAAAAAACTAAGTTGCGTAACTGTAAGCAGCAGACCAGGCAAGTATCCTACCTTTGCATTTCCTTTATGCAATGGACAAAAGTAAGAAGTTTCAGAATTATATTATTATTGTACCAGATTATTAACCCTATTATCGTATATATTATATCCGATCATTGTTTATCAACATGATATTATATTATATATATATATATATATTGTTCGTTAATTTCAAAATATGGTTATACAAGTTTCCCCGCTTGGATAATCATTGTAGTTAAAAACATGTTGATATATATATATATATATATATATATATATATATATATATATCTAAGCTATTTGACCAGCTAGACACAGATTTAGAAAATATCGTTAAATATGATAAAACCTCATTGTATCGAATCAAATTGCTTTGGTTCGGACACCCGACTAAGTATGAACATCCCGATCAAAGGAAAATGTTTATGCGCCCAAGGCGGACAGAGTGAACGATAACATCGTTCTTGCATGCAGTATTGATCAATACAGGGCACATTGGGATGATCACTGATGAGTGAGTTTTATACTCATAATTGAGTGCGTTTGAGCTTAATCTTTTGGTTGATTTTAAGTATTTGTATCTATTTATGCATGTTTTACGTTGTTCTGTAGGAATTGGGACAAAAGTTACTTGGATCGTCGTTTGGGGTGGCTAGATTTGTGTTTTCGGCTTGCAATTTACACAACAGTCACTTCAGAGCCAATTTGAGTATTGCTCCAAACCTTATTTCGAAAAACCTAAAGAACGAAAGTTGTAGACCTGCTTCTCCTCTTTCCGGATCAGCTTGAATCATTGAAATCGGAGTTCGAAAGAAGAAGTTATGGCCATTTTGCCAAAGGACATCGGAGTAGAAAATGTCAGAACATGGGACCAGCATCGGGGCGCCCAAAATAGGCCTATGCCTATACCGAGGCGCTGACATGAACAGCAGTTGAAGTTAAGCCAATGCCAGGGGCACTGGGCAAGGGCTGGGTGATGGCATGGACGTGTTTTGGGATGAATTTTGACACCTTTTTGACTCCAAATTGGATTGGGTTTGTTCCTAAGCTAGAAATTAGACTTGTAACCTATAAATACATGATGTAAGGCATAAAATAAAGAGAGATTACATAGCTTAGCTTAGATAAAACACTCCATTAGATTAGAATATAAACCCTAGTTCTTAATTAGCCATTGGAGATTGAAGCAAATTGAAGAAGACTGAAGATCAAGAGCAAAGAGCAAGAGGGAGCATCAGTTCTTGACAATGATTCTATTCTCTTCTCTTATCATACTTTTATCTTTTAATGTCTATTCAGTTGTGGATTCTTGGTTTCAATTCATTAATTATGAACTAACTCTTTTATTAAGATTTCAATTGAACCTTGTATGTCTATAAATTAGTAATTCGATTTATTTCAATTATTTTATGTCTAAGTGAATTGTTTATCTTGTCTTGTGCTTATTGCTTAATTATTTGATCAATAATTACCTTGTTACTCTAGAAGGAATTGAAAGATGAATTCTAGGATTAGAACTAGGCATGATAACATGTGACTTAGTTATTTGCACTGTGAATAATTAGGTTTGTGGATTTAATGGAAATATCTGTTCACCGCATGTAACACATAAGGAATTGGAATTGAAGGAGTTTAATTCAATTCATTTGTATAGGAATATAGCAAGATTAATCTGGATTAAATAAAAGTCAATTGATCACTTGGAAAAGGGCTTTTGGCATTTGAGAATTCCTATTAACAATTCAGTAGGCATAATAATTGGGATAATTGGATAATTGATTTGTAGTTCATAATTGGGGATATTGTAGTCTTAACCTTTATTTATTTGAATTCATTTATAAAGTAATTCAGTTTAATTAGTTAATTTAGTTTTCTTAATTAGAAAAATCACAATTTGTCGTTGTTTAAATAAAATTGATTTGGTTAAGAGTTAGTACTTAGTAATATTTATTAAATAATTCCTACTGGGAACGATACTTTTTTTATCACTTTATAACTTGTTGACCGTGTATACTTGCACGTATTCATTGATTGCGAAATCGATCAACAAGTTTTTGGCGCCATTACCGGGGAGTTAATTTAATAATTATTTACCAATATTAATTTCAATCAAATTAGTCTTATTTTAAACATTTTTATTTTTATTTTTATTTTTATTTTTATTTTTATTTTTATTTTTCATTCTCTTCCTATATTTCTCTCTTTTTAGGTACCATGGATGACTTTGCGTACAATGGCCATACACGAACATGACTCAACCAAGGGGAGCGGAGATTGATAGACTCGAGAAACTTTCTGCATTATCAGCACAGATGGAGACACTTTCGAGGATGTTTAAAGCTTTTGAAGCTCAACGTCGTCAAAGTGTGGCGGTTACATGTGATTATTGTCTTTGAAATCATATGAGTCATCAATGCTCCATCATTTGGCCGAATTACTGATATAGTGGTGATTACCCCAATGATCGTATCTATCCCAACAACCATCATCAGGATTGGGGGTATCACCTGGATTTTTCATGGAGTAACAATCAAGATCAATTTTATGCTCCAAGTCCAACATACCCACCGGATTTCTCTTGTCCACCTCCACTACAACAAGAAGAACATTGAAATTGGGAGGAAGCCCTGGAAAAATTTATTGAAGCTTCTGAAAAAAGGAACGAGGAACAAGACAAGAAAATGAATCAAGTAGAGCTGAATTTACAAAGCCAAGGGGCGTCAATCAAGAATATGGAAAATCAATTGGGGCAGATAGCACATACGTTGAACAACCGTCCTCAATACACTTGGCTCTATGACATGGATGATGAGACTTATGGTGAGCCCGAACCAAATCTGCAATCGGATGTGCCAAATGATATAGATGTTGAAAGAGAGGAAAGAGTTGGAGACCAACAAAAGGAGATCGGCAAAGATCTAACTTTGAGTAACAACGAAGATGAGCCAATTTTGATAGTGTCCTATGTACCTTCTCCACCAAAGTTCAAGAATCCGGGCAGTTTTGCAAAACCATGCCCAATCGGCGATCGTGTAAATCGGCAAGAAAGCTCTTGGTGACGTAAGAGCTAGTACAGTTGTGGAGTCATGGTGGGATGAAAAGGACAAGATAGAGGAAGATTCCATTATGTTTATTAAACTTCAATGCCCCAATCTGATCATCAAAATAATGGAGGAAACACCTAGTGGTTTGCCATACTTAATGGGGATCCTATCTAAAAAGATCATGCAAGGTGACTTAAACGCAATGGCCATTACAATTGGGAACCTCCCAAAAGAGATATTATTACTGATGGATGGAGGGTTCCTCAATTTTCGAAGGGAAATTGGATAGAGAATTTATGAAATCAGGCTGAGACTATAAAACAAGCGCTTATTGGGAGGCAACCAAAGTTTAATTTTAATTTTTAGTTTTTATTAAGTTTTATATTAGTAGTTTTGAATTTGCATTTATTTAGGATTTAATAAAAGTGCTTCTATCATGGTTTTACAGGTTATTCAAGTCAAATTCAAGTGTGGTGCCCAATTTGTTCCATGTGCTTAGCCTATTCTCCAAACTTAGTGGACAAGGAGGAAGATTGCTATATTTTCAGGGAAGTCCTCTGCTTTACTTTTTTATATTTCATCCATTGAGGACAATGTCTAGTTTAAGTTTGGGGGAATTTTAGTGTCATATTGCATATAGTTAGTTATCTGCATAGTAGTTCTTTTTTTATGTGTTAGGTTGCATATAATACATGGTAGTTATTTGCATATTCATATATGTGTTGCATTACTATGTGTTCATTTAGTATAATTGTATTTTTTTTATTTTTTTGCATGAATCTGTGTGATAGGTTGGTGTGGTATTAGCTCAGCCTATGATAAGATTGGTATTAAATGTTAACTTGAACAGTGTTGATAATTGATGATGAGTTCTAATTTTAATCACGATGATAATCTGAGCCTGTCTGAAACTTATGTAGCCGGTTAACACTTAAAGTTTAACTATTTTAATCCACTTGGTTCAAGGGTTTCATAATTTGTTTCTGAGGAAAAATCTTGGTTAAAATTTAAGGAAATTAGTGAACTGGCGGTAAAGGTTGGAATGACGTAAAAGCTTTAGTTTGAAGGAATCTATGGGGTATATATATACAAAATGAAAATGAAAAAAAAAATAGAAAATCCAGAAGAAAAAAAATACGAATAAACACCGTGGCATGCTTGTCTAGTTTTGTGGCATTTGTTACTTGAGTAAGTAAGCCCAAGGGGATTGTCTTTACACCTAGTGCCCTAAGGTCTTAATGGTCTGGAAGTCGTTGGTCGAAAGCTCGTTAAGGTAGCACTGAAAAGCCTAAGGGAATAGGACATTGCACAGCCATGAGAAAAAAAAATGAAGAACAAAAAACACGAGAAAGAGCAAGAATGCCCTCGTGGTTGAATAAAAGTATAAATAAATCTTGTATTTACCCTAAGACATGGTAATTACTTAGTTTTAACCGGAGTTGTCATGTTCACAAAAGTAATTGAATTGGAACTGAAATTTTCCTTCTAAGAAGTTTGTTATATGATTATCTTGAACTGCGGTTAGTTAGAATGGTTAACAAGCACACACACACAACATGGGTGATGACAGGTTTGGATTGACTAATTGGTTAGAGTAATGGATTTTGACTTGATTGGATATATTGTTTGAGTACCAATGGAATCTTTGAGGCCTATTGCTATATATCATACTGATTTATTACTTGGTTCATATGTATATTAGGAAGTAGATCATGCATATGCATTCATGTAGTTGAGTTTGTTTGTTTAATTTTAGTTCTTTTGTGTTTTTGCTTGAGGACAAGCAAAGGTTTAAGTTTGGGGGTATTTGATGAGTGAGTGTTATACTCATAATTGAGTGCGTTTGAGCTTAATCTTTTGGTTGATTTTAAGTATTTGTGTCTATTCATGCATGTTTTACATTGTTCTGTAGGAATTGGGACAAAAGTTACTTGGATCGACGTTTGGGGTGGCTAGATTTGCATTTTCGGCTTGCCATTTATATAGCAGTAAGTTTAGAGCCAATTTGAGTATTGTTCCGGTCCTTATTTCGAAAAACTTAAAGAATAAAAGTTTTAGATCTGCTTCTCCTCTTTTCGGATCATCTTGACTCATCAAAATCGGAGTTTGGACGAAGACGTTATGGCCATTTTCCCAAAGGACGTCGAGCGCGAAAATGTCGAACATGGGACCGGTACAAAGGCGCGCCAAAATGGCCTATGCCCATGCCCGTTGACGAGGAGCGATGGTTGAGCATTAAGCCTAGCTACTGGGGTCTTTGGAGAAGGGTGAAGTGATGGCCGGATGCGTTTTTAGGCGAATTTTGATACCTTTTGACTCAAATTGGATTGGGTTTGTTCTAAGCTAAAATTGGACTTGTAACCTATAAATACATGATGTAAGGCATAAAATAAAGAGAGATTACATAGCTTAGCTTAGATAAAATACTCCATTAGATTAAAATATAAACCCTAGTTCTTAATTAGCCATTGGAGATTGGAGCAAATTGAAGAACACTGAAGATCAAGAGCAAGAGCAAGAGGAGAGCATCAGATTTGCTGACAACATATTCTATTCTCTTCTCTTATCATACTTTTGTCTTTTAATGTCTATTCAGTTATGGATTCTTGGTTTTAATTCATTAATTATGAACTAACTCTTTTATTAGGATTTCATTTGAACCTTTTATGTCTATAAATTAGTAATTTGATTTATTTAAATTATTTTATGTCTAAGTGAATTGTTTATCTTGTCTTGTGCTTATTGCTGAATTATTTGATCAATAATTACCTTGTTACTCTAGAAGGAATTGAAAGAGGAATTCTATGGTTAGAACTGGGCATGATAACGTGTGACTTAGTTATTTGCACTGTGAATAATTAGGTTTGTGAATTGAATGGAAATATATGTTCACCGCATGTAACACATAAGGAATTGGAATTGAAGGAGTTTAATTCATTTGTTTTGCATAGGAATATAGCAAGATTAATCTGGATTAAATAAAAGTCATTTGATCACTTGGAAAAGGGCTTTTGGCATTTGAGAATTCCTATTAGCAATTCAGTAGGCATAATAATTAGGATAATTGGATAATTGATTTGTAGTTCATAATTGGGGATATTGTAGTCTTAACCTTTATTTATTTGAATTCATTTATAAAGTAATTCAGTTTAATTAGTTAATTTAGTTTTAATAATTAGAAAAATCACAATTTGCCTTTGTTTAAATAAAATTGATTTGGTTAAGAGTTAGTACTTGGTAATTTTTATTAAATAATTCCTCGTGGGAACAATACTCTTCTTATCACTTTATTACTTGTTGACCGTGAATACTTGCATGTATTCATTGATTACGAAATTGATCAACAATCACCCTCGCGCCCGTAAGTTATGACAGTTTATAGATGAAGTTCTGCTAAACCTTATCAAAAATTTAAAACAATGTTCATAGTATATCACCTAAACCCCATTTATAGTCAATACGTAGCTTCAAAAATGTGAGATAGAGTTGTTATGTTATTATTATCGGTTTAGTATACTTCATAACTATTGAATCGTTGTAGAAGTGATGTATAAAGAAAACATTTAATTCTTTCAGCTAATTATATTTATAATTGTTATTACTTGTTGGGCACTCAAATGCTTATCCTTGCTTAATTTAAATGTTTTCAGCTAAGTGTGATCGGCTAGAAGGTTCGGCCAAGAACAAGGGGAAAAGGAAAGCAAACAAAATAAGTTTAATGGTATCTTTTGTAATAGTTAAACTGTATTAAGACAATGATATATATTATCTATCATGTAAGGAATTATAGTAAAGGTTGCGTACTTGGGATTAGACTCTGATATATGTAAATTAAGTTTGATTTTTATATTATTATTATTATTAGTATTATTCCGTTCATAGAAATGGTATCGTGAAGCACCGAGTTCGGGTTTCAAGTACCTGAATTTGGGGGCGTTACAGCATGGTATCAAAACTTTAGGGTTAGAAACCTTAGGTGGGATAGACCTTAGGCTATAACCTTAGAACAGAGGGAAACGTTGAAAATATAAATAACTCATATAGAGTTTATAAGGAGATGAATTAAATAAATTCATCGTCAAACAAAATAAAAGATATCGTATATAAAAAAAACTATTATTTGTTGTGTGTATATATTATTTGTTAAGAAATATAGTTAGTGTGTAGATGTTATAAGGGATAAGGATTAGGATACCCTCAGGTCGTAAAGAAAGAGCCGATCTCCATAACCTAGCCAATATCAAAGCAAATAGCTGAAATAGAGGCTCACATTAAAAGCTACCTCAATGAGGTGATTATACTGGAAAGTGTAGTACCGTACCCAGAAAAGATAGTATAACTGATAGATAGAGTATAGTTATAGAATATAAGATTAAGCTCGAGTTCTTAAACTGTTATGCTCGTGGTGAGTTCTTAAACTCATAATACGTGGTAAGAAAAAGGGAAGTATTTTAGAATACCTCATATCATTCTTAAATTACTACTCCATTTCCTCACCAGCCCTTGAACCCTTGACCTCTAGAAACTCAATAATCAAACAAATACCAAATGGCTACAAGGAGGACTAGTATAGTTATGTATGAATGGATTATCGAGGATAATGGGAATATATAAAATACAAAGTAATTGATCATTAGCAAATGTGTAGAAGATAAGTAGTATAAGTAGTACGTGAATAGGTGTGATTCTATGTTGCGTATAAGATAAGTATGTAAGTGTAATATAATATTATTAACTTTTGTATAAATTGTGACAACGATTCCCGACTTTTGAGTCACAAAGGGATAACGGATGTTTAAAGCAATATGTGCTAAGGTATGTCAAGTGTTATGAATATGAATCTATGATGGATTAATAAAATTAGTTGGTATAAAGATAGTAGATATTTATCTGAACACTGGTTAATACAGTAAACCAAGTTTTTAAAAGCTAATATTTTGAGTACATGACTATTTGAATAGAAAATTTCGCGTTATATGTTAAGCGTATACGATAAGGCTTAGAATATAAGTTAATAAAGAATTATTTATGAAAATGCCGCCAAGACGAAAATGAAACCCAAGGATAGAAGAACTGGTTAACAAAGATGGAGGACAACCAGCCCCGATAAAGAATTTTGCGAATATGGACGCTCAAGCTATGCATAACGGAATACCAACCGCGGGAAATCAACCAAGTAATCGATCGGCAAACTTTGAAGACTTCAAGATAAACGAACCATCAGGATTTAGAGGATCAACTGACCCTGTAGAAGTGGTTGTGATAACTTGGGTAACGGAGGGACAACAGAAAGCTTTTGCCACCAATACGATGAAAGGAGATAATTTCGATAATACAAGAATTAGGGCGGGAATGCGTTTAAAAAGAGAGTTTGTGTGTTATAAGTGTGGGCTGAAGGGACATATCTTTCCCAACTATCTCAATCCAAAAATGTATAGAGGGTGTTTTATTTGTGAATCAATGGAGTATAAGGTGAAATATTGTCCAAGAAGTAGAAGGGAAGCAAGGAATGCGAATACGAGGAAAGGCAGTAGAACATTGGCGATAACGAGACCGACTTTAACAAACAAACCAACAGAATGAACCACAAAAGTCTTCAACGTGACTGTTCAGGATTCGGTAGCAGCCGAGGATGCAACTCCAAGTATTATTCAAACAAAATTTATTTTCTTATATATTATTTTATTATATATAGTAAATTATTTTATAATTGAAGGAGGAAATTGAGTTCTATTAGAAATCAAATTTCCGTGTAACCAGATAGATAAGCTTTATGCTGAATAGTTAAAGATCTGTTCGATCAATTTGGATCAAGATCTAATTGTAATGATTGTGTATGCTATGTTGTGACGCCCCCAAAATTAGGTATACATCACCCATCTTGGGTCGTCAGATACATGGTACAAAATTCAAATACAACTTACTAATACAACTGTCGTGTACAATACGAGAAAACATAACTGTGAGTTTGAATACAATTATTGTCTACTAGAGATTATACAAACTCAAAAGGAGTCCTCATTACAATTATTAACACACTATTTCACGTAATAGTGAGGACTACTAATGCTATCCTCCGGACCGTCCTCCGCTCCCCGACTAGTCCCTCGCTATGTTCTCATTTCAAGAGAACAAAGATAAAGAAAGGGTGAACTCAACTAGTCCAGTAAAAAATATTATGACTAAGATAATGCAGAATAAATTATCGTTAGCCTTCAATAGTGTTAAACTGATAAAATATAACAACATCAAGTTTAACTGCAGCGGAACAAGCAATCCATTAAAAGAGTCAAGTAGAGAATAAAATCTACTATCTTTTATGATTTAAAAGGTTTTTCATGACTTTTATTGCTGGGACTCAGCTTAATAAATAATCCACACCATCGAATCACCCATGCACTACGGCCAATGATATTCTTTAGTATCACGACCACAAATTATTCATGCACTACAGCCAAGGACATTCATGTATTCATTAATGGTCATGATCATGCCAACAACTGTCCATCAATGCACTATGGGCCAATGATAACTTTTACCACATCATTTGTAACATTACGGTCATGATTACACCGAATAATCCTTGGTCATAATCATACCAAGTCCATCTATGCACTACAAGCCACAGATGACTTTCAACATAATATAAATATGAGGATGATGACAATGATATAAGAATTAAATAAAACAAGTTCAAGAATTAATTTATCCAAGAACTAATAATGTCCAAATTGTCAACATGATACTGCTTTGTAGAGTAAAATTCAAGAATGATCAGAAGAATATTTCCATGAAAAGATACTAGATGAAGCACAAATATCAAAGATATTCTACTAATTTCATGGAGTATAGAAGTCAAAACTTTAACCAACTGAGTATAATAAAGAATGGAATAACAAAAGAAATCACCATGCATGCGGTACTTTTCGTGAGCAGAGTTATTCCAACAGAATAATAATAACGGAACCAGATCGAGCAAAATTTGCAACCGGCATGATGTTCCAATGAGAATAATAAAGATTTTAACCAAAGTTCTATGTAAAACACACGTATGTGATGTTCCAATGTAATAATAATTAAGATTTTAACCAGTCCCAGTATAAAACACATGTATGTGATGTTCCAATGTAATAATAGAAGAATGTCACCAAGTATAGGGTAAACCACAGATACAAAGTTATTCCAATGTAATAATAAGCAATGAAATAACAACAGTTCTCTTCATGAATAAGAAAGAATAACACCCCTTACATTAGTAGTAGATTGAATACTGCAGTAGTGTAGTAATAAAATACTCTTCTTCTTTCTCTCTTATTCTCTCTATACTTTTTCTCTCTATTGCTTGAATGAATTCGTGAAAAATAATGAAGCACTAAGCCTCTATTTATAGAAGATTTCTAGCTTAGCACTTGAAATGTGAAAAGGCAAGTGGCTTGACGACTGGTGATGTGAAAAAAAAGTGGTTTGACGTCTGTAATGTGAAATGACAATTGGTTCGATGCCTGTAATATGAAACGGCAAGTGGTTTGACGTCTGGTAAAGGTAGTTACTATTGACGAAGGTAATTACTATTAATGAAGGTAATTACTACTGACGAAGGTAATTACTATTGACGAAGGTAATTACTATTGACGGAGATAATTACTATTGACGAAGGTAATTACTATTGACGAAGGTAATTACTATTGAAGAATATACTCTTAGATGATGACATATGGGCCCCCCATAAAATAACCAAACTTACCACAAACGTCTCATAATAGACTCTTTATAAACATCAAGGATTGAATAAATATTACCACAAATCATTTTATTTTTAATCAACACATATTTAATCTTTCAACAATTATTAATCATTTATAACTTGTCGTCTCAATTATTGATTTAATAATATAACATATTATATAAATGATACTGTGACAATAATTGAATCAATAATATAAGAGATATGATGTAGCAATTACTGTAGCAATAATTGAGTATAGCTGAGTGACTTCTCACGTAAGCATCAATAATCAATACCGTGTGCTACTATGAAACCACGCCTATTACTGTACTTTTACTACCGGGTAGTTCAACAGTTTTAATGGTAACACCTCCGCCATTATTTTCATAAAGTATTTTTGTCGTTTTCTCAATCCTACAATAATTCCGTTGTGGGGTCCACCAATGATTGTGCCGTCGTACGAATATTCCCCGACAAAAAGAATATTCCCCGACCAAAAGAATATTTTATAACAACTTGCTTACTTTGAAAAATTTATAAATATTACCCACAACTATAACATTATATCAAATATACTCCATAATATTCAAAAATAATATTTATAGAAAATTCATCTTTATTTATAAAAGTTGGGGTCTTACAACCTCCCCTTCTTATGAAATTTTGCCCTCAAAATTAGGGTACGTACCTGGTATGTCGAAGATGTAAGGATACCTTGATTTCATTTCAGATTCTAACTCCCAAGTCATTTCCTCAACATCGTGGTTTCTCCACAAAACTTTGACTTGAGGTATAACCTTGGAGCGTAGAAAATGTTCCTTCTTATCCAAGATTTGAACAGGAACCTCTTCATACGTCAAATCTTCCGTTATTTCATCCAGTTCTAACTCAATAATGTGGTTCAGGTCTTTCACATATTTACGTAACATGGATATGTGAAAAACGTTATGAACATGAGACATACTTGGTAGTAAAGAGAGTTTATAGGCCACAGTTCCTACTCGATCGAGGATTAAAAATGGGCCGATGAATCGAGGATTGAGTTTTCCTCTCTTTCCAAATCTCGTAACTCCTTTCCATGGAGCAACACGCAACAACACATGATCTCCTATATCGAATTCCACGTCCTTTCCATGAATATCAGCATAACTCTTTTGTCGATCTTGTGAGGTTTTTATACGTTGTCGGATCGTTTGAATCTTTTCCATAGTCATACGTACTCAACTCCTATTCCCAACAACGTTGCATCACCCACCTCATCCCAAAGATACCGAGAAACGACACTTTCTTCCATACAACGCTTCGAATGGAGCCATTCGATATGGGGCTTTAGAAATGGGTTTTGTACTGGGTTCAAGGTCGATACAAAATTCAATTTCACGTTCAGGGGGTAGGCCAGGAAGTTCTTCGGGGAATACCTCAGGAAATTTATTAACAATAGAAATATCGTTCAAAACTGACGTATTTTTGTTTAAATCTGTGACATGAGCTAAGAAAGCTTGACATCTGTTTTTCAATAAACGAATAGCTTTATGGCTTGAGATGACCGTGATTGATTTTAATGGTTTGGTCACTTGAATTTGCATAATAGGTTGATTAGGAATATGAAAGCTAACAACCTTACGGAAACAATCAATTTTTGCATGATAAGTAGTTAACCAATCAATCCCTAGAATAACGTCAAATGCAAGTATTTTCAATGAAATAAGATCTACAGGTAATGTGAGGGTACCGATTTGAACCAAACAAGACTTATAAACAGTTGATGTAATGAAGGTTTCTCCCAACGGAGTTTCAACAGATAAGTCAAAGTCTAATTTCTCTAGAGTCAAATTTAATCGATGAGCGCAAGTAGGAGAAATAAAAGAATGGGTAGAGAACTGGTATCAAATAAAGTATAGATGTCGTTAGAGTTTATGATAAGCTTACCCGTGATGACCTCATTCGGGTTCCTTGCTTTCTGGGAGGTCATAACAAACGCTCTCCCTTGCACTACCGGTTTTGACTTTTCTAGGACGGCCTTTGGTGCCTCCATCCTAGCTGAATTTATCTTCGGTGAATGATAAAATCGGGCTAAGTGACCTTCTCTTCCATAATTATAACATGCTTTGAACGGCATCGCGCAGTTTGGACTGATGTGCCCCTCCCCTCCGCATTTGAAACATATTATAGGTGGTCGTTCTCCTTCCTTAACGACAGGTGTTGGTGCTGACGTCTTTCCATCATTGTTAAATCTCCTCTTCTTGAAATGTCAATTCTTATTGTTTTGGCCCTGATTACCACCGAAGTGGTTGCCATTTCTGGCATGTTGATTCCCTCCACGCTTGTTGTCACCGCTTCGATGACTGCTCTCGCTGGTATTATCATTTTGCCTACCGCTTCTTTTTAGTTATATTGACTCGTTATCGCGCTCCACTAACTGAGCCCTATTTATAACATCTGAATATAAACACAGTTTATGAGAAATAAGATGTTGACGTATCTCCGGCTTCAAACCTCTTAAAAACATCCGTTTCATTCTTTCTTCATTATCCACCAAGTGGGACGCAAACCGGGATAACTTCGCAAATTTAGCCTCGTATTGCGACACGGTCATGTTGTTTTGTTCCAACTTGATAAACTCCACCTCCTTCATGTGACGAATACTTTTGGGAAAGTATTTGTCATTGAACAGCTCTTAGAACTTCTCCCAAGACATCTTCAGTACGGCAGGTTGAGTACGTTTTACCGATTCCCACCAGTAATCTGCCTCTCTCGCGCAATATAAAGGCTAGCGTGAAGGAACCTTTTGCTCCTCGGAGCATCCCAAGACATCAAATATCTTGGTGATCTGTTTTATCCATGCTTCCGCCATTAGTGGTTTTGGCTCTCCCTTAAACTCCGGTGTTCCCAGCTCCTTGAACTGTTTAGTGGTGACCGCCCGAGAGTTTCCAGTGTTTCCACCTGCATTTTGGACAGGAGTCGCTCTCGCCTGCTGTTGCATGAATTGCATAAAGCCCCTGAACATTTGATCATTCATTATTTGGTCAGTGTTATTGTTTGAATGAGGATTGTCGCCTTCCTGATGCACATTATCCTGATTATTAATATATGGTGAATCAACGGTCGCCTGTGCTCCATTGCTATTCTCAACATTCTCGGATGTCATTTTCAGATACTGCCACAAAACAAAGGTTAATTGACATGTAACATAGTATCCCTAAATTCTGACCAACCAATTAAATACCACATAAACTTAGGTAGGTCATACTAGCGAAGAATTCCCGCCTCTCCCTCCTAGTACTATTCTCACATCTTAGCCGTGGATCACATCCCTAAGCTTTGATATTAACCGTGTGGCGCCCCCAAAATTAGGTATACATCACCCATCTTGGGTCGTCAGATACATGGTACAAAATTCAAATACAACTTACTAATACAACTGTTGTGTACAATACGACAAAACATAACTGTGAGTTTGAATACAATTATTGTCACTAAAGATTATACAAACTCAAAAGGAGTCCTCATTACAATTATTAACACAATATTTCACATAATAGTGAGGACTACTAATGCTATCCTCAGCACCATCACTCCGTTCTCCGACTAGTCCCTGCTATGTTCTCATTTCCTAAAGAGAACAGTAAAAGAAAGGGTGAGCTCAACTAGCCCAGTAAGAAATATTATGACTAAGATAATGCAAAATAAATTATCGTTAGCCTTCAACAGTGTTAAACTGATAAAATATAACAACATCAAGTTTAATCTGCGGTGAACAAGCAATCCATTAAAAGAGTCAAGTAGAGAATAAAATCTACTATCTTTTATGATTTAAAAGGTTTTTCATGACTTTTATCGACTCACTTTTAATAAATAATCCACATCATCGAATCACCCCCGCACTACTACCAAGGATATTCTTTAGTATCACGACCACAAATTATCCATGCACTACAAACCAAGGACATTCGTGTATTCATTAATGGTCATGATCATGCCAACAACTATCCATCAATGCACTACGGGCCCTTTTACCACATCATTTGTAACATTACGGTCATGATTACACCGAATAATCCCTGGTCATAATCGTACTAAGTCCATCTATGCACTACAGGCTACAAATGACTTTCAACATAATATAAGCATGAGGATGATGACAATGATATAAGAATTCAATAAAACAAGTTCAAGAATTAATTTATCCAGGAACTAATAATGTCCAAATTGTCAACATGATACTGCTTTGTAGAGTAAAATTCAAGAATGATCAAAAGAATATTTTCATGAAAAGATACTAGATGAAGCACAAATATCAAGGATATTCTACTAATTTCATGGAGTATAGAAGTCAAAACTTTAACCAACTGGGTATAATAAAGAATGGAATAACAAAAGAAATCACCATTCATGCGGTACTTCGCATATACAGGTTATTCCAACAAAATAATAATAACGGAACCAGGTCAGGAAAAATTTCCACCGACATGATGTTCCAACAGAATAATACAGACGGAACCAGGTCCGGTGTAAAACATACAGACATGATGTTCCAACAAAATAATAATAAAGATTTTAACCATGTCCTGTAAAACACACGTATATGATGTTCTAACAGTAATAATAGAAGAATGTCACCAAGTATAGGGTAAACCACAGATACAAAGTTATTCCAATGTAATAATAAGCAATGGAATAACAACAGTTCTCTTCATGAATAAGAAAGAATAACACCCCTTACATTAGTAGTAGATTGAATATTGTAGTAGTGTAGTAACAGAATACTCTTCATCTTTCTCTCTTATTCTCTCTATACTTTCTCTCTATATAGCTTGAATGAATTCGTGAAAAATAATGAAGCACTAGGCCTCTATTTATAGAAGATTTCTAGCTTAGCACTTGAAATGTGAAAAGGCAAGTGGCTTGACGACTGGTGATGTGAAAAGAAAAGTGGTTTGACATCTGTAATGTGAAACGACAATTGGTTCGACGCTTGTAATATGAAACGGCAAGTGGTTTGACGTTTGGTAAAGGTAGTTACTATTGATGAAGGTAATTACTATTGATGAAGGTAATTACTTTTGACGAAGGTAATTACTATTGACGAAGGTAATTACTATTGACGAATATAATTACTATTGATGAAGGTAATTACAATTGACGAAGGTAATTACTATTGACGAATAGACTCTTAGATGATGACATATGGGCCCCCCCATAAAATAACTAAACTTACCACAAACGTCTCATAATAGACTCTTTATATACATCAAGGATTGAATAAATATTACCACAAATCATTTTATTTTTAATCAACACATATTTAATCTTTCAACAATTTTTAATCATTTATAACTTGTCGTCTCAATTATTGATTTAATAATATAACATATTATACAGATGATACTATGACAATAATTGAATCAATAATATAAGAGATATGATGAAGCAATTACTGTAGCAATAATTGAGTATAGCTGAGTGACTTCTCACGTAAGCATCAATAATCAATATTGTGTGCTACTATGCAACCACACGTATTACTGTACTTTTACTACTGGGTAGTTCAACAGTTTTAACGGTAACACCTCCGCCGTTATTTTCATAAAGTATTTTTGTCGTTTTCTCAATCCGGCCAATAATTCCGCTAGGGGTCCACTTAATGATTGTGCCATCGCATTTAATATTCCCAGAGAAAAAGAATATTCCCCGACCAAACGAATATTTTATAACAACTTGCTTACTTTGCAAAATTTATAAATATTACCCACAACTATAATATTATATCAAATTTACTCCATAATATTCAAAAATAATATTTATAGAAAATTCATCTTTATTTATAAAAGTTGGGGTCTTACATATGTACCCTGGTATGTATAGGTTTTAAAACTAAAGATTCCGAGGACGGAATCTTTATAAGCGAGGGTGAATGTAACAACCCGATATTTTCTATATAATTAAATTAGAAATCAGATATAACAACCTTCTTAATAAATGTATATATGCCAGATAAATCAGATATGGAATCCAAACCCTAATTTTGGAGTTTAATCAAGGAAAGAGAGTATTATTATTTTTCAAGTGTTATAAATATATATGTTATGTGTGTAAGGTTAATGTGTGAAACAGTTTTAATGTAATATGCAAGACCCTAGTATTATTTTAATAAACCCTAATTTGATAGTCAAATAAGACTCTAAGATTTTCAAGTAATTACTTTAGGTTATGAATGTCATGTATTAATAATATTAACCCTAATTATGGAAAACCTTAATTAATTAGGAACCTAATTAATTGAGAACCCTAATTTCTAAATTTTGAAAACCCTAATTTGAAACTCAATTATGAGTTTGAGACTGTTATGTAGATGTGTTATATGAATAATGATATGTATTGTAGAATTTAATTTTAATTAGGGAAGATCCTAATTATTTTAAACCCTAATTAAGATTTATGGACCCTAATTTCTAGAAACCCTAATTGTGATTTGGTAACCCTAATTACCAAAATTATAAGCCTTAATTGCTAATTTAGAATGTTTAATGCTAAATAGTGGACTATAAACCCTAATATTCATGCATACTGTGATTAGAAACCCTAATTACAATTTATTAACCCTAATTTAGTAATTAGAAACCCTAATTATTAATTATAAACCCTAATTGATAAATTCGGCACCTTAATTGTTAATTTTTAATGCTTAATAATAATTAGTAAAGGTTAAATCCTAATGTGCAAAACCTTAGTGGTTAGGTAACCTAACTTAATTAGGAGACCCTAATTACAAATTTTAGAAACTAATTTTATTTTATTTTAAACCCTAAATGAAAGTCTAGAAATTCATTTTGTACTAACCCTTAGGGTTAAACCCTAAGGGTTTGCTAATTGACCAATGTGCCATTAAAAACATAAGCCAAAAGACCATTATGCCCTTCTTGCATTATTTGAGCTAACTTGAATATCTAGCAATAATAGGAGTTGGTGACCAAACTCAACTACCCCATGTGACTAATCAAACTCCAGCAATCAGCCTCTATATTAATATGCAATGCATCTAACTTAGTATATATATAGATTTGGAGAGAGAAAATACCATTTGTTAGCTCATTTGACACAAGCACTCAACCATTTCCTCTCAACTCAAAACCAACGAAAATTATAAGGCATATTAGTCATAAATCAAGCTCCACGAAATCCACTAATAGATCAGTAGCCAAGAATCAAAGCTTGTTCATAGAAAGTATAAAGCTAACCCTAGAAATCTGATCATGTATGCTATGTTAGATGTTATGATTTTGTGTTAAAACATGTTGGTTATGGTGTCAATAAATGATCTGGGTTGCTAGATGTTAGATCCATAACATTTAGAGGCTCGGATTTGAAGATTTGCAAAATCTGGAAATTTTGTTTTTATTGTCTGACAGTCAAATGTCAAGCCCTGTAGATCTTTGTTCGTGTTTAGTTTTTGTGTTTTAAGTGTTTGATCTGGTAGTATGTCATGAGATCTGTGTTCTGGAACTCATAGCAGGATCAGATCATGCATAGATGGATAGATATAGGTGGTCAAAGGTCATTGACTGACCTTGACTTTTCAAATCTGGGTAACCCAGAATTTTTCCAGAAGTCTGATAAATTTTTTGCAGGGCTCGGATCTTGATGTTGTTAGTTAGTTATGCTACGTTATTGTTATGGTTGTGTAGACTGACATGAGTACTATCGATTCATGTCTTTATAATCCTTAATTCCTGCACAGAATCCAAGAAATATGTGGTCAAAGTAAGCCAAGCGAAACTGCCAGATGAAGATTCTGGGTAACCCAAAAATCTTCAAAGGCAGTTCCCGACCACTACTTTGACCAGCTTAGATCTATCTTATGTGTTGTTAAAATTCTATAAAAGTGTTTGATAATTGTACTCTGACATCAATACTAAAAGTGTAAATGTAAGACCCCGAATTTTATGAAATAATAGAATTCAATTTTTCTATTCAGTAAATGGTTAAATTGATAAAAGTTAAAGTTAAGGGTGATATTTGATTTTTTTTCAAAATACGCAAGTGGTTATAAAGTATTCATTATTGTCATGGAATATTCGTTTGGTCATGGAATATTCTTTCTGTCGGGGAATATTCATACGACGGCGCAACTATTTGTGGGCCCCATAATGGATAACTGTCGAAAGAAGAAAACGATAAAATTGAATAAAGGCATAGCTGTTACCGTTAACACTGTTGGAATACTCGGTGGTTAAAATATAGTAATACGCGTGGTTGCACAGTAGCACACGGTATTGCACAGTATTGTTGAATTATTGATCCTTACGTAAAAAGGCACTACTCTCGATAATTGTTACGATAATTCTTGCTCAATATTTTATTTTATTAATTCAATAATTCTTTGCGTTAATATTTTATATTATTGTTGTTTCAATAATTGTCATCGCACAAGATCTCCATTATCAGATCAATAATTCATATTATTTGAATAATATTATTAGATAGCATTATTGGCAATGTCTAGAAAGTTCTGTCAAGGAGAGGTTTGGTCACCTAATTGCGCACCAGTAAGAAGAAATCCTTATCGGAAAGCCCCCTCTTTCTTGGGAACTGCTTGATTGTCATTATTGTGATTCTGTAATATTATTTGTGAATAATTAATTATTGAGTTATATGATAAGGAAATATTTATTTGATGCGGATATAAATGATGGATTTATTTATGTGGTTATTAATGAAGGAATTAATGCTGAGGTATTTTATCAGTATTTTGTCGGATTTGAGGTATTAAAAGATCAAATCAGTGTTCTTACAGCTTTGTTGTGTGAGTTATAATTTTTAATCTTACCGTTGGATCGTTGTGATTTTTGGATATGTTATACATATATAAGTTGAGTATATGTCCACAAATTTTGTACCGTTGAAAATGAACGAATGATTTGTTATGAATTTTAAGAGGTGACTGATTCAGAAATTAGGTTTATAAATGATTTTGGTGGAAAATTCTTGAAATGGGTGGGCCCCACTTTTGGTTGTTGGGGATGGTGGCTGATTTTTGGTGGGTGGAATAGTAGCAGGTAAAGCCATCAGGTTGTAGGTCAAGTCTGTTTCGGCGTGCTAACATTTTCCTATAAATAGAGGGCTAAGTTAGAATTGAAATCACACCAGAATTCATAAGTTTTCTCTCTTTTTCTCTCTAGATTATTGAGTGTATTTTGTGAGTATTTAGATACTTGGTGAGTTGATATTCATCAGTGCAAGTTTCCTTCAGCGTCATATCCGATATCCAGTCAGAAGTGCTGCTCTTTTGAGGTAAGGGATATTAAGGGATGTTATATTCTTCATAATGATGTTATTCTTTCAATATCATTATACTGACATATTGGTATGGATCTTATTGTGGATTTTCTGCCTTTTTGAGTCAGGGTTACTATTCACGTATACGATACTATTCACGTATACAGCACTATTCATGTATATGGCTCTATTTACGTATATGACATTATTTACATATACGGTACTATATACGAATACGGAGTACTATTCACAAGTTACTATTCACGAGTTACTATTCACGAGAAAATTGGTTCTTTTTCTGACCAAATTATCGTTGATTTATGAATCTTACTCTAGAGATTAAATCTATATGTTGATTATATTATTTTTATTATCATGTATAACATTTTTATAATCCTGCTGAAGAAATTTCTCTTTGACTTGAGTGTAAAGATGGGTAGATTATTGGTATTATCATGACTATGGGTTCTCTTTGGCCAGTAGTGAAAAGTTGAATTGTGACTAGTATGATCATGACCATTGAATTTATAATTGAATATCTTTAGCTTAAGTGCAAAGGTAAATTGATCAACATGATTATAATTATTGTTTATATAAATTCTGAAATGATTATATATTTCTTTGAGATATTAATATATTTGGTCTGTAGGGCAAATATGAACTGTTGAGGAATATCTTTGGCCTGTAGTGCAAAGATGAACTGTTAATGAATATCTTTGGCCCGTAGTGCGAAGATGACCTGTTGTTAAATATCTTTGGCCTGTAGTGCAAAGATGACCTGTTGTTGAATATCTTTTTCCTGTAGTGCAAAGATGAAATGATAATGAATATCTTTAGCCTGTAGTGCAAAGATGAATTATTGATAAATATCTTTGGCTCGTAATGCAAAGACGATTTGTTGTTGAATATCTTTGGCCTGTAGTGCAAAGATGAAATGATAATGAATATCTTTAGCCTGTAGTGCAAAGATGAATTATTGATAAATATCTTTGGCTCGTAATGCAAAGATGACTTGTTGTTGAATATCTTTGGCCTGTAGTGCAAAGATAATTTGTTGATGAATATCTTTGGCTCGTAATGCAAAGATGACCTATTGTTGAATATATTTGGCCTATAGTGCAAAGATGACTTATTGATGAATATCTTTGGCCCGTAGTGCAAAGATAAATTTATTAGTATGATTATGAACATGAACTGTGATTTGGTATAACCATGATCTTTGATGTTTCAGGTGATGAAAATTATCTTTTTCCTGGATGAGAAAAGGAATTTAGAACTACAATTACGATTATGAGTTATACATGTGATTGTGGACAAGAATTATTGATTGATGTTACAGGGATAAAACATTGTTGGTGGACTTTTAACATGGCGAAGATAATAGATTTTATGGTCTATTTGACTCTTCTAATGGATTGCTTGTTCCGCTGCAACTATGGTTGAAAAGTTTTATCATCTACCATATGTTCTAAATCTCTGATTTATTATTGATGAAGGCTATTGATAATTTAATTATCTTTAGTCATGATATTCTTTACTGAGCTAGTTGTGCTCACCCTTTTGCTTCACAATTCCTTTCAAGTAATAAGAGTGTAGCTGGGTCGAGCAGTGGATAATAGGGGAATAGATCGGTGTTCTCTAGCTGTGGAGTTCTCTCTAAACAGTATAGACAAGTGTGTTGTATACATCTTTTAGTAGTTATATTTGGTGAATCATATAGGGAGAGGCAAACCCAACGTTGGAAGGGTGTTTTTCCACTATCACAGAAGATGTCTAATGACATACAACCTCGTGTCATCATAAGACAGGGTTGTGCTCATCCACTTCTTTGAGTATATTTACGAGCACTACCTATATAATCTTGGTGTTTGTTTGAAGTATAATTCTCAATTTGAGACAAGGAGATAATGATAAGTCAAGAGAAGACTCACCATTGGGAAGAATATGATAGTAATCTTCTCGTTTTCTTTGGGGTCTATTGGGTCAACCAAGGAAAATTCTGTGGCCATATGATATCTATCATAACCTAAAAGCATGGCCTCCCATGTACGAAGGTTTCCTTGAGCACTTCCCTAAGATTTTAGTTTCTAAAACATTTTTTTGACTATACCTTTATGTAAGGTGTCACTGTGAGGTGCTGTCCATGGTTGGGACATGTGTCACATTTGGTATATATTTGTATCCAAACTCACAAAGATATGTGTTTGTTGTATTTTCTACGACAATTGTTGTAATAAAGTTGTAGTTGTTTTTGTACCATGTATTTGGCGACTTTCGTAATGGGTTGGATGGAATAGACCTATTTTGGGGAGTCACATTTGGTATCGAGCTTAGGATATGATCTCCATGAGATCCCGATTAGAATTAGGAAGAGAGAGACGAAATATCCTTCGCTAGTGTGTGTCCTACCTAAGCTGATTTTTCTTACTTAAGTTGACAAATTGTGATATGTCAATTAACCTTTGTTTTGAAGCTGTATTCTAGGATGATATTTGAAATTCAAGAATTGAGCAATGGAGAAATCATGATGACAGGGAAGATGGAATCTGGAATGAAAGCAAGGTATTCTCAACTCTTTGAATTATCAGGTACGTAAATTTCGGGGATGAAATTTCATAAGGAGGGGAGATTGTAAGACCCCGAATTTTATGAAATAAAAGTATTCAATTTTTTTATTCAGTAAATGGTTAAATTGATAAAAGTTAAAGTTAAGGGTGATATTTGATTTTTTTTCAAAATACGCAAGTGGTTATAAAGTATTCATTATTGTCGGGGAATATTCGTTTGGTCATGGAATATTCTTTTTCATGCTTGGGAATATTAAATGCATTTGCTAGCAGACTATTTGTGGGCCCCATAACGGATAACTGTCGAAAGAAGAAAACGATAAAATTGAATAAAGGCGTACTTGTTACCGTTAACACTGTTGGAATACCCGGTGGTTAAAATATAGTAATACGCGTGGTTGCACAGTAGCACACGGTATTGCACAGTATTGTTGAATTATCGATCCTTACGTAAGAAGGCACTACTCAAAAATTGTTATAGTAATTACTGTTCAATATTTTATTTTATATATTCAATAATTGCTGCGTTGATATTTTATATTATTGTTGTTTCAATAATTGTCACTGCACGGTATCTCCATTATCAGATCAATAATTCATATTATTTGAATAATATTATTAGATAACATTATTGGCAATGTCTAGAAAGTTCTGTCAAGGAGAGGTTTGGTCACCTAATTGCGCACCAGTAAGGTGAAATCCTTATCAAAAAGCCCCCTCTTTCCTGGGAACTGCCTGATTGTCATTATTGTGATTCTGTAATATTATTTGTGAATAATTAATTATTGAGTTATATGATAAGGAAATATTTATTTGATGCGGATATAAATGATGGATTTATTTATGTGGTTATTAATGCAGGAATTAATGTTGAGGTATTTTATCAGTATTTTGTCGGATTGGAGGTATTAAAAGATCAAATCAGTGTTCTTACAGCTTTGTTGTGTGAGTTATAATTTTTAATCTTACCGTTGGATCGTTGTGATTTTTGGATATGTTATACATATATAAGTTGAGTATATGTCCATAAATTTTGAACAGTTAAAAATGAACGAATGATTTGTTATGAATTTTAAGAGGTGATTGATTCAGAAATTAGGTTTATAAATGATTTTGGTGGAAAATTCTTGAAATGGGTGGGCCCCACTTTTGGTTGTTGGGGATGGTGGCTGATTTTTGGTGGGTGGAATAGTAGCAGGTAAAGCCATCAGGTTGCAGGTCAAGTCTGTTTCGGCGTGCTAACATTTTCCTATAAATAGAGGGCTAAGTTAGAATTGAAAATCACACCAGAATTCATAAGTTTTCTCTTTTTTTCTCTCTAGATTATCGAGTGTATTTTGTGAGTATTTAGATACTTGGTGAGTTGATATTCATCAGTGCAAGTTTCCTTCAGCGTCATATCCGATATCCAGTCAGAAGTGCTGCTCTTTTGAGGTAAGGGATGGTAAGTGATATTAAGGGATGTTATATTCTTCATAATGATGTTATTCTTTCAATATCATTATACTGACATATTGGTATGGATCTTATTGTGGGATTTCTATCTTTTTGAGTCGGGGTTACTATTCACGTATATGGCACTATTCATGTATATGACTCTAATTACGTATATGACATTATTTGCGTATACGGTACTATATACGAATATGGAGTACTATTCACAAGTTACTATTCATGAGTTACTATTCACGAGTTACTATTCATGAGTTACTATTCATGACAAAATTGGTTCTTTTTCTGACCAAATTATCGTTGATTTATGAATCTTACTCTTGAGATTAAATCTATATGTTGATTATAATGTTTTTATTATCATATATAACATTTTTATAATCCTGGTGAAGAAATTTCTCTTTGACTTGAGTGTAAAGATGGGTAGATTATTGGTATGATCACGACTATGGGTTCTCTTTGGCCAGTAGTGAAAAGTTGAATTGTGACTGGTATGATCATGACCATTGAATTTATAATTGAATATCTTTAGCTTAAGTGCAAAGGTGAATTGATCAACATGGTTATAATTATTGTTTATATAAATTCTGAAATGATTATATATTTCTTTGAGATATTAATATATTTGGCCTGTAGTGCAAATATGAACTGTTGAGGAATATCTTTGGCCTGTAGTGCAAATATGAACTGTTCATGAATATCTTTGGCCCGTAGTGCAAAGATGACCTGTTGTTGAATATCTTTGGCATGTAGTGCAAAGATGACCTGTTGTTGAATATCTTTTGCCTGTAGTGCAAAGATGAAATGATAATGAATATCTTTAGCCTGATAGTGCAAAGATGAATTATTGATAAATATCTTTGGCTCGTAATGCAAAGATGACTTGTTGTTGAATATCTTTGGTATGTAGTGCAAAGATGATTTGTTGATGAATATCTTTGGCTCATAATGCAAAGATTACATGTTGTTGAATATATTTGGCCTGTAGTGCAAAGATGACTTGTTGATGAATATCTTTGGCCCATAGTGCAAAGATAAATTTATTAGTATGATTATGAACATGAACTGTGATTTGGTATAACCATAATCTTTGATGTTTCAGGTGATGAAAATTATCTTTGTCCTGGATGAGAAAAGGAATTTAGAACTACAATTACGATTATGAGTTATACATGTGATTGTGGACAAGAATTATTGATTGATGTTACAGGGATAAAACATTGTTGGTGGACTTTTAACATGGAGAAGATAATAGATTTTAGGGTCTATTTGACTCTTCTAATGTATTGCTCGTTCCGCTGCAACTATGGTTGAAAAGTTTTATCATCTACCATATGTTCTAAATCTCTGATTTATTATTGATGAAGGCTAATGATAATTTAATTATCTTTAGTCATGATATTCTTTACTGAGCTAGTTGTGCTCACCCTTTTGCTTCAGAATTCCTTTTAGGTAATTATAGTGTAGTTTGGGTCGAGCTGGGATAATAGGGAATAGAATCTGGTCTCTAGTCGTGTAGTTCTCCTAAACAAAGATAGACAAGTGTGTTGTATACATCTTTTAATAGTTATATTTGGTGAATCATATAGGGAGAGGCAAACCCAACGTTGGAAGGGTGTTTTGCCACTATCATAGAAGATGTCTAATGACATACAACCTCGTGTCATCATAAGACAAGATTGTGCTCATCCACTTGCTGAGTATATTTACGAGCACTACCTATATAATCTTGGTGTTTGTTTGAAGTATAATTCTCAATTTGAGACAGTGGAGATAATGATAAGTCAAGAGAAGACTCACCATTGGAAAGAATATGATAGTAATCTTCTCGTTTTTCTTTGGGGTCTATTGGGTCAACCAAGGAAAATTCTGTGGCCATATGATATCTATCATAACCTAAAAGCATGGCCTCCCATGTACGAAGGTTTCCTTGAGCACTTCCCTAAGATTTTAGTTTCTAAAACATTTTTTTGACTATACCTTTATGTAAGGTGTCACTGTGAGGTGCTGTCCACGGTTGGGACATGTGTCACATTTGGTATATATTTGTATCCAAACTCACAGTATATGTGTTGTTGTATTTTGCACGACAATTGTTGTAATTAAGTTGTAGTTGTTTTCTGTACCATGTATTTGGCGACTTAGAATGGGTTAGATGGAATGGACCTATTTTAGCCTAGAACGTTTAATTCAAGGCTTGGAATGTAGGTGCCTCGACTGTTCTTCAGTTCTAGAAAACCCAGAAAATGAAGAACTGTTCTGACAACCGTTTTGAAGATCAAGATCTTGCTGTTATGATGTGTAATGGACATGAAACCAGTTGGTGATTGTAGTGTTACATTAATACTACAATCCTAACAAAATTGTAAGCCTAGAATCATTACAATCTAATAGTTATGATTGGTCATACTAGCTGACTCGGCAACTGGCATGCTTTTCTGGATTTCACGAAGAATAGCTCAAGAACACCTAGAGCGACAGTTTCGTCGCTATAGGGCCCTTTAGCGACAAATATTTTTGAAAATTAATTATTTTAATTAAATAAATAGAAAAAAATAGTTTTAAATTATTGAAAATACATAATAAATTATTAAAAATTATTTTAAAGTCTGAAAATTAGTTTTAATTATTTTGAATATATTACATAAATATTTAATATTTTTAGAATATTAAAGGTATTTAATTAATTTAATTATAATATTAAATAAATTATTTAAAAATGATTTTAATACATGAAAAATCATTTAAAATTATATTATGATATAAGAAAATATTTAGGTTATTTTTAATGAATTTTAATATTTTGTGATAAAATTCATTAATAAATTAATATTAATGATAATTAAGTTATTTAATAAATGAATTAAATAAATAAATTAAAATGATTTTATTATATTAAAAATCATTTTAAATATTAATAAGGTATTTAAAAGTATTTTAAGTTATAAAATATAACTTTCAATATTTAAAATTAAATTTCATTAATTAATTATTATTAATGATATTAAGGTTATTTAATAATTATATTAAATAAATTAGTTTAAAAATGATTTTATTATTATAAAAATCATTTAAAATAAAAATAAAGTGTTTAAAGATATTTTAAGTTATAAAATATAACTTTTAATATTTAAAGGACAATTTCATTAATAATTTAATATTAATGATTATTAATTTATTATAAATAATATTAGAGTTTTTAATAATAATAATAAATAAATAATTTAAAATGGTTTTATTGATTTAAAATCATTTAAAAAATAAATAAATAGATTAAAAATTTTTAAGTTATAATTAAGGACTTTTTATATATTGATGAATAAGACATTAATAATTAAATATTAATGGTAATTATTTAAAATGATTTTAATTCTTTTAAAAATCATTTAAGGATAATATTAATACTTTCAAAGTATTTTGAGTTATTATAAATAACTTTAACTTTTAGGCAATGGTTTCATTAATAGTTTAATATTAATTAAATATTAATGATAATTAAATTATTTAATATTTAAATCATTTAATAATGATTCCGGTGTTTTAAAATTCATGATAAATTATAATAAATATTTTTAAATTATTATAAGTCATTTAAAAATAATATGACTGATACTTACAGATATTGAGCAATATGATAGAGTCTTAGACTCGATAATTACCCGATAAAGCCGTCGGTACACCGACATGTTTCAACAATTGATCTGGACTTAGATATTTTGACTGTATTAATGTTTGTTTGTGATTCAATGATTGTTAAACATATGTGACAATGTGATTAGGTTATGTGTTGACTGCGATAAACAATATTATGAGTTACGATATGTATTTCTAATCGATAGAATGATCTTATTAATGATAGGTCTCGACATAAAAGATAAAAAACTAAGTTGCGTAACTGTAAGCAGTAGACCAGGCAAGTATCCTACCTTTGCATTTCCTTTATGCAATGGACAGAAGTAAGAAGTTTTTGAATTATATTATTATTGTATCAGACCCCTATTGTCGTATATATTATATCCGATCATTGTTTATCAACATGATATTATATTATATAACTCATATATATATTATGTTCGTTAATTTCAAAATATGGTTATACAAGTGTCCCCACTTGGATAATCATTAATAGTTAAACACATGTTGATAAATATATATATAAATATATATATATATATATATATATATATATATATATATATATATATATATATATATATATAAGTCAAAGCTATTTGACCAGCTAGACACAGATTTAGTAATATCGTTGAATATGATAATACCTCATTGTATCCAATCAAATTGCTTTGGTTCGGATTCCTGACTAAGTATTAATATCTCGATCAAAGGAAAACCTTTATGCGCCCAAGGCAGACAGAGTGAACGATAACATCGTTCTTGCATGAAGTATTGATCAATACAGGGTACATTGGGATAATCACCCTTGCCCCTGTAAGTTATGACGGTTTGTAGACGAAGTTCTGTTAAACCTTATCGAAAATTTAAAACATTGTTCATAGTATGTCACCTAAACCCCATTTATAGTCAATACGTAGTTTCAAAAATGTGAGATAGAGTTGTTATGTTATTATTATCGGTTTAGTTTACTTCATAACTATTGAATCGTTATAGAAGTGATGTATAAAGAAAACATTTAATTCTTTTAGATAATTATATTTATAATTGTTATTACTTGTTGGGCACTCAAATGCTCATCCTTGCTTAATTTAAATATTTTCAGCTAAGTGTGATCAGCTAGAAGGTTTAGCCAAGAACAAGGGGAAAAGGAAAGCAAACAGAATATGTTTAATGGTATCTTTTGTAATAGTTAAACTGTATTAACACAATGATATATATTATCTATCATGTAAGGAATTATAGTAAAGGTTGCGTACTTGGGATTAGACTCTGATATATGTAAATTAAGTTTGATTTTCATATTATTATTATTATTAGTATTATTCCGTTCATAGAAATGGTATCGTGAAGCACCGAGTTCGGGTTTCAAGTACCTCAATTTGGGGGCGTCACAATTGTCCTAACCCTAAGAAGAACCGTGGGTGTTTCGTGTGTGGGTCGATGGACCACATGGCGAGAAATTTCCCGAAGAACGGGTCGGAGGGTAACAAGGGTACTAGTAGTGGTAAGTTGGCCATTACTAGACCAACACCACCGGGTAGACCTATGACCCATACTTTTAATATGAATGTCTAAGATGCGGTTGCATCAGCGGATATAAAGGTAGGTATTTTCCTAGTCAATGAAATAAATGCTTATGTGTTGTTTGATTCAGGTGCTACTTGTTCTTTTATATCATGTGAATTTGCTAAATGATTAGGATTATTCTAGGAAAGATTATAAATACCTTTAAACATTAAGGTAGAAAACGAAGAAATAATTCTCGTTGAACACATTCATAGGAATTGTTGCGTAGATATTAGTTTTAACATATTGTCAGTAGATCATATACCGATAAGGTTGGAAGAATTTGATATAATTCTTGGGATGGATTGGTTGTTTACCATTGAGCGATAATAGACTGTCAAAAGAAAAGTGTGAACCTTCGGATTTCTATGAAACCCAAGGTAGCGTTCTACGGTAGTAAATCATTGGGACGCTCTTGTTTTCTAACCATGACATAAGCTAGAAAGTTATTGAAGAAGATGTGTGTGGGATATATGTGTCATGTTGTTGATACCCAGAGAGTAGGAGCATCATTGTAACAAATACCTATAGTACAAGAATTTGTGGATGTGTTTCTAGACGAGTTACCAGGTCTTTTGCCGGATAGAGAAGTAGAATTTGTGATCGATGTGGTACCAGGAGTGGTACCCCGTTTCTAGGGTACGATATCGAATGGCACCGATAGAAATGAAGGAGCTAATGATTCAACTATAAGAATTATTAGACATAAAATACATTCAACCGAGTGTCTCTCCTTTGGGGAACAGCTATATTGTTTGTAAAAAAAGAAGGGTAGATCGTTACTTTGACGAATGAATTGTTTGAGTTGTGATTCCGGGGACAGAATCCTTGTAAGGAGAGAATGATGTAATAATCCAGAATTTTAATTGTAATTTCAAATATTTATTGAATTAAATAAATATTTTAGTTGATGTGTTTATTGTTAAAAATAAATATTTGTTTAATTTTATTATTTATTAGTTAAATAAATAATTCATTAGTTTTTGGGAATTAAATTAATTAAGGTAATATGTTAATTAAGTTGATAATTAGTAATTTTGTATTTTGAAGTTAATTAAAATAAAAGAGTGATGAATTAATTATTATGAGGTAATATTCTAATTTAATTTAATAATTAAATTAGAGAGTTGTTAAGGATTAAAAGAATTTTTATAATGTTGTTTTAATTTAATTTAGTAAAGAAAGTAATGTACTAATTTATTAAATAAAATTATAAGGAAATTATGATTTTGTGGCAATGTGATTATGTGGCAAATTGATTTAATAAGTTGTTATTTGTTTTAATTTAATTAAATTTGAAAATGGGAATTTAATTAAATAAAGTGTGATAATAAACTATATTATAAATGAGTTATTAAAATAAATTAAAAGAGTTTTAATTTAGTTCGGTCAAACAAGGCTTAATGAATGTTAAGTCTTTAATTTAAATAGGTTTTACCAAACAAGGCTTAAGGAATGTTAAGTTTTTATTTTTAAAGTGTTTAACCAAACAAGGCCTTATAGCTTTTGAATTTAAAATAAAAATAACTGATACTTAATTAGTAGAGTTATTATTATGACAGTTTTTATACGTTTTTATTTTTACGTTGCGTCTGATTATTTTTACGTTAACGGTATAACCTTAAGCCTAGGACTAAAGAAGAAAAAAGAGAAGAAGAGAGAAGAAAATAGAGAGAAAAAGAAGAGAGAAAAGAGAGAAGAAAAAAGAAAAGTGTGATGGTTTTGAGTGCCAAGAAGGGGGAGGTTAATTTGATCTTCTAGCTACTGTTGGGTAAATTCTAATTACGCACAACACACAAGTATACGTGGTCAACAAGTAATAAAGAGTAAGTAAAGTATCGTTCCCACGAAGAATTAACTAACAAAGTTCACCAAGCATTAGCCCATAACCATCTCAGTCATATTTAAACAAATGATATTATATTTTGTATTTAAACTACGAAATTAAATAAACCTAACTAATCATAGAGTGAGGCTAGATAATGAAGACCTGAGATTATAATTTCATCTATTGACTCATTCAAATTCACACATTTCATGTTAAGCTAAACTAATTGTACCGGTTTGTTAGTCGAGAACACGAAAGTAAAGTATAACCATCTCTCAATGTACCATACCCATATCACGTATAATCCACAATTGATAGAATACACGTGAACACCCACATTACCTAAACCACTATATGTTTATGTGATTTACAAATAATTAGGGTTTAATCCAAAATTCTCAATTGACTACGAATGGTGCTTCGGTATATGTTTATCCTAAGCACAAATCATACATCATATCACAATATAGAATATGCAATCAAAAGCTAATAAGATTAGATCTCAACCCATACTTTGTTTCTCAAGTCCATATGGATTATCACAGTAAATTGATGGCCAATTAATTAAGCAAGTAAGCGTGAATCTTAATAGACAAACCAATAGAAATCAAAATAGGCTAACAATGAAACATATCAGAAATAACTAATCCATAGAATCCATTGCAATCTCAGAATAGAATTTACATCATATCTGAATTAACGCTACCATCCGCATATTTTATAAACATCATAAGATACAATTAGGAATCAAAGAGAGAGTAAGTATAGAGAATTGTAGTGCAAATATGTTCTCTTGATCCAAGGTTGAATCTCTGATGCTTTCCAATTGCTTCAAGTCTTCAATCTCATCAACTCTCTAGAAATCACTACTCTAATCTACTCTAATCTAATTATTTAAATTCAAGAAAGAAAGAAACAATAACTAATAGTTCCCCCAAAGGGGATGGTCTCCCTTTACCACTGATATAAGTCTAATATATAAGCCCTATTTCAACTCTCCCTTCAGTTACGTTTTCAATTTCCAATTTAAAATAAAGTCAAGTGACTTTTCGGCGTCGCTGCACAGCAACAAGGCGTGCTCCTCCTTTTGCAATCGTCGCATGGCAGCGTAACTTGCGATGTGTAATGTCATCGACTCGGTGCTTGTAGCGCACAACCTCAAGCTTATTCTTGCTGCGCAGTCGCGCGGCTTCTACAACTTTGAATTCTAGTTCTGCTGCTGCAACTGATCTGTTCTGTTGTTTATTCTTTTGTCCATCCATGCTTAGCCTCCTGCTCCAATTGATCCTCATGCCATGCATCCAACATCCTCATGCCATTTACATCACCAAATCATGCCATATCCTGCACTTTTACACCAAAGGAGTTTTAAGTAAATGCAATGCAAAATAACATGAAATGCATCTAAAAACACACTAAAATATACTTGAGATGGGTCTAGTTCGCGTGAATTAATATCCAATAAGTAGGTGTAAAACCCACTTATCAAATACCCCCAAACTTGAACTATTGTTTGCCCTCAAGCAATGCAACATAATGCAATCTAAATGATATGCAAACTACGTTACTATGACAATGAATCCCCAGATTTCCAGCCATGTTAAGAATTCCAATAAGATATGCTTTAGAGAAATATCAAGATCCAAGAACAAAGCATCAAACTAAGCTAAAGTTATAATGACATACAATCAGATAATCCTAACCTGATATAAAGATGTTGTGTGTGTGTGATGTGTTCACAGATAAGCTTGACAAAGATGAAGATACCATATGCTAAATTGCTTAAGATAGAAAATTGAAGTTTAAATCAAGAACAGCATATACTAATGAGACATCAACTACTCCAACACATCAATACAAATTAAGGTTCAACAATGGGTTTATTTTGCTTTATTTTTACTCACGAGGGCGATTTTTGCACTTTCCCGCGGTGTTTATTGATTTTTATATATATATATATATATATATATATATATAACGAGTGCATTTTACGCTCCATCTCACTTTCCATTTCCATTTGAAAGAGTGCGTTTTACGCTCCATCTCGTCCCAATAGCAAACATACCCATGTGTTCCCAAAGTTTGAGTATCTGTGTCTTCATAGTCATTACTCACTTCCTACATAATTCTATCATTAAAAACAACATTTTCTCTCAGCAGACAAGCATGCTATTCTTAACTAACAAGCAAATAAGAACATTGTCGTGCTACCCGGTAACATCTAAACAAGAGGCATAGATTACATCATGTATAAAATTATAACTAAGTTTAAGTTATCAACATAGTTCAAAAAATCTATCACATTTCTATTTCATCATTAGCCAAATTAGAATTCAACTAACTAAAAACCTGGGATTATGCAATGTTATGCAACTAAAAATTTAACTACAAAGATACTAAAATACACCTACTATGCAACTTAAACATGCAATCAAACTATATACAACTAACTATATGCAACAACTACTCAATACAACCCAATGCCCCCAAACTTAAAATAAACAATGCCCTCATTGTAATTAAAAGTGAAAGAATACTCCCCTAAGTGGCAATGTCATTTCCATTCGCCTCCTCATGATCCGATGGTATATCAGGCGATGGCTAAGTTTGAGATATTCTATAGTTGGAAACTGATTGTGGACTTCTAACTATCTGAATGCTTGAGTGAGAAATTCTAAAAATTTAGCAATTCTTTTTTCTGTGACTAAGCTATGGTGCGGCCGCACGGTGTTTAGCTTGTAGTTGGGCACGGCCGCGCGACCCTGTACTCTGGAAGCTTCAGTTTGGTTTGACTTCTGTTTGATCCTGAATGCTTATAGCAATTGGATTGAATCTGAGAGGAGAAACAATAGAACTATTATTTAGATTTACCACTATCTAACATCTATTAAATATGGAAATGTCAATAAGAATTAAACAAGGAGGGAGAAAGAATTGATGGGGTGCCTCCCATCTAGTGCTCAGTTTATAGTCTGTTAGCTGGACTCTTTTCTTGACACCACTATCCAATTCCTCTACGATAAGCTAGGAACCCTCCATCCATTAGAACTGCAATGTGTGTAGATAGGTTCCCCATCATGAGAGTTTGTGAATTGAAGCCACCTAGCATATTTTTCTGTACATGATGTCCCTAGTTCCATTGCAATGCCAGGTGCTTCTCCCGTTATATCTGTGAATAGATTTTTGCATTGAGGCATGAAAGATACAACGGGATTTTCTTCTTCTTTTATCTCTTTCTCTGCCCACCATTGTTTGTTAGAGGCCTCATACTCGCAGAAATTCTTACTTTGGATGTGACTACCAAGGGGACATGGGTGTGCAAAGTTCACTGAATTTTTTAACTCTAACTGAGAAGGAATTTGGGGTATTATACAAGTCAGCTCATGATCTTCATTTTCCATACCCCCAATTGTTTCCTCAGTGTACACTCCTTTCAGTTCATCCAGTGACATGTACACTTCTGGCTCTCCATCAGTTTCATCATCCATGTCATAGTACCAATTATTTTGAGTGCGATTGTTAAAGGCTTTGATTATTTGATCCATTTGATTCTACAGATTCCGAATTGACTTCTCTTCCTCAATCATCATCTCCTCAGTTGATACTACAAACTTGAACCACAAATCCTCCACTCTTGAATTATCTTGTTCAGTTTTTGAAATTCCTATGTTGAGGGCCATTCATTGAAGAGTTAATGAGTTGTTCCATCTGTCGATTAAGATTATGAGTTGATAACTCCTGACTCATTATCATCTATTCCTTTTCTGCTATAAACCTTAACATGAATTCCTTCAACTCAGAATTTTCTTCTTGTTGCATTAGAGGTGGATATGAGAAATCTAATGGCTATGTTGGACTTGGAATGCAGTCTTGGTCTTGATAGTTACAATTCCATTCATAATCTGGGTGATACCCCCAACCTTGATGATAATTGGGATTAACATAGCTGTTAGAGTAATCACCCCCAAACTATACTTGTCCAACCCCGATGTTGCACTGATAACTCGGATGTTCGCCAGCACAATATTCATATGTAACTGCTATCTCTCGAGTATGTTGGGCTGCAAGAACATCCAACCTCCCCGAAAGTGTTGCAATTTGTGCTGACAGTGTAGAAAATACATTAAGTCCTTCAGTTCTTGTGTTCCTTGGTGGAGTCATATTTGTATAAGGCCATTGATAAACAAATTCACCCATTCTACCTAAAAAGAGAGAAATATAAGAAGATAATTTAAATAAAATAAAAATGTTTAAATTAAGACCAATTTAATTGAAATTAATGTTGGAAAAAAATTATTAAGCTAATTCCCCGGCAACGGTGCCAAAAACTTTTTGGGTAAATTCTAATTACGCACAACACGTAATTATACGTGGTCAACAAGTAATAAAGAGTAAGTAAAGTATCGTTCCCACGGAGAATTAACTAACAAAGTTCACCAAGCATTAGCCCATAACCATCTCAGTCTTATTTAAACGAATGATATTATATTTTGTAATTAAACTACGAAATTAAATAAACCTAACTAATCCTAGAGTGAGGCTAGATAATGAAGACCTGAGATTACAATTTCATCTATTGACTCATTCAAATTCACACATTTCATGTTAAGCCGAACTAATTGTACCAGTTTGTTAGTCGAGAATACGAAAGTAAAGTATAGCCATCTCTCAATGTACCATACCCATATCACGTATAATCCACAATTTATAGAATACACGTGAACACCTATATTACCTAAACCACTATATGTCTATGTGATTTACAAATAATTAGGGTTTAATCCCAAATTCTCAATTAACTACGAATGATGCTTCGGTATATGTCTATCCTAAGCACAAATCATACATCCTATCACAATATAGAATATGCAATCAAAAGCTAATAAGATCAGATCTCAACCCATACTTTGTTTCTCAAGTCCATATGGATTATCACAGTAAATTGATGGCCAATCAATTAAGCATATAAGCATGAATCTTAATAGACAAACCCATAGAAATCAAAATAGGCTAACAATGAAACATATCAGAAATAACAAATCCATAGAATCCATTGCAATCTCAGAATAGAATTTACATCATATCTGGATTAACGCTACTATCCGCATATTTTATAAACATCATAAGATAAAATTAGGAATCAAAGAGAGGGTAAGGATAGAGAATCGTAGTGCAAATCTGTTCTCTTGATCCAAGGTTGAATCTATGATGCTTTCCAATTGCTTTAAGTCTTCAATCTCATCAACTCTCTTGAAATCACTACTCTAATCTACTCTAATCTAATTATTTTAATTGAAGAAAGAAAGAAACAATAGCTAATAGTTCCCCCAAAGGGGTGGTCTCCCTTTACCACTGATATAAGTCTAATATATAAGCCCTAGTTCAACTCCCCCTTCAGTTATGCTTCCAATTTCCAAGTTTAAATAAAGTCAAGAATTGCGATCATACGTCGCAAGACTACGTAGCGCCCCTCCTTTACAATCCTCGTGCGGCCAAGACAACTTGCGATGTCTAATGTCCGTCTACCCAGGTGCTCATGCATGCACTCACTCGTCCTCAAGCTTATTATGCGGCGCTGCTTCTGCAACTTTGAATTCTGGTTATGCGGCAACTGATCTGTTCTGCTGTTCATTCTTTTGCCCATCCATGCTTAGCTTCATGCTCCAATTAATCCTCATGCCATGCATCCAGCAGCCTCATGCCATTTACATCACCAAATCATGCCATATCCTGCACTTTTACACCAAAGGAGTTTTAAGTAAATGGAATGCAAAATAACATGAAATGCAACTAAAAACACACTAAAATATACTTGAGATGGGCCTAGTTCGTGTGAATTAGTATCCAATAAGTAGGTGTAATACTCACTTATCAGCTACCCTAAACAAGAAAGCAAATGCATACTCTTATCTTCTAAAGTTTTGTTTTTATTTTATCAAAAGTTCTCTGTAGATGATTATTGTGGAAATTATAAGTTTATTATATGTTAATAGATGATTATAAACTGTTTTATATCATTCATTCATGATTTAAGGTAATCAATTTCATGAAAATATGTTTAAAAGTGTTGAAATTGAATTATAGTGATATATACATACATATATATATATATATATATATATATATATATAAATATAAACATATGATATTAAAATTGATGCTCAATTCTTGTAATAAATTAGTAATTGTTTATTGATTGTGAAAATACATGAAGAAACGAAACAATTATTAGTTAAACTAATTGTTTTGGTTGAAAAACGAATTCACAGTGATTCGCTATGAATGTCAAAAGGTAAAGAAATAATAAAAATAGTGAAATTAAAGGTTGTAACTTTGATGTCTATGTTGTTTATATAGTTAAAAACATGTTGAAACCTTAAGTTATGTTTCAGTGAAGTTTATTTAATTTATATGTGTGAAACTGGTTGTTGGAAAGTTGCTTGTAAGCCAAATTGGCTTTTCTTTATGTGCAATTCGCATGAATCAGAAGCCGATTTCAGTACCCCATACCGGCCGGGTGTTACCAGTCTGATTATGTAATACGCCGACAAGCGCTCTCTTTCATAGTGTAAAATGTAAGATCCCAACTTTTATGAATAAAGATTAATATTTCTCGAAATATATTTTTGAATATTATGGTGTCGATTTGATATAATGTTATAGTTGTGGGTATTATTTACAAATTTTGTAAAGTAAGCAAGTGATTTTATAATATTTGATTGGTCGGGGAATATTCGTACGACGGCACAATCATTAGTGGACCCCACAACAGAAGTATTATCGTAGTTAGAAAATGACAGAATAATCTTTTTATAAAAATAACGGCGAAAGTTTTACCGTTAAACTGTTGAACTACCCTTTGGTAAAAGTACAGTAATACGCGTGGTTGTATAGTAGCACACAAGATTTGATTATTGATGCTTACGTGAGAAGTCACTCGGTTATACTCAATTATTGCTACAGTAATTGTTGCATAATATCTCTCATATTATTGATTCATATATTGTCACAATATCATCTTCATAATATTTATTATTATTAAATCAATAATTGAGATGATAAAGTTATTCATATTATTTTTTGTAATATTGATAATGTCTAGAAAGTTCTGTCAAGGAGAGGTTTGGTCACCTAATTGCGCGCCAATATGGAGAAATCCTTATCGAAAAGCCCCCTCCTTCTTGGGAATGATCTGGTTGTTAAATATTGTGAGTTATAATATTAATGATGAATAAGTTTTTGTTGATTAAAGATGAAATTTATATTTCCATTGTGTTGGGATTATTAGTGTTAGTGGAAATCGACATCTATTCCAATAATAATTGATGTCTGGAGGTTATATTGATTAATCGGGTAATTAATAGGATAAATGAGCAATTAATTGCTTTTAATTCAGATGCTTATAACTATTTGTTCACATGTGTGTACTATTGATTCACATGCATGTACTATTAGGGGAGGTGGTGCAAGATTGATAATACTTGCAGGACTAAATTAAAAATGGAGGTATAGATGAAGATACTATACTGTAATTATTTTTTTCACATGTATAGAACTATTGATTCACATGATTGTATTATTGATTCACATGATGTACTATTAGGGGAGGTGGTGCAAGTTTGATAATACTTGCAGGATAAAATTAAAAATGAATGAAAAGATGAAGGTAGTATACTGTAATATTTCAAACCCCAAAATGTGCAATTATCGAAACTATGTTTTCCTATAAATAGAAGTTCATTCTTCTTTCATTCTCACCAATTCACTAAGACTCATAAGAGCAATTATAGAAAGAGAAGCTATAGAGAGAAAGTAGAAGGGAATTCTGCTACCTCACTATTCCAGTATCCAGTCTTCATCTGAGGTAAGTGATATTATTTTTTTCAGTATTCATAGGAAATATATTTTCTTCCATACTCTGTAGTATTTGAGTAATATTATATCGTCTTGTATTCCTGATTATACCCACGTTTTGTTAAAGTAATGCTTCTATACTCCGTGAAATTAGTGGAATATCCTTGAAATTTGCGCTTCATCTAGTATCGTTTCACAAGGATATTTTCTGCACATTCTTGTTAAATTTTAAGATTTAATGCCGGAGTACTGTCCATGAGTACTATTCATTTATATGGTACTATTCACAAAATACTATTCACGGGTACTATTCACAAAGTACTATTCATAATATACTATTCATAATATACTATTCACGGGTACTATTCACAAAGTACTATTCACGAGTACTATCCACAAAGTACTATTTACGGGGTACTGTTCCCAAGGTACTACTCATGGGGTACTATTGACCCGGAGTACTATTCATGACAAAAATTATTTCTTTTCGGTCCAAATCAATTTTGATATAATATCATTCTTGAATTTTACTCCACAAAACAGTATCATGTTGACAATTTGGACATTATTGAATTCAGGATAAATTAAATTATAAATCTTTAAAATTTTATCCTTTGCTTTCTTTTAATTGAATTCTTATATCATTGTCATCATCCTTATGCTTATATTGTGATAAAAGTCATACGTGGCTTACGTGCATAGATGTACTATTGATTGGTATGATTATGAACAGGGATTATTCGGTATAATCATGACCGTAATGTTACAAATGATGTTGTAAAAATCCTCATTGGCCTGTAGTGCATATATGGACAGTTGTTGGTATGATTATGACCATGGATTATTCGGTATAATCATGACCATTGATGATTACATGAATATCTTTGGCCCATAGGGCAAAGATGATTCGATGAAGTGGTTTATTTATTAAGCTGACTCTCGGCGATAAAATTGATGATAAACTTTTTAAAGCATAGAAGATAGTAGATATCATGCTCTTCTTGACTCTTCTAATGGATTGCATGTTCCGTTGCAGTTAAACTTGATGTTTATTATATTTTATCAGTTTAACACTGTTGAAGGCTAACGATAATTTATTCTGCATTATCTTAGTCATAATATTTCTTACTAGGCTAGTTGAGCTCGCCCATTGTTTTCATTGTTCTCTTGAGGAAATGAGAAAATAGTTGGGACTAGTCGAAGAACGGAGTGACGGTCCAGATGTTTGCATTAGTAGTCGTCACTATTCAGTGAAATAGTGTGATAATAAATTTAATAAGGACTCCATTTGAGGTTGAATACTATCTAGAAGACAATATTCGTATTAAAACTCGCAGCTTATATTTTGTCATATTTTACACGACAGTTTTATAATTAAGTTGTATTTGAATTTTGTACCATGTATTTGGCGACTCAAGATGAGTGATGTATACCTATTTTGGGGGCGTCACATAAAACCCCCTCTCTCGCAGAGGGTAACAATATGAGCTGTGATGTTTAAGTTGTGTGCAGTCTATTGTATATTAACCTAACTTAATATAAAGAGAATTATAACATGTTAAACATGTAATAGGATGTTATATCAACTTGTTAACATTCATATGTTGACATAGCATGACAAGCTGATAAGTTCTAAAAGAATTAAAATGTGATACACATGAAAAGATGTGATGTTATATAAACTTAAGATTCGAGACTTCGGTCTTGTAATATGTGATTTATGGTAATAAGCAAAACTTAAACTAAGTTAACGAGCTATACAAAAAGTGAGAACTAAACCCATGAAGTTAATATTAGTGTATCTAATGAGTGAAGTCAATACATATAGTATGTGTAGGACTTGTAGTGAACTTGAGTAGTGATTGTTTAACCTACGCACGAGGCAAGTTCTCTAACTCTACCTTTAGGATTATGCAAGTTCATTATCTTATCTTGTCTATTATTATACAAGTTTCTTGAACCTTATTTATTTTGTATGATGCAAACCTTATCGATACATTGAGTTCCCTAACCCTACTTTTATAACTTGATTATGTTCATGTAACGCCCGGGAAAATCGAATTTTTGAGAATTAAATTTTTATTTTTATTAAAGGAATTTAATTGATTATTTATGGAGCAAGCTAATCAAACGTCGTTCTCTGACCTAGGAATGTCAGAACATCGTAGGATTTTGACTACGTGGTAGAATTAAAGTGTTTGAATTTCCAAGACGAAAATAAAATCTTTCCGAGAAATTTTCTGAAAAACACTATTCACGCATTTCTGCTCGGGAATTATTTTTGAACTTCTGAGAAATAGGTAACGATAGAATATGGATGTGAGATGGAATATCCAATAATTTTTCAGTTATGAAAAACGTTATATTTCACCTGTGGACTTAAAACCTAACGTTTAGGAAATGTGACTTTCGAGAAGGAATTTAAATGTATGTAATGAATTAAGCGATGATCGTATTATACGTAGGTATTGTACGAGGTAAGGAATACGAATACTATATGAGTTATTATACGAGTACGTATGAATAATGGTATGTCGTATATGTTGTCTAAGAATACGAATTAGAGTACGAGAATTATACGTATAATATATATTATAAGGCTTTTAGCCAAAAGAAATGAATTGGTAGGATTGTGTAGGAAGTATTAAAGTCCAATATGATTTATTGGTTAAGTCCAATAGAATTAATAAGCAAGCCTAAGGATTTGTAATGTAAAGCCCAAAGTAAATTAATGAAAGCCCAAAATGATTAAGTTAAGTTAATTAAGCTAAAGCCCAAAGTAAGAACCAATGGGTCATGAGATGGTTTAAACCCATGGAGCAAACCATGGATGATCCAAGGTGATGAACAAGTAAACTTAGAGGCTAAGTAAGTGTGGTGAGCACACAAAGTGATTAAGTGATAAACAAGTAGCTTAATGGCTAAGTTAAGTAGTAACCAAGAAATAAGAGTGGTGAGCAAGTGTTGCGGGGAGCAAGTTTACTTAAGAGCTAGGTAATGAATAGTAAGGAGGTGGATGGTTTAATGACCATTGAGCCCTCATCTAGGATTTCCTATAAATAGGAAGCTCTTAATTCATTTTGTTGGTTGTTCATTTCCTCCAACACCTTATACATAATAAGTTGAGAGCTTATTTACTTAAGAGAATAAGCACATAAAAGCTAGACTTCTATTATTAAATTTTCCACAATAACTTATAGCTTAATGGCTTGAGAGAAAAAGCTAGAGAAGCTAGAGTTCTTATTAAGCAAGAAGCAAGAAGAAGTTTAAGGTGTAGCAAGTGAACATCAAGAATAAGTACTCCTAAGTTATGATTCTCTTTCTCTTCTATTGTTAGAAAAGGGGGTATTGGTAGAACAAGCATGCTAAGAAGGGGTTGAAATAATGAATCAAAAGGCTTAAGTCTTAGTAAGCCGTAATAAATCATGAATAAGTTATGTATACTTATATAAGTTATGAACTAATACTGAAATAATAAGAACTTGTAACATGTTTATACAAATGAAGTTAGTATGATAATAAGAAGCATGAATAATGGATAGAAGTCATTAACCATAATAAGTTATATGAAAAGAAGACATAAGTTGTGAGTATTGAAAATATAAGTAATTTATATTTTCATAAGTTATAAACTCACAATGAACTAGTAATAACTTATCATGTTCATAATTTAACAAAACATGTATGTCAAGATGATAGTATGATGGAGTGAATCCAATTGAAACGGTTTAAAAATCTTAAGTAACAAAGTTTCGCCGGAATTCTCACGATTAGACAACAATCGCCGAATTCGTGAAATTCTTGGAATGGAAGTCGAATTTTGATATTGAACTTGGAAACATTGGTTTTCAATGGAGACAAGTCTTATTTGGCATTATAGAGTTGCGGACTCGAAAATGGCCGGATTCCGACTTAGAATTAAGAAACAAGCGTTGAACGTTCACGAACGTTTACCGTTTTCGTTGAAAATGGACTAATAGGTGAATTTTTAGCAAACGAAGTCGAATAGATAAAATTCTGGCATAAATGCATAAAGTACATAATTTGTGAACTGTAGGCTCTTGAACGAGCCAATTCGGACTTATAACAAAGATGTTATGAGGCCGGGGATCTCACATAAAAAGTTAACTGGTAAAAATTTTATGGTGCTGAGTACTGACGCCGTGTCGCCAGTCAAGGCAAAGTAAGTCATGCCGCAACGCTAAAGTGGCCATTAGCCCCTAGAGAGTCACGCCGCAGCGCAACATCTAACATAAAGACTCGCGCCGCAGCGCCGAGTTCGGATTTTTAAACAATAAGTGGTTACATCGCAGCGCGGCATCAAGTGCAATAGCCGGCGCTGCAGCGCTAGCCTAAAAACCTAGACAGAAAAGAATGGTTACAAGTAGAAGATGAAGTGAAATTGATTTGTAACGAGCTAAAGGACTTAATAAAACATTGTTAAGTCATAATTAAAACTCAAGTATGATTACTTAGGGTTAAAGAAAGTCAATTGAAGATGAACGTGAATGATATGCAATAAGTATACTTAACCAATGACGATCGAGTTTCGGATGATAACGTAAGGATGTTAGTAAGCCGTGAGGAAGGATAATTAACTTGAACCGAGTTGTACTAATGAAATAAGTTCACGTAAGTTATGGAAGAGATAGAAGTCGGTAAGAATGATGTAAAGAATGACGGAAAGCCAGAACTAATAATAACAAATCTAATACGGGATTAGATTGAGAAGTAGGGTAAGATTCTTTAGGAACTATATATGTTCATTCATAACCTAATGTGGTATGTTATGTGATTATGTATTGTAGAGATTGTAAAGACTCAAAAGAAATGTAATTATACTGTAGCAGACGCTGAAGGCAAGTTTTTCTTAAACACTTGTCTAGCCTTCGTGTTAGCCATGTTTTCAAATGATTCAAGTAATGAGATGCATGTATGGTTTTAAAGAAAGAGTAGTTGGCCGTTTTAACTCGGCTAGACTAATCTTGATAGATTGATTGAACTGTTTCTAAGTCTTTCAATATAGAATTGCTAACGCTATCCTACGCCAACTAATTGGTACGGATTCAAGGTAAGCCTGAATATGAATAAACAAATGTATTTTCATCGAGTATTCGATGGGCACGTGAGGTTGCCACAACTTAAATGTACACACGTTTAATGGATGTAGTGCTGATTAACATAGAGTACTATAGGCTGATCACCTAGAAGTGCTTGGAAGATATGTCAGACTTACGGACTTCGTGTCGGGTTGTCCTTTTCAAAGAAACTATAAGACGTTCATGTCTTGAACCAGAATTGATGAATATTGTTATTGTAAAATGTTTTGAAGGAAAAACGAAAGCTATTTTGAATTATTGATAGTACTTCGTAACTATCATCCAGTTATTGAAGATATACAATTCCTATGTTTCAAGCATGCTTTTAAAAATGAAATTGTTGTACTTGCTGAGCTTGTTATGCTCACACTTGTTTGAACCATATGATTGCAGCTTAGACGATTTGACCAAAGGATTTGACAAGGATAAAGTGAAGACTAAATCGAACTTGTAGCGTACCTATGTAATAGTATAGGTTTGTAATGATAATATTTGATATTATGACATGAACAAATGTAACGGTTATAAAGAACATGGGGAATGGTAATTTTGTTTTGGAATATATATAAGACAGATTCGTTCTTTTGAGGCTTTTTCAATTGAATGTTTGTGTGAACAGTAGCACCGTGGTGTTAGGTTTGTAATATTCATGAACACAATCAAATTGCAAAAATAAGCGGAAACGTGTAAAAATCAGAGTTTAAAAATTTTACAAACCATATACCCGGATCACCCTTTATGCACAATTATTAATTAAACGAAAAGATAAAGAATAAAATCATACCCTTGAAGGTCGAGCTTCCTCACGTACAAGTTCACCTCCAATTCTTTTCACGTTCAACTTGAATCCACCGGGTTTGGTTCCTTCCTTTGATCAACGTTAGCCACCCAAGTGTTTGGCCTCTAGAGGTGATCCACCAAGGAAGAAGAAGGATTTAAGAAGATGGGTATTTGGCTCAAACCCTAGTTTTCTATCTCTATAGAAAAGAACGTACTCTCCAACTCTTGGAATAACGTATTATCTGATATTTGATATAAGACTCTTCTTATATAGATATCAAGTAACCCTATTAAAATAAGGTATTATTTAATTAAACTCTTTTAATTAAATGGGCTCCCTAATCTTATTAGGGATAATTAATTAAACTCCTTTAACTAATTTTCCTTTTAATCCAATTAGGAATAAATGAGAGTACTTATATTAAATTAATTCCTAAACTCTTTTAGAAATTAAAATAATAATAATAATTGTAATAATATTAATAAGACTCTCTTATTAATTTATACTTAATATTTCTAAAATATTAAATAATAAATATTAAGCTATTTAATTTATTCTATCACCATAGATTAAATTAAATATACTTAACATATTATTACGATTATGCCATTAACTTCTTAAATAATTATTCTTTCTTTTTATGGTGTGACCCTTTAGGTTCTCCATATTAAACCTAGTTGTGAATAAATCAATTAGAACAATTCTAATATTATTTAAATAAATAAATTAAACTATTAATTTATTTAAATAAATAATATTTATTCTACAATAGGGATAAGCCTCCCTAGCGATCAACGACTTTCCAGATAATATAGATTTCAACATTAATCATAAAAGAACCTTTGAGTAAATAGTTACCGCATAAATTCAATCCTTCCACCATACAATGTCCCAATTAAATATAAGACATGGAATTACTGTCAAGTCTTATTTTATTTAATTATATGTATTTCGACTCTTAAATGCACAACTCCAAATAATGCAAATTAGAAACTCCTTTCTAATTTCATTCGCTTAACCAAGGACTCTTCAAGTTATCATTTATCGAATCACATAGGACATTTCTCTTCTTTTAATAGAAGTGGTAGATTCTTTATTGATCATACATTATCTCCATGTACAACTTATTATACCCAAGCATACCCTTTGATATACCCTAAGGGTCTTAAGGAATAAGTCAAAGTATAACTCATCATACACAAGATACTATGATGATCTCAAGTCCAAGGATCACTTGTACTACTATCACTATAGGAATTCCTATTGACAGGCAAGTAAAACTCCATTAGGTATTCCTTAGCGAGCCAATGCTCGCTTGAACTTATTCTCTAATAAGCACTTACATACTTGCTTTAGTGTCTCCACACAAATGATCATGAGATCAATCATTCTCATCCAATGAGCAAGCAACGTATGTACCAATCTATCCGGATTCACTAATCCCCAATTTAGTAATCCAATGATTGGGAACTATTTTAGTTTTAAGCTTTCTAAGACTTTAGATCTCATTAGAATAATCATCATCACTATTCTAAAAGCATTGCTTAAAACTATGGGTTTATCACATATTATAAAACAGCATCATGTAGATAATTAAAAGCCTTTAATAAATTAATACTTTTTATTAATAAATGAATAAGATTGTTACAAAGTATATGCTTTATCATCAAACATGATTGACTTGTGTGCATACTACTTTCAATCTCCCACTTGCACTAAAGCCAATCGTCATGGTATCTCATACTCTTCTTCTCTAAGTGACGATTATCCTGCTATTGGATAAGCTTTAGTTAATGGATATGTAATGGTGTTCATGAGAGTCCACTATCTCTATAGTGATTTCCCATCTTTCAATGATTCTAATAATCAAATGAAAGTGCCACAACACATGTTTAGATCCAAGATGAGACTTAGAACTATTCCTAGTTACGTAATGAACTTATCATCCAAACAATCAACTTGAAGCTTCATTTATAGCTATATACTTTGTCTTTATCACTAAACCAAAGAACTCTTAGTCGTTTGGAACCTTTCCAATTCATCGCACCAATGCTCAAGATAACGCTTTACCTTAAAGTGGATTTTTTCATCATCTTGGTCTATCCGAAAAACTTGAGTCTCATTAAGCCCTCTAGTTTTAATTTAGACCCACCATGAATATGATCACATCCTTAGTGCTCGGTTAAGCACTTTAAGATGTTTTTCACCGTCTCATAGTGAACTTCTCCATAATATGACCGATCAACATCGTGTCTCAGATATGATTGTCACTCATCACTCATGCGATCTCTCTTTTTAATAGTTTGTGGGGACTATTAAGAGAGATACACTCCATGGCTCATCAACATGAAACATCTCTTGGAGCTTGTCATGCTAAACGACTTTAGCATCAAATGAATATACATTCCTTGGGTTAAGTCGAGCATCCTCTTGAATCTATCTATATAGATTTTATCCCCAATTAAGATACTCTTCCCAAACCATTCATGGAGGAATGTTTAGACAACTTTATCATTACTGATTGTAGCATTAGTATGTCATTCCTTATCCATAGTATATCAACATATAATATTAGGAATGTCACGGCGCTCCCACTGTCCCTTTTGTACACACTAGAACTCTTACCTCATCATATGTAACCGGATCATCATCTTCTATGATGTGTACCTCATCATCATCATCTATGATGAATCCATACCTCCTAGGTATCTTCGGTACTATTCCAGATTTATGACTCGGTTGTGGTACAATAGGTCTTTGTATAGGTTCCTCTTATTTGACTTATAGTGTTTTGTGGTTCTTGAACTCTTCAAGATCTATTATTCTCCCACTAGCCCCTTCAATAATAAACACCTTTATCTTAGAAGGCAGCGTGTTTCGCAACAAACACCTTTTGCTAAGTAGGATTATAGAACATATACCCTAAACATACTTTAGGATGTCCCACAAATTGTACTTGTCAAATCTTGTCCCAAGCTTATCCTTTGAAACCTTTTCACATAAGTTGGACAACCCCTTAACTTAACATACTTAAGATTAGGAATCCTCCCTGTCCATAACTTTTATGGAGTCTTGGGGCCAGATTTTGAGGTTATCTTTTCCGTAGATATACAGCCATTTCTAGGACATGACCCTAGAAGAATACTAGAATGTCGGTAAAATAATTATGGACCGTACCATGTCCAACAAGGTACGATTTTTCCTTTCAGACACATCAATCAATTATTACGTATCAGGAGGCGTCCATTATAAGAAAACCATTTGAGATGATCTAGAAACTTATTTCACAAGTATTTATTCCTTGATCTAATCAAAGAATCTTAATACATTGTCAATTTGTTTCACTTCTGAATTCTTTGAACCTTTCAAATAATTCATACTTGTATTTCAGCAAATACACACATTCAACTCTTTGAATGATCATCTCCTTTTCTTATACTAATTTGTTCAATATGAAAATTATTTTCATGTAAGTCAAGTATACAAAATTTATTAAGTAATATTCCATTCTATACAAAACATTATTATTATAAATAGAACAACAATTGTTCTTAATTATAATATCAAAGATTTCATTGTCCAACAATAAAATGGAAATAATATTTTAACAAGAGTTGGAATACAATAACAACTTATTGACTTAATAGATTTGCTCGTGAGCATTGCTAAACTATAAGTTTCTATGGCTAATATGGCAACCTTTGCTACATTTCCTTTACATAGGATTACTTATATTTGTTTAGCTTTCTACTTCCGTTTGGTCCCTTCATAAATCTATATTTATGATAACCAAAGTCGGTATCCAATACCCAAGTAGAACCTTGACTTAAAGAAAAATTTATTTCAATCATGAACAAAATTGTATTTGTAACCGAAACTTCATTAAGCTTCTTTGGTTAGCCACTGCAAGATACTTCTCGCAGTTTCTTTCCAGTGTCCAGGCTTATTGCAGTGGAAGCAAACTCCTTTGCTATCCGTATTAGTTTTGTTATTATTATCCTTTGTTTATGCCTTTCTATTTACCTTCTTTGAATCGTTCTTCTTTTCAGAAGATCCTTTGGCCCCTACCAGTAAGACTTGATCTTTCTTGGTTGGAAAGTGACTCTCAACATTTTTCAACATGTTAAGCAAATCAATGAAAGTCGATATCTAGCTTGTTCATATGAAAAATTCACAACAATTGTGAAAGGAGTCCGGGAGTGAGTGCAAGATCAAATCTTGGCTCAACTCTCCATCCATGACAAAACCAGTTGTCCTAATTGATCAATCAAATTGATTATGTTAAGAACTTTTTGTATGCATTTATAGTGCCATTGGCCATTCTAGATCGGAAGAGCTCCTTAGATATCTGATATCTATCAGTCCTACTTTCCTCACCATCAACTACTTGATGTGCAGGAATATAGTAGGAGCATCCATAGTTTCATGCTGACGCTGAAGCTCGTTACTCACGGATGCGAGCATGGTGCATTGAGCCAATCAGTGCATCATCTTGCCACTTTCTAAAAGTAGCAATCTCTTCCTCGAGGCATTATTCGCAACCAATGCGAGGATAGGCGATTAAGGACATAAGATAGCTTTTCAGCTATGAGAACTATTCTTAAATTCCTTAACCAATCCTTTTAATCCGGTCTGGTTAATTTAGCATCTAATATGCTTCGCAGTGATAGTAATTTTAGACATTGTAAAATTCTGTAAATGAATTTGTAATTAACAACATTTTAACATACATTCTTTTATTAATTACCAAAATAAATTAGGTCTTGTTTTAAATTGGTATCTCCAACTATTTTCTTCAAACTATATTACCCTCAATATATATAGTTCGGCAAAATCTAATTAAAGATCTGCTAGTGAGAATAAGGATCCCATTTCAAATGTATATAGCCTTGTGGTGACACAACAAACTATATATAAATAAATAGGTAGACAACTTTTGTCAATTACATCAACTATGCAACTCCTTTTCTTTTGCCTCTTAGATTATTTTGATTAAGTGGTGACACATCCGAATCAAAATTATCCAAGTTAAGTCCGACCTAGCACTCCATATATTCAAAAAAGAAAAATACCATCCTTGTGGTGACACAACAAAATAATATTGTTCAATTTTCTTTATAAGCATCAAATGTGATAAATTAACATCTTAAATACTTAATACTTGCCTTGTGGTGACACAACAAATTCATATTAAATATTTAATACTCTATTAATTTTATCATGCTAGAAGGCGACGTTCGATATTCCAAATATCTTTGAACGCTTAGGACTTAATATAAAAAATTGAGGGGTTTGTTATTAAAATGTCTCATCTTGTTTAGCGCAGCATTTATATATATAAAATACGCCTCATATTAATGAACATGCGAAGCATGTTTGCATAATATATAATATATATATATATATATATATATATAGTATAAGCATGCACATATAAAATACTATATTCTACCCGGATTGATTATGAACTTTTATTCTAGTTTGGTTCACTAGAGCCACCAAGTGAACCAAAAGGTCAAACCCTAGGGGTGCAAGAAATAATATTTAAATATAACTATTACATTTAAACCCTGCTCCATTACAAACGGGTCTTCAAGCGCCTCTTCTTTTCCTTGATCTCTAATTCTTCAAAATTAATTCTAACTATTCCTATTACAAAACTATTTAAAATAAATAGAAACCTTGATCGTGATCGAGGGGAAGTACATAGAGGAGATAGAATTTACATTCGTAAAAATTAGAGAAGACGAGGTACGCAGAATCCCATTTAATAAAACCCATACATTCATGCATCCAACTAAAATAAAATCCAATCACATCGGTCAATTGCCCATAATCAATCTCATTTATTATCATACATATCACCATATGCATCAATACATAACATTCATCCGATGAATAATAAACATTCAATATATATATTGATATCATTTAATGGGCAAATTTAGTTAGTATAAAATTTAATTTTAAATCAAAATAAACTCCTTTATTTTAATCCAAATTTAAATCAAAATAAAACTATTTTAATTTAATTTATCTAATTTTGAATAAAATAAACTATTTTATTTTAATCAAAATCTTTAATCAAAATAAACTCCTTTATTTTAATTAATTATGGAATCCAATTCCATGTAAAAATAAATAAAAATAAAACTCTTTTATTAAAAGAAACACAGATTCTCTTTCCTATTCACAAATAAACTCCTTTATTTTGAATAATATGAAATCTTATTCCATATCTAAATAAACTCCTTTATTTAAGGAAAATAGGATTCTCTTTCCAATTCACAAATTAACTCTTTTATTTTGAATAATATGAAATCTAATTTCATATCTAAATAAACTCTTTTATTTAAGGAAAGATAGATTCACTTTCCTATTCACAAATAAACTCTTTTATTTTGAATAACATAAAATCTTATTTTATATCTAAATAAACTCCTTTATTTAAGGAAACATAGAATCCAATTTCAACTCCAATTAGTTATTATGGAATCCAATTCCAACTCTAATTACTTAAAATGAAATTTAATTTTAAAATTAAAATAAACTTTATATTTTAATAATAAAATAATTAAAAAAACATATTATATATATATATATATATATATACTATAATACATATATATATATATATATATATAGGTAATTAAACTTCCCGACTTCTCTCCTTTAATTAAAAATAACATGTCATCCTTGATTTCCGTCATGCTTAAATGCTCCTTATCTCCTTCCTTGTAATCACATGCATGCTCTGTTTATAATCTCAGTAGCCTCCTTTTTTTTTTTATTATGGTATTACTTGTAACTTTTGTTACTATATATATCATATATATATAGATTATAATTCATTCAAATCAAAGTTTTTTGCAGCTAAGATATATAACCAACATGACCCATGTGAATATATATCGCAGCGGAAGTTAAGCAACATGATACATCTGAATTCGCGAAATCACGGAAAAAAAAATAAAAAACTGTTCAGCGATTTTTATATTTTTTAAAATTTTATACAACAAAATCATGCCCAATTAAATTGTTCTAAACACATATCAATATACATATTAAATTAAAATAATTAATAATTTGCATAAAGGTTTGGCTCTGATGCCACTGTTAGATTTGTAATATTCATGAACGTAATCAAATTGCAAAAATAAGCGGAAACGTGTAAAAATTAGAGTTTAAAAATTTTACAAACCATATACCCGGATCACCCTTTATGCACAATTATTAATTAAACGAAAAGATAAAGAATAAAATCATACCTTTGAAGATCGAGCTTCCTCAGGTACAAGTTCACCTCCAATTCTTTTCGCGTTCAACTTGAATCCACCGGGTTTGGTTCCTTCCTTTGATCAACGTTAGCCACCCAAGTGTTTGGCCTCTAGAGGTGATCCACCAAGGAAGAAGAAGGATTTAAGAAGATGGGTATTTGGCTCAAACCCTAGTTTTCTATCTCTATAGAAAAGAACGTACTCTCCAACTCTTGGAATAACGTATTATCTGATATTTGATATAAGACTCTTCTTATATAGATATCAAGTAACCCTATTAAAATAAGGTATTATTTAATTAAACTCTTTTAATTAAATGGGCTCCCTAATCTTATTAGGGATAATTAATTAAACTCCTTTAACTAATTTTCCTTTCTAATCCAATTAGGAATAAATGAGAGTACTTATATTAAATTAATTCCTAAACTCTTTTAGAAATTAAAATAATAATAATAATTGTAATAATATTAATAAGACTCCTCTTATTAATTTATATTTAATATTTCTAAAATATTAAATAATAAATATTAAGCTATTTAATTTATTCTATCATCATAGATTAAATTAAATATACTTAACATATTATTACGATTATGCCATTAACTTCTTAAATAATTATTCTTCCTTTTATGGTGTGACCCTTTAGGTTCTCCATATTAAACCTAAATTGTGAATAAATCAATTAGAACAATTCTAATCTTATTTAAATAAATAAATTAAACTATTAATTTATTTAAATAAATAATATTTATTCTACAATAGGGATAAGCCTCCCTAGCGATCAACGACTTTCCAGATAATATAGATTTCAACATTAATCATAAAAAGAACCTTTGAGTAAATAGTTACCGTACAATTCATTCCTTCCACCATACAATGTCCCAATTAAATATAAGTCATGGAATTACTGTCAAGTCTTATTTTATTTAATTATATGTATTTCGACTCTTAAATGCACAACTCCAAATAATGCAAATTAGAAACTCCTTTCTAATTTCATTCTCCTTAAACCCAAGGACTACTTTGGGTTGTCATTTATCGAATCACATAGAACATTTCTCTTCTTTTAATAGAAGTGGTAGATTCTTTATTGATCATACATTATCTCCATGTACAACTTATTATACCCAAGCATACCCTTTGATATACCCTAAGGGTCTTATGGAATAAGTCAAAGTATAACTCATCATACACAAGATACTATGATGATCTCAAGTCCAAGGATCACTTGTACTACTATCACTACAGGAATTCCTATTGACAGGCAAGTAAAACTCCATTAGTTATTCCTTAGCGAGCCACGCTCAATGAACTTATTCTCTAATAAGCACTTACATACTGCTTTAGTGTCTCCACACAAATGATCATGAGATCAATTATCCTCATCCAATGAGCGAAAGAACGTATGTACCAATCTATCTGGATTCACTAATCCCCAATTTAGTAATCCAATGATTGGGAACTATTTTAGTTTTAAGCTTTCTAAGACTTTAGATCTCATTAGAATGATCATCATCATTATTCTAAAAGCATTGCTTAAAACTATGGGTTTATCACATATTATAAAAAAAAGATCATGTAGATAATTAAAAGCCTTTAATAAATTAATACTTTTTATTAATAAATGAATAAGATTGTTACAAAGTATATGCTTTATCGTCAAACATGATTGGCTTGTGTGCATACTACTTTCACGTGGAGCACCATCTGTCGGGTTGAAAGAGACCCGGATTTTGGGTCGTCACAGTTGGTATCAAAGCAGTAGGTTATAAAACTTAAGGGGGGAAGGACATTAGGCTCATAACCTTGTTAAGGAAGAAAAGTCCGAAGGAAGAAAATTTTGAGCTTTACTTGAGTCGAATGAGTTAATAAGGTATTGAGGAAACTCAGTATCAAAAGATTTAAAAGATGGAAAGTAACCCTAAATAAATTAAATGTGATTTGTGCTTATACTATTTGTTATGTACTAATCAACAAGTTATGTGTTATTGTAGGATGTCGATCGATAGTTTGATGTATAGAGATATAAACGCGGTGAGCGAAGAGCTTGTAAACCAAGTACGGAGGTACCATTAGTAATTCTAGAGGAGTCGGAGACAAAGGAGTACTTTTCTGAGGAAGACTACTCCGAGGGAGAGATGGATATAACGTCATACTTGAGTATGATGAATGATGGGGAGGAAGAAAGAGAGGTAATATCGATTACTACGGTGGTACCTACACTAGAGTCATCACCTCCAGATACAATAGAAGCATTGTATCTGGCAGCGCTTGACAGGAATGTGCAACTGGGTACAGTTGTGTAGAATCAGAGTGAAGAGATTAGTTATCTGCATAAAGCTAAGATGTCTGCAGAAGCAGATTTTGAGTTAGAGCACGATAAGCAGGTGCTTATGGCAGAGCAGGCCAGGAATTATAAGGCAGAGGCCGATGACCTTCGTAGAGAACTTGGGGAGAAGGACCGGAAGATAGCCCGGATGTCTTACATCCATGAGAGCGCTCATAAGGATTTCAAGCTGAAGGTTGCTTGTTATTCCAATGAGTTAGGACATACTCGACATACTATTAGTCGGGATACTGTAGCGATGATTGCGAATAAGAAACACGATGACGCTGTTATGCATTATTAGAAATCTAAAGTTATAAGTATGTGTGTAGTGACATAAAACCCTCTTTTTTATAACAGGGTAGTCTTTTGTAAAGCTCAACTTTTGTGAGGTACAATTTTGGAATAAAAATATAATAGCTTTTGGCTATGAACGCAAATTGTAAATAGTTTCAAACTATGAAGAAGCATATGAATATAATGAAGTTTTCATGGAAATGTTTTGTTATGATGCGATTTGGTATGTGGCGATTAATAACGAAGTAAGTATATAGATAATAATGAAATTTCATTTAATCTAAAAATGTCGCCAGGGAGAAGATAACGCAATAAGGAAGCAGAATCACATAATGATAATTAATGGGGTCAAAATAACCCTGTGCAAGAGTTCGTTAAGTTATTAACGGCTGCATTTACCCAAACCGGGGGTAGAGTACCCATGAAACCTAAGGTAGCTAGAACGATTACCTTTAAAGAGTTTAAAAGCATAGGTCCGCCGGAGTTCAAAGGAACGACAGACCCAATCGAGGCCCATAGCGGGGTAAAAGAAATAGAGAAGGCGTTTGTTATTACAAGCATAGGTGAGATGCAGAAGTTATCTTTTGTGACTTACACGAAGAAGAGTGAAGCCAACTTTTGGTAGAAGGCTCACCAGGGTGGGGTTAGAACAGATGCGGTAACGTGGAAACAATTCAAGAGGGTTTTCTTTGAGAATTATTTCCTTACAAATATGTGAGGGAGGATAGAGATTGAATTCTTAGAACTTAATCAAGGGGATATGATATTTCCCCAGTACGCGACCAAATTCAAATGAATTGGCACGGTTTATTTCACATCAAGTGGACACAGAGGAGGTGAAGGCTCGTAGGTTGGAGCAGGGCCTGAAACCCTAGCTCTATAGTGGGATTTTGGTGATCTAGAGTGTTTCCTATGGGATCATTCTGGAGAAGGTGATTATAGCATAAGGTAATAGTGAGTTGTAAACTCAATACCACAAAGAGGGAAAATATGAGAGCAAGAGGGAGGGAGGAACCAAGGTAGAGAATGGTAGTGGCAGTATGCCAAAGAGACATAAACTTTTAACTCCGGGAATATTGAAGTGGGACAAGGGGATCCTAAGTGAAGGATCGAGGTGAGTAAGACGTTTGGAAAGACTTATCTAGGAGTCTGTCTGGAAGGGATTATAAATACCTTTAAAACATTAAGATAGAGGAGGAGGGATTAATTTTTGTTAATTATATTCGTGGAAATGGTTTCATGAATAATAGAAGTAAACAAGTATCGGTAGATAAGTTTTGATTAATGTCGAGAGGATTTGAGGAAATTCTCGGTATGAATGGGTTGATTAACCAAAGAACTATAATAAATTGTTATAAGAAAAGTGTGAACCTTTAGTTTTCTCAGAAAATCTAAGGTAGTAAATTACGGTAATAAATACCGCGACATTATTATTGTCGAACCATTACGCAAGTTAGGTTGGTGTTAAGGAAGAAGAGGAGTCGTTACGGTTGCGTATCGACTATCGTAGGAGGAATAAGTTAGCAGTTAATAATAAATACCCATGGCCCAGGATCGATGATCTATTTGGTCAGTTGAGAGGGGGAAAAGAATTTTTCCAAAGATAGATTTGTGTACGGGGTATAGTCGGTTGGAAGTAAGAAAGAAAGAGGAGGTACCATTAGCGTCACAGGATTTAAGAGAAAGGTTAATTGCGGCACATGTATTGTATTTATCATATGATACGGAGAATTTTGTAGTGTATCTCGATGTTCACATAGATGACATGATTGCGTGCTCTTATAGCATGGAAATGTCATTATGTATGCATCACGCCAGTTAGAGGATTATGAGGAGGTCTATCTTACATATGATCTAGAATTGGCATTTGTAGTTTTTGAATTAAAAATCTGAATATAGTAATTATACGGGAAGAAAAGTGAGATATACAAGGACTCTAAGAGTTTGAGATATATCTCCACACAGAAGGAGTTGAATATGATGTAGAGAGAGGACTGGGATATCTTATATCATTCAAGGAAGGTAAACGTAGAAGCCGACGCGTTAAGTAGGAAGAGTAAGGAAAACTATCGATGTTAACGACTCAGAATGAGTTAATAACTGAGATGGTGGGAGGGGAGTTAGAATTTAAATTACAGAATGAAACGATAGAAATGTTATTCAAAACATAGACTCAATCCACAATAATGGACTGAGTACAAGTGAATGAATAAGATGATGCAGGATAAGTAGAAGACTAAGTATAGTCTTATTTTGAGGGAGGAATTTGAGTTCCATATAAGTCCGAGTTAAAAGTATAACTGAGATAATATGAAGATAGCGAAATGTGTTAGTAAGTGTTTAAATTCCAACTCAAATTGTTAACAGGAAGTGATAAGTCATGTGTGAAAAGATAATACCTTCGATGAAGGTGAAATGGAAGAACCCCAATGTTGAAAAAGCATTGTGGGAACTCGAGATTAAAAAAAAGGAAAATTATCCTCTGTGGTGAAGGTATTATTAGCGAGATTCTGGGGACAGAATCCTTATAAGGAGGGAAGAATGTAACGCCCGAGAAAATCGAATTTTTGAGAATTAAATTTTTATTTTTATTAAAGGAATTTAATTGATTATTTATGGAGCAAGCTAATCAAACGTCGTTCTCTGACCTAGGAATGTCAGAACATCGTAGGATTTTGACTACGTGGTAGAATTAAAGTGTTTGAATTTTCAAGATGAAAATAAAAGCTTTCCGTGAAATTTTCTGAAAAACACTATTCACGCATTTCTGCTCGGGAATTATTTTTGAACTTTCGAGAAATATGTAACGATAGAATATGGATGTGAGATGGAATATTCAATAATATTTCAGTTATGAAAAACGTAATATTTCGCCTGTGGACTTAAAACCTAACGTTTAAGAAATGTGACTTTCGAGAAGGAATTTAAATGTATGTAATGAATTAAGCGATGATCATATTATACGTAGTTATTGTACGAGGTAAGGAATATGAATACTATATGAGTTATTATACGAGTACGTATGAATAATGGTATGTCGTATATGTTGACTAAGAATACGAATTAGAGTACGAGAATTATACGTATAATATATGTTATAAGGCTTTAAGCCAAAAGAAATGAATTGGTAGGATTGTGTAGGAAGTATTAAAGTCCAATATGATTTATTGGTTAAGTCCAATAAAATTAATAAGCAAGCCTAAGGATTTGTAATGTAAAGCCCAAAGTAAATTAATGAAAGCCCAAAATGATTAAGTTAAGTTAATTAAGCTAAAGCCCAAAGTAAGAACCAATGGGTCATGAGATGGTTTAAACCCATGGAGCAAACCATGGATGATCCAAGGTGATGAACAAGTAAACTTAGAGACTAAGTAAGTGTAGTGAGCACACAAAGTGCTTAAGTGATAAACAAGTAGCTTAATGGCTAAGTTAAGTAGTAACCAAGAAATAAGAGTGGTGAGCAAGTGTTGTGGGAAACAAGTTTACTTAAGAGCTAGGTAATGAATAGTAAGGAGGTGGATGGTTTAATGACCATTGAGCCCTCATCTAGGATTTCCTATAAATAGGAAGCTCCTAATTCATTTTGTTGGTTGTTCATTTCCTCCAACACCTTATACATAATAAGTTGAGAGCTTATTTACTTGAGATAATAAGCACATAAAAGCTAGACTTCTATTATTAAATTTCCACAACAACTTATAGCTTAATGGCTTGATAGAAAAAGCTAGAGAAGCTAGAGTTCTTATTAAGCAAGAAGCAAGAAGAAGTTTAAGGTGTAGCAAGTTAACATCAAGAGTAAGTACTCCTAAGTTATGATTCTCTTTCTCTTCTATTGTTTGAAAAGGGGGTATTGGTAGAACAAGCATGCTAAGAAGGGGTTGAAATAATGAATCAAAAGGCTTAATTCTTAATAAGCCGTAATAAATCATGAATAAGTTATGTATACTTATATAAGTAATGAACTTATAATGAACGAATAAGAACTTGTAACATGTTTATACAAATGAAGTTAGTATGATAATAAGAAGCATGAATAATGGATAGAAGTCATTAACCATAATAAGTTATATGAAAAGAAGACATAAGTTATGAGTATTGAAAATATAAGTAATTTATATTTTCATAAGTTATAAACTCACAATGAACTAGTAATAACTTATCATGTTCATAAGTTAACAAAGCATGTATGTCAAGATGATAGTATGATGGAGTGAATCCAATTGAAACGGTTTAAAAATCTCAAGTAACAAAGTTTCGCCGGAATTCTCACGATTAGACAACAATCGCCGAATTCGTGAAATTCTTGGAATGGAAGTCGAATTTTGATATTGAACTTGGAAACATTGGTTTTCAATGGAGATAAGTCTTATTTGGCATTATAGAGTTGCGGACTCAAAAATGGCCGGATTCCGACTTAGAATTAAGAAACGAGCGTTGAACGTTCACGAACGTTTACCGTTTCGTTGAAAATGGACTAATAGGTGAATTTTTAGCAAACGAAGTCGAATAGATAAAATTCTGGCATGAATGCATAAAGTACATAATTTGTGAACTGTAGGCTCTTGAATGAGCCAATTCAGACTTATAACGAAGAAGTTATGAGGCCGAGAATCTCACATAAAAAGTTAACTGTTAAAAATTTTCTGGTGTTGAGTACTGGCGCCGTGGCGCCTGTCAAGGCAAAGTATGTCACGCCGCAGCTCCAAAGTGGCCATCAGCCCCTAGAAAGTCACGCTGCAGCGCGACATCTAACACAGAGACTCGCGCCACGGCGCCGAGTCCGGATTTTTGAACAATAAGTGGTGATGCCGGCAATGGCATCAAGTCTGATAATAGCGGGTTGCCACCAAAATTAAAAAACCTAGACAAAAAAGAATGGTTATAAGTAGAAGATGAAAGGAAATTGATTAGTAACAAACTAAAGGACTTAATAAAACATTGTTAAGTTATAATTAAAACTCAAGTATGATTACTTAGGGTTAAAGAAAGTCAATTGAAGATGAACGTGAACGATATGCAATAAGTATACTTTACCAATGATGATCGAGTTTCGGATGATAACGTAAGGACGTTAGTAAGCCGTGAGGAAGGATAATTAACTTGAATCGAGTTGTACTAATGAAATAACTTCAGTTAAGTTATGGAAGAGACAAAAGTCGGTAAGAATGATGTAAAGAATGACGGAAAGTCGAAACCAATAATAACAAATCTAATACGGGATTAGATTGAGAAGTAGGGTAAGATTCTTTAGGAACTATATATGTTCATTCATGACCTAATGTGGTATGTTATGTGATTATGTACTGTAGAGATTGTAAAGACTCAAAGGAAACATAATTATACTGTAGCAGACGCTGAAGGCAAGTTTTTCTTAAACGCTTGTCTAACCTTCGTGTTAGCCAGGTTTTCAAATGATTCAAGTAATGAGATGCATGTATGGTTTTAAACAAAGAGTCGTTGGCCATTTTAACTCGGCTCGACTAATCTTGATAGATTGATTAAACTGTTTACAAGTCTTTTAATATAGAATTGTTAGCGCTATCTTACGCCAACTGATTGGTACGGATTCTAGGTAAGCCTGAATATGAATAAACAAATGTAATTTCATCGAGTATTCGATGGGCACGTGAGGTTGCCACAACTTAAATGTACACACGTTTAATAGATGTAGTGTTGATCAACATAGAGTACTATAGGCTGATCACCTAGAAGTGCTCGTAAGATATGCCAAACTTACGGACTTCGTGCCGGGTTGTCCTTTTCAAAGAAACTATAAGACGTTCACGTCTTCAACCATAATTGATGAATATTGTTATTGTAAAATGTTTTGAAGGAAAAAGGAAAGCTATTTTGAATTATTGATAGTACTTCGTAACTATCATCCAGTTATTGAAGATATACAATTCCTATGTTTCAAGCATGCTTTTAAAAATGAAATTATTTTACTTGTAAAGCTTGTTATGCTCACACTTTCTTAAACCATATGATTGCAGCTTAGGCGATTTGACCAAAGGATTCGACAAGGATAAAGTGAAGGCTAAAGCGAACTTGTAGCGTACCTATGAAATAGTATAGATTTGTAATGATAATATTTGATATTATGACAAGAACAAATGTAACGATTATAAAGAACTTGGGGAATGGTAATATTGTTTTGGAATATATATAAGATAGATTCGTTATTTTGAGGCTTTTTCAATTGAATGTTTGTGTGAACTATAGCACCGTGGAGCACCATCTGTCGGGTTGAAAGAGACACGGATTTGGGGGCGTCACAGTTCATGTATGTTCTTTAACCTAACTCTTACTTTGAGAAGATTTCCTATCTTTAACTTGTTTCTTATTATGAAAAATCTTAAATTGTATTATTCTTATGTTGAGCAAGTTTTATTCCGTAACTTGTTATTAATTATGCAAGTTCATTAACTCAATTCTTTTATTGAGTAATATTATAACCTTCGCTTATTGTTGTTTCAAGCAAGGTTTGTTATAATATCCAATGTGTGACACCCCCAAATTCGGGTACTTCATTACCACACGATTTGATGTTCACTTAAATAAAACATTCACATCTAACTACCCAATCATAATAAAATTGAATAATAAACCTTCTCATTAAAGGATTACATTAATAAAAATCTCTTAGGTTATCTAACCTTAAAATACATTAAACTTGCATGCTAAATAACAAGTTAAAGATAAGAATAACTTGTTAAATATCAGAATAAGATTTAGAAAACTTGCATCTTCATAAACAACTAGATATAAGAATTTGCTTAATCGTAAGAATAAACTTGCACAATGTAATAATAATAAAACTAGCTTAACGAAAATGTAGAGTTAGAAAACTTGCCTTGAGTGTAAGCTAAATCGTAACAACTTGAATCACAATACCCTATATATATATGTCATCATGACATAGTTAGTTACTACCAATGTAACGCCCGAGAAATTTAGATTTTTAGGAGAATTAAATTTTTATTTGATTATGTGAGTTAAATAAATTGACTTGATTATTTATAGGAGTAAGCTAATTGAAGGCTGTTATATGACCTAGATATGTCAAAACGTTGTAGTATTTTGGCCACATGATAGAATTAAAGTGTTTGAATTTCCAAGATGAAAATAAAAGCTTTCCTGAGAAATTTTCCAAAAACACTATTCACGTACTTTTGCTCGGGAATTATTTTTGAACTTTCAAAAAATACATAATGATAGAATATCGAGGTGAGATGGAATATCCAATAATATTTCAGTTATGGCAAACACAGTTTTTTGCCTGCGGACTTAAAACCTAACGGTTAGGGAAAGTAAGTTCCGAGAAGGAAATGAAATGCGTATAATGAATTAAAGAAATGATCGTATAATACAAAGGTATTGTATGATGTAATGAATACGAGTATGATACGAAGTATTATACGAGTATGTATGAATGATGGTATATCGTATAGTATGAATTAGTATACGAGTTGGAATACGAGATTAATACGTAAATTATACGTTATAAGGCTTTAAGCAAATGGATTGGACTTGTAGGATGTGTTAAGAATTATACAAGCCAAGTATAGGATTAGTTAAGCCTAATGGTAGAAATGGTTAAGGTCCAAAGTGATTTAGTGAACAAGCCCATGTGTTTGTTAAATGAAAGCCCAAAGTATGAGATAAGCTAATTAAGCTAAAAGCCCAAAGAGAGAATCCAATGGATTAGGGTGACCCATGGAGCAACCATTGATTTTATGGTTAATCTTGGTGATCAAGGATTTGGTGTGATGACCAAGTAATTTGTGTAGTGAGCAAGATACTTAAAGGCTAAGTAAAGTACTTGGTGGGTAAACAAGGGATAATGTAATTAATGATCAAGTAAAGTGCTTATGCTTGGAGGCTAAGTAAATGTCATGAGCAAGCAAAAGATAAGTTAGGTGATTAACATGTAATTAAAGTAATGAGCAAGTAAAGGATAAGCTAGGTGATTAACAAGTATACTTGATGGCTAAGTAAGTGTGGAGGCCAAGAATACTTGATGGTTAAGCTTGGAATAATAAGGAGGTGATTAACGAGGTGGAATGGCGTATTGACCATTAAGCTATCACTTTGAGATTCCTATAAGTAGAAGCTTGGTTAATTCATTTGAGAGTTTACAAATACTAGCCAACATATATTGAGAGAGAGAAAGAGCTAGAAATAAGTGATCAATCTACTTCAAAGTAAACCATATACGCTAAGTCAAGAACGCAAAGAACGACAAAGGTAAATCGTTCATAATCATTAATCTTCATCTTTTTTGAATTCTTTCTCGTAGTGAATCGTAGATTGGTTGAGCATGATTAGTGAGGAGGAATAAGGATGGCTATTAATAATTAAAACATTGATAAATCATGATCGAATGGAAATCGTAAATGTTTACGTATGTTCAAACCGTAGAAATCGTTGAATGTTAATATGGTTGTTGATGGAGAAATTGAAAACCATTATAGATAAGGTATGTGTATCTTGATTGGTTAGGATGTAGATAATGAATCAATGGAGTGTTCCATTTGATTTGGCTTATAGAACATAAGTAACGAAGTTATGGCGAATTTTGCGAAAATAGACGTTAAACATCGAAAACGTAAAAATCTCGGATTAAAGGTCAAAAGTTGTCGTGTGACTTGAAAACGTTGGTTTCCAATGTCAACATGTGAGATAAGGTAATTAAGAGTCGTTGGCACAAGAATCGTCGAATTCTGACTTATAACGAAGAAAACGAGTATTGAACGGTCGAAAATGTTAAACGAACGTTCAAAAATGAACTCAAAGGTGAATTCCCAGTTAACGGATTCAAAAGTGTAAAATTCTTATATGAACACGTAAAGGATGTAATTAGTGAGTTGTAGGCTTTCGAATGAGTCAATTCGGATGTAAAACGAACAAATTAGGAAGCCAAGAGTTTCGTTAAGAAAACAAATTATTTTGGCCAACTGGTACACAGGAGTGGTGCCGCAACGCCAACCTAGCACAAATGATCCGTGCCACAGCGTCGGATCCGGCCGAGTCCCCTATTTACTGGAGCCGCAGCGCTGAGTTTACACTAGAGATGTCGCGCCGCAGCGCCGTCAGTATAAAAATGTTGACCAAGTTAGGTTTTCATTCCTTTTGAATGTAGACCAAAAGTTAGACAATGAAACTACTTAATATATATAATAAGATTGACTTTAAATTACTTATAAAGTGATAACGTTAGAAGATTAAGTATGGTTTAAACCATAATTAAACGAATAATGCAAGAGGGTAATAAGTAAACCGTGTATGATGTTCATCTTTGGTACTTCACCAATGATGATCGGGGGTTGGTTAATAAAGTAAGAACGTTAATGAGCCGTAACGAAGCATAGAAAGTCGATTTGACTTTATTAATGAAATAAGTATGATTAAGTATACAAGATGAAAGATAGTTACTTGATGATGAATTAATTAACTTAAAGTAGCATCTTCGATGATGACAATAACGTTGAGAGTTACAACTAAAAGTTGTTTAATATTACGTGAACGTGAACGGTATGCAATAAGTATACTTAACCAATGACGATTGAATTTCGATTAATAACGTAAGAACATTAGTAAGCTGTGAAGAAGGATGATTAATTCGAAACGAGTTGTATTAATGAAGTAAATCCACTTACAACATAGAAGAGAAAGAAGTTGGTAAGAAAGTTGTAACGGCAATGTTTTAACTATAGTAAACAATCTAATAAATGATTAGATTGAGAAGAAGGGTAAGATTCATTAGGAACCATGTATGTTCGTTCATGAACTAATGTGGTATGTTATGTGGTTATATGTTGTAGAGACTGTAAAGACTCAAAGGGAAGGTAATTATACTGTATCAAACGCTTGAAGGCAAGTCTTTCTTATCACTTGTCTAACCTCCATGTTAGTCAAGTTTTCTGTGATTCATGTTATGAAATGCATGAATGATTTTAAAGAAAGGGTTGATGCCAGTTTTAACTCGGCTAGACTAATTTTGAAAGATTGATTGATTTATTTACAAGTCTTCCAATATAGAACTGTTAGCGTTATCCTATGCCAAGTATTTGGTACAGATGTAAAGATAAGTTTGTCTATGAACAAACAAAAAGTATTTTCATTGATTATTCGATGGGCACGCGAGGTTACCAAAACTTAAACGTAAATACGTTTAACGAAAGAGTGTTGATCAACATAGGGTACTATAGGCTGATCACCTAGACGTACTCGTAAGTAAAGCCGGATGGATGGCCTTAGTGCCGGAAGTCCTTTTCAAGTATGAAAACGGAAAGAGTATGTTCCTGGTCTTTTGACCGGTTCAGAATTCCTAAGCTATTATATATATACTTTGGAATTGTTGTTATGGAATGAGAAATGCTAGTCAAGGTTTTATAGTACTTCATAACTATTATTCAGTTATGAAGGTATAATCATATGCTTCTTAAAGTGGTATTTATACTATACATTGTTAGACTTGCTGAGCTAGTTATGCTCATCCTTGCTTGAACCATATGATTGCAGCTAAAGTCAAGCGAACCAAAGGTTCCAGCAGAGAAAATGGCAAAGTGAAGATGTGTGACTAGTTTATCTTGTAATAGACTAGTAAGTGTATGTATCATATTATGATAAACAAAGAACGTAGCGGCTTCAGAACCTGGGAATAGGATGTAACATTATTAATGTAATAAGAATGACATTGATATACACATTTTGGTGTCGTTTCAATAGAATGAATGTACAGTTATGAGTATCGTGTAGCACCATCTGTCGGGTTGGAAGATAACCAGAATTTGGCGACGTCACAGGTTGGAATCAAAGCATTAGGTTATAAAACTTAATAGGGGAAGAACCTTAGGCGAATAACCTCGTTAAGGAAGGAAAAGTCCAAAGGAAATAAACTCAAGTTTTACTTAAGTCAAATGAGTTAATACGGTATTGAGGAAACTCAGTACCGAAAGATTTAAAAGATGGAAGTTAACCCTAAATAAACTTAATGTGATTTGTGTTTATACTAATGTGTACTATGTAATAATCAACATGTTATGTGTTATTGAAGGATGTCGATCGATAGCTTGATGTATAGCGACATACACGCGGTGAACGAAGAGTCTGTGACTAGAGTAGAGACTGTACCTATGCCAGTGGCTGAGGTACCATTAGTGATTCTACAGGAGTCAAAGGAGTACTTTTCTAAGGAGGACTACTCCGAGGGAGATATGGATTTGACATCATACCTTGATATGATGGTCTATGAGGAGGAAGAAATGGAGGTAGCCTCGGTTAATACGGTGGTACCTACACTAGAGTCAACATCTCCGGATGCAATGAGAGCATTGTATCTGGTAGTGCTTGACAAAAATGTGCAACTGAGTACAGTTGTGCAGAACCAGAATAAAGAGATTGATTATCTCCATGAAGCTAAGATGTCTGCAGAAGTAGATTTGAGTCAGAGCATGATAAACTTGTGCTTATGACAGAGCAGGCTAGGGACTATAAGGAAGAGGCCGCTGAGCTTCGTAAGAAACTAGTTGAAAAAGACCAGAAGATAACACGGATGTCTTACATCCATGAGAGTGCTCATAGGGATTTCAAAAGTTGCGTGTTATTCCATTGAGTCGGGATAGACTCGACATACTATTAGTCGGGATACTGTAGTGATGATTGCAAATGAGGAACTCATGGATGCTATTATACATTATTAGAAGTCTAGAGTTATAGATATGTGTGTAGTGACGTAAAACCCTCTTTAGCATAAAAAGGGTAGTCTTTTTGTAAATCCTAACTTTTGTGAAGTTCAATTGTGGGATAGAAATGTAATAGCTTTTGGCTATAGAAGCAAATTGTAAATAGTTTCAAACTATGAAGAAGCATATTAATATAATGAAGTTTTTATTTAATGTGCTTTGATGTGGCATGAGTTATTATTGTGGAATGATAACCAAGGGGGTAAGAACAACCCTATATAAGAGTTCGTTAATTTATTAACGACTGTATTTAACAAAACCGGGGGTAGAGCACCCACGGGACCTAGGGTAGCCAGAACGACTACCCTTAAAGAATTTAAAAGTGTAGATCCACCGGAGTTCAAAGAAACGACGGGCCCATTAGAAGCCCAGACATGGGTAAAAGAAATATAGAAGGCATTTGTTATTACAAATGTAGTTGAGGTGCAAAAGACTTCTTTTACGACCTATATGAAGAAGGGAGGAGCCAACTTTTTGTGGGAGGCTTACCAGGGTGGGGCTAGAACATATGCGGTAACGTGGGAACATTTCTAGAAGGCTGTCTTCAAGAATAATTTCTCTACATGTATGCAGGGGAGGATGGAGATTAAGTTCTTAGAACTAAGCAAGGGGACATGACAGTTCCCCAATACGCGACCAAATTTAATGAATTAGTAAGGTTTGCTCCACAACAAATGGACATTGAGGAGAGGAAGGCCTGTAGGTTTGATCAGGGCATGAAACCCTGGCTCTATAGTAGGATTTCAATGTTTCAGAGTGCTTCCTATGGGACCCTTCTGGAGAAATCAGTTATAGCGGAAGGTGGTAGTGAGGCATAGACCCAATACCACAAAGAAAGAAAGAATAAGAGCAAGGAGAGGGAGGAACTAAGGCAGAGAATGCCGGTGGTAGTGGCAATATGCCAGAAAGAAAAAATTTTAACTCTGAGAATACTGGAGTAGGACAAGGGGATCTTAAACATAGGATGGAAGCATGTAAGATATGTGGAAAGACTCCTTTAGGAGTCTGTGGGAAGGGAAATCAGGTTGTTATAACTATGGATAGGAGGGTCATATATCACCCAATTGGCCTAATTCTAAGAAAAACCATGTTTGTTTTGTATATTGGTCGTTGGACCACATGCTAAGAAATTGCCCAAAGAAGGGGTCGGAGGAGAGTAAGGGTGTTAGTAGTGGTAAATTAGCCATCACTGGACCACCATCATCGGGTAGACCTATGGCCTGTACTTTTAATAGGATTGTCCACGATGCGGTTGCATCAGTGGATGTAGTAACATGTGTCATTCCAGTCGATACAATGAATGCTTATGTGCAGTTTGATTGGAGTGCTACTTGATCTTTTTTAGCATGTGAATTTGCTAAGTGATTAAGTTCATTCCCAAAAAAGATTATAAATACCTTTAAATGTTAAGGTAGAGAATGAGGAAATAACTTTCGTTGATGATATTCATGGAAATTATTTCATGAATAAAAGAGTAAGTAAGTATCGGTAGAAAAAAAAACCCGATAAAGTTGAGAGAATTTGAAGTAATTCTCGGTATGAATGGGTTGATGAACCATAGAACCTTAATAAATGGTCTAAGGAAAAGTATGAATCTTTGGTTTTCTAAGAAACCCAAGGTAGTAAGTTACGGTAATAAATCACCGGAACATTCTTGTTGTCTAATCAAGACGCAATCTAGAAGGATGTTAAAATAAGTTTAGGTTGTGGTACAATCATAACCTTTGATGGTTGACATATGGGAACTGGGCTAAACAATTCCTTCAGAGAGCAAAGGTATATACGAAACTGGCAACCGATCTAACTCATTGTGATGGCAGTGTAGATGAGACGGGAACTTCTTTGTTGTTCATTTGTGGGAAACCACTCAGAGTACCATATGGACTACTAGCAGAGAAGCGATGTGTGCTGAATCCTAGAGAAGTAGAAGAAGAAGATAAGAATATAAATCATCAAAGATGATGAACGTATTAAGTAAGACATCTCTGTATGTCATGAAGTTGTAAGCCAGTAATGAAAGTAGGTCGCGTAAACTTAGGTTGAAAGAACGCAAACCCGAAGAAGTAAAGTAAGTAAAACCAATGCGTAAGTCAAATATATGACTAATTGGTTAGCAATTAAGAATAAATACCCATTGCCAGGATCGATGATCTATTTTATCAGTTGAAAGGGGAAAAGTATTTTTCCAAGATAGATTTGTGTACGGGGTATCGTCGGTTGAAAGTAAGGAAGAAGGAGGTACCTAAGACTACGTTCAGAACTCGTTATGGTTATCACGAGTTTTTAGGTATGTCGTTTGGGTTAACTAATACATTAAAGTTAGACTTTCCGTAAGGGGCGCCGAGCAAGTTAGTGGTAAGCTGATAGGTACTCTTGTGAGGTGCTATGGTTGAAAGTACCATTAGCGTCACATAGTGTTCGAATAATATTGGGACGAGTGTGTCGTAATGATCATTGGTGATATTCTAGTCTTTCTAAGACGTCAGAAGATCATGATGAACATGTGATGATAGTGATGGGATCACTACGGAGGGAGGAGTTGGATACAGAATTCACCAAGTGTGAATTTTAGCTTAAAAGATATGAATATTTGTTATGGATAAGTATCATGGTAATGAGAAGGGAGAAAAATAGTTTTCAGGAACTAAAAAGGAAGGTTAAGTAAGGCGCATGTATTGTCTTTATCAGATAATACAGGGAATTTTGTAGTGTATCACAATGTCTAGCATAGAGAACGAGATTGCATGCTCATGTAGCATGGCAAGGTCATTGTGTATGTATCACGCCAGTTAAAGGATTATGAGAAGATCTATCCTACTTGTGATCTATAATTAGAAGCTGTAGTGGATTTAAAATTTGAAGATAGTATTTATACGAGGAAAAGTATGAGATATATACGGGCTCTAAGAGTCTGAAATATATCTTCACATAGAAGGAGTTGTATAGGAGGTAGAGAAAGTGGTTAGAATTGATAAAGGATCACGACTGTGATATGTTATGTGATGCCCCCAAAATTAGGTACACATCACCCATCTTGGGTCGTCAGATACATGGTACAAAATTCAAATAAAACTTACTAATACAATTGTCGTGTACAATACGACAAAACATAACTGTGAGTTTGAATACAATTATTGTCTACTAGAGATTATACAAACTCAAAAGGAGTCCTCATTACAATTATTAACACACTATTTCACGAATTAGTGAGGACTACTAATGCTATCCTCTGGACCTTCACTCCGCTCCCGACTAGTCCACTGTTATGTTCTCATTTTACAAGAGAACGGTGAAAAGAAAGGGTGAGCTCAACTAGCCCAAAAAGAAGATAATATTACTAAGATAATGCGAATAAATTATCGTTAGCCTTCAACAGGTGTTAAACTGATAAAATATAACAACATCAAGTTTAACTACAGTGGAACAAGCAATCCATTAAAAGAGTCAAGTAGAGAATAAAATCTACTATCTTTTATGATTTAAAAGGTTTTTCATCACTTTTATCTCTAAGACTCAACTTAATTAATAATCCACATCACCGAATCACCCATGCACCACAGCCAAGGATATTCTTTAGTATCACGACCACAATTATCCATGCACTACGGGCCAAGAATATTTGTGTATTCATTAATGGTCATGATCATGCCAACAACTATCCATCAATGCACTACGGGCCAATGAGGACTTTTACCACATCATTTGTAACATTACGGTCATGATTACACCAAATAATCCTTGGTCATAATCATACCAAGTCCATCCATGCACTACAGGCCACAGATGACTTTCAAAAAAAATCTAAACATGAGGATGATAACAATGATATAAGAATTCAATAAAAAAAGTTCAAGAATTAATTTATTCAGGAACTAATAACGTCCAAATTGTCAACATGATCTTTGCTTTGTAGAGTAAAAATTCAAGAATGCTCGGAAGAATATTTCCATGAAAAGATACTGGATGAAGCGCAAATATCAAAGATATTCCACTAATTTCATGGAGTATAGAAATCAAAACTTTAACCAACTGAGTATAACAACGAATGGAATAACAAAAGAAATCACCATGCATGCGGTACTTCGCATATGTATATGTCATTCCAACAGATTAATAAGTAAACGGAACCGGTCGGTGAAATTACGCATGCCAAGCGATGTTCCAACAGAATAATAAAGATGGAACCAGGTCCGGCGTAAAACGCACAGACAGGATATTCCAACAGAATAATAATAAAAAATAGAATAATAGAAGAATGTCACCAAGTATAGGGTAGTCCGCGTATATTGGTTATTCCAGCAGAATAATAAAGAATGGAATAACAGAAGTTCTCTTCATGAATACAAAAGAAATAATATCCCTTACCGTAAAAGAAACTGAATATAAGATTAGGAAAGTAGCAGAATATTTTTCTCTATAATTTCTCTCTATAGAGTTTCAGTGAATTCATAAGAAAATAATGAAGGAATGAGCTTCTATTTATAGAAGAATGGACTGCATAATAACTAATTCATGAACGGTCCAAATTGATTTACTTTTAATCGGACGGATCATATTTAGAGCAAGATCTTTTAAATAAAATATATTATATATATAATATATAATATATATATATATATAATGATAATAATTGAAATCCCTCTATATAAACCAAACACCAATATTGACAACTTTGAAAAAAATTTCCAACCATTCAATTTTCAATAACGTGGGCCCCACATGTTCCCCTCCCCCCAACATGTCATAATCACAGGGGTCCCATTATATTTAAATAACTTTCTACCAATAATATTGAAAAATAGGTAAATGGGGGTCTAAATAATACGCCAAATTTACAACAACTACCTTATAAAAAAAAATCATTTCAATATTTTTAACAACATTTATCATCATTATTATAATTCACATTATTAATCGACCAAGTCGTTCCCAGGAAAGAGGGGGCTTTCCAATAAGGATTTCTCCCTATTGGCGCGCAATTAGGTGACCAAACCTCTCCTTGACAGAACTTCTAGACATCGTTAATATTGTAAATAATAATATTAATAACTTTCTCATCTCAATTATTGATTTTAATAATATATAAAATATCGACAATAATTGAATCAAATAACGTGAGATATTATTGAACAATTACTATAGCAATAATTGACCAAAATCGAAAGACTTCTCACGTAAGCATTAATAATCAACAACGTGTGCTACTATGTAACAATGCGTATTACTGTACTTTTACTACCGAGTAGTTCAACAGTACTAACTATAAAACTTCTGCCGTTATTTTCATAAAAATGTTTTTTTCGTTTTCTTAATCCGACAATAATTCTGTAGTGGGGTCCACCAATGATTGCGCCGTTGTACGAATATTCCCTGTTAAAACGAATATTCCCCGACCAATTAAATATAATATAACAACTTGCATACTTTGCAGAATTTATAAATACTACCCACAACTATAACATAATATTAAATTTATTCCATAATATTCAAAAATGATAATTATAGAAAATTCATCTTTATTCAAAAAGTTGGGGTCTTACAACCTCCCCTTCTTAACAAATTTTGCCCTCGAAATTAGGGTACGTACCTGGTATATCGAAGAGGTAAGGATACCTTGACTTCATTTCAGATTCTAACTCCCAAGTCATTTCATCAACATCGTGGTTTCTCCACAAAACTTTGACTTGAGGTATAACCTTGGAGCGTAGAATATGTTCCTTCTTATCCAAGATTTGAGCAGGAACCTCTTCATACGTTAAATCTTCCGCTATTTCGTGTAGTTCCAACTCAATAATGTGGTTCGGGTCTTCCACATATTTACGTAACATGGATATGTGAAAAACGTTATGAACACGAGACATACTTTGCGGTAAAGCGAGTCTATAGGCCACAGTTCCTACCCGATCGAGGATTAAAAATGGACCAATGAATCGAGGATTGAGATTTCCTCTCTTCCCAAATCTCGTAACTCCTTTCCCTGGAGCAATACGTAACAACACATGATCTCCTATATCGAATTCCACGTCCTTCCGATGAAGATCAACATAACTCTTTTGTCGATCTTGTGAGGTTTTTATATGTTATCGGATCGTTTGAATCTTTTTCGTAGTCATACAAACCAACTCTGGTCCCAACAATGTTGCTTCACCCACCTCATTCCAGCATACTAGAGAATGACACTTTCTTCCATACAACGCCTCGAATGGAGCCATGTCAATACTTGCTCGATAACTGTTGTTGTATGAAAACTCCACAAACGGTAAGAACTTGTCCCAACTTCCCTTGAAATCAAGGACATAGAGTCTTAATAAATCTTCTAGAGTTTGAATAGTCCTCTCTGATTGTCCATCCGTCTGAGCATGATATGCCGAACTAAATCGTAAATCTGTGCCCTTAGCTTTTTGCAAACTAACCCAAAATCGTGAAGTGAATCATGGGTCTCGATCAGAAACTATAGATACTAACATACCATACAGTCTTACAATCTCATTTATGTAATACGAACAAGACGTTCAAGTGTATAAGTTTCTCGTATTGGTAAGAAGTGAGCAGACTTGGTCAATCTATCAACAATGACCCAAATTGCATCAATGCCTGGAGAAACCTTGGGAAGACCAGTAACAAAATCCATGGTAATGTGCTCCCACTTCCATTTTGGAATTTCAAGTGGTTGCAATGGACCTTTTGGTACTTGATGCTCCCCCTTGACTCGTTGGCAAGTTAGACACCTTGAGATAAATAGCGCTATCTCTCTCTTCATATTGCTCCACCAAAATGTATGAAGAAGATCACGATACATTTTGGTACTCCCAGGATGGATTGCAAACGGTGTGTTGTGCGCCTCCATCATGATTTTATACTTTAAATCAGGGTCGTTAGGAACACAAAGTCTGGAGTTGACTCGAAGTATTCCTTCTTCATCGATTCTTTCTTCTAGCATAGCACCTTCTTGCACTTTCTTTCTCATATGCATCAGCTCATGGTCTGTAGTTTGAGCAACTTTAACTTTATCAATTAAAGTCGATTCTACTCGTATATTCGCCATCATCACATGGGTCCCTGAGTCTTTACCTCTATCTCCATCCTTTGCAAGTCATACAAAATGGGCCTTTGTGTTGACAATATCGCACTCGTACCCGCATATGATCTTCTACTCAATGCATCAGCTACCATGTTTGCTTTTCCAGGAGGGTATTAGATGGTATGATCATAATCTTTCAACAGTTCAAGCCAACCTCGTTGTCGCATGTTGAGTTCCTTTTGAGTGAAGAAATATTTGAGGCTTTTATGATCCGTAAAGATCTCCACTTTCTCCCCATACAAGTAATGCCTCCAAATCTTTAGTGCGAAGACAACAGCTGCCAACTCTAGATCATGAGTAGGATAATTTCTCTCATATTCTTTGAGTTGTCTTCAGGCATAGGCTATGAATTTTCCATGTTGCATGAGAATACATCCCAAACCTTTGCTTCAAGCATCATCAGATGACAAATCCTCCGAGCCGGATGGTATTGTCGAACAAAGCTTAAAATGAGTCTCCTCTTGAGTTCTTGAAAACTCCTCACATTCTTCGCTCCAACCAAACTTTGTATCTTTCTGAGTCAGCTGAGTCAATGGAGTAGCTATTTAAGAAAATCCTTCCATAAATCTCCGATAATAACCAGCTAAGCCGAGAAAGCTACATACTTCGGTCACTGATTTAGGTTACTCCCAGCTTTGAATAGCTTCAATCTTTGCTGGGTCAATAAATATTCCATGACTTGATACCACGTGCCCAAGGAATGCTAATTCCTCAAGCCAGAACTTGCATTTCTTCAACTTGGCATAAAGCTTATATTCACGAAGCTTTTAGAGTGTCAGCCTCAAGTGTTGCTCATGATCTTCACGGCTTTTCGAATAAATAAGGATGTCATCAATAAAGACGACCACAAAGTGATCCAAATATTCCTTGAATACTCGGTTCATCATATCCATGAAGGCAGCAGGAGCATTAGTCAATCCAAAGGACATAACTAGGAATTCATAATGCCCGTACCGAGTTCTGAAAGCCGTCTTTGGAATGTCATATGTTCTAATCATCGATTGGTGATATCTAGAACAAAGATCAATCTTTGAAAAGAATTTAGCTCCTTACAACTGGTTAAACAGGTCATCAATATGTTGCAATGGGTACCTATTTTTTGATGGTGACATGATTTAACTCCCGATAATCAATACAAAGTCGCATACTCCCATCTTTCTTCTTCACGAATAGAACAGGAGCACCCCAAGGAGAAGTACTAGGACGAATAAAGCCAATGTCTAACAATTCCTGCAGTTGGGTCTTTAACTCCTAAAGTTCAATAGGAGCCATTCGATATGGGGCTTTAGAAATGGGTTTTGTACCGGGTTCAAGGTCGATACAAAATTCAATTTCACGCTCTGGGGGTAGGCCAGGAAGTTCTTCGGGGAATACGTCAGGAAATTTATTAACATAAATATCATTCAAAGCTGACGTATTTTTGTTTAGATCTGTGACAAGAGCTAATAAAGCTTGACATCCATTTTTCAATAAACAAATAGCTTTATGGCTTGAGATGATCGTGATTGATTTTAATGATTTGGTCGCTTGAATTCGCATAATAGGTTGATTAGGAATATGAAAGCTAACAACCTTACGAAAACAATCAATTTTTGCATGATAAATAGTTAACCAATCAATCCCTAGAATCACGTCAAATGCAAGTATTTTCAATGAAATAAGATCGACAGGTAATATGAGGGTACCGATTTGAACCAAACAAGACTTATAAATAGTGGATGTAATGAAGGTTTCTCCCAATGGAGTTTCTGCAGATAAGTCAAAATTTAATTTCTCCGGAGTTAAATTTAATCGTTGAGCGCAAGTAGGAGAAATAAAAGAATGGGTAGAACCAGTATCAAATAAAGTATAGACTTCGCTAGAGTTTATGATAAGCATACCCGTGATGACCTCATTCGGGTTCCTTGCTTTCTGGGAGGTCACAACAAACGCTCTCCCTTGCATTATCGGCTTTGACTTTTCTGGGACGGCCTTTGGTGCCTCCATCCTAGCTGAACTTGTCTTCAGTGAACGACAAAATCAGGCTAAGTGACCTTCTGTTCCACAATTATAATATGTTTCTGACGGCATCGCGCAGTTTGGAGTGATGTGTCCTTCCCCTCCGCATTTGAAGCATATGATAGGTGGTCGTTCTCCTTCCTTAACAACGAGTGCTGGTGATGATGTCTTTCCATCATTGTTGAATTTCCACTTCTTGAAATGTCCATTCTTATTATTTTGGCCCTGATTACCACCGAAGTGGTTACCATTTTTGGCCTGTTGATTCTGTCCACGCTTGTTGTCACCGCTTCGATGACTGCTCTCGCTGGTATTATCATTTTGTCGGCTTCTCTCTTTTGATTGCGTTGACTCATTATCGCGCTCTACTAACTAAGCCCTATTTACAATATCTGAATACAAACACAGTTTATAGGAAATAAGATGTTGACATATCTCAGGTTTTAAACCTCGCAAAAACATTCACGTCATTCGCTCTTTATTATCCACCAAGTGGGACGCAAACCGGGACAACTCAGCAAATTTAGCCTCATACTGCGACGCAGTCATATTCTTTTGCTCCAGCTTAATAAACTTCACCTCCTTCATGTGACGAATACTTTCGGGAAAGTATTTGTCGTTGAACAGCTCTTGGAACTTCTCCCAAGACATCTTCAGTGCAGCAGGTTGAGTACGCTTTACCGATTCCCACCAGTAATCTTCCTCTCCTCGCAACATAAAGGCAGCAAAGGGAACCTTTTGCTCCTCGGAGCATCCCAAGACATCAAAAATCTTGGTGATCTGCTTTATCCATGCTTCCGCAATAAGTGGTTTTGGCTCTCCAATAAACTCCGGTGGTCCCAGCTCCTTGAACTGTTTAGTGGTGACTGTCCGAGAGTTTCCAGTATTTCCACCTACGTTTTGGATAGGAGCTGCTCTCGCTTGTTGTTGCATGAATTGCATAAAGCCTCTGAATAATCGATCATTCATCATTTGGTCAGTGTTGTTGTTTACATGAGGATTGTCGCCTTCCTGATGCACATTATCCTGATTATTGATATGTGGTGAATCAACGGTCGCCTGTGCTCCATTGCTATTCTAAACATTCTCAGATGTCATTTTCAGATACTGCCACAAAAACAAAATGTTAATTGACATATAACATTAACCCTATATTTTGACCGACCAATTAAATACCAAATAAACTTAGGTAGGTCATACTAGCGAAGGAATTCCCCGTCTCTCCCCTCCTAGTTCTATTCTCACATCATAGCCAGGGATCATATCCCTAAGCTTTGACCAACTATGACTCCCCCAAAATTAGGTATACATCACCCATCTTGGGTCGTCAGATACATGGTACAAAATTCAAATACAACTTATTAATACAACTGTCGGGTATGCAATCGACAAAAAATATAATCGTGAGTTTGAATACAATTATTGTCTACTAGAGATTATACAAACTCAAAAGGAGTCCTCATTACAATTATTAACACACTATTTCACAGAATAGTGAGGACTACTAATGCTATCCTCTGGACCGTCACTCCGTTCCCCGACTAGTCCCTGCTATATTCCCATTTCCTGAAGAGAACAGTGAAAGAAAGGGTGAGCTCAACTAGCCCAGTAAGTGTTGGGTTTGTAATATTCAAGAACGCAATCAAATTGCACAAATAAAGCGGAAACGTGTAAAATCAGAGTTTTAAAATTTTACAAACCATATATCCGGATCACCCTTTATGCACAATTATTAATTAAACGAAAAGATAAAGAATAAAATCATACCCTTGAAGATCGAGCTTCCTCAGGTACAAGTTCACCTCCAAATCCTTTTGCGTTCAACTTGAATCCACCGGGTTTGGTTCCTTCCTTTGATCAACGTTAGCCACCCATATGTTTGGCCTCTAGAGGTGATCCACCAAGGAAAAATAAAGATTCAAGAAGAAGGGGTATTGGCTCAAACCCTAGTTTTTCCTATCTATATAGAAAAATAGCGTACTCTCCAAAAAATTGGAATTATCACGTAGTCTTAATATCTGATATAAGACTCCTCTTATAAAGATATCAAGTAACCCTATTAAAAATAAGGTATTATTTAATTAAACCCTTTTAATTAAATGGGCTCCCTAATCTTATTAGGGATAATTAATTAAACTCCTTTAATTAATTTTCCCTCCTAATCCTATTAGGAATAAATGAGAGTACTTATATTAAATTAATTCCTAAACTCTTTTAGAAATTAAAATAATAATAATTGTAATAATATTAATAAGACTCCTCTTATTAATTTATATTTAATATTTCTAAAATATTAAATAATAAATATTAAGTTATTTAATTTATTCTATCACCATAGATTAAATTAAATATACTTAACATATTATTACGATTATGCCATTAACTTCTTAAATAATTATTCTTCCTTTTATGGTGTGACCCTTTAGGTTCTCCATATTAAACCTACAGAATAAATCAATTAGAACAATTCTATTCTTATTTAAATAAATAAATTAAACAATTAATTTATTTAAATAAATAATATTTATTCTACAATAGGGATAAGCCTCCCTAGCGATCAACGACTTTTCAGATAATATAGATTTCAACATTAATCATTAAAGAACCTTTGAGTAAATAGTTACCGTACAATTCAATCCTTCCATCATACAATGTCCCAATTAAATATAAGATATGGAATTACTGTCAAGTCTTATTTTATTTAATTATATATATTTCGATCCTCAAATGCACAACTCCAAATAATGCAAATTAGAAACTCCTTTCTAATTTCATTCTGCCTTGGCCAAGGACTACTGGGTTGTCATTTATCGAATCACATAGGACATTTCTCTTCTTTTATTAGAAGTGGTAGATTCTTTATTGATCATATATTATCTCCATGTACAACTTGTTATACCCAAGCATACCCTTTGATATACCCTAAGGGTCTTAAGGAATAAGTCAAAGTATAACTCATCATACACAAGATACTATGATGATCTCAAGTCCAAGGATCACTTGTACTACTATCACTACAGGAATTCCTATTGACAGGCAAGTAAAACTCTATTAGGTATTCCTTAGCGAGCCACGTTCAATGAATTTATTCTCTAATAAGCACCTACATACTTGCTTTAGTGTCTCCACACAAATGATCATGAGATCAATCATCCTCATCCAATGAGCAAGCAACGTATGTACCAATCTATCCGGATTCACTAATCCCCAATTTAGTAATCCATTGATTGGGAACTATTTTAGTTTTAAGCTTTCTAAGAATTTAGATCTCATTAGAATGATTATCATCATTATTCTAAAAGCATTGCTTAAAACTATGGGTTTATCACATATTATAAAACAAAGATCATGTAGATAATTAAAAGCCTTTAATAAATTAATACTTTTTATTAATAAATGAATAAGATTGTTACAAAGTATATGCTTTATCATCAAACATGATTGGCTTGTGTGCATACTACTTCCAATCTCCCACTTGCACTAAAGCCAATCGTCATCAGATCTTATACTCCTCTTCTCTAAAGTGACGATTATCCTGCGCCATTGGATAAGCTTTAGTTAATGGATATGTAATGTTGTTCATGAGAGTCCACTATCTCTATAGTGATTTCCCATCTTTCAATGATTCTAATAATCAAATGAAAGTGCCACAAAACATGTTTAGATCCAAGATGAGACTTAGGAACTATTCCTAGTTCTGTAATGAACTTATCATCCAAACAATCAACTTGCAGCTTCATTTACAGCTATATACTTTGTCTTTATCACTAAACCAACAACTCTTTGCTGTTTGGAACCTTTCCAATTCACTGCACCATCATTCAAGGTAACACTTTACCTTAAAGTGGATTTTCGTCGTCTTGGTGCATCTCGAAAAATTTTGAGTCATGTAAGCCCTCTAGTTTTAATTTAGACCCACCATGAATATAATTACATCCTTAGTGCCGTTAAAGCACTTTAAGATGTTTTCAACGACTCATAGTGAACTTCTCCATAATATGACCATCAACATCGTGTCTCGTACATTTCATTGTATACATGATTGTCACTCATGCGACCTCTCTTTTCAGGAGTCTGTGGGGACTATTAAGAGAGATACACTCCATAGCTCATCAACATGGGACATCTCTTGGAGTTTGCCATGCTAAACGACTTTAGCATCAAATGAATATACGTTCCTTGGGTTAAGTTGAGCATCCTTTTAAATCTATCTATATAGATTTTATCCCCAATTAAGATACTCTTCCCAAATCATTCGTGGAGGAATGTTTAGACAACTTTATCTTTACTGATTGTAGCATTGGTATGTTATTCCTCATCCGTAGTATATCAACATATAATACTAGAAATTTCACGATGCTCCCACTGACCCTTTTGTACACACTATGTTCATTCTTATTTTTGATAAAATCAAACTCTTTTGATTGCCTCATCAAAACGAATGTTCCATATTTGAGAAACTTGCTTCAATCCATTTCTCTGAGTGTCTACAACACTTACCTCATCGTATGTAACTGGATCATCATCTTTTATGATGTGTACCTCACCATCATCATCCATGATGAATCCATACCTCCTAGGTATCTTCGGTACTATTTCAGATTTACAATTCGGTTGTGGTACAATAGGTCTATCTATAGGTTCCTCTTATTTGACTTATAGTGTTTTGTGGTTCTTGAACTTTTCAAGATCTATTATCCTCCCACTAGCCCCTTTTAATGATAAACACCTTTATCTTAGAAGGCAGCGTGTTTCACAACAAACACCTTTTTGCTAAGTAGGATTATAGAACATATACCCTAAACTTACTTTAGGATGTCCCACAAATCGACACTTATAAAATCTTGTCCCAAGCTTATCCTTTGAAACCTTTTCACATAAGTTGGACAACCCCTTATCTTAACATACTTAAGATTAGGAATCCTCCACATCCATAACTTTTATGGAGTCTTGGGGATTTTGAGGTTACCATTTTAAATGAGATATCAGACCATTTCTAGGACATTATCCCGGAAGGATCTTTGGAATGTCGGTAAAATCATTTTGGACCGTACCATGTTCAACAAGGTACGATTTTTCCTTTCGGATACATCAATCAATTATTATGTATCGAGAGGCGTCCATTATGAAAAACCATTTGAGATGATCTAGAAACTTATTGCACAAGTATTCCTTCCTTGATCCGATCAAAGAATCCTAATACTTTTGCCAATTTGTTTTACTTTTGAATTCTTTGAACCTTTCAAATAATTCACACTTGTATTCAAAGAAATACACATTTCAACTCTTTGAATGATCATCTCCTTTTCTTATACTAATTTGTTCAATATGCAAAATTATTTTCATATAAGTCAAGTATAAAATTTTATTAAGAAATATTCGATTCTATACAAAATATTATTATTATAAATAGAACAACAATTGTTCTTAATTATAATACCAAAGATTTCATTGTCCAACAATAAAATGGAAATAATATTTTAATAAGAATTGGAATACAATAACAACTTATTGACTTAATAGATTTGCCGTAGGCATTGTTAAACTATAAGTTTCTATGGCTAATATATGGCAACCTTTGCTACATTTCCCACACATAGGATTACTTATATTTGTTTAGCTTTCTACTTACCTTGGTCCCTTCATAAATCTATATTTATGATAACCAAAGTCGGTATCCAATACCCAAGTAGAACCTTGACTTAAAGAAAATTTTATTTTAAATCATGAACAAATTTGTATTTATAACCGAAACTTCACTAAGCTTCTTTGGTTAGCCTCTGCAAGATATTTCTCGCAGTTTCTTTCCAGTGTCCAGGCTTATTGCAGTGGAAGCAAGCTCCTTTGCTATCCGTATCAGTTTTGTTCTTATTATCCTTTGTTTATGCCTTTCCATTTACCTTCTTTGAATCGTTCTTCTTTTCAGAAGATCCTTTGGCCCCTACCAATGAAGACTTGATCTTTCTTGGTTGAAAGTGACTCTCAACATTTTTCAATATGTTAAGCAAATCGGTGAGGTGATATCCGACTTATTCATATGAAAAATTCACAACAATTGTGAAAGGAGTCCGGGAGTGAGTGCAAGATTAAATCTTGGCTCAACTCTCCATCCATGACAAAACCAGTTGTCCTAATTGATTAATCAAATTGATTATGTTAAGAACTTTTTGTCTGTACTATAATGCCATTGGCCATTCTAGATCGGAATAGCTCCTTAGATATCTGATATCTTTCAGTCCTACTTTCCTCACCATCAACTACTTGATGTGCAGGAATATAGTAGGAGCATCCATAGTTTCATGCTGACGCTGAAGCTCGTTACTCATAGATTCGAGCATGATGCATTGAGCCAACCGTGCATCATCTTGTCACTTTCTAAAAGCAGCAATCTCTTCCTCAGAGGCATTGTCTGCAACCATTGCAGGGATAGGCGTATTAAGGATATAAGATAGCTTTTCAGCTATGAGAACTATTCTCAAATTCCTTAACCAATCCATTTAATTCGGTCTGGTTAATTTACATCTAATATGTTTCGTAGTGATAGTAATTAAGACATTGTAAAATTTTATAAATGAATTTGAATTTAATAACATTTTAACATACATTCTTTTATTAATTACCAAAACAATTTAGGTCTTGTTTTAAATTGGTATCTCCCACTATTTTCTTCAAACTATATTACCCTCACTTATATAGTTAAATAAAATCTAATTAAAGATTTGCTAGTGAGAATAAGGATCCCATTTCAAATGTATATAGCCTTGTGGTGACACAAAAAACTATATATAAATAAATAGGTAGACAATTTTTTATCAATTACATCAACTATGCAACTCCTTTTCTTTTGCCTCTTAGATTATTTTGATCAAGTGGTGGCACATCCAGAATCAAAATTATCCAAGTTAAGTCCGACCTAGCACTCCATATATTCAAAAAGAAAAATATCATCCTTGTGGTGACACAACAAAACAATATTGTTCAATTTTCTTTATAAGCATCAAATGTGATAAATTAACATCTTAAATACTTAATATTTGCCTTGTGGTGACACAACAAACTCATATTAAATATTTAATACTCTATTAATTTTATCATGCTAGAAGGCGACGTTCGATATTCCAAATATCTTTGAACGCTTAGGACTTAATATAAAAAATTGAGGGGTTTGTTATTAATTTGTCTCATCTTGTTTAGTGCGTATGCACACACACACACACACACATATATATATATATATATATATATATATATAAAATACGCGTCATATTAATTAACATGCGAAGCATGTTTGCATAATATATAATATATATAGTATAAGCATGCACATATAGAATACTATATTCTACCCGGATTGATTATGGACTTTTATTCTAGTTTGGTTCACTAGAGCCACCAAGTGAACCAAAAGGTCAAACCTTAGGGGTGCAAGAAATAATATTTAAATATAACTATTACATTTAAACCCGGGCTCCATTACAAATGGGTCTTCAAGCGCTCCTTGCCCCTTGATCTCCAATTCTTCAAAATAATTATAATTATTCCTATTACAAAACTATTTAAAATAAATAGAAACCTTGATCAGCAATCAAGGGGAAGTACATAGGAGGGGAATAGAATTTACATTAAGAAAAATTAGAGAAGACGAGGTACGCAGACCCCATTTAATAAAATCCATACATTCATGCATCCAACTAAAATAAAATCCAATCATATTGGTCAATAGTCCATAATCAATCCCATTTAATATCATACACATCACCATATGTATCAATAAATAACATTCATCTTATGAATAATAAACATTTAATATATATATACATTGATATCATTTAATGGGCAACATTTAGTTGGTATAAAATCTAATTTTGAATCAAAATAAACTCCTCTATTTTAATCCAAATTTAAATCAAAATAAAACTATTTTATTTTAATTTATCCAATTTTGAATAAAATAAACTATTTTATTTTAATCAAAATTTTAATCAAAATAAACTCCTTTATTTTAATTAATTATGGAATCCAATTCCATATAAAAAAAAAATTATTAAAGGAAACACGGATTATCTTTCCTATTTACAAATAAACTCCTTTATTTTGAATAATATGAAATCTTATTTCATATCTAAATAAACTCCTTTATTTAAGGAAAGATCGATTCTTTTCCTATTCACAAATAAACCTTTTTATTTTTTGAATAATATGAAATCTTATTTCACATCTAAATAAACTCATTTATTTTAAGGAAAAATAGAATCCAATTTCAACTCCAATTAGTTATCATGGAATCCAATTCCAACTCTAATTGGTTAGCATGAAATCTCAATTTTAAAATTAAAATAAACTCTTTTATTTTAATATTAAAATAATTTTTTTATTTTAAAATTAAAATAAATTTTATTTTATATATATATATATATATATATATATATATATATATATATATATATATATATATATATATATATATATGTGGCAATACTTTTCAAAAAAAAACGTGGCAAGCTTTACTATTCATTCTTTTAACGATTTTCTTTGTAGTTGTGCTCACACTTTCAGATTTTTTTTTTTTTTTTTTTTACATTACCGTAATACTCTACTAATTACTGAGCAAAGCCAGACAACTTTTTGCCATGTCAACTACTAACGCAACATGTGTGCTTGTTAACACTGCCGGATTTTTTTTAAAAAAAAATAAAAAAATCACTTGAATCAAATCCGCATCACTTGAATCACATGAATCAAATCCGCATGAATCAAATCACTTGAAGCAGGTGACCCTTAAAGGGTTTAACAGGTAAAAATTATAATATATATATATATATATATAATTAAACTTGATTCACCACGGACAAACCAACAAAAGACGGATTTCGCCAAATTGACGTTTTTTTTATTTATTTTATAATAAATTTTATACAAATAAATTATGCCCAATTAAATTATTCTAAACACATATCAATGTAATATCAAATTAAAACAATTAATAATTCGCATAAAGGTTTGGCTCTGATGCCACTGTTGGGTTTGTAATATTCAAGAACGCAATCAAATTGCACAAATAAAGCGAAAATGTGTAAAATCAGAGTTTTAAAATTTTACAAACCATATACCCGGATCACCCTTTATGCACAATTATTAATTAAACGAAAAGATAAAGAATAAAATCATACCCTTGAAGATCGAGCTTCCTCAGGTACAAGTTCACCTCCAAATCCTTTCGCGTTTAACTTGAATCCACCGAGGTTTTGTTCCTTCCTTTGATCAACGTTAGCCACCCATGTGTTTTGGCCTCTGAGGGTGATCCACCAAGGAAAAGAATTTTCAAGAAGAAGGGTATTGGCTCAAACCCTAGTTTTTCCTATCTATAAAGAAAAAGAGCGTACTCTCCAAAAAATTGGAATTATCACGTAGTCTTAATAACTGATATAAGACTCCTCTTATAAAGATATCAAGTAACCCTATTAAAAATAAGGTATTATTTAATTAAACTCTTTTTAATTAAATGGGCTCCTAATCTTATTAGGGATAATTAATTAAACTCCTTGAATTAATTTTCCTCATCTAATCCTATTAGGAATAAATGAGAGTACTTATATTAAATTAATTCCTAAACTCTTTTAGAAATTAAAATAATAATAATTGTAATAATATTAATAAGACTCCTCTTATTAATTTATATTTAATATTTCTAAAATATTAAATAATAAATATTAAGCTATTTAATTTATTCTATCACCATAGATTAAATTAAATATACTTAACATATTATTACGATTATGCCATTAACTTCTTAAATAATTATTCTTCCTTTTATGGTGTGACCCTTTAGGTTCTCCATATTAAACCGGTTGTGAATAAATCAATTAGAACAATTCTAATCTTATTTAAATAAATAAATTAAACAATTAATTTATTTAAATAAATAATATTTATTCTACAATAGGGATAAGCCTCCCTAGCGATCAACGAATTTCCAGATAATATAGATTTCAACATTAATCATTAAAGAACCTTTGAGTAAATAGTTACCGTACAATTCAATCCTTCCATCATACAATGTCCCAATTAAATATAAGACATGGAATTACCGTCAAGTCTTATTTTATTTAATTATATGTATTTCGATCCTCAAATGCACAACTCCAAATAATGCAAATTAGAAACTCCTTTCTAATTTCATTCTGCCTTGGCCAAGGACTACTAGGTTATCATTTATCGAATCACATAGGACATTTCTCTTCTTTTATTAGAAGTGGTAGATTCTTTATTGATCATATATTATCTCCATGTACAACTTGTTATACCCAAGCATACCCTTTGATATACCCTAAGGGTTATAAGGAATAAGTCAAAGTATAACTCATCATACACAAGATACTATGATGATCTCAAGTCCAAGGATCACTTGTACTACTATCACTACAGGAATTCCTATTGACAGGCAAGTAAAACTCCATTAGGTATTCCTTAGCGAGCCAACGTTCGATGAACTTATTCTCTAATAAGCACCTACATACTTGCTTTAGTGTCTCCACACAAATGATCATGAGATCAATCATCCTCATCCAATGAGCAAGCAACGTTTGTACCAATCTATCCGGATTCACTAATCCCCAATTTAGTAATCCAATGATTGGGAACTATTTTAGTTTTAAGCTTTCTAAGAATTTAGATCTCATTAGAATGATCATCATCATTATTCTAAAAGCATTGCTTAAAACTATGGGTTTATCACATATTATAAAACAGCATCATGTAGATAATTAAAAGCCTTTAATAAATTAATACTTTTTATTAATAAATGAATAAGATTGTTACAAAGTATATGCTTTATCATCAAACATGATTAGCTTGTGTGCATACTACTTTCAGTAAGAAATATTATGACTAAGATAATGCAGAATAAATTATCATTAGCCTTCAACAGTGTTAAACTGATAAAATATAACATCAAGTTTAACTGCAGCGGAACAAGCAATCCATTAAAATAGTTAAGTAGAGAATAAAATCTACTATCTTTTATGATTTAAAAGGTTTTTCAACACTTTTATCGCTGAGACTCAGCTTAATAAATAATCCACATCACCGAATCACCCCTGCACCACAGCCAAGGATATTCTTTAGTATCACGACCACAATTATCCATGCACTACGGGCCAATGAGGACTTTTACCACATCATTTGTAACATTACGGTCATGATTACACCGAATAATCCTTGGTCATAATCATACCAAGTCCATCCATGCACTACAGGCCACAGATGACTTTCAAAAAAATATAAACATGAGGATGATAACAATGATAAAAGAATTCAATAAAACAAGTTCAAGAATTAATTTATTCAGGAACTAATAACGTCCAAATTGTCAACATGATCTTCGCTCTTGTAGAGTAAAATTTCAAGAATGCTCGGAAGAATATTTCCATGAAAAGATACTGGATGAAGCGCAAATATCAAAGATATTCCACTAATTTCATGGAGTATAGAAATCAAAACTTTAACCAACTGAGTATAACAACGAATGGAATAACAAAAGAAATAACTATGCATGTGGTATTTCGCATAGACAGGTTATTCCAACAGATTAATAAGTAACGGAACCAGGTCAGGCAAAATTCGCACCGAGAAGATGTTCTAACAGAATAATAAAGACGAAATCAGGTCCGGCGTAAAATGCACAGACAGGATATTCTAACAGAATAATAATAAAAACAGAATAATAGAAGAATGTCACCAAGTATAGGGTAGTCCGCGTATACTGGTTATTCCAGCAGAATAATAAAGAATGGAATAACAGAAGTTCTCTTCATGAATACAAAAGAAATAATATCCCTTACCGTAAAAGAAACTAAATATAAGAGTAGTGAAGTAGCAGAATATTTTTCTCTATAATTTCTCTCTATAGAGTTTCAGTGAATTCGTAAGAAAATAATGATGGAATGAGCTTCTATTTATAGAAGAATGGACTGCATAATAACTAATTCATGAACGGTCCAGATTGATTTACTTTTAATCGGACGGATCATATTTAGAGCAAAATCTTTTAAATAAAATATATTATATATATTATATAATATATATATATATATAATGATAATAATTGAAATCCCTCCGTATAAACCAAACACCAATATTGACAACTTTGAAAAAAACTTCTAACCATTCAATTTTCAATATCGTGGGCCCCACATGTTCCCCTCCCCTCAACATGTCATAATCACAGGGGTCCCATTATATTTAAATAACTTTCTACCAATAATGTTGAAAAATAGGTAAATGGGGGTCTAAATAATACGCCAAATTTACAACAACTACCTTATAAAAAAAAATTCTTTCAATATTTTTAACAACATTTATCATCATTATTATAATTCACAATATTAATCGACCAGGTCATTCCCAGGAAAGAGGGGGCTTTCCAATAAGGATTTCTCCCTATTGGCGCGCAATTAGGTGACCAAACCTCTCCTTGACAGAACTTCTAGACATCGTTAATATTGCAAATAATAATATTAATAACTTTCTCATCTCAATTATTGATTTTAACAATATATAAAATATCGACAATAATTGAATCAAATAACGTGAGATATTATGCAATAATTACTATAGCAATAATTGAACAAAACCGAAAGACTTCTCACGTAAGCATCAATAATCTACACCGTGTGCTACTATGCAACAACGCCAGACATCGCATTTACTTTTATTAAGGAGTAGTTCAACAAAGACTACCAGAAAACTTCCGTAGATTATTTTCATAAAAATATTTTTGTCGTTTTCTTAATCCGACAATAATTCTGTTATGGGGTCCACCAATGATTGCGCCGTTGTACGAATATTCCCTGCTAAAACGAATATTCCCCGAACAATCGAATATAATATAACAACTTGCATACTTTGCAGAATTTATAAATACTACCCACAACTATAACATTATATTAAATTTATTCCATAATATTCAAAAATGATAATTATAGAAAATTCATCTTTATTCAAAAAGTTGGGGTCTTACATGTTATATCATTTAGGGGTGGTGAATGTAGTAGTCGACGCATTAAGTTGGAAGGGTAAGTGAAAAACTATCAATGTTAGCGACTCAGAATAAGTTAATAACGGAGATTGCGAGAACGGAGTAAGAAGTTAAATCACGAAATGAAGAGGTAGAAATGGTATTTATAATGAAGACAGAATCCTTATAAGGGGGGAAGAATGTAACGCCCGAGAAAATTGGATTTTTAGGAGAATTACATTTTTATTTGATTATGTGAGTTAAATAAATTTACTTGATTATTTATGGGAGTAAGCTAATTGAAGGTCGTTATATGACCTAGATATGTCAGAACGTTGTAGTATTTTGGCTACATAATAGAATTAAAGTGTTTGAATTTCTAAGACGAAAATAAAAGCTTTCTGAATTTTTTTTTCGAAAAACACTATTAACGTAATTTTGGTCAGGAATTATTTTTGAACTTCCGAAAAATACGTAACGATAGAATATCGAGGTGAGATGGAATATTCAATAATATTTCAGTTATGGCAAACACAGTTTTTCGCCTACGGACTTAAAACCTAACAGTTAAGGAAAGTAATTTTCGAGAAGGAAATGAAATATGTATAATGAATTAAAGCAATGATCGTATAATACGAATGTAAGACCCCAACTTTTATGAATAAAGAATAATTTTCTCAAAATATTTTTTTGAATATTATGAAATCAATTTGATATAATGTAATAGTTGTGGGTAATATTTATAAATTTTGCAAAGTACGCAAGTTGTTATATAATATTCGATAGGTAGGGGAATATTCGTGTTAACATGGAATATTCGTACAACGGCGCAATCATTGGTAGACCCCACAACGGAATTATTGTTGGATTGAGAAAACGACAAAAATATTTTATGAAAATAACGGCAGAAGCTTTACCATTAACTGTTGAAACACCCAGTGTTAAAAGTATAGTAATACGCGTGGTTACATAGTAGCACACTGTATTGATTATTGATGCTTACGTGAGAAGTCACTCAGTTTTGTTCAATTATTGCTACAGTAATTGTTGCATAGTATCTCACGTTATTTGATTCAATTATTGTCGATATTTTATATATTATTAAATCAATAATTGAGATAACAAAGTTATTAATATTATTATTTGCAATATTAACGATGTCTAGAAGTTCTGCCAAGGAGAGGTTTGGTCACCTAATTGAGCGCCAATAGGGCGAAATCCTTATTGGAAAGCCCCCTCTTTCCTAGGAACGACCTGATCGATTAATATTGTGAATTATAATAAAGATGATAAGTTTTGTTTTATTATTATTATAAATGTAATAAAACAGAATACTTTTATAAAATTATTTGTTTTATTAGACTATAAATAGAATATATAATATTCTATTATGCATAGTGTTTGCATTGTAAAATCTTTTTATATAAAACAAAATACTTTCTAAAGTTATTCATTTTATTAGATTATAAATAGAATATATTAAATTTTATTTAAAAGATTTTGTTTTATTAGAATATTTTATTAATCTTTGCATAGTAAATCAATATGGATTTGTCGGTTTAAAAGTAAATCAATCTGGACCGTTCATGAATTAGTTACTATTCAGTCCATTCTCCTATAAATAGAACCTCATTCCTTCATTATTTCTTACGAATTCACTGAAACTCTAGAGAGATAAACTATAGAGAGAAAGAAGAAAATTATTCTGCTACTTCACTACTCCTATATCCAGTTTTTTCTAAGGTAAGGGATATTATTTGTTGTACTCATAAGGGGTATTATTTCTTTCATCTTCATGAAGAGAACTTCTGTTATTCCATTCTTTATCATTATGTTGGAATAACCTGTCTATGCGAAGTACCGCATACACGGTGAAATTCTTCTGTTATTCCATTCTTTATTATTATGTTGGAATAACTTGTCTATGCGAAGTACCGCATACATGGTGAAATTCTTCCATTATTCCATTCTTTATTATTATTCGTTGGAATAACTTTTATGCATGCGATATATCGCATACCTAGTGAATTCTGTTGTTATTCCATTCTTTATTATTATGTTGGAATATCTTGTCTGTGCGTATTACGCATGATCTGGTTCCATCTTTATTATTATGTTGGAATATCTTGTCTATGCGGATTACGCATGACCTGGTTCCGTTATTTATTATTCTGTTGGAATAACCTTCATGTGCGGTCTATCGCACACCTGGTGAATTCTTCTGTTATTTCATTTCTTTATTATTCTGTTGGAATAATCTGTCTACGTGGATTACTGCATGGTGGCAAAAATCCATTGCCGGTTTCATATATTCTATTATACTTAGTTGGTTAAAGTTTTGGCTTCTATACTCCATGAAATTAATGGAATATCCTTGATATTTGCGCTTCATCCAGTATCTTTTCATGGAAATATTCTTCTGAGCATTCTTGAACTTGTTTTATTGAATTGTCATCATCCTCATGCTTATATTGTGATGAAAGTCATCTTTGGCTTACGTGCATGGTTGAACTTGGTATGATTATGACCAGGGATTATTCGATATAATCATGACCGTAATATGACGAATGATGTGGTAAAAGTCCTCATTAGCCTGTAGTTCATTGGTGGACAGTTGTTGGTATGATTATGACTAAGGATTATTCGAATAGTCATGACCATTGATGATTACATGAATATCCTTGGTCGTGGAACAGGGATGAGTCGATTTTATTTATTAAGCTGAGTCTCAGCAATAAAGTTGATGAAAACTTTTTAAATCATAGAAGATAGTAGATTTTATACTTTACTTGACTCTTCTAATGGATTGCTTATTCCGTTGCAGTTTTTGATCTAAAACTTGTTATCTATTATATTCTATTAGTTGTTATACTGTTGAAGGCTAATGATAATTTATTCTGCATTATCTTAGTCATAATATTTCTTACTGGGCTAGTTGAGTTCACCCTTTCTTTCACTATTCTCTTCAGGAAATGAGAACGTAGCAGGGACTAGTCGGGGAACGGAGTGACGGTTTAGATGACAGCATTAGTAGTCCTCACTATTCTATGAAATAGCATGATAATAAATGTAATGAGGACTCGATTGATTGTGGATATTATCTAGATGACAATATTTGTATTAAAACTCACAGCCTATATTTTGTCGTATTTTACACGACTGTTGTATAATTAAGTTGTATTTGTATTTAGTACCTAGTATCTGGCGACTCAAGATGGGTGATGTATACCTGTTTTGGGGGCGTCACAGTTGGTATCAAAGCTTAGGGATATGATCCTTGGCTGAGATGTGAGGTAAGAACTAGGAGGGGAGAGACAGGGAATTCATTCGCTAGTATGACCTACCTAAGTTTATTTGGTATTTAATTGGTCGGTCAGAGTATAGGGATAAAACGTGATATGTTAATTAACCCTTGTTTTGTGGCAGTATTGGAAAATGGCATCCGAAAATGTTGAGATAAGCAATGAAACATATGAGACCGTGGAGTCACCACAGATTAATACCCAGGATAATGTGCAACATGAAGACAATAATCCTCAGGTGAACAACAACTCCAACCAAATGGCGAACGAAGGAATGTTTAGGAGCTTTTTGCAATTCGTACAACATCAGACAAGAGAAACTCTTGTCCAAAATGTAGGTGGAAACACTGAAAACTCTCGAACGGTCACCGCTAAACAGTTCAAGGAGCTGGGACCACCGGAGTTTATTGGAGAGCCAAAACCACTTAAGGCGGAAGCGTGGATAAAGCTGATCACCAAGATATTTGATGTCTTGGGATGCTCTGAGGAGCAAAAGGTTCCCTTTTCCACCTTTATGTTGCGAGGTGAGCGGCGATTCTTGGTGGGAATCGATGGCGTACTCAACTCCGCCACACATCAAGATGTCTTGGGAGAAGTTCCAAGAACTATTCAACGACAAGTAATTTCCCGAAAGTATTCATCACATTAAAGAGGCAACGTTCATCAAGTTGGAGCAGAACAATATGACTGTGGCGCAGTACAAAGCTAAGTTTGCCGAGTTGTCTCGATTTCCATCCCACTTGGTTGATAATGAGGAGAGAATAACGCGGATGTTTTTAAGAGGTTTGAAATCGGTGATACGTCAATATCTTATTTCTCATAAACTGTGTTTGTATTCAGATGTTGTAAATAGGGATCAGTTATTGGTGCGGCGATAACGGGTCAACGCAATAAAGAAAAAGCAGGTGGCAGAATGAAAATACCAGTGGTGACAGTCATCGAAACGGTGACTGTGACGCACCCAAAATTAGGTATACGTCACCCATCTTGAGTCGCCAGATATACGGTACAAAATTCAATACAACTTAATTATACATCTGTCGTGTAACATACAACAATACATAAACTGAGAGTTCTAATAGGAATATTGTCATTTAGACAATATCCATACTCAAGAGTCCTCATTACATTTATTGTCACACTATTTAACGTAATAGTGAGGACTACTAATGCTATCTTCAAACCATCACTCTTTTCCCCGACTCGTCCCAGCTATATTCTCATTTCCTGAAGAGAAGAGTGAAAGAAAGGGTGAGCTCAACTAGCCCAGTAAGAAATATTATAACTAAGATAATGCAGAATAAATTATCAATAGTCTTCAACAATGTTAAACCGATAAAATATATTTGACAACCGGTTTAATCTGCGGTGAATATCTGATCCATTAAAAGAGTCAAGTAGAAAATAAAGTCTACTATCTTTTAGGTTTTAAAAGGTTTTCATCAATTTTTATCACTAAAACTCAGTTTAATGAACAAACCACAATATCTAATCATCCCTGTACCACGGTCAAGGATTTTCATCAAATTATCAATGGTCATGACTATACCGAATCACCCCTGGTCATAATCATACCAAAAACTATCCATCACTGCATTATAGGCCACTGAGGACTTTTGTCACATCAGTTATATCAAGCCATGATTATACCGAATGAACCCTGGTCATAATCATACTAAGTTCATCTATGCACGTAAGCCAAAGATAAATTTCAACATAATATAAACATGAGGATGATGACAATGATATTCAATAAAAAAATTACAAGAATTAATTTATCTAGGAACCAATAACATCCAAACTGTCAACATGATACTGCTTTGTAGAGTAAAATTCAAGAATACTGAGAAGAATATTTCCATGAAAGGATACTGGATGAAGCGCAAATATCAAGGATATTCCACTAATTTCATGGAGTATAGAAGTCAAAGTTTTAACCAACTGGGTATAATAAGGAATGGAATAACAAAAGAAATCACCATGCATGCGATAGACCTTGCAGGCGGAGTTATTCCAACGAGAATAATAAATAACGGAACCGAAGTCGGGTGAAATTCACACAAGACGGGATGTTCCAACAAAATGATAAATCTGGAACCGAATCCTGTAAAACACACAGACATGGGATGTTCCAATGTAATAATAGAAGAATGTCACCAAGTATAGGGTAAACCACGATATCTGATTATGTATAGGGTATGCCAGCGTATCTTGGTTATTCCAACAGAATAATAAAGAATGGAATAATGTAAGGATTTCACCAAGTATAGGGTATCCACAGTATCGAGTTATTCCAACGAATAATAAAGAATGGAATAACGAAGTTCTCTTCATGAATAAGAAAGAATAACACCCCTTACGAATACAACAAATAATATCCCTTACCTTAGAAGAATGAATATTGAAAAAGTGAAGTAGCGAATACTTTTCTTCTTTCTCTCTATAGTTTCTCTCTCTGTAGTTTCAATGAATTAAAAGAAAATAATGAAGGAATGAGCTTTCTATTTATAGAAAAACTGAGGGTGGCTCTTGGTCTTAACGAAGGGTCAAAATGACTTTGGTAATATTGAAGAGACAACTACTATTTGCGAAGGGGTAATTAACCTTTGGAACACCGAAGAGGCAGTTAACTCTTGGTAATATTGAAGGGACAACTACTATTTGCGAAGGGATAATTACTATTGACGAAGGTAATTACTATTGACGAAGGTAATTACTATTGATGAAGGTAATTACTATTCACAAAGGTAATTACTATTCACAAAGGTAAATACTATTGACGAAGATAAATACTATTGATTTAAGGTAATTACTATTCACAAAGGTAATTACTATTCACAAAGGTAAATACTATTGTGAAGGTAATTACTATTCACAAAGGTAATTACTATTCACAAAGGTAAATACTATTGACGAAGGTAAATACTATTGTGAAGAGACTCTTAGATGATGACATATGGGCCCCCAGCCCCCATAAAATAATCAAACTTACCACAAATGTCTCATATGATGACTCTTTATATACATCAAGGATTGAATAAATATTACCACAAATCATTTTATTTTTAATCAATACATATTTAATCTTTCAACAATTATTAATCATTTATAACTTGTCGTCTCAATTAATAATTTCATATTATACGAGATGATCTTGTGACAATAATTGAATCAATAATATAAGAGATATGATCGTAATTCTTTGTAGCAATAATTGAGCATAGTGAGAGTGCCTTCTCACATAAGCATCAATAATCAATATCGTGTGTTACTATACAACTACGCCAGATTCTTCGCATTTCTTTACTACTACCGTAGTTCAACAGGTTTTACTGGTAACACCTCTGCTAGTTATTTTTTATAGAAAGATAATTTTGTCATTTTCTAACTACGACAATACTTCCGTTGTGGGGTCCACCATCGATTGAGTCGTCACGAATATTCCCCGACAAAAAAGAATATTCCCCACCAAACGAATATTTTATAACAACTTGCTTACTTTGCAAAATTTATAAATATTACCCACAACTATAACATTATATCAAATTTATTCCATAATATTCAAAATAATATTTATAGAAAATTCATCTTTATTTATAAAAGTCGAGGTCTTACAACCTCCCTTCTTATGAAATTTAGCCCTCGAAATTAGGGTAATGCGATACTGATATATGATAAAGAGGTGAGGATACCTTGAATACCTTTATCGTTAAAAATATTAAATTCATCTTCTTAATCCGCCAAAGATATTCATTAACAATTCATCTTTGCAATACAAAGCAAAGATATACAATGTAAAACCAATAATCTTTGAGGCGCGACTTAATAGTATCACGACCACGAATTCTCCATGCACTCTTGGCCAAGGATATTCGTGTTTTCAATTCTGATCATGATTATACCGAATAATCCTTGGTCATAATCATACCAAGTCTATCAATGCACTACTACCAAAGATGACTTTTACCACATTCATGAATTAATATTTCATTCTTGAGACTCAAATTTCGATAATTAATCCATATCATCGAATCATCCCCGCACTCAGGGCCAAGGATATTCATTAGTATCACGACCACGAATTATCCATGCACTACTACCAAAGATAATCGTGTATTCATTAGTATCACGACCACAAATTATCCATGCACTACTGACAAAGATAATCGTGTATTCATTAGTATCACGACCACAAATTATCCATGCACTACTACCGAAGATAATCGTGTATTCATTAGTATCACGACCACAAATTATCCATGCACTACTGACCCAAAGATAATCGTGTTTTCATTTACGGTTATGATTATACCCGAACAATCCACGGTCATAATCATACCAAGTCCATCTATTCACGTAAGCCACGTATTGACTTTCAACACAATATAAGCATGAGGATAATGATATAAAGAATCAATCAAATGAGATAAAGGATAAATATTAAACATTTATAATATAATTTATCCGAGATTCAAGAATATCCCCATGTTATCAATCACTTAATAATCTCATAATCTAATATCATTAATATTATAACAATATTTTAATCACTTCTTAAATTTATAAACAATTTATCTCAATTGTTTACGCTTTACCATATAATGCCTTTAATCATTCAAAATGCCATACTCATAAGATATCATTACCAATTATCAAATCCTCATCAAAAAATATGCATATACTCTATATAGGATTCTCTAGCCATAAAATCTTATTTTCAACTTTGTTACTTCACATACCATATTTAACTCATATGTTAAATAACTAAACTATTTTCATGAAAAATACCAAATCAGTCCCAAAAATATTTCTTTTTCCGGGATTTAGCATAATATAGTCCCATGATGAAAATATATTTTTCTCAAGAATTTTAAAATTCATTTACAATTTTTCAAAATCAATTTCTAATTAATTCCTTAAGAAATTAGCTACCTCAAGTTTAACTCTAAAATTCTCAAATCTTGGCGGGACCTTACACATGTTAATGTGAGCCTCCGATTTAAATTTCATGGTCATCGAGTTGTAGAACTCGGTTTATAGCATTTTTGTCGAAAAATCCTAAATATTGAAATGGTCTTAACTTGCTCATTTTAAGTCGGAATGAGCTCATTTTTGGACACGATGTTCCTTATACCATATACTTTTATGTCCCAAAAGGCCTGAATTTTCTCACTAATTAAGTGGCCAAACAGCCCTTACAAAAAACGTGACAGCTTTTTTGGACATTTTGAAGTTTTGACTCCTTTGCTAAAATCACCCACACGAAAATCTACAACACCTTTTTTAGTGATTCCACTTGGATTAGTTAGGTAACTCATAGATCTAACTCTAGGACTTGACCACACTCAAAAATTCAAAATATAATAGGAGATATGGTCAATTGAATTTCATGTTACGTTTTTTTATCAAAATCTGATTTTTCAACCCTTTGTGATTTCTAAGAAACTTTCATATTTTCACATAATAACCACATAACTCATCATAACACTTACTAATACTTCATATACCCATGATTTTCATTAGTCCAATGCTTTTATTATGACTTTCATCATAATCCTCGTAAATATAAGATCCTTTTAGTTGAAGAAATATTTGAGGGTTTAAGAAATGGGTTTTTATCTTTGAATCAATACAAAATTCGATTTCACGCTCTAGGGTAAGCTAGAAATCTTCAAGAATACGTCAAGAAATTTATTAATGATAGAAATATCATTCAAAACTGCTACTCTTATCCAAGACTTGGATAGTACGTTACATTTATACCAACTGTGACTTCTTTTCATTTAACCTAGATAACACCTCACAATGATACCTTAAATAAAGGTATAGTCAAAAACTGTTTTAGAAATTAGAATCTTTGGAAAGTGCTCAAAGAAACCTTCGTACATGGGAGGCCATTCTTTTAGGTTATGGTAGATATCATATGGCCACAGAATTATCCTTGGTTGACCCAATAGACCCCAAAGAAAAACGAGAAGATTACTATCATATTCTTCCCAATGTTGAGTCTTCTCTTGACATATCATTATCTCCACTGTCTCTAATTAGGTATTATACTCCAAACAAACACCAAGATTATATAGGTAGTGCTTGTAAATATACTCAGCAAGTGGATGAGCACAACCATGTCTTATGATGACACGAGGTTGTATGTCATTAGACATCTTGTATGATTGTAGCAAAACACCCTTCCAAGTTAAATTCACCTCACCCTCAACATCTATAGACCACCATTCTATTCCCTCGTTATCCCCGCTTGACCTAGCTACACTCTTATTACCTGAAAGGAATTGTGAAGCAAAAGGATTAATTAATATATCAAATATTATCCCTATACTCTAACCGACTAATTAAATAACAAATAAACTTAGGTAGGTCATACTAACGAAGGAATTCCCCGTCTCTCCCCTCCTAGTTCTTATCTCGCATCTTAGCCAGGGATCATATCCCTAAGCTCTAATACCAACTGTGACAAATGTCCCATCAGTGGACAGAACCTCACATTGGTACCTATCAGTTTGCCACCGCAGAACAGCGTCCCCTACGGAGAGTCTGGCTTCGGTGCATCCCCCATCAACAGGAAGTCACCAGCGAGAGGCTCGGGGCTCTTTACTTATAGCTCTGATACCAACTGTGACGCCCCCAAAATTAGGTATACGTCACCCATCTTGAGTCGCCAGATATACGGTACAAAATTCAATACAACTTAATTATACATCTGTCGTGTAACATACGACAATACATAAACTGAGAGTTCTAATAGGAATATTGTCATTTAGACAATATCCATACTCAAGGAGTCCTAATTACATTTATTGTCACACTATTTAACAGAATAGTGAGGACTACTAATGATATCTTTGGAACCATCACTCTTTTCCTCGACTCGTCCCAACTATATTCTCATTTCCTGAAGAGAACAGTGAAAGAAAGGGTGAGCTCAACTAGCCTAGTAAGAAATATTATAACTAAGATAATGCAGAATAAATTATCAATAGTCTTCAACAATGTTAAACTGATAAAATATATTTGACAACCAGGTTTAATCTGCGTGAATATCTGATCCATTAAAAGAGTCAAGTAGAAAATAAAGTCTACTATCTTTTAGGTTTTAAAAGGTTTTCATCAATTTTTATCAGTAAGACTCAGTTTAATGAACAAACCACAATATCTAATCATCCATGTACCACGGTCAAGGATTTTCATCAAATTATCAATGGTCATGACTATACCGAATCACCCCCGGTCATAATCATACCAAAAACTATCCATCATCGCATTACGAATACCGAGGACTTTTGTCACATCATTTATATCAAGCCATAATTATACCGAATAAACCCTGGTCATAATCATACTAAGTTCATCTATGCACGTAAGCCAAAGATAACTTTTAACATAATATAAACATGAGGATGATGACAATGATATTCAATAAAACAAGTTCAAGAATTAATTTATCTAGGAACCAATAACATCCAAACTGTCAACATGATCTTTGTTTTGTAGAGTAAAATTCAAGAATCTTGAGAAGAATATTTCCATGAAAGGATCTCGCATGAAGCGCAAAAATATCAAGGATATTCCACTAATTTCATGGAGTATAGAAGTCAAAGTTTTAACCAACTGGGTATAATAAGGAATGGAATAACAAAAGAAATCACCATGCATGCGATAGACCGCACAGGCAGGTTATTCCAACAGAATAATAAATAACGGAACTAGGTCAGGTGAAATTCACACCGACAGGATGTTCCAACAGAATGATAAATACGGAACCAGGTCCGGTGTAAAACACATGCATGTGGATGTTCCAATGTAATAATAGAAGAATGTCACCAAGTATAGGGTGAACCACGTTATCTGATTATGTATAGGGTATGTCACAGCGTATCTTGGTTATTCAACGAATAATAAAGAATGGAATAACGTAAGGATTTCACCAAGTATAGGGTATGCCAGCGTGATACAGGTTATTCCAACAGAATAATAAAGAATGGAATAATAGAAGTTCTCTTCATGAATAAGAAAGAATAACACCCCTTACGGGTGCTGACAAATAATATCCCTTACCTTAGAAGAACTGAATTTTGGAAAAGTGAAGTAGCGAATACTTTTCTTCTTTCTCTATAGTTTCTCTCTCTAGAGTTTCAATGAATTAAGTAAGAAATAATGAAGGAATGAGCTTTCTATTTATAGAAAAAAGCGAGGGTGGCTCTTGGTCTTAACGAAGGGTCAAAATGACTTTGGTAATATTGAAGAGACAACTACTATTTGCGAAGGGGTAATTAACCTTTGGAACACCGAAGAGGCAGTTAACTCTTGGTAATATTGAAGGGACAACTACTATTTGCGAAGGGGTAATTACTATTGACGAAGGTAATTACTATTGACGAAGGTAATTACTATTGACGAAGGTAATTACTATTCACAAAGGTAATTACTATTCACAAAGGTAATTACTATTCACAAAGGTAAATACTATTGACGAAGGTAAATACTATTGACGAAGGTAATTACTATTCACAAAGGTAATTACTATTCACAAAGGTAAATATTATTGACGAAGGTAATTACTATTCACAAAGGTAATTACTATTCACAAAGGTAAATACTATTGACGAAGGTAAATACTATTGACGAAGAGACTCTTAGATGATGTCATATGCCCCCCCCCCCATAAAATAATCAAACTTACCACAAACGTCTCATAACAGATTCTTTATATACATCAAGGATTGAATAAATATTACCACAAATCATTTTATTTTTAATCAACACATATTTAATCTTTCAACAATTATTAATCATTTATAACTTGTCGTTTCAATTAATAATTTCATATTATACAGATGATACTGTGACAATAATTGAATCAATAATATAAGAGATATGATGCAGCAATTACTGTAGCAATAATTGAGCATAGCTGAGTGCCTTCTCACGTAAGCATCAATAATCAATATCGTGTGCTACTATACAACTACGCCAGATTCATCGTATTTTTACTACTGGGTAGTTCATGATTTGATGGTAACACCTCTGCCGTTATTTTTATAGAAAGATAATTTTGTCGCTTTCTAACTACGACAATACTTCCGTTATGGGGGTCCACCATTGATTGAGTAGTCGTCTAATATTCCCCGACAAAAAGAATATTCCACACCAAACGAATATTTTATAACGACTTGCTTACTTTGCAAAATTTATAAATATTACCCACAACTATAACATTATATCAAATTTATTCCATAATATTCAAAAATAATATTTATAGAAAATTCATCTTTATTTATAAAAGCTGGGGTCTTACAGTGACAACAAACGTGGAGGGAATCAACATGCCAGAAATGGTAACCACTTTAGTGGTAATCATGGCCAAGATAATAAAAGAGGGAGTTTCAAGAAGAGGAGATTAAATAATGATGGAAGGATGTCAGCACCAGCACCTGTTGTTAAGGAAGGAGAATGACCGCCGATCGTATGTTACAAATGCGGAGGGGAGGGACACATCATCAAATCAACGCAATGTCAAAGCATGTTACAATTGTGGAAGAGAAGGACACCTAGCCCGATTTTGTTGTGCACCGAACTCAAGTCTAGCTGGGATGGAGGCATCAAAGTCCGTCCCAGACAAGACAAAACTGGTAGTTCAAGGGAAAGCGTTTGTTATAGCCTCCCAGAAAAAAGGAACCCGAACGAGGTCATCACGGGTAAGCTTATCATAAACTCTAGCGAAGTCTATACCTTATTTGATACCGGTTCTACCCATTCTTTTATTTCTCCTACTTGCGCTCAATGATTAAATTTGACTCTAGAGAAATTAGACTTTGACTTATCTGTGGAAACTCCGTTGGGAGAAACCTTCATTACATCCATTATTTATAAGTCTTGTTTGGTTCAAATTGGTACCCTCACATTACCTTTCGATCTTATTTCATTGAAAATACTTGCATTTGGTGTGATTCTAGGGATTGATTGGTTAACTACTCATCATGCTAAAATTGATTATTTTTGTAAGGTTGTTAGCTTTTATATTCCTAATAAACCTATTATGTGAATTCAAGCGACCAAACCATTAAAATCAGTCACGGTCATCTCATGCCATAATGCTATTCGTTTATTGAAAAACAGATGTAATTGTAAGACCCCAAATTTTATGAAATAAAAGTATTCAATTTTCTTATAATTACTATTCAGTAAATGGTTAAATTGATAAAAGTTTAAAGTTAAAGGTGATATATGTAAATATTTTAAATAAGCAAGTGGTTATAAAATACTCATTGTTGTCGGGGAATATTCGTTTGGTTGTGGAATATTCTTGTTGTCGGGAATATATTAAATGCGACGCCTTGCCCATTTAATGGGCCCCATAATAGAATAACTGTCGCATGAAGAAAATGACAAATTTAAGTTTTTATAAATAACGGCGTAATCGTTACCATTAACACTGTTGGAATACCTGGTGGGTAAAATAAAGTAATACGCGTTGTTGCACAGTAGCACATAGTATTTCACAGTATTTTTGAATTATTGATTCTTACGTAAGAAGGCACTACTCAATAATTGTTACATTAATTACTGTTCACTATTTTATTTTATTGATTCAATAATTGCTACGTTGATATTTTATATTATTGTTGTTTCAATAATTGTCACTACACAATATTTTCAATTATCAGATCAATAATTCATATTATTTGAATAATATTACTAGATAACATTATTGACAATGTCTAGAAAGTTCTATCTAAGGAGAGGTTTGGTCACCTAATTGCGCACCAGTAAGGAGAAATCCTTATTGGAAAGCCCCCTCTTTCCTGGGAACGACCTGATTGTCAATATTGTGATTCTGTAATATTATTTGTGAATAATTAATTATTGAATTATACGATGAAGAAAATATTGATTTTATGTGGATATAGCTGGAGAAAATGTTTAATGTGACTATTGTTGAAAATTAATATTTTATCTTTTGTTGATAAAATAATTCATTTAAATATATTATTATATTTTAATAATATAATAATGGTGATATTTTTACAATGAATGTGTGATATATGAGTATATGAGGAGGAGGAGTATTTTTGTTGCAATAAATACTAAAAACATGTTAAACATGTCGGTGGACCCCATTTCTTGACTGAAATTTGATTATAGCCTGTAAAATCGTCCGTATGTGGATTTCGGTCAATTTCTATTTGGAATTTGGAAAAACTTAAACTTTCAAAGTTGTAGATAATTGAATTTCCTATGGAAGGACATAAGATTCGAATTTTCCTGATAAAAGGGCTATTTATTATGAATTATTGAAGTTTCAAAATAATTGATTTTTGGAGTTTTAAATGATTTTAATAAGAAAAATGTTTTTGTGACTTTTGGTGAGGTGTTGCTGATGTTGGACCAAAGATGTGTGCATAGGAAAGTTAAGAAAATATATTTATATTTTATTAAAATTTTCTTCTTTGGTGTTCTAATCATTTTCCTATAAATAGGGTGCTTAGGTTAGAATTGAAAAATCACACCAGAAACTGAAGTTTTCTCTCTTTATATTATCGAGCGTATTTTGTGAGTATTTAAATATCTTGAGTGTTGCTATACAGTGCAAGTTCTCTTCAGCGTTATATCCAACATTCCAGTAGGAAGTACTGCTCTTTTGAGGTAAGGGATAATAAGGGATTGTAAGGGATTTTAAGGGATTGTAAGGGATGTTTTTTCGTAATGATGTTATTCTTTCAATATCATTATACTGAAATATTGGTATGGATTTTATTGTGGAAGTTCTACCTTTTTGTGTCGGGGTTACTATTCACGTATACGACACTATTCATGTATATGACATTTTTACGTATACGGTACTATGTACGAATACGAAGTACTATTCACAAGTTACTATTCCTGAGTTACTATTCATGAGTTACTATTCACGAGTTACTATTTATGAGTTACTATTCACGAGTTATATCGTTGATTTTTTAATATTGCTCTTGAAATTAAATGTAGTTGGTGATCCTATTGTTTTTATTATCATATATAACACTTTTATAACCCTGGTGATGGAATTTCTCTTTGACTTGAGTGTAAAGATGGGTAAAGTATTGGTATAATCGTGACTATGGGTTCTTTTTGGCTAGTAGTGCAAAGTTGAATTGTTGACTAGTATGATCATGACAATTGAATTTACAATGGAATATTTTTAGCTTAAGTGCAAGGTGAATTGATCAACATGGTTATAATTATAGTTTATATAATTTAAAATGATTATGTATTTCTTTGAGATATGAATGTCTTTGGCTCAGTGAGCAAAGATGACTGTTTGTTGAATATCTTTCACTTTGTAGTGCAAAGATAAACTGTTGGTGAATATCTTTGGCCCGTAGTGCAAAGATGAATTTATTAGTATGATTATGAACAGGAACTGTGATTTGGTATAACCATGATCTTTGATGTTTCAGGTAAAGACAGGTGATGAAAATTATCTTCGTCTTGGATGAGAAGAGAAATTTAGAACCACAATTATGAATATAAGTTATTCATATGATTGTGGACCAGAACTGTTGATTGGTGTTACAGGGATAAAACATTATTGGTGGACTTTTAACATGGGGAAGATAATAGACTTTATGGACTATTTGATTCTTCTAATAAATTGCTCGTTCCGCTGCAACTATGGTTGAAACATTTTAACATCTACCATATGTTCTAAATCTCTGATTTATTATTGATGAAGGCTATTGAAAATTTAATTATCTTTAGTCATAATATTCTTTATTGGGCTATTTGTGCTCACCCTTTTGCTTCACAATTCCTTTCAGGTAATAAGTGTGTAGCTGGGTCGAGTGGGGGTAACAAGGGAATAGAACGGTGGTCTCTAGCTGTGGAGGTTCTCCCTAAATAGTATAGAAAAGTGTGTTATATTTTATACATAATTTATTAGTTATATTTGGTGAACCAAATAGGGTGAGGCGAACCCAACGTTTGAAGGGTGTTTTGCCACTATCATACAAGATGTCTAATGACATGCGACTTCGTGTTATCATAAGAAAAGATTGTGCACATCCACTTCCTGAGTATATCTACAAGCACTATCTATATGATCTTGGAGTTTGGTTGAAGTATAATTCTCAATTAGAGACGGTGGAGATAATTATATATCAAGAGAAGACTCATCATGGAAAGAATATGATAGTAATCTTCTCGTTTTTTTTGGGGGTTTATTATGTCAACCAAGGATAATTCTGTGGGCATATGATATCTATCATAACCTAGACGCATGGCCTCCCATGTACAACGGTTTCCTTGAGCACTTCCCAAAGATTTTAATTTCTAAAACAGTTATTGACTGTACCTTTATGTAAGGTACCATTGTGAGGTGTTGTCCACGGTTGGGTCATGAGTCACATTTGGTATATATTTGTATCAAAACTCACAATATATGTGTTGTTGTATTTTGCACGACAATTGTAATAATAAAGTTGTAGTTATTTTTTGTACCATGTTTTTGACGACTCAAAATAGGTTGGTTGGATTGGACCTATTTTGGGGGTGTTACATTTGGTATCAGAGCTATAAGTAAAGAGCCCCGAGCCTCTATCTGGTGACTTCACATTGATGGGGAATGCACCGACGGACTCTCCGTGAGGGGCGCCTGATTCTGCGGTGTAAACCCGATAGGTATCATTGTGAGGTCTTGACCTGAAGTTGGTGTCAAAGTTACATTTGGTATCGAGCTATAAATAAAGAGCCCCGAGCCTCTTCTTTGGTGACTTCCTATCACGGGGGATGCACACCGCCGGACTCTCCGTAGGGGCCTTGGATCAGAGTGGCAAACTGATAGGTATCAATGTGAGGTGCTAACACAAGTTGGTGTCTAGAGTTACATTTGGTATCAGAGCTTAAGGATATGATCTCTGGCGGAGATCATGGAATAAAACTAGGAGGGGAGAGACGAGTAAATCCTTCGCTAGTGTGTCCTACCTAAGCTTATTTGTTGGTCAGTAATAATATCGGGATATTATGTGATATGTTAATTTGTTCAATTAACCCTTGTTTTAAAGCTATATTCTAGAATGATATCTGAAATACAGGAGATGAGCAATGGAGTAATCATGATGACAGGGAAGATGGAATCTGAAATGAAAGCAAGGTATTCTCAACTCTTTGAAATACCAGGTACATAAATTTCGGGGACGAAATTTCATAAGGAGGGGAAATTGTAAGACCCCAAATTTTATGAAATAAAAGTATTCAATTTTCTTATAATTACTATTCAGTAAATGGTTAAATTAATATAAGTTTAAAGTTAAAGGTGATATATATAAATATTTTAAATAAGCAAGTGGTTATAAAATTCTCATTGTTGTCGGGGAATATTCGTTTGGTCGTGGAATATTCTTGTTGTCGAATATTCGTACGACGGCGCATCCATTTGTGGGCCCCATAATAGAATAACTGTCGGATGAAAAAAACGACAAATATAAGTTTTTATAAATAACAGCATAATCGTTACCATTAACATCTTTGTTGGAATACCCGGTGGGTAAAATAAAAATGTCTGGCGTTGTTAAAGAGAAGCACACGGTATTGCAAGATATTTTTGAATTATTGATTCTTACGTAAGAAGGCACTACTCAATAATTGTTACAAGTAATTCTTGCTCAATATTTTATTTTATTGATTCAATAATTGCTATGTTTGATATTTTATATTATTGTTGTTTCAATAATTGTCACTACACATTTTCCATTATCGGATCAATAATTCATATTATTTGAATAATATTAATAGATAAAATTATTGACAATGTCTAGAAAGTTACTGTCTAAGGAGAGGTTTTGTCACCTAATTGCGCCAATAAAGAGAGAAATCATTCTTGAAAAGCCTCCTCTTTCTTGGGAAACTACCGATTATCGATGTTGTGATTACGTAATATTATTTGTGAATAATTAATTATTGATTTATATGATCGAGAAAATATTGATTTTATGTGGATATAGATGGAGAAAATTTTAATGTGACAATTGTTGAAAATTAATATTTTATCTTTTTCTGATAAAATAATTCATTTAAATATATTATTATATTTTAATAATATAATAATGGTGATATTTTTACAATGAATGTGTTATATATGAGTATATGAGCAGGAGGAGTATTTTTGTTGCAATAAATACTAAAAACATGTTAAACATGTCGGTGGACCCCATTTCTTGACTGAAATTTGATTATAGCCTGTAAAATCGTCCGTATGTGAATTTCGGTCAATTTCTATTTGAAATTTGGAAAAACTTAAACTTTCAAAGTTTTAGAGAATTGAATTTCCTATGGAAAGACATAAGATTCGAATTTTTCTGATAAAAGGGCTATTTATTATGAATTATTGAAGTTCCGGAATAATTGTTTTTTGGAGTTTTAAATGATTTTAATAAGAAAAACGTTTTTGTGACTTTTGGTGAGGTGTGTGGATGATGTTGGACCAAAGATGTGTGCGTAGGAAAGTTAAGAAAATATATTTATATTTTATTAAATTTTCTGCTTTGGTGTTCTAAGTATTTTCCTATAAATAGGGTGCTTAGGTTAGAATGGAAAAATTACACCAGAAACTGAAGTTATTCTCTCTCTATATTATCGAGTGTATTTTGTGAGTATTTAGATATCTTGAGTGTTGCTATACGGTGCAAGTTCTCTTCAGCGTTATATCTGACATTCCAGTCAGAAGTACTGCTCTTTTGAGGTAAGGGATAGTAAGGGATTGTAAGGGATTATAAGGGATGTTTTTTCGTAATGATGTTATTCTTTCAATATCATTATACCGAAATATTGGTATGGATTTTATTGTGGAAGTTCTACCTTTTTGTGTCGGGGTTACTATTCACGTATACGACACTATTCACGTATACGATACTATTCATGTATATGATATTTTTACGTATACGGTACTATGTACGAATACGGAGTACTATTTACAAGTTACTATTCATGAGTTACTATTCACGAGTTACTATTCATGGGTACTATTCACGACAAAATTGGTTTCTTTTTCTGACCAAATTATCGTTGATTTATGAATAATGCTCTTGAAATTAAATATAGTTGTTGATCCTATTGTTTTTATTATCATATATAACATTTTTATAACCCTGGTGATGGAATTTCTCTTTGACTTGAGTGTAAAGATGGGTAAAGTATTGCTATAATCGTGACTATGGGTTCTCTTTGGCCAGTAGTGCAAAGTTGAATTGTTGACTAGTATGATCATGACAATTGAATTTACAATGGAATATTTTTAGCTTAAGTGCAAGGTGAATTGATCAACATGGTTATAATTATGGTTTATATAAATTCTGAAATGATTATGTATTTCTTTGAGATATGAATGTCTTTGGCCCAGTAGTGCAAAGATGACTGTTGTTGAATATCTTTGGCCTGTAGTGCAAAGCTGAACTGTTGATGAATATCTTTCGCCCGTAGTGCAAAGATGAATTTATTAGTATGATTATGAACATGAACTGTGATTTGGTATAACCATGACATTTGATGTTTCAGGTAAAGACAGGTGATGAAAATTATCATCGTCTTGGATGAGAAGAGAAATTTAGAACCACAATTATGATTTTGAGTTATTCATATGATTGTGGACTAGAACTGTTGATTGATGTTACAGGGATAAAATATTATTGGTGGACTTTTAACATGGAGAAGATAATTGACTTTATGGTCTATTTGACTCTTCTAATGGATTTCTAGTTCCACTGCAACTATGGTTGAAAAGTTTTAACATCTAGCATATGTTCTAAATCTTTGATTTATTATTGATGAAGGCTATTGAAAATTTAATTATCTTTAGTCATAATATTCTTTACTGGGCTATTTGTGCTCACCCTTTTGCCTCATAATTCCTTTCAGGTAATAAGAGTGTAGCTGGGTCGAGCGTGGGTAACAAGGGAATAGAAAAGTGGTCTGTAGCTGTGGAGGTTCTCCCTAAACAGTATAGAAAAGTGTGTTGTATTTTATACATCATTTAGTAGTTATATTTGGTGAACGAAATAGGGAGCGGCGAACCCAACGTTGGAAGGGTGTTTTGCCACTATCATACAAGATGTCTAATGACATGCGACTTCGTGTTATCATAAGACAAGGTTGTGCACATCCACTTGCTGAGTATATCTACAAGCACTATCTATATGATCTTGGAGTTTGGTTGAAGTATAATTCTCAATTAGAAACGGTGGAGATAATGATATGTCAAGAGAAGACTCACCATTGGAAAGAATATGATAGTAATCTTCTCATTTTTCTTTGGGGTTTATTGGGTCAACCAAGGATAATTCTGTGGGCATATGATATCTATCATAACCTAGACACATGGTCTCCCATGTACGAAGGTTTTCTTGAGCACTTCCCAAATATTTTAATTTCTAAAACAGTTATTGACTGTACCTTTATGTATGGTACCATTGTGAGTTGTTGTCCACGGTTGGGTCATGAGTCATATTTGGTATATATTTGTATCAAAACTCACAATATATGTGTTGTTGTATTTTGCACGACAATTGTAGTAATAAAGTTGTAGTTGTTTTCTGTACCATGTTTTTGATGACTCAAAATAGGTTGGTTGGATTGGACCTATTTTGGGGGCGTCACAGTAAAGCTTTCTTAGCTCATGTTATAGATTTAAACAAAAATCTGTAAGATTTGAATGATATTATCTATTGTTAATAATTTTCCTGACGTATTCCCCGAAGAACTTCTTGGCTTATCCCAGAGCGTGAAATTGAATTTTGTATTGACCTTGAACCCGGTATAAAACCCATTTCGAAAGCCCTATATCGAATGGCTCCGATTGAACTTCAGGAGTTAAAGACCCAATTGCAGGACTTGTTAGACATTGGTTTCATTCGTCCTAGTACGTCTCCTTGGGGTGCTCCTGTTCTATTCGTGAAAAAGAAAGATGGGAGTATGCGACTTTGTATTGACTACTGGGAATTGGACCATGTAACCATCAAGAATAGGTATCTGTTACCTCACATTGATGACCTATTTGACCAGTTGCAAGGAGCACAATTTTTTTCAAAGATCGATCTTCATTCTGGATATCATCAGTTGAAGGTTAAAACTAAGGATATTCCATAGACTTCCTTCAGAACTCGGTATGGGCATTATGAATTCTTAGTCATGTCTTTTGGATTGACTAATGCTCATGCTGCTCTCATGGATATGATGTACCGAGTATTCAAGGAATATTTGGATCACTTTGGGGTTGTCTTTATTGATGACATCCTCATATATTCCAAATGCCGTGAAAATCATGAGCAACACTTGAGGCTGATACTCCAAAAGCTTCGTGAAAATAAGCTTTATGCCAAGTTAAAGAACTGTGAGTTCTAGCTTGAGGAAGTAGCATTCCTTGGGCACGTAGTATCAAGTCATGGAATATCTGTTGACCCGACAAAGATTGAAGCTATTCAAAGCTGGGAGCAACCTAAATCAGTGACCAAAGTACGTAGCTTTCTTGAATTAGCTGGTTATTATAGGAGATTCGTGGAAAGGTTTTCTCGAATCGCTACTCCATTAACTCAGCTGACTCGGAAAGATATAAAATTCGGTTGGAGCATGGAATGTGAGAAGAGTTTTCAAGAACTCAAGAGGAAACTAATTTCAACACCTGTTCTGACAATACCATCTGGCTCGGAGGGATTTGTCATCTACAGTGATGCATCGGGCAAAGGGTTAGGATGTGTTCTCATGCAACATGGGAAAGTCATAGCCTATGCCTCTCGGTAACTCAAAAAATATGAGAGGAATTATCCTACTCATGATCTAGAGTTGGCAGTTATTGTCTTCGTACTTAAAATTTTGAGGCATTACTTGTATGGGGAGAAAGTGGAGATCTTTACAAATCATAAAAGCCTCAAATATTTCTTCACCTAAAAGGAACTCAACATGCGAAACGACGTTGGCTTGAACTGTTAAAAGATTATGATCATACCATTCAATACCATCCTAGTAAAGCGAACGTAGTAGCTGACATATTAAGTAGAAGATCATATGCGGGTACGAGTGCGATATTGTCAACGTAAAGGCCCATTTTGTATGACTTACAAGGGATGGAGATAGAGTTAAAGACTCCAGGGACCCATGTGATGCTGGCAAATATACGAGTAGAACCGACTTTAATCGATAAAGTTAAAGCTGCTCAAGCTACAGACCTGGAGCTGATACGTATGTAAGACCCCAAATTATTAATAAATGAAATTTAATTTCCTCTATTTATCATTTTGAAATAGTAAGGGTTGATTTGATTAATGTGGTTAGTTATAGGTAAAATGCAGAAATATTTCAAATAAGCAAGTGGTTATAAAATACTCATTGTTGTCGGAGAATATTCGTTTGGTCGTGGAATATTCTTGCTTTGTTGGGAATGTTAATTTGACGGCACAAGTGACCTTTCGTGTGGGCACCATAACGGAAAGCGATTGGATGAAGAAAACGACAAGTATAAGTTGTTTATAAATAACAGGCGTAGTTATTACCGAATTATCTTGTTGGAATACCCGTTGGTTAAAACACAATAATATGGCGTTGTTGCCACAAGAAGCACTACGGTATGTCACCAATTATTGATTCTTACATAAGAAGGCACTACTCTAATAATTGTTACACGATAATTACCGCTTCGATTTTTTATTTTATTGATTCAATAATTTCTACGTTGATATTTTATATTACTTTGTTGTTTCAATAATTGTCACTACTACGATTTTTTTCGTTATCGAGCAATAATTCATATTATTTGAATAATATTATTAGATAACATTATTGGCAATGTCTAGAAAGTTCTGTCTAAGGAGAGGTTTGGTCACCTAATCAAGGCTACCAAGAAGGAGAAATTCTTATTGAAAGCCCCTCTTTCCTGAGAACTACTTAGTTATCGATGATTGTGATTCTGTAATATTATTTGTGAATAATTAATTATTGATTTATATGATGAGGAAAAATATTGATTTTATGTGGATATAGATGAAGAAAATTTTTAAAGTGATAATTGTTAAAAATTAATATTTTATATTTTCTGATAAAATAATATTTTATTATTTTATTATAATATAATAATGGTGATATTTTTACAATGAATGTAGGATATATGAGTATATGAGGAGGAAGAGTATTTTTGTTGCAAAAGTTGTTTAAAACATGTTAAACATGTTGGTGGACCCATTTCTTGACTGAAATTTGATTATAGATTGTAAAATCGTCCGTATGTGCATTTCTTCGATTTACATTCTTGGAATTTGGAAAAACTTTCTTATGCAAAGTTGTAGAGAATTGAATTTCCTATAAAAAAAGCGAGATTCGAATTTTCTGATAAAAGGGCTATTTATTATAAATTATTGAAGTTCCGAAGTTCCAAAATAATTAATTTTTGGAAGTTTTAATTAATTTTTTATATGAAAAACGTTTTTGTCATTAATTGTGGGTCTTGCATGTGATGTAGTTGCTGAATTCAGATTCAAGAAGTGGGCGTAGGAAATTTGTTTGTATAAAATATTATTATATTAAATTTTCTGCTTTGGTGTTCTAAGCAATTTCCTATAAATAGGGTGCTTAGGTTAGAATTGAAAATCACACCAGAAACTAAAGTTTTCTCTATCTTTCTCTCTCTATAATATCGAACGTATTTTGTGAGTATTTTAGTACTTTGAGTATTGCTATACTCTGTTAAGTTCTTTCAAGACTATATCCAATTATTCTAGTCGAAGTACTGTTTTTCCGAGTGTAAGGGATGTTATTTTATTCAAAAATAATATTATTTCTTCAATATTATTATGCCAAAATATTAGTTGGAAATTTTTATCAAATTTGGAACTTTTTCATGTCAGAGTTACTATTCATGAGTTACTATTCATGAGATACTATTCATAAGTTACTATTAACGAGTTACTATTCACGAGTACTATTCACGAAGCATGATGATTTTTTTTGTGAAATTTCTATCTTTTAGTGTTGGAGTTACTATTCACATATACGGCACTATTCACGTATACGGCACTATTCACGAATACAACACTATTCACAGAAAAATTAAATTTTCTTTTCTGTGTCCAAGATCATCTGTTGTGATTCCTATATTGGATTGGATCTATGTTTTGGTCTTCATTCTTGAATTTTACTCCACTCTGATTATTTATGAAGTATTTTTGAACTTGGATTGTTTAAAGTACGAATCCTTAATATTTTTTCTTTTGTTTCACTATATTCATTTTCTTTAAAATATTTTTCATCATCCTCAGTCCTAAATGATGATATAACTGAATATCTTTGGCCTGTAGTGCAAAGATGAATGATTTTATGATGAATATCTTTGGACCGTAGTGCAAAGATGAATAGGTGTTTAGATGAACACTGACCAATCGGTGAATATCTTTGCTTTCAGTGGTGCAAAGATGAATATTTGATTTATGATGTATATTGATTGATGTTACAGGATAAAATATCGATGATGGACTTTTAAATTCATAGATGATAGAGATTTCATTCTCTACTTAACTCTTCTAATGAATTGTTGTTTCATTGCAGTTGTTGATCTAAAACTTGTTGTCTCATCGTATTCTATCGATTTTTCCCTGTTGAAGAATAAGGATAATTTGTTGTACACTATCTTAGTCATAATATTCTTTACTGGGCTAGTTGAGCTCACCCTTTTCCTTTTTGTTCCATTTTTCTTCTCAGGAGACGAGGATATAACGGGAACTAGTCGGGGTGTGGAGTAATGGTTCAAGACAATTGTTTTAGTACTCCTCACTATTTTGTAAAATAGTGTATCAATAATTATAATGAGGACTTATTTGAGTATGGATATTGTCTATAAGACAATATTTGTATTTAAACTCACAGTTTATGTGTTGTCGTATTTTGCACGACAATTGTATTAATGAAGTTGTAGTTGTTTCTGTACCATGTATTTGGCGACTCAGAATAGGTGATGTATACCTATTTTGGGGGCGTCACAACGTATGAGGAAGAAAGTGCAAGAAGGTGTTATTCTGGAAGCAAGAATCGATGAAGAAGAAATACTTCGAGTCAACTCCAGACTTTGTGTTCCTAACGACCCTGATTTAAAGTATAAAATCATGATGGAGGCGCATAACACACCGTTTGCAATCCATCCTGGGAGTACCAAAATGTATCATGATCTTCGACATACATTTTGGTGGAGCAATATGAAGAGAGAGATAGTAGAGTTTATCTCAAGGTGTTTAACTTGTCAACGAGTCAAGGCGGAGCATCAAGTACCAAAAGGTCTATTGCAACCACTTGAAATTCCAGAATTGATGTAGGAGCACATTACCATGGATTTCGTTACGGGTCTTCCCAAGGTTTCTCAAGGCATAGATGCAATTTGGGTCATTGTTGATAGATTGACCAAGTCTGCTCACTTCTTACCTATACGAGAAACTTATACACTTGAATGTCTTGCTCGTATGTACATAAATGAGATTATAAGACTGCATGGTATGCCAGTATCCATAGTTTCTGATCGAGACCAAAGATTCACTTCACGATTTTGGGTTAGTTTGCATAAAGCTCTGGGCACGGATTTACGATTTAGCTCGACATATCATCCTCAGACGCACGGGCAGTCAGAGAGGACTATTCAAACTCTTGAAGATCTATTAAGACTCTATGTCCTTGACTTCAAAGGAAGTTGGGACAAGTTCTTACCGTTGGTGGAGTTTTCCCACAACAACAGTTATCAAGCAAGTATTGGCATGGCTCCATTTGAGGCGTTGTATGGGAGAAAGTGTCATTTTCCAGTATGCTGGGATGAGGTGGGTGAAGCAACGTTGTTGGGACCGGAGTTGGTATGTATGACTACATAAAAGATTTAAACGATCCGACAACGTATAAAAACCTCACAAGATCGACAAAAGAGTTATGCTGATCTTCATCGAAAGGACGTAGAATTCGATATTGGAGATCATGTGTTGTTACGTGTTGCTCCATGGAAAGGAGTTATGAGATTTGGAAAGAGAAGAAAGCTCAATCCTCGATTCATTGGCCCATTTTTAATCCTCGAGCGAGTATGAACTGTGGCCTATAGACTCGCCTTACCGCCAAGTATGTCTCGTGTTCATAACGTTTTTCACATATCTAAGTTACGTAAATATGTGAAAGACCCGAACCACATTATTGAGTTAGAACTAGACGAGATATAGGAAGATTTAATGTATGAAGTGTTACCTGTTAAAATCTTGGATAAGAAAGATCATGTTCTACGCTCCAAGGTTATACCTCAAGTCAAAGTTTTGTGGAGAAACCACGATGTGGAGGAAATGACTTGGGAGGTAGAATCTGAGATGAAGTCAAGGTATCCTTATCTATTCGACATACTAGGTATGTACCCTAATTTCGAGGATGAAATTTCATAAGAATGGGAGGTTGTAAGACCCCAACTTTTATGAATAAAGAATAATTTTCTCGAAATATGTTTTTGAATATTATGGAATGAATTTGATATAATGTTATAGTTGTGGGTAATATTTATAAATTTTGCAAAGTACGCAAGTTGTTATATAATATTCGATTAGTCGGGGAATATTCGTTTTAACGGGGAATATTCGTACAACGGCACAATTATTGGTGGACCCCACAGCGGAATTATTATCGGATTGAAAAAATGATAAAAATATTTTCTAAAAATAACGGCGGAAGCTTTACCGTTAACTGTTGAAACACTCGGTGTTAAAAGTACAGTAATACGCGTTGTTGCATAGTAGATCACAATATTGATTATTGATGCTTATGTGAGAAGTCACTCAATTTTGTTCAATTATTGCTACAGTAATTGCTGCATAGTATCTCACGTTATTTGATTCAATTATTGTCGATATTTTATATATTATTAAATTAATAATTGAGATAACAAAGTTATTAATATTATTATTTGCAATATTAACGATGTCTAGAAGTTCTGCCAAGGAGAGGTTTGGTCACCTAATTGCACATCAATAGGGAGAAATCCTTATTGGAAAGCCTCCTCTTTCCTGGGAACGACCTGGTCGATTAATATTGTGAATTATAATAAAGGTGATAAGTTTTGTTTTATTATTATTATAATTGTAATAAAACAGAAAACTTTTTATATAAAACATAATACTTTTATAAAGTTATTTATTTTATTAGACTATAAATAGAATATATAATATTATATTATGCATAGTGTTTGCATAGTGCCTTCATAGTGTTTTCATAGTAAAATCTTTTTATATAAAATAGTATACTTTTATAAAGTTATTCGTTTTATTAGATTATAAATAGAATATATTATATTTTATTTAAAAGATTTTGTTTTATTAGAATATTTTATTAATACTGCATATTAAATCAATATGGACCATCCGCTTAAAAGTAAATCAATCTGGACCGTTCATGAATTAGTTACTATTCAGTCCATTCTCCTATAAAATAGAAGCTCATTCCTTCATTATTTCTTACGAATTCACTGAAACTCTAGAGAGAAAAACTATAGAGAGAAAGAAGAAAAGTATTCTGCTACTTCACTACTCCTATATCCAGTTTCTTCTAAGGTAAGGGATATTATTTATTGTACTCGTAAGGGGTATTGTTTCTTTCGTCTTTATGAAGAGAACTTCTATTATTCCATTCTTTATCATTATGTTGGAATAACCTGTCTATGCGAAGTACCGCATACATGGTGAAATTCTTATGTTATTCCATTCTTTATTATTATGTTGAATAACTTTTATACGCCAAAGTACCGCATACATGGTGAAATTCTTCTATTATTCCATTCTTTATTATTCTGTTGGAATAACCTGTCTGTGCGGTATATCGCATACCTAGTGAATTCTGTTGTTATTCCATTCTTTATTATTCTATTGGAACATCCTCTCTGTGCGTATTACGCATGACTTGGTTCAATTCTTTATTATTCTGTTGGAATATCCTGTCTCTGCGGATTACGCACGATCTGGTTCCGTTATTTATTATTCTATTGAAATAACCTTCATGTGCGGTCTATCGCACGCCTGGTGAATTCTTTTGTTATTCAATTTCTTTATTATTCTGTTGGAATAATCTGTCTACGTGGATTACCACATTGCGGCAAAAATCCATTTACGGTTTCATATATTCTATTATACTCAGTTGGTTAAAGTTTTAGCTTCTATACTCCATGAAATTATTGAAATATCCTTGATATTTGAGCTTCATCCAGTATCTTTTCATGGAAATATTCTTATAAGCATTCTTGAATTTTTACTCCACAAAGCAGTATCACGTTGACAATTTGGACGTTATTGAGTTCAGGATAAATTAACATATAAATCTTTAAAATTTATTCTTGAACTTGTTTTATTGAATTGTCATCATCCTTGTCGACGTCGGGATTTTTAGATGTCCCTGTAGTTGTTGTTCATCATCCGTTACTTGTTCTTTGGTGTTCTCATTTTAGGTGAGATTTGTTTGAAAAAATAAGTGAAAAAGGTCCGACATGTATAATGTCGACGATGGACACTTAAGAGTCGCCAGTTGGTTTTATTAAATGGTTGTACCAACACAACCGAGAAAATGTTTGCACATTGACCCAGTGACATGACACTGGTAAACAGGTCGGTGAAACTGAGATTCATTAGGGTCCGGGGACATGGTTATGCGGAGGGAAGGTGTTAGGCACCCCCCGACATCCCGTGTTACCACGGTGACCGCATCTTTTCAAGAAACTATTATCTGAATGTGTGTGTGTGTGTGCGTCAATGTGTTATTATTTGGAAGTAGTGTGAGGCCTCGTTCACACCTATATACACAGGGTTTGAATTTATGTAAAAATTCAGTTTTAGCAAGATATAGCCATGATGTTTTATAAAAAGGTTTTTCAAACCCTGATGCTCAATAGTAATTGAGACCTTTTACAATTAAATGTTCGGCTTGATTGATTTTATTTTACAGATGCGAGGCATCCGTAGGAAAATAATATACAAAATAATATCGACTTCCTCATGGGTATGAGAACCATCTGAGGAAATTCAGACATCGCAAAATAATTTACAAGCTGCTTACAGCTGAAAATGTCCATCACGGGAATCGAATCTAGATCCAATGGGCTGAATCTATGATAACATGATTCTTAGGCGCACAAGATACCGCAATTTCTTTAAAAGCAGTAAGCAGGTATATATATAAAAGCTGTAAATATATATATATACAGACATGATCACCAACCACGAAGCACCTCCATGGGGGATCAGAAATGTAAATAAAGCTGTTAAAAGCTATCAACCACCATGGAGGAAACTCCAGGCGGGTAAAAACATAAATAAAGCTATAAAGCTATCAACCGCCACGGAAGGAACTCCAGGCGGGACAAAATGTAAAGAAAGCTGTACAAAGCGATCAACTGCCATGAAGTAAACTCTAGGCATGACGAAACGTAAAGAAAGCTGTAAAAGCGATCAACCACCATGAAGTAAACTCTAGGTGAGACGAATATATATATATATATATATATATATATATATATATAAGCGATAAACGTCATTCTGATGTAAAATCGTGCTTATCGAACAAAGTTCGACAACAGTTCATATATATAATTATATATATATAAAAGCGAATAAACGCAACAGATGTAAAATCCAGGCTCATCGAACAGAGTCCGACCACAGTTCATATAAATATATATAAGCGAGTAAACGCACTGATGTAAAATCCAAGCTCATCGAATGAGTCCCACACACGCTAATATATATATATATATATATATATATATATATATATATATATATATATATATATATATATATATATATAAAGCAAGTAAACGCCTCTCGCATCAAGTTCAGTGCAGGCTCATCGAATGAGTCCCACACACGCTTAATATATATATTAAAGCAAATAAACACTCTGCATCAAAATCAGGCTCATCGAACAAAGTTCTACACGCATTCATATATATAAGTATATATATATATATATATATATATATATATATATATATATATATATATATATATATATGAGCCCTTCCATGTAAGATTACTATAGATGCATGCAACACCCCTTTTTGGATAGTTGATAAACATTGGAAGGTGAGATTGAAACATAAATATACTGGCAAAGCCTGACTTATGCAAGCTTTTATTTTAATATGAGGACCCCACATAGTCAACATGTTGTCGGTTTATTTAAATAAAAGCAATTTTAATATTAAATAATGCCCAAGGACAAGCTCTTCGACTTGTTAAAATATATAAATATATATATATATATATATATATATATATATATATATATATATATATATATATATATATAACCTTAACAAGCTCTTACGAAAAAAAAAAAAATATATATAAAACCCAAGCACAACCTCTTAAATATAAAATCTAATAGTGGCACAAGTTCTTTATTTGCTATTTTTTATAACAATATTTGTTATTTTAAAAAACAAATATTTTTATAATAACAAATAAAGAATATAAAATATTTTATAAAAATAAATATTTTTATAATAACAAATATTTTATAATTCTTTATTTGCTATTTTTATAAAAATATTTGTTATTTTATAATAGGATATAAAATTGGATATAAAAATATTTTTATAATTCTTTATATAACAAATATATTAATTTCTTCCCACTTTAATTTAAAATATTAATTCTTTATGATATTTTATATCCTATTTTATATAACAATAGCATATATTTGTTATATAAAGAATTATAAAAATATTTTTATATCCTATTATAAAATAACAAATAAAGAATATAAAATATTTTTTATAAAATAGCAAATAAAGAATTATAAAAATATTTGTTATTATAAAAATATTTATTTTTATAAAATATTTTATATTCTTTATTTGTTATTATAAAATATTTGTTTTTATAAAAATATTTGTTTTATAAAATAACAAATATTGTTATAAAAATAGCAAATAAAGAACTTGTGCCACTATTTTTTATACAAGCCGTAAGAGCTTGTCCCGGTTGGGTATTTTTTTTTTTTTTTATTATTTTTTTAATGTAAGTAAGAGCTTGTCCCACTTCTAGCATTATTTAATATTAAAAATTCATTTTATTTAAACAAATCGACAACATGTTGACTATGGGGGTCCTCATATTAAAATAAAAGCTTGATAAGTCATACCATTGGTATATTTATGTTTCAATCTCACCTTCCAATAAGTTTATCAACTATTCCAAAAGGGGTGTTAGATAAATACCCATAGCAACCTATTATATGGAAGGGCTCCTATATATATATATATATATATATATATATATATATAAAACGCCTCCACAATAAAGTCTAGGCTCAATCGTGGCATAACTCAATAATGTTTGTCCGTATATATAAATAAATAAATAAATATATATATATATATATATATATATATATATATATATATACAAACTAAAATAAAACCACGGACCGAAGTCCGGGAAAATACGCGCAACACGACTCTCAATGTGAAGAAGGGTGTGTGCAGAGATGAAGAGAATGTCTTTAAAGTGTGTGAGAAGGCTTACAGTTGACTACCAAAGAAGACTTCTATATCTTTAAAGTGGGTAAACACTGGCTTTTGTAGGGACAAAAGAAGCTATATATGAGCTCACAGGTGTTTAAAATGAGAAAGTACATTGTATGGGGTGAGTGCAGAGCAAATTGGGCAGGGCTTCCCGCCGTTTTTTCTTGCAAAATGGCCACCCCAAGCCCTATATTTATAGAGGATGGAGCCACAGTTATACCTGCGGAGCTGAGCCGCGGTTGTACCAGTGGTAACCCGGGTGGGCCCGAGTTTCTCGGGTTGGGTCATCTCGTAGTACGTGCACTCGGGCACTGTAATGTCTACTCAAACTTTTTGAAGTGCAATCCGGGCATCCGATTGAGGTATACAAGACCTATTTTGGATTGCCGTTGTCGAGAGTTGTACAATGGCATAGGATTAGAGTTTGTACGAAGTCATTGAAGATGGGACGATGCCCTCTGGTCTTCAAGATTAAAATTCTATCCGTTACCCCGCATAATAGTCACTCGAGATTGATTATCCTTGATTCTTGTGGGCATCATTGCGTAGAGATGTGTATGAAATGTTGAGACTACGTGACATGGCATCGTGTTGGCGAAATGACGATGTTACCCCTCACCGATGTTATCGCTGATTTGGCCTGATAAAGCAGACGTTGCTCAGTGCTTCGCTGAGATTGGACTGCTGCAATTGTTGAAGGTCCTCAATGTTATCTTTGAGGTGTGCCTGCCCTCCCGGTGTTATCTCTGGGTTGGTACAGAGTATCTCGTTGTGAGCGCCGAGATTGAAGTTGGTCGTATTTGGAACAAGCATTTCTGGGGTTATCGCTGAAACTGCATTCCTTGGGGTTATCACCAAGGTTGGTGGCTATTACCATGGTTGGGACTGAGACTGGATACCTCAGGGTTATCTCCGAGATTAATCGGTCTTCTCCGGTGTGTGTTTCGATATTGGATCTGCACGTCTCGGGGTTATATCTGTGCTCCAGGGTTGATGCTGAACTTCCGGTAGTATCCGATATGGATATGGATTATCTTTCAGGGAAAGACAAATTTGTCCCCCTGCAATGTTAGTGACAATAGTACATAAAATTTTGAGTGTCTACAATCCTCGTGCTTATATTGTGATGAAAGTCATCTTTGGCTTACGTGGATGGATGGACTTGGTATGATTATGACCAGGGATTATTCGGTATAATCATGACTATAATATGACGAATGATGTGGTAAAAGTCCTTATTGGCCTGTAGTTCATTGGTGGACAGTTGTTGGTATGATTATGACCAAGGATTATTCGAAATAATCATGACCATTGATGATTACATGAATATCCTTGGTCGTGGAGCGTGGATGAGTCGATTTTATTTATTAAGCTGAGTCTCAGCGATTAAGTTGATGAAAAACTTTTTAAATCATAGAAGATAGTAGATTTTATACTTTACTTTACTCTTCTAATGGATTGCTTATTCCGCTGCAGTTTTTGATCTAAAACTTGTTGTCTATTATATTTCTTACTGGGCTAGTTGAGCTCACCCTTTCTTTCACTATTCTCTTCAGGAAATAAGAACGTAGCAGGGACTAGTCGGGGAATTGAGTGACGGTCTAGATGATAGCATTAGTAGTCCTCACTATTCTATGAAATAGAGTGATAATTAATGTAATGAGGACTCAATTGATTGTGGATATTGTCTAGATGACAATATTTGTATTAAAACTCACATCCTATGTTTTGTCATATTTTACACGATTGTTGTATAATTAAGTTGTATTTGTATTCAGTACCTAGTATCTGGCAACTCAAGATGGGTGATGTATACCTATTTTGGGGGCGTCACAACGAAGTTATTGTACGATGTAATGAATACGAATATGATACGAAGTATTATATGAGTATGTATGAATGATGGTATATCGTATAGTATGAATTAGTATACGAGTTGGAATACGAGATTAATACGTAAATTATACGTTATAAGTCTTTAAGCAAATGAATTGGACTTGTAGGATGTGTTAAGAATTATATAAGCCAATTATAGGATTGGTTAAGCCTAGTGGTAGAAATGGTTAAGGTCCAAAGTGATTTAGTGAACAAGCCCATGTGTTTGTTAAATAAAAGCCCAAAGTATGAGATAAGTTAATTAAGCTAAAAGCCCAAAGTGAGAATCCAATGGATTAGGGTGACCCATGGAGCAACAATTGATTTTATGGTTAATCTTGGTGATTAAGGATTTGGTGTGATGACCAAGTAATTTATGTAGTGAGCAAGATACTTAAAGGCTAAGTAAAGTACTTGGTGGCTAAGCAAAGGATAAGTTAATTAATGATCAAGTAAAGTGCTTATGCTTGGAGGCTAAGTAAATGTGATGAGCAAACAAGAGATAAGTTAGGTGATTAACAAGTAATTAAAGTAATGAGCAAGTAAAGATAAGCTAGGTGATTAACAAGTATACTTGATGGCTAAGTAAGTGTGGAGGCCAAGAATACTTGATGGTTAAGCTTGGAATAGTAAGGAGGTGATTAAGGAGGTGGAATGGCTTATTGACCATTAAGCCCTCAATTTGAGATTCCTATAAATAGAAGCTTGGTTAATTCATTTGAGAGTTTACAAATACTAGCCAATATATATTGAGAGAGAGAAAGAGCTAGAAACAAGTGATCAATCTACTTCTAAGTAAACCATATACGTTAAGTCAAGAATGAAAAGAACGACAAAGGTAAATAGTTCATAATCATTCATCATCATCTTTTTCGATTTCTTGATCGTAGAGAATCGTAGATTGGTGGAGCATGATTAGTGAGGAGGAATAAGGATGGCTATTAATAATGAAAACATTGATAAGTCATGATCGAATGGAAATCGTAAATGTTTACGTAAGTTCAAACCGCAGAAATCGTTGAATGTTAATATGGTTGTTGATGGACAAATTGAAAACCATTATAGATAAGGTATGTGCATCTTGATTGCTTAGGATGTAGATAATGAATCAATGGAGTGTTCCATTTGATTTGGCTTATAGAACACGAGTAACGAAGTTATGGCGAATTTTGCGAAAATAGACGTTAAACGTCGAAAACGTAAAAATCTCGGATTAAAGGTCAAAAGTTGTCGTGTGACTTGAAAACGTTGGTTTCCAATGTCAACATGTGAGATAAGGTAATTAAGAGTCGTTGGCACAAGAATCGTCGAATTTCGACTTATAACGAAGAAAACGATTATTGAACGGTCGAAAATCATTAAACGAACGCTCAAAAATGAACTCAAAGGTAAATTCTGAGTTAACTGATTCGAAAGTGTAAAATTCTTATACGAATACGTAAAGGATGTAATTAGTGAGTTGTAGGCTTTCGAATGAGTCAATTCGGATGTAAAATGAACAAATTAGGAAGTCAGGAGTTTCGCTAAGAAAACAAACTATTTTGGCCATCTGGTGCATAGGAGTGGCGGCCATAAATACCAACCTAACACAAATGATCTGCTGTCAGAAGATCGGATCCGTGAGTCCCCTCGTTAACTGGGCCATGGCCACCAGTTTACACTAGAGATGTCAGTCAGCAATACCGTAGAGTATAAAAATGTTGACCATGTTAGGTTTTCATTCCTTTTGAATGTAGACCAAAAGTAAGGCAATGAAGGTACTTAATATATATAATAAGATTGACTTTAAATCACTTATAAAGTGATAACGTTAGAAGATTAAGAATGGTTTAAACCATAATTAAACGAATAATGCAAGATTGTAATAAGTAAACCATGTATGATGTTCACCTTTGGTACTTCACCAATGATGATCGGGGGTTGGTTAATAATGTAAGAACGTTAATGAGTCGTAACGAAGCATAGAAAGTCGATTTGACTATATTAATGAAATAAGTATGATTAAGTATACAAGATGAAATATAGTTAATTGATGATGAATTAATTAACTTAAAGTAGCATCTTCGATGATGACAATAACGTTGAGAGTTACAACTAAAAGTTGTTGAATATTACGTGAACGTGAACGGTATGCAATAAGTTTACTTAACCAATGACGATTGAATTTTGATTAATAACGTAAGAACGTTAGTAAGCTGTGAGGAAGGATGATTAATTCAAAACGAGTGGTATTAATGAAGTAAATCCACTTATAACATAGAAGAGAAAAAAGTTGGTAAAAAAGTTGTAAACAGCAAGCCGGAACCAATAGTAAACAATCTAATAAATGATTAGATTGAGAAGAAGGGTAAGATTCATTAGGAACCATGTATGTTCGTTCATGACCTAATGTAGTATGTTGTGTGGTTATATGTTGTAGAGACTGTAAAGACTCAAAGGGAAGGTAATTATACTGTAGCAAACGCTTGAAGGAAAGTCTTTCTTATCACTTGTCTAACCTCCGTGTTAGTCAAGTTTTTTGTGATTCATGTTATGAAATGCATGAATGATTTTAAAGAAAGGGTTGATGCCAGTTTTAACTCGGCTAGACTTATTTTGAAAGATTGATTTATTTATTTACAAGTCTTCCAATATAGAACTGTTAGCGTTATCATATGCAAAGTATTTGGTACGGATGTAAGTTTGTCTATGAACAAACAAAAAGTATTTTCATCGATTATTCGATGGGCACGCGAGGTTGACAAAACATAAACGTAAATACGTTTAACGGAAGAGTGTTGATCAACATAGGGTACTATAGGCTGATCACCTAGACGTACTTGTAAGTAAAGCCGGATGGATGGCCTTAGTGCCGGAAGTCCTTTTCAAGTATGAAAACAGAAATAGTACGTTCCTGGTCTTTTGACCAATTCACAATTCCTAAGCTATTATATATATACTTTGGAATTGTTGTTATGTAATGAGAAGTGGTAGTTGTGACACCCCCAAATTCGGTTACCTGACCCCCGAGTTTGGTGTTCACGATCCATAATATAATAACATCTAACTTCCCATTCATATAGAAATAGTAATACATAAGTCATTAACAGAGAGTGTTAATACATTAGTCCCAAGTTCTCTAACCTTAACATTACAAACAATCCCTTTAGATAAACAGAAAGGGTTTACAAACATAACATAATAATAAGTTTATTATAACTACTCCAGCATTTTGCCTCTATTCTTCACAGAACCTTCTGTAACTTCGTCCCTAGCTGAAAAGTTTTATTTAGCAAGGGTGAGCAACAAATTTTCCTCGCAAGTTAAGATATACAATGAATGTATAAGTATCAGAATAATAGACTATCTATTTTGATAGAATGACACCAAAGTTCGGGAAACTTTGAAATAGCAGAATAAATCGTTAATCAATAACATGTCTTCTCGTATTCTAGGCAACGCAATAATCTGATAATGAAAGAGTACAATGCTTTCAAAGTTTCTACGGTATTCTATTGAATAAACAAGAATCAATTGTACGCAATAACAAAGTGGAATGTTTTCCAGATTTATGCTGAGCGATCCATTGCATCTAGAACTTCTACTTTCTCGGGTATCTATCAAAGATTTACTTTGATATATACGCAGGAGTATCAGATAACCATAAAGATTAAGTCATACTCCTCTACAAGTATAACAAGTGATCAGCTTTATTATACCCTATATTATGCATAATACTTAACAGTGCGCAATGGCCGAATATATGACCTAAAATGTTCCCTTTTATATAAAAGGTTGTTATTCTCAGTCTTTGAATCAAAATTTGATTTAACAACGAAACGCAATGATTTCAATATCTAATCACTTCTCTTCTCAAACCTATCAAGTTTTGCTTTTTCGATCTAGCCGAAACAATTGGCATTGATCTATTAATAATAATTGAATTCTATTCTCTTCTCTTCTTCAACCTATCAAGTTCTAACAAATGTTCGTCTAGCCAAAATAATTAGCTAAGACATTTCTCAACATAATTTGATAATAAACAGGAATTATTTGTACTGTCAATACTAGCTTCTACGAATATGAATATCCAAAAATAGTTATTCTACGAATGTATATTTTTTTGAATCAGTAATTTAATTTGAACTATTAAACATGCACTAACTGCGAATAATCAACAATAAATTCCATGGACATGGTATAATTAGCAATAATTAACCATTATAATAATTGAATGAATATAACTCAAGGTTGAGTTAGGAAACTTGCCTTCCGCGTTGATTACTGCTACACAATAAACTTATCTGCGTTCGTAAGACCTATAACCAATAATATCGGTCTCACAATTAACACATTAATATATAACACATAACACTGTATTATACAGTCAAACTTCTCCTATACACATTACCACATAACCACATTAGTGTTTATAACCTATATAAACACTTAACAAGTCTAACTAGTTTAGTCTGGTTGGACTTCGGTCTATTCTCGGTGTTTTGGTCACTCTATCCGACAATTAACACATTGATTGTCAATTAAACTTGGTCTCTAAGCTTCAATATTATTTTAGATAAGTCAAATATCGTTTATAATATTTTTCGAAAGTTTTTAATAATTTATAAACAATTATTATAATTTATAATAATTTTTCAAACACTTAAATCATTTTTAAATTATTTAATTATCAAATAATCTTATCATTATTAATATTTAATAATATAAAATATTAATACCATACTTGTCAAAATATTAAAGTTATTATTAAAACTTAAAATATTTTTAAATCATCAATATTCTACTTAAATAATTTTTAAATTAATTAAAATTATTTTAAATCATCACCATTAATATTTAAATATTAATGAAATTATTACCAAAATATTAAAAGTCATTAATTATAACTTCAAATATTTTAAAATATTTTTCTCATTTTAAATCAATAAAATCATTTTTAATTCATTTATTTAATATAATAATTAAATAAATCTAATATCATAAATATTAATTTATTAATGAGAAATCTCCAAAAATATTGAAAATTATATTTATAATTCAAAATATTTTCTAACACTTTATTCTTATTTAAAATGATTTTAAATCAATAAAATCATTTTTAACTTCTTTATTTAATTTAATAATTAAATAAATCTAATATCATTAATATTAAATTATTAATGAAAATTCTCTAAAAATATTAAAAGTCACATTTTATAATACAAAATATTTTTAAATACATTATTCTTATTTAAAATGATTTTTCATAATATTAAATCATTTTTCTCTAATTTATTTAATATAATAATTAAATAAATTAAATAGCATTAATATTTAAATAATTATAATTATTAATGGAAAATATTCCAAATAGTCAGAAAGTATTTTTTATAATTTAAAATAATTTTTAAAACCATTTTTAGTAATTTTTATAATTTATTTCCATTTTTAAATAATTTTCAGAAAATCAAAAAATAGAAATAATTAACAACCGTCGCTATAAGCCTTTAGCAACAGCAACCGTCGCTGTTGGTGTTCTTGAGCCTCAAGAACACTGACTGCCGGCAGTACAAGGGATCAATTTTGCTTGGCTTTAAATCTCAACCAAACTCGTTTCTGGGCTACATTAGGGTTCCATATTGTAGTACACATGTAGTATTACAACTATAAATCCTCAACTTGGTCATAACACATCACATATGCAAGATCCGAAGCCCCAAATTAGCTGTTAGAAGCTTCTGGGCTTTCAGGGTTACCCAGAAACCCAGACAACTTCGACTGTCTACTTTGTGGTTCGATTTACTTCCAGATAGGATCATCAAATCAGTTATTTTATGGTCCAAATATATAGTACTAATGTCAAGGTACAATCACATAAGAACATCTCATTTAAACAACAATACATGTTCCAGATAAAGCTCGGTCAAAGGCTGTCAGAAGTTGTGTTCGTCCTGTTTCTGGGTTTTCCAGAAACGGTACCCGTGATCGATAGACCTTGTTTGACCATCCACTACCATCATCACATTTCATATTTAAGAAATATAATAGCACGGATCTACTGTTCATATGACAGTCTATAATCTGAACACAACAACATCATCATAACACTTATAACCTGATAGATCTATGCCTTAGAACTTCTTATCAGACTCGGTTTTTATATTTCTGGGTTACCCAGATTTCGGTTGGTCAACATCGGTCAACTCACTTTGAACATGAATATCGTGCAATCTGGACATCTGATGGCAATAAAACCACTTGCAGATTAAAGACCATATACCAGACTATCAATTCAAAACACAAAACTAGAAAATCAAAAACAGACACGGATCTGTGGCTCCTGACATTAGCTTGTCAGACCACAAATCATGTTCTTGACAGTTTTAAAAAAACTCGATTTTAAATCATTTTGATGCTATGGATCTATGTTATATCAACATAGATCATCATTAAACGTCATCTAGCAAATATCTAAACACATAAACACAAACTTATTCTTAGCACGAATGATCAAAAAGAAAATTAGGGTTTATACCTTTAGGTTCAAATACTTGATCTTAATCCTCCTAACTGATCTTGGTTGATCAAGGAGCTTCTTTGGCAACTGAGTAACTTGATAATTTCAGAGGTTGAGAGATAATAAGAGTTGGTGAGAGCTTTCAAGAAAAATGGGCGAGCAAATGGACTTTCTCTCTCATATAATCTATATATAATGTGACATGTTGCTTGGATCTGAGGTTGCTAGCTGCTTTTCTGAGATTTTTGAAGTCACAAAGTCAAGTGGTTGGTCAAGAGTTGGTCACCTACTACAAATTTACCAAGATTTATAAGTAATCTAATAAAAATCCCATAAAGGGCATTTTGGTCATTGTTCTTGTAATTTTAATGGCATGGTAGTCAATTGCTCAAACTCTTAGGGTTTAACCCTAAGGTTCTAACCCTTAGGTTTTACATCATCCAATTCTAGAATTTTCTAATTAGGGTTTAAAAATAGAAAATAAAAAGTTTAAAACTAAAATTAGGGTTTCTTAATTAAATTAGGTTTTCCTAATCACATTAGTGTTTAATAATTGTATTAGGCCTTCCAATTATGATTAGGGTTGCCTAATTAGGGTTTAGAAATCCCGAATATGAAATTAGGGTTTTAATTAGAAAAATTAAAATTTCTAAATTACAATTAGGGTTCGTAAAATAGAAATTAAGATAACTAAAATATAATTAGGGTTTTTAATCATATTAAAGTTTAATAAACACATTAAGCTTACTAATTAGGATTAGGGTTTCCTAATTAGGGTTTTAGGATTCTCGAATATAAAATTAGGGTTTCTTAGGCTTTCGATTAGGATTTCTAACGGTACGTTAGGGTTTCTAATCCTGAGATTAGGGTTTTTAATCTCTTATTAGGGTTTATTATTTTTAAACCTTATCCGAACAATCATCGATCAATATCTCTATACAGTACAAACACATACTCTTTAATATAATTATTTAAATTATAATTTCTTGCGAATCCCTATCCGGACTTAGGGTTTGGGTTTCTAAAGCTGTTATGCACAACTCTACTCTAAATTTATTTCTCAATACACATATTGATCTTCTCAAGACTAGTATCACAAATACTTGTCGCAAAATTAATAATTAATATTAATATTAATATTAATAAAAAAAAATTATTCGTAAAATTTTATTTATTCGAAATCCCGGGTTATCACACTAGTCAAGGTTTTATAGTACTTCATAACTATTGTTCAGTTATGAAGGAATAATCATATGCTTCTTAAAGTGGAATTTATACTATACATTGTTAGACTTGCTGAGCTAGTTATGTTCATCCTTGCTTGAACCATATGATTGCAACTATAGTCAAGCGAACCAAAGGTTCCTATAGAGAAAAAGGCAAAGTGGAGATGTGTGACTAGTTTATCTTGTAATAGACTAGTAAGTGTATATATCATATTATGATAAACAAAAAATGTAGCGGTTTCAGAACCTGGGAACGGGATGTAACATTATTAATGTAATAAGAATGACATTAATACACATATTTTGGTGTCGTTTCAATAGAATGAATGTACAGTTATGAGTATCGTGTAGCACCATCTATCGGGTTGGAAGATACCCGGATTTGGGGGCGTCACAACAAACACTCTATATATAAATAAGTATTTACATCATGTAAGGTTTGAATTTTAATCACATAATCAATTTACATTAGTACTAAAATTGGTAGCATATTAAAATATACTCATTCTTAGTATAGAAGTATTGAAATCATATCATAACAGTCCTTCTATTAAAACATAACAACTTTGTCAGACTTTGTGTAACTAAAACACACTGTCTGACCATACAACAAACAATTCAACTTCTACAAAGATTTTACAGAGAATTTTGGAAGAGAAAACAACTATAACTTTAAAGAAATTTAAAAGGCTAAAATGATACCTTAGTTTTAGAAGATGATAACATTCCCTTTGATCAACAAGCTTTCTTTCTCCAATTCTTCTCTCAAAACCTCTCTAGAATTCTCTCAAGTTCTCTCTCAATTTCTTCTTCTCTTCTTTTTCTTCTTGAGTCTTTCTTCCTAACTCAAACTTACGTACTAACAAAATATAATGTATAATAATAATATAGGTATTAAGTATATAATATAATTATAACTTTAACTGACATCAGTTATAATTTTATTTGAATATCAAAAGTCATAAGGCTTGTTTGGCTAGCTAACTAACAATAATCCATTAAATCTTACACCTTGTTTGGTAAATACAATTAGATTAAAGCCTTGTTTGGCAAAACTGAATTAAACACTTTTAATTTATTTTAATAACTCCTTTATAGTAAGGTTATTTGTCACACTTTTATTTAATTAAATTTTCAATAATCAATTTAATTAATTCTAATAACAATTTGTTAAATTAATTCATCACATAAATCAATACAACATAATTATAATTTTCGTTATAACTATAATTTTATTTAATCAACTAACACATCATTTTAATTACACATTCAAATTAAAATATCATTATAATCATTATAAACTCTCTAACTTAATTATTAAATTAAATTAGAATATTATCTCATAATAATTAATTTCTTAACTCCTTAATTATTTATTTAACAATTAATTAACCAATCAAATCAAATCAAATTAAATATATCTTCAACAATAAACACATCCATTAAATATTTATATAATTTAATAAATATTTAAAATTACAACTTAAAATTCTAGAGTGTTACATCTTTCCCTCCTTATAAGGATTATGTCCCCAGAATCTCGACTCAAACAAATCATTCGTCACAATCTTCCCTACTTACAAAGATTATGTCCCAAGAATCGAAGGCATAGATTAAACAAATAACTCAGGGTAATCTTTCACCATTTTATCTTCACGGAAGGTATCACCTTATTCCTGAGCACTTGTTCTTTCCTGTCGACTATCTGGACAGGAACTTCTTCATATGACAAGTCTTTATCAAACTGCAATGGTTCGTACTCGATCACGTGCTTCAGAATCGTGTTTATACTGGTCAGAATAATCGAAATGTGAAAAACATTGTGAACGTTTTCCAACTCTGGAGGTAGAGCTACCTCGTAAGCAACTTCTCTAACTCTTCCCAGCACTTTGAAGGGTCCGATAAACCTCGGGCTTAGCTTTCCCTTTTTACCAAAATGGTTTTTCCCCTTCCAAGGAAAAACTTTTAAGAAAACATAATTTCCTACGTCGAATGCACGATCTTGCCTGTGTTGATCATCATATTTCTTCTGTCTTTCTTGGGCTGCTACCAATCTTATCCTGATGAGTTTGACAACCTCAGCAGTTTGATGTACCAGTTCTAGTCCTAATAGTTGGCGTTCACCGACTTCATCCCAGCACAGTGGAGTCATGTACTTTCTGCCGTATAATACTTCGTAAGGCGGCATGCCGATGCTCGTGTGGTAACTGTTGTTGTAAGAAAATTCCACAAATGGTAAATGTTTTTCCCAGCTCCCTTTGAAGTCCATGATGCATGCTCTAAACATATCTTCCAATGCTCTTAAATGTGTTTGCCAGATGGTACACTCATTCTTAAATGTGTTCCCAGTTCTCATCCAACCAGATGTTTGACGTGAATCGCAGATCTCTATCTAACACTGGCACTCCATGTCTCGAAACGATCTCTTTAACGTATAACATTGCCAATTGATCAATATTGAACCTAATCTTAATTGGCAAAAAGTATGCTGATTTCGTAAATCTATCCACTATCACCCAAATCGCATCGCATCCTCTCTAAGTAGTTGGAAGACCCACCACAAAATCAATTGTGATGTGTTCCCTCTTCAATTCTAGTATTTCTAACGGTTGAAGTAGTCCGCTTGGTTTTTGATGCTCGGCTTGACACTTTGACATGTCAAGCATTTCGCAACACATTCTGCGACATCTCTTTTCATGTTTGGCCACCAAAAATGACGTCGTAAATCTTGATACATCTTCGTACTTCCCGGATGAATCGAATATCTTGTCTTATGAGCTTCATTCAAGATTTCTTCCTTAATCTTCGGTATTGCTGGAACCCAAATTCTTCCCTCGAACCTCAGTAACCCATCAGTATCGATCTTGTATTTCGGATCACTTCCCTCAACCATTTTCTCTTTGATTTTCCCACATTTTTCATTTTGTAGTTGCGCACTCTTCACCTTGTCCACTAAAGTTGGACTAGCTTCTATCTGAAATAGTCGTTCATCGGATTCTTTTGGAAATTTTATTTCCAACTCTAGCTTTGTCATTGCTGAAATAAGCTCCTCCTGAGTGGTTATCAGCATCAACTTTTCTCGACCTTTCATGCGTAAAGCATCTGCAACCACATTCGCTTTGCCTGGATGATAAAAGATCTCACAGTCGTAATCTTTTATCAATTTCATCCATCTTCTTTGACGCATGTTCAGGTCCTTCTGAGTAAAAATATACTTCAGACTCTTATGGTTCGTGTAGATCTCACATTTCTCTCCATAAAGATAGCGTCGCCATATCTTCAGAGCAAATACTACTGCAACCAACTCCAAATCATGAGTCGGGTACCCTTTTTCATAGTCCTTCAGTTGTCTTAATACATATGCAATAACTTTATCATTTTGCATAAGAACACAACCCAATCCTTTATATGAGGCATCACTATACACCACAAAGTTTTATGTATTATCTAGTAACGAAAATACAGGTGCCACACTTAACTTCTTTTTCAAGTCTTGAAAACTTTCTTCACAATTCTTCGTCCAAACAAATTTTACAGCTTTCCTTGACAAATTTGTTAACGGAGTGGCAATCTTGGAAAATCTTGAATAAACCGTCTATAGTAACCAGCCAGTCCCAAGAAACTCATCACCTCCGAAGGTGTTCTTGGTTGTTCCCAATTGATTACAGCTTCAACTTTTGACGGATCCACTGAAATCCCATCCTTGTCAATCACATGCCCGAGAAATTATAAATGATCTAGCCAAAATTCACACTTAGAGAATTCCGCATACAACATTTCCTTTCTTAGTGTCTCCAACGTCAAACGTAAATGTTCCACGTGTTCTTCTTGAATTTTGGAATACACCAGAATGTCATCGATAAACACCACCAGAAGTTTGTCTAAGAATGGTTTAAACACCGTGTTCATCAAATTCATGAATGCAGCAGGGGCATTGGTCAAACCAAAAGACATCACCAGAAACTCGTAATGTCCATACCGAGTTTTGAATGTCGTTCTAGGTATATCCTCTTTCCTTGCCTTCAATTTGTGATACCCAGTTCTCAAATCTATTTTTGAGAAGTATTTAGCAACATTCAATTGATCAAACAAGTCATCTATTCTTGGCAATGGATATTTATTCTTAATAGTGGCTTTGTTTAATTCCTTATAATCAATGCAAAGACGCATTGACCCATCCTTCTTCTTTACGAATAACATTGGTGCTCCCCACAGTGATACACTTGGTTGAATATACTTCTTGTCTAACAGCTCCTGCAGTTGTACCATCAGTTCCTTCATCTCTATCGGAGCCATTCTGTACAGAACCTTTGATATCGATGTTGTTCTTGGCGCTAAGTCAATCCCGAACTCAATCTCTCTGTCAGGTGGAAGTCATGGCAAATCTTCTGGAAACACATCTATGAATTCCCTAACCACTGGTATCTCCTCCAGTTTCACACCCTTCTTCTAAGTATCGACTATGTAAGCTAAATAACCCACACAACGTTGACTCAACAACTTCTTGGCCTGCATAATCGTCAGACATCTAATTTGTCTAGGCGATTTGCTACCATAGAAAACTACCTTTGACGGAGTCATAAGGTTTACACATTTCTTTTGGCAATCAATTATCGCTCCATAATTGAACATCCAATCCATTCCTTGAATAACTTCAAACTCTCTAATTCTAATCGGGATTAAATCTACCATCATGATGTTCCCCTTAATATTCACCCTACATTTCTTGTATACGAACCTAACAGGAATTACTTCCTTATTGGCAATTTCTATGTTCAAAGGGAAATTCAATTCTTCACTAGGCAATCCTAACCTCTTAGCAAATTCATCAGATATAAACGAGCAAGTAGCACCCGAATCAAATAATACATAAGCATCAATATCATTGATTGGGATAGTACCTCACACCACATCTTTAGATTGCACGACATCTTGCACAGTCATGTTGAAGGTTCTGGATGTGGGTTTGTTTGATACCGTTGGCCCAGTAATGGCCCATGTACCTCCACTGTTACCTCCCCTGCTTCATGTTGTCTCTCCAGCCTTCTTCTTAGGGCACTCATGAGCAAAGTGATCTTTGGACCCGCACGTGAAGCAAACGTTCTTCTTGGGTTGATTGTAATTTGGGGCGAAGTGACCCTCCTGGCCATAATTAAAGCATACTCGTTTCCCCATTAAGCATACACCCTTGTGAAACTTCCCGCATGTAGCACATGCTTCGAACTTATTATTCTGCTGGTTACCCTGCTGGTTTCCAGCACCCACATTTCCATTCCATTTTCTCTTCAAATTATTTCTACCATTTCCACTACCACCACCTCAATTCTTAATCTCAACTTCATTCTTCTTCTTTTTCTATTCTTCATTAAACTTCGTTACTGCCTCGCCTCCACCTTCAGCGAGAATTGCCTTATCCATTACCGCTGCAAATGTCTTCAGCTGGAACAAGGAGACCTTACTATACAACTAGGGTTTCAGTCCCTGCTCAAATCTTTTAGCCTTGCATTCATCAGTGCTGACTTGATATGGCGTAAACCTCTCCAACTTATTGAATTTTGCGGCATACTCTGATACCGTCATTGTTCCCTGCTTCAGTTCTAAAACCTGCACCTCTAGCTGACTCTTCGAACTCTCTTGGAAATAAGTCTCAAAGAATAACTCCTTAAATCTATTAGAAGTCATAACCCCTTGTCCTTCTCGAGTTTTATTGGCCTGCCACCAATAACTAGCCTCTGCTTTCAAAATAAATGTTGCAAAAGCAGTCTTCTGATTCTCCCATACTCTCGCAACATCGAACACTTTCTGTATCTCCATGATCCAGGTCTGTGCCTCAACTGGATTCATGGACACACGGAATTTTGGTGGTCCAACCTCCTTGAAGTCCTTAAATGTTGTAGATTGATTCTGCGGTTGATTCTGTAGTGCACCCGTCAGTAACGTCACCAGTTGCTGAACTGGATTAGCATCAACATTGTCGTTATTGGTGGTTCCCTAAGTGGTTCTTTGTCGTGGTTGACGTCTTGGAGGCATTTTCTGTTAAAATACACTCATGAGATTATTACTCAAAATTTTTTTAAAAGTATTTTCTACTTAACTTAATCTCATAAAAGAAATCATCATATAACACATAACACTTTGAATAAAATAAAATAATAACTTTTATTCATTCACAATCTTTTTGAAAACATCATAACAATAGCATCACTGATATTTACATTACTTTCATGAACTACTAAAGTTCCAGGATAACATCATCATATCCCATAGGTTACATAACACTTGGGATTTACAGATTATTTAACATTTTATTAATCACATAACAGGTACATTCCCTACGATGTCCTACTAAGATACTGCGTAGCCTTATGACGATCTTCCTCTATAATCTGGAACATTATTCTGCGATCTAATATGAACGATGGCAGTGTCTTGAACTGAATCGGATAACCCATGACCCGATCTTGAGCTCAATTAATCACGGTGTTGAATACGTTATTCATCTCCTCCATCTTCATCCTCTTTGCTTGCGCGTCTCTCGATGCTATCCCGGCTCGTTGAAAAGCTTCCTCGTATGCATCTTCGGCTCTTTCCCTCTTAATAGATTCTTCTTGCAGCTTGTTCTTCAGTTCTGCGATCTCCTCGATCAGTTGTTCATTTTCTCCTTAAGTGTGGACCAGCTTCTCTTCTACATTAGTCAGACGTTTTTCTCGATCCGGGATCTCGTCATCCTTCCGTGCCATCAAAGTCAGTTGTTCAGCGACTATCTCCTCCAACTCCTCAACTGTATCCTGAAGTTCCACATTGTGGTCGTAGACTTCATTGTACATACGAGCAGCTATCGAGGTTAGTGGAATCTCTTCCTCCTCGTCCTCGTCATCCTCATCCGCCTGTGGCAGCTCCACGAGATCGTCCTCATCTGTTTCTACATCATCATCATCATCTTCAACCACTATGACCAACGAGGCTGACTCCCGTGGAAGTAGTTATTCCCAAACCACATGAATGTCACGAGACTCATCCTCTCTAGGCATCTGAGGTCCTTCCTCCATAACCTGACTGGATTCTCTGACATTAGTCATCTTGACAATAAAATTTTTAAGTTTTAATTATTAATCATTACTACTCGACACTCACGAGCACATAAGTGGTAATCACATAAACACATAAGTGTTTTATTACTTCTTCCTTACAACTCGATAAGAGTTTATCATCACTATCTTTTCAAAGGTTACTTCCTAAGGTTTCCCCCCACCTAAGGTTCATAACCTAAAGCTTTGATACCAACTTGTGACACCCCCAAATCCGGGTACTTCATTACCACAAGATTTGGTGTTCACTTAAATAAAATAGTTATATCTAACTACACAATCATAATAAAATTGAATAATAAACCTTCCCATTAAAGGATTACATTAATAAAAATCTCCCAGGTTATCTAACCTTAAAATACAATCATTCAAATGCGGAAAATTAGATAATAACTTCATTACAATCATTAAAGTTAAGTCTGATAATAAACTTTCAACATGATTACAAGTCTTCAATACTTGTTCATCTTTCCATTCCCTTTACTGGTGCTAGGTACATCGACCTTCCCATCCTTAGTTGTAGTATTTATATAAGAAAGAGTGAGCAAACAAAGCTCACTTGAAATAATAATGAATAAAATCTTTATAACCACTGCCAAATAATAGGCACAATGAAACTGAACAAAATGCTTTATCAACGATAATCAGAATCATGAAATATTTAATTGAGGGTCATAAGACTATAGGGACCCCTCGTACTTAGGGGGGTCAGCCCTTCGTACAATGTATTGTGCACAAACATTTCAACGCTAAGCGTAAATTATCCACTAATAATAGGGTTGTTTATCTCAGTATTTAGAGTACAAGTCCGCACCAAAGTAAGTTTGGTTTGGATACATTTCAAGGGAATTTAGGTTTAATGAACATCAACTAAGGATTAGTTGAATAAAAAGTTCATAACGTTATGCTATGGAATAAATCATAATTGAATCAACATTTTATACTAAGGTCATGCTTTAGGAATAATCTAAGAGCATTAACATTGAATGATTATAATATACATTGCTTGAACAATATTAAGCCAAGGTTATTTAGAATTGAGTACTAAGCATGCATAACAAATAGTAATTGAACGATAAAAACTGTTCAACATTAGTATATCAGAATATGTAAACTTGCACGCTAAATAACAAGTTAAAGACAAGAATAACTTGTTAAATATAAGAATAAGATTTAGAAAACTTGCATCATCATAAACAACTAGATATAAGAATTTGCTTAATCGTAAGAATAAACTTGCACAATGTAATAATAACAGAACTAGTTCAACGAAAATGTAGAGGTAAAAAACTTTCCTTTAGTGTAAGCTAAATTGTAACAACTTGAATCACAATACCCTATATATATATATATATATATATATATGTCATCATGACATAGTTAGTTACTACCAACACTCTATATATAAATAAGTATTTACATCAAGCAAGTAAGGTTTGATTTTTAATCACATAATCAATTACATTAGTACTAAAATTGGTAGCATATTAAAATATACTCATTCTTAGTATAGAAGTATTGAAATCATATCATAACAGTCCTTCTTTTAAAACATAACAACTTTGTCAGACTTTGTGTAACCAAAACACACTCTCTGACCATTCTGCTAACTTCATGACAAGGGCGCCATTAGCTTTACATCATGTGGTCAAGATCATGCATTGTTACATAACAGGCCATGTACATGAGAACTGTCTTCATGAGGCCTTCACATGCGTCTTAATTACGATCCTCTAAACCAATTACTAGAATTACATGAACAAACCAAATTTTGGCCTACAAGCTACTTTCTAACAACTGAATTAACACATAATACATACATAAACTTCACAAAAACATAATTTGAGGTCTCTTAACATAATTAACCTATATAAAAATATAAACATTGAATTTAAAGCATCTAATTTCACTATTTCTTATAAAACTTCACTTTTTGACATTATCAGTGAAAATCATCACTGTGATTTTGTTTTTCAACCAAAACAGTTAATTCAAAATACTTTATTTTAGTTTATTCATCTACTTTCAAAATCAATAGTCAATATATATATTAAACAACTAATTAAACCTTAATTTTTACTTTAAACTAAGCCATATTCATATATGTTTATACCAATTCACTATAATATGGTTTTTTTCTTCACAAATACATATACAACATGACTTAATTCATCTATAAACTTATGAACACAACTTATAACAAATAATTTATCATATAAAGCTATATATAACAAACAATTCAACTTCTACAAAGATTTTACAGAGAATTTTGGAAGAGAAAACAACTAAAACTTTAAAGAAATCTAAAAAGGTAAGATGATACCTTAGTTTTAGAAGATGATAACCTTCCCTTTGATTAACAAGATTTCTTTCTCCAATTATTCTCTCAAAACCTCTCTAGAATTCTCTCAAGTTCTCTCTCAATTTCTTCTTCTCTTCTTTTTCTTCTTCTGAGTCTTTCTTCTTAACACTAACTTACGTACTAACAAAATATAACGTATAATAATAATATAGAGATTAAGTATATAATATAATTATAACTTTAACTGACATCAGTTATAATTTTTTTTGAAAATCAAAAGCCATAAGGCTTGTTTGGCTAGCTAACTTACAATAATACATTAAATTTTACACCTTGTTTGGTAAATACAATTAGATTAAAGCCTTGTTTGGCAAAACTGAATTAAACTCTTTTAATTTATTTTAATAACTCATTTATAGTAAGGTTATTTGTCACACTTTTATTTAATTAAATTTTCAATAATCAATTTAATTAATTCTAATAACAATTTATTAAATTAATTCTTCACATAAATCAATACAACATAATTATAATTTTCTTTATAACTATAATTTTATTTAATCAACTAACACATCATTTTAATTACAAATTCAATTAAAATATCAATATAATCATTATAAACTCTCTAACTTAATTATTAAATTAAATTAGAATATTATCTCATAATAATTAATTTCATAACTCCTTAATTATTTATTTAACAAATAATTAACCAATCAAATCAAATAAAATTAAATATATCTACAGCAATAAACACATCCATTAAATATTTATATAATTTAATAAATATTTAAAATTATAACTTAAAATTCTGGATTGTTACATCATTCCTTCCTTATATGGATTATGTCCCCAGAATCACGACTCAAATAAATCATTCGTGTGATTATGTCCCCAGAATCACTTTCTGCCGTATAATGCTTCGTAAGGTGGAATGCCTATGCTCGCGTGGTAACTGTTGTTGTAAGCAAATTCCACAAATGGTAAATGTTCTTCCCAGCTCCCTTTGAAGTCCATGATGCATGCTCTAAGCATAACTTCTAATGTCTGGATTATTCATTCGCTTTGGTCGTACTCATTCTTAACTGTGTTCCCATACATTCTTGTAGTCTCTTCTAGAAGTTTGACGTGAATCGCGGATCTCTATCTGACACTGGCATTCCATGTCTCGAAACGATCTCTTTAACGTATAACCTTGCCAACTGATCAAGATTGAACCTAATCTTAATTGGCAAAAACTATGTTGATTTCGTCAGTTTGTCCACTATCACCCAAATCGCATCGCATCCTTTCTGAGTAGTTGGAAGACCCACCACAAAATCGATTGTGTTGTGCTCCCACTTCCATTCTAGTATTTATAAAGGTTGAAGTAGTCCGCTTGGTTTTTGATGCTCGACCTTGACTCGTTGACATGTCAAGCATTTCGCAGCAGATTCTGCGACATCTCTTTTCATGTTTGGCCACAAAAAATGATGGCATAAATCTTGATACATCTTCGTACTTCCCAGATTAATCGAATATCTTGTATTATGAGCTTCATTCAAGATTTCTTCCTTAATCTCCGGTATTACTGGAACCCAAATTCTTCCCTCGAACCTCAGTAACCCTTCGGTATCGATCTTGTATTTCGCATCACTTCGCTCAACCATTAAAGTTGAGCACTCTTCACCTTGTAGTTGAGCACACTTCACCTTGTCCACTAAAGTTGGACTAGCTTCTATCTGAAATAGTCGTTCATCAGATTATTTTGGAAATTTTATTTCCAACTCTAGCTTTGCCATTGCTGAAATAAGTTCTTCCTTAGTGCTTATCAGCATCAACTTTTCTCGGCCTTTCCTACTTAAAGCATTTGTGACGCCCAAAAATCTGGGTCTCTTCCAACCCAACATATGGTGCTCCACGGTGCTATAGTTCACACAAACATTCAATTAAAATGCCTCAAAAGAACGAATATATCTTATATATATTCCAAAACAATACTACTATTCCCCAGGTTCTTTATAACCGTTACATTTGTTCTTGTCATAATATCAAATATTATCATCACAAACCTATACTATTACATAGGTAATCTACAAGTTCGCTTTAGCTTTCCCTTTATCCGTGTCGAATCCTTTGGTCCATTCGGTCTAAGCTGCATTCATATGGTTCAAACAAGAGTGAGCATAACAAGCTTATCAAGTACAACAATTTCATTTAAAAAGCTTGCTTGAAACATAGGAATCGTATATCTTCAATAACTGGATAATAGTTACGAAGTACTATCCATAATTCAAAATAGTATTTATTTTCCTTCAAAATGTTTTACAACAACAATATTCAGTAATTCATTAATTATGGTCCAAGACCGTGAGTATTTCATAATTTCTTTGAAAAGGACAACCCGACACGAAGTCCGTAAGTCCGGCATATCGTACGAGCACTTCTAGGTGATCAGCCTATAGTACTCTATGTTGATCAACACTACATCCATTAAACGTGTGTACGTTTAAGTTGTGGCAACCTCACGTCCCAATGAATACTCGATGAAAATACATTTGTTTATTCATATTCAGGCTTACCTAGAATCTGTACCAAATAATTGGCGTATGATAGCGTTAGCAATTCTATATTGAAGGACTTGTAAACAATTCAATCAATCTATCAAGATTAGTCTAGCCGAGTTAAAACTGGCATCGACTCTTTCTTTAAAACCATACATGCATCTCATAACTTGAATCATTTGAAAACTTGGCTAACACGAGGGTTAGACAAGCGTTTAGAAAAACTTGCCTTCAACGTCTGCTACAGTAAAATTACGTTTCCTTTGAGTCTTTACGGTCTCTACAACACATAACCACATAACATACCAAATTAGGTCATGAATAATCATACATACTTCCTAAAGAATCTTACCCTTCTTCTTAATCTAATAATGTATTAGATTTATTATTTATTGGTTTTGTCTTGCCGTCGTTCTTTTACATCGTTCTTACTAACTTCGTTCTCTTCAATAACTTAACTGAAATTATTTTATTAATACAACTCGGTTCAAGTTAATTATCCTTCCTCACAGTTTATTAACATCCTTACGTTATTAATTGACACTTAATCGGCATTGGTTATGTACACTTATTGTACACCGTTCCTGTTTACATTAAATTAACTTTCTTTAACTCTAAGTGATCACACCTGAGGTTTACTTATGACTTAACAATGTTTTATTAAGTCCCTTAGTTCATTGTTAAACGATTTCCATTCAAGTTCTACTTGTAACCATTCTTTACTATCTAGGTTTTAAGGTATGGCGTTGGCGTTGCGCACGCTATTACTTTTCTTTGTTGCTATTGCAAGGCATACATGTTGCTACTATAAACTCGACTCGTATACTGCGGCCAATAATTTCATTACGGTCGTCATTGCCATGAGTTTGCAGGGGTGAGGTTCACTTTGGCTGGCACAACCCACTTAATTGGCTTGAGTTGCTTTGCAGTACTTACTGCGCTACATTATTTTGACAGATTTTTCAAATTGTGAGATTCCCGGACTCATAACTTCTTCGTTATAAGTACGAATTGGCTCGTTCATGAGCCTACGGTTCACAAATCACATACTCTACATGTTCATGCAAAAATTTTATCTATTCAACTTCATTTGCTAAAATTTCACCTATTAGTCAATTTTTAACGAAAACGATAAACGTTCGTGAACGTTCAACGCTCGTTTGTTCGTTCTAAGTCAAAATTCGGTCATTTTTGAGTCCGCAACTCTATAATGCAAAATTAGACTTGTCACCATTGAAAACCAACGTTTCCAAGCTAAATATCAAAATTCTACTTTCATTCCGAGAATTTCACGAATTCGACAATTGTCGTCTAGTCGTGTGAATTCCGGCGAAACTTCGTTACTTAAGATTTGTTTTTCGTTTCAAATGGATTCAATTCATCATGTTAACATCTTAACATACTTACTTCATTAACTTATAATCATGATAAGTTATTACTTGTTCTTTATAAGTTTGTAACTTATGAAAATATAGATTACTTACTATGATTCCATGACTTATCATGATCTTAATCTTTTAATCACCATTCTTGCTTCTTAATATCATACCAATTCCATTAATGTTAACATGTTACAAGTTTTTACAAGTTCTTCTTAAGTTCATAACTTCATTAATGGCTTATCTTACAACATGACTTAATTACGGCTTATTAATACTTAAGCCCTTTGATTCATTTTTCCAACCCCTTCTTAGCATACATGTTCTACCACCACCCACTTCTCTAACAATGGAAGAGAAAGAGAATCATGGTTCAAGATGGCTTACCCTTTGATGATCACTTGCTAAGCCTTAATCTTCTTCTTGCTTCTTGCTTATTTGAATAATGAAAGGTCTAACTTTCTAGCTTATTCTCACTTATTCTCTCTAACCAATAAGTTGTTGGTGTTTTGAACAAGAAACAAATGAGCTAGCAAGCTTCCTATTTATAGGAAATCCTAAGTGAGGGCATAATGGTCAATAAGCCACCTCCACCTCCTTTATCCACCTCCTTACTATTCATTACTTCCAAATTAAGTTAACTTGGCCACCACATCTACTTAGCCACCAAGTCACTTGCTTACCACTTATCTTAGCCATTAAGTTAACTTGTTTATCACAACTTCTATCCTTTGCTTGCCCATCACAACACTTAAGCATTAAGTTACTTGTTTATCACTTTGGATCACCCATGGTTTAAACCATGGGTTTAAACCAACCTATAACCCCTTTGTTCTTACTTTGGGCTTTAGCTTAATTAGTTAATCTAACTTAACTTATACATTGGGCTTGTAATTAAATAAACACTTGTCTTGTTCATTAACTTATATTGGACTTAACCATTCATACATTTGGGCCTTGTCACACTTCCCTTTGGACTTTAATATGAAATCATATTGGACTTGTACATCCCACATAATCCACAAGTCTATTCACAAATGGCTTAAAGCCTTATAACATATACTCCACGTATAATTCTCGTATTCTAACTCGTATACTTATTCATCATATACGATATATCATCATCCATACATACTCGTCTACTACTTCGTATCATACTCATATTCTCTACCTCGTACAATACCTACGTATTATACAATCATTACACTAGCTTCTTAATGCTTGATTTTCCTAACGTTCTCAAATTAAGTCCACAGGCGAAATATTACGTTTTCCATAACTGAAATATTATTGGAAATTCCATCTCACCTTGATATTCTATCGTTAAGTATTTCTCGGAAGTTCAAAAATAATTCCCGCACATAAATGTGTTAATAGTGTTTTTCAGAAAATTTCTCGGAAAGCTTTTATTTTCGTCTTGGAAATTCAAACACTTTCATTCTACCACGTAACAAAAATACTATAATGTTCCGATATGTTTAGGTCATAGAACGACCTTAAATTAGCTTGCCCCTATAAATAATCAATTAAACTCATTTAATCCACATAATTAAATAAAATTTTAATTCTCCTAAAAATACGATTTTCTCGGGCGTTACATTCTTCCCTCCTTATAAGGATTTTGTCCCCAGAATCTCGCTAATAATTATATAAACAAATGAGGAAAAGTTTTCTTCATTTTAATCTCGAGTTCCCAAAATGCTTCTTCTATATTGGGGTTCTTTCATTTCACCTTCAACAAAGGTATTATCTTATTTCATATGACTTATTACTTCCTATTAATAATTTGAGTTGGAAGTTAAACACTTACTAACATATTACACTTTTTCCTTTTAGTAGTCCTTCTTTTAACTTGGAAATATATGAAACTCAAATTCCTCCTTCAAAACCAGACTATACTTGGTCTTCTATTTATCCTACGTCCTCTTCTTCATTCGCTTGAATTCTTCGTTACCTAGTAGTACTTACTAAACTCATTTCATTTCGTGGATTGAGTCTACATTGTGCATAACATTTTTACCCCATAATTTAACTTCTAACCATGTTCTCGCTGTGAGGGCCCCGAATCCAAGGTCCCGAATCACCGCGGATCCGGTTCGATCATTCTATCACTATTACTATATTTGTGGAAGATATAAACATAAATTGTTACTACATTAAACTTACATACTTTTCCCCTAGGTCGAGTAACCTTAACTTATACACAATTCATAAATTTTCTAACACATAACATTATTATTATACAACTCTATTACAAATCTACTGCACACGTATACTAAAGCTGGAACTGTCTTGGTACTTTCCTTGTATCCGACGCATTCATCTTAATCTGCAATGTTTTATCATGATATAGCAAGGGTGAGCATAAAAATTGCCCAACAAGTTCAATAATATAACGATATATCATGATTGAAAGAGTCTGAAAAATAAGCTGGCTATAATTCAACAATATAATTGTGAACTAGCAGGAACAAATTTATGACTGAACAAGTATTATACATGAACAAGTATATCTGAACTAACTGGTAATGAAGGTGATCAGCCTTTCATACCTGACTTATACATGCAATATGTACAGAGTACAATTCATGGCAATCAGCAATGATTAACCATAAGCTTATCCGAATGAAATAACTCTTAGTAGAGTTAAGTAAAAACAAACTTATCTGAACTGTTGATTACCACTACGCAATTTATATCGCTTTATTTGAAGACCTAATATTAGTAATATAGATCTCCGATATTATAATAATATCATCACATTATAATACTATATATATATATATATATATATATATATACATAGAATAATTTAAACAAATAACACATAACCCTATCAGTCTATAACACATATAAGACTCAGTATCAGGTCAAACTATTTCAGTCTGACTTGAGTTCGACAAAGTTCTACCGTCCCGACGGTCTAGTAAAACTTTTATCGAGTCTAAGTTCAATTAAACTCTGACTTAATAGTTAACAATTAGCTCAGATAATTTTAATATCAGTCAAATTATTTTTCATAGGCTTGTTATAATTTTTAAATAATTATTACTATTTATCATGAATTTTTAATTATTAATATCGTATTTAAATGAATTAAATACCACGTAATTCTTTTATCATTAATATTTATTTATTATAAAATATTAATAAAATACATGTCATAATATTATAATATATTTATAATATCATTAAGTATTTTAATACTTTAAAATCACCTTTATATGATTTTTAAACAACTAAATCCATTATCCGATTATTGCTTTTAATATTAAAATATTAATATTTTCATGAAAAAATATCAAAAGTTATATTTTATAACTTAAAATATTTTTCTAACACTTAAATCATTTTAATATGATTTACAAAATATTAATTCTATTTTTCCTTAATTTATTTACTATAGTTATTAAATAAACTAATTATCATTAATATTGATTAATTAATGAAATTCATCACAAAATATTAAAAGTCACTTAAAATAACTTAAATATTTTTTTTACCATAATATTATTTTTCATGATTTTTCATGATTAAAACTATTTTTAAATAATTTATTTAATATTATAATTAAATAAATAAATACCTTTTATATTCCAAAAATATTAAATATTTATGAAATATACTCAAAATAGTTTAAAACTATTTTTCAGACTTTAAAATAATTTTTCATAATTTATTATGTTTTTTAATAATTAACAACCATTTTTATATATTTTTAAATAATTTTTGTAAAATCAGAAAATAAATAATAATAATAAAACCGTCGCTAAAGGGCTCTATAGCGACAGAACCGTCGCTATAGGTGTTCTTGAGTGTTCATGTCAGTAACTAAGGGGCTTGGTTTGACCGGTTTTAATTTCTTGTTCATTGTGTTTCTGGGAAGACTAGTGTAATATCATTGTAGTATTATTGTAGTACTATAATTCCCAACAAGTTATATGGCTAAAACATGTCAAATCTGGAAGATCTAAGCGTCCAAATTCTTGTCAGTAGCTGTTCTTCATTTCTAGGTTTTCTAGTAATGAAGAACAATTGCTAGTTACCTACTTTGGGTTCTTATAAGTTGAGTTCTGTGTTTGATTTGTGCAATATAATGGTTCTATGGTGTAGACCATATAATGGTACAATATATAATGATCAATTAAGTCTAACATCATAACACATGCAAGATCCACGCTAGTCAAACTATGTCAGAAACTTCGCCTGATGAAGATTTGGGTTACCCAGAATCTTCATCCGATGTGATGGTCAACGCTTGTTTGACCAGATATAACCTCGTTTCTGTTATGGATCTGGGGATTCTAGATGCATCAATATGAAGCCTACAAGTTAGACAACAACATGGCTAAAACATCAACGAGAAGGAAGATCAAGGACCTGTGAATACACTGTCAGACAAGATCTGGGTTTCTGGGTTACCCAGAAACCAATTTTCGTGACTGGTCAACGAAGTTTGACTGCTCAAAAGTTATGAACTAGACATGCTATGACTCTATTTCAAGTTTCAGAACAAAGACCACATAACATAATACAAGTTTACAACTTAAAACAACAAAAATAAAAAACATAATGAGATCTACGACCACTGACATTACCTTGTCAGGCCATATTTTCCCACTTTTCTAGATTTTTCAAAACATACATTTCGAGCATCTAGATGTTATAGATCCTTGATCTATCAACCCAGATCACTCAAAGACACCCTATTACACATATCTAACCACTCAATTACAACATCTAACATTAAATCATTGATTACAAAATTTTTAGGGTTTATACCTTTCTTGCTTTGATATTTGATTTTTGACTTTGTGATTTGATCCTGCCAAGTTAAGGAATGATATTCGCTTATCTCATCACTCATTATCACTCTTAGTCACGAATTTTAGAGAGAGAAAAGAGGTTGGCTATCTTGCTAATTAAAGTGAGTTTTCTCTCACTTTAATCTACAAATTGTTTGATGCAATAATGTGGCTGAGATGTTGGCTGATATGTATGTATATCTCAGTCCCTAAGTATGTCAAGGGTGATTCACCAACTCCCCCACTTGGCAAAAATCTAATAATGCAAGAAGGGTAAAAATGTCATTTCCATGCAATTTTTATTCTAGATTGGTCATTTGATGCAAACCCTTAGGGTTTAGGGTTTGAGCTATTTAGGGTTTAGCGTTTGAAAAAAATAAATTCTAGAATTTCCAAATTAGGTTTTCAAAATAGAAAATTTATATTTCTCAATTATAATTAGAATTTTCTAATTATATTAAAATTTCTTAATCATTAATTAAATCTTGTTAATTAGGATTAGTATTTCCTAATTAAAATTGCTAATTTAGAAATTAGGGTCAAAATGGTCATTAGGGTTTATAAGCCACTAATTAGGGTTTCTAATAGAAAAATAATTTTCTAATTTAAAATTAGCTTTCGTAATTAGATTAAGATTTTCTAATTACTCATAACTTGAACTTTTAGGATTAATATTTCCTAATTAACATTAAAATTATTTAATTAACACTTAGGTTTTCCCTAATTATAAATTAGGGTTTCAAATTCTAAAATTAGGGTTTTCTAAATCAATTAGGGTTTCCAGAAAATCTTTAGGGTTTTCCCTAATTAAGTTTTATTTAATAACGTAAAACCTTATACTAACATCTGTATTCCCAAATTAGGGTTTAAATTTCCGAATTAGGGTTTCGGATTCCCGGAACTGAATTAGGGTTTCTAGAATCGGTTTCTAGGGTTTCTTGTTAATCGTCAGGGTTTTCTAACCGAACATTGACGTTCTTAATATATAATTAAGATTTGTTACAGATATCGTTTATCTGGTCAACCCTTGACCCTTAACCACATATTGTACATAAATGACCATATCCATATATCATAATCACGTCTACACTTAATCCTAAATAATTCACCTAAATCCTTCACAGAATTTTGAAATCCTCAAAATTCTATCTTAAAAATATCAAACGTATACATTTATTTTCTGTCTAGGTTCTAATTTTGAACCTTAAATCAATTAATTAAATTTTTTTAAAAATTGCATAAATTCTCGGATTGTTACATTCACCCCTTCTTCTAAAAATTTCGTCCCCAAAATTTACCTTACACCATACACTTACCCCCTTCACACACATTATCACATGCTACCCAATACACCACTCATAAGAGTAAAAGTTTACAAATTGTGCTGAGGAGTTATATAGACTATTTGTCTATCATTTTTGCAAAGGTTTTATGGAAATTCATCCGCAAACTGTCATAACTTACAGACACAAAGGGTGATTAGCCTGATATGTCTTGTACTGGACAAGTACTGATTTTATCTGTTTCTCTTCACTACCATAGGCATAAAAATCTACCTCAGTCTTATTGGATTCCGCACCAAAACAATTTGGTTCGGGAAATTTCTTTTAATGAACAATTAGAGTTTTCATAAATGTTTGTCTAACTGAATTGAATAGCATAGACTCATATCAATAATTCAATTCAATCGAATTATTTAAGTGTAGCCAAACCCCATTGGCAAATTAAAAATTTTGGAAAATATTTTTGAGAATGACGTCATGATGTCGTCTCAGACAACAAATTCGCTTTGAGGATGTCGTCATTATATGACTTTGTCATAACACATCATACAATAGTGGAACAATGATTTTCAGATCGAATTCGCACTAAGTATTCCTGTATTTATAAGTCCATCAACTTTTATCATCTCTGCACCAGGTTACATGGTACATGAGTGATAATTAAAAGATATTTTGATATTTCAAATCATCTCAAGCTCTAGTCAAAAATAAGTAGCATAGACTATACTTTAAACTGTTTCAAAAATGATTACGAGTCTACATTTTTTTTTTCTTTTTCAAAAGCACTTAGTGCATATTTAGCTTGATGTCAAAATTCTGAAGTCTAGCATAGCTAGGAGTTTTGGAAAACTTATTTCTTCACTAATAATAATTCACTTAATAATCTATCTGTTCCTATTATCCTCAATACTTCATTTACACACAACTATACCCAGTTCGTCAAACCACACTTATGAGTTCATTTATTGCCACAATCATATGAGTTTAAGAACTTTCCTAAACAGACCTTTGGCGTCCATTCGCTGAGGGGTTCATAAATATTTCATATAACTATGAATCAAGAATGTCACATAAGTATGAGTTTTAAGAACTCGTTCTTAACCTTATATTCTCTACCTATAACCTATCTATCTGTTATACACATGAGAAAGGAATCACCCTCTTAACATACATATATCAAATATCGCAACACAAACATTTCAATGATTATCATTTCCAGAACTAAGTAGTTTTTACACCAAGTACAATTCCCCGCCCACACAAGGAATCATACAACTCAGCTGCCGACATGAATCCTCAATTGAAATCCCCACCTAAACTTAATTCTCTTCTCCATACGAATTTCATTCAACTCGTATTCATAATCCTTTCCTGAATCTGTACCAATTCATACAACAATCTTGCTGTAAACTTTCCAATCATCAGATTGATTCTTATCCCATACTATAACCTTATCAGATCACGGGGTGATCTCATCGTATATATTACGATTCATTTCTATGCCTTGATCGTTTTATTTTATGATCTTCTATCACTGCACTTTTAGTCTTTTAGACTCTATCTATTTTTCACTACTGGTCAACTTTATTATAAGAGTTAGGGAACTCCGTATCTTATAACTCGTCGAGATTTGTTTTTGAATCTTACCGACCAACTAACTCTATTTGAGTTAGTACTTATCCTAATCATCATGTTATTAGTCTCGTATTCCTACCTAAGGTTCATAACCTCATGTTCTTTGATACCAACCGTGAGGGCCCCAATCCGAGGTCCCGAATCACCATGGATCCTGGCTCGATCATTCTATCACTATTACTATATTTGCGAAAGATATAAACATAAATTGTTTATACATTAAACTTACATACTTTTCCCCAAGGTCGAGTAACCTTAACTTATACACAATTCATAAATTTTCTAACACATAACATTATTATTATACAACTCTATTACAAATCTACTGCACACCTATACTAAAGTTGGAACTGTCTTGGACCTTTCCTTGTATCTGACGCATTCGTCTTAATCTGCAATGTTTTATCACGATATAGCAAGGGTGAGCATAAAAAATGTCCAGCAAGTTTAAGTTCAATAATATAACGATATATCTTGATTGAAAGAGTCTGAATAATAAGCTAGCTATAATTCAACAATATAATTGTGAACTAGCAGGAACAAATTTATGACTTAACAAATATTATACATGAACAAATATATCTGAACCAACTGGTAATGAAGGTGATCAGCCTTTTATACCTAACTTATAAATGCAATATGTACAGAGTACAATTCATGACAATCAGCAATGATTAACCATAAGCTTATCCGAATGAAACAACTCTTAGTATAGTTAAGTAAAAACAAACTTGCCTGATCCGTTGATTATCGCTACGCAATTTATATCGCTTTATCTGAAGACCTAATATTAGTAATATAGATCTCCAATATTAAAATAATATCATCACAGTATAATACTATTATATATATACATAGAATAACCTAAACACATAACACATAACCCTATTAGTCTATAACACATATAAGACTCAGTATCAGGTCAAACTATTTTAGTATGACTTGAGTTCGACAAAGTTCTAACGTCCTGACGGTCTAGTCGGACTTTTATCGAGTCTAAGTTCAATTAAACTCTAACTTAATAGTTAACAATTATCTAAGATAATTTTAATATCAGTCGAATTATTTTCATAGGCTTGTAATAATTTTTAAATAATTATTACTATTTATCATGAATTTTCAATTATTAATATCGTATTTAAATGAATTAAATACCACGTAATTCTTTTATCATTAATATTTATTTATTATCAAATATTAATGAAATACATGTCATAATATTATAATATATTTATAATATCATTAAGTATTTTTAATACTTCAAAATCACCTTTATATGATTTTTAAATAATTAAATCCATTATCCGATTATTGCTTTTAATATTAAAATATTAATATTTTCATAACAAAATATCAAAAGTTATATTTTATAACTTAAATTATTTTTCTAACACTTAAATCATTTTAATATGATTTATAAAATATTAATTCTATTTTTCCTTAATTTATTTAATATAGTTATTAAATAAACTAATTATCATTAATATTTATTAATTAGTGAAATTTATCACCAAAATATTAAAAGTCACTTAAAATAACTTAAAATATTTTCTTTTACCATAATATTATTTTTCATGGATTAAAATCATTTTTAAATAATTTATTTAATATTATAATTAAATAAATAAATACCTTTTATATTCTAAAAATATTAAATATTTATGAAATATACTCAAAATAGTTTAAAACTATTTTTCAGACTTTAAAATAATTTTTCATAATTTATTATGTATATTTAATAATTAAAAACCATTTTTATCTATTTTTAAATAATTTCCAGAAAATCAGAAAGTAAATATTAATAAAACCGTCGTTAAGGGCCTTATAGCGACAAAACTGGCGCTATAGGTGTTCTTGAGGTGTTCTTGAGTGTTCATATCAGTAACTAAGGGGCTAGGTTTGACCGATTTTAATTTCTTGTTCATTTTGTTTCTGGAAAGTCTAGTGTAATATCATTGTAGTATTATTGTAATACTATAATCCCCAGCAAGTTATATGGCTAAAACATGTCAAATCTGCAAGATCTAAGCGTCCAAATTCTTGTCAGTAGCTGTTCTTCATTTCTGGGTTTTCCAGAAATGAAGAACAGTTGCTAGTTACCTACTTTGGGTTCTTATAAGTTGAGTTCTGTGTTTGATTTGTGCAATACAATGTTTCCATGGTGTAAACCACATAACAGGGTACAACGACATAACATCAATTAAGTCTAACATCATAACACATGCGAGATCCACGCTAGTCAAACTATGTCAGAAACTTCGCCTGATGAAGATCTGGGTTACCCAGATTCTTCATCCGACGTGATAGTCAACGCTTGTTTGAGCAGATATAACCTCGTTTCTGTTATGGATCTGGGGATTCTAAATGCATCAATATGAAGCCTACAAGTTAGACAACAACTTTAATACAACAACATGGCTAAAACATCAACGAGAAGCAAGTTCAAGGACCTGCGAATACACTGTCAGACAAGATCTGGGTTTCTGGGTTACCCAGAAACCAATTTTCGTGACTGGTCAACGAAGTTTGACTGCTCATAAGTAACGATCTAGACATGCTATGACTCTGTTTCAAGTTTCAGAACAAATACCACATAACATAATACAAGTTTACAACTTAAAGCAACAAAAATTTAAAACAGAAAGAGATCTACGGCCACTGACATTAACTTGTCAGGCCATATTTTCCCACTTTTCCTGATTTTTCAAAACTTACATTTCAAGCATCTAGATGTTATAGATCCTTGATTTATCAACCCAGATTACTCAAATACACCCTATTACACATATCTAACCAATCAATTACAACATATAACATCAAATCATCGATTACAAAATTTTTAGGGTTTATACCTTTCTTGATTTAATCTTTGATTTCTGACTTTTCTGATCTGTTCTTGCCAAGTTAAGGAATGATATTGGCTTATCTCTTCACTCATTATCACTCTTAGTCACGAATTTTAGAGAGAGAAAAGAGGTTGGCTATCTTGCTAATTAAAGTGAGTTTTCTCTCACTTTGATCTACAAATTGTTTGATGCAATAATGTGGCTGAGATGTTGGCTGATATGTATGTATATCTCAGTCCCTAAGTAAGTCAAGGGTGGTTCACCAACTCCCCCACTTAGCGAAAATCCAATAATGCAAGAAGGGCAAAAATGTCATTTCCATGCAATTTTTATTCTAGATTGGTCATTTGATGCAAACCCTTAGGGTTTAGGGTTTGAGCCACTTAGGGTTTAGGGTTTGAGCCATTTAGGGTTTAGTTTTTGGAAAAAAAATAAATTCTAGAATTTCCAAATTAGGTTTTCAAAATAGAAGATTTATATTTTTAAATTATAATTATAATTTTCTAATTATACTAAAATTTCTTAATCATAAATTAAATCGTGCTAATTAGGATTAGTATTTCCTAATTAAAATTGTTAATTTAGCCATTAGGGTTAAAATGGTCATTAGGGGTTATAAACCACTAATTAGGGTTTCTAATAGAAAAATAATTTTCTAATTTAAAAATTAGATTTCATAATTAGATTAAGATGTTCTAATTACTCATAACTTGAAATTTTAGGATTAATATTTCCTAATTAACATTAAAATTATTTAATTAACACTTAGGTTTTCCCTAATTATAAATTAGGGTTTCAAATCACGAAATTAGGGTTTTCTAAATCAATTAGGGTTTCCAGAAAATCTTTAGGGTTTTCCCTAATTAAGTTTTATTTAATTACGTAAAACCTTATACTAACATCCGTATTCCCAAATTAGGGTTTAAATTTCCGAATTAGGGTTTTGGATTCCCAGAACTGAAATTAGGGTTTCTAGAACCGATTTCTAGGGTTTCTTGTTAATCGTCAGAGTTTTCTAACCGAACGTTGACGTTCTTAATATATAATTAGGGTTTGTTAAAGATATCGTTTATTTGGTCAACCCTTGACCCTTAACCACATATTGTACATAAATGACCATATCCACATATCATAATCACGTATACACTTAATCCTAAATAATTCACCTAAATCCTTCACATAATTTTGAAATCCTCAAAATTCTATCTTAAAAATATCAAACGCATACACTTATTTTCTGTCTAGGTTCTAATTTTGAACCTTAAATCAATTAATTAAATTTTTAAAAAAATTCCTAAATTCTCGGGTTGTCACACTTGCCATCGCCGTTATTAACTCATTTGAGTCGTTAACATTGATAGTTTTTCCTACCCTTCGCACTTAACGCGTTGGCTACTACATTTACCTTCCCTGAATGATATAACATATCACTGACATAATCTTTTATCCATTCTAATCACCTTCTCTACATCATATTCAACTCCTTCTGTGTGAAGATATATATCAGACTCTTAGAGTCCGTGTATATCTAACACTTTTCTCCGTATAAATACTATCTTCCGATTTTTAATTCAAAAACTACAACTGCCAATTCTAAATCATAAGTAGGATAGACCTTCTCATAATCCTTTAACTGGCGTGATGCATACACAATGACTTTTCCATGCTACATGAGCACGCAATCTCGTCATCGATTCAAAACATTGAGATACACTACAAAATTCCCCGTATCATCTGATAAAGACAATACAAGTGCTTCACTTAACTTTTCTTTTTAGTTCCTAAAAACTATTTTCTCATTCCTCATTCCCAACATACTTATCAATAACTTATGTGTATACCTTCTAAGCTAAACTTCACACTCAGTGAATTCCATATCCAACTTCTCCCTTTGTAGTGTTTCTAACACTATCTTCAAATGTTCAGCGTGATCTTCCGGCGTCTTGAAAAAGACTTAAATATCACAAATGATCATTACGACACCCTCGTCAAAATATTATTTGAACACTCTATGACGCTAATGGTAACTTCAACCATAGCATCTCACCAGAGTACCTATCAATTTGCCACCTTCTTCCTTATTTTCTACCGACGATACCCTGCACACAAATCTATCCTAGAAACATTCTTTGACCTTTCCAACTGATCAAATAGATCATCAATCCTGGGCCATGGGTATTTATTCTTAACTGCTAACTTACTCCTATTACGATAGTCGATACGCAACCGTAACGACTCATCCTCTTCCTTAACATCCTCCTAACTTGCGTCATAGTTAGACAAAAATAATGTTCTAGTGATTTATTACCGCAAATTACTACCTTGGGTTTTCTAAGAAAACTGACTATTCATACTTTTATTCTAACAATTTATTAAAATTCTATGGTTACTTAACTCATTCCTACCAAGAATTTCTTCAAATTCTCCCCACTTTATCGGTACTTATCTATCGATATTGGCTTACCTTTATTTATTCATGAAACAATTTCCACGAATATAATTAACGAAAGTTATTTCTTCCTCCGCTACCCTAATGTTTAAAGTTATTTCTTCCTCCGCTACCATAATGGTCTCATAGGAAACCCTCAGGAATACTGCAATCCCACCATAGAGCCAGAGTTTCAGGCCCTGCTCAAACCTACGAGCCTTCATCTCCTCAGTGTCCACTTAGCGTGGAACAAACCTTGCCAATTCATTGAATTTGGCCGCATATTGGGGAACCGTCATGTCCCCTTGTTTAAGTTCAAAGAACTTAATCTCCATTCTGCCCTACATACTTGTAGGGAAATAATTCTCAAAGAAAACCTTCTTGAATTGTTCCCATGTCACCACATCTGTTCTAGCCTCACCCTGGTGAGCCTCCCACTAAAAGTTGACTTCCCTTTTTATCATGTAAGTCGCAAAAGAAGACTTTTGCGCCTCACCTACGTTTGTAATAACAAACGCCTTCTCTATTTCCTATACCCATGTCTGGGCTTCTAATGGGTCCGTCGTTTATTTGAACTCCGGCGGACCTACGCTTTTAAATTCTTTAAAGATAGTCGTTCTGGCTACACTAGATTTCGCGGGTACTCTACCCCCGGTTTGGTTAAATGCAGTCGTTTAATAAATTAACAATCTCTTACATACGTTTATTTTAATACCCTTGGTTTTCATTATGTGATTCCGATTCTTGATTACGTTGTATTTTCCTTGGTGGCATTTTCTGATTAAATAAAATAAAATTTCATTATTATCTACTTACTTACTTAGTTATCGTTTTTCAAACAACAACTCGTACCACAACAAAGCATGTTAAATGAAAACGTCATTATATTCATATGCTGCTTCATAGTTTGAAACTATTAACAATTTGTTCTCTATAGCCAAAAGTTATTACATTTCTATCCCGCAATTCAACTTCACAAAAGTTTGGATTTACAAAAAGACTACCCTTTTATACAAAAAAGGGTTGTACGTCACTACACACTTATTTATAACTCTAGACTTCTAATAATGCATAACATCATCTTCGTGTTTCTCATTCACAATTTTCGCTACAGTATCCCGAATAATTGTATGACGGGTTTGTCCTGACTCAACGGAATAACAAGCGACTTTCAGCTTGAAATCCTTATGAGCACTCTCATGGATGTAAGACATCCGTGATATCTTCTGGTCCCTCTCCCCTAGTTCCGTACGAAGCTCATCGGCCTCCTTCTTAAAATCCCTAGCCTTATTTATCATGAGCACTTTCTCATCATGCTCTGACTCAAAATCTACTTCTGCAGACTCCTTCACTACATAAAGAGCACTAATCTCATCATTCTGATTCTGCACAACTGCACTCAGTTGCACATTCTTGTCAAGCTCTGCCAGATACAATGATCTCATTGCATCTGGAGGTGATGACTTTAGTGTAGGTACCACCGTAGTAGCTGATGTTACCTCCATTCCTTCCTCCACATCGCTCATCATATCCAAGTATGATGTCCAGGCTATATCTCCCTCGAAGTAGTCTTCCTCAATAATACTCATCTGTCTCAGACTCCTCTAGAATCACTATTGGTACCTCTGCCACTGGCATAGGTACATGTTCTACTCTGTTCACAAGCTCTTCGCTCCCCACGTGTATATCTCTATACATCAAGCTATCGATCGACATCCTACAATAACACATAACATGTTGATTAGTACATAATACACAATAGTATAAGCACAAATCACATTTAATTTATTTAGGGTTACTTTCCATCTTTTAAATCTTTCTGTACTGAGTTTCCTCAATACCTTATTAACTCATTCGACTCAAGTAAAGCTCGAGTTTACTTCCTTTGGACTTCTCTTCATTAACGAGGTTATTAGCCTAAGGTTCTTCCCCCCTTAAGTTTTATAACCTAATGCTTTGATACCAACCTGTGACGCCCCCAAATCCAGGTCTCTTCCAACCCGACATATGGTGCTCCACGGTGCTACAGTTCACACGAACATTCAATTGAAATGCCTCAAAAGAACGAATATGTCTTATATATATTCCAAAACAATACTACTATTCCCCAGGTTCTTTATAACCGTTATATATCAAATATACTTGTCATAATATCAAATATTATGACATAATATCAAAAGAACGAATATGTCTTATATGTTCTTGTCATAATATCAAATATTATCATTACAACCCTATACTATTACATAGGTAATCTACAAGTTCGCTTTAGCCTTCCCTTTATTCTTGTCGAATCTTTTGGTCCATTCGGTCTAAAGCTGCATTCATATGGTTCAAGCAAGAGTGAACATAACAAGCTCAGCAAGTACAACAATTTCATTTAAAAAGCATGCTTGAAACATAGGAATCGTATATCTTCAATAACTGGATAATAGTTACGAAGTACTATCCATAATTCAAAATAGTATTTCTTTTCCTTCAAAACGTTTTACAACAACAATATTCAGTAATTCATTAATTCTGGTCCAAGACCATGAGTATTTCATAATTTCTTTGAAAATGACAACCCGACACGTCCGTAAGTGCGGCATATCGTACGAGCACTTCTAGGTGATCAGTATTGTACTCTATGTTGATCAACACTACATCCATTAAACGTGTGTACGTTTAAGTTGTGGCAACCTCACGTGCCCATCGAATACTCAATGAAAATACATTTGTTTATTCATATTAAGGCTTACCTTGAATCTGTACCAAACAATTGGCGTAGGATAACATTAGCAATTCTATATTGAAGGAATTGTAAACAATTCAATCAATCTATCAAGATTAGTCTAGCCGAGTTAAAACTGGCATCGACTCTTTCTTTAAAACTATACATGCATCTCATAACTTGAATCATTTGAAAACTTGGCTAACACGAGGGTTAGATAAGCGTTTAGAAAAACTTGCCTTCAGCGTTTGCTACAGTAAAATGGCTTAAAGCCTTACAACATATACTTTACGTACATCCCACATAATCCACAAGTCTATTCACAAATGGTTTAAAGCCTTATAACATATACTCTACATATAATTCTCGTATTCTAACTCGTATACTTATTCATCATATACGATATACCATCATCCGTACATACTCGTATACTACTTCGTATCATACTCGTATTCTCTACCTCGTACAATACCTACGTATTATACAATCATTACACTAACTTCTTAACGCTTGATTTTCCTAACGTTCTCAAATTAAGTCCACAGGCGAAATATTATGTTTTCCTTAACTAAAATATTATTAGATATTCCATCTCACCTTGATATTCTATCGTTATGTATTTCTCGGAAGTTCAAAAATAATTCCCGAGAAGAAATGTGTGAAAAGTGTTTTTCGGAAAATTTCTCGGAAAGCTTTTATTTTCGTCTTGGAAATTCAAACACTTTCATTCAACCACGTACCCAAAATACTATGATGTTCCGATATGTTTAGGTCATATAACGACCTTCAATTAGCTTGCTCCTATAAATAATCAATTAAATTCATTTAATCCCCATAATTAAATAAAATTTTAATTCTCCTAAAAATCCGATTTTCTCAGGTGTTACAGCATCTACAACCACATTCGCTTTGCCTGGGTGATAAAAGATCTCACAATCATAATCTTTTATCAATTCCATCCATCTTCTTTGACGCATGTTCAGGTCTTTCTGAGTGAAAATATACTTCAGACTCTTATGGTCCATGTAGATCTCATATTTCTCTCCATAAAGATAGTGTCTCCATATCTTCAGAGCAAATACTACTACAGCCAACTCCAAATCATGATTCGGGTACCGTTTTTCGTAGTCCTTCAGTTGTCTTGATGCATATTCAATAACTTTTTCATTCTGCATAAGAACACAACCCAATCCTTAATGTGAGGCATCACTATACACCACAAAGTTTCATGTATTATCTGGTAACGACAATACAGGTGCCACACTAAATTTCTTTTTCAAGTCTTAAAAACTTTCTTCACACTTCTCTGTCCAAACAAATTTTACAGCTTTCCTTGTCAAATTTGGTAACGGAGTGGCAATCTTGGAAAAATCTTGAATAAACCGTCTATAGTAACCGGCCAGTCCTAAGAAACTCCTCACCTTTGAAGGTGTTCTTGGTTGTTCCCAATTGATTACAGCTTCAACTTTTGATGGATCCACTTGTAGACACTCAAAATCTTTTGCACACCTGTCACTGACATTTCAGAAATGCAGATTCATCTTTCAGAGATAACCCTGGAAGACAGCTCACGCCACGTCCGGATACTAACGAAAGTTTAGTCTCAACCCCGGAACACACACCAGGAGTAACAGTTCCAACCTCGAAGATAACCCCGAGGTATACAGTTCCAATACCATAAATTCCATCGGAGAAGACCGATTAATCTCGGAGATAACCCCGAGGTATCCAGTCTCAGTCCCAACACTGGGAATAGCAGCTACCAACCTTGGTGATAACCCCAAGGAATGGAATTCTGGCGATAACCCCAGAAATGCTTATTTCAAATGCATGCAATCAACTTCAACCTCAGCACTCACACCGAGGCACTCAAGACCAGACCCAGAGATAATACCGGGAGGACAGGCACACCTCAGAGATGATACTGACAACCCTCAACACTTGCAGCAGTTCAATCTCAGAGATAACCCTGAGCAACGTCTGCTTTACCAACCCAAAACGACAATAACTACGTTGAGGGGCAAAAGTTGTCAGGTCGCCAACTCATGGCCACATCATGTCATCTCAACATCTCATACATACATTTCTAAACAAGGATGTCCCATAAGAATCAAGGAAACCCAATCTCGAGTGACTATTGTACAGGGTAACGGATAGAATTTGAAGCTTGAAGACCGGAGGGCACCGTCCCATCTTCATTACTTCGTAAAACCTCTAATCCCATGCCATTGTACAAATCTTGACAACGGCGGTCCAAAATAGGTCCTATATACCTCAGTCGGATGCCCGGATTGCAATTCTGAAAGTTTAAGCGGACATTACAGTTCCTACGTGCACGTACTGCGAGACGACACGACCCGAGAAACTCGGGGCAACCCTGGCAGCCTCAGGTACACTTACGGCTGGCCGCAGGTACACCTGCTGCTCCCCCCTCTATAAATAGAGGGCTTGGGGTGGCCATTTTAAGAAGAAAAAGAGGCGAGGAAGCCCTGTCAAATTTGCTCCGTACTTACAATATATTGAGTGCTTTCTAATTTTATACACTTGTGAGCTCACATATAGCTACTTTTGTACCGGCGGGAGCCGAATTTCATCTACTTCAAAGATATAGAAGTCTTCTTTGGCAGTCCATTGTAAGCCTTCTTACACACTTTAAAGCCTTTCTCTTCATCTTTGCACACATCCTTCTTCACGTTGAGAGTTGTGTTGCTTGTGTTTGCCCGGACTTCGGTCCGTGGTTTTATTTTCATTTATATATATATATATATATATATATATATATATATATGGACTAACATTATCGAGTTATGCCTCGATTGAGCCTGAACTTTGGTCCGGAGCATTTATTTGCTTTAATAATATATATATATATATATATATATATATATTTATATATATTAACTGTGTGTCGAACTCTGTTCGATGAGCCTGAATTTTACATCCGGTGCGTTTACTCGCTTTTATATATATATATATATATATATATATATATATATATATATATATATATGAACTGTTGTCGAACTCTGTTCGATGAGCCTGGATTTTACATCCGGTGCGTTTATCGCTTATATATATATATACATATATATTTGTCGCAGCTGGAGTTTTACTTCGTGGTGGTTAATCACTTTCACAACTTTCTTTACGTTTCGTCCTGCCTGGAGTTAACTTCGTGGCAGTTGATTGCTTTATACAACTTTTTTACGTTTCGTCCCGCCTGGAGTTTCCTCTATGGCGGTTGATAGCTTTTACAGCTTTATTTACATTTTCTGATCCCCCGTGGAGGTGCTTCGTGGTGGCTGATCATGTCTGTATATATATATTTACTGCTTTTATATATATATACCTGCTTACTGCTTTTATAAAAATTACAGCATCCTGTGAGCCGAGGAATCATGTGATCAAAGATTCAGTCCATTAGATCTAGATTCGATTCCCGTGATGGACATTTTCAGCTGTAAGCAGCTTGTAAATTTATTTGTGGTGTCTGAATTTCCTATGATGGCATTCATACCCATGAGGAAATCGGCATTATTTTGTACATTATTTTCTTATAGATGCTTTACATCTCAAAAATAAAATCAATCAAGCCGAACACTTAATAAAATGGGGGTGTAAAAGGTCTCAATTACTATTGAGAATAAGGGTTTGAAAAACCTCTTTTATAAAACATCACAGCCATATCCTGTTAAAATTAAATTTTTACATAAATTCAAACCCTATGTATATAGGTGCAAACGAGGCCTCACACTACTTACAAATAACAGCACATTGACCCACACACACACACATTTAGATAATAGTTTCTTGAAAAGTGGCGGTCACCATGGTAACACGGATGTCAGGGGGTGCCTAACACCTTCCCTCCGCATAATCAAGTCCCCGGACCCTAATGAATCTCGGTTCCATCGACCCGTTTAACAGTGTCACATCACTAGGTCAATGTGCAAACCTTTTATCGGTTGTGTTGGTACAACCATTTAAAAACCAATCATGACTCTTAATCACCATCGTCGCGACATTGTACATGTCAGACTTTTTTCACTTGTTTTTTCAAACAAATCTCACCTAAAATGAGAACACTAAAGAACAAGTAACGGAAAAGGGACAACTAAAAATCTCGACGTCGACAGGTGGCGACTCTGCTGGAGACTTCCAGTAAGAGGACTTAAGCCGCTATTACAATCTTTTCAAAATTGTTGTTTGCTTGTGTGTGGATGTTGCATTTACATTTATGATGAATGTGTACGAATGCATTTACTTACTGCACTTAGTGCTTGGCGCCATATCTGCTTGTGATATTAGTGCTTCTCACATGTCATCATTTTCATACGGTGAGACACGATGTATGTGTTAATGTATGTTGTGTGGTCCCTCCACATGGAGGCTATCCTGTCGGTGTTTGATTACTGGACTCGTAGGAAGACTAATTCCCGCGAGGCTCAGGAAAGGCACCACCCAAATTCGCTCCAGTTGAAAGACCGGATTAATTTCCCGTTGACTAAATTGCGATGATTTGGGAACCTTCATGCAAAAATCAGCGAGAGTAACCTAAGATAGGTCAGCCTCTGATAAACCCAATACGGAGGAAAGTCTCTTCATGCTTTCTCATTTTAAATTACTTGTAAAATCAATTATTTGTAATTCCATATCTATCTCCATGTAATGAGAATTATGAAGAAATGTGTAGACATACATATATAAACATGTTATCCTGTATTACAAACTGTTAACATTTGTTTTGCAGGATAAAAATCCTAAAACGGACAATTACATAGCATGTTATGTATTATAAATTCCCTAAAGACTAAACTATGCAAGTCTTTCGCAAGGAACCAATCAGACCTACTACCCGGTCAAAATCCAAAAAGCCTGCAAGCCTACAGTTAATCATGTCGTCATTTGACCAGACTGTCCTTAATCAAGTTTCTCGCAAAGAATTCGACGGATTAAGCAAACAAATTATAGATTTGGTTGTCTGCTTAAAGAACTACACCAGTCTACTCAGGGTCCAAAGATACCCGTACGTGTTGAATCCTCTACACAAGGGGGAGCCCAGGTCATTACAATACATGAATTGCAATTGGATACGACCAACAAAATTCATGATTCTACCCATCTCACAGGAGATCCAGACACCGGTGACATCAAAAAGAAAGTCCTCCAAATGGAAGAGACCCTTCGTGCTACCAAAGGAATTGGAACACACAAGAGTGTTTCATATGTTGACCTTTACATTTCCCCTGGTGTTCATTATCCAGAAAAGTTTAAGACTCCTAACTTCGAAAAATATAACGGGTTAGGAGATCCTTACACACATTTGAAGGTGTTTATTGGAGAACTCGGATCTTATGTAGAGGACGAGAAGCTCAGGATGCAGCTGTTCCAGAAAAGTCTGACTGGAGAAGCCCATTCGTGGTACACCAGATTAGACAACTCGAAAATCCATAGCTGGGAAGAGCTAGCACACGCCTTCCTCACACAATACAACTTTCAGTCTCAAATGGCTCCTAACCGGTATCAAATTACCAAGGTCAAGAAACAGTCTAACGAGTCTTTCAGAGAGTATGCTCAAAGGTGGAGACGCCTGGCTGCCCAAGTTATTCCTTCCATGACAGAATCAGAAATAGTCGTGACTTTAATAGACATACAAGAAGCTCCTTTCTAGGAAAGAGTTTTAGCCGGCATCGGTAAACCATTTTCTGAAATGGACAAACATGGGCAGATGGTTTAGATGGGATTGAAGTCCGGGAAAATTAAAGACCTAGCTACCCTTAAAGCTGTTGTTGATCACATCCAATCTAGAAATTATGGAAAAAAAGCCCCATGAGGGTCCATAAGAAGAAAGAGGAAAATGTTTCCCTAATACTACAGGGTCAAAAAGGCAATTAGAACATGCCTATCCAGAGGAGAAACTACACTCCCTTCCAAGCACAGTCTTCGAACCCTCTAATACCAAAAGGTGGAGAAGTCAAACGCCCTCGAGTGTTCACACCCTTAGGGGACACACTCGAGAATATTCTCAGTCTTCTGACAACACAGAAGAAAATCACGCATCTTCTTCCACCAGCCACCCCTAATGGACGGGGTTTCAATGATGCTCGGAAATGTACTTATCATGTCGGGGCACCTGGACATGATACTCAAGATTGTTGGGCCTTAAAATACAAAATTCAACACCTGATAGACAACGATGAGATCGTGGTCACCAAACTAGATCAACCTCACGTACAAGACAATCCTCTTCCTCAACACAAAGAAGAAGAGGTCAACATGATTAATTGGTGCAATTGATAGAGTTCCAATTTTAACTGTAACTCTTCCCAGACCCCCAAAGACGATGTTGACAAGTGGGATTATGCCAAATTCCAGTTTGCAATTGAACGTAAGATGAAAGCTCTATGCAAACAGATTGAGCAATTGGCAGAACTGGTGACTTATCAGCATCAAGTGACACGCCAGTTAGTCAGCTAGGAGCATGATAATATCCTTCCTCTTTTCATGAATATTCCCTCGTCACTTTCAGAAAATGAAATGCTAGAAATCAAAGTGATAAAGAGAGCGAATGCCAAAGCCCGTCGGGATTTTGAGAATAGAATGGAATTTACATACATGGGTCTACCTATGGAGGAAATACTTCAGATGCTAATCAATGAATGAAGGATCACCTCCCTTCTACCTCCAATCAATCCTCGTTCATGACAGTGCAATTCTAATAGAGTATATCAATATCACTCCCAATCTCGCGGTCGCAGCACAGAAGAATGCTGGGCACTCGATTCGCCACCTTATCCAGAATCACATTGACAACACTGTCTTTTAACTAGAAGACGATGATATTGTTCTAAGTGGGAGTGAGAATACCTGTCCTACTAAGTGGAAGGGATTGGTAGCAGTTCTATCTACTAAGGCTGATGACATTATCCAGCCGCTCACAATACCAATAATTCAACTCAGAGGAAGCAACAATCCTTTGAAAGTGACTGCTCCAGAGCCAATCAACTTACCATGCAGAGCACAATATCCTATTCTTAGTTTACACAAAGTGTCATGGAATTATGGAGAAGGTGAAGGATCCCCCTCACATACAACTGCTGCAGTGTCGAAGGAAAATCCACTTTATCTTCCCCAACGGGTGATGAAGTCTACCATAAAATTAAAGGGGAAAATACCCATAGAGAAGATTGAAAAATTCCTCCGCACTATGGGTCATAACGAAGACAAGGTGTTTTTAAGATTAAAAGAAGCTCCACACCAAATCTCAATTTTGGACTTGGTCCTAACTTCCGAGGATCACCGGACGATCTTGCTGAAGGTTCTAGAAGAAGCATATATACCAAAATCAGTGGATGCGGAAAGATTTCAACATTTGGTTGATCACATCTTCAACAACAATGTGATATCCTGTACTGATGACGACATCCCGCCCGAAGGGACCAGTTATTGCAAGCCGTTGCACATTGCGGTCTAGTCCTCTGGATACATGCTAGCAGGAGTCTTGAGAGATGGAGGCTCATTTCTAAATATATGTCCATACGCTACCTTGGTGAAGATGAATATCAATCTCAACTGAATCCGGAGCAGCCATACGATCATCAAAGCTTTTGATGGAGCCCGCCAAAATTCGGTCGGAGTAATTGAACTGCCAATTAAAATTGGTCCCCATACATTCTGGGTATCTTTCCACGTACTCAAGATAGATTCAAGATACAACCTGCTCTTGGGACGACCATGGATTCATATGGCAGGGGCAGTCCCCTCCACCCTTCATCAACAGTTGAAATACATTATCAACAACAACCTAATCACAGTCAACGCTGAGCCGGAGTGTCCTCCACATAGTGACATACCATACATCAACGTCAATTCAGATTTTGAACCGGTTAGTTTTCATGCCTTAGAGGTGAGCAACACTCACACTACTAGAAATTTAACATATAGCGACGAGCTATAGCGACTGTCGACACGGAACCGTCACTATAGGGTATCTATAGCGACGGTCGGAACGAAACCGTCGGTATATAGATTTTTTAGATAAAACCCTCACTTTCCTCCCAAATCATTTCAGTATCTTCACTCTTTCTCTCTCGTTACAGACGAATAGTGCAGTAGTTAGGGTTTTAGTGAAAAATTGGAAAAGTGGTATGATACACTCTATTTGGATCACTGGGTGCATAAATTTAAAGTATTTTAAACAAAATGCTTTTTATTTGGTATTTGATTTTAATTTTACAGTTGCCAAATTGACTGTGATGTGCTAATGGAGTGAGTAAACTCCCGTTCTGTATATACCCCATGTTCTATTTTATGTTTTTATCCCCATGGTTACAAACTAAAGCAATTCATTATTTTCCTTTGTAATTGTAATCAGCCCAAGACATTTGTGCAAGTGGATGTGCCGAAAACATTATTCGGAGAATCTGTTTTGTATTTAAAAGGTAACAAAAATCTAGTATTTTATATTTTAATGAAGTGTCTTTTTTAAATTTCATTTTTCTAAATGTTGAATTATTATTTGAAATGCTTTTTGTCTGTTCTCCTTCCCCTTTCCATTTCATTTTATCAATATCCTGGTTGAATTTTGAGCGAACATATAACCACGGGGGTAGAGGGCAGCAAGGTAGTGGAATTCTTTTTTACTAGTTAGGATCTGTAAGGCCAAGGGCCTAAGGCAAATCAAATAAAGCTTAGGGGTTGCTATCAATTTAAATCTTCTAGAAATAGAAGCCACATGGTTTGAGTCGAATTCAGTGCTTAGTGACTCGAGTTTCGAATTTAAACTAACATTCAATAATTGTACTATAGGTTGTCAATCTTTCTTGCTTCATACTAGCATTCAATAATTGTATTTGTTTCCTATTAACTAATTTACCAACCACTAGTGTATTGTTTATTCTTTGCCTTTACTTTCTAACTTTGTAGAAATTTTGATGATTTTATATTTGAGAGAAAACACCACTTTTTTTGACAGCTTTGGTTTTGATAATATGAAATTAGAAAAAGCCATTTTTGTATATAAAAAAACTAAATTCTCTATGTTTTGAATTAAATACACATCAACTCTATTTACTTGTCTTTGATTTGTTCTTCTGCGTTTGTCAAAAGTATACACAGTTTTGGAATCACTTGCTAGATTAATGTTGTCATTGTTACTAGTTTCATTGACAATAAGGTTGTAGTTCACCTACTTTTTATACCGTCTTAAAATACCATTGTACCAACACATCAACTAATCAAGAATAGGAAAAACATGGGCACAGACTCAAACAACAGAAACCTGAACTTTGAAAAGGAAAAGGAAAATGTATAACTCATTCTGTGAGTTATGTATATGCAGTTAGTTGTTGTTTGATATGTATTTGGATTGCATCATGTAGCTGTGTGAGTTCTATCAATAAATTAACCGTATAAAAGATAAGGGGAGGAAAATAACTACTTCAATTGCAAATGAAGTTCTGTCAATATCACATTGGAAAAGAAGTGACTAAGGCTAGCTCCACTCTTTCCCATCATTTACCGGGTAAATGATGGGAAAGAATGGAGCTAGCCTTATACTCATTTTTCTGGTGCAATGTTTTTTAAGAATTTAGACCATTAACAAAGTGGACGGTTGACATATTGCACTGATGTAATACTGCTGGATCCAATATTTGGTGTTGAATTAGTAGTTGTTGACATGAAATGAAAAATGAGAATATAATTAATGTCAACCTTAATTAATTCGATATCAGGAGTAGAGCAATTTGTCAACTGTTCAGCCCAATCTTTTCCATTGTCTAGGTGGTATATGTGCTTGGTGACTCAGCAGGTGCATGTTCTTTTGTTTGTCAAAATAATTAAATTAGGCAAAGTAGTAAATTTTACTCCAGACCGAGTTTTCATCTTTTAAAGGGTAATGACTAATGAGGTGAATAATAATAATAATTTAGAAGCTTACAACTAACTCATCGTCAAGGTATGCAGTTAATTACAAGCGGCTGCTTGGGCTTTAATTTTGGAATAAGTCTTGGCAGACATTTTTATTGGACATGAATATTAGACATTTGTAATTTTTATAGTTATGTATATGCAATTAGCATGCATGTATCATATTCTGCTTCAGTGACTACTTCAGAAAATGGGTTGAGGGCATTGAAGTATCTGGGCTTGAGAGATGATCAAGAAAACACTTTGAATGGTAGTGTAAATGACTTGCTTGTCCGACAGATAATGTATATATAACTTTTGGTCACTTCCAGTCTTCTTTGACAAAACTACTCATATTTGTCTATTTGATGCTAATTTTTGCCCCCGTAACTTAGTGAAGAAAGAATGTTTTATTTAAATATATATATATATATATATATATATATATATATATATATATATATATATATATATATTACATTAAAAGAACAGGATTGAACAATATTTGTGGATGTTTGCTTTCCCCTATTTTAGATGTACATTTTCAATATGAGATCTCTTCGTGTTTGGGCTAGTGTTGGACCATTATTCAATGTAAAATTGTAAATGTAACATTATTTTGCTGGACCAGAGCCTCTAAAATCCTTAAAACTCTCTAAGTTTATATTTTCATCCCTATGAAATTCATGAGAAAGGAAAGCCATAAAAGAACATTAGTTTTATTACTTACCGGATTAGCTTTAAATTACTGTTTGTATTAGCTTTTGTGACAAGGTTCAAGTTAAAATGAAGAAGAAAAAACAAGAGCAATATGAGTTAGAGTAATAAGGCTATGTAAGAAAATGGGTCCTTTTTACCCTGTCATAATAGTCGGTGATGTATCATCTGTTTGGTTATGAAAATGCCTCATTTTATCTCTCTGGTGTCTCAGTGTCTGTGCCTTTGTTAATGCTTTGTGTGTGGGTTGATTTTAGGAAAAAAGGAGTGGGGGACTGGGGGTTGTGGGTTGGGTTCAGATATCAGCGTATGAAGAATTTATGTCCTTCTATCCTTACTTATGAAGTTATGAATTTCTTTGCCTTTCATTCACACTCTTATGATTTACTGATTCAAGGTTTGCAAAATCCTCCAACAATAGTTCTGATGGACCTCAAAATGGCCATTCTAAATTGAATTTCTCCTGTTGTATTGGATTATATGGCATTTGGGTCTCCATGAGGACAAATTTGTTACAATAAATTTGCTCTAAATTTGATTAAGCAATTGTTAAGTCTTGAGTTGTAATGTGAATGATTTTAAATGATGTATATAATATTTTTTATGTTTTATTTTATAGTGTACTTGTGATTGTTGAATAAATGTGCATTATTAATTAATTTTTTCTTGAAATCTAAAAAGTCTATAGCGACGGTCGCCGACCGTTGCTATAGGTTAATTTTCTAGTAGTGTCAGTACCATACTATTGGGATGCCTCCTCTCATACCCAAGATTTCTGCCAAAGTGATGTCGGCTACTCAAGAAATGATATCCTTGGGGCATCAGCCAGGACAAGGGCTGGGTAAAGACCATCAGGGTATTAAGTACCCCATCCAAGTTGTCAGTCAAACTAGGACAGCTGGGATAAGCTATTATGCCAGATCTAGGAATCCACATAAACATCCTCAGATTCCTCCAGCTTAAGTTACACGACGTTTGTCTACACTTACAACTACTGAGTCCACACAACCTCTCGTAAATGTACCAGTCAGCGTGATGGCTATGTTATTTCCCAAGCCGGTACCGGTGAAAGTGAAAGAAGTCTTTGTTCCAGATCCCATCATGGAGGAAGAGAAATAAAGAATCAAGCAAGATGTCATCCAGATGATGTCAGGCATACACGTCATCGTTCATGATGAACATACAAACATATACACCCAGACAATGATTGCCCAGACATAATGGCCATCATTCGGGATAGGGGGGACGATAACAATCCCTCCATCACTGCAGTCCACCAGGACTTTGCCCTTTCTAATTGGAACAACACTCCTTGCATTGATCGACAAGGGTAAAACGGGCAGGAACTCTTTCTGCCCCATAGATATCATAACTGCTTACTTTTCTGTACAGTATTAGCAGTCGTTTTGCCAGTACATGCTAACACTTTGTATGATCAAACCCTTTCATATATACTAAGTGAAAGCATATTTTGTTTCAGGACCCTGAATTTAGATGTGCCTGTACTTGTTGATATGGTGCCCCTTCTTCGCAAACACTGTAGCTTTGATGTAGAGATGAATTCAGCCTTGATGGAAATACATAAGGACATTGAGGTGCCTCCAAAAATTCAAGAATGGGTCATAGACAAACCTAAACCTAACCTTAATCAAACCACTTCATTCAATCTTTAAACCTTAGAAAGCCCTAAGTTAATCCAGATTAGTTCAGACCTTACCCCAAACAAGCAGAATGACATGGTTACACTATTAACCCAATTCCAAAATGTGTTTGCGTGGTCTCATGAAGACATGGTGGGTTTATCCACTAACATTGTACTTCATCGCCTTCCCATTAAAGAGGGATTCAAGCCAGTCAAACAGAAGCTCAGGCGATTGAAACCTGTGTGTAGTTTAAAGGTAAAAGAAGAAATTGTGAAACAATTTCAAGCTGGCATCATCATGGTGTCCACATATCCTGAGTGGATATCCAACATTGTTCTCGTGCCTAAACCTGGAGGAAAGGTGCGAGTTTGCGTGGATTATCAGAACTTGAACAAAGCTTGCCTTAAAGATAGCTTCCCCGTACCCTTTATCCACATTCTCATTGACAATACTGCTCAATACTGCATGTACTCCTTTGTTGATAGCTTTGCGGGGTACCATCAAATCATGGTTGCTGAGGAAGATCGTGAGAAAACTGTTTTCATCGTGCCTTGGGGAACCTTTTTCTATAGAAGGTTGTTGTTCAGCCTCATCAATGCCGGAGCCACCTATCAGCGAGCTATGATGGCTCTCTTCCACGACTTAATGCACAAAGAGATCGAGATCAACGTGGATGACATCATTGTCAAGTCCCTGAAGGAGGAAGACCACTTAGACCATCTCAGAAAGCTATTCAACGGGTTACGTAAGTACAACTTGAAGTTGAATCTAGCCAAGTGTGCCTTCTGTGTTAAATCGAGGCAAGTTGCTAGAATTTCTAGTCAGCCACAAAGGGATTGAGCTGGATCCTACCAAAATCCAGGCCATTACGGAAATGCCCATTCCTCAGACAGAGAAAGAAATACGGGGATTTTTGGGAAGAATCAACTTCATTAGAAGGTTTATCTCTCAACTCACAGCAACATGTGAGCCAATCTTCAAGCCATTAAGGAAGAACTCCTCCATGAAATGGAATGAGGAGTGCCAAAATGCCTTCCTCACAATTAAAGAACAACTAGTCAAAGCTCCCATTTTGGTACCACCCAGGGATGATGTTCCCCTATTCATGTACCAGTCCATAAGTGACAACGCCATGGGTTGCATGCTGGGACAGAAAGACGATAGAGGCGAAGAACGAGCTATCTATTACCTCAACAAAAGATTTAGCATTAGTGAACACAAGTACACTCTGATTGAGAAGACTTGTTGCGCTTTAGCATGGGCGTCCATGAGGTTACAAAATTACCTCCATGGTCACACAATCTGTAATGACCGAGAAATTCGGATCTTATTGTAAAATGATTTTATTAAATTAAATAATAATAAAATCATATTCTATGTGTTATCAAGATGGTTGTCATTGTAAAATCTATTAATGTTAGAATGTCGTAGTATTTGAGCTATGTGGATGAATTAAAGTGTTTGAATTTCCAAGACAAAAAATAAAGTTTTTCGAGAAATTTTCTGAAAAACACTATTCATCGGTATTTGCTCATGATATATTTTTGAGTTTTCGAGAAATATGTAATGATGAAATAACAAGGTAAGATGGATTATGCGATAAAAATCTAGTTATGGAAAATGTAATATTTCGCTTGCGGACTTAATTTATAAACGTTAAGGAAGGCAAAGTAGTAATGAATAAGTGATAATGGTATGATACCTTGGTATTGTACAAAGTAAATGAAAATGAGTATAATACGAAGTATTATATGAGTTTGTATGAAGGATGAAATATCGTATATAAATCCTATATGAATTAGAATACGAAAATAATACATAAACTATATGTATTAAGTAATGCTAATGGACTTGCAAAGGTTGATTGAATTAATACAAGTCCAAGTGAATTAAAGGGAGAGGCCCAAATATTAGTTAATGAACCAACTAGTGTTTATTAATACAAAGCCCAAAGGTTGATTTAATGTAAGCCCAAACTAGAATCCATAAGTTGTACGACCCATGGGGCAAACCATATCAATATGGTTAATATGTGGTGACCAAGTTAATGTAATGACCAAGAGTTAAGAGTAATGACCAAGTTAAATGAGTAATAACCAAGCATAGGATAAGTGTTGTGATTAACAAGTAATGAATAGTAAGGAGGTGGCTTAAAGGAGTTGGGATGATTTAAAGACTAAACTACCCTAGCTTTGCAACTTCTATAAATATAGGAGGCTTATAAGCCATTTAACACTTGTTCAAATAATCCAACATATTGAAAAATGCTTAAGTGTTAGAGAGAATAAGCTACAAATAAGTCATTTCATTTGCAAGAAGAAGAAGAAAGCTACCTTACCAAGAATTCAAAAGTAAGACTTCTTTTCTAAATTATCTTATATCTCTACCATGATAGGTTGATAAAGCAAAGATGGATTAAGAAACATGAATGATAAGAAGCAAGAAGAATGTGTAAGTCATGAACTTAAGCCACATAAGTTGGCAATAAGTCATTTGAACTTATAAAAGTTATAAACTTATTATAAGTTAACTTTGAATGTTAGTATGAAAATTATGAACTTACAAGGAGTTTATTAAGAGAAGTGAATTAAGAACTTATATGATCATATGTATCATGAATACATAAGTAAAGTTATATGTTATGAACATATAAAGTATGATGATTAAGAAACTTTAATTGTCATAAGTCATGAACAATGAAATCTTAAGTAGTTTATAATTTGATAAGTTATAAGCTCATGAAGAAATAAGTCAAAAATCCAACAGTAAGTATGAGTTGTTGTAATAAGTATGTTAAGATGTTCACATGATGAATGAAGTTCATTAGTAATGTTGAACAAATCATAAGAATGAAGATTTGCCGAAAATTGTACAATTGGACGATAATCGTCGAATTCGTAAAATTCTCGGAATAGAAGTCAAACTTTGTTTTTGAACTCGGAACCATTGTTTTCCAATTAAGACAAGTCATATTTGGCATTTAAGAGTTGCGGACTCAAAAATGACCGGATTCCAACTTAGAATTAAGAAACGAGCGTTGAACGTTCACAAACGTTTATCGTTTTCGCTAAAAAGGAACCAATAGGTGAATTTTTAGTAAATGAAGTCAAATAGATAAAATTCTTGCATGAACATGTAGATTAAGTAATTTATGAACCGTAGGCTTTTGAACAAGCCAATTGGGACTTATAACGAAGAAGTTATGCGTCCTGGAAGTTCACAAAATTCAAAAACTGAAATATTTTTCTGGTGCATAGAGTTGGCGTCGTGGAGCCAACCTTAGGCTAAATAAGTCGCACCGCAACGCATAACAGTATCTGAGCACACTGCAAGAGTTAACCGCAATATGAACCATAGTCTGATTTGTGGCGCTTGACACAGACCATGTGAAGACAAAAATCTTCGAGAGAGTGGCCATGCAAATACGTCCATTAAGTAAGGACTCGCACAAACGCCGCCTCCCTCGTAACAAGGATGGTAATGAATCTTTCTAAGTATAAAGAAAGGAAAGCTAATTGATTTAAAAGTAAACACAACTTAAGGAATGTAATGTAACATTGGTTAAACTTTGTTAAACCTTAAGGATGTTGTATAAAGGTTGAGATAACCTAGTCGAATATAAATGCAAGGATAATGATGAACCGGAACAGATAATAATTGAATCTAATACACAATTAGATTGAGATGAATGTATGAAATAGTCATATACATACTTGAATTATATGTGACCTAATGTAAGGCCTTATGTGATCATGTATTGTAGAGACTTGAAAGACTTGAACATAAATTTAATATACCGTAGAAGACGCTAAAGGCAAGTATTATAACTCTTGTCTCAGTTCAATCTGAACGAGTTTTAAAGTTCATGTATTCTTTCGCATGAATTGAAGTATGTTGAAGTTAAAGCCAATTCATTTGGCTAGACTTGATGTATTGATAATCTAATCATTTATTATCAAATGTTGCTATCTTTTGTCAACTACTTGATATGGTTTTCAAAAGAAGATTGAAATGTTAAACAAATGTATTGTCGGTAAAACGACAGGCACGTGAGGTTGCCAAATGCTTAAACGTGCATACGTTTAATGGATGTAGTGTTAATCAACATAGAGTACAATAGGCTGATCACCTAGAAGTGCTCCTAAGAAATATCGGGCTTACGGACTTGCTTCCGGGTTGTCCTTTTCCAATAAAGAATGAATACTTGAGGTCTTTGACCGGAGTGAATGTTTTACTAAATATAGTTATTATTGTAAAGCATTTTGAGAGAAAAGATGAAGTGTTATTTTGAATTATCAATAGTACTTCATAACTATTGTTCAGTTATTGAAGGTATACGATTCGTATGTGGCAAGCATGTTGTTATTAAATTGTTATACTTGCTGAGCTAGTTATGCTCACTCTTGCTTGAACCATATGAATGCAGCTAAGATTGAACGTCCCGAAGGATCGAAAAGTGATCAAGGAAAAACTAAGGCAGATTGTTAAGCTGTCTTGTAATAGTATAGGTCTATTGTTGTAATGTAATTGATATTATGACAAAGAACCTTTGTAATGGGAATAGAACCTGGGAAATGGATGAATGTTGTACAGTATAGCACCATCTATCGGGTTGGAAGATACCCAGATTTGGGGGCGCTACAAATTGGTATCAAAGCCTAGGTTATAAAACTTAAAGGGGGAAAGTAGAACCTTAAGTCATAACCTTAAGAAAGAATAAAGAAGTAAAAGATGGAAAGTAACCCTATAAAAATGCATTATATTATGTTATGTATTTCTATTATTTTACTGAAGTGTACTAATCAAACTATATGGTTTTATTGTAGATGTCAGGAGAAAATGATATGTATAGAGATATACATGTAGTGAGCGAGGATTCGGTTAATCGGGTAGAGATACTACCAAATCCGTAGCAATGAGAACCGAGTTGGTGACAATCGAGTCCGGAGACTCGGACAATTTATACTACATGTCATATTTGATGGCATCTTTGGAGGAGGAAGTGGACGTGATGTCCTTTGACTGTGTTCAAACCTACTGAGTAGTTGTCTCACGGGGAATCAATGAAGGCAATTGCTTTATGCTCGGTATTGGATAGGAATGTCCATTACCGCCAAGAGGTTAAGGAGTTGAAGAGGAACTCCAAGTCGTCTGTGAGGACAAGGCTAGCTGGAGGAATGTGGGAAGAGGAGCATGATGATAGAGTTCTAGCTAAGGACAAGGTCCGAGGGCTGAAATGTGAAGTCTTTGAGGTCAAGCAGGAGCTAAAGACTAAACAACAGAAGTTGGAGAGGATGTCCTATATACATAGGACTTCTCATGTTGATTTTCAAAGCAGCAGTAGTCAGTATCGATAGAAGCGGATGCACCCAACCACACACTATCGTAGAGATGTTGTTATCATTTGGTTTGGCCAGCAAAAATTTTGAGAATGCCCTACGTCAGATGTAATCTAGCAATAGCTAGAGTAGATTAGATATGTAAATATTATGTATCTAGTAGTGGCGTAAAACCCTCTTTTGTATAACAAAGGGTAGTCTCTTGTAAATCCCAATTTTTGGAAAGTAATGCGGGATGGTAATGTAATCAGCTAAGGCTGAGTAATGTAAACAATGTAGTGTTATACTAGAAGTTATGAATCAATATAAGTCTTTTTATGGCATATTTTGAGTAATGAGTATGAGTTGTTGTTTTATTACAAATAATAACAAACCAACAAGAATAAAGTAATAATGATGTGTTGTTTTCTTAACAGTGAAATGCCGCCAAGAAGGAGATAACAAAATCAGGGCGCTAATGTTAACCAACCGGAGGGTGGTCCGGTTAATCCAATGTAGGAGTTCGTTAATCTTTTAACGGCTGCATTCAATAGAACGGGGGCTAATGTACCCATGATTCCTGGAGTAGTACGAGTTACTACTTTTAAGGATTTTAAAAGTGTAGGTCCGCCAGAGTTCAAAGGAACTACGGACCCTATAGAAGCCCAGACTTGGGTAATAGAAATCAAGAAATCATTTGTAATAGCAAATATTGAGGAGGGTCAAAAGGTTTCCTTTGCAACCTATTTGATGAAAGGAGAGGCCAACTTCTGGTGGGAGGCAAACTAGGCTAGGGCCGATATAGAAACCTAACGTGGGAGAGGTTCAAGGAGATTTTCTTCGAGAACTATTTTCCCACGAGTATGCAAGGGAGGATGGAAATGAGGTTTCTTGAATTGAAACAAGGGGAGATGACAGTTCCCCAGTATGCTGCCAAGTTTAATGAACTGGCACGATTCGCTCCATAACAAGTGGACACTGAAGTGAGAAAGGCTAGAAGATTCTAGCAGGGCTTGAAACCCTGGCTCTATAGCCGAATCTCTGTGTTCCAAAGTACTTCCTTTGGAACCATACTAGAAAAGGAAATAATTGCCAAAGGTGGGAATGAAGCTCTCAGCCAGTACCACAAGGATAAGAAAAACAAGGGCAAGGTTGATGGAGGAACCAAGACCGAGGGAGCCAGTGGAAGTGACAACGGTCAGAAGATGAAGGGCTTTAACTCTGGGAATACCAGAGTAAAACAAAGGGACTCTAAAAGGAGGATGGAGGCCTGTAAAACCAGCAGGAAGACTCACTTGGGAGTCTATCTCAAAGGAAAGGCGGTTTGTTATAATTATGGACAGGAAGGGCACATTTCGCCTAACTGTCCAAATCCAAAGAAAAATCACGGATGTTTTGTATGTGGATCAACTGACCACATAGCAAAGAACTGCCCGAAGAAGGGGACAGAAGGAAATAAGGGAATTAAAAGCGGTAAGTTAGCTATTATTGGTCCAGCTTCGATGGGAAATCAATGGCCCGCACTTTTAATATAATGATTCGAATGCGGTGGCATCAGGGGAGGTAGTTGCAGGTATTATTCTGATCAACAATATAAATGCATACGTGCTATTTGATTTGGGTGCTACTTGTTCGTTTATAGCATGTGATTTTGCTAGACGACTAGAATTATTTCCCAAAAAATTGCCTATACCTTTGAACAATAAGATAGCAAACGAAGATATAATTCCTGTTGAAGATATTCATAGGAGTTGTTGTGTAGATGTACGTGGTCGTAAGTTATCGGTAGATTTAATACCGATAAAGTTAGGAGAATTCGATGTAATTCTCGGAATGTATTGATTGATTAACCATAGAGCAATTATAGATTGCCAAAATAAATGTGTGAGTATTAGGACGTTGAAGCAACCTCCTGTAGTATTTTTTGGTAGTAAATTGTCGGGACGTCCGTGTTGCCTTACGATGACACAAACTAAAAAACTTTTAAGGAAGGGTTTTGTAGGTTACCTATGCCATGTTGTTGATACCCAGAGAGTGGGAGCAACCATGGAACAAATACCTATAGTAAACGAGTTCATGGATGTATTTCCAAGTGAGTTACCGGGTCTACCGCTGGATAGGGAGATCAAATTTTTGATAGACATTGTGCTAGGAGCGGCACCAGTGTCAAGGGCACCGTACCGTATGGCGCATGTGGAAATGAAAGAACTAATGGTTCAGTTACAGAACTATTGGATAAAAAGTACATTCAACCAAGTGTTTCTCCGTGGGGGCACCGGTGTTGTTTGTCAAGAAGAAAGACGGATCGTTAAGGCTTTGTATCGACTATCGGGAGTTGAACAAGTTAACGATAAAGAATAAATACCCATTGCCCAGGATCGATGATCTCTTTGATCAATTGAAAGGGGAAAGTATTTTTCTAAAATAGATTTACGGACGGGGTATCATCAGTTGAAGGTTAGGAAGGAAGATATACCAAAGACTGCATTCAGGACTCGTTATGGTCATTACGAGTTTCTGGTGATGTCATTTGGGTTAACGAATGCACCTGCTGTATTTATGGATATGATGAACAGAGTGTTCAAACTATATTTGGACAAGTTCATCATGGTGTTTATCGATGATATTCTAGTCTATTCTAAGACGCCAGAAGATCATGCTGAACACTTAAGATTAGTGTTAGAGACACTAAGGAAGGAGAAGTTATATGCGAAATTCACCAAATGTGAATTTTGGCTGGAAAAGGTGCAATTTTTAGGTCATGTTATTGACCAAGAGGGGATTTCAATGGATCCAGTGAAGGTGGAAGTAGTAATGAATTGGGAACAACCGAAAATGCCGACTGAGGTGCAGAGTTTCCTCGACTAATTTAACAAAGAAGATGATGAAATACGTATGGACGGATAAATGTGAACACAGTTTTCAAGAACTGAAGAAAAGATTAAGTGAAGCGCCTGTTTTGTCATTGCCAGATGACATAGGAAATTTTATAGTGTATAGTGATGCTTCGCACAGAGGACTTGGTTGTGTGCTTATGCAGCATGGCAAGGTCATTGCATATGCATCACATCAGTTAAAGGATTATGAGAAAGTTTATCCTACTCATGATCCGAACTGGCCATGATGTGTTTTCCCTAAAGATATGGAGACATTATCTTTATAGGAAAAAATGTGAGATATATACGGACCATAAAAGTCTAAAGTATATCTTCACTCAGAAGGAGTTGAATATGAGACAGAGACGATGGCTAGAGTTGATAAAGGATTATGATTGTGAAATCCTCTATCACCCTGGAAAGGCCAATGTAGTTGCCGACGCCTTAAGTGAAAGTAGTATGCACACAAGCCAATCATGTTTGATGATAAAGCATATACTTTGTAACAATCTTATTCATTTATTAATAAAAAGTATTAATTTATTAAAGGCTTTTAATTATCTACATGATCTTGTTTTTATAATATGTGATAAACCCATAGTTTTAAGCAATGCTTTTAGAATAATGATGATGATCATTCTAATGAGATCTAAATTCTTAGAAAGCTTAAAACTAAAATAGTTCCCAATCGTTGGATTACTAAATTGGGGATTAGTGAATCCGGGATAGATTGGTACATACGCTCGTTCTTGCTCATTGGATGAGGATGATTGATCTCATGATCATTTGTGTGGAGACACTAAAGCAAGTATGTAGGTGCTTATTAGAGAATAAGTACAATTTGAACGTTGGCTCGCTAAGGAATACCTAATGGAGTTTTATTTGCACAATCAATAAAAATTCTCAGATGATAGTAGTATAAGTAATCCTTGGACTTGAGATCATCATAGTATCTTGTGTATGATGAGTTATACTTTGACTTATTCCTTAAGACCCTTAGGGTATATCAAAGGGTATGCTTGGGTATAATAAGTTGTACATGGAGATAATGTATGATCAATAAAGAATCTACCACTTCTAATAAAAGAAGAGAAATGTCCTATGTGATTCGATAAATGACAACCCAATAGTCCTTGGCGAAAGCGTAATGAAATTAGAAAGGAGTTTCTAATTTGCATTATTTGAGTTGTGCATTTAAGAGTCGAAATACATATAATTAAATAAAATAAGACTTGACAAAGAATTCCATGTCTTATATTTAATTGGGACATTGTATGGTGGAAGGATTGAATTGTTTCGGTAACTATTTACTCAAAGGTTCTTTTATGATTAATGTTGAAATCTATATTATCTGGAAAGTCGTTGATCACATACGAGGCTTATCCTATTGTAGAATAAATATTATTTAAATAAATTAATTATTTAATTTATTTATTTAAATAAGATTAGAATTGTTCTAATTGATTTATTCACAACCTAGGTTTAATATGGAGAACCTAAAGGGTCACACCATAAAAAGGAAGAATAATTATTTAAGAAGTTAATGGCATAATCGTAATAATATAGTTATGTATATTTAATTTAATCTATGGTGATAGAATAAATTAAATAGCTTAATATTTATTATTTAATATTTTAGAAATATTAAATATAAATTAATAAGAGGAGTCTTATTAATATTATTACAATTATTATTATTTTAATTTCTAAAAGAGTTTAGGAATTAATTTAATATAAGTACTCTCATTTATTCCTAATTGGATTAGGAAGGAAAATTAGTTAAAGGAGTTTAATTAATTATCCCTAATAAGATTAGGGAGCTTAATTAATTAAAAGAATTTAATTAATTAAATAAAACCCAATTCCTTAATTGTTAAGGTGGGTTGCCCACATCTATAAATAAGAGGAGTCTTATTATGGGTGGTATGGGTTGTTGACTTTAACAACAACGTAATAATTCCAAGTTGTTGGGAGAGTACACCTTTTCTATAGAGATAGAAAAACTAGGGTTTAGCCAACCACCCTTCATCTTGAATTTTCTTCTTCCTTGGTGGATCACCTCTAGAGGCCAAACATTTGGGTGGCTAACGTTGATCAAAGGAAGGAACCAAACCCGGTGGATTCAAGATTGAACGCGAAAGGATTTGGAGGTGAACTTGTACCTGAGGAAGCTCGATCTTCAAGGGTATGATTTATTCTTTATCTTTTCGTTTAATTAATAATTATGCATAAAGGATGATCCGGGTTTTATGGTTTGTAAATAATTTTTAAACTCTAATTTTAACACGCTTCCGCTTATTTATGCAATTTGATTGCTTACATGAATATTACAAACCGAACATTAAGTATGAAGGGTCGGGAAAAATTGTCTATGTTTAACGGCTCAAAATGAGTTAATAAAATAGATGGCTAAATTGGAAATAGAAGTAAAGATGTCGAGGGATTCAAGGCAGTTACTCTTTGCGACGGAGATGTAATCTACCATCGTAGATAGAGTCGAGGAGGTACAACTCAAGATCGATTAGTGTAACCAAATGAAGAAGCGATTATCCGAGAAGGAAGATGCTAAGTATAGTCTTGATAATGAGGGATTATTAAGATTTGAAGGAAGAATTTGGGTTCCAAATGAGACGGAATTAAAGGAGAAAGTGTTACAAGAAGCTCATAGTTCGAGGTACTCGATACATCCTGGTAGCACTAAGATGTATCAAGACCTTCGACAGAGTTTTTGGTGGCCAAACATGAAGAGAGAAATAGCAAAGTACGTGAGTAGGTGCTTGAATTGTCAAAAAGTTAAGGACAAACATCAACGACCCAGTGGCTTATTACAGTCATTGGAGATCCTAGAATGGAAGTGGGAGCATATCACGATGGACTTCGTGGTGGGACTTCCGATGATGAATAAAGGGTATGATTTGATTTGGGTAATAGTGGACTGGTTGACGAAGTCGACTCACTTTTTGCCAATTAGGGTCAAGTATAACTTAGACCAGTTAGCTAAACTTTATGTTAAGGAAATCATTTCCAGACATGGAGTACTAGTATCGATTGTGTCAGATCATGATCCACGATTCACATCAAACTTTTGGAGGAGTTTGCAGGAGCAGTTGGGAACACAGCTGAGGTTAATCACAGCTTATCATCCACAAACCGATGGGCAGAGCGAGAGAACAATTCAGACGTTAGAAGACATGTTGAGGTCTTGCGTCATGGATTTCAAGGGTAGTTGGGATGATCACCTACCACTAGTAAAGTTTTCATGATAACAACGCTTATCATGCAAGCATAGGCATGCCATCGTCATTTAAGCTTTGTATGGAAGGAAGTGCAGAACACCTTTGTGTTGGGATGAGGTGGGAGAACGCCGGATGCTAGGACCAGAATTGGTGCAGCAGACAGCGGATGTGATAAAGTTAATTCGGATTCGTCTCGTCATAGCTCAAGATAGACAGAAGAAGTATGTAGACTCACATAGACTAAGTCGAGAGTTTGAGGTGGTCTCGTATGTCTTTCTAAAGGTATCTCCCTGGAAAGGAAAGATATGCTTTGGAAAGAAAGGAAAGTTAAGTCTAAGGTTTATAGGACCTTTTGAAGTATTAAAAAGGGTAGGAGAGGTAGCTTATATGATAGCATTACCTCCAGACCTAGAACGAATACATAATGTGTTTCACGTATCTGTATTACGTCCATATAAGCCGGACTATAAGCATGTAATCGAGTATGAGCCGATTCATATCAAGAAAGACTAGCAGAGATCATATGAAGAGAAACAGATGCAGATCATGGATAGAAAGGAACAAGTTCTGAGGAACAAGGTAATACCATCAGTAAAGGTATTATGGAAGAACCATGATGCTGAAGAAGCAACGTGGGAACTAGAAGAAAAGATGAAGAAAAATTTTCCTCATCTATTTGATTAAAAGTAAGACGAGATTCTGGGGACATAATCTTTATAAGGGGGGAAGAATGTAACGACCGAGAAATTCGGATCTTATTATAAAATGATTTTATTAAATTAAATAATAATAAAATCATATTCCATGTGTTATCAAGATGGTTGTCATTGTATAACCTATTGATGTTAGAATGTCGTAGTATTTGAGCTACGTGGATGAATTAAAGTGTTTGAATTTCCAAGACGAAAATAAAAGTTTTTCGAGAAATTTTCCGAAAAACACTATTCATCGATATTTGCTCGGGATATAATTTTGAGTTTCCGAGAAATATGTAATGATGAAATAACAAGGTAAGATGGATTATGTAATAAAAATCTAGTTATGGAAAATATAATAATTGACATGGGACTTAAGTTATAAACGTTAAGTAAATCAAGTGTTAAGGAATAAGTAATAATTGTATGATCCTTGGTATTGTACAAAGTAATGAAAACGCAGTATAATACTGAAGTATTATACGAGTTTGTATGAAGGATGAAATATCGTATATAAATTCTATATGAATTAGAATACGAAAATAATACATAAACTATATGTATATGTATTAAGAAATGTTAATAGACTTGGAAAGATTGATAAGAATTAATATAAGTCCAAGTGAATTAATTGAAGAGGCCCAATAATTGATTAATGAACAAGCTAGTGTTTATTAATGCAAAGCCCAAGGATTTATTTATTCTAAGCCCAAGCTAGAATCCATGAGTTAATAGACCCATGGGGCAAAACCATATTAATATGGTTAATGTGTGATGACCAATATATGTGGTGACCAAGTATAGTGGTGACCAAGTAATGTGGTGACCAAGTTAGTGTGGTGACCAAGACTTTGAAGAAATGACCAAGTGTAGGATAAGTTTTGTGCCTTGTAAGTAATGAATAGTAAGGAGGTGCATGAGGAGGTGGGATGGTTTAATGACTAAACTACCCTAGCTTTGTAATAGAGGAAGCTTACAAGCCATTTGTTGGTTGTTCAAATAATCTAGACATCACAAAGTGCTTAAGTGTTAGAGAGTTTAAGTCACAAATAAGTTACTTCAATAACTAAGGAGAAGAAGAAAGCTACCTTACCAAGACTTCAAAAGAGTTAGACTTCTTCTCAATTATCTTCTATCTCTACCATGATAGGATGATAAGAAAAGTTGGATTAAGAAACATGATGAGTAAGTAGTAAACTTAAGCCAATTAAGTTGGTAATAAGTCATTTAAGCAAGCATAAGTTATAAACTTATGTGAAAATAATATGAACTTGTAAGGAGTTTATTAAGAGAAATGATATGAATGTAAAAGAATTTATATGATCATATGTATCATGTATACCTAAATTAAGTGATATGTTAAGAACATATTAGAAATGATGTCTAAGAAACTTTAATTGTTATAAGTCATTAATAATGAAATCTTAAATAGTTTATAATTTGACAAGTTATAAGCTCATGAAGAATAAGTCAAAATACAACAATGAATATAAGTTGTTGTATTAAGTATGTTAATATGTTCACATGATGAATGAAGTTCATTTGTAATGTTGAACAAATCATAAGAAGGAAGAATTATTTAATTTGCACGATTGATTTATAATCGTCGAATTTGTAAAATTCTCGAAATGGAAGTCAAATTTTGTGTTTGAACTCGGAACCATTGTTTTCCAATGGAGACAAGTCATATTTGGCATTTAAGAGTTGCTGACTCAAAAATGACCGGATTCCGACTTAGAACAAAGAAACGAGCATTGAACATTCACGAACGTTTGTCGTTTTCGTTAAAAATGAACCAATAGGTGAATTTTTAGCAAACGAACTCAAATAGATAAAATTATTGAATGATCATGTAGATTACGTCATTTGTGAACCGTAGGCTTTTGAACGAGCCAATTCGGACTTATAACGAAGAAGTTATGCGTCTGGGAAGTTCATAAAATTCACAAACTGAATTTAGTTTCTGGTGCACAGAGTTGGCGCCGCGGCACCAATCCTAGGCAAAAAGACCCACGCCGCGACGCGGAACAGTAACCGAGCACACTGCAAGGTTTGCCGCAGTGCAAACTATAGTACATATTGTGGCGCCGCAGCGCCGTGAACAGTACCAAAAACCTCTAGAGAGTGGCGCCGCAGCGTGGCCCATTAATTAAGGACTCGCGCCGCAGCGCCAAGTCCGGGACAATGACATTAAGAGCTCATGCCGCAGCGCGAGATGTAGGTATAAAGTTGGCGCCGCAGCGCCAGTCTTAGAACAAAGATAGTAATGAAGGTTTCTAAGTACAAAGAAAAGAAAACCTAATTGATTTAAAAGTAAACATAACTTAAGGAAGGTAATGTAACATTGTTTAAACTTTGTTAAACCTTAAGGAATGTAATGTAAAGGTTGAGATAACTTAGTCGAATATAAATACAAGGGTAATGATAAATCGGAACGAATAGTAACTGAATCTAATACACAATTAGATTGAAATGAAGGGTATGATATAGTCATATACATACTTGATTTTATGTGACCTAATGTAAGGCATTATGTGATCATGTATTGTAGAGACTTGCATAACTTGAACATAAAGTTAATTTACCGTAGCAGACGCTAAAGGAAAGTATTCTAACTCTTGTCTCAGTTCAATCTGAACAAGTTTTTGAGGTTCATGTATTCTTTCGCATGAATTGAGGTATGTTGAAGTTGAAGCCAATTCCTTTGGCTAGACTTGATGTATTGATAATCTATTCATGTATTATCAAATGTTGCTATCTTTTGTCAACTACTCGATATGGTTTTCAAAAGAAGACTGAAATATTAAACAAATGTTTTGTCGGTAAAAAGCAGCAGCACACATGAGGTTGCCAAATGCTTAAACGCGTGCATCGTTTAATGGATGTAGTGTTGATCAACATAGAGTACAATAGGTTGATCACCTAGAAGTGCTCGTAAGTAATATCGGACTTACGAACTTGCTTCCTGTTGTCCTTTTCAATAAAGAATGAATACTCGAGGTCTCTCGACGGAGTGAATGTTTTACTAAATACTGTTGTTATTGTAAAACATTTTGAAAGAAAAGATGAAGTGCTATTTTGAATTATCAATAGTACTTCATAACTATTGTTCAGTTATTGAAGGTATACAATTTGTATGCGTCAAGCATGTTGTTATTAAATTGTTATACTTGTTGAGCTAGTTATGCTCACTCTTGCTTGAACCATATGAATGCAGCTAAGACTGAACGTCCCGAAGGATCGAAAAAGGATAAGGGAAAAGCTAAGGCAGATTACTAAGCTGTCTTATAATAGTATAGGTCTATTGTTGTAATTTAATTGATATTATGACAAAGAACCTTTGTAACGGGTATAGAACTTGGGAAATATAAATATTACTTTAAATATATAAAAGTTATGTTCGTTCTTTGATTTCAATTGAATGAATATATGAATGTTGTACAGTATATCACCATCTGTCGGGTTGGAAGATACCCGGATTTGTAAGAAATAATGAATGAATGAGCTTCTATTTATAGAAAAATGGACTGCATAGTAACTAACTCATGAACTATTCGTAGTTGATTTACTTTAATCTGATTTGTCCATATTAAAAGCAAAATCTTTTAAATAAAATATAATATATTCTATTTATAATCTAATAAAATGAATAACTTTATAAAAGATTTTACTATGCAAACACTATGCAAACACTATGCATAATAAAATATAATATATTCTAATTATTGTCTAATAAAACATATAACTTTATAAAAGTATTTTGTTTTATATAAAAATATTTTACTATGCAAAATACTATACAGGCACTATGCAGGCACTATGCAACACTATGCATAATAAAATATAATATATTCTATTTATAGAATAACTTTATATAAAGTATATCTTCACTTAGAAGGAATTGAATATGAGACAGAGACGATGGCTAGAGTTGATAAAGGATTATGACTGTGAAATCCTTTATTACCCTGGAAAGGCCAATGTAGTTGTCGACGCCTTAAGTAGGAAGGGTCGGGAAAAATTGTCTATGTTTAACGGCTCAAAATGAGTTAATAACATAGATGGCTAGGATGGAAATAGAAGTAAAGATATCGAGTGATTCAAGGCAGTTACTCTTTGCGACGGAGATGAAAGTAGTATGCACACAAGCCAATCATGTTTGATGATAAAGCATATACTTTGTAACAATCTTATTCATTTATTAATAAAAAGTATTAATTTATTAAAGGCTTTTAATTATCTACATGATGTTGTTTTATAATATGTGATAAACCCATAGTTTTAAGCAATGCTTTTAGAATAATGATGATGATCATTCTAATGAGATCTAAATTCTTAGAAATCTTAAAAACTAAAATAGTTCCCAATCATTGGATTACTAAATTGGGGATTAGTGAATCTGGATAGATTGGTACATACGTTGCTTGCTCATTGGATGAGGATGATTGATCTCATGATCATTTGTGTGGAGACACTAAAGCAAGTATGTAGGTGCTTATTAGAGAATAAGTTCATTTGAGCATTGGCTCGCTAAGGAATACCTAATGGAGTTTTATTTGCTGTCAATAGGAATTCTGTAGTGATAGTAGTACTGAAGTGATCCTTGGACTTGAGATCATCATAGTATCTTGTGTATGATGAGTTATACTTTGACTTATTCCTTAAGACCCTTAGGGTATATCAAAGGGTATGCTTGGGTATAATAAGTTGTACATGGAGATAATGTATGATCAATAAAGAATCTACCACTTCTAATAAAAGAAGAAAATGTCCTATGTGATTCAAAAATGACAACCCAAAGAGTCCTTGGCGAAAGCGTAATGAAATTAGAAAGGAGTTTCTAATTTGCATTATTTGAGTTGTGCATTTAAGGATCGAAATACATATAATTAAATAAAATAAGACTTGTGATAATTCCATGTCTTATATTTAATTGGGACATTGTATGGTGGAAGGATTGAATTGTATGCGGTAACTATTTACTCAAAGGTTCTTTAATGATTAATGTTGAAATCTATATTATCCGGAAAGTCGTTGATCGCTAGGGAGGCTTATCCCTATTGTAGAATAAATATTATTTATTTAAATAAATTAATTGTTTAATTTATTTATTTAAAAAAGATTAGAATTGTTCTAATTGATTTATTCACAACCTGCTTAATATGGAGAACCTAAAGGGTCACACCATAAAAGGAAGAATAATTATTTAAGAAGTTAATGGCATAATCGTAATAATATATTAAGTATATTTAATTTAATCTATGGTGATAGAATAAATTAAATAGCTTAATATTTATTATTTAATATTTTAGAAATATTAAATATAAATTAATAAGAGGAGTCTTATTAATATTATTACAATTATTATTATTTTAATTTCTAAAGAGTTTAGGAATTAATTTAATATAAGTACTCTCATTTATTCCTAATAGGATTAGGAGGAAAATTAGTTAAAGGAGTTTAATTAATTATCCCTAATAAGATTAGGGGAGCCCATTTAATTAAAAGAGTTTAATTAAATAATATCTTATTTTTATTAAATAAGGTTACTTGATATCTTTATAAGAGGAGTCTTATATCAGATATCATAGGTACATAATAATTCCAATTTGTGGGAGAGTACGCGTCTTTCTATGAGAGATAGAAAACTAGGGTTGAGCCAATACCCCTTCTTCTTGAATCTTTATTTTTCCTTGGTGGATCACCTCTAGAGGCCAAACATATGGGTGGCTAACGTTGATAAAAGGAAGGAACCAAACTCGGTGGATTCAAGTTGAACGCGAAAGGATTTGGAGGTGAACTTGTACCTGAGGAAGCTCGATCTTCAAGGGTATGATTTTATTCTTTATCTTTTCGTTTAATTAATAATTATGCATAAAGGGTGATCCGGGTATATGGTTTGTAAATTTTTTTTTTAAACTCTGATTTTACACGCTTCCGCACTTTTATGCAATTTGATTGCGCACATAAATATTACAAACCTAACAGTGGCATCAGAGCCAAACCTTTATGCAAATTATTAATTGTTTAAATTTAATATGTATGTTGATATGTGTTTAGAACAATTTAATTGGGCATAATTTTATTGTATAAAATTTATTTAAAATAAATAAATAAATAAATAAATAAAAGGGGAGTATAATAGTACACGAAAATGGCCAGCTGCTTGTTAAAAGTTAAAGTAACCGTGTATGTTTTTTTTTTAAATTCCGTGAGCATGCATGGTCCAGTGTCATGGATTCATTTTAATACATATATATATATATATATATATATATATATATATATATATATATATACTTAGTATATTACTAGTATATAAAAGTTATCCTAAATTTGGAAAATGAAGCAAATAAAGGAACATGTTTCATGGAATACACTTGATCGTAATTGTAATATATATATATATATTTTTAGTTTGCCCATAATATATATATATTATATAAGTATTACATATATAATATATATATTTTAATAATTTTATAATTAAAATAAAAAGTTTATTTTAATTTTAAAATAAAAGGTTTATTTTAATATTAAAATAAGAGAGTTTATTTTAATTTTAAAATTAGAATTTCATGCTAACTAATTAGAGTTGGAATTGGATTTCAAGATAACTAATTGGAGTTGAAATTGGATTATATGTTTCCTTAAATAAAGGAGTTTATTTAGATATGAAATAAGATTTCATATTATTCAAAATAAAAGAGTTTATTTGTGAATAGGAAAGAGAATCCATGTTTCCTTAAATAAAGGAGTTTATTTAAAAATGAAATAAGATTTCATATTATTCAAAATAAAGGAGTTTATTTGTGAATAGGAAAGAATATCCGTGTTTCCTTTAATATTAAATTTTTTTCATGGAATTGATTCCATAATTAATTAAAATAAAAGAGTTTATTTTAATTAAATTTTTTTATTACATGGAATTGGATTCCATAATTAATTAAAATAAAGGAGTTTATTTTGATTAAAGATTTTGATTAAAATAAAATAGTTTTATTTTGATTTAAATTTGGATTAAAATAAAGGAGTTTATTTTGATTCAAAATTAGATTTTATACTAACTAAATTTGCCCATTAAATGATATCAATATATATATTAAATGTTTATTATTCATAAGATGAATGTTATTTATTGATGCATATGGTGATGTGTATGATAATAAATGGGATTGATTATGGACTATCACCAATGCGATTGGATTTTATTTTAGTTGGATGCATGAATGTATGGGTTTTATTAAATGGGGTCTCAAGCATACCTCGCCTTCTCTAATTTTTTCTTAATGTAAATTCTATCTCCTCCTATGTACTTCCCTCGATCACGATCAAGGTTTCTATTTATTTTAAATAGTTTTGTAATAGGAATAGTTAGAATTAATTTTGAAAAATTGGAGATCAAGGAGCAAGGAGCGCTTGAAGACCCGTTTTGTAATGGAGCCCGGTTTAAATGTAATAGTTATATTTAAATATTATTTCTTGCACCCCTAGGGTTTGACCTTTTGGTTCACTTGGTGGCTCTAGTGAACCAAACTAGAATAAAAGTCCATAATCAATCCGGGTAGAATATAGTATTCTATATGTGCATGCTATACTATATATATATATATATATATATATATATATATATATATATATATATATATATTATGCAAACATGCTTCGCGATGTTCATTAATATAACGCTATATTTTATATATATATATGCATGCTACTAAAACAAGATGAGACAAATTAATAACAAACCCTCAATTTTTTATATTAAGTCCTAAGCGTTCAAAGATATTTGGAATATCGAACGTCGCCTTCTAGCATGATAAAATTAATAGAGTATTAAATATTTAATATGAGTTTGTTGTGTCACCACAAGGCAAGTATTAAGTATTTAAGATGTTAATTTATCACATTTGATGCTTATAAAGAAAATTGAACAATATTGTTTTGTTGTGTCACCACAAGGATGATATTTTTCTTTTTGAATATATGGAGTGCTAGGTTGGACTTAACTTGGATAATTTTGATTCTGATGTGCCACCACTTGATTAAAATAATCTAAGAGGCAAAATACAAGGAGTTGCATAGTTGATGTAATTGACAAAAGTTGTCTACCTATTTATTTATATATAGTTTGTTGTGTCACCACAAGGCTATATACATTTGAAATGGGATCCTTATTCTCACTAGCAAATCTTTAATTAGATTTTGCTTAACTATATAAGTGAGGGTAATATAGTTTGAAGAAAATAGTGGGAGATACCATTTAAAAACAAGACCTAATTTATTTTGGTAATTAATAATAGAATGTATGTTAAAATGTTGTTAATTACAAATTCATTTACGTAATTTTACAATGTCTAAAATTACTATCACCGCGAAGTATATTAGATGCTAAATTAATCGGGCCAAATTAAACGGATTGGTTAAGGAATTTGAGAATAGTTCTCATAGTGAAAAAAGCTATCTTATGTCCTTAATACGCCTATCCTCGCAATGGTTGCGCATAATGCCTTTGAGGAAGAGATTGCTACTTTTAGAAAGTGGCAAGATGATGCATAGTTGGCTCAATGCATCATGCTCGCATCCATGAATAACGAGCTTCGAATACAAAGATGAAACTATGGATGCTCCTACTATATTCCCGCACATCAAGTAGTTGATGGTGAGAGGAAAGTAGGACCGATAGATATCGAGATATCTAAGGAGCTCTTCCGATCTAGAATGGCTAATGGCACTATAAAGATGCATAAAAAAGTTCTAAACATGATCAATTTGATTGAACAATTAGGACAACGAGTTTTGTCATGGATGGAGAGTTGAGCCAAGATTTGATCTTGCACTCACTCCCGGACTCCTTTCACTATTGTTGTGAATTTTTCATATGAACAAGCTAGATATCAGCCTCGCTGATTTGCTTAACATATTGAAAAATGTTGAGAGTCACTTTCCAACCAAGAAAGATCGAGTCTTACTGGTAGGGGCCAAAGGATCTTCTGAAAAGAAGAACGATTCAAAGAAGGTATATAGAAAGGCATAAACAAAGGATAATAAGAACAAAACTGATATGGATAGCAAAGGAGTTTGCTTCCACTACAATAAGCCTGGACACTAGAAAGAAACTGCGAGAAGCATCTTGCAGAGGCTAACCAAAGAAGCTTAGTGAAGTTTTGGTTACAATATAGTTTTTGTTCATGATTGAAATAAATTTTTCTTTAAGTCAAGGTTCTACTTGGGTATTGGATACCGATTTTGGTTATCATAAATATAGATTTATGAAGGGATCAAGCAGAAGTAGAAAGCTAAACAAATATAAGTAATCCTATGTATGGAAATGTAGCAAAGGTTGCCATATTAGCCATAGAAACTTATAGTTTAACGATGCCTACGGGCAAATCTATTAAGTCAATAAGTTGTTATTGTATTCCAGCCTTGTTAAAAATATTATTTCCATTTTATTGTTGGACAATGAAATCTTTGGTATTATAATTAAGAATAATTGTTGTTCTATTTATAATAATAATGTTTTGTATAGAATGAATATTACTTAATAAATTTTGTATACTTGACTTACATGAAAATAATTTTGCATATTGAACAAATTAGTATAAGAAAAGGAGATGATCATTCAAAGAGTTGAATGTGTGTATTTGCTAAAATACAAGTGTGAATTATTTGAAAGGTTCAAAGAATTCAGAAGTAAAACAGATTTGCAAAGTATTAAGATTTTTTGATTAGATCAAGGAATATATACTTGTGCAATAAGTTTATAGATCATCTCAAATGGTTTTTCTCATAATGGACACCTCATGATACGTAATAATTGATTGATGTATCTGAAAGGAAAAATCGTACCTTGTTGGACATGGTGCGGTCCAAAATGATTTTACCGACATTCCAGTATCACTCTAGGGTCATGTCCTAGAAATGGCTACATATCTACGAAAAGGTAATCTCTAAATCCTATTGGCCCCAAGACTCCATAAAAGTTATGGATGGGAGGATTCCTAATCTTAAGTATGTTAAGGTAAGGGGTTGTCCAACTTATGTGAAAAGGTTTCGAAGGATAAGCTTGGGACAAAATTTGACATGTACATATTTGTGGGACATCCTAAAGTAAGTTTAGGGTATATGTTCTATAATTCTACTTAGCAAAAGGTGTTTGTTACGAAACACGCTGCCTTCTAAGATAAAGGTGTTTATCATTAAAGGGGCTAGTGGGAGGATAATAGATCTTGAAGAGTTCAAGAACCACAAAACACTATAAGTCAAATAAGAGGAACCTATAGATAGACCTATTGTACCACAACCGAATCGTAAATCTGGAATAGTACCGAAGATACCTAGGAGGTATGGATTCATCATGGATGATGATGATGAGGTACACATCATAGAAGATGATGATCCAGAGTTACATTCGATGAGGTAAGAATTGTAGTGTGTACAAAAGGGACAGTGGGAGCGCCGTGACATTCCTAATATTATATGTTGATATACTACGGATAAGGAATGACATACCAATGCTACAATCAGTAATGATAAAGTTGTCTAAACATTCCTCCATGAATGGTTTGGGAAGAGTATCTTAATTGGGAATAAAATCTATATAGATAGATTCAAGAGGATGCTCGACTTAACCCAAGGAACGTATATTCATTTGATGCTAAAGTTATTTAGCATGGCAAACTCCAAGAGATGTCTCATGTCGATGAGCCATGGAGTGTATCTCTCTTAATAGTCCCCACAGACTCCTGAAAAGAGAGGTCGCATGAGTGACAATCATGTATGCAATGAAATGTACGAGATCTGATGTTGATCACCATATTCGGAGAAGTTCACTATGAGTTAGTGAAAAACATCTTAAAGTGCTTAACCCAAGCACTAAGGATGTGATCATATTCATGGTGGGTCTTAATTAAAACTAGAGGGCTTAATGCACTCAAGTTTTTCGCATGCACCAAGATGACGTAAAAATCCACTTTAAAGTAAAGAGTTATCTTGAACAAATGAGTGCGTTGAATTGAAAGGTTCCAAATAGCAAAGAGTTCTTTGGTTTAGTGATAAAGACAAAGTATATAGCTATAAATGAAGCCGCAAGTTGATTGATTGTTTGGATTAAAGTTTATTACGAACTAGAATAGTTCCTAAGTCTCATCTTGGATCTAAACATGTGTTGTGGCACTTTCATTTGATTATTAGAATCATTGAAAGATGGGAAATCACTATAGAGATAGTGGACTCTCATGAACAACATTACATATCCATTAAGTAAAACTTATCCAACAAACAGGATAATCGTCACTTAGAGAAGAAGAGTATAAGATACCATGACGATTGGCTTTAGTGCAAGTGGGAGATTGAAAGTAGTATGCACACAAGCCAATCATGTTTGATGATAAAGCATATACTTTGTAACAATCTTATTCATTTATTAATAAAAGTATTAATTTATTAAAGGCTTTTAATTATCTACATGATGTCAAGTTTTATAATATGTGATAAACCCATAGTTTTAAGCAATGCTTTTAGAATAATGATGATGATCATTCTAATGAGATCTAAATTCTTAGAAAGCTTAAAAACTAAAATAGTTCCCAATCATTGGATTACTAAATTGGGGATTAGTGAATCCGGATAGATTGGTACATACGTTGCTTGCTTTCATTGGATGAGGATGATTGATCTCATGATCATTTGTGTGGAGACACTAAAGCAAGTATGTAGGTGCTTATTAGAGAATAAATTCACCGAACGTGGCTCGTTAAGGAATACCTAATGGAGTTTTATTTGCTGTCAATAGGAATTCTCAGTAGTGATAGTAGTATAAGTAATCCTTGGACTTGAGATCATCATAGTATCTTGTGTATGATGAGTTATACTTTGACTTATTCCTTAAGACCCTTAGGGTATATCAAAGGGTATGCTTGGGTATAATAAGTTGTACATGGAGATAATGTATGATCAATAAAGAATCTACCACTTCTAATAAAAGAAGAGAAATGTCCTATGTGATTCAAAAATGACAACCCAAAGAGTCCTTGGTTAAGGCGTAATGAAATTAGAAAGGAGTTTCTAATTTGCATTATTTGAGTTGTGCATTTAAGGATCGAAATACATATAATTAAATAAAATAAGACTTGACAAAGAATTCCATGCCTTATATTTAATTGGGACATTGTATGGTGGAAGGATTGAATTGTATTTGTAACTATTTACTCAAAGGTTCTTTAATGATTAATGTTGAAATCTATATTATCTGGAAAGTCGTTGATCGCTAGGAGAGGCTTATCCCTATTGTAGAATAAATATTATTTATTTAAATAAATTAATTGTTTAATTTATTTATTTAAATAAGATTAGAATTGTTCTAATTGATTTATTCACAACCTTTAATATGGAGAACCTAAAGGGTCACACCATAAAAGGAAGAATAATTATTTAAGAAGTTAATGGCATAATCGTAATAATATATTAAGTATATTTAATTTAATCTATGGTGATAGAATAAATTAAATAGCTTAATATTTATTATTTAATATTTTAGAAATATTAAATATAAATTAATAAGAGGAGTCTTATTAATATTATTACAATTATTATTATTTTAATTTCTAAAAGAGTTTAGGAATTAATTTAATATAAGTACTCTCATTTATTCCTAATAGGATTAGGAGGGAAAATTAGTTAAAGGAGTTTAATTAATTATCCCTAATAAGATTAGGGAGCCCATTTAATTAAAAGAGTTTAATTAAATAATATCTTATTTTTATTAAATAAGGTTACTTGATATCTTTATAAGAGGAGTCTTATATCAGATATCATAGGTACGTAATAATTCCAATTTGTGGGAGAGTACGTCTTTTCTATAGAGATAGAAAACTAGGGTTGAGCCAATACCCCTTCTTCTTGAATCTTTATTTTTCCTTGGTGGATCACCTCTAGAGGCCAAACATATGAGTGGCTAACGTTGATTAAAGGAAGGAACCAAACCCGGTGGATTCAAGTTGAACGCGAAAGGATTTGGAGGTGAACTTGTACCTGAGGAAGCTCGATCTTCAAGGGTATGATTTTATTCTTTATCTTTTCGTTTAATTAATAATTATGCATAAAGGGTGATCCGGGTATATGGTTTGTAAATTTTTTTTTTAAACTCTGATTTTACACGCTTCCGTACTTTTATGCAATTTGATTGCGCACATGAATATTACAAACCTAACAGGAGATGTAATCTACCATCGTAGACAGAGTCAAGGAGGTACAACTCAAGACCGATGAGTGTAACCAAATGAAGAAGCGGTTATCCGAGAAGGAAGATGCTAAGTATAGTCTTGATAATGAGGGATTATTAAGATTTGAAGGAAGAATTTGGGTTCTGAATGAGACAGAATTAAAGGAGAAAGTGTTACAAGAAGCTCATAGTTCGAGGTACTCGATACATCCTGGTAGCACTAAGATGTATCAAGACCTTCGACAGAGTTTTTGGTGGCCAAACATGAAGAGAGAAATAGCATAGTACGTGAGTAGGTGCTTGACTTGTCAAAAAGTTAAGGCTGAACATCAATGACCCAGTGGCTAATTACAGTCATTTGAGATCCCCAAATGGAAGTGGGAGCATATCACGATGGACTTCGTGGTGGGAATTCCGACGACGAATAAAGGGTACGATTCGATTTGGGTAATAGTGGACTAGTTGACGAAGTCGGCTCACTTTTTGCCAATTAGGTTCAAGTATAACTTAGACCAGTTAGCTAAACTTTATGTTAAGGAAATCATTTCCAGACATGGAGTACTAGTATCGATTGTGTCAGATCATGATCCACGATTCACATCAAACTTTTGGAGGAGTTTGCAGGAGCAGTTGGGAACACAGCTGAGGTTAATCACAGCTTATCATCCATAAACCGATGGGCAGAGCGAGAGAACAATTCAGACGTTAGAAGACATGTTGAGGTCTTGCGTCATGGATTTCAAGGGTAGTTGGGATGATCACCTACCACTAGTAGAGTTTGCGTATAACAACAGTTATCATGCAAGCATAGGCATGCCGCCGTATGAAGCTTTGTATAGAAGAAAATGCAGAACACAATTGTGTTGGGATGAGGTGGGAGAACGCCGGATGCTAGGACCAGAATTGGTGCAGCAGATAGCGGATGTGGTAAAGTTAATACGGATGCGTCTCGTCACCGCTCAGGACAGACAGAAGAAGTATGCAGACTCACATAGACTAAGTCAAGAGTTTGAAGTGGGTTCATATGTGTTTCTAAAGGTATCTCCCTGGAAAGGAAAGATACGCTTTGGAAAGAAAGGAAAGTTAAGTCCAAGGTTTATAGGACCTTTTGAAGTACTAAAACGGGTGGGAGAGGTAGCTTATGTGATAGCATTACCTCCAGACCTAGAACAAATACATAACGTGTTTCACGTATCTGTATTACGTCCATATAAGCCGGACTATAAGCATGTAATCGAGTATGAGCCGATTCATATCGAGAAATACTTAACATATAAAGAATCGCCGATGCAGATCATTGATAGAAAGGAACAAGTTCTGAGGAACAAGGTAATACCATCAGTAAAGGTAGTATGGAAGAACCACGATGCTGAGGAAACAACGTGAGAATTAGAAGAAAAGATGAAGAAAAAATTTCCCCATCTATTTGATTAAAAGTAAGACAAGATTCTCGGGACAGAATCTTTATAAAGGGGGGGGGGAGAATGTAATGACCGAGAAATTCGGATCTTATTGTAAAATGATTTTATTAAATTAAATAATAATAAAATCATATTCTATGTGCTATCAAGATGGTTGTCATTGTATAACCTATTGATGTTAGAATGTCGTAGTATTTGAGCTACGTGGATGAATTAAAGTGTTTGAATTTCCAAGACGAAAATAAAAGTTTTCTGATAAATTTTCTGAAAAATATTATTCATTGGTATTTGCTCGGGATATATTTTTGAGTTTTCGAGAAATACGTAATGATAAAATAACAAGGTAAGATGGATTATGCGATAAAAATCTAGTTATGGAAAATGTAATATTTCGCTTGCAGACTTAATTTATAAACGTTAAGGAAGGCGAAGTAGTAATGAATAAGTGATAATGGTATGATACCTTGGTATTGTACAAAGTAAATGAAAATGAGTATAACACGAAGTATTATACGAGTTTGTATGAAGGATGAAATATCGTATATAAATCCTATATGAATTAGAATACGAAAATAATACATAAACTATATGTATTAAGTAATGCTAATGGACTTGCAAAGGTTGATTGAATTAATACAAGTCCAAGTGAATTAAAGGGAGAGGCCCAATTATTAGTTAATGAACCAACTAGTGTTTATTAATGCAAAGCCCAAAGGTTGATTTAATGTAAGCCCAAACTAGAATCCATGAGTTGTATGACCCATGGGGCAAACCATATCAATATGGTTAATATGTGGTGACCAAGTTAATGTAATGACCAAGACTTAAGAGTAATGACCAAGTTAAATGAGTAATAACCAATCATAGGATAAGTGTTGTGATTAACAAGTAATGAATATTAAGGAGGTGGCTTAAAGGAGGTTGGATGATTTAAAGACTAAACTACCCTAGCTTTGCAACTTCTAAGGCAGATTGTTAAGTTGTCTAGTAATAGTATAGGTCTATTATTGTAATGTAACTGATATTATGACAAAGAACCTTTGTAATGGGAATAGAACATGGGAAATGTAAATATTACTTTAAATATATAGAAGTTATGTTCGTTCTTTGAGACTTTTCAATTGAATGAATGTATGAATGTTGTACAGTATAGCACCATCTGTCGGGTTGGAAGATACCCGGATTTGGGGTCGCTACACAATCCATCTCATATTCTGCGTGGATCCTCTCAAGTACGTGTTCAACAAACCCATGTTAAATATTCGGCTGTCCAGATGGTAGTTGATCCTACAATAATTTGGCATCGTCTACGTGACTCAAAAGTCCATCAAAGGTCAAGGAATTGCAGATCAACTGGCCGCTGCACCTTCAGGGGACTTCAAACCCTTGGAAACATACTTCCCCGATGAAGGAGTAATGATAGTTCAGCAACACCATCAGTACGATACATGCCAAATATGGAAGATGTATTCCAATGGAGCAGTTAATATGGAAGGTGTTGGAGCTGGAGCAGTTCTAGTATCTGGCACGGGGAAGCAGTATCTCGTCGCCGTCAAATTACAGTTTGTCAGCACCAACAACACAGCTGAGTATGGAGGCTGTCTCATTGGGCTAAAACTTGCCCGTTCAATGGGCATCAAGCGGTTAACTGTCTTTGGGGATTCAGAGTTGGTAATCAGATAATCCACATGAATCTATCAAACCAAAGAGCTACATTTGCTGCCTTACCATCGGTAAGTGTTACAGATGGCTTTGGAGTTCGAAGAAATCTCCTTTCTACACGTTCCTCGAAATAGGAATGACTTTGCAGACGCATTAACAACTTTGGCCTCCTTGATTCGCATATCTGACAACCGACACTTGCCAAGCGTCACAATTTCCCTGCACAAGGCACCAACCTATAGGAACTACGTTAGAGAAGTATCAGATGATCTACCTCCCATCCAACATCCTTGGTATCAACATCTCAAGGAATACCTATGAGATGGATCTACACCCGCTGAGGCGTGCCCGACTGAGAAAAGACGGATCTATCGACTTGCTATGAAATTCTACCTGAGTGGAGATGCAATCTACAAAAGAGATGCATGACTAGGTCTCCTCAGATGTTTAGACAAAGATCAATCTCAAATGCTTATGGATGAGATCCATGGTGGAGTTTGTGGCCCCCACATGAGTGGCCCCCTCCTTGTTAAGAAGATTCTTAGGACAAGGCATTACTGACTCTTTCTCAAAGTTGACTGCAATGACCACGTCAGGAGATGTTATCAGTGCCAGGTTCACGGGAATGCTATACACGCCCCTCCATGGGAACTCCACACTATGAGTTCACCTTGGCCCTTCTCAATGTGGGGAATGGACGTTATCGGGCCCATTGAGCCTAAAGCTAGTAATGTACATTGATTTATCTTCACTATGATCGACTACTTCACCAAGTGGGTAGAAGCAGCCTCCTTCCCCTAGGTTACCAAAGAAGTCATCATTGCTTTCATCAGAAACAATGTCATTTGTCGATATGGACAACCAGAGGTGATTGTATCAGACAATGCTAAGAACCTCAATAACAAGATGATGGATGAATTATGCATTAAATTCCACATCAAACATCTTAACTCCGTCATCTACCAACCAAAGATGAATGGTGTTGTTGAAGCAGCTAACAAAAACATCAAGAAGATCATGCAAAAGATGTCCGCCAATCACAAAGAATGGCCTAACTTATTACCTCTTACTCTGTTAGCCTACAGAACATCAATGCGCACTTCCACTGGGGCAACCCCCTACGCAATAACCTATGGGATGGAAGCATTGCTCCCCATAGAAGTAGAAATGGAATCCCTTAGAGTGTTGATAGACGCACAGCTGGATGAAAACCAATGGGTACATGACAGGTATCACCAATTTTCTCTAATAGACGAAAGGCGAACCGCGACTATCTTCCATGGTCAGTTATATCAACAAAGGATCGTCAGGTCCTACAACAGAAAAGTCTGGCTACGGCAGTTTAAACAACATGACTTGGTGTTGAAGAAGATCATCGACAACCAAGATCTGTCTAAGGGAAAATTCACTCCTAACTGGCAGGGCCCATTTGTTGTTAAGGAAGTATTGATAGGAGGCGCGCTCAGATTGCAAGAAATGGACGGCGATAAATTTCCAAAACTCATCACCTCAGACACCGTGAAGTGGTATTATGTCTGAAGTTACCATCAAGCAAACATCCTGGTGTTGGATCATCAGATCATCAGATCATCAGTCATTCCGGTTCTTTAACCCTCTACCACATACAATTCTTCCACACTTTTCCCCTCAGGGAAACATACTTTTCAGGCCAGCAACCTGGTTTTTCTGCGTTCATACTACTTCAGTCATCCCTCTAACGATTGAACCTCTCGCGTTTGCAGTTTGGCTACCCATACATGGGATCAAACTTTTCGTACCTGCAGTTTATCCTTAACCTAAGATCAAACTTTCTCTTCTCCGAAGTCTGGCCTGCACATGGGATCACGCTTTTTAACTCGTCCTGAGGGGCAAACTACTCCGACCTGATCTCCTCTTCAATAAGAGTACGTAGGCAACCATTTCATATAGTCCAGTTGCAATAAAACAAAAACAACAAAAACATTCTCACCCCCTACCAAAACACAAACCTTTGTCAACTGGTACTCGGATCTTCCTTCAATCCATCACATTTCATTCGGCTTCAGACCAAAGGGATGGAATTACCTGAACTCCTCCTAAATAGGAGATTCGGCGACCATCTAAGCTGCGGTTGTGCCTCAAAGAGCAACACCGACCCATAAGAGATGGAAAGTCATACTCCTCTCCACATATCCATATAGAAACTAGACCCAAGACACCAAAGATGGTAGGGATACACATAGATCAATGATCCATTCAGAACTATCCAATGACAAATCAATGTCCCTCCCATCAAGCAAGTATCAGAGCATATCTAAAAAGGAAGTTATCAAAAATATATTTCCTTGCTATATATAATGTTGTTTGATATACACAATTTAAACTGTACAGGACAAAATAGCTATGCTAGTATGTGCAGGAAAATATCAAAGCCCACCTACAACTCAGGATATATGCGAATCTGTGGTCTCCTGTACAAGGGTGTCCACACGACCCAACATATATGCAGCCATCTGCATGGTGACCATATGTTCATCAATCTAAGTGTTCATCTCTACAACCATGTCAGTGGTAAGGGACCGCACTGCAGTACTATCTGTGATGGCTACATCCCGGGCAGATATGGCACTATCCCGCTCAACTATCACTGCATCTCTGGTTGATCTGGCCTCATCCCGCTCAACAATAACGAAATCTCTGCGACCTAATGCGTTATCTCTCTAACAGAGCTGCGTCTCTCCCATCAAGGGCAGTCAACATCAAGGCTCTAGCCTGGTCTCTCTCGAAGGTCATCGATGAAAGATTCTTTCCAAGCATCACACCAAATGTTGTATCACCAAGAAGGTCTTGTATCTGGAGAATCTAAAGGAAATGCTGGCAACCCAACAAGTAGCTCCTCCTTGATGTGGGAATCAATGTCCTCCATGGTCTCTCCATCATCTGTCTCACTATCTGGTACTGTGGATACTGCCACAACCGATAAAATCTATGTCTCCATCCACACATAATACTCTGACGAACAACCTGGATGGCTCATAGAGAAAGCATCTATCTCACGCTGATCCTAACATGCATACACACGGGATTAGTCCTCTGCTGAGAGATAGGGAGAAGCTAAACGTTGACCTAGCGCCCCCTCAAATGGATGAAAATCCAGGAACTGGTCAAACTGCGACATCACGACCATCGGGTGATAGGTAGTCATACCTCTCAAACCAGCCAGTGGGAGATAATCTATGCCCAGAGCATGAGTAATAAAGTTGTAAGGTGAGCTCAGCCCCGAACATGTCAATATGCTAAACGGATCACTGATATCCGACTAAAACATAGACCAAGACATAGTGTCTGTACACCCCGATGGCTGAAAGGAGTATGACATGGCTATATCATCGGTGAAACAATACCCATGCCGTCTAAAGGTGTTGATCGGTCTCAAGTATGACATAAACCACACGTATAGCATGACCGAGCTGCTTGTGAACACTCATGTCGGATAAGTGTAGCAGTATGTAGCCGACCTTGGTGTCTCTGCTATAATCATCGGTATAATGCTATGACACTCCCTGAGAGCTCTCACTGCCATGATGACTCCAATGTCTATCTCATCCATGTACCGTGGTATATAGACATACGACAGTAGGCACAACAACAATACATCCACCCTGGCTAGACGCCAATGATCCTCTGGTGCGGTGAAATCCCCAGAATGTTGTGTATAACTATCCTCAAAGCCAAATCTGTCAAACAGAAAATGCTGGGATATAATGTGGCCAGAAGCAAGCTCATCCTGCACTACTGTAACGACCCAAAAATTCATACAATTTAAATCTTAACTTTGGTCGTTAATAACACATCTACCTTCTGATTTTACATCATTATTCGATGTTAAACTTTATAAAATGCGGAATAATTTAAACTTTTATGTCTTCTTACTTTAATTCCTTGAATCAAAACTCATTATAAAACTATACATCATAACATTTAATACATCTCATGAGTCTTAATCATGGTTTAAAGAAATAGCAACTTTAGCTAAAAATATAAGTCTTCATATATTATTTCTGAACCACTTCATTCAAGTAGCACATAGTGACGTCTTTAATCTTTAACCTGGAAAAATGGTTATTTGCAAAGTTGAGCTCGATAGCACATAAAACAACAAGTCTTCATCACTTGTTAATCTTGCCCTTGCCCTTGCTAGTAGAAGGCTCTTCGTACCTTTTGTTCTTAACTGCAATGTTATTATTATGCAAGAGTGAGCATGATTGCCCACAAGTATAAAAAAGAAATAACAATATATAATAACATGCGACTGAATCAAGGACTTCTGAAATAAAATTCAACTTTTGAATCCAGAATGAATAACAAGAATTCAAAAGATTTCAGAGGGTCATAAGACTTGAACTATGTCCCAGGTTATCAAGGGTTATACTTGAAACCTTTAATGACCATAAGACTATGGACTCTTCTACTGCATTTTAGGGGGATCATCCCTTAGTACCATACTGTGCACAATATCTTAACGATAACGCATTAGTAATCCCTATACAGGGTTGTTCATCTTAGTTTGACATTAGAGTTAGAACTAAAGGAAGTTTGGTTTGGATAAATCAATAAGAGTTCTAAAATTTAGAACGTTCATCAACTATGGACTAGTCGAATCAAATAAGGTTTACTAGTCTAATATGGTTCAACAATAAAATATATTTAAATTGAATAACAATCTCAAGAGGTATACAATAGAACAAGTATTGTATAACAGAATCATACTTTTAAAAGATAAATAATCTTCAATATAACAATTTGAACTTGATTTAATAATAACAAGAATTTATTCGGTGTAATTTATAAACTTGAATAATGATAACAAGTAGGGTTAGGAAACTTGCCTCGTGCGTAGATTACGCATTAATTACACACGTTCCTTGGATTAAATCATACATATCATTTCCATTCACAACTCCAGTTAATTATAAAGTAACTAGTCATCATAAGTTCATTCGTTTGTCTAAAATTTGGTTATGACTATACTTAGTCAAATTACCACACTTATTGTCACATAATATCACTTCACGAACAATAAGTTAACTTTGCGTTAATAATTCAATTCACACACAAATGCGTTGTTGACATGTTAAGAATCTATTTTAACATCTCATTAAACTTCTAACATATTTTTATGTTCATTAGATTAGGTTACTATCACATTCATGGACTTGAACACTTTAAAAAATTTCATTTCTGGACATTCTGGAGAGTGGCGTTTCAGCGCCACCGACACGCCTAATCTCGATCTTCAAGGCGTGGCGTGGCACAAGGCCAACAAGCTACCGTCAATGGTGTTGCAGGTTTCATGCATGGCTTGCGATTCTTGTACTTGTTCTGCAATTTGGCCATTGCGGCATACAAGACTAAGTACAGAAATTGCAATTCGCGAAAAATCGCAAAACATACCAATTTCTACCAATTTCTTATTTCCTACATGAAATTTGACTTACCCAGACATTATAATATACATATAACAGCTACTCAACCCTTCTAGCATGATTTTAATAAGTTAAAACACATAATTAACAAAATCAACACATGCAATTTACTGTTCTTGGTATTTTTTTGAAAATTTTGAATACATAACATGAAAATCAACACTAAGGATTCGTTATAACACCGAATCCGTTCATTTGTAATTTGGTCTCATCGTTTTAATATGTATAATTATATATACAGGTATAAAATTTATGACACAATATATGTTTGACGTATTAAATTTGCGAGTAAGGGCCATATGGCCATATTTCTATACTCTATAATTTTGTAGGAAGTATATACGACATGTTTTTATGAAACAGATGATATGGTTTATACAATATATATAATAAAACACGATATGATAACATTTATCACGTAATTAACACATAATTGTTACTCCTTTTTCCACTACAGAGCTTTTACAGAACATAAAAGCCATTTTCTTAACAACTTAAACAACATAAATAAAATTGGTTATAGGAATTACCCAGAGTATAGATTAGAAGAGATGATCCTTTCACAAATACTTGTTCGATTACACACTCACAATTTCCTTTAGACTTCTCAATCTCTCTCTAAATTTTCCTTTTCTAGACTTAGCCAAATGAAAGAAGAAGACATCGTATTTTTATAAAAATAATTGAGCGCAGTGTGGTCAGTTAACCCAATCCTGGGTTAACTACTATTAACTCCCCATAAGGTATCGTTTGGTTAACATTAAATGGCTCAATTCATTTAATTTAATAAATCTTTTATCCTATAGTTTAATAATGTCACACCCAAATATAAAAATAAATTAAATAACCTATTTAATTTAATTTAAATAAAATATGATAGTTTCTCATAAATTCACATAGTCATATAATTAATTTTCTCATTAATTATAAAATAATATTAGGCTTATTAATTATTTCTTTTAATTCAATAAACTCACATAATGTCATACTTTTAATAATAAAATTCTCCACATTAATTTAATAAATATAACACATATAATTAAATTAATCTACCACAACTTCATCAATTAATTATTTAATCTAATAATTAAATCATCAAAAATATTTATTTAATCCAATAAATATTAAAATTAAATTACAAAATCTCGTTTGTCACATCTTACCCCCCATAAAGGATTCTGTCCCCAGAATCACGACTCAATAAATTTAACCCGTTACATTCTCCCCCCCACCTACAAAGATTTTGTCCCCAGAATTGCTTACACATAATTTAAGTAAATAAATGAGGGTAATTCTTCATTATATTCTCTTCGAGTTCCCACGTAGCTTCTTCAGTGTTGTGGTTCCTCCAAATTACCTTTACAGAATGTATTACTTTATTTATGAGAACTTGTTCTTTTCTGTAGACAATTTGAATAGGAATTTCTTCGTAAGATATGTCTTTATCAAAATGTAGGGGTTCGTATTCAATTACATGCTTGTAATCGGGTTTGTAGGGTCGTAATACAGAAACGTGGAAAACGTTGTGGACATTCTCGAGTGCTGGAGGTAAGGCTACCTCATACGCATCTTCTGCGATTCTTCGTAGTACTTAAAAGGGTCAAATGAATCTTAGGCTTAATTTCCCTTTCTTTTTGAACCAGATCTTTCCTTTCCAAGGAGAGACCTTCAAGAATACATAACTACCCAATTCAAACTCAACATTTTTACGGTGCGGATCAGCGTATTTCCTTTGCATATCTTGAGCTACTACCAGTCTTGTTCGGATCACTTTGACTATTTCTGCTATCTGTTGTACCAATTCTGGGCCTAGTAGTTATCTCTCGCCAACTTCATCCCAGTATACTGGAGTTCTGCACTTTCTGCCATATAACGCTTCATAAGGCGGCATGCCAATACTAGTATGGTAACTGTTGTTGTAGCCGAACTCTACGAGCGGTAGGTGATCATCCCAATTTCCTTTAAAGTCCATCACACATGCTCTTAGCATATCTTCTAATGTCTGAATCGTTCGTTCGCTCTGTCCATCTGTATGAGGGTGATATGCTGTACTCATTCGCAATTGCTTACCCATGCATTCTTGTAGACGTTTGCAGAAGTTCAATGTAAAGTGTGGATCTCTATCAAAAATAATTGACACCGGAACTCCGTGCCTCGAAACAATCTCTTTCACATATAACCTTGCCAACTGATTTAAGTTGAATATGATTTTGATCGGAAAGAAGTGTGCGGATTTTGTCAATCGGTCAACGATAACCCATACTGCGCCATAGCCTTTTTGAGTTATCGGAAGGCCAACCACGAAGTCCATTGTAATATGTTCCCATTTCCATTTTGGAATCTCTAAAGGTTGTAGTAATCCACTCGGCCTCTGATGTTCTACTTTCACTTTTTGACATGTCAGACACCAACATCTCGTTTCAAATTTAGCCACTATAAATGTTTTTGAAGATCTTGGTACATCTTGGTACTACCAGGGTGAATCGAATATCGAGAACTATGAGCCTCGCTCAAAATGTCTTCCTTAATCTCTGTTACTGGCGGTACCCAAATTCTACTTTCAAATCTTAGTATTCCTTCCTTATCCATCTTAAATCTTGGTTCAGTTCCTTCGAATATCTTCTTTTTCACCTTTTTACATTCTTCGTCCTGAAGTTGAGCCTCCTTAACTTTATCTAGTAGGGTTGTACTAGATTGCATCTGGAATAACTTCTCATCAATTTCCATAGGATGCTTCATTTCTAACTCCAGTTTCTCCATTTCTGTAATTAGCTCCTCTTGAGGGGTCAACAACATCAATTTCTCCCGACCCTTTCTACTAAAGGAGTCGGCAACCACATTTGCCTTACCCGGATAGTATAAAATCTCACAATAATAGTCCTTAATTAACTCCAACCATCTTCTTTGGTGCATATTCAATTCCTTCTATGTAAAAATATATTTCAGACTCTTGTGTCAGTATATATTTCACACTTCTCCCCATAGAGATAGTGCCTCCATATTTTTAAAGCAAAAACCACTGCAGCTAACTCCAAGTCATGGGTCGGATATCCCTTCTCGTAATCCTTCAATTGTCGTGACGCATACGCAATGACTCTGCCATTTTGAATAAGCACACAACCAAGTCCTTTATGCGACACATCACTAAAAACAACAAAATTTCCTGTATCGTCTGGAAGAGACAACACATGTGTTGTACTCAACCTCTTCTTCAATTCTTGAAAGCTTTCTTCACACTTCTCCGTCCAAACAAATTTCACAGCTTTTTTAGTCAAATTCGTTAACGGAGTTGCGATCTTGGAAAAGTCTTGAATGAATCTTTAGTAATATCCTGCCAATCCAAAAAAACTTTGTACTTCCAACGGCGTCCTCGGCTGATCCCAGTTAATCACTGCTTTGACTTTGGATGGATCTACCAAAATTCCATTTTTATCGATCACGTGCCCAAGAAATTGTATCCGCTCGATCTAAAATTCGCATTTCGAAAACTTGGCATACAACTTCTCCCTTCTCAACACCTCTAACGTTAATTTCAAATGCTCTTCATGTTCTTCCTTTATTTTTGAATATACCAAAATGTCATCTATAAATACCACTATGAACTTGTCCAAAAATGGCTTGAACACACCATTCATTAGTCCCATAAATGTTGCAGGAGCATTCGTTAGACTAAACGGCATTAACAAAAATTCGTAGTGACCATATCGTGTTCTGAACGCTGTCTTCGATACATCCTCTGGCCTCACCTTCAGTTGATGATAACCACTCCTCAAGTCTATCTTGGAAAAGTATTTTTCTCCTTTCAATTGATCAAACAGGTCATCGATCCTCAGTAATGGATATCTATTCTTAATCGTGACCTTATTTAGTTCTCTGTAATTAATGTATAGTCGCATCGTTCCGTCCTTCTTTTTCACAAACAAAACTGGCGCTCCCCATGGTGATACGCTTGGTTGAATGTACTTCTTGTCCAGTAATTCTTGTAGTTACACCATCAATTCTTTCATCTCTACTTGTGCCATTCGGTATGGTGCTTTCGATATTGGAGCAGTTCTTAGCGCCAAATCGATCACGAAATCTACCTCTCTATCTAGCGGAAGTCCTGGAAAATCGTCCAGAAATAAGTCCGTGAAGCTCCTCACTACTGGTATTTCCTCTACTTTTGGATTTTCTTTACGACTGTCGACTATGTAAGCTAAATATACTACACAACCTTGTCTTAACAACTTCGGCTCGCGTGATCATCGCCGACAACTCGCTTGTCTCAGCGACTTTGCTACCATAAAACACAACCTTTGACGGAGTCATAAGGTTAATACACTTTTTCTGACAATCAATTACAACCCCATAATTGAATAACCAGTCCATTCCCAAGATAACGTCAAATTCCCCAAGTCGAATAGGAATAAGATCTACGTTCATGATATTACCCTTAATATCCACTCTATAGTTCTTATGTACGTACTTAACATGGATTATTTCTCTATTCCCAATTCTATGTTCATGGGGTATTCTAACTCATCTTTAGACAATTCTAAGTTCTTAGCAAAGTCATCAGATATAAATGAACAAGTAGCATATGAATTAAATAATACATAACCATTAACTTTATTGATCGGAATGATACCTGACACCACATAATGAGACTGAACTACATCCTGCACCATCATGTTGAATGTCCTCGCGGTTGGTCGGTTAGTTGTGGTTGGTGCGGTGATAGTTAAAGCACTTCCACCGCTATTTCCCCGATTTCCTCCTGATCTGCCCCTCCAGATCCCTTCTTAGGATAGTCCCTTGCCAGATGATCCTTTGAGCCACAAGTGAAACAAGCACCCTTCTTTGGGTTAGGATAGTTAGGTGCTATGTGGCCTTCCTGACCACAATTGTAGCACACTCGTTTTCCCTTCATGCAACTTCCCAAATGAGCTTTCCCGCAGGTCGGGCATGCTTCAATCCTCTTCTTCTGACCTCCTTGCTAATTTCTAGTTGACGAATTGTCAGACCATCTTCTCTTCTGATTAATATTACCACTTGCTGTGTTGCTTCCACCAGCCTTGTTAATTCCTTCATTTTCACTCTTCATTTTCTCTGATCCTGATTATATTTGGTTACCGCATCGCTTCCACCTTCAGCGATTATGGCTTTCTCTAGTACCCCAGCGAACGTCTTCAATTGAAGCATTGACACCTTACTATACAACCATGGCTTTAATCCTTGTTCAAACCTTCTTGCTTTTCGCTCATCTGTGTGCACTTGATACGTGGCGAACCTCGCCAACTCGTTGAATCTAGCCGCATAATCACGTACAGACATATTCCCCTGTTTCAACTCTAGAAATTGAACCTCCATTTGGTTCTGCGAGCTAGTCAGGAAATATATCTTGAAGAACATCTCCTTGAACCTCTCCCAGGTAATAATACCTTCTCCTCCACGGACCTTGTTTGCTTGCCACCAATAACTGGCTTCAGATTTCATAATAAACATTGCTAAAGTGGTCTTCTGGTCCTCTCTGACTCTAGCAACATCAAAAACCTTCTCCATCTCCATAACCCAAGTCTAAGCTTCGATCGGGTTCATGGATCCTTAAAACTCTGGCGATCCCACCGCCTTGAAATCTTTGAACATTGTATTTGATGGAGCTTGAGGTTGATTATTCATCGCTCCAGCTAGTAAGTTCATTAATTGTTGAACAGGGTTAGCATTGTCATTATTGTCATTATTTGTTGACTCTTCCTGAGCTGGTTGACGATTTTGTCTTCTTCTTGGTGGCATATTTCTGTTAAAATATATACTTATTAGATCTTTATTTATTTCTCTAAATAGTTAAGGCATTACTCAACAATTTAACATAATCACTTAACACATTATCTCAAAAAACTTGATATATTTATTCAAATCAAAAGTTTTAACATCAAACGATAGCATTACTGCTATTTACATCAACTATCCCGAGATAAAGAATCCACATGATTTAAAACATTAAAATATTCCTTTGTTCATAACCACATCGGAATTTAAATCTAAATACCAGATACGTTTTTCACATAATTAAACAAATTCTATCATCGTGCTGTTAAAGGCGAATGCGACCTTTGCTACGTTCCTCTTCCATGATGCGAGACATTGTCCTGCGATCCAGCATGTACGATGGTAGTCCCTCGAACTAGATTGGGTACCTTAAAACTCGATCATGGGCCTCATCCATTGCATTATTAAGTGTAGAGTACGTCTCTCCAAGCTTAGCCTTCTTCGCACGATAATCTTCTTCTGCAAGGTCAGCACGACGTGATTCTCTTACCCAACCCTCCTCTGCTATGATCAACCTTTCTGAGCTTTCCTTCAGTTCCTTCTTCAACTTCTCTATCTCTTTGGACTTCTCCTCAGTTTGACCCTTCTCGTGAACCAAATCCCACTCCACGTTTCCTAAATGTGTGTAAAGAGTCACAGCCTCCCTCTCCTTCTGCTCGATGGTAATCTACTTAATAATCGATCGCTCAGTCAGATCCTGGATAGTGTCACGTAATTCTACGTTACGGTCATATAACTCGTCGTACATCTCAGCATCAATGGAGTTCAGTGGTAACTCCTCTTTTTCCTCTTCCTCCTCAGGATCCTCCTCTGGATCAGTCTCGGGCTCATGCTCTTGACCAATAACAGCAATCAATGGAGATGGCTCTCTCTGTATCAATTGCTCCCTGACAACATGAATGTCTCGGGGCTCCTCCTCAGTAGGTACTCGGGGTTCTTCCTCCCCAGCTCGACTAGTTCCTCCAACATCTGACATCCTGACAACACAGTTTCAAGTTTTAGTTACTAAGTCATACTAGTGAGCACATAATTTAGAACATAAACATATAAAGTCTTTTTATTATCTTTAATGAATTAAGAAATTCATTTCTTAGAACTCGATAAGAGTTTTCCATCACTATGTTCTTCCTATAAGGCTACTACCTAAGGTTGTTCCCCCCACCAAAGGTTCATAACCTACAGCTCTGATACCAACATGTGACACCCTCAAATCCGGGTACTTTAATTTCCACATGATTTGGTGTTCACTATTCAAACATCATATATCTATCTACCCATAATAAATGAAAGCATTAATAGATAGAAATAAATCCTCTCTTTAAGGAGTTACATTGTAAAAATACATAGATCACAGGTCATACTAATCTTAAATCTTAACTGCGGAAACATAAACAATTTATAGTCTTACACAACATCAATATAAGTCTTAAAACATAAATTCAATAGCACATAAAACAACAAGTCTTCATCACTTGTTAATCTTGCCCTTGCCCTTGCTAGTAGAAGGCTCGTCGTACCTTTCGTTCTTAACTGCAATGTTATTATTATGAAAGAGTGAGCATGATTGCCCACAAGTATAAAAAAGAAATAACAATATATAATAACATGCGAGTGAATCAAGGACTTCTGAAATAAAATTCAACTTTTGAATCCAGAATAAATAACAAGAATTCAAAAGATTTCAGAGGGTCATAAGACCTTGAACTATGTCCTAGGTTATCAAGGGTTATACTTGAAACCTTTAACAGTCATAAGACTATGGACACTTCTACTCGTACTTAGGTGGATCAGGCCTTAGTACCATACTGTGCACAATATCTTAACCATAACGCATAAGTAATCCCTATACAAGGTTGTTCATCTCAGTTTGACATTAGAGTCAGCACCAAAGGAAGTTTGGTTTGGATAAAACAATAAGAGTTCTGAATTTAGAACGTTCATCAACTATGGACTAGCCGAATAAAATAAGGTTCACTAGTCTAATATGGTTCAATAATAAATTATATTTAAATTGAATAACAATCTCAAGAGGTATACAATAGAACAAGTATTGTATAACAGAATCATACTATGAAAAGATAAATAATCTTCAATATAACAATTTGAACATGATTTAATAATAACGAGAATTTATTCGGTGTAATTTATAAACTTGAATAATGATAACAAGTAGGGTTAGGAAAATTTCCTCGTGCGTAGATTACGCGTTAATTACACACATTCCTTGGATTAAATCCTACATATCATTTCCATTCACAACTCCAGTTAATTATAAAGTAACTAGTCATCATAAGTTCATTCTTTTGTCTAAACTTTGGTTATGACTATACTTAGTCAAATTACCACACTTATTGTCTCATAATATACACTTCACGAACAATAAGTTAACTACGCGTTAATAATTCAATTCACACGTAAATGCGTTGTTGACATGTTAAGAATCTATTTTAACATCTCATTAAACTTCTAACATATTTTTATGTTCATTAGATTAGGTTACTATCACATTCATGGACTTTAACACTTTAAAAACTTTCATTCCTGGACATTTTGGAGAGTGGCGCTGCGGCGCCACCGACACGCCTAATCTCGGCATTGTGCCGCGTTATGGCCTGGTCAATGGTGTCAGCAATGCGGCTGGCTCATGATCAAGGGCGCAATTCTTGGATCATTGCAATACAGCGCACCAATTACAGAAATTGTAATTCGCAAAAAATTGTAGAACATGCCAATTTCTACAAATTTCTTATTTCCAACATGAAATTTGACTTACCCAGACATTATAATATACATATAACAACTACTCAACCCTTCTAGCATGATTTTAAAAAGTTAAAACACATAATTAACAAAATCAACACATGCAATTTACTGTTCTTGGTGTTTTTTTGAAAATTTTGAATACATAACATGAAAATCAACACTACGGATTCGTTATAACACCGAATTCGTTCATTTGAAATTTGGTCTCTTCGTTTTTATATGCATACTTATATACAGGTATAAATTTTATGACACAATATATGTTTGACGTATTAAATTTGCGAGTAAGGGCCATATGGCCATATGTTTATACTCTGTAATTTTGTAGGAAGTATATATGACATGTTTTTATGAAACTGATGATATGGTTTATACAATATATATAATAAAACACGATATGATAACATTTATCACGTAATTAACACATAATCGTTACTCCTTTTTCCACTACAGAGTTTTTACAGAACATAAAAACCATTTTCTTAACAACTTAAACAACATAAATAAAATTGGTTATAGGAATTACCCAGAGTATAGATTAGAATAGATGATCCTTTCACAAATACTTGTTTGATTACACACTCACAATTTCCTTCAGACTTCTCAATCTCTCTCTAAATTTTCCTTTTCTAGACTTAGCCAAATGAAAGAAGAAGACGTCATATTTTTATAAAAATAACTGAGCGCAGTGTAGTCAGTTAACCCAATCATAGGTTAACTGCTATTAACTCCCCATAAGGTTTCGTTTGGTTAACCTTAAATGGCTCAATCCATTTAATTTAATAAATCTTTTATCTTATAGTTTAATAATATCACACCCAAATATAAAAATAAATTAAATAACTTATTTAATTTAATTTAAATAAAATATGATAGTTTCTCATAAATTCACACAGTCATATAATTAATTTTCTCATTAATTATAAAATAATATTAGGCTTATTAAATATTTTTTTAATTCAATAAACTCACATAATGTCATACTTTGAATAATAAAATTCTCCACATTAATTTAATAAATATAACACATATAATTAAATTAATCTACCACAACTTCATCAATTAATTATTTAATCTAATAATTAAATCATCAAAAATAATTATTTAATCCAATAAATATAAAAATTAAATTACAAAATCTCGTTTGTCACATCTTTGTTCAATCAGTTTAATTACATTAAAATTCCTTTTTCATTCTCATTACATTCCACTTTAATTAACTTCTACAACCATTCGGATATCAATCGAAATAATATATATATATATATATATATATATATATATATATATTCTCATATCTTAAAGAAATTTCAAAAATCTTTTTATGATGTCATGATACCGCACTGTATTTACAGTCTGTTTGGGGATTCCGTCATTTTATGACTTTGTCATATTACATCATACCATAGTGGGCTGACGATCCTTAGATCACATCCAACACTAAGAAATTCTGCATTGATAACTCCATCGTTTTTATCATCTTTGCACCAGGTTCCATGATGCATTAATGATATAAAATACATTTTGATATTTTTAAATCATTTTCGTATAGCCGAAACAATTAGCATAGACTATTCTTTAAACAGTTCAAAAATCTTTGAAAATCTGTTTTAGTAATATCATATCTCAATAGGTAATGATGTGTTAGTGTCCCGAAGTCCACACATACACATTTTTCACCATGCGTTGAGAGTAAAAATTCATTTCAAAAAGGCACATAGTGTGAATTTAGCTTGATGTCAAAAATTTGAAATCTAGCACAGCTAAAAGATTTGGAATACCTATGCTTCCATCATCAACTTTAATTTCTCTAATGATCATTCTATCTATTAAAAATCCTCACTGCTCTATTCACAACATAACTATACCCAGTTCGTCAAACTTACCATACATTATGAGTTCAGGAACTTTCCACAATCATATGAGTTTCAGAACTTATCCTAGTCAAACCATAAATGTCCATTCGCTGAGAGGTTCAAAAAAGACCATATGATTATGAGTCATGAACTTACCATAAGTATGAGTTTTAAGAACTCGCAACTAACCTTATATTCTCTACCTATTCGTTATACACATGAGAAAAGAATCACATTATTAACATGCATACAACAAATAGCGCGACATCAGGTTCCAATGATTATCAATATAAGAAACTAAGTGGTTGTCAAACCAAACTCGGCCACTAATCAATATAGAAAGCTAAGCGAACAATTCCCTGCCCATACAAAGAATTGGTCAACCTAACCCCTATATCGACCAGGAAGCTAAGTGATTCTAAAACCAAGTATAAATTCTCCGCCCATATAAGGAATCATACAACTCAGCTGCTGACCTGAGTCCTCAATTGAAAACCCACCTAACCCTATCTTGCTCATAACTTGCTCTTTGCTCGATACGAATTCCTCGTATCACATCAACTATTACTCCTCGTGAGTTATCTCATACTATTTCATAGTACTCCATCTTCATAACATTAAGCTATATTTATTCAAACATTACAGACCATATTTCTTCTATAACTTAAACAGATCACGTCGTGATCTTATTCTATAATCATCTCCCTTAATATTATGTTCTTAACTAGTAAACGTTTTGTTTTACGATCATCTTTCTTTCCATTTTCATCATTTACGATCTCATTAATCGTTATCTTAGCTATTGGAGTTAGGTAACTTCCATTTCTTATCTATATATCTCTTCAAGATTCTTCTTTGAATCTTCTTGTTTATATAAGAATTCAAGCTTTAAGAATTTCCAACTTCATTTATATTGTTCAACATTTCATTCAAGTTCTACATTTTCATCATACGTATCAACTTTCTAGACTTGGTACACATCAAGTCTCTAACAGTTTTAATATGGTACGCTGAGTGGTTTCCCACAAACAACCAACAAACTAGGTTCCGAGTTGCTAGTTCGTATATACCTCCGCTCTATGAAGGAATCGTTTAGCCCAGATACCATACACCAACTACTAAAGAGTACAACTGCACCATACTTAACTATAACTCTTTGATTCTTAACTTCTTTACCAATCTCTTCTTATAGACATTGTCTATTTACTAACACCATACATCCTTATTATTGGAGTTGGGTAACCCCACATTCATATTCCTTATAATTTTGCGAGACTCTTCTTTGAATCCTCTTACGCATGTTTTAATCCCTTCTTTATAAATTTCTTAAATTACTTCTTATTGTTCAAACTCTATCTAAGCTTATTCTCTCATTATCTTCATCTTCCTTCTCTAAGGTTATAGCCTACAGTACTCCTACCTAAGGTTTATAACCTACGGCTTTGATACCAACTGTAACGACCCCAAAATTCATACAATTTAAATCTTAACTTTGGTCGTTAATAACACATCTACCTTCTGATTTTACATCATTATTCGATGTTAAACTTTATAAAATGTGGAATAATTTAAACTTTTATGTCTTCTTACTTTAATTCCCTGAATCAAAACCTTTATCAACTACATGTCTTTGAATCAATCTTATTTTATGATTCGCTTTATCATTGTTATCATATAAAATTTTACATTTCAATTCGATAACCTTTACATATAAGATAACTCTAACTCTAGCTTTACAACTCATTATAAAACTATACATCATAAAACATTTAATACATCTCATGAGTCTTAATCAAGGTTTAAAGAAATAGCAACTTTAGCTAAAAATATAAGTCTTCGTATATTATTTTTGAACCACTTCATTCAAGTAGCACATAGTGACATTTTCAATCTTTAACCTGTAAAAATGGTTATTTTCAAGGTTGAGCTCGACAGCCTAGCAAAATCCAATAGTTTTCATGCATCACGTAGCATATAATAACATGCATCTACATATATCTCATAAACATTGTACTAACATCACATACATGTTACAGTTCATATGACAAATATAAAGATTGAGTTCCTTACTCAATCAGCATGCTTTATTAAATCAACGTAGTCATAGATTGACTTTAATGTTTCATTCTTTCAACATATATATAACACATCATGTTATTTGCAATAAAGATTTAAAATAGTTATTCACCAAGTTCACATAGCAAATAGGAACTGAAAGACTTGCCTGATTCGTTGCTTACCAACTACAGCTTACTGCTTTGTGTTTATCCTACATAGTTTAGAAGTTCATATATACAAGCATCAGTTACATATATACAATGAAATCAATTAGATTGCATTGACTTTTTATCTTATCCTTTTATTTCAAAATATTTCCTTATAATCATCACTCGATGTTCAATCTAGTGTTTAAGTCTTGTTATGACATCTCTTTGTTCAATCAGTTTGATTACATTAAAATTCCTTTTCCCTTCTCATTACATTCCACTTTAATTGACACTTGACATTCAGTTAAGTCTTTAACCTTGTCTTTATATCACCTTAGACATATAATGGTAGTTAACATTATTTTAGTTAACCTTCGTCTCGTATTTCTTTATACTTATCTTTTAATCGACACTTAGCATTTGGTTAAGTCTTCATAGCTTGATATTACATTATATTAATGTATTATCCTCATTAAAGTTAATTAAATCAACTTCCATCTCATGCTTTTAAATTACTTTATTCAAATGGTTACCTAACATTTAGTCAAGTTCTTACAATATTGCATCTACATCCTTTTAGATGTATATTAGGTTAGTTAAATTAATTGACTTAACCTTCCTATCATTATTTAAATTTTATTTTATGCTTTCAAATTATTTCTTTTAATTGGTACTTAACATGTGGTTAAGTTCTTCACTTATGTCTCTACATCATTATCTTGCATGCTAAACTAGATTAGACTCTTACTTGACAATCCTCAAATGAGAGCACTTCTCCTTTGGGCTCGTAGAGGCACCAAGGCAGCAATTGCTACCGGGTGAATCAGAGAAGACCAACGACACAACATTGCCACGGACACGACAGAAACTACAATGACTCTGCTTATTGCACCAGCCACACCAACTCAAACCAATTCCATTGAATTAATTTCACAAAACTTAACAACCAAAATTTTGTGATAACCTCCCTGAACATGTCACTCTTCATTCTCACTACATAAACTATAACGACCCCAAAATTTATACAATAATATTCTTCTTCTCGATCGTTAACAATACAACTTTAATCTATCTTTACATCATTATTGGATATTAAAATCACTAAAAATGCGGAATATTTAAAACTTTTATACATTTCCTTCTTTAATGCCCTAAATCGCAATCTTTACATTACATCTCTTCGATTGAAATTTATATCATGAATCGTTACAACAAAATGACTATACAAAGTCTTACATCATAAATAGATATCCATATACACCGGATAGCTCAACTTACAATTCAACAACATGTTACATTCAAAATATTAAATACATTTCTCGTAAAACATAAGTAATCTTCGTGAATATGGATCTCTATAATTCGCGTAGCACATATCCTTACCTTAAATCTTTAACTTGCAAAAATGGTTATTTGCAAGGTTGAGCTCGACAGCCCAGCAAAATCTAACAGTTTTCATGCAACACGTAGCATATATTAACATGCTCAACATATATCTCTTAAACATTGGGCTATCATAACATACAGGCTACAGTTCATATAACAAGTATAAAGATTGAGTTCCTTACTAAATCAGCATGTTTTACTCAATCAACGTAGTCATAAGTTGACTTTAACATTTCATGCCTTAAACATAAATATAACAAATCATGTTATTTGGAATAAAGATTTAAAACGGTTAATCATCAAGTTCACATAACAAATAGGAACTGAAAGACTTGCCTTGATCGTTGTTTACCAATAACATTTTAACATCTTATAGTTATCTGCACTTCACGTGCCCTACAAAATTATATAATCATACACATCAACTATTAGTCACATAACAACACATAGTAATTGTAATGTAAACTCTACTCCACATCTCATAATCTTTCCTATTAATTAGCACACAATGTTCAATTAGATTGTGTTAACTTTTCGACTTATGTAATATTCGAAGTTCATTCAAGTGTTTAAATCTTATTAGGAATCATTATTGGTTTTATATTAAACCCATTTCATATTTTATAACATCCATTTCATTTGACTTAAAACACTTTTTACGGTCATTAACACTTATCACGGCGTTTCGACGTTTATTCGTCACACGCCCGTTTTGCATCTTTTGTGTATGCTTACTATGCTTCTATAACTTATCTAATACATCATTATATTAATGTTAAACATCATTATATTTAGTAACATTCATGTTTTATAACTTAGAACAACATCTTTTATAGTCAAGAGCACTACACTAGCATACGTGCATGTCTGACGCCCTCCGATTGCCTCCGAAAACACAAAAGTCCTAAAGATGATCATTTTTACCCTTCATAACGATTTTAAATTGAAAACCTTAAAGAATAAAAGTTGTATATCTACTCTTCCTCGTTCCGGAACATCTTGAATCACCTCAACCGGAGTTCGTATGAATACATTATGCTCATTTTAGTAAACCATGTCCGGTCAGTTTTTTTTTCCTAAATTCGGCTAGGCAGCCTATGCCCCTGCTGGGGCGGGGGTTTTTGTGCTAGGGGGGCCCGCCGGGGCGGGGGTCCCTTCTGCTAATTCGTGATTTTTCATCCCAAACATTACAGAAAGCCAAATTAGGCCTACAAACTCATTTCTAACAACCATACCAACCTACCCAAGGTGTAATATGTTTACAGAAACATAAACTAATGTTCTAACACGTTTCTATCCACATAAACATCAAAGATTACAACATTTAATTTCACTATTTCTCTTCTTTCTTCTTCTTTTGACATTCATAGCGAAATACTTCGTTGTGAATTCGTTTTTATACCAATTCAAGTAATTCTAATTGTGATAACTCATATTCTTAACACACTAACATAATAAATGATCAATTTCAATAATAAATCATAACCAAACATCAATTTAATAGTTTAAAAAGCCATTTTTTAGAAATTATTTCACAGAAAATCATTATGAACCCAATTCCTCTTGTTTATCAAAATTACATGGATTGAATTGCTAGAACAACCATATAACTCATAATCAAACACTATGAACATGATTTCATCATGTTCATCATATCTTTGTGAATTGAAACCTTTGAACAACTATAAAAATCTCATGTAAGCGTATACATGAAAACATATGAACACCATATATGCATAAAAATTCACAATCATGAAAACCTAATTTTATAAAAACTAAATAAAAAATATCCTAATTTAGTATAAGGGTTAGTTTGATACCTTTCTAGGTTGAATTAGGAGAAAAGATAGAGATGATGAAAGCTTTTCTTTTGATTTCTCAAGGTTTCCCCTTCTTCTTCTTCTTATTCTTATTCTCTATATTCTCTCTTCTGCTCCTCTGTATTCTCTCTTCTTCTCTTTGTTCTTAGTTTAGACTTAGGTTTAGAATACTAACGTAGCTTAGTGTATATACAATATACATATAAAATATATAATTATTGAATATGTAACTCCCAATATAATTACATATACTAATTATCAATTTAATATATAAGTTACAAAAATTAGAATTTTAAAAGCCCTAAGGCTTGTTTGGCAAAACCATATTAAAATAATGACTTAATCATTCCTTAAGCCTTGTTTGGCAAAACAAGATTAAAATAAGAATTTCAAAAGATCTAAGGCTTTATTTTGTAAAACCAAATTAAAACTCTTTTAATTTATTTTCATAAGTCATTTATAATATAGTTTATTGTCCCACATTGTTTTACTTGGATTTTCATATCCAATCTTAATTAAATAAACTAATTACCACATACTAAATAAATTTCAGCACTTAACTAAATATCACAAAATTATAATTTCATTATAATTTTATTTAGTAATTAATATATCACTTTAATTATTAAATTACGACATCAATATAGAAACTCATGTAATCTTTAACAACTCTCTAACTGTTAAATTAAATTAGAGTAATATCTAATAAATTTAATTCACAAATATATACTAACAACAATCACATAAATAAAATATTTATTTAATTTAATAAATATTTTAAATTACAAATAAAATTTTGGATTGTTACATCATTCCCTCCTTACAAGGATTCTGTCCCCAGAATCACAACTCAAATAATTCATATGTCACATTCTTCCCTCCTTATAAGGATTCCGTCCTCGGAATCACCGAAACACTACCTTACTCAGGTTTTCGTCAAATCTCTTCGTTGAATAACTTCAACACATGACCTTAATATAAGTTTTATATTTCCTACTACATTCATTTCTTAACAAACTCTAGGTTTCATTTCATAACTTTCACTTGAACTCAATTATATTCTGAGTATTATATTCTTAACCCATTCATTTCCTTTTCTAAGGATCGCTGTCACAAACACTCGGGATATTACATTCACCCTTTCTTCTAAGAATTTCTTCCTCGAAATTTTATTTATTAATCTTCAATCTATCAAAAATAGATTTTACGTTAATACCTTATTCATTCATTGGATTCTATAACCATTTCCTTTCCACAAAGATCTTTCTACAATTATTAACTTTTCAATTACAAGTTTTACATTATTCTTTGATAACTCATCTCCTTCTCATATCAACACTTCTTTTCCCATTTATTCAATATATTCATCATTCAGTGTCGCATTCTACGACTTACTTCTTTCTAAGGAATATCATCCTTACCACATTCGCCTTTTAGAATAGCAAGAATCTTCCATAATTGCTCAATAATTAGGAAGTAATATGAATAACTCAAGAATTTCAAAGATTCCAAATCATGCTGAGGGGTCACAAGACCGTGAACTCTATTCTCGGTTTACTAGTGCTTCAACTTAATCCTTCAGACTGCAAACCAGAGTGTTTATCAATCATAAAGACTGAAAACACCCTCCTTACGTACACTAGGTGGCCAGCCTATTGTACCACTACGTTGGGCTGCAACGTAGTGTTTTATAACGACTATATGCGTTACGCTCGGAACCATTGTCCCCGAAAACATGTCCCCTTATAAGGTTATTCACCTCAACTTTTCAACATCTGAATCCGCACCAAAACAATTTGGTTTGGCATAACTTTTCAATAAACGCTTGAATTTCATGAACATCTTTCAATATTCGTCTAGCTGAATCAAATAACATAGACCTCTACAACAATTCGGACATCAACCAAAATATACATATACATACATATGAATTCTCATATCTTAAAGAAATCTCAAAAATCTTTTTATGACGTCATGATACCGCATTGTATTTATAGTCCGTTGAGGATTCGTCATTTGGTGATTTTATCATACTACATCATACCATAGTGGGTTGACGATCCTTAGATCACATCCAACACTAAGTAATATTGCATTGATGACTCCATCATTTTTATCATCTCTGTACCAGGTTCTATGATACATTGATGATATATAAAATACATTTTGATATATTGCAAATCATTTTGTCTAGCTGAAGCAATTAGCATAGACATACGAATAACAGTATTGTTGTTAAAACTCATTGGTTCCATCAATTGATCTAATGTTTTTCAAGAAAATAGAAGTGTAAACATCAGCACGAATTCAATAAATTTCGAAAGTCTAGCATAGCTAGTAGATTTAGAATACTTATGCTTCCACCATCAACTCCACTTTTTATAATGATCCATTGCTTAATAGGTATATCTATTTCTATCACCCTCAATAGTCCATTCACACTTAATTATACCCCAGTTCATCAAACTTTTCGCACATTGGAAGTTCAGGACTTGCCACAATAATATGAGTTTAAGAACTTATCCTAGTGGGACCATAAAGGCGTCCATTCGCTGAGGGGTTCAAAACATACCATATTATTATGAGTCACGAACTTACCATATGCATTAGTTTTAAAAACCGCACCTAATCCTAATATTATCTGACTATTCTTAATAGTTTCTAACTATCAAACATATCCATGAGAAAAGAATAACCTTTTTGCCACATATACATTGATAGCGCGACACCAACATTCCAATGATTATCAATGTGATAAACTGAGTGCAAGCACAAAACCCTCGCCCATACAAAGATTTGTACAACTCAGCCATCACATGAGTCCTCAATTGAAACCCCACCTAACTCTATCTTGCTCTTTGCTCGATACGAATTCCTCGTATCACATCATCTATAACTCCTCATGAGTTATCTCGTACTATTTCATAGTACACCATCTTCATAGCATTAAGCTATAACCATTCAAACATTACAAACCATCTTTCTTTTATAACTTAAACTGATCACATCGTGATCTTATTCTATAATCATCTCTCTTAAAATTCTTTTGTTAACTCGTGATCGTTTTGTTTTACGATCCCCTTTCCTTCCTTTCATTTACGACATTATTCGTTATCTTGGCTATTGGAGTTAGGTAACTCCCATTTCTTATCTACATATCTCTTCAAGATTCTTCTTTGAATCTTCTTATTTATATAATAATTCCTACTTTAAGAATTTTTAACTTCATTTACATCGCTCAAAATTTCATTCAAGTTCTACACTCTCATCATACGTGTCCATTTCTATACTTGGTACACATCGAGTCTCTAACAGTTTCAATATGGTACGCTGAGTGGTTTCCCACAAACAACCAACAAACAAGGTTTTGAGTTGTTAGTTCGTATATACCTCTGCTCTATGAAGGAATCGTTTAGCCCAGATACCATACATCAACTACTAAAGAGTACAATTACACCATACTTAAATATAACTCTTTATTCTTAACTTCTTTATCACTCTTTTTTTTAGACATTGTCTATTAATTATCACCTTACATCCTTATTATTGGAGTTGGGTAACCCTACTTTCATATTCCTTATAACTCTGTGAGATTCTTCTTTGAATCCTCTTTCGCATGTTTTAAATCCCTTCTTTATAAATTTCTTAAATTACTTCTTATTGTTCAAACTCTATTTGAGCTTATTCTTTCATTATTTTCACCTTCCTTCTCTAAGGTTATAGCCTACGGTAGTCCTACCTAAGGTTTATAACCTACGGCTTTGATACCAACTGTAACGACCCCAAAATTTATACAATAATATTCTTCTTCTCGATCGTTAACAATACAACTTTAATCTATCTTTACATCATTATTCGATATTAAAATCACTAAAAATGCAGAATATTTAAAACTTTAATATATTTCCTTCTTTAATGCCCTAAATTGCAACCTTTACATTACATCTCTTCGATTCAAATTCATATCATGAATCGTTATAACAAAATGACTATACAAAGTCTTGCATCATAAATAGATATCCATATACACTGGATAGCTCAACTTACAATTCAACAACATGTTACATTCAAAATATTAAATACATTTCTCGTAAAACATAAGTAATCTTCGTGAATATGGATCTCTATAATTCATGTAGCACATATCCTTACCTTAAATCTTTAACCTGCAAAAATGGTTATTTGCAAGGTTGTGATCGACAGCCCAGCAAAATCTAACAGTTTTCATGCAACACGTAGCATATAATAACATGCTCAACATATATCTCTTAAACATTGGACTATCATAACATACAGGCTACAGTTCATATAACAAGTATAAAGATTGAGTTCCTTACTCAATCAACATGCTTTACTCAATCAACGTAGTCATAAGTTGACTTTAACATTTCATGCTTTAAACATAAATATAACACATCATGTTATTTTTAATAAAGATTTAAAACAGTTAATCAATAGTTCACATAGCAAATAGGAACTGAAAGACTTGCCTTAATCATTGTTTACTAATAACAGTTTAACAGGTTACAGTTATCTGCATTTCACGTGCCCTACACAATTATATAATCATACACATCAACTATTAGTCACATAACAACACATAGTAATTGTAATGTAAACTCTACTCCACATCTCATACTCTTACCTATTAATTAGCACACAATGTTCAATTAGATTGTGTTAACTTTTCGACTTATGTAATATTCGAAGTTCATTCAAGTGTTTAAATCTTTTCTAGGAATCATTATTGGTTTTATATTAAACCCATTTCATATTTTATAATATCCATTTCATTTGACTTAAAATACTTTTTACGTTCATTAACACTTATCACGGCGTTTCGACGTTTATTCGTCACACGCCCAATTTGCATCTTTTGTGTATGCTTACTATGCTTCTATAACTTATCTAATGCATCATTATATTAATGTTAAGTATCATTATATTTACTAACATTCATGTTTTATAACTTAGAACAACATCTTTTATCGTCAAGAGCACTACACTAGCATACGTGCATGTCTGACGCCCCCCGATTGCCTCCGAAAACACAACAGTCCTAAAGATGACCATTTTCACCCTTCATAACGATTTCAAATTGAAAACCTTAAAGAATGAAAGTTGTAGGTCTACTCGTCTTCGTTCCGGATCATCTTGAATCACCTCAATCGGTGTTCGTATGAAAACATTATGCTCATTTTAGTAAACCATCTACGGTCGGTTTTTTTTCCAAAATTCGGCTAGGCAGCCTACCCACCCACCCACCAACCCACCCCCCCACCTTCGCTGTATGGGTTTTTGAATTAGGGGCCGCCAAGGCGAGGTCCCTTCTGCTAATTCGTGATTTTTCATCCCAAACATTACGAAAGGCCAAATTAGGCCTACAAACTCCTTTCTAACAACCATACCAACCTACCCAAGGTGTAATATATTTACAGAAACATAAACTAATGTTCTAACACGTTACTAAGCAAACATCAAAGATTACAACATTTAATTTCACTATTTCTCTTCTTTCTTCTTCTTTTGACATTCATAGCGAAATACTTCGTTGTGAATTCGTTTTTATACCAATTCAAGTAATTCCAATTGTGATAACTCATATTCTTAACATACTAACATAATACATGATCAATTTCAATAATAAATCATAACCAAACATCAATTTAATAGTTTAAAAAGCCATTTTTCAGAAATTATTTCACAGAAAATCATTATGAACCCAATTCCTCTTGTTTATCAAAATTACATGGATTGAATTACTAGAACAACCATATAACTCATAATCAAACACTATGAACATGATTTCATCATGTTCATCATATCTTTGTGAATTGAAACCTTTAAACAACTATAAAAATCTCATGTAAGCGTATACATGAAAACATATGAACACTATATATGCATAAAAATTCACAATCATGAAAACCTTATTTTATAAAGACTAAATACAAAATATCCTAATTTAGTATAAGGGTTAGTTTGATACCTTTCAAGGTTGAATTAGGACAAAAGATGGAGATGATGAAAGCTTTTCTTTTGATTTCTCAAGGTTTCCCCTTCTTCTTCTTCTTCTTCTTCTTCTTCTTCTTCTTCTTCTCTATATTCTCTCTTCTTCTCCTCTGTATTCTCTTCTTTCTCTTTGTTCTTAGTTTAAACTTAGGTTTAGAAAACTAACGTAGCTTAGTGTATATACAATATACATATAAAACATAAAATTATAGAATATGTAACTCCCAATATAATTACATATACTAATTATCAATTTAATATATAAGTTACAAAAATTAGAATTTTAAAAGCCCTAAGGCTTGTTTGGCAAAACCATATTAAAATAATGACTTAATCATTCCTTAAGCCTTGTTTGGCAAAACAAGATTAAAATAAGAATTTCAAAAACTCTAAGGCTTTGTTTGGTAAAACCAAATTAAAACTCTTTTAATTTATTTTCATAAGTCATTTATAATATAGTTTATTGTCCCACATTGTTTACTTGGATTCCATATCCAATCTTAATTAAATAAACTAATTACCACATACTAAATAAATTTCCCACTTAACCAAATATCACAAAATTATAATCTCATTATAATTTTATTTAGTAATTAATATATCACTTTAATTATTAAATTACGACATCAATATAGCAACTCGTGTAATCTTTAACAACTCTCTAACTCATTAAATTAAATTAGAGTATTATCTAATAAATTTAATTTACAAATATATACTAACAACAATCACATAAATAAAATATTTATTTAATTTAATAAATATTTTAAATTACAAATAAATTTACGGATTGTTACATAAACATTATATATATATATATATATATATTAAATTTTAAAGAATCAAAACCCCAATTTACCAATTTCCTCAATTTTTACTCTTTTAGCGAATTCGATCGCCACGATTTCGTTTCTTAATCAATTGACACGATTTAAAATACGCCGCTTTCGTTTCTTAACATACTAACATAATCCGACATCGATTCGCATATTATATATAACAACCTGGAATGTTGGAGTATCTATAATTTAGGTTTCAAAAATTAGTTATTAATAAAATGAATTCTTATTAATACTATTCTGTGTTTTGTGTTTATTAATCATTCTATAACCTAGGATGGTTATAAACCGGGAGTATTCTGGCTAAGAGCTAGTCTGAGCGAATAAGAATGTTCAAGACGAAAATAAAAGTTTTTCGGCAACAAAATATTTTTTCGGGGAAAAAGATGAAATAGGCACTATTCATCCGTTTCTGCTCGGAGATTTATTTTGAAATTCCGAGAAGTTATTGATTACATAAAATTTTGAGACGTGATAGAATATTCAATAACATTTCAGTTATGGCAAAAACGAAGTTTTTTCCGTGGACTCAAAACCTAAGGGTTAGGAAAAGTGAGTTCCGAGAATGTAATGAGTACGTATAATAACTAGGGTTATTATGCGTGAGAAATACGAGTATGATACGAGTTATTATACGAGTATAGAAAGAAGAATAGTACAACGTATAATACGAATATCGTACGAGCTAAATACGAAGAGATTACGAGAATACGAGAATAGAATGCGTAGAATACGACTAGTGTTATTAGACTTTGAGTTCATGGACTTTGTAGAATCCAATGGAACTTGGATTATGTCAAGCCCAATGATTTGAGAAATCAAGCCCAAGATAGGCCCAATAAGAATTAGGTTTAAGGCCCAAACCAAGAAAAGAAACCACGGATCTAACCGATGGATAAACGGATGGGTAAGAACCAATGGGGCAACCCATGGGCACGTGGGCCGGCCACTAGGCCACCAAGTAAGGGTGGTGGCCAAGTAAACTTGGTGGCTAAGTTGTTGGAGGAGGTGGGAATAGTAAGGAGGTGTGGGCGAAATGACTAAAATGCCCTTAACTTTGATTTTCTATAAATAGGAAGCTCATTTCTATATTTTGAGGATTTTGAAAATCCTCCCAAACTTGAGTGAGAGTGAGAGGGTTCGGATGGGAAGGAGAAGGAGGAGGAAAAGCTTGCTCGGTTGCAAACTTTGTCCGACAGGAGAAGATTAAAGAAGCACAGTAATCCGGAACTTATTTTCTTTGTAAATTTCTTTAAGTTCTATATTTAAAAACATAACTTAATAGGATTAAGAAGTAAAAGAAGATTGGAATGATTTCATATGGTTGAAATCATAAGAAAATGAAGAAATAAAAATTTAAAGTTTAGTAAATAAATTTCTTACGGAAGTATAAGATTCGTAATTAATTAGAACGATCCGAGGGGATTATATGAATAAGAAGGTAAAATAAGTAAGGAATGATGTTCTATAACATTAAATTCCAATAAAAAGTGAAATCATAATCCAAAATATCGATTAAAATAAACAACGAACGAAGAACACGCGAAGAACTCGAAGAACGTTGTTGATGGACAAATTTAAAACCATCGTAGGATAATTCTTGTTGATGGACAAGTTTAAAACCATCGTGTATAAGTTAGTTGCTTCTTGCTTGGCTAGTGTAAGGCCCCAAATTTTATGAAATAAAAGTATTCAATTTTTCTTATAATTACTATTCAAAGAAATGGTTAAATTGATAAAAGTTAAAGTTAAAAGATATATATAATTTTTTCAAAATAAGCAAGTGGTTATAAAATATTCATTATTGTTTGGGAATATTCGTTTTGGTCGTGGAATATTCTTTACGTTCGGGGAATATTAAATGCAGGGCGCATCTTTTGTGGGCCCATAACTTGAAAGCGATTGGATGAAGAAAACGATAAATATAAGTTGTTTATAAATAACAAATAGTAGTTATTCTGCTATTATCTTGTTGGAATACCCCGTGGTTAAAACACAATAATCGCGTTGTTGAACAAGATGATTACCAGAGATTGCACCAATTATTGATTCTTACGTAAGAAGACACTACTCAATAATTGTTACGATGAAAATTACTGCTCAATATTTTATTTCATTGATTCAATAATTCTTTGCATTGATATTTTATATTATCGGTTTTCAATAAATTGTCATTACACATATTTTCCATTATCTGAGCAATAATTCATATTATCCTAAATACGGAGATGAGCAATGGAGAAATCATGATGACAGGGGAGATAGAATCAAATGAAAGCAAGGTATTCTCAACTCTATGAAATACTGTGTAACGTAAATTTTGGGACGAAATTTCATAAGGAGGGAGATTGTAAGGCCCCGATTTTTATGAAATAAAAGTATTCAATTTTTCTTATAATTACTATTCAGTAAATGGTTAAATTGATAAAAGTTAAAGTTAAGGGTGATATATATAATTTTTTCAAAATAAGCAAGTGGTTATAAAATATTCATTATTGTCGGGGAATATTCGTCTCGTCGTGGAATATTCTTTCTATCGGGGAATATTCGTACGACGGCGCAGTCTTTTGTGGGCCCCATAACGGAAAGCGATTGGATGAAGAAAACGACAAATATAAGTTGTTTATAAATAACGGCGTAGTTGTTACCGTTAATACTGTTGGAATACCCGGTGGTTAAAACACACTAATACACGTTGTTGAACAAGAAGACACGGCATTGCACCAATTATTGATTCTTACGTAAGAAGACACTACTCAATAATTGTTACAATGAATTATCGCTCAAATATTTTATTTCATTGATTCAATAATTGTTTGCATCGATATTTTATATTACCGGTTTTTCAATAAATTGTCATTACACAAGATTTTCCATTATCTGAGCAATAATTCATATTATCCTGAATAATATTATTGGATAACATTATTGGCAATGTCTAGAAAGTTCTGCTCTAAGGAGAGGTTTGGTCACCTAATTGCGGCGCCAAGAAGGAGAGATCCTTATCTGAAAAGCCCTTTCTTTCCTGAACTACTGTCACCCGATCTCGTGATTCTGTAATATTATTTGTGAATAATTAATTATTGATTTATATGATGAGGAAAATATTGATTTTATGAGGATATAGATGGAGAAAATTTTTAAAGTGACAATTGTTGAAAATTAATATTTTATCTTTTTCTGATAAAATAATTCATTTAAATATAATATTTTAATAATATATTAACGGTGATATTTTTATAATGAATGTGCGATATGTGAGTATATGATGAGGAAGAGTATTTTTGTGGAATTAAATGATTAACACATGTTTTGGGCGTCGGTGGACCCCATTTCTTGACTGAAATTTGATTATAAATGTAAAATCGCTTGGTTTGTGGATTTCATTCCAATTTCGCTTGGAATTTGGAAAAACTTTCTTCTGCAAAGTTGTAGAGAATTGAATTTCCTATTAAAAAGTTATGAGATTTGAATTTTCTGATAAAATGGCAATTTATTATGAATTATTGAAGTTCCGAAGCTCCGAAATAATTGATTTTTGGAAGTTTAAAATAATTTAAATAAGAAAAACGTTTTTTAAATGTTTGTGGGCATCTTTAACATGTGTTGATGGCTGAGATCAGATTATCTAGATGGGCGTAGAGAATTTATTAAATATATATTAATATTATATTAAATTTTCTACTTTGGTGTTCTAAGCATTTTCCTATAAATAGGGTGTTTAGGTTAGAATTGAAAATCACAACAAAACTGAAGTTTTCTCTCTCTATATTATCGAGCGTATTCTTGTGAGTATTTTGAGTATACTTTGAGTATTGCTATATGGTGCAAGTTCAAGTCATAGCCTATATCCGGTGTTTCAACTAGAAGTACTGCTCTTTTGAGGTAAGGGATAGTAAGGGATTTTAAGGGTTATTATGTTTTTTAGTTTCGAAATTTTTCTGAACCTTCAAAAATCCTGGAAAAAATTGAAATGATATTTTGATGAGTTTTGTAGATTGTGTCCAAAAATGGCGATTTTTGGATGTATAGATTAGGAGTTATGGATTTTATGAGAAAATACTATTTTAAAAGTAACCGCTTATAACTCCTTGTGATTAACTCCAAAATTGATGAAATTTTTATTGGGAGTACATCTATATAATATCAGGAAATTTTTATTAACTCCGCTTATAACTCTTTTCGTGTCGAGGTTACTATGCACGTATACGGTACTATGTACGAATACGGGGGACTATTCACGACAAATTGGTTTCTTCTCTGACCAAATTATCGTTGATTTATGAATCTTACTTTTGAAATTAAAACCATGTTTTGATTATATTGTTTTTATATAACATTCTTATAACCCTAATGATGATATTTCTCTTTGACTTGTGTGTAAAGATGAGTAGATTATTGGTATGATCGTGACTATAGGTTCTCTTTGGCCAGTAGTGCAAAAGTTGAATTGTTGACTGGTATGATCATGACCATTGAATTTTCAATTGAATATTTTTAGCTTAAGTGCAAAGGTGAATTGATCAATATGGTTATAATTATTGTTATATAACTTCTGAAATGATTATGTATTTCTTTGATATATGAATATCTTTGGCTCGTAATGCAAAGATGACTTATTGATGAATATCTTAGCCTGTAGTGCAAGGATGAATTATTGATGAATATCTTTTGCTCGTAATGCAAAGATGACCTGTTGTTGAATATCTTTAGCCTGTAGTGCAAAGATGAATTATTGATGAATATCTTTGGCTCGTAATGCGAAGATGACCTGTTGTTGAATATCTTTAGCCTGTAGTGTAAAGATGAACTATTGATGAATATCTTTGGTCAATGGTGCAAAGATGAATTTATTAGTATAATTATGAATATGAACTGTGATTTGGTATAACCATGATCTTTGATGTTTCAGGTAAAGACAGGTGATGAAATTATCTTCGTCCTGGATAAGAAGAGGAATTTAGAACTACAATTATGATTATGAGTTATACATGTGATTGTGGACAGGAATTGTTGATTGATGTTACAGGGATAAAACATTGTTGGTGGACTTTTAACATGGAGAAGATAATAGATTTTATGGTCTATTTGACTCTTCTAATGGATTGCTCATTCCGCTGCAACTATGGTTGAAAAGTTTTATCATCTACCATATGTTCTAAATCTCTGATTTATTACTGATGAAGACTATTGATAATTTATTTATATTTAGTCATAATATTCGTTACTGAGCTAGTTGTGCTCACCCTTTTGTTTCACAATTCCTTTCAGGTAATAAAAGTGTAGCTGGGTCGAGCGGGGGATAGCGAGGGAATAGAATGGTAGTCTATAGAGGTTGAGGGTGAGGTGAATTTAACTTGGAAGGGTGTTTTACCACTACTATACAAGATGTCTAATGACATACAACCTCGTGTCATCATAAGACATGGTTGTGCTCATTCACTTCTTTGAGTATATTTACAAGCACTACCTATATAATCTTGGTGTTTGTTTGGAGTATAATACCCAATTAGAGACAAAGGAGAGATAATGATATGTCAAGAGAAGACTCACCATTGAGAAGAATATGATAGTAATCTTCTCGCTTTTCTTTGGGGTCTATTAGGTCAACCAAGGATAATTTCGTGGCCATATGATATCTACCATAACCTAAAAGCATGGCCTCCCATGTATACGAAGGTTTCCTTGAGCACTTCCCAAAGATTCTAATTTCTAAAACAGCTTTTGACTATACCTTTATGTAAGGTGTTATTGTGACGTGCACACGCTTGGTATATATTTGTATCCAAACTCACAAAGATATGTGTTGTTGTATTTTGCACGATAATTGTTGTAATAAAGTTGTAGTTGTTTTCTCTGCACCATATATTTGGCGACTTAGAATGGGTTGGATGGAATGGACCTATTTTGGGGTCGTTACATTTGGTATCGAGCTTATGGATATGATCTCTGGCGGAGATCGGGGATTAGAACTAGGAGGGAGAGATGAGTAAATCCTTCGCTAGGTGTGTCCTACCTAAGCTTATTTGTTGGTCGGTCGTAATATCGGGATATTATGTGATATGTTAATTTGTTAAATTAACCCTCGTTTTGAAGTCAGATTCTAGAATGATATCCGAAATACGGAGATGAGCAATGGAGAAATCATGATGATAGGAGATAGAATCAAAATGAAAGCAAGGTATTCTCAACTCTATGAAATACAGTGCACGTAAATTTGGGGACGAAATTTCATAAGGAGGGGAGATTGTAAGGCCTCAATTTTATGAAATAAAAGTATTCAATTTTTCTTATAATTACTATTCAAGAAATGGTTAAATTGATAAAAGTTAAAGTTAAGGGTGATATATATAATTTTTTCAAAATAAGCAAGTGGTTATAAAATATTCATTATTGTTTGGAATATTCGTCTGGTCAGTGGAATATTCTTTCTATCGGGAATATTCGCATGACGACCAGCAGCAGATCTTTTGTGGGCCCCATAACGGAAAGCGATTGGATGAAGAAAACGACAAATATAAGTTGTTTATAAATAACGACGTAGTTGTTACCGTTAATATTGTTGGAATACCCGGTGGTTAAAACACACTAATACACGTTGTTGAACAGTAGCACACGGCATTGCACCAATTATTGATTCTTACGTAAGAAGACACTACTCAATAATTGTTACAGTAATTACTGTTCAGTATTTTATTTCATTGATTCAATAATTGCTGCATTGATATTTTATATTACTGGTTTTTCAATAAATTGTCATTACACAGTATTTTCCATTATCGGAGCAATAATTCATATTATCTGAATAATATTATTGGATAACATTATTGGCAATGTCTAGAAAGTTCTGTCTAAGGAGAGGTTTGGTCACCTAATCATGCTACCAAGATGAGGAGAGATCCTTATTGGAAAGCCCCCTCTTTCCTTGGAACGGCCTGGTTGCCAGTACTGTGATTCTGTAATATTATTTGTGAATAATTAATTATTGATTTATATGATGAGGTAAATATTGATTTTATGTGGATATAGATGGAGAAAATTTTTAAAGTGACAATTGTTCAAAATTAATATTTTATCTTTTTCTGATAAAATAATTCATTTAAATATATTATTTTAATAATATATTAATTTGGTGATATTTTTATAATGAATGTGCGATATATGAGTATATGAGGAGGAAGAGTATTTTTGTGGCATTAAATGATTAACACATGTTTTGTGTGTTTGGTGGACCCATTTCTTGAATCGAAATTTGATTATAAATTGTAAAATCGCCTCTGCTTGTGGATTTCGATCAATTTTGTTTGGAATTTGGAAAACTTTCTTCCGCAAAGTTGTAGAGAATTGAATTTCCTATAAAAAGTCGCGTGATTTGAATTTTATGATAAATTGCCTATTTATTATGAATTATTGAAGTTCCGAAGCTCCGAAATAATTGATTTTTGGAAGTTTAAAATAATTTAAATAAGAAAACGTTTTTAAATGTTTGTGGGTATCTTTAACATGTGTTGATGGCTGAGATCAGATTGTCTAGATGGGCGTAGAGAATTTATTAAATATATATTAATATTATATTAAATTTTCTACTTTGGTGTTCTAAACATTTTCCTATAAATATGGTGCTTAGGTTAGAATTGAAAATCACATCAGAAACTGAAGTTTTCTCTCTCTATATTATCGAGCGTATTCTTGAGAGTATTTTGAGTATACTTTGAGTATTGCTATACGGTGCAAGTTCAAGTCATAGCCTATATCCGGTGTTTCAACTAGAAGTATTGCTCTTTTGTGGTAAGGGATAGTAAGGGATTTTAAGGGTTATTATGTTTTTTAGTTTCGAAATTTTTCTGAACCTTCAAAAATCCTCGAAAAATTTGAAATGATATTTTGATGAGTTTTGTAGATTGTGTCCAAAAATGGCGATTTTTGGATGTATAGATTAGGAGTTATGGATTTTATGAGAAAAGACTATTTTAAAAGTAACCGCTTATAACTCCTTGTGATTAACTCCAAAAATGATGAAATGTTTATTGGGAGTACATCTATATAATATCAGTATACCGTTTAAATTTCAGAATTTTTGGATAAAAGTATAATGTATGATAAATGTTTAAATATTCTATGGTTTTGGCCATATGAAAAATAGTAAATGAATTTTTAAAATTTCGAGAAAATATATGTTCAATATGGGACTATGTTATGCTAAATCCCAAAAAAAAAATTTTTTGGAACCGATTTGGTATTTTCATGAAAATGTTCTAGTTATGAGTAAATGAATTAAATATGTTATGTAAAGTAAGAAAATTGGAAAATATGATTTTATGGCTTGAGAATCATATATGAGGTATATCTGATTTTTGATGAGGGTTTTGGTTATTGGTGATGAAATCTTATGAGTTTGGCATTTTATGATGATTAAATGCATTAATTAGTAAAGTGTAAACAATTTAATTAAATTGTTTATAAGTTTTAGAAATTATTAAATATTGTTGTAATATTAAGAATATTAAGATTTTGATATTATTAAGTGATTTTATAACATTTGGATTAAGGTGTTATAAATATTGATATGGATTTTATTATGAAACTTTATCTTTTCGTATCGAGGTTACTTTACGCACGATACTTTGTATTATGTATTGAATACGGGGACTATTCACGACAAATTGGTTTCTTCTCCACTAAATTATCCTTGATTTATGAATCTTACTTTTGAAATTAAAACCATGTTTTGATTATATTATTTTATATAACATTCTTATAACCCTAATGATGATATTTCTCTTTGACTTGAGTGTAAAGATGAGTAGATTATTGGTATGATCGTGACTATAGGTTCTCTTTGGCCATGAGTGCAAAAAAGTTGAATTGTTGATCGGTATGATCATGACCATTGAATTTACAATTGAATATTTTTAGCTTAAGTGCAAAGGTGAATTGATCAACATGGTTATAATTATTGTTATATAACTTCAAATGATTATGTATTTCTTTGATATATGAATATCTTTGGCTCGTAGTCTGAAGATGACTGTTGATGAATATCTTTGGCCGTGGTGCAAAGATGAATTTATTAGTATGATTATGAACAGAACCGTGATTTGGTATAACCATGATCTTTGATGTTTCGTAAAGACAATGATGAAATTATCTTCGTTCCGGATAAGAAGAGGAATTTAGAACTACAATTATGATTATGAGTTATACATGTGATTGTGGACAGGAATTGTTGATTGATGTTACAGGGATAAAACATTGTTGGTGGACTTTTAACATGGAGAAGATATAGATTTTATGGTCTATTTGACTCTTCTAATGGATTGTTCATTCCGCTGCAACTATGGTTGAAAAGTTTTATCATCTACCATATGTTCTAAATCTCTGATTTATTACTGATGAAGACTATTGATAATTTATTTATCTTTAGTCATAATATTCGTTATTGAGCTAGTTGTGCTCACCCTTTTATTTCACAATTCCTTTCAGGTAATAAAAGTGTAGCTGGGTCGAGCGGGGGATAGCGAGGGAATAGAATGGTGGTCTATAGATGTTGAGGGTGAGGTGAATTTTACTTGGAAGGGTGTTTTTCCACTATCATACAAGATGTCTAATGACATACAACCTCGTGTCATCATAAGACCTGGTTGTGCTCATCCACTTGTTGAGTATATTTACAAGCACTACCTATATAATCTTGGTGTTTGTTTGGAGTATAATACCCAATTAGAGACAGTGGAGATAATGATATGTCAACAGAAGACTCATCATTGGGAAAAATATGATAGTAATCTTCTCGTTTTTCTTTGGGGTCTATTGGGTCAACCAAGGATAATTCTGTGGCCATATGATATCTACCATAACCTAAAAGCATGGCCTCCCATTAACGAAGGTTTCTTTGAGCACTTCCCAAAGATTCTAATTTCTAAAACAGTTTTTGAATATACCTTTATGTAAGGTGTCATTGTGATGTGCTACAGTTAGTATATATTTGTATCCAAACTCACAGCATATATGTTGTTGTATTTTGCACGATAATTGTTGTAATAAAGTTGTAGTTATTTTCCGTACCATATATTTGGCGACTCAGAATGGGTTGGATGGAATGGACCTATTTCAGGGTCGTTACAGTTAGGATCGGTAGAAACGTTTAAGATGAACGGATTAAAACTTAGCTAAAACGAAGTTATGGCGAAAATTTCATAAAAGACAACAAGAATTAGAAAGTTAGTAAATGAACCCGAGTGGGTAGTGTTTCATAAGAAAGTAAGAGAACATAGAAAACATGAGTTGTGGACTCAAGAACGAACGAGTTTTGAGTTCGGATGACCGAATTACGGACGAACGAACGAAGAAAGTTAAAAACATAAAATAAACAAAGGGTGAAGATCAAGCCAATTGAATGGCATGTTAACGGATTTATAATGAATGTCTGCTCGAGGCTTATTAAAGTACGTAAGATAAGGAAGAGAATGGCTTTGGAACGACCTTGTTCTGAGTTATAACGAAGGAGTTATGAGATCGCGAAGTAAACATCTCAAAATTGATTTACCACTTGGAGAAATTTTCTAGGGTTAAGGTCTGGCGCCGCGGTGCCAGTCATGCCTTGTAGAGTGGCGCGATAGCGCCAGACCGGGGGCCAGGTACTGCAAACCCGCGCCGCGGTGCGAGAGATAAAGAAGAGAGTTGCGCCGCAACACCAGTGTGTGGAAAAAGCCAGAGATGAGCTTTTAACTGCTTAGCTCTTGGGGGAAAATTTAAGGGAAGATAAAGAATAAAATATTCAACTAATGTAACACTTAATCAAGTGATGTAAACCTTTATTAAAGGTTGAACGTATAGATTAAACAAGATTAAATGACAAGGAATATAAACGCGGGTTACGTAACCGATATCCGTGGATCGTAGTCGCGATGAACGAACGTGATGGATTGCTATGGTTGTGATTCCTTAGAGGTTGAGCGACGAGGGTAATAAACCTGAGGTTCATGTAATGGATAACGAAAGTATTAAATAGTATATGAATAATCAAGAAAGCCGTAACAATTGGTAATAAGTTTAATGAAAGCCGAATGTAAGTCGATAAAGAATGAATCCGGAGGGATGACATTTAGTTGTCAGAAAGCCGTAAGGAATAAGAAATTGACTTAATCGAACATTATAGTTTAATAGTTCGTATAACTTAAGAGAAGTTAGGTTGTGGTACAATCGTAACTTTGATGGTTGACATATGGGAGCTGGGCTAAACAATTCCTTTAGAGAGTGAAGGTATATACGAAATTGGCAACCGATCTAACTCACTGTGATGGCAGTGTAGATGAGACGGGAACTTGTTTGTTGGTTATTTGTGGGAAATCACTCAGAGTACCATATGGACTACTAGCAGAGAAGCGATGTGTGCTGAGTCCTAGAGAGGTTATAAGAAGAAGATAAGAATATAAATCATCCAAGATGATGAACGTATGAGTAAGACATCTCTGTATGTCACAAAGCCGTAAACTAGTAAAGGAAGTTAGTCGCGTAAACTTATATTGCAAGAACGTGAACCCTAAGAAGTAAAGTTAAGTAAACCAATACGTAAGTTCAATATATGACTAAATGGTGTTTTTGTTTTTCCTTATGTGTTATATAGGAATTGGGATGAGCAGTTCAGCATAAGTTGTAGCTGGGCGTAAGGCAAGTTTCCTAACTTCATTCATATTACATTAATGCTAGTTTCTTTAACTTCTCAAATGTTGAAGTTGAGAAGTCTTGTCTATGTGCATATGTGCGATGTATGTACAAGGTGGTAGTATGTATGAGGCCTTGTACCACAATTTGAACACTTCAGTGTTTCTATGATATGAATTGTTCTATGATTGAGCTTTTTAATACAAGTATGTTCTATTTATACATGAATTGTTATTGTTAAGTCTTTGCTAATGATTCTAGCCAGACAGGATGTGTATGAAAAAGGTAGAGGGATGAAAGTATTTCAAAGTGAAAATGATTGATGTTTTAAGATGATAGGAATCGAGACTACTCCTATTATTCAAGCTGCTTCATAATCTTTGTTCAGTTATAGAAGTTCTAAAGAAATGTTTTAATTCTGAAGTTGTTTGTTCAAATGTTATAACTTGTTGGGCAATTGAATGCTCACTCTTCCTTTAAATGAAAAATAATTTTTAGCGAACAAGGTTAGAAGAACTTTAAGATCCCGTAAAGATCAAGCTGACGGTAACCAGATGAAGTCCCATTCAGAAGGTGAATGAGCGAGAAGATCAAGTGAAGACTTGTAATGTAAAAAGATGAAATGGAATTATATACTAGTTTAATGAACTGTTATGTATCCTTGGTGGAGGATAAAAGTCACTCTTGTAAGATGAAATGAATAATGTATTTATTATTATTTGTAATGAAAAAGGTTATAAGGTTTCCAGAACCTGGGATTTGAGAGTGTATGTTGTTATATTTCGGTATATAATGATGTATGTTGGATGAAGGATGTACTCGTGACGTACGGAATCCGGGTCTGAAGATAGATCGGATTTCGGGGCATTACATTATAACAACTATTGACCATGAAATTTTGTACTTTGTAAGCCATATTCTATAACATAAACACTGTTATTTGAAATCTTCTACTAACCACTTTTCCATGAATTTGATTACTTAATACAATTTCTATATAACAATTATCAACACCCCAAACCTAAGAGAATATAAATTAAAACCTAAGTTAACAATTTCCATTATCAATTTACAGAGAACTTAAGAGAATAAAATTAAAACCTAAGGTTAGATTATTACCTTCTTCCTCTTTCTATGCCATGACAAATAATGAAGAATTGTTTGATCATTCTTCTTTTTTCTCTTGGCAAAATCATAGAGATTACACTCTCAATTTCTCACTCTCAATACTCTGTGTTTCTTCTTCTCACCTAACTAGGTATTAGCCTTAGGAAAAAAAATAAGGCGCGAAGATATAAACTGAAGACTTCCCACATTCATCAGTTAAAGAAATAATACGTCTATCAGGTATGTTAGGCCAAAAGCCATAAGGCTACTTTTGGCTACACACAAATTTCCCCCACCAGTTTATTTTAATAATATTATATTATATAATTTTTATTTGTCACACACATGTAACCAATTTAATCAACTTACACTTATAATTATAATAGTTATAATAATTATAATTCCCATTGTAATATACTTAATAAATCTTTACATATCTAATTTAATTAATAAATTAGATCAAAACAACATTTTATTTAATTTAATTATTTTCTTAAATATTAAGCAATTGATTTAATTTAATTATTTCTTTAAATTAAATCATTCAAATAAAATTAACATTATTCAATTTAATTTATATTAATTAATTTAGTTACTAACTTAATTCACCATAACTTTATCAACCATATATTTATCTCAATAAATAAATTAATTAAAATATTTATTTAATTCAATAAATATTTAAAATTAATTACAAAATTCATTTAATTTCTTCAATAGTTAACTTAACTATTAAACCTCACTTTCCCAATATATAAATATATATTTCTCTTCACACTAGATCATATATTTCAACATATATAGCACATATATATACATACTCAAACTCAAAACATCTCATAATAAGAATTTTAATTAATAAATTCTTATTTTATTAATTTATGAAAATTTGGGTTGTCACAACCACCCTACACCTCAATCCAGTGAGGGTCACAAACCGTCGACTCATGTCCCCCAAAGCCATATGCACACAAGGTCTGTCTAGTGGCAGCATCGTCAACCGTGCATACTCCTCCAGAGTGGGAGTAAACTCCTAGGTCCCAAATCGGAAATCCTATATCTCCGATACCTAATGCTCTAGCATGCCATCCATAAATCTTATGGGAACCTGAAACATCAACAGGGTCATAGTGTGCAGCAACAAATGATCTACAGTCACCCTGGCTGATGGTGACATTCTATCATACCACGATCGCATACCAGATGCCACCAATGATGGTGGGGTATGATCAATACGGCTAACTGTCGAAGAAGACATCTGTACAGGCCGTATTATAAGACCATCATGGGGTCAATGCTGAATATCTCTGGAAATACATACATATGCATAACATGATACATGCACTGTAGATAATAGATGGCAATATGATATAGGGAATGAAAAACTGTGCATACATTACTAAGTATATCAACATCTAATAGATCATCTCTTTACAGCTATAAATACAGGGAAATGGGGCACAAACGCCCTACTACTAACAGAGGCATATTAAAAGATATAGCGAGAATGGGGCACAACCACGCAATAGCTAATAGAGGCCTATCAAAAGAGATAACGAGAATACACATCAGAAGAAGACAATGGTGTCAATATCTACATCATCAATCCTGTCCACCTGATGTAACTCTTCCTGAGTCACTGGATCTCTATCAACAGGGATGTTAGGCCTATACAAAGGAGGATCTGCACCGGCAAAACCAAATGTGTCATCTGAGGGGCCAGCGCCTGAACTGGAAGGATCAAACGAATCTGCCTCTGCCGGATCTCTGCCCAAATGTCGGATAAAGAAATGTGCCTGGTCTAGTCGCTGGGTCAAACTGTCAATCTGTGTCACATGAGTCGGATCTCAGACACAAGCTAGCCAATCCGTCATCATCACGGATCCTGGAACCATATCCCCCATGAACTGAGTGGCACGGGTCTGGGCTCCAATAGTACGAGGGAACCACCAATGCTAGAATATCTCCTGAGTGCAGGGACCCTCTGATAATGAAAAACCATCTACCCCCAACAATGGGATGTCAATTGTGACGCCCCCAAATCTGGGTATCTTCCAACCCGACAGATGGTGCTCCACGATACTACAATCCATACAATCATTCCGTTGAGATAACAACAAAATGAGTGTAATTACTATCTTTGTATTACATTGGTAATAAATCCTTTCCCAGGTTCATAAACCGAATAGATTCTTTGTTCTTCATAAGTATATTACATACAAATACACTAATCTATTAAAGGATGATTAATTGTCCATCTTAGCCTTGCCTTTATCTCTCTTAGAACTCTAAGTTCGTTCGGCTTTAGCTGCAAACATATGGTTGAAGCAAGAATGAGCATAACTAGCTCAGCAAGTCTTAACAAAGAATCATATAAATATCACATTAACAATTACATGCTTTACTTCTATAACTGAACAATTAACTACGAAGCACTATGAAATATTTGACTAGTACTTATCATGTCATAACAACAATTCCAAAGTACATATAATAGCTTCAGAATTCTGAATCGGTCAATAGACCATGAACATACGCTTTTCGTTTTCATACTTGAAAAGGACATCCAGCACTAAGGCCATCCATCCGTCTTTACTTACGAGCACTTCTAGGTGATCAGCCTATTGTACTCTATGTTGATCAACACTCCTTCGTTAAACTTGTTTACGTTTAACATTTGGCAACCTCGCGTGCCCATCGAATAATCGATGAAAAATACTTTTGTTTGTACATAGACAAACTTACTTTCTCATCCGTACCAAATACTTGGCATATGATATCGTTAACAGTTCTATATCGAAATACTTGTGAACAACTCAATCCATTCTTTAAAACTTGTCTAGCCTAGTTAAAACAGGCATCGACTCTTTCTTCAAAACTATTCATGCATATTATAACACGAATCACAGAAAACTTGGCTAACATGGAGGTTAGACAAGCATTAAAAAAGACTTGCCTTCAAACGTCTTCGAATATACAATTCAACAGTTCTCAGTCTTTACAGGATCTACATGATATATTCACATAGCACACTGTAATTAGTTATCAAATAACTAACTTTATTGATCCTAACCAACTTATGTCTCTTCTATATCTTACTTGAATTAACTTCATTATTAAAGTCAATTCGACTTTCTATACTTCATTACGGCTCGTTTACATTCTTATGATACTAACTGACATTCGATCATTATTGGTGAGGTACCAACGTTGAACGTCATTTACGGTTTACTTATTACGTTCTTGTGTTCTTCGTTTAATTTCTATTAAACCTTACTAAATCTTCTAACATTATCACCTTATAAGTGTTTTAAGGTCAGCTTGATTATGTACATTAAGTACCTTCATTGTCTTACTCTAGGTCTACATTCAAATGAAATGAAAACCTAACCTAGTTAACATTTTCATACTGCCGGCGTGAGTTAACATGGGACTCTTGTCAGATCTGGATGACTGCTGACGACCATTATACACTAGGTCTCAACTGCATGGCATTACCTGCAATACCCGATTGGCCAAAACAGTTTTTCTTTTCTTATGAAACTCCCGGCTTCCTAATTTATTCGTTTTCGACCGTTCAATACTCGTTTTCTTCGTTATAAGTCAGAATTCGACGATTGTTGCGCCAACAACTCTTAATTACCGTATCTCATGTGTTGACATTGGAAACCAACGTTTTCAAGTCAAACAGAAACTTTTTGACCCTTAATTCAAGATTTTTACATTTTCGACGTTTAACGTCTATTTTCGCAAAATTCGCCATAACTTCGTTACTCGTGTTCTATAAGCCAAATCAAATAGAACACTCCATTGATTCACTATCTATATCCTAACCAAACAATATGCACATTCCTTAGCTATAACGGTTTTTAAATCGTTCATTCATAACTAAGTTCACATTCAAGATTTTCTATGGTTTTAACTCACGTAAACACTTACGATTTCTATTTGGTCATGACCTATCAATGATTTTATCATTAATAAACATCCTTATATCTCCTCAATAAACATGCTCCACCAATCTACGATTCTTCTACGAGAAAGAAATCGAAAAACATGAAGATTACGATTTATGAGAATTTACATTTGACGTACTGTAGACACTCAAAATTTTATGTACTACTGTTACTAACATTGCAGGAAGACAAATTCGTCTTTTAAGAGAGAACCCTGAAAGACAATCCAAATCCATACCGGATACTACCGGAAGTGCAGCATCAACCCCGGATCACAATCTGGGAGTAACGGTTTCAACCTCGGATCTAACCCCGAGACATGCAGATACAATATTGGAACACACACCGGAGAAGACCGATTAATCTCGAAGATAACCCCGAGGTATCCAGTCTCAGTCCCAACCATGGGAATAGCCACCAACCTTGGTGATAACCCCAAGGAATGCAGTTTTGGAGATAACCCCAAAATGCTTGTTTCAAATGCCATTAGCTTCAATCTCGGCACTCACAACGAGATACAATGTACCAACCCGGCAATAACATCGGAAAGACAGGCACACCTCAAAGATGACAATGAGGACCTTCAACAAATGCAACAGTCCAATCTCAGTGAAGTCTGAGCAACGTCTACTTATCGGCCCAATCCGGCAGTAACACCGGTGAGGGGCATCATCGCCATCTCGTACAACACGATGCCACATCTCGTCTCTATGCAACAATGTCCCACAAGGCAAACCAATCCCGAGTGACTATTGTGCGGGGTAACGGATTAAAGTTGAAGCTTGAAGACCGAAGGGCATCATCCCATCTTCAAAGACTTCGTACAAACTCTAATCCCATGCCATCGAACAACTCTCAACAACGGCGGTCCGAAATAGGTCTTGAATACCTCAAAACGGATGCCCGGATTGCACTTCTCAAAATCCGAGTGGACATTACAGTGCTTGAGTGCACATACTTCGAGATGACCCGACCTGACAAAGTCGGTAGACCCGACCGCCTCTCGGTACACTGCATTTGAGCTGCAGTGCACTCATGACACCTTTTGCCTATAAATAAGAGGCTTGGGGTGCTGATTTTTAAGAGAAAAAAGACGGGGAAACTCTGCTCAATTTGCTCTGCACTTGTCATACAGTGTATTTTCTCACTTTCAAACACATGTGAGCTCATATATAGCCTCAATTGTACCCACAAAAGCCCAGTGTTTACCCACTCTAAAGATATAGAAGCCCTTTTATCAGTCAGCTGTAAGCCTTCTCACACACTTTAGAGTCTTTCTCTTCATCTTTGCACACACCCTTCTACACGTTGAGAGTCGTGTTGCTTGCTTTTGCCTAGACTTCGGTCTGGAGTGTTTACTGCTTTAATATATATATATATATATATATATATATATATATATATATATATATATCAACTATGTATCGGACTTTGTTCGATGAGCCTAGACTTCGGTCTGGTGCGTTTATTCACTTTTATATATATATATATACTTATATATATTAACTGTGTGTCGAATTTTGTTTGATGAGCCTAGACTTCAGTCTGGTGCGTTTACTCGCTTTTATATATATATATATATACTTATATATATGAACTGTGGTCGAACTATGTTCGATAAGCCTGGATTTTACATCCGATGCGTTTATTGCTTTTATATATCTATATATATATATATATATATATACATACATATATATATATATATATATATATATATATTTATTTTGTCCTACCTGGAGTTCCCTTCGTGGAAGTTGATCGCTTTTACAGCTTTCTTTACATTTCGTCCTGCCTGGAGTTTACTTCGTGGCAGTTGACTGTATTTACAGCTTTTAACAGCTTTATTTACATTTCTGATCCCCCATGGAGGTTCTTCGTGGTTGGTGATCATGTCTATATATATATATATATATATATATACCGCTTTTATATATATACCTGCTTATTGCTTTTATACAAATTGCAATATTCGGTGTGCCTAGGAATCATGTGATCACAGATTCATCCCATTGGATCTAGATTCGATTCCCGTGATGGACATTTTCAGCTGTAAGCAGCTTGTAAATTATTCTGCGATGTCTGTATTTCCTTAGATGGTTTCCATACCCACGAGGAAGTCGGCATTATTTTTGGATATATTATTTTTCATACGGATGCCTCACATCCGTCAAATAAAATCAATTCAGCTGCTCACTTAATAAAAATGGAAGTGTAAAAGGTCTCAATTCCTATTGAGCATCAGGGTTTGAAAAACCTCTTCTATAAAACATCATTGCCATATCTTGTTAAAAACTGAATTTTTACATAAATTCAAACCCTGTGTATATAGGTTCGAACGAGGCCTCGCACAACTTTCAAATGACAGCACATTGTCCCCCCCCCCCCACACACACACACACTCAGATAATTGTTTCTTGAAAAGAGGTGGTCACCGTGGTAACACGGATGTCGGGGGGTGCCTAACACCTTCCCCCCGCATAACCAAGTCCTAGGACCCTAAATGAATCTCGGTTTCGTAGGCCCGTATATCAGTGTCACATCACTGGGTCAATGTGCAAACCTTTCCTCGGTTGTGTTGGTACAACCATTTAAAAAACCAACTGGCGACTCTTAACAGTCCCATCGTCGACATTATACATGTCGGACCTTTTTCACTTGTTTTTTCAAACAAATCTCACCTAAAATGAGAACACCAAAGAACAAGTAATGGAAAGGGACACCCGAAAATCCCGACGTCGACTGGTGGCGACTCTGCTGGGGACTCCAGTAAGAGGACTTAAGTCGCTACTACAATCTTTTCAAAACTGCTATATGCTTGTGTGTGGATGTTGCATTTACATTGAATGAATGTGTACGAATGCATGTCTTGTTTGAGCTTAGTGCTTCGCATCATATCTGCGTGTGATGGTAGTGCTTCGCACTATAAACTACATATGATATTAGTGCTTCGCACATGTCATCATTTCATATGGTGAGACGCGATGTATGTGAATGTATGTTGTGTAGTCCCTCCACCAGGAGGCTATCCCGTCGGTGTTTGATTACTGGACTCGTGAGAAGACTAATTCTCCAAGGCTCAGGAAAGACACCACCCAAATTCGCTCCAGTTGAAAGACTGGATTAACTTCCCGTCTAGTAGATTGCGATGATTTGGGAACCATCATGCCAAAAAGCCGCGAGAGTAACCTAAGATAGGTCAGCCTCTGATAAACCCAAACGAAGGAAAGTCTCTTCATGATCTCATGTTAATTACTTGTAAACACAGTTACTTGTAATTTCATTCCATATATATCTCCATGTAATGCTCCAAACAGCTGACACCCGTTTGCAGGATAAAATTCCTAAAATGGACACATCACATAGCATGTCATTATACACCTTCCCTATGGACTAAACTATGCCAGTCTTTTCGCAAGAATCAATCGGACCTACTACCCCATTAAAGTCCAAAAAGGCAACAGCCTCACAAATCGATCATGTCGTCATCATCCCACCAGATCAACTTAATCCAGCTTCTCGCAAAGAATTGACGGGTTAAGCAAATAGATTACTGATTTGGTTGTTCTATTAAAAGAATTATACCCCACACACAGGTCGAGAAAATACCCGTACATACCGAGCCCTCCCACACAAGGAGAGAATTCGATCATTACCATACGAGCCATAGTTGGATACGACCAACAAAATTCATGATCTTGCCCATTCCACGGAGATCCGCATAATGGTGACATCAAAAAGAAAGTCCTCCAAATGGAAGAGACCTTCGCTATCATCAAAGGAATTGGAACACACGGAGTGTTTCATATCTTGATCTATGTATTTTCCCGGTGTTCACTATCCGTAAAAATTTAAAACTCTTGACTTTGAAAAATATGACGGGTTAGGGGATCCTTATAAACATTTAAAAGTCTTTATTGGAGAACTGGGATCCTATGCAGAGGATGACAAACTCAGAATGCAATTATTCCAAAAAAGTCTAACTGGTGAAGCCCGTTCGTGGTACACAAGATTAGACAACTCCAAAATCTACAGCTGGGAAGAGCTAACACATGCCTTCCTCACTCAATACAGTTTTCAAACTCAAATGGCTCCTGATCGGTATCAGATTACCAAGATCAAGAAACAGTCTAACGAGTCTTTCAGAGAGTATGCTCAAAGGTGGAGTTGCCTGGCTGCCCAAGTTAGTCCTGCCATGTCAGAATCAGAAATGGTCATGACATTCATAGACATACAAGAAGCTCCCTTCTATGAGAGAGTTTTAGCAGGCATCGTCAAACCATTTTCTGAAATGGTTAAACATGGGGAGATGGCTGAAATAGGATTGAAGTCAGGAAAGATTCAAGACCTAGCCGCACTCAAAGCTGTTGCTGATCACATCCAATCTGGAAATTATGGGAACAACCCTCGGAGGGTCCATAAAAAGAAAGAGGAAGATGTTTCCCTGATACTACAGGGACAAAAAGGCAATCAAAGTATGCCCATTCAAAGGAGAAACTAAACTCCCTTTCCAACATAGTCTGCAAACCCTCCAGTACCAAAAGGTGGAGAAGTCAAACGCCATCGAGTGTTTACACCCTTAGGGGATACCCTCGATAACATTCTTAATCTTCTAATAACACAGAAGAAAATTACGCATCTTCTTCCACCAGCCAGCCCTAATGGACGGGGTTTCAATGCTGCTAGGAAATGTGTTTATCATGCCAGGGCACCTGGACATGATACTCGGGATTGTTGGGCCTTGAAACACAAGATCCAGGACCTAATAGATAATGGAGAGATCTTAGTCACCAAACCCGATCAGCCTCATGTACAAGACAACCCTCTTCCTCAACACAAAGAAGAAGAGGTCAACATGATTAATTGGAGCAGTGGACAGAGTTCCAACTTCAGCTGTGACTCCTCCCAGACCATCAAAGACGGTGATGACAAATGGGATTATGCCAAGTTCTAATTCACAATGGAACGAAAGATCAAAGCTCTCGGCAAACAAGTTGAGAAATTGGCCAAACTGGTGACTTATCAGCATCAAGTGACTCGGCAATTAATCAGCCAGTAGCATGCAAGTCTCCTACCAATCGTCATGAATATTCCCTCGTCACTTTCATAAAATGAAATGCTGGAAGACAAAGTGACGAAGAGAGCAAATGCCAAAGCCCGTCGGGATTTCGCTAACAAATGGGAATTCACCTATTTGGGCAAACCCATGGAGGAAATCCTTCACATGTTAATCAATGAAGGAAGGATCAGTTCCCTTATACCTCCAATTAACCCCCGTTCGGGACGGTACAACTCTGATGGAGTATGTCAATACCACTCCCAGTCTCGCGATCACAACACAGAAGAATGTTGGGCACTCCGTTACCTTATTCAAAATCTAATCGACAGTGGTGTACTGCGCTTGGCGGATGATAACGACAACGTGTTACGTCTGAAGTGAGAATGCAGGCCCTACTATGTGGAAAAGTGTGGTAGCAGTTATATCTACTGAAGTTGAAGGGATTAATACTTTGCTCACAACACCGATAATTCAGCTCGAAGGAGGAAATAATCCTTTGAAAGTGGCCACTCCCGAGTCAATCAACTTGTCATGCAGAGCACAATATCCTATTGTTAGTTTGCGCAAGGTTCTGTGGAATTATGGAGAAGGTGAAGGATCCACATCACATACCACTGCTGCAGTGTCGAAGGAAAATCCACTGTATATTCCCCATCGGGTGATGAACCCCACCACCAAATCAAAGGGGAAAATACCCATGGAGAAGATTGAAAAATTCCTCTGCGCTGTGGGTCATAACGAAGCCTCGGTGGTTTTAAGCTTGAAGGAAGCTCCACCACAAATATCCATTTTAGACTTGGTCCTAACCTCTGAGAATCACCGGAAGGTCTTGTTAAAGGTTGTAGAAGAAGCCTATCTCACGACATCAGTGGATACGGAAAAGTTTCAACACATGGTTGATTACATTTTCAACAACAATGTGATATCCTTCACTGATGATGACATACCATCCGAAGGGACCGGTCATTGCAAACCGTTGCACATTGCGGTCTTATCCTCCGGATATATGGTGGCTGGAGTATTAATAGATGGAGGTTCCTCTCTGAATATCTGCTCCTATGCCACCTTGGTGAAGATGGATATCAATCTGAACCGAATTCGGAGTAGCCATACTATCATCAAAGCTTTTGATGGAGCCCGCCGTAACTCGGTTGGAGTAATTGAGCTACCAATCAAAATTGGCCCTTATACATTCTGCGTATCCTTCCATGTGCTCAAGATAGATTCGGGATACAACCTGCTCTTGGGACGACTATGGATCCACATGGCAGGGGCAGTCCCCTCCACCCTTCACCACCAATTGAAGTACATTATCAACGATAGCCTGGTCACAGTCAATGTTGAGCCGGAGTGTCCTCCACACGGAGACGTGCCGTTCATCAATGCAAATGCAGACGTAGATCCAGTCAGTTTTCATGCTTTAGAAATAAGCAACACCCAATACCACGCTATTGGAGCACCATTGCCCGAACCCCAAATTTCTGCTGAGATGATGTCAGCCACTCAAGAAATGATGTCGTTGGGACATAAGCCAGGACAAGGGTTGGGTAAAGACGTCCAGGGTATCCAGTACCCCATTCGATTAACCAAGAAAGTTGGAACAGCTGGACTAGGCTATTCTGCCAGCTCTAGTCACAGAAATCCTCATAAGCATCAATGATTCCTTCACTTTTCAACCATGTATGGCGTTCGGTTTACGCCTTCAAACTCTGAGTCCGCACAACCTCCAGTAAAGGTGCCAGCCAATGTCATGGCCATGTTATTTCCTAAGCCGAAACCGGTGGAGGAAAAGAAAATCGTTATTCCAGATCCCGCAATCGAAGAAGAGGAGCGAAGAATCAAGGAAAACGTTGTCCGAATACTGTCGGGCATGCGCATCATCATCTATAATGAACATACCAATAGATACACCCCAGACGATGATTGCCCTGACATAATGGCCATCATTCGGGACAGAGAGGATGATAACAATCCCTCCATCACTGCAGTCCACTTGGACTTTACCCTTACCAATTGGAACAGCATTCCTTTCTTTGGTCGACAAGGGTAAAGCGCGAAATTCTTTTCGCCTGTAGATACAATAACCGCCACTTTTCTCAGCAAAGATATTAGCGCTTTATTTTGCCAGTATATGCTAACATTGTGTATGATCAACGCATTTCATATATACTAAGTGAAAGCATATTTTGTTTCAGGACTCTAAATTTAGATATGTCTGTACTTGCGGATACATTGCCTCTCCTACACAAGGATTGTACCTTTGATGTAGAGATGAATTCTGCCTTGATGAATCTCCAGGATGACATTGAGGTGCCTCCAGAAATTCAAGAATGGATCAGAGACAAACCCAAAACCTAACCTTGATCAAACCACTTCTTTCAATCTCGAAACCTTAGAAAGCCCTAAGTTAATCCAGATTGGTTCTGACCTTACCCTAAACCAACGAAATGACATGGTTACGCTATTAACCCAATTCCAGGATGTGTTTGCATGGTCTCATGAAGACATGGTGGGTTTATCCATTGACATTATCCTTCATCGCCTTCCCATTAAAGAGGGATTTAAGCCAGTCAAGCAAAAGCTCAGGCGAATGAAACCTAAGTGGAGATTAAAGGTGAAAGAAGAAATTGTGAAATAATTTCAAGCTGACATCATCATGGTGTCTACATATCCTGAATGGATATCCAACATCGTGCCCATACCTAAACCTGAAGGGAAGGTGCGAGTTTGCGTGGATTACTGGAACTTGAACAAAGCTTGCTTAAAAGATAGCTTTCCCGTGCCATTTATCCATATTCTCATTGACAATCTTTAGAAATACGACATATACTCCTTTTTGCGATTGCTTTAAGGGTACCATCAGATCATGGTTGCCGAGGAAGATCGTGAGAAGACTGTTTTCATTACTCCTTGGGGAACTTTTTGCTATAGACGATTATCATTCGGCCTCATCAATGCCGGAGCTACCTATCAACGAGCTATGATGGCTCTTTTTCACGACTTAATGCATAAAGAGATTGAGATCTATGTGCATGACATCATTGTCAAGTCCCGGAAGGAGAATGACGATCTAGACCATCTCAGAAAGTTGTTCAACAGGTTGCGTAAGTACAACTTGAAGTTGAATCCAGCTAAGTGCGCCTTTGGCGTTAAATCAGGCAAGTTGCTAGGATTTTTAGTCAGCCACAAAGGGATTGAACTGGATCCTACCAAAATCCAAGCCATCGTGGAAATGCCCATTCCTCAGAAAGAGAAGGAAATATGGGGATTTTTGGGAAGGATAAACTTCATCAGCGGGTTTATCTCCCAACTCACAGCAACCTGTGAGCCAATCTTCAAGTTATTAAGGAAGAACTCCTCCATAAAATGGAATGATGAGTGCCAGAATGCCTTCCTTACAATCAAGAAATAGCTAGTCAAAGCTCCTCTCTGGTACCACCGTGGATGATGTTCCCTGCTCATGTACACATCCATAAGTGACAATGCCATAGAACATATCTTTGAGACGACAAAAGACGATAGAGGCCAAGAACGAGCTATCTATTACCTCAAAGAAAGGTTCAAAGAAGACGGTGAACACAAGTACACTCTGATCGCAAAGACATGTTATGCTTTAGCATGGGCTTCCATGAGGTTACAGAACTACCTACATGGTCACACAACCCATCTCATATCCCGCGTGGATCCTCTCAAGTACGTGTTCAACAAACACATGTTGAATTGTCGGCTGTCCAGATGGCAGTTGATCCTACAACAATTTGACATCATATATATGACTCAAAAGTCCATCAAAGGTCAAGGAATCGCGAATCAACTGGCCACCGCACCTTCAAGGGATTTCAAACCCTTGGAAACATATTTCCCCGATGAAGGAGTAATGATGAGTCAAAGAACACCATCGATCTAATACACGCCAATCATGGAAGATGTATTTTGATGGAGTCATCAATATGGAAGGCTCGAGTGGAGAAATTCTAATATCTCGATACGGGTAGCAGATATCTCGTTCTTAGTCAAATTACAGTTTATCGGACCAACAATACTACCGAGTATGATGGGTCATCTCATGGGGCTAAAACTCGCCCGTTCAATGAGCATCAAGCAGTTAACTATCCTTGGAGATTCAAAGTTGGTAATCAGATAATCCACCGGAGTCTATCAAACCAAGGAACTACATTTGCTGCCTTACCATCGGCATGTCTTAAAGATGGCTTTGCAGTTCGAAGAAATCTCCTTTCTACATGTTCCTCGTAATAGGAATGACTTTTCGGATACATTAGCAACCCTGGCCTCCTTGATTCGTATATCAGACAAGGAACACTTGCTAAGCGTCACAATTTCCCTGCACAAGGCCCCAACCTATAGGAATTACGTTGGAGAAGTATCGGATGAGCTACCTCCCATCCAACCTCCTTGGTATCAGCATATCAAGGAATATCTGCGAGATGGATCTACACCCGATGAGGCGAGCCTGACTGAGAAAAGGCGGATCCATCGACTTGCTATGAAGTTCTACCTGAGTGGAGATGCGCTCTACAAAAGAGATGCAGGACTGGGTCTCATCAGGTGTTTAGACAAAGATCAAGCCCAAAGGCTTATGGATGAAATCCATGGCGGAGTCTGTGGCCCCCACATGAGTGGCCCCCTCCTTGTCAAGAAAGTCCTCAGGACGGAACATTATTGGCTATCTCTCAAGGCTGATTGCCATGACCACGTCAAAAGATGCTATCAGTACCAGATTCATGGGAATGCTATACACGCCTCTCCACGGGAGCTCCACAATATGAGTTCGCCTTGGCCCTTCTCAATGTGGGGAATGGACGTTATCGGGCCCATCGAGCCTAAAGCCAGTAATGGTCACCGATTTATCTTCACCATGATAGACTACTTCACTAAGTGGGTAGAAGCAGCCTCCTTCCCCAGGGTCACTAAAGAAGTCATCATTGCTTTCATCAGAAACAATGTCGTTTGTCGATATGGACAACTAGAGGTGATTGTGTCAGACAATGCCAAAAACCTCAACAACAAAATGATGGAGGAATTATGCAGTAGATTCCACATCAAACATCTTATCTCGTCATATCCGTCATCCGAAGATGAATCGGTGTTGATGAAGCGGCTAACAAAAACATCAAGAAGATTATGCAAAAGATGTCCGCCAACCACAAGGATTGGCTCGACCTATCGCCTCGACTCTCATAGCCTTTCACGGGACCATAATGCGTACTTCAACTGGGGCAACCCCCTACGCTTTAACCTATGGGATGGAAGCAGTGTTCCCCATAGAAGTTGAGATGGAATCTCTCAGAGTGTTGATCGATGCTCAACTGGATGAAAACCAATGGGTACAAGACAAGTATCACCAATTATCTTTGATAGACGAAAGGTGAACTGTGGCTATCTTCCATGGTCAGTTATATCAGCAAAGGATCGCCAGATCTTACAACAAAAAAGTTCGGCTACGGCAATTTAAACAACATGACTTGGTTCTGAAGAAGATTCTTGACAACCAAGATCAGGCAAAAGGAAAATTCGCTCCTAACTGGGAAGGCACGTTTATTGTCAAAGAAGTATTGACAGGAGGCGCTCTCAGATTGCAAGAAATGGACGACGATGAATTTCCATAACTCATCAACTCAGACACCGTGAAACGGTATTACGTCTGAAGTAAACAGCAAACACCTTGGTGCATCATCATCAGGTCACCAGTCATTCCGGTTCTTTAACCCTTTACCACATACAACTTATCTACACTTTGCCCCTCAGGGAAACATACTCTTCAAGCCAGCAGCCTGGCTTTCTCCTTTGTGCTCATACAACTTAGGTCATCCCACCGCAGATTGAACCTCTTGCGTTCGCAGTTTGGCTACCCATACATGGGATCAAACTTCTCCTGTCTGCAGTTTATCCTTAACCTAGGATTAAACTTTCTCCTCCCCGTACTCTGACCTGCACATGGGATTACGCTTTTCTTCTCGCCCTGAGGGGAGAACTACGTCGATCTGATCTCCTCTTCAATAGGAGTACGTAGGCAACCATGTTACATGGCCTGGTCGCAATAAAACAAAAACAACAAAAACATTTCTACCCTCTTCTCCTCACAAAAACAACCAAAAATATTCCTACACCATGTCAGCCATATACAGTGTTGAATCTCTTAAACCAAGTTCGAACTACGCAGACCTGATCTCCTCTTCAATAGGAGTACGTAGGCAACCATTCATGGTGCGATCTCACCCCCTACCAAAACACAAACCATTGTCAGCGGGTATTGGGATTCTCTTTCAATCCACTACATTTCATTCGGCTTCAGACCAAAGGGATGTAATTACCTGAACTCCTCCCAAATAGGAGATTCGGCGATAATCTAAGCTGCGGTCATACCTCGAAGAGCAATACCAATCCACAAGAGATGGAATTAACTAGGCTTCTCCTAAATAGAAGTACTGGCGACCATCTATGGTGCGGTCAATCTCAGAGAGGAAAGCCACACTCCTCTCCACATTTCCATTCAGAAACAAGTCCCAAGACACCAAAGATGGTAGGGATACACATAGATCAATGATCCATTCTGAACTATCCGGAGACAGCTCAATGTCCATCCACCAAGGAAGAATTCAGAATTCATCAAGATCACAAGCACTTAAGCAGCAGGCAAAATATCAAGCAAATAGCAAGGCATATCTAAAAGGGAAGTGATCCAAAAATATATTTCCCTGTCATATATAATGTTGTTTGATATATATACAATGTGAACTGTACATGATAAAATGGCTAAGCTAGTTTGTGCAGGTAAATACAAGCTCACTTACGAATCAGGGTACATGCGAGCTAGAAAGACCAATATGGCATCCCTCTCAGATGAAGGAGGTAAAGCTGTAGTCTCCTGGATAAGAATATCCACACGACCCAATAGATCTGTAGCCATCTACATGATGACCATATACTCATCGATATAAGCGCTCATCTCTCGCGATCATACCAAAGGGTAAGGGACCTCACTGCGATCTTATCTGTGATGACCACATCCTCGGGCGATATATAAGCACTATCCCGCTCAACTATCAATGCGTCTCTGTCTGACCTGGCCTCATCCCACTCAACAATAGCAGCATCTCTACGAGCTAATGCCTCGTCTCTCTCTAATAGGGCGGCGTCCCTCACATCCAGAGCAGTCGACATCATAGATCAGATCCGATCTCTCTCAAAGGTCATCGATGAAGACTCGCTTCTAAATATCGTGGTCGAGTCTTTGGATCACAAAACTACTGGTACTAGGAGAATCCAGAAGAAATGCTGGCAACCCAGCAGCGGGCTCCTCCTCGATGTAGGTATCAATGTCCTCTGCAGGCTCTACATCGTCTGACTCAATCTCCTGTATTGTAAATACTGCTGCAGCCGATAAAACCTCTGTCTCCATCCATGTGGGGTACTCTGCGGAATAACCGGGACGACTGGCAGGAAAAGCAGCTAGCTCATGCTAATCCTAGCAAGCGTATACACGAGATCGGTCCTCAGCTGAGAGGTATCGAGAAGCTGAACGCTGACCTGCCGCCCCCTCGAAAGGATGAAAATCCTGGAACTGGTCAAACTGCGACATCACGGCCAATGGATGATAAGTCATCACGCCCCTCAAGCCAGCCAAAGGGAGGAAATCCATGCCCGGAGCTTGAGTAATGAAGCTGTATGGTGAACAAAGCCCCGAGCACAGCAATATGCTAAATAGATCTCTGATATCTGCCAAAAATGCAGACTAGGACTGAGCATCTGTACACTCTGATGGCTGAAAGGAGTACGACATAGCCACCTCATGGGAGAAACAATACCCGTGCCATCTAAAGGTACCAACTGGTCGCAAGTGTGACATAAACCACACATACAGCATGACCGAACTCCCAGTAAACACCCCTGATGGGTAAGTACTGCAATAGGATACTGATCGCAGGGTCTCTACCACGATCATGGGTACAATGGTACGACCCTCCCTGAGAGCTCTCACCGCCATGATAACACCTATATCTATCTCATCCATGTACCACGACATGTACACGTATGACAGTACACATAGTATCAGTACATCAACTCTGGCCAAACGCCAATGATCCTCCGACCTGGTGAAATCTGCGGAATGTAATGAGTAGCTATCCTCCGCACCAAATCTATCATACAGAAAACGCTGAGAGATCATGTGACGCCCCCAAAATAGGTATACATCACCTATTCTGAGTTGTCAATACATGGTACAGAAACAACTACAACTTTATTATTACAACAAGAAAAGCTGTGAGTTTGAATACAAATATTATCTTCTGAGACAATATCTATACTCAAATAAATCCTCATCACATTTATTGATACATTATTTTACAAAATGGTGAGGACTACTAAACAATCCTTTCTAAAACCTTCATTCCATACCCCAGGCTAAATACTCGCTATATTCTCGCCTCCCGAGAAAAATGGAACAAAAGGAAAAGGGTGAGCTCAACTAGCTCAAGAAAAGAATATTATGACTAAGATAATATACAACAAATTATCGTTAGTCTTCAACAGGAAAAATATAATAGAATCTGATAGACAACAAATTTTAAATCAATATTCGCAATGGAAATAATAATTCATTAGAAGAGTTAAGTAGAGAATGCAAACTACTATCTTCTATGTATGAATTTAAAAGTTCATCGCTCATCTTTTATCCCTCAGTAACATCAATCAATATACATCCGAATCAAATATTCATCTTTGCACTACAGTGCCAAAGATATTCATCGATTAGTCATGTTCATTTAAACACTGCTCATCTTTTTGCACTACGGGCCAAAGATATTCTTCAAAATCATTCATCTTTGCACTACTGGGCCAAAGATATTCTTAAGAAATCATTCATCTTTTGCACTACTGGGCCAAAGATATTCCATAATATCATCATTTAAGACCGAGGATGATGAAAATATTTTTTAAAGAAACGAATCCATTGAAACAAAATGACAAGGATTAAGGATTAAGGATTCGTACTTGGTTTTATCCACGCCCAAAATACCTCAAAAATAATCATAGTGGTGTAAAATTCAAGAATGATCAAAACATGGATACAATCGAGTTAGTATCCGAATAGATGTTTTGAGACGAAAAAAGAAATTTTATTTTTCTATGAATAATCTGCGTATCGTGAATAGTCTGTCAGTATCGTGAATAATGGTCGATATCGTGAATAGTAACTCAGACACCAAAAGATAGAAATTCCACAAAAACATCTTCACGCTTCATGAATAGTACTCATGAATAGTAACTCGTGAATAAGAACTTCATGAATAGTAACTTCGTGAATAGTAACTCGTGAATAGTGAATAGTAACTCATGAATAGTAACTCATGAATAGTAACCCCAGACATGAAAAAGTTCCAAATTTGATAAAAACTTCAGATCAACATTTCAAAGATAATGATATTGAAGAAATAATATCATTTGAGAAGAAAATAACATCCCTTACCTCGAAAGATCGATTTACAAATTGAAACACAGGATATAGGCTATGACTTGGACTTGCACCGTATATAGCAATACTCAAAGTATACTCAAAATACTCACAAGAATACGCTCGATAATATAGAGAGAAAAACTTAAGTTTACGGTGTGATTTTCAATTCTAACCTAAGCACCCTATTTATAGGAAAATGCTTAGAACACCAAAGCGAAAATTTAATAAAATATATTATTATTAATAAATTTCCTACGCCTCTTTGGAAATCAGATCCCAACATTTCCCACATGCCAACCTTCTAGAAAGAAATGATAAAAAACGTTTTCATAAAATAAATAATTAAAACTTACAAAATCAATTATTTGAGTTTGAACTTCAATAATTCATAATAAATAGCCCTTTCATCAGAAAATTCGAATCTCGCAAGTTTTTATAGGAAATTCAATTCTCTACAACTTTGCGTAAGAAAGTTTTTCCAAATTCCAAATGAGAATTGACCAAAATCGACAAACGAAGCGATTTTACACGTGCTATAATCAAATTTCATCAATAAATGGGGTCCACCGACATGTTTAACATGTTTTAAACATTTATTGCAACAAAAAACTCTTCCTCCTCAGATACTCATATATCCCACATTCGTTGTAAAAATATCACCGCTTAATATATTATTAAAATAATATATTTAAATGAATTATTTTATCGTAAAAAGATAAAATATTAATTTTCAACAATTGTCATTTTAAAAATTTTCTCCATCTATATCCACATAAAATCAATATTTTCCTCATCATATAAATCAATAATTAATTATTCACAAATAATATTACGAAATCACAATATTGACAACCAGCGCTTCAGGGAAAGAGGGGGCTTTCCAATAAGAATTTCTTCTTCTTGGCGGCATTGATTAGGTGACCAAACCTCTCCTTAGATGTAACTTTCTAGACATTGCCAATAATGTTATCTAATAATATTATTAGATAATATGAATTATTGCTTTGATAATGAAAAATATCTTCGTAATGACAATTATTGAAACAACAACAATATAAAATATCAACGCAAAGAATTATTAACTCAATAAAATACTGAGCAATAATTCATCAGAACCATTATTGAGTAGTGCCTTCTTACGTAAGAATCAATAATTGGTGCAATACTGGTGTCTTCTTGTTCAACAACGCCAGTATTAGTGTGTTTTAACCACCGGTATTCCAACAAGATAATAGCTTGGTAACAACTACGCCGTTATTTAAAAACAACTTATATTTGTCGTTTTCTTCATCCAATCGCTTTCACATGGGGCCCACACATGGTCGCTTGGCCGTATTTAATATTCCCAAAGCGATGAATATTCCACGACCAAACGAATATTCTAAATGATAATGAATATTTTATAACCACTTGCTTATTTTGAAATATTTGCGTATTTAACCCTTAACTATCCACATTAATCAAATCAACCCTTACTATTTCAAAATAATAAATAAAGGAAATTCCTTTTATTTAAAATTTTGGGTCTTACAACCTCCCTCTTTATGAAATTTCGTCCTCGAAATTGACATACGCACTGTGTTTTTCTCAAAGGTGAGGATACCTCGCTTTCATTTCGTTTCAATTCCCAAGTCATTTCCTCTATAGCATGATTCCTCCACAAAACTTTAACTTGTGGTATGACCTTTGCGCGTAGGACATGCTCCTTCCTATCCAAGATCTTGATAGGTACCTCCTCATACGTTAAGTCTTCGACTATCTCGTCCGGTTCTAACTCAATAACGTGGTTCGGGTCTTTCACATATTTACGAAGTACAGATATGTGAAACACATTATGAACACGAGACATACTTGGAGGTAACGCAAGTCTATAGGCTACATTTTCTACTCGGTCAAGAATTTGAAATGGACCAATAAATCGTGGATTGAGCTTTCCTCTCTTCCCAAATCTTGTAACTCCCTTCCATGGAGCAACTCGCAACAATACATGATCCCCTACATTAAATTCCACGTCCTTTCGATGAAGATCCGCATAACTCTTTTGTCGATCTTGTGCCATTTGTATACGTTGTCGAATCATTTGGATCTTTTCGGTAGTCATACGTACTAACTCGGGTCCCAACAATGTTGCTTCACCCACCTCATCCCAACATATTGGAGAACGACATTTTCGTCCATATAATGCTTCGAATGGAGCCACACCTATACTTGCACGATAAGCTTTGTTGTTGTAGGAGAATTCCACCAATGGTAAATACTTATCCCAACTACCCTTGAAGTCTAGGACACAGAGTCTTAATAGATCTTCAAGAGTTTGAATAGTCCTCTCTGATTGTCCGTCCGTTTGGGGATGGTATGCTGAACTAAATCGCAAATCCGTGCCCATAGCTTTTTGCAAGCTAACCCAAAATCTTGAAGTGAATCTTGGGTCACGATCCGAAACTATGGATACAGGCATGCCATGCAACCTCACAATCTCATTCACGTACATACTAGCAAGACGTTCAAGGGAATAAGTCTCCGTGTCGGCAAGAAATGAAGCGAGACTTGGTTAATCTATCAACAATAACCCAAATAGCATTGATGCCTTGAGAAACCGTAGGAAGACCCATAACGAAATCCATAGTAATGTGTTCCCACTTCCATTCCGGAATCTCAAGTGGTTGCAACGGACCCTTAGGTACAAGATGCTCCGCCTTTACATCGTTTGGCAAGTTAAACACATCGAGATAAACTTTGCAATCTCTCTCTTCATATTGTTCCACCAAAATGTATGTCGAAGATCACGATACATTTTAGTACTTCCGAGATGGATTGCAAATGGCGTATTGTGTGCCTCCATCATAATCTTGTACTTCAAATCGTAGTCGTTAGGAACACAAAGTCTAGAGTGGACTCAAGTATTCCTTCTTCATCAATTCTCGCTTAGGAATAGCTCCTTCTTGTACTTTCTTCTTCATACGCATCGCTTCAAGCCTGGTGGCTTGAGCAACCTTAACTTTTTCTATTAAAGTTGGCTCTATCGTATACTTGACATCATCGCTTTCGTTCTCGCATATGATCTTCTACTCAATGCGTCATTTACACGTTAAACTTTACCGGGATGGTATTGAATAGTGTGGTCGTAGTCTTTCAATAGCTCGAGCCAACGTCATTGCCGCGTGTTGAGTTCTTTTTGAGTGAAGAAATATTTAAGGCTTTTATGGTCTCGAATATATCTCCACTTTCTCCCCATATAGATAGTGCCTCCATATTTTTAGCGGCAAAACATTGCCGCTAACTCTAGATCATGAGTAGGATAATTCCTCTCATACTCTTTAAGTTGTCGCGAGGCATAGGCTATGACTTTCCCACGTTGCATGAGAACACATCCTAACCCTTTGCACGAAGCATCGTTTGTAGATAACAAATCCATCCGAACGGATGGTATTGTTAGAAACAGTCTTAAAATAAGTCTCCTCTTAAGCTCTTGGAAACTTTTCTCGCATTCTTCGCTCCCAAACGAATTTTGTATCCTTAAGAAGTTAGGCGAGTTAATGGAGTAGCGATTTGAGAAAACCCTTCCACGAATCTCCGAATAATAACCAGCTAAGCCCAAAAAGCGTACTTGATCATCACCGACTTCGGTTGCTCTAACTTTGTATTGCTTCAATCTTCACGGATCAACGGATACTCCATGTTTCGACACCACGTGCCCAAGGAATGCTACTTCCTCAAGCGAACTCGCATTTCTTCAATTTGGCATATAGTTGGTTTTCACGAAGCCTTTGGAGTACCGACTTCAAATGGTGCTCATGATCTTCACGGCTTTTGGAATATATGAGGATGTCATCAATAAAGACAACAACGAATTGATCCAAATATTCCTTGAATACTCGGTTCATCATATCCATGAAAGCCGGGAGCATTAGTTAGTCCGAAAGACATGACTAAGAATTCATAATGCCCATACCGAGTTCAAGGCGGTCTTTGGAATATCCTCGATTCTAATCTTCAAATGATGATATCCGAATCGAAGATCGATTTTGAAAAGAATTGTGCCCTTGCAATCGGTCAAACAAGTCATCAATACGAGGTAGAGGATACCTATTCTTGATGGTGACATGGTTCAATTCCAGATAGTCAATACAAAAATCGCATACTCCGTCTTTCTTCTTTACAAATAAAAAAGCAGAGCACCCCAAGGAGATGTACTAGGGGCGAATGAAACCGATGTCCAACAATTCTGTAGTTGGACCTTTAACTCCTGAAGTTCAATAGGAGCCATTCGATATGGGGTTTTAGAAATGGGCTTTGTACCGGGTTCAAGATCAATAAAGAATTCAACTTCACGTTACGGGGTAGGCCAGGGAAGTTCTTGAAATATGTCGAAAAGTCAATAACAACAGAATATTATTCAAATTTGGCGTGTCTTTATTCAAATCCATAACATGGGCTAGGAAAGCTTGACATCCGTTTTTTAATAAGCGAATAGCTTTATGATTAGATATGATGAAAGATCGATTTTAATGGTTTAGTTGCTTGAATTAAATACAACAGTTGGTTAGGAATATGAAAACTAACAACCTTACGAAAACAATCAATTTTGGCATGATGAGTAGTTAACCAATCAATCCCTAAAATCACATCAAAAGCAAGTATCTTTAAAGAGATAAGGTCAACAGTAAGGTAATGGTGCCAACTTGAATCAAACAAGATTTATAAGCGATTGGATGTGATGAAAGTTTCTCCTAACGGAGTTTCCACAGATAGGTCAAAGTCTAATTTCTCGGGAGTCAAGTTTAAGCGTTGAGCACATGCGGGAGAGATAAATGAATGGGTAGCACCGGTGATCAAGTAAGGTATAAACTTAGCAAGAATTTATAAATAGCTTACCGTGATCACCTCGTTTGGGTTCCTCGCATTATGACCGATCACAACAAACGCTCTTCCCTAATCGTTGACTTTGACTTTTACGGAACGATCTTTTGAGTCACCGTCCCCATTGAACTAGGTTTCGCTCATCTTGTAATCTCGAGCGATATGTCCTTCCTTTCCACAATTATAGCATACCTTGAATCTGTTGTGGGCGGTTTGGTGATATGTCCCTCTTTTCCGCATTTGTAGCATATAATGGGTGGTCGTTCTCCTCCCTTAGAACCCGATTCTTTGCAAGACCTTTGTCATCTTCACATAATCGTTGTTAAATCTCCTCTTTTAAAATCTCCTCCCCGACTCGCTTCTTCTATTTTCATGGCCATGATTACCACCAGAGTGGTTACCATTTCGTCCGTCTGTTTCTTTCTCATGAGGTTATCATTATTACATTGGCTGACTGCTATCTCTGACGTCGATCCACGTTTGTGGTCCCGGATTGGTAGTACTCGTTATCTCGCTCTAATAATTGAGCCACATTTTACAACATCTGAATAAAGAGAAATTTATGAGAAATGAGATCTTGGCGTATCTTGGGTTTCAAACCTCTAAGAAACATCCGCGTCATACGTTCCTCATTCTCCACCAAATGAGGTGCAAACACGGATAACTCTGCAAACTTTGCCTCGTCTTTGAGACACCGTCGTGTTGTTTTGTTCCAATCGATGAACTCCACTTCCTTCATATAGACGAACACTTTCGGAAAGTATTTGTCATTAAATAGCTTCAAACGTCTCCCAAGACATCTTTGAGTGCGGTTGGATGGATGGACGCTTCAGACTCCCACCAATGATGCGCCTGCCTCCCACGGAACATAAAGGTGGCGAATGGAACCTTCTGTTCCTCCGTGCACCCCAAGACATCGAATATCTTGGTAATTTGCTTGACCCATGTTTCCGCCAAGATCGGATCTAGCTTTCCCTTAAATTCGTGGTCCCAACTCTTTGAATCTGCTTGGTTGTGACAACCCGTGAATTGCTATCATTTCCTCCTGTATTTTGAACACGAGTCTCCTCGTCCGATTTTGCATGAATCGCAAAAAACTTCTAAACATCCCTCGTTCATCATCTCGCTTTCAATGGTGTTGTTCACGGGAGGAACATTGCCCGACTGTTGCGTTCTCCTCGTTGGTGAGTACAGAGCATCTCCACGGTCTCATTTCCATTGTTAATATTCTCGATCGACATTCTCAAATCTTTGTCATAAAACAAGGGTTAATTAAGGAAATCAATATATCACATAATATCCCTATATCTTGACCAACTAACAAATAAGCTTAGGTAGGACACACTAGCGAAGGATTTACTCGTCTCTCCCCTCTAGTTTTATTCCCGATCTCCGCCAGAGATCATATCCTAAGCTCGATACCAACCGTGACGCCCCCAAAATAGGTATACATCACCTATTACGAGTTGTCAATACATGGTATGCGAAACAACTACAACTTTATTATTACAACGATAAAGCTGTGAGTTTGAATACAAATATTATCTTCTGAGACAATATCTATACTCAAATAAATCCTCATCACATTTATTGATACATTATTTTACAAAAATGGTGAGGACTACTAAACAATCCTTTCTAAAACCTTCATTCCATACCCCAGGCTAAATACTACTTATATTCTAGCCTCCACGAGAAAAATGGAACAAAAAGGAAAAGGGTGAGCTCAACTAGCTCGATAAAAATATTATGACTAAGATAATATACAACAAATTATCGTTAGTCTTCAACGAGGAAAAATATAATAGAATACAATAGACAACAAATTTTAAATCAATATTCATGGTGGAAATAATAATTCATTAGAAGAGTTAAGTAGAGAATGCAAACTACTATCTTATGTATGAATTTAAAAGTTCATCGTCTATCTTTTATCCTGTAACATCAATCAATATACATCCGGAATCAAATATTCATCTTTTGCATCTCTGAGCCAAAGATATTCATCGATTAGTCATGTTCATTTAAATACATGTTCATCTTTGCTTTTCGGGCCAAAGATATTCTTCGAAAATCATTCATCTTTTACTCTACGGGCCAAAGATATTCTTAAGAAATCATTCATCTTTTGCACTACTGAATAAAGATATTCCATAATATCATCATTTAAGGCCGAGGATGATGAAAAATATTTTTTTAAAGAAAGCGAATCGAAAGAAACAAAATGACAAGGATTAAGGATTAAGGATTCGTACTTGGTTTTATCCACGTCCAAAAATACCTCAAAAATAATCATAGTGGTGTAAAATTCAAGAATGATCAAAACATGGATCTGATCGAGTTAGTATCCGGAATAGATGTTTGAGACGAAAAAAAGAAATTTTATTTTTCTATGAATAAGATCAGATATCGTGAATAGTGCCAGATATCGTGAATAGTGTAAATATCGTGAATAGTAACTCAACACCAAAAGATAGAAATTCCACAAAAACATCTTCACGCTTCATGAATAGTACTTTCGTGAATAGTAACTTCGTGAATAGTAACTCGTGAATAGTAACTTCGTGAATAGTAACTCGTGAATAGTAACTCATGAATAGTAACTCATGAATAGTAACCCAGAGCATGAAAAAGTTCCAAATTTGATAAAAACTTCGGATCAACATTTCAAAGATAATGATATTGAAGAAATAATATCATTTGAGAAGAAAATAACATCCTTACCTCGAAAGATCGGTCTTCTAAATTTGAAACACCTGATATAGGCTATGACTTGGACTTGCAATCAGTATAGCAATACTCAAAGTATACTCAAAATACTCACAAGAATACGCTCGATAATATAGAGAGAAAACTTGAGTTTACGGTGTGATTTTCAATTCGACCTAAGCACCTATTTATAGGAAAATGCTTAGAACACCAAAGCGAAAAATTTAATAAAATATATTATTATTAATAAATTTCCTCGCCTCTTTGGAAATCAGATCCCAACATTTTCCCACATGCCAACCTTCTAGAAAGAAATGATAAAAAACGTTTTCATAAAATAAATAATTAAAACTTACAAAAATCAATTATTTGAGCTTGAACTTCAATAATTCATAATAAATAGCCCTTTCATCAGAAAAAATTCGAATCTCACAAGTTTTTATAGGAAATTCAATTCTCTACAACTTTGCGGAAGAAAGTTTTTCCAAATTCCAAATGAAATTGACCAAAATCTACAAGCAGGCGATTTTACGAAAGCTATAATCAAATTTCATCAATAAATGGGGTCCACAGACATGTTTAACATGTTTTAAACATTTATTGCAACAAAAATACTCTTCCTCCTCGTATACTCATATATCCCACATTAGTTGTAAAAATATCACCAGTTAATATATTATTAAAATAATATATTTAAATGAATTATTTTATCGAGAAAAGATAAAATATTAATTTTCAACAATTGTCATTTTAAAATTTTCTCCATCTATATCCACATAAAATCAATATTTTCCTCATCATATAAATCAATAATTAATTATTCACAAATAATATTACGAATCACAATATTGACAACCAGTGCGGTTCCGGGAAGAGAGGGGCTTTCCAATAAGAATTTCTTCTTCTTGGCGCGATTAGGTGACCAAACCTCTCCTTAGACGAACTTTCTAGACATTGCCAATAATATTATCTAATAATATTATTCAGATAATATGAATTATTGCTTCCGATAATGAAAAATCTTTGTAATGACAATTATTGAAACAACAACAATATAAAATATCAACGCAAAGAATTATTAACTCGATAAAATCTTTGAGCGAATTACCATAACCATTATTGAGTAGTGCCTTCTTACGTAAGAATCAATAATTGGTGCAATCTGGCGTCTTCTTGTTCAACAACGCAGTATTAGTGTGTTTTAACCACCGGGTATTCCAACAAGATAATAGCTTGTAACAACTACGTAGTTATTTAAAAACAACTTATATTTGTCGTTTTCTTCATCCAATCGCTTTTTCAGTTATGGGGCCCACACATGGTATTTTAGCGTGCAAATCGTACGAATATTCTCCGAAGCGATCTGAATATTCCACGACCAAACGAATATTCCCTGACGATAATGAATATTTTATAACCACTTGCTTATTTTGAAATATTTGCGTATTTAACCCTTAACTATCCACATTAATCAAATCAACCCTTACTATTTCAAAATAATAAATAAAGGAAATTCCTTTTTATTTAAAAATTTCGGGGTCTTACAGATCACGTGCCCAGATGTCAACTCATTCTGCACTACTCTGCGCCTCAATCCTGTAAGAGTCATGAATCTCCTACTCATGTCTCCCAAAACCATGTGCACGCAAGGTCTGTCTAAGGGCAGCATCGTCAAACGTGCATACTCCTCCAGAGTAGGAGTCAACTCATGGGTACCAAAAAGGAATACCTGCGTATCAGCTAGCCAATGCTTTAGCATCCCATCTACAAATCCTGCAGGAACCTGAAATGCCAAAAGGGTCATGGTATGCTGTAATAACAGATCTACAGTCACCCTATCTGGTGGTGACATGCTATCGTACCATGAGCGCATACCCAATGCCACCACTGACGGTGGGGTATGATCTATACGGCTAACTGTTAAAGAAGACATCTTTGCGGGCCATGTCATAAGACCATCCAGGGGTCAATACCGAGTATCTCTGGACATACATACATATGCATAACATGATACATGCATAACAGATAATGGATGGCAATATGATATAGGAATGAAAAATGGTGCATACATTCCTAAATATATCATCATCTAATACATCAGCTCTATACAGCTACAAGTACATGAAAATGGGGCACAAACGCCCTACTACTAATAGAGGCCTATTAAAAGATATAGCGAGAATGGGGAACAGCCACCCAATATCTAACAGAGGCCTATCAAAAGATATAACGAGAATACACATCAGAAGAAGACAATGGTCTCGATGTCCACATCCTCAATCCTGTCCACCTGATGTAACTCCTCCTGAGTCACTGGATCTCTATGAACAGGGATGTCAGGTCTATAAAGGGGAGGATCTGCGCCAGCAAAACCAAATGGGTCGTCTGAGGGGCTAGCACCTGAGCTAGAAGGAACAAATGTCTCCGCCTCTGCTGGATCTCTGCCCAAATGCCGAATATATATTTGTGCCTGATCCAACTGCCGGGTCAAGCTATCAATCTAGGTCATATGGATCGGAGCTCGAACACAAGCTACCCAATCTGTCATCATCAATGATCCAGGAACCATGTCCCCCATAAACTATGTGGCACGGATCGGGCCTAATAATCTGAGGGAGCCACCAAAGATCGAATATCTCCTGAGTACATGGACCCTCTGATAAATCAAAACCGTCAACTCCCAACAATGGAATATCAGTGGCGGGTGACTGCGATACAGGCCAATGGCGCCTAAAAGAAGGCAAGATCGGTATAAGAATCTCCCCTGTGGTGCTCTTAATAGCACGCTCTCCTAAATAGAGCTCCCAGCCTTCATCTGTGAAGAGAGGAAATCTCCGGGTGGAAATCAAATACTCTACTCCAGTACGGTGTCCATCCTCAAAACTGATGATCAAATGATCCCTTGAGTATGGAAGCCATGTGATGGCGTCAGCCGTCAGCAACTCCAGCTTCATACTACAATGAGCGAAGCCCTCAGATACAAGGACCTCTGGCAAAATAGAATGGTGCCATCATCGTCCTCGTGGATAGGTATCTAAGCCTAACACACTAATAGGACACAAACATGGAAGCCTCTCATAGGCCCAAAACTGCTAACACAATGGTAAAACATCTGCTATCATTAAACACTCTTAACCTGTGAAGGGAAAAAGACAAGAGAAATACTCACCAGCAGGAACAGATAAAATCCTAGCCAAGCCTCGGTCGAAACCACATGAGCGTGAACGCACGCCCAAGGAAATAGGCAAAGGTGTAAGAGCCCCGGTCATACTCTCTCCTCGGTCCACATCGCGTGTGGTGCTAACCAAAGCGAAAGATACCGTGGAAGAGTTATCTGCTATGGCGCGACCTCGAATGATCATCGAAACAATCGCCGCAGAAACGCAATCCACGATCCCGACATCATCGTGCATGGGCTCACTCAATAGCCCGCTTATAACATCTACGCTCAAAGGACACAGCAGACGATCCTACCTTTGGCGCACACAAAGAACTCCTAACAAGGATCGGACGAGTAGGGTGATATTCTCCATGCAAGGCACTGGCTCCCCACCAAACTCCATACCTGTGATAAATCGCCAATCCATAGGCGTCATCATCACCTCGCAATCTAGCAGGTGGAGTGACTGAGTCTGATGAAACCATCGCTCAGACAATGCCCTGAGGTAACCCGAGGGACAACGATGGGGAAGGATGGAGAAAAATGCCCTAAATCCCCACTCATGCACTACTGCTCTATAATCAGGATGAAACGCTTGGTACATGGAGTGGATGCTAAACCAGTTCCCCCGAGGCTGTGTAAAACCTGAAACCTGCATGAAAAACAGACCAACATCAGAACCCTTTAAATCCTCATCAATAGGGAAAAAAGGAAGATAAAGTCTAACGTCATACCTCATTAGCATGCAAGTACATCGATGGGTGTCTACCCAAATCATCTAGCAACTCTGGGTTCACCACTTGGATGCTCAGAAGCTCCATGCGAGGGATATGTACATCAGGAGCGGGATCCTCAATATCCACATCCTCATCCTCGACGTCTGGAACCTCTGCTTGGACGGGACGAATCGCAGCCTCCATCAACCGACGAGGCTGTCTGACAAAATGGGGACGAGGCACTTAAGAAGCCCTCCGTCGTACGCCAGAAGCGGTCCTATAGGAACTGCTCAGCTGACTCGGATCTATAATATCTGGATAACAAATCTCCAAATCATCTCAGAAAGGGTGTATTTCCTTACCTGGAGCTTTCTAAAATGCATTATATGAATATATGCATGCATGTATTTACTTTAACATATAATAGAGTTAGAATGCATGACTACCGAATGCCTACATTTGGAAAAATTTTGCCATAGTCCCCTTTGAAAATAGGACTATCCCCATGCACGCAGGCATGTCTAGGTGGCCATTCAGTAGCACACCTGTCCCAAAGTCATATACCTAATATATGCATTAAAAATCAAAATTATCATGCATAAGGCCAACCTCAATGCTAGGAGTATTTTGCCTTTTTACCTTTTGCTCATTGGACCTCAAATAGGACAAGAAATAGTAGAAAAAGGTGCCAATTTGACTGTCTCAAAAGTCAAATTTTTTCACATCATTATCTTCAGCATGGTTTAATACTAACATTTACTATGTTGAATATTTTTTATCAAGTCATTTGTGCATACATAATCACTACTATGTGTTTAGATGCATTTCGTGCAATATCTCACAATCCAACGGACAGAAACTAGAAAAAAATACATGCATACGTTACCAGGATAGTGTAGAACAATTGTACGGTGACAGAATTTGCAGAAAACAGCCCGAACTCAGCAAATCTGAAAGTGGCTCACGGTTTTTTCTAGAGAGAAACAAGTTAAAAGTGACTTGTAAAGGCAGGGTGCTGGGATTTATCATCCACGCTTGGTCGCAGGCTCACCTGCGGCTGTAGAAGGCAGGTGCACCTACGGCTCCTCTATGTGGGCCCCAACCCTCCAGCTCGGTCCAATTCGAGCTAAAACAGAGTTTTTACGGGCTAGAAAGGTCAAATCGGGAATAAAAATGCCACACGATTGAGCAAAACAGCATACAATCCAGGTCTTCTCAGATGAGACTTTGAATCTGCACATCACTCATTGGTAGTCGCCTGAACACAAGGTATACTCTGTCGATGACCTCAGTTGTCACAAATAACATTCGAAAATACCTTATATAGGTCCGATGCCACCGACTCCAAGTCGTTACAACTTGAATCCCCGACGGGGGTTACAACGTGAGTCCCCGACGGGGGTTACAACGTGAGTCCCCGAAAGGGGTTACAACGTAGATCCCCGGTGGGGGTTACAACACGTTCATCCGTTGCCATGTCCGTCAACGAAGGTCAAGCAGCCTTGACATCATTTCAGCCGATAGCATTTAAACCTGTCAAAGCTATAGAGCTGTTCGAGGTTCTCATACCCAGCAGCTCATATTCCCCAGCGGATCTCCAACGGGGGTCACAACGCAATGCTCTGTTGATCTACACATCAGCGAAGGTCAAGTAATCATGACGATCTCCTCACAGAGTTCCAGCCGTTGATTCACACGTCAGCAAAGGTCAAGCAACCTTGACAGTATATCCCACAGGATGTTTCAGCCGTTGATTCACACGTCAACGAAGGTCAAGCATCCCTGACAACATTTGTTGTTGGCAGTAAATCCAACAGAATCATGACATATTCTGGCGATACTAACCAGGAGAGGTCAACATTATCAAAGAGGATAGATGATGGAATATGTTATACACATCCTCAAACAGATCAAGCTTTATCCCCACAGATCTCTTACGCGTAAGAAATACCCCTTCAGTATCAAGTCGTTATCAAGAACACAGGAATTTGGTGATAACTCTAACACCAACATCCTAACAGATTCGGCTTGCACCTCAGATCTAGTCAGTATTGCCAATCCCCAGTTGAAGCAACAAGGAACCAGCAATCATCTCCAGCATGTTCGGCCACAACCTCGTACACATGCATCATACATTTTCATCATGTTGCTATCCATAGTGCCATGTTCATCTGGTTACGTTTCAAGTGTCTAGGATTCTTTATCCTACCCATGCATCGCCATGCATGAATATGATAAAGAGGGGCATCTGTAGACACTCAAAATTTTACATCTACTTCATTACTAACATTGCGGGAAAAGCAGATTCGTCTTTTAAGAGAGAACCTTGAAAGACAATCCAAATCGATCTGGGGATACTACCTAAGTGCGCATCAACCCCGGATCGCAATACTGGGGTAGCAGTTTCAACCTCGGATCTAACCCCAGACACTGCAGATACAATACCGAACAACACACACCGGAGAAGACCGATTAATCTCAAGATAACCCCGAGGTATCCGGTCTCGGTCCCAACCATGGAATAGCCACCAACCTTGGTGATAACCCCAAGGAATGCGCTTTTGAGATAACCACGAAATGCTTGTTTCAAATGACATCAGCTTTAATCTCGGCACTCACAACGAGATACACTGTACCAACCCAACAATAACATCGGAAAGATAGGCACACCTCAAAGATGAAAATGAGGACCTTCAACAAATGCAGCAGTCCAATCTCAGCGAAGTCTGAGCAACGTCTGCTTATCGGCCCAATCCGGCAGTAACACCGGTGAGGGGCAACATCGCCATCTCGTCCAACACGATGCCACGTCTCGTCTCTACGCAACAATGTCCCACAAGGATAACCAATCTCGAGAGACTATTGTGTGGGGTAACGGATGAAAGTTGAAGCTTGAAGACCGGAGGGCATCGTCCCATCTTCAAAGACTTCGTACAAACTCTAATCCCATGCCATCTTACAACTCTCAACAACGGCGGTCTGAAATAGGTCTTGAATACCTCAAAACGGATGCCTGGATTGCACTTCTCAAAATCCGAGTGGACATTATAGTGCCTGAGTGCACGTACTTTGAGACGACCCGACCCGACCCGCCTCTGGTACACCTGCGGCACCTTTTGCCTATAAATAAGAGGCTTGGGGTGCTGATTTTGAAGAGAAAAAAGATGGGGAAACCCTGCATAATTTGCTCTGCACTTGCCATACAGTGCATTTTCTCACTTTCAAACACCTGTGAGCTCATATATAGCCTCTTTTGTACCCACAAAAGCCCAGTGTTTACCCACTCTAAAGATATAGAAGCCCTTTTATCAGTCAGCTGTAAGCCATCTCACACACTTTAGAGTCTTTCTCTTCATCTTTGCACACACCCTTCTACACGTTGAGAGTCGTGTTGCTTGCTTTTGCCTTGAACTTCTATCCGTGGTTTCATTCCATTACGTATATATATATATATATATATATATATATATATATATATATATATATATATTGACTAACATTATCGAGTTATGCCTCGATTGAGCCTGAACTTGATGCCCGAGCGCGTTCTTGCTTTAATATATATATATATATATACTTATATTTATTAACTGCATGCAGCCGGACTTTGTTCGATGAGCCTGAACTTGATGCAGTGCGTTTATTAAACTTTTATATATATATATATATATATATATATATATATATATATATATATATATATATATATATATCAAGCGTGTGTCGGACTTTGTTCGATGAGCCTGAACTTGATGCAGTGAGTGCGTTTACTCGCTTTTATATATATATATATACGCATCGAAAGTCTAGGCTCATCGAATAAAAAGTCCACACACGATATATATATATATATATATATATATATATATATATATATATATATATATATCGTGGTCGAACTATGTTCGATGAGCTTGAATTTTACATCCTTGCATTTATTGCTTTTATATATATATATATATATATATATATATATATATATATATATATATATATATATATATATATATATATTTATTTTGTCCTACACAGTTCCTTTAAGTGGCGAGTTGATCGCTTTTATAGCTTTCTTTACATTTCGTCTGCACAGAGTTTACTTATTGGCGATTATCAGATATTCTGACTTTTAATGACTTTATTTACATTTCGATCCCCCGTGAAGGTGCTTCGTGGTTGGTCATCATATATATATATATATATATATATATATATATATATATATATATATATATATATATTTTACCGCTTTTATATATACACATTTTATTGCTTTTATAGAAATTGCAATATTACATGCGCTTAGGAATCATGTGATCACAGATTCATCCCATTGGATCTAGATTTGATTCCCGTGATGGACATTTTCAGCTGTAAGCAGCTTGTAAATTATTCTACGATGTCTGTATTTCCTCAGATGGTTTCCATACCCACGAGGAAGTCGGCATTATTTTTTGATATATTATTTTTCATACGGATGCCTCACATTCGTCAAATAAAATCAATTCAGCCGCTCACTTAATAAAAATGGAAGTGTAAAAGGTCTCAATTCCTATTGAGCATCAGGGTTTGAAAAACCTCTTTTATAAAACATCATTGCCATATCTTGCTAAAAACTGAATTTTTACATAAATTTAAACCCTGTGTGTATAGGTTCGAACGAGGCCTCGCACAACTTTCATATGACAGCACATTGACACACACACACGCACACACACTCAGATAATAGTTTCTTGAAAAGAGGCGGTCACCGTGGTAACACGGATGTCAGGGGGTGCCTAACATCTCCCCACCCCCCCCCGTATGACAAAGTCCCCGGATCCTAAATGAATCTCGATTTCGCCGACCCGTATATCAGTGTCACATCACTGGGTTAATGTGCAAACCATTTCTCGGTTGTGTTGGTACAACCATTTAAAAAACCAACCGGCGACACTTAATAGTCCCATCGTCGACATTATACATGTCGGACCTTTTTCACTTATTTTTTCAAACAAATCTCGCCTAAAATTAGAACACCAAAGAACAAGTAACGGAAAGGGACACCCAAAAATCCTGACGTCAACACGTACTTCTCGTTCTTGATAAATGTCTAAAGGTTTGCTTGGAAGTAGATTGATTAAGTGTTTCTAGCTTTTCTCTCTTTCAATATAGGTTGAACAAGATTTTCAAAACAACAAATACTCAACCCAAGCTTTGTATTTATAGAAATCCAAATGAGGGGCAAAAATTGTCCAAACCCCACCTCCTTACTATTTACTTCTTAATCACCAAGTAAAGTACTTGGTGATCAAGTATTGCCTTTACTTGGCCATCAAGTGGCCGGCCCACTCTCTCATGGATCCTCCCATGGGTTGCCCCATGGGTTTTACCCATCTAATGACCAACCGGTTCGACCCACGGTTTATCTTTTTGGATTGGGCTTGACATAACTTAACGTTGGGCCTTGACTTGGGCTTGCTATTGGTTTAAGTCCAATTGGAGTATACCAAAGCCCTCAACTCATATTCCATTGATACTTCTCGTATTCTACGCGTATAACTCCTGTATTCTCTTCGTCTAATACTCATACGATATTCGTATTATACGTCGTACTATTCTTCATATCATACTCGTATTCATACTAATATAATACTCGTATCTCATATGTATAATCATAGAAATGACTATACGCATTGTATTTCCCTTTCGGAAATCTCTCTCACAACCTTTAGGTTTTAAGTCTGCAGGCAAAAACTTTGTTTGCCATAACGAAAATATTATTGGATATTCCATAATATCTTCATATTCTATCATTACATGTTTCTCGAAATTTCAAACCCTAGCTCAGAACGAAATCAGATGAATAGTGTTTTTACGAAAAACTTCTCGGAAAACATTCATTTCCGTCTTGATAATTTAAAACAATTAATCTTAGCACAAAGTCAGAATACTAACCACATCCACACATTCTAGGTCATAGAACGACCTTCGAACATCTTACTCACATAATAACTCAATTAAATTCATTTAATTCACAAATTCAAATTAAAATTTAATTCATTAAAAATCCAAAATTTTCGGGCGTTACATTCTTCCCTCCTTATAAGGATTCTGTCCCCAGAATCTCGCTATTCTTACACAAACAAATGAGGAAAATTTTCCTTCATTTTACTTTTGAGCTCCCACATTTGCTTCTTCAGCATCGTGGTTACTCCAAATTACCTTTACTGAAGGTATTACTTTATTTCTCAAGACTTGTTCATTCCTATCAATAATCTGAATCGAAAGTTCTTCATACGTTAAGTCTTTTTCTACATTAATAGATTCATATTCTGTTATATGTTTATAGTCTAGTTTATAAGGACGTAACACTGACACGTGAAACACATTGTGTATTCTTTCCATCTCAAGAGGTAAAGCTACTTCATAAGCTACCTCTCCTACCCTTCTTAATATCTCAAAAGGTCCTACAAATCTTGGACTTAACTTCCCTTTTTTCCCAAAACGTATCTTCCCTTTCTAAGGCGACACTTTTAGAAAGACATACGACCCTACTTTAAACTCCTTATTCTCTCGATGAGGATCTGCATACTTCCTTTGTCTATCTTGAGCTGCTACTAACTGAGATGTTATCAGCTTCACCATGTCTGCCGTTTATTGTACAATCTTCGGTCCCAACATTCGACGTTCACCTACTTCATCCCAACAAAGTGGTGTTCTGCACTCCCTTCCATACAACGCTTCGTAAGGCAGCATGCTTATACTAGCATGAAAACTATTGTTGTAAACAAATTCTACCAAAGGTAGATGTTCGTCCCAACTCCCCTTGAAATTCATAACGCAAGATCTTAACATATCTTCTAGCGTTTGAATGGTTTGTTCACTTAGTCCATCCATCTGTGGATGATACGCCGTACTCAATCTCAAATGTGTTCCCATTTGTTCTTGCAAACTCCTCCAAAAGTTCGACGTGAATCATGGATCACGATCGGACACAATCGAAACAGGTACTCCATGTCTAGAAATAATTTCTTTGACATAAAGCATAGCTAACTACTCTAAGTTATACCTAACTCCTATTGGTAGAAAATGAGCCGATTTAGTTATCCGATCCACTATTACCCAAATAGCATCGTATCCTTTTCTCGTCGTTGGAAGTCCCACCACAAAGTCCATGGTGATATGCTCCCATTTCTACTCCGGAATCTCCAGTGGATGCAACAACCCACTCGGTCTTTGGTGTTCAGCCTGGACATTCTGACAAGTCAAGCACTTACTAACATATTCTGCAATCTCCCTCTTCATGTTCGGCCTCCAAAAGTTCTGACGAAGGTCTTAATACATCTTAGTACTACCAGGATGTATCGAGTACCTCGAACTATGAGCCTCAAACATAATCTCTTCTTTCAACTCGGAATCATTTGGAACCCAAATTCTTCACTCAAAATGAAGTAAACCTTCTTTATCAAGGTTATACTTGGTCTTCACGCCATCTTCCATTATCTTTTTCATTCGCTCGCATTCTTCCGTACTCATCTGTACTTCCTTAATCCGTTCCACTATCGTTGGTCGAGTTTCTATTAAAAATAACATCTCTGCTGTTTCACTTGGCAACTTAACTTCTAATTCCATCCTGGCCATCTCTGTTATTAACTCATTCTAAGTCGTTAACATTGACAGCTTTTCCCTACCCTTTTGACTTAACGCGTTGGCTACTACATTTGCCTTCCCCGGATGATATAAGATATCATAGTCATAATCTTTTACCAACTCTAACCACCTTCTCTGCCTCATATTCAACTCCTTTCATGTGAAGATATATTTTAGACTTCTATGGTCCGTGTATATCTCACACTTCTCCCCGTATAATTAATGTCTCCATATTTTTAAAGCAAACACTACAGCTGCCAATTCTAGGTCATGAATATGATAAACCTTCTCATAATCTTTTAACTAACGTGACGCGTATACAATAACCTTGCCATGCTGCATGAGCACGCAACCCAGTCCTCTATGCGAAGCATCGCTATAGACTACAAAATTCCCCGTATCATCTAGTAAGGATAGTACGGGTGCCTCACTCAACCTCCTTTTTAGTTCTTGAAAACTATTTTCACACTTTGTTGTCCACTCATACTTCACCGACTTTCTTGTCAGATTCGTCAGCGGAGTAACTAATTTAGAAAAGTCCTGAATGAACCTTCTATAGTATCCCGCTATCCCCAGAAAACTCCTAACCTCAATTGGCATTTTTGGTTGCTCCCACTCATTCACTGCTTCCACCTTCACTGGATCTACGGATATGCCATCTTTGTCTATAACATGTCCTAGAAACTGCACTCGTTCAAGCAAAAATTCACACTTAGTGAATTTCGCATACAACGTCTCCCTCCGTAGTGTTTCCAACACTATTCTTAAATGTTCAGCATGATCTTATGGCGTCTTAGAATAGACTAGAATATCATCAATGAACACTACAACGAACTTGTCCAAATACTGTTTGAACACTCAATTCATCATATCCATGAATTCGGCTGGCACATTCGTCAACCCAAACGACATCACCAGAAACTCATAATGCCCATAACGAGTTCTGAACGATGTCTTAGGTACATCCTCCTTCCTCACTTTCAGTTGATGATACCCCGTTCGCAAATCTATTTTAGAAAAACAATTTTCCCCTTTTTAACTGATCAAATATATCATCGATCCTGGGAAACAGGTATTTATTCTTAATCGTTAACTTGTTCAACTCTCGATAGTCGATACAAAGTCGTAACGATCCATCCTTCTTTACAAACAATATCAGTGCTCCCCACGGAGACACACTCAGTTGAATGTACTTTTTGTCTAACAGTTCCTGTAACTGGACCATTAACTCCTTCATCTCAACTGGCGCCATCCTATATGGTGCCTTTGAAACTGGTGCCGTACCCGGCAACAAATCAATCACGAATTTTACATCCCTATCTGGCAGGATACCAGGTAACTCTTCCGAAAACACATCTGCGAATTCTTGAACTACCGCTATCTGTTCCAATGATGTTCCCACTCTTTGGGTGTCCACTACATGACACATATAACCCTTACACCCCTTCTTCAACATCTTTCTAGCTTGTGTCATTGTTAGACAACAAGAATGTCCCGGTGATTTATTATCATAAAAAACCACCTCAGGTTTCTTAGAAAGCCTTAGGTTCACACTCTTTCTATGTCAATCTATTATTTCTCTATGGTTAATTAACCAATCCATACCTAGAATTACATTGAATTCTTTTAACCTTATCGGTAAAAGATCTACCAATAATCTGTTACCCCTAATATCTATGAAACAATTCCTATGAATGTTTTCAATGGGAATTATTTCCTCGTTTGGTACCTTAACGTCTAAAGGTATTTCTAACTTTTCAGGATTTAATCCCAGTTGCTTAGCAAATCCACATGCTATAAAGGAACAAGTAGCACCCTAGTCAAATAACACATAAGCATTTATTTCGTTGACTGGAATGATACCTGCTACTATTTCTGATGATGCAACCGCATCTTGGACAGTCATATTAAACGTTCGGGTTGAGGGTCTACCCAATGATGTTTTTGGTCCAGTAATGGCCAAATTGCCACTACCAAAACCTTTCCTACCCTCCGCCACTTTCTTTGGACAATTTCTTGTCATGTGGTCCATCGACCCACAAACAAAACAACCCCAATTTTTCTTAGGATTAGGACAGTTGAGAGATATGTGACCCTCCTACCCACAGTTATAACAACCCGTTTTCCCTTTCAGATAGACTCCAAGATGAGTCTTGTCGCATGTCTTGCATGCTTCCATCCTACATTTAGGATCCCCTTGCTTCACCCCAATATTCCCAGGGTTAAAATTCTTCCTCTTAGGCATATTTCCACTACCACTGGCAACCTCTGCCTTATTTCCTCCCTCTCCCTTACTCTTATTCTTTCTATCCTTGTGGTATTGGGTCAACGCCTCACTACCACCTTGTGTTATTATTGCCTTTTCCAGAATGGTCCAATAGGACGCACTCTGAAAAATAGATATCCTACTATAGAGCCAGGGTTTTAGGCCCTGCTCAAACCTACGAGCCTTCCTCTCCTCCGTGTCCACTTGGTGTGGAGAAAACCTTGCCAATTCATTGAATTTGGCCGCGTATTGGGGAACAGTCATGTCCCCATGTTTAAGTTCTAGGAACTTAATCTCCATCCTCCCTTGCATGCTAGTAGGGAAATAGTTCTCGAAGAATACCTTCTTGAACTGTTCCCAGGTAACAACACCTATTCCATTACCGGTGAGCCTCCCACCAAATGAGTTGGCTTCCCCATTCATCATATAGGTCGCAAAAGAAGTCTTTTGCGCCTCATCTACGTTCGTAATAACAAACGCCTTCTCTATTTCCTTGACCCATGTCTGGGCCTCCATTGGATCCGTCGTTCCTTTGAACTCAGGTGGACCTACACTTTTAAATTCCTTAAAAGTAGTTGTTCGGGCTACCCAAGGTCCTGCGGGTGCTCTACCCCCAGCTTGGTTAAATGCAGCCGTTAATAAATTAACGAACTCTTGCATAGGGTTATTAGGACCCCCCCCTCGTTATCATTATGCGATTCCGCCTCTTGGTTACGTTGTCTTCTTCTTGGCGGCATTTTTGATTAAATAAATAGAGTTCCGTTATTACTTATTTACTTACTTAGTTATTAGTTGTCAAACAACTAAACAATAACTCATACGCAACAAAGCATATTAAAATAAAAACTTTCTTATATTAAGATGCTTCTTTATAGTTCAAAACTATTTACAATTTGCTTTCCATAGCCAAAAGCTATTACATATATGTCCCACGATTAACTTTCAATAAAATTGGGATTTACAAAAAGACTACCTTTTAATTATACAAAAGAGAGTTTTACGTCACTACACAAAAGTATGTACCATACTAACTCCTAATACTGCTTAAACATCATTTTCATGCTTCTCGTTCGCTAGAATCGACACAATATCTCGACTTATAGTATGTCGAGTCTGTCCCGACTCAATAGAATAATAAGCTATCTTAAGCTTGAAATCCTCATGCGCACTGTCATTTATATATGACATTCGTGCTATCTTCTGGTCTTTTTCAACCAGTTTCTTACGAAGTTCTACGACCTCGTTCTTATAGTCCCTAGCCTTATCAGTCATGAGAACTTTCTCATCATGTTCTATCTCATAGTCTGACTCTGCAAACTCCTTAGCTCCATAGAGATCGCTGATCTCTTCTTTCTGGTGCTGCACCATATTGTGCAGTTGCACGTTACGGTCAAGCACTGAGAGGTACATTTCCATCATCGTCTCTGTAGGTGTTGACTCTAGGGCAGGCATCACCGTATTAACCGATGTTACCTCCATGTCATGCTCCACATCAATCATCATATTCAAATATGATGATATTCCCATGGTCTCCTCAGAATAATCATCCTCTGAATAATACTCATCGGGCTCTGACTCTTCTAGAATCACTATAGGTATGTCTGCTATAGGCACATGTACTGGCTCAACTCGGTTCACAGACTCCTCGCTGACCACATGTATATCCCTATACATCAAGCTATCGACCGACATCTACAATAAAACATAACAAATTGATTAGTACATAATACACAATAATATAAGCACAAATAACATTTAATCCATTTAGGGTTACTTTCCATCTTTTAAATCTTTCGATACTGAGTTTCCTCAATACCTTATAAACTCATTTGACTCGAGTTAACATTCTTCGGACTCTTCCTTTCCTAACGAGGTTATTTGCCTAAGGTTCTTCCCCCATTAAGTTTTATAACCTAATGCTTTGATACCAACCTGTGATGCCCCCAAATCCGGGTATCTTCCAACCCGACGGATGGTGCTCAACAATACTACAATCCATACAATCATTCCATTGAGATAACAACAAAATGAGTGTAATTACTATCTTTGTATTACATTGGTAATAAATCCTTTCCCATGTTCATAAACCGAATACATTCTTTTTTCTTCATAAGTATATTACATACAAACACACTAATCTATTACATAACGATTAATTGTCCATCTTAGCCTTGCCTTTATCTGTCTTAGAACTCTCAGTTTGTTCGGCTTTAGCTGCAAACATATGGTTCAAGTAAGAATAAGCATAACTAGCTCAGCAAGTCTTAACAAAGAATCATATGAATATCACGTTAACAATTACATGCTTTACTTCCATTACTGAACAATTAACTACGAAGCACTATAAAACATTTGACTAGTACTTATCATGTCATAACAATAATTCCAAAGTACATATAATAGCTTCAAAATTCTGAACCGGTTAATAGACCATGAACATACTCTTTTCATTTTCATACTTGAAAAGGACATCCGGCACTAAGGCCATCCATCTGTCTTTACTTACGAGCACTTCTAGGTAATCAGCCTATTGTCCTCTATGTTGATCAACACTCCTTCGTTAAACGTGTTTACGTTTAACATTTGGCAACCTCGCGTGCCCATCGAATAATCGATGAAAAATACTTGTGTTTGTACATAGACAAACTTACCTTCTCATCCGTACCAAATACTTTGCATAGGATAGCGTTAACAATTCTATATCGAAAGACTTGTAAACAACTCAATCCATTCTTCAATACTTGTCTAGCCGAGTTAAAATAGGCATCGACTCTTTCTTCAAAACTATTCATGTATATTATAACATGAATCACAGAAAACATGGCTAACACGGAGGTTAGACAAGCATTAAGAAAGACTTGCCTTCAAACGTCTTCGAATATATAATTCAACAGTTATCAATCTTTACAGGATCTACATGATATATTCACATAGCACACTATAATTAGTTATCAAATAACTAACTTTATTGACCTTAACCAACTTCTTTCTCTTCTATGTCTTACTTGAATTAACTTTGTTATTAAAGTCAATTCGACTTTCTATACTTCGTTACGGCTCGTTAACATTCTTATGATACTAACTGACATTCGATCATTATTGGTGAGGTACCAACGTTGAACGTTATTTACAGTTTACTTATTATGTTCTCGCGTTCTTCGTTTAATTTCTATTAAACCTTACTAAATCTTCTAACATTATCACCTTATAAGTGTTTAAGGTCAGCTTGATTATGTACATTAAGTACCTTCATTGTCTAACTCTAGGTCTACATTCAAATGAAATGAAAACCTAACCTAGTCAACATTTTTATATTGCCGACGCTACGGCACGACATCTTTAGTACTATAGTGGTGCTGCGGCATGAGTTAACAGGGGACTCGGTGGGATGGATCTCATTCTGCAAGTGACCCATTATACACTAGGTTGGCGCCATGGCGCCTACTATGCACCAAAGAGGTAAAAAACAGTCTTATTTTTCTTATAAAACTCCCGGCTTCCTAATTTGTTTGTTTTAGATCTGAATTGACCCATTCGAAAGCCTACAACTCACAAATCATATCCTTTACGTGTTCATATAAGAATTTCACATTTTTGAATCCGTTAACTCAGAATTCACCTTTAAGTTCATTTTTGAGCGTTCGCTTAACGTTTTCGACCGTTCAATACTCGTTTTCTTCGTTATAAGTCAGAATTCGACGATTCTTATGGCAACGACTCTTAATTACCTTATCTCACGTGTTGACATTGGAACCCAACGTTTTCAAGTCATACGGAAACTTTTGACCCTTAATTCGAGATTTTTACGTTTTCGACATTTAACGTCTATTTTTGGAAAATTCGCCATAACTTCGTTACTCGTGTTCTATAGGCCAAATCAAATGTAACACTCCATTGATTCACTATCTATATCCTAACAAAACAATATGCACATTCCTTAGCTATAACGGTTTTCAAATCGCTCATTCATAACTAAGTTCACATTCAAGATTTTCTACGATTTTAACTCACGTAAACACTTACGATTTCTATTTGGACATGACCTATCAATGATTTGATCATTAATAGACATCCTTATTTCTCCTCAATAAACATGCTCCACCAATCTACGATTCTTCTACGAGAAAGAAATTGAAAAAAATGAAGATTACAGTTTATGAGAATTTACCTTTGACGTACTTCTCGTTCTTGATAAACGTCTAAAGGTTTGCTTGGAAGTAGATTGATTAAGTGTTTCTAGCTTTTCTCTCTCTCAATATAGGTTGAACAAGATTTTCAAAACAACAAATACTCAACCCAAGCTTTGTATTTATAGAAATCCAAATGAGGGGCAAAATTGTCCAAACCCCACCTCCTTACTATTTACTTCTTTATCACCAAGTAAAGTACTTGGTGATCAAGTATTGCCTTTACTTGGCCATCGAGTGGCCGGCCCACTCTCTCATGGATCCTCCCATGGGTTGCCCCATGGGTTTTACCCATCCCATGACCCACCGGTTCGACCCACGGTTTAACTTTTTGGATTAGCCTTAACATAACTTAACGTTGGGCCTTGACTTGGGCTTGCTTATATAATTCATTGGGATTGCTATTGGTTTAAGTTCAATTGGAGTATACCAAAGCCCTCAACTCATATTCCATTGATACTTCTCGTATTCTACACGTATAACTCCCGTATTCTCTTCGTTTAATACTCATACGATATTCGTATTATACGTTGTACAATTCTTCATACCATACTCGTATTCATACTAATATAATACTCGTATCTCATATGTATAATCATCGAAATGACTATACGCATTGCATTTCCCTTTCAGAAATCTCTCTCACAACCCTTAGGTTTTAAGTCCGCAAGAGAAAACTTCGTTTTCCATAATAGAAATATTATTGGATATTCCATAATATCTTCATATTCTATCCGATGAATATTGTTTTTACGAAAAATTTCTCGAAAAACATTTATTTTCGTCTTGATAATTCAAAACAATTAATCTTAGCACAAAGTTAGAATACTAACCACATCCACACATTCTAGGTCATAGAATGACCTTCGAACATCTTACTCACATAATAACTTAATTAAATTCATTTAATTCACATAATCAAATAAAAATTTAATTCATTAAAAATCCGAAATTCTCGGGCGTTACATCAATGACGGGTGACTGTGATACATGCCAATGATGCCTGGTAGGAGGCAAGATCGATATGTGAATCTCCCATATGGTGATCCTAATAACACGCTCTCCTAAATAGAGCTCCCATCCTCCGTCTATAAAGAGAGGAACCCTCCGGGTGGAGATCACATACTCGACGCCAGTCGGGTACCCATCCTCAAATTCGATGGCCAAATGTTCCCGGAGTAGGGAATCCATGTGATAATATCAGCTGTCAACAACTCCAACAACAAGCGGCAGTGAGTGAAACCCTCAGCTACAAGGACCTCTGCAAGTATGGAATGATGCATCATGGATTTCAAAGGAAGCTGGGATGAACATTTACTGTTGGTAGAATTTTCCTACAACAACAGTTACCACGCGAGCATCGGCATGCCACCTTACGAGGCATTGTACGGTAGAAAGTGCAGAACTCCATTGTGCTAGGATGAAGTCGGTGAATGCCAACTGTTAGGACCAAAACTGGTATAACAAACTGCTGAAGTTGTCAAATTTATTAGGACAATATTGGTAGCAGCGTAAGACAAACAAAAAAAGTATGCCGATCAACACAGGCAGAATCGCGAATTTAAAGTAGAAAATTTTGTTTTCCTAAAAGTTTCTCATTGGAAGGGGAAAATTGTTTTGGCAAGAAAGGAAAGCTCAATCCAAGATTTATTGGACCGTTTGAAATACTACAAAGAGTCAGGGAAGTGGCTTATGAGGTAGCTCTACCTCCAGAATTGGAAAACTTTCATAATGTTTTTCACATTTTGGTGTTATGACCGTATAAACCTGATAACAAGCACGTGATCGAGTACGAACCATTGCAATTCGATAAAGATTTGTCTTATGAAGAGGTTCCTATCCAGATAGTTGACAGGAAAGAATAAGTGCTCAGAAATAAAGTGATACCTTCTGTGAAGGTGATATGGAGAAACCACAATGTCGAAGAGGCAACGTGGGAACTCGAAGCTGAAATGTTGAAAAATTACCCTGAGTTATTTGTTTAATCTATGTCTTCGATTCTGGGGACAGAATCTTTGTAAGTAGGGAAGAATGTGACGATTTGATTGTTTGAATTGTGATTCTGAGGACAAAATCCTTTTAAGGAGAGAATGATGTAACATTCCAGAATTTTAATTGTAATATTAAATATTTATTGAATTATATAAATATTTAATGCATGTGTTTATCGTTGAATAAATATTTGTTTAATTGATTTAATTTTATTTGGAGAATTATTTGTTAAATAAATAATTAATTAATTAAGGGAATTATTATTATATTGATATTTTAATTTAATGGATAATTATTTGTATTGAGTTATGTGATTAAAGGATTTATTTAATTAATTGTGATTTACATTAATTAAAATAAATATGAAAGCTTGATTAAAATAGTGTGACAAATAACTATATATATTATAAGGAGTTATTAAAATAAAATAAAAGTAGTTTAATTTAGTTTTTGCCAAACAAGGCTTAATATATTAATTCTTTAATATTTAATGTGTTTTTGCCAAAACAAGCCTTATGGTTTTTGGGGATTTCTAATTTTTAATTAAATAAAATAAATTAAAATAATAAATATAATATATTTATATTATATACGATTATGTTATAACTGTTAATATCATTAGTATGCATATTAAGGTGTCAGTTTTTCTTTTACGTATTATGTGTCTATATTGGCTAAGCCCAAGAGAGCATAACATTGAGAGTTCAGAGAGCTTGAGAGAATTGAGAGAAAGCTTGAGAGTAATTGAGAAGGGTTGTCTGCAATTGCAATGAATTATCAAACTAGTTGAAGGTATTTCTTATACAACCCTAATATATATATATATATATATATATATATATATATGTGTGTATATATATATATATCTACATATGTGAACTACAACAATGTTTTGATATGCTCTATGAATTATATTTCTTCCAAATTTTGTTATGTAATTTAGTTATGGTGATTATATATGCTATAATGATAGAGTTTATGTTTAAACAAGAGAATTGGATGCTAAATTCGTTTGACAGTAGGAAGAAAATTTGTCAGTATATGTATTCTTTGTATGGCTTAGGTAAGTAACAATTTAGATGGTTAATTCTTATGTTAAACTGTAAATTGACACTAGTATATGTTAGTTCATTGAGATACAAACATAACAAAATTTGAATGAGATGATTTAATCATGTATTGAATTCACAATGATGATTTTTAGGATGAATGTCAAGAAAATTGAGTTTTTATGAAAAACATGAAAATTAAGGAATTAAAATAGTTATAATTGTTCATAAATTATGCTAATTGGTTGTAAATGTTAGCAAACATGTTTATGATACTGTTATATTTATCTTACGTGTTATTATCACTATTTGGTGGGTAAAATTTGTGTTAGTTGGCTTAAGAAAAGTGTAATAAGCTCTCATCTGCAGAATCGAAGTTACATACATCGCGGTCGTCAGCGACCCTTAAGCGTGGTGCGCCGCCGCATCCCAAAGATAAAATTGGCGCGGCCTCGCCAGTACCCGTTTCCAGACACTAAAGTCTGCTAATTCTACAGACTTTGGTCATTCTTTGTAGCTTAACTAAAGGTTATGGTAATGTGTCCAACATGTAACAACAAGGCTAAAATAGAGTTGTGTTATATGTATTATGAATTCAAAGTTGTAAAAGTGATTAGTAGGTTACAGACGCATTGTGTGATAACTTAGTTTATACAATGAATGTTAGATAGGTGTTGTGATGTTAACACTTGGGAATTTTGAAATATATATAGTAGCACAAGACTTGTGGTGAGATGATAAGCTTAGCTAGAAATGTATATGTTATGGTATGTTAGCATATCTAATAGACAATGTGATTCTAAACCAATATGTAGGTGAACGTGAGTTTAATATTGTAGCTTACGCTCGAGGCAAGTTTCTAAACTTTCTTTTTACATTGAGCAAGTTTTCTAACTCTACACTTTGGTTGAGTTAGTTCTATTATTATATTGTGTAACTTCATTCTTTTGATTGAGCAAGCTTTGTATCTTAACTGTTATTGAATAAGTCAATTGTTTCTAAAATTCATTCGAGCAAACTCTAACTCTAATGTTATTGAAAATTCTTATTTGATTGATTCATTCTAACTTGTTTACAGTTAAGCAAGTTTCTTAAGTTCTATTATTGTATAATGAACGTAGTTTTTGAACTCTCATCTCTATTATTGAACTGTTTTAATTCTTTGCATGAGTTAATACCTTGTTGGGCAAGTTTTTAGTTTCCAACTTGCTATCAGTTAAATATACGTTCAGGAATTTCATTTCTAATGATTATAAGACTCGAACCTTAGCTTATTTTACTGTTCAAACAAAGGTTAACCATTTTATTCATTTTATTGAATGCTTATGCTCTAAGCATGAGTTTGATATGTATAATCAGTTCATTTATGATTCTCAAATGTTATGAGTTATGTTGTTATTAAACAACTATTGTGTTATCAAGCATTGTTGAGTCAACTAGTTTCCTAGTTGATGATCATTAAACTTCAATTACCCTTGAAAGCTTATCCAAACCAAACTTTCTTTGGTGCGGACTTGTACTCTAAATACTGAGATGAACAACCCTATGTTTAGGGGTTTATGCTTAGCGTCGAAATGGTTGTGCACAATACATTGTACGAAGGATTTATCCCCCTAAGTACGTGAAGTCCTTATAGTCATATAATTGTTAAAGTTAAAGTTGAAAGATTACTTATAACTGTGGACATGGTTCGTGGTCATTAGACCCTCAGTAGTATGCTTAAGAATGTTAATAGAACATTTCATTCAGTTCTATTGAGCCTATGATTTGGCAAATGTTGTAATGTTAATAGAACATATCATTCAGTTTTATTGAACTTGTGATTTGGTAAATGTTGTAATGTTAATAGAACATATCATTTAGTTCTATTTAGCCTATTATTTGGCAAATGTTGTAAAGATATTTATTCTTATTTCAAGTGAGTTTTGTTTGCTCACTCTTTCATATTTATACATTTATTGCAGCTATGGTTGAGAAGGTAGATAAACCTACAACTAGCAAAGGAAAGGAAAAAATGTACAAGTGATGAAGACTTATAATTTTGCTTTATCGTTATGATGATAGACTTTTAATAATGATGTGATGTAATAATTTTATTTCTGCACTTATATGATATTTAGAGGTTAGATAACCCGGGAGATAATGTTTTTATTAAAGTAATCCTGTATGGGCAGGTTTTATTATTCAATTTATTATGATTGGGTAGTTAGATATGAATGTTTTGATAACGTGAACACCAAATCTTGAGGTAATGAAGTACCGATATTTGGGGGTTTCACACCCGCGCTAAGTCCTTAGTCATAACACGCGCGGCCGCGCTTGACACCGGAACTTAAAAATTTTTAAGACTTTAAAAACATGTCTTACTCCATCATTTGTACTATTTGAAAAAAACAGAGCGTATCTCTTCATCTCCAAAGTGCACATGATTCTTTTTCCCCATCCGTTTCATTTCAAAGGTGCAACATCTCACCCCACGAAGTGTTTATCACATCAGTTACTCTACCCAAGTTAAACTCCTCACTGATAAAACTTGTGTTTTGGTGGGTGCGACTTATGTTTGGGGGTGTTCGGTTCATCAAGTATTACTCTTTCAATTCCATCAAACAGGTTTCTACTATTATTCATTCCGAGCAATGGGTCCTAAGCGTGCACGATATATCGCTCCATCATCATCTTCTTCTTCCAGTAGTCAAGATGAGGACATTGTGGATCATACTAAGTTTCTCAGTCTGGAGGCACAAATAAAATATTATCGAATAGTGACAAAGACGTCCGTAAAGGAACGAGGCTTCAAGCCTGGGAAGCAAGATGGGCAACTTTGGAATATGATTAGAGATAGAGGATGGGGAGGATTTTGTGCAACCCCTATGCCTGCTCCCATGGGTATTATGCGAGAATTTTATGCTAATGCTGAAGATACTATGAGTGGTTCATCAATGGTTTGAGGAATTGAAGTTAATTACACAACACAGTCAATCAGGGCAGCTTTCAGAATACTCGACACTCCACCGACTGGGAATGATAATTGGGTCGAGTGTGCCCTCTTTGAGACAGATTTGGATGAAGTTGTCACTGACTTATGCATTCCAAGAACGCAATGGACTTGTAGGGCAGGAACTAATGAGCCTCGCACATTCCCAACCTCAACCCTGAATCGTTATACAAAGGCGTGGAATTTGTTCATATGTGCGAAGCTTGTACCTTCAACGAATCAGCATGAAATCACAACTGAAAGGGCTATCATTTTGTGGGGAATAATCACAGGAAAATACATCGACGTGGGCTATCTCATTAATCGAAACATGTTACATTACATGAGGGGGAGCACTACGGGGAGTATCCCACATGCGTCTGTGATTGCGAGTCTGTGTGCACAATAAGGAGTCCAGTGGGATGATGAACAGATGGAAATGCCTAGTCAAGATATCACTCATACAACGATTGCCAAATTCGAGAACTGGGCAGGAGGAGAACCACACCCGAGGAGAAAAGGTTTCATCCTTTAACCCGCATCCTCGGTACCGCCACCACAGCCTACACATGAAACTGAGGCAGGAATGTCAACACAAGCCACTACTGTCCATGATGACTGTTAGCTACGATGGTTGGAGCAGAAGGTCGATGATATGTATGATAACTTTGCAAAATTTGCTACGGGGTTGACAAGGTCACTAGCGGAGGCGTTTGCACAACAGGGTACTACACTAGAGTGGACATAATTTGGGACAGCCATGCCATTTCCACCACCAGATTCACCACACGCAGAGGGTGGTGCAGCTGAGCAGTAGGGGAGTTCTTCTAAACCTATACCTTCATTCATTGGGACACTGAATATTTGAAGTTTGGGGGTATTGGGTAGTAGTAGTTGCATGTTAGTTTAAATTTTAATTTTGCATGTTAGTTTGCATTTTATGTGTTATTTTTAGTTTTTAGTCATGATGATATGTGTTAGTATAATTTTTCATTTTATGTGTTATTTTTAGTATGTTAGTTGCATTATACGTGAGTTGCATGTCTCGCATTTCTAGCTATGTGGAATCTATGTCTAGCCAATGATGAATTTGAATGTTAAAGGATTGTTGAGTTTAATGGATAACATGAGCTAAGATATAACATTTTACATGATGTAATTCATAGTGCTATTTAGATGCTTTCAGTTTGCACTGACGTGTTCACAATTACTTGTAGGCATAAGGGTTATGTGTTTTATTGTTGGATTGGAAATATGGTTTTAAAAATAGAATCGTGTAGAAAATGGACTTAAACTATGAAAACATTGATAATCAAGCTTTGGGAAAACATGGGTATTCTTATTATTATTATAAAAATAAATAAAAATAAATAAATAAAATAAAATAGAACTACCATGGTTAGTCTTGTTTTGGGGTCGTGTTAGTTGAGCAAGTACACCCGAGGGGATTGTCTTTACACCTAGCGCCCTAAGGTCTTTAATGGTCTGGGAGTCGTTGGTTGAAAGCTCGCTAAGGGGTAACACTGTAGCCTAATGGAATGAGGCATTGCACAGCCATGTGATATAAAAAAAAATAAAAATTTGTTAGTAAATCAATAGCAATAAGCACCACGGAAAAGAGCAAAAATCACCTTCGTGAGTAAAAATAAAGCAGTTAAATCCATTGTTGAACCTTAGTTTGTATTGATATGTTACAGTGGTCTTTGTTGCATTAGTATACATGAATCTTGATTTAGACTAAAATTTTTTATTTTGAGCAGTTTAACATATGTATTATGTGCTTAATCAAGTTTTAGTGAACACAACACACACACACACAACATCTTTATAGCATGCATGGGTTATTTAAGTATATCATATTATGTCTATAGCTCAGTTTGAAGTTTTATTCTTGAATCTGGATAATTCGCTGAGGCATATTGGATTGGAATTCTATTTTGGCTAGAAAAATGTGGGACTTATTTGCATCGTAGTCTAGTTGCATAGCATGTAGTTGCATTTTTCGTGTTAATGTAGTATGCATTGCTTGAGGACCAGCACTAACTCAAGTTTGGGGGTATTTGATAAGTAGGTTTTATACCTACTTATTGGATATCAATTCATGAGAACTATGTTCATCTCAAGCACATTGTAGTATGTTTTTAGTTGCATTTTGTTTTGTTTTGCATTACTTGTAATTAGAACTCCTTTGGTTTGAAAATGCATGAAATGGCATAAGCTTAGCTGTGGCAGGCATTATGAGAATATCAAAGGCGTGGCATGTGAAACGAGTGGAGATACGTAAGTGAGCAATGTTGGAAGAGCAAACAACAAGCATGTGGAACAACAGGAAACAACAGAACACAATATCACGGAGACACGAAGTCGTGCGCGTAAGCAGCGGTTGAACAAGTTGGAATTAAGCGCTATGCCATCACTGCGAAGCGAAAACATACCTCGCTGCATACAGCGGCAATCGGCCTTCGTCTTTGGAGTAGCGCCTGCACCCTATCTCCATTGAAAACACGCGCGGCCGCGCGCGTTATATGTTGCAGTTACTTGACTTTTATTTTTGAATTTGAAGTTCAAATGAGGTCTCATTAAAAACTATTCTGGTTGGTACCAGACGATTATTATGTATGTTTTTATCAGTTTTTCAAGAAGAAATTAGGGTTCCAAACATAGACTAATTCTAGAGAGGATTTGAGCTTAGATTCAATATTTTTTACATCTTCTCTTGAATTCATTTACTATATAAGTAATCATTTTCTTTTGCTGGAAATGATTGGAGATTTGAACAACATCTTGGAACATAATCTACAATTGGGTTTGATCGATTCTATCTTCGCTCTCAATTGTTTTCTTTTATTTTCCATGATTTGTTATAATCCAATAATGGCTTTCTGTTCAGAAATGAACTAAACTCCATTATGGGATTCTAACGGATTTTGATATGTAATCTATAATTAATAGCCTGATTGCTTGATCACTCGTTTATCATTGGGATTTCCGTCGTGATTGATTGAATTGCATGAATGTTTGATCATCATTCATCCTATATGCTAATTTGGAATTGAAAAATGACATGTGAGTTTGGTTATAATCATGATAGCATGCGTCTATGAGGCTGAAATGTTTAGCTTCGTATTTTGTGGACCAGATAGGAATATACTGTTTCACCGTGTGTAGCAATATAAGAGCTTGGGCTTCAATTCTATATTGCTGTAATTTCACATAGAAATAGTGACTTTGGTTTTATTGATGATTACATGATTTCTATCGCAATGTGGATGTTAGGTAAACATGTCATAATTCATTGAAAAATGATTATGTCTACATTTATGCTCTTGGCTAATTTTCCATGATAAATGAGTGATTCTGCATGATGGCACTGTTTAGATGAAATATGAAATGAAGTTAGAATCCCATTCTTTCCAAATTTGATTCATTAAATTAGTTTTGTGTTTTATTCATTAATTGAATATAGGTTCAGCGTCATTGTGAGCTTCATTCAAGATTTCTTCCTTAATCTCCGGTATTGCTGGAACCCAAATTCTTCCCTCGAACCTCAGTAATCCTTCGGTATCGATCTTGTATTTCGCATCACTTCCCTCAACCATTTTCTATTTGATTTTCCCACATTCTTCATCTTGTAGTTGAGCACTCTTCACCTTGTCCACTAAAGCTGCACTAGCTTCTATCTGAAATAGTCGTTCATCAGATTCTTTTGGAAATTTTATTTCCAACTCTAGCTTTGCCATTGCTGAAATAAGCTCCTCCTGAGTGGTTATCAACATCAACTTTTCTCGACCTTTCCTTCTTAAAGCATCTGCAACCACATTCACTTTGCCTGGATGATAAAAGATCTCACAATCATAATCTTTTATCAATTCCATCCATATTCTTTGACGCATGTTCAGGTCTTTCCGAGTGAAAATATACTTCAGACTCTTATGGTCCGTGTAGATTTCACATTTCTCTCCATAAAGATAGTGTCGCATTTCTTCAGAGCAAATACTACTACAGCCAACTCCAAATCATGAGTCGGGTACCCTTTTTTCATAGTCCTTCAGTTACATTGATGCATATGCAATAACTTTGTCATTCTGAATAAAAACACAACCCAATCCTTTATGTGAGGCATCACTATAAACCACAAAGTTTCATGTATTATCAGGTAACGACAATACAGGTGCCACACTTAACTTCTTTTTCAAGTCTTGAAAACTTTCTTCACACTTCTCCGTCCAAACAAATTTTACAGCTTTCCTTGTCAAATTCGTTAACGGAGTAGTAATCTTGGAAAAATCTTGACTAAACCGTCTATAGTAATCGGCCAGTCCCAAGAAACTCCTCACCTCCGAAGGTGTTCTTGGTTGTTCCCAATTGATTACAGCTTCAACTTTTGATGGATCCACTGAAATCCCATCCTTGTCAATCACATGCCCGAGAAATTGTACACGTTCTAGCCAAAATTCACACTTAGAGAATTTCGTATAAAACTTTTTATTTCTTAGTGTCTCCAACGTCGAACGTAAATGTTCCACGTGTTCTTCTTGAGTTTTGGAATACTCTAGAATGTCGTCGATAAACACCACCACAAACTTGTCTAAGAATGGTTTAAACACCATGTTCATCAAATCCATGAATACAGCAGGGGCATTGGTCAATTCAAATGACATCACCAGAAACTCGTAATGTTCATACCAAGTTCTGAATGTCGTTCTAGGTATATCCTCCTTCCTTACCTTCAATTGGTGATACCCACTTCTCAAATTTATTTTCGAGAAGTATTTAACACCTTTCAATTGATCAAACAAGTCATCTATTCTTGGCAATGGATATTTATTCTTAATAGTGACTTTGTTTAATTCCCTATAATCAATGCAAAGACGCATTGACCCATCCTTCTTCTTTGCGAATAACACTAGTGCTCCCCAGAGTGATACGATTGGTTGAATATACTTCTTGCTTAACAACTCTTGTTGTTATACCACCAGTTCCTTCATCTCTACCAGAGCCATTCTGTATGGAGCCTTTGATATTGGTGTTGTTCCTGGCGCTAAGTCAATCATGAACTCAATCTCTTTGTCAGACGAAAGTCCTGGCAAATCTTCCGAAAACACATCTATGAATTCCCTAACCACTGGTATCTCCTCCAGTTTCACACCCTTCTTCTGAGTATCGACTATGTAAGCTAAATAACCCACACAGTCTTGACTCAACAACTTCTTGGCCTGCATAATCATCAGACATCTCATTTGTCTAGGCGATTTGCTACCATAGAAAACTACCTTTGACGGAGTCATAAGGTTTACACATTTCTTTTGGCAATCAATTATCGCTCCATACTTGAACATCCAATCCATTCCTAGAATAACATCAAACTCTCCAAGTCTAATCGGGATTAAATCTACCATCATGATGTTCCCCTTAATATTCACCCTACAGTTCTTGTATACGAACCTAACAGGAATTACTTCCTTATTCGCAATTTCTATGTTCAAAGGGAAATTCAATTCTTCACTAGGCAATCCTAACCTCTTAGCAAATTCATCAGATATAAACGAGCAAGTAGCACCCGAATAAAATAATACATAAGCATCAATATCATTGATGGGATAATACCTGACACCACATCTTTTGATTGCACATCATCTTGCACAGTCATGTTGAAGGTTCTGGATGTGAGTTTGTTTGATGTCGTTGGCCCAGTAATGGCCCATGTACCTCCACTGTTACCCCCCCTGCTTTATGTTATCTCTCCAGCCATCTTCTTAGGGCACTCACGAGTAAAGTGATCCTTGGACCCGTACGTGAAGCAAACATTCTTCTTGGGTTGATTGCAATTTGGGGCAATGTGACCCTCCTGGCCACAGTTAAAGCATACTTGTTTCCCCTATTAAGCATACACCCTTGTGAAACTTCCCGCATGTAGCACATGCTTCGAACTTCTTAATCTGCTGGTTACCCTGCTGGTTTCCAGCACCCACATTTCCATTCCATTTTCTCTTCAGATTATTTCTACCATTTCCACTACCACCACCTCCATTCTTAATCTCCACTTCATTCTTCTTCTTTTTCTATTATTGATTAATCTTCGTTACTGCCTCGCCTCAACCTTCAGCGAGAATTGCCTTCTCTATTACTGCTGCAAATGTCTTCAGCTGGAATAGGGAGACCCTACTATATAACCAAGGTTTCAGTCCCTCCTCAAATCTCTTAGCCTTGCATTCATCAGTGCTGACTTGATATGGCGCAAACCTCGCCAACTCATTGAATTTTGCGGCATACTCCGATACCGTCATTGTTCCCTACTTCAGTTCTAAAAATTGCACCTCTAGCTGACTCTTCGAACTCTCTGGGAAATAAGTCTCGAAGAATATCTCCTTAAATCTATCCTAAGTCATAACCCCTTGTCCTTCTCGAGTTTTATTGGCCTGCCACCAATAACTAGCCTCTACTTCCAACATAAATGTTGCAAAAGCAGTCTTATGATTCTCCCATACCCTCGCAACATCGAACACTTTCTCTATCTCCATGATCCAGGTCTGTGCCTCAACTGAATTCATGGACCCATGGAATTCTGGTGATCCAACCGCCATGAAGTCCTTAAATGTTGTAGCTTGATTTTGCGGTTGATTCTGCAGTGCACCCGTCAGTAACGTCACCAGTTGCTGAACTGGATTAGCATCAACATTGTCGTTATTGGTGGTTCCCTCAATGGTTCTTTGTCATGGTTGACGTCTTGGAGGCATTTTCTGTTAAAATACACTCATTAGATTATTATTCAAATTTTTTTTAAAAGTATTTTCTACTTAACTTACATCTCATAAAAGAAATCATCATATAACACATATCACTTTGAATAAAACAAAATAATAACTTTTATTCATTCATAATCTCTTTGAAAACATCATAACAATAGCATCACTGCTATTTACATTACTTTCCTAAACTACTAAAGTTCTAGGATAACATCATCGTATCCCATAGGTTACATAACACTTGGGATTTACATATTATTTAACATTTTATTAATCGCATAACGGGTACATTACCTACGATGTCCTACTAAGATACTGCGTAGCCTTATGATGATCTTCCTCCATAATCAGGAACATTGTTTGATCTAATATGAACGATGGCAGTGTCTTGAACTGAATCGGATAATCGATGACCCGGTCTTGAGCTCGATTAATCAAAGTGTTGAATACATTATTCATCTCCCCCATCTTCATCCTCTTTGCTTGTGCGTCTCTCGCTGCTATCCCGGCTCGTTGAAAAGCTTTCTCGTACGCATCTTCGGCTCTAGCCCTCTTACTAGATTCTTCCAGCAACTTGTTCTTCAGTTCTGCGATCTCCTCGATTAGTTGTTCATTTTCTCCTTCAGTGTGGACCAACTTCTCTTCGACATTAGTCAGACGTTCATCTCGATCCTGGATCTCATCGTCCTTCTGTGCCATCGAAGTCTGTTGTTCAGCGACTATCTCTTCCAACTCCTCAACTGTATCCTAAAGTTCCAAATTTCGGTCATAGACTTCATCGTACATACAAGCAGCTATCGAGGTTAGTGGAATCTCTTCCTCCTCATCCTCGTCATCCTCATCCGAATGTGGAAGCTCCACGAGATCCTCCCCATCTATTTCTACATCATCATCATCATCTTTAACCACTGTGACCAACGAGGCTGACTCCCGTAGAAGTAGTTGTTCCCAAACCACCTGAATGTTACGAGACTCCTCCTCTCTAGGCATCTGAGGTCCTTCCTCCTTAGCTTGACTGGATTCTCCAACATTAGTCATCCTGACAACAAAATTTTTAAGTTTTAATTATTAATCATTACTACTCGACACTCACGAGCACATAAGTTGTAATCACATAAGCACATAAGTGTTTTATTACTTCTTCCTTACAACTCGATAAGAGTTTATCATCACTATCTTTTCAAAGGTTACTTCCTAAGGCTTTTCCCCCCACCTAAGGTTCATAACCTAAAGCTTTGGTACCAACTTGTGACACCCCCAAATCCGGGTACATCATTACCACAAGATTTGGTGTTTACTTAAATAAAACATTCATATCTAACTACCCAATCATAATAGAATTGAATAATAAACCATCCCGTTAAAGGATTACATTAATAAAAATCTCCAGGTTATCTAACCTTAAAATACAATCATTCAAATGCGGAAAATTAAATAATAACTTCATTACAATCATTAAAGTAAAGTCTGATAATAAACTTTCAACATGATTAAAAGTATTCAATACTTGTTCATCTTTCCCTTCCCTTTAATGGTGTTAGGTACATCGACCTTCCCATCCTTAGTTGTAGTATTTATATAAGCAAGAGTGAGCAATCAAAGCTCACTTGAAATAATAATGAATAAAGTCTTTATAACCACTGCCAAATAATAGGCACAATGAAACTGAACAAAATGCTTTATCAACGATAATCGGAATTATGAAATATTTAACTGAGGGTCATAAGACCATGAACTATGTCCATAGTTATAAGTAATCTTCCAACCTAAACTTTAACAGTCATAAGACTATAGAGACTCCTCGTACTTAAGGGTATCAGCCATTCGTACATTGTATTGTGCACAAACATTTCAACGCTAAGCGTAAATTATCCCCTAATAATAGGGTTGTTCATCTCAGTATTTAGAGTACAAGTCCGCACCAAAGTAAGTTTGGTTTGGATACATTTCAAGGTAATTTAGGTTTAACGAACATAAACTAAGGATTAGTTGAATAAATAGTTCATAACGTTATGCTATGGAATAAATCATAACTGAATCAACATTTTATACTGAGGTCATGCTTTAGGAATAATCTAAGAGCATAAACATTGAATGATTATAATATACCTTGCTTAAATAATATTAAACCAATGTTATTTAGAATAGAGTACTAAGCATGCATAACAAATAGTAATTGAACGATAAAAACTATTCAACATTAGTATATCAGAATATGTAAACTTGAAAGCTAAATGACAAGTTAAAGACAAGAATAACTTGTTAAAATAAGAATAAGATTTAGAAAACTTGCATCATCATAAACAACTAGATACAAGAATTTGCTTAATCGAAAGAATAAACTTGCACAATGTAATAATAATAATAGAACTAGCTCCAAGAGATCCTCCTCATCTATTTCTACATCATCATCATCACCTTTAACCACTGTGACCAACGAGGCTGACTCCCGTGGAAGTAGTTGTTCCCAAACAACCTGAATGTCATGAGACTCCTCCTCTCTAGGCATCTGAGGTCCTTCCTCCCTATCCTGACTGGATTCTCCAATATTAGTCATCCTGACAACAAAATGTTTAAGTTTTAATTATTAATCATTACTACTCGACACTCACGAGCACATAAGATGTAATCACATAAGCACATAAGTGTTTTATTACTTCTTCCTTAAAACTCAATAAGAGTTTATCATCACTATCTTTTCGAAGGTTACTTCCTAAGGCTTTTCCCCCCACCTAAGGTTCATAACCTAAATCTTTGATACCAACTTATGACACCCCCAAATCCGGGTACTTCATTACCACAAGATTTGGTGTTCATTTAAATAAAACATTTATATCTAACTACCCAATCATAATAAAATGAAATAATAAACCTTCCCATTAAGGATTACATTAATAAAAATCTCCCAGGTTATCTGACCTTAAAATACAATCATTCAAATGCGGAAAATTTAATAATAACTTCCTTACAATCATTAAAGTAAAGTCTGATAATAAACTTTCAACATGATTAAAAGTATTCAATACTTGTTCATCTTTCCCTTCCCTTTAATGGTGTTAGGTACATCGACCTTCGCATCCTTAGTTGTAGTATTTATATAAGCAAGAGTGAGCAATCAAAGCTCACTTGAAATAATAATGAATAAAGTCTTTATAACCACTGCCAAATAATAGGCACAATGAAACTGAACAAAATGCTTTATCAACAATAATCGGAATTATGAAATATTTAACTGAGGGTCATAAGACCATGAACTATGTCCATAGTTATAAGTAATCTTCCAACCTAAACTTTAACAGTCATAAGACTATAGAGACTCCTCGTACTTAGGGGTATTAGCCCTTCATACATTGTATTGTGCACAAACATTTCAACGCTAAGCGTAAATTATCCCCTAATAATAGGGTTGTTCATCTCAGTATTTAGAGTACAAGTCAGCACCAAAATAAGTTTGGTTTGGATACATTTCAAGGTAATTTAGGTTTAACGAACATAAACTAAGGATTAGTTGAATAAAAAGTTCATAACGTTATGCTATGGAATAAATCATAACTGAATCAACATTTTATATTGAGGTCGTGCTTTAGGAATAATCTAAGAGCATAAACATTGAATGATTATAATATACCTTGCTTAAATAATATTAAGCAAATGTTATTTAGAATTGAGTACTAAGCATGCATAACAAATATTAATTGAACTATAAAAACTGTTCAACATTAGTATATCAGAATATGTAAACTTGAAAGCTAAATAACAAGTTAAAGACAAGAATAACTTGTTAAATATAAGAATAAGATTTAGAAAACTTGCATCATCATAAACAACTAGATACAAGAATTTGCTTAATCGAAAGAATAAACTTGCACAATGTAATAATAATAATAGAACTAGCTCCAAGAGATCCTCCTCATCTATTTCTACATCATCATCATCACCTTTAACCACTGTGACCAACGAGGCTGACTCCCATGGAAGTAGTTGTTCCCAAACAACCTGAATGTCACGAGACTCCTCCTCTCTGGGCATCGAGGTCCTTTCTCCCTATCCCCGACCGGATTCTCCAATATTAGTCATCCACGAAAACAAAATGTTTGTTTGTAATATTCATCATAATAAAATGAAATGATCAAATTGCATAAAAAAAATCTCGAGCGTGTAAAAATCGAGTTTAAAAATTTTACAAACCATATACGGATCACCCTTTATGCACAATTATTAATTAAGCGAAAAGATAAAGAATAAAATCATACCCTTGAAGATCGAGCTTCCTCGGTTATTAATTAAGCAAGTTCACCTCCAAATCCTTTTCGCGTTCAATCTTGAATCCACGGGGTTTGGTTCCTTCCTTTGATCGGCGTTAGCCACCCAAATGTTTGGCCTCTGGGGTGATCCACGAGGAAGAAGAAAATTCAAGAAGAAGGGTGGTTGGCTAAACCTAGTTTTTCTATCTCATAGAAAAGGTGTACTCTCTCCAACAATTGGAATTATTATGTATGTTGTAAAATCAACAACCCATACACACCCATAATAAGACTCCTCTTATTTATAGATGTGGGCAACCCACCTAACAATTAAGGAATTGGGTTTTATTTAATTAATTAAATTCTTTTAATTAATTAAGCTCCCTAATCTTATTAGGGATAATTAATTAAACTCCTTTAACTAATTTTCCTTCTAATCGATTAGGAATAAATGAGAATACTTATATTAAATTAATTCCTAAACTCTTTTAGAAATTAAAATAATAATAATTGTAATAATATTAATAAGACTCCTCTTATTAATTTATATTTAATATTTCTAAAATATTAAATAATAAATATTAAGCTATTTAATTTATTCTATCACCATAGATTAAATTAAATATACATAACTATATTATTACGATTATGCCATTAACTTCTTAAATAATTATTCTTCCTTTTATGGTGTGACCCTTTAGGTTCTCCATATTAAGCCGGTTGTGAATAAATCAATTAGAACAATTCTAATCTTATTTAAATAAATAAATTAAACAATTAATTTATTTAAATAAATAATATTTATCTGATAGGGATAAGCCTCCTAGCGATCAACGACTTTCCGGATAATATAGATTTCAACATTAATCATAAAAGAACCTTTGAGTAAATAGTTCTGTAAAATTCAATCCTTCCACCATCTGATGTCCCGATTAAATATAAGGCATGGAATTCTTTGTCAAGTCTTATTTTATTTAATTATATGTATTTAGATCCTTAAATGCACAACTCGAATAATGCAAATTAGAAACTCCTTTCTAATTTCATTACGCCTTAACCCGAAGGACTCTTTGGGTTGTCATTTATCGAATCACATAGGACATTTCTCTTCTTTTATTAGAAGTGGTAGATTCTTTATTGATCATACATTATCTCCATATACTGACTTATTATACCCAACATACCCTTTGATATACCTAGGGTCTTAAGGAATAAGTCAAAGTATAACTCATCATACACGAGATCTTATGATGATCTCAAGTCGAGGATTACTTGTCTTACTATCACTCTGAGAATTCCTATTGACGAGCAAATAAAACTCCATTAGGTATTCCTTAGCGAGCCGTTCGATGAACTTATTCTCTAATAAGCACCTACATACTTGCTTTAGTGTCTCCACACAAATGATCGTGAGATCAATCATCCTCATCGATGAGCAAGACAGCGTATGTACCAATCTATCCGGATTCACTAATCCCCAATTTAGTAATCGATGATTGGGAACTATTTTAGTTTTAAGCTTTCTAAAATTTAGATCTCATTAGAATGATCATCATCATTATTCTAAAAGCATTGCTTAAAACTATGGGTTTATCACATATTATAAAACAACATCATCATGTAGATAATTAAAAGCCTTTAATAAATTAATACTTTTTATTAATAAATGAATAAGATTGTTCTGAAAGTATATGCTTTATCATCAAACATGATTGGCTTGTATGCATACTACTTTCAATCTCCCACTTGCACTAAAAGCGATAAATCATGGTATCTTATACTCTTCTTCTCTAGTGGCGATTATCCTGTTTTGTTGGATAAGCTTTAGTTAATGGATATGTAATGTTGTTCATGAGAGTCCACTATCTCTATAGTGATTTCCCATCTTTCATGATTCTAATAATCAAATGAAAGTGCCCACAACACATGTTTAGATCGAAGATGAGACTTAGGAACTATTCCTAGTTACGTAATGAACTTTTAATCCAAACAATCAACTTGCGACTTCATTTATAGCTATATACTTTGTCTTTATCACTAAACCGACAACTCTTTCTTTGTTTGGAACCTTTCGATTCAACTTTGCCCTTTATTCGAGTAACACTTTACCTTAAAGTGGATTTTTACGTCATCTTGAGTGCATGCGAAAAACTTGAGTGCATTAAGCCCTCTAGTTTTAATTTAGACCCACCATGAATATGATCACATCCTTAGTGCGGGTTAAGAACTTTAAGATGTTTTCAGCGACTTCATAGTGATCTTCTCCAGAATATGGTGATCGACATCGGTCTCGTATATTTCATTGCATACATGATTGTCACTCATGCGATCTCTCTTTTTAGAGTCTATGGGGACTATTAAGAGATACACTCCATAGCTCATCAACATGAGACATCTCTTGGAGTTTGCCATGCTAAAGCGACTTTAGCATCAAATGAATATCGTTCCTTGGGTTAAGTCGAGCATCCTCTTAAATCTATCTATATAGATTTATATCCCCAATTAAGATACTCTTCCCAAATCATTCATGGAGGAATGTTTGAACAACTTTATCTTTCTTGATTGTAGCATTGGTATGTCATTCCTTATCAAGTAGTATATCAACATATAATACTAGGAATGTCAATGCTCCCATGACCCTTTTGACCCTTTTTCTACACACTAGAACTCTTACCTCATCGTTCCATGTAACTTGCTGGATCATCATCTTCTATGATCATCGTATATATGTATCTCATCATCATCATCCATGATGAATCCATACCTCCTAGGTATCTTGGTACTATTCGATTTTGATTGAGGTTGTGATACAATAGAATTACATCTACGAGTTTCCTCTTATTTGACTTATAGTGTTTTGTGGTTCTTGAACTCTTGAAGATCTATTATCCTCCCACTAGCCCTTTTAATGATAAACACCTTTATCTTAGAAGGCGTGTTTTAATAACAAACACCTTTTGCTAAGTAGGATTATAGAACATATACCTAAACTTACTTTAGGATGTCCCACAAATCGACACTTTGTCAAATCTTGTCCCAAACTTATCCTTTGAAACCTTTTCACATAAGTTGGACAACCCTTATCTTAACATACTTAAGATTAGGAATCCTCCACATCCATAACTTTTATGGAGTCTTGGGGTAGGATTTTGAGGTTACCTTTTTCGTGAATATCGACCATTTCTAGGACATGATCCTGAAGGGATCTTTGGAATGTCGGTAAAATCATTATGGACCGCACCATGTCCAACAAGTGCGATTTTTCCTTTCGGATACATCAATCAATTATTGCGTATCGGGATGTGTCCATTATGAGAAAACCATTTGAGATGATCTAGAAACTTATTGCACAAGTATTTATTCCTTGATCTAATCAAAGAATCTTAATACTTTGTCAATTTGTTTCATTTACGAATTCTTTGAACCTTTCAAATAATTCACACTTATTATTCGACAAATACACACATTCGACTCTTTGAATGATCATCTCCTTTTCTTATACTAATTTGTTCAATATGCAAAATTATTTTCATGTAAATCAGTATACAAAATTTATTAAGTAATATTCGATTCTATACAAAACATTATTATTATAAATAGAACAACAATTGTTCTTAATTATAATACCAAAATTTTCATTGTCCAACAATAAAATGGAAATAATATTTTTAACAAGAACTGGAATCTGATAACAACTTATTGACTTAATAGATTTGCCGTGTAGCGTTGCTAAACTATAAGTTTCTATGGCTAATGTATGCAACCTTTGCTTCATTTCCCACACGTAGGATTACTTATATTTGTTTAGCTTTCTTACTGTTTGGTCCTTTCATAAATCTATATTTATGATAACCAAAGTCGGTATCCAATACCCAAGTAGAACCTTGACTTAAAGAAAAATTATTTTAAATCATGAACAAAAAAGCGTATTATGTAAAAAACTTCACTAAAGCTTCTTTGGTTAGCCTCTGCAAGATGCTTCTCTCATGATTTCTTTCGATGTCGAGCTTATTGCGGTGGAAGCAAACTCCTTTGCTATCCATATCGATTTTGTTCTTATTATCCTTTGTTTATGCCTTTCTATTTACCTTCTTTGAATCGTTCTTCTTTTGAGAAGATCCTTTGGCCCCTACCGATGAACTTGATCTTTCTTGGTTGGAAAGTGACTCTCAACATTTTTCAATATGTTAAGCAAATCGGTGAAGGCGATATCTAGCTTGTTCATATGAAAAATTCACAACAATTGTGAAAGGAGTCAGGGGAGTGAGTGCAAGATCAAATCTTGGCTCAACTCTCCATCCATGACAAAACTTCGTTGTCTAATTGATCAATCAAATTGATTATGTTAAGAACTTTTATGCATCTTTGTAGTGCCATTGGCCATTCTAGATCGGAAGAGCTCCTTAGATGTCGATATCTATCGGTCCTACTTTCCTCACCATCAACTACTTGATGTGCGGGAATATAGTAGGAAACATCCATAGTTTCATCTTGTGTGCCTTTGAAGCTTCGTTACTCGTGGATCTGAGCATGATGCGTTGAACCAGCTGTGCATCATCTTGCCACTTTCTAAAAGTAGCAATCTCTTCCTCGGAGGCATTATGCGCAACCATTGCGAGGATAGGCGTATTAAGGACATAAGATAGCTTTACCGACTATGAGAACTATTCTCAAATTCCTTAACCAATCCGTTTAATTGATTACGATTAATTTAGCATCTAATATGCTTACATGATGATAGTAATTTTAGACATTGTAAAATTACGTAAATGAATTTGTAATTAACAACATTTTAACATACATTCTTTTATTAATTACCAAAATAAATTAGGTCTTGTTTTAAATTGGTATCTCCCACTATTTTCTTCAAACTATATTACCCTCACTTATATAGTTAACAAAAATCTAATTAAAGATTTGCTAGTGAGAATAAGGATCCCATTTCAAATGTATATAGCCTTGTGGTGACACAACAAACTATATATAAATAAATAGGTGAAACAACTTTTGTCGATTACATCAACTATCTGACTCCTTGTATTTTGCCTCTTAGATTATTTTGATCAGTGGTGGCACATCCAGAATCAAAATTATCGAAAGTTAAATCCAACCTAGCACTCCATATATTCAAAAAAAAAAATATCATCCTTGTGGTGACACAACAAAACAATATTGTTCAATTTTCTTTATAAGCATCAAATGTGATAAATTAACATCTTAAATACTTAATACTTGCCTTGTGGTGACACAACAAACTCATATTAAATATTTAATACTCTATTAATTTTATCATGCTAGAAAGCGACGTTCGATATTCAAATATCTTTGAGCAACTTAGGACTTAATATAAAAATTGAGGGTTTGTTATTAATTTGTCTCATCTTGTTTAGCGTAGCATATATATATATATAAATATAAAATACGCGTCGTATTAATGAACATCTGAAGCGTGTTTGCATAATATATAATATATATATAGTATAAGCATGCACATATAGAATACTATATTCTACGGGATTGATTATGGACTTTTATTCTAGTTTGGTTCACTAGAGCCACCAAGTGAACCAAAAGGTCAAACTCCCCAGGGGTGCGAAATAATATTTAAATATAACTATTACATTTAAACTTGGGCTCCATTACAAAAGCGGGTCTTCTCTTTTGGCGCGCTCCTTGTCCTTGATCTCTAATTCTTCAAAATTAATTCTAAATATTCCTATTACAAAACTATTTAAAATAAATAGAAACCTTGATCGTGATCGAGGAAAAATGCATAGGAGGAGATAGAATTTACATTAAGAAAAAATTAGAGAAGGCGAGTCTGTGAGACCCCATTTAATAAAACCCATACATTCAATGCATCCACTAAAATAAAATCCAATCACATTGGTCGATAGTCCATAATCAATCCCATTTATTATCATACACATCACCATATGCATCGATAAATAACATTCATCTATATGAATAATAAACATTTAATATATATATTGATATCATTTAATGGGCAAATTTAGTTAGTATAAAATCTAATTTTGAATCAAAATAAACTCCTTTATTTTAATCAAATTTAAATCAAAATAAAACTATTTTATTTTAATTTATCTAATTTTGAATAAAATAAACTATTTTATTTTAATCAAAATCTTTAATCAAAATAAACTCCTTATTTTAATTAATTATGGAATCGATTCCATATAAAAAAAAAATCTTTAATTAAAATAAACTCTTTTATTTTAATTAATTATGAAATCAATTCCATGTAAAAAAAAAATATTATTAAAGGAAACACGGATTTCTTTCTTATTCACAAATAAACTCCTTTATTTTGAATAATATGAAATCTTATTTCATATTTAAATAAACTCCTTTATTTAAGGAAATTATGGATTCTCTTTCCTATTCAAAATAAACTCTTTTATTTTGAATAATATGAAATCTTATTTCATATCTAAATAAACTCCTTTATTTAAGGAAAGATGGAATCAATTTCAACTCCAATTAGTTATCATGGAATCCAATTCCAACTCTAATTAGTTAGCATGAAATTCTAATTTTAAAATTAAAATAAATCTTTTATTTTATCAATATTAAAATAAACCTTTTAATTTAAATTAAAATAAACTTTTTTTTTAATTATAAAATTATTAAAATTAAAATAACTTTTTATATTTAATATTAAAATAAACTTTTATTTTAAAATTAAAATAAACTTTTATTTTAATTATATATATATATATATATATATATATATATATATATATATATATATATATATATATATATATATATATATATATATATATATATATATATATATATATATATATATATATATATATATATATATATATATATATATATTATATATATATTATATATATATATATATATATATATATATATATATTATTATATATAATATATATTATATAATGATATATATATATTCATATATATATATATATATTTATATTATATATATTTTTATTTATATATTTTGTAATTTTATATGATTACATGATATATTTTTTTTTTAGCCATTTTTTTTTTTAATTTAGCTAGTATTATTCATTGAATATAAATCATGCCCATGATTTTAAATTCAAAAATTATTGGCATTTTTTTATTTTTTTTTTTTTTTTTTTTTTTTTTTTTTTTTTAAATTTTATCTGATAAAATTATGCCCAATTAAATTGTTCTAAACACATATCAATATACATATCAAATTAAAACAATTAATAATTAGCATAAAGGTTTGGCTCTGATGCCTTTATTGGTTTGTAATATTAAATAACTTGATCATCAATTGCATAAAAAAAGCGAGCGTGTGTAAAAATCGAGTTTAAAAATTTTTACAAACCATATACGGATCATCCTTTATGCATAATTATTAATTAAGCGAAAAAGATAAAGAATAAAATCATACCCTTGAAGATCGAGCTTCCTCAGTGCAAGTTCACCTCCAATCCTTTTCGCGTTCGACTTGAATCCACGGGTTTGGTTCCTTCCTTTGATCGGCGTTAGCCACCCAAATGTTTGGCCTCTGGGGTGATCCACGAGGAAGAAGAAAATTCAAGAAGATGGGTGGTTGGCTAAACCCTAGTTTTTCTATCTCTATATAGAAAAGGTGTGTACTCTCCCAACAATTGGAATTATTACGTATGTTGTAAAAATAACAACAACCCATACACCCATAATAAGACTCCTCTTATTTATAGATGTGGGCAACCCACCTTAACAATTAAGGAATTGGGTTTTATTTAATTAATTAAATTCTTTTAATTAATTAAGCTCCCTAATCTTATTAGGGATAATTAATTAAACTCCTTTAATTAATTTTCCTTCTAATCGATTAGGAATAAATGAAGTACTTATATTAAATTAATTCCTAAACTCTTTTAGAAATTAAAATAATAATAATTGTAATAATATTAATAAGACTCCTCTTATTAATTTATATTTAATATTTCTAAAATATTAAATAATAAATATTAAGCTATTTAATTTATTCTATCACCATAGATTAAATTAAATATACTTAACTATATTATTACGATTATGCCATTAACTTCTTAAATAATTATTCTTCCTTTTATGGTGTGACCCTTTAGGTTCTCCATATTAAGCCGGGTTGTGAATAAATCAATTAGAACAATTCTAATCTTATTTAAATAAATAAATTAAACAATTAATTTATTTAAATAAATAATATTTATTCTCTGATAGGGATAAGCCTCCTAGCGATCAGCGACTTTCCGGATAATATAGATTTCAACATTAATCATAAAAGAACCTTTGAGTAAATAGTTCTGATGTGATTTCAATCCTTCCACCATCTGATGTCCCGATTAAATATAAGGCATGGAATTCTTGTCGAGTCTTATTTTATTTAATTATATGTATTTCGATCCTTAAATGCACAACTCCAAATAATGCAAATTAAAACTCCTTTCTAATTTCATTACGCCTTAACCCGAGGACTCTTTGGGTTGTCATTTATCGAATCACATAGGACATTTCTCTTCTTTTATTAAAGTGGTAGATTCTTTATTGATCATACATTATCTCCATTATACTGACTTATTATACCCAAGCATACCCTTTGATATACCTAAAGGTCTTAAGGAATAAGTCAAAGTATAACTCATCATACACAAGATCTTATGATGATCTCAAGTCGAAGGATTACTTGTCTTACTATCACTCTGAGAATTCCTATTGACGAGTGAAAAAAAAACTCCATTAGGTATTCCTTAGCGAGCCCGCGTTCGATGAACTTATTCTCTAATAAGCACCTACATACTTGCTTTAGTGTCTCCACACAAATGATCGTGAGATCAATCATCCTCATCGATGAGCAAAAACAGCGTATGTACCCGATCTATCCGGATTCACTAATCCCCAATTTAGTAATCGATGATTGGGAACTATTTTAGTTTTAAGCTTTCTAAAATTTAGATCTCATTAGAATGATCATCATCATTATTCTAAAAGCATTGCTTAAAACTATGGGTTTATCACATATTATAAAAGCGACATCATATAGATAATTAAAAGCCTTTAATAAATTAATACTTTTTTATTAATAAATGAATAAGATTATTACAAAGTATATATGCTTTATCATCAAACATGATTGGCTTGATAGATTAGGTACATCGTTGCTTGCTCATTTAGTGATGTCATTCTCATGATATAAGCAAGAGTGAAGCAATAAAGCTCATCTTGAAATAATATGTAAATTGCTTTATTGATGATTATAAGTTCTTAGAATTGATAAAATCGTTCCCAGCATGGAATGAATGAAAATGTTTTATGAGGATGATAATGGAGTTTTTGAAAATTTATTTGTCGATAAGGAATTTGCTGTCGAAAGTAGTGATAGTAGTCAAGTGATCCTTGGACTTGAGATCATCATATATCTTGTGTATGATGAGTTATATTTGACTTATTCCTTAAGACCCTTAGGGTATATCAAAGGTATGCTTGGGTATAATAAGTTTACATGGAGATAATGTATGATCGATAAAGAATCTACCACTTCTAATAAAAGAAGAAAATGTCCTATGTGATGATTAGATAAATGACAACCCATGAGTCCTTGGCCAAAGCGAAATGAAATTAGAAAGGAGTTTCTAATTTGCATTATTTAGTGTTATGCGTTTAAGAGTCGAAATACATATAATTAAATAAAATAAGACTTGTGATAATTCCATGTCTTATATTTAATTGGGACGTTGTATGGTGGAAGGATTGAATTATACGGTAACTATTTACTCAAAGGTTCTTTTAATGATTAATGTTGAAATCTATATTATCTGGAAAATGGCGTTGATCGCTAGGAGGCTTATCCTTCATTGTGAGAATAAATATTATTTATTTAAATAAATTAATTGTTTAATTTATTTATTTAAATAAGATTAAATTGTTCTAATTGATTTATTCTGTTAGGTTTAATATGGAGAACCTAAAGGGTCACACCATAAAAGGAAGAATAATTATTTAAGAAGTTAATGGCATAATCGTATATAATATATATATATATTTAATTTAATCTATGGTGATAGAATAAATTAAATAGCTTAATATTTATTATTTAATATTTTAGAAATATTAAATATAAATTAATAAGAGAGTCTTATTAATATTATTACAATTATTATTATTTTAATTTCTAAAGAGTTTAGGAATTAATTTAATATAAGTACTCTCATTTATTCTAATTGGATTAGGAAGGAAAATTAATTAAAGGAGTTTAATTAATTATCCCTAATAAGATTAGGAGCAATTAATTAAAAGAATTTAATTAATTAAATAAAACCCAATTCCTTTATTGTTAAGGTGGGTTGCCCACATCTATAAATAAGAGGAGTCTTATTATGGGTGAGGGTTGTTGACTTTTTCATTCTGATAATTCCAATTTGTTGGAGATGCGCCCTTTTTCTATAGAGATAGAAAAACTAGGGTTTTGAACCAAATACCCTTCTTCTTGAATCATTATTATTCCTTGGTGGATCACCTCTAGAAGGCCAAACATATGGATTAGCTAACGTTGATTAAAGAAGAACTTCGAAAACCCCCAAATTGGATTCAAGTTGAACACCGTAAAGGAACTCAAAAATTTATCGAGCGCCAAACCTTTTGATTATCACGAATTATTAATTATTTTAAATTTGATATGTATATATGATATGTGTTTAGAACAATTTTTTGGGCATAATTTTATTGTATAAAATTTAATAATAAAAAAAAAAAAAATCTGTTATCTTCATGCGGAAATAAAGCATTTGGGCATTCAAGGATGTCATACTGGCGGAAATCGAGTTAGCCTTTTAAGGAGAGCACGTGTGTTAATAAAAAATAAAGCATGTAGCAACATATAAAAAAAAAAAAAAAAAATTATGGCTAATATCATCTTTTGCGGTTTTTAAATGAAATAATGATTATATATATATATATATATATATATATATATATATATATATATATATATATATATATATTTATTTACACAGTTTTTTTTTAAAAAAAGGAATATATATATATATATATATATATATATATATATATTATATATATATATATATATATATATATATATATTACGAATATATATATACATATATATATTCTTAATTATTATATAATTAAAATAAAGTTTATTTTAATTTTAAAATAAAAGGTTTATTTTAATATTAAAATATAAAGTTTTATTTTAATTTTAAATAATTTTATAATTAAAATAAAAGGTTTATTTTAATCTTAAAATAAAAGGTTTATTTTAATATTAAAATAAAAGATTTATTTTAATTTTAAAATTAAATTTCATCTTAACTAATTAGAGTTGGAATTGGATTCCATGCTAACTAATTGGAGTTGAAATTGGATTCTATTTTTCCTTAAATAAAGGAGTTTATTTAGATATGAAATATGATTTCATATTATTCAAAATAAAGAAGTTTATTTGTGAATAGGAAAGAATATCCATAGTGTTTTCCTTTAATAAATTTTTTTTACATGGAATTGGATTCCATAATTAATTAAAATAAAAGAGTTTATTTTAATTAAAGATTTTATATATATGGAATTGGATTCCATAATTAATTAAAATAAAGGAGTTTATTTTAATTAAAGATTTTGATTAAAATAAAATAGTTTATTTTATTCAAAATTGGATAAATTAAAATAAAATAGTTTTATTTTGATTTAAATTTGGATTAAAATAAAGGAGTTTATTTTGATTCAAAAATAGATTTTATACTAATTAAATTTGCCCATTAAATGATATCAATATATATATTAAATGTTTATTATTCATAAGATGAATGTTATTTATTGATGCATATGATGATGTGTATGATAATAAATTGGATTGATTATGGACTATTGACGATGTGATTGGATTTTATTTTAGTTGGATGCGTGAATGTATGGGTTTTATTAAATGGGGTCTGCGTACCTCGTCTTCTCTAATTTTTCTTAATGTAAATTCTATCTCTCTCCTGTATGTACTTCCCTTGATTTAGCGATCAAGGTTTCTATTTATTTTAAATAGTTTTGTAATAGGAATAGTAAGAATAAATTTTGAAGAATTAGATATCAAAGATCGAGGAAGCGCGTGAAGACTGGTTTGTAATGGAGCCCTAGTTTTAAATGTAATAGTTATATTTAAATATTATTTCTTGCACCCTAGGGTTTGACCTTTTGGTTCACTTGGTGGCTCTAGTGAACCAAACTAGAATAAAGTCCATAATCAATCAAGGGTAGAATATAGTATTCTATATGTGCGTGCTTATACTATATATATTATATATTATGCAAACATGCTTAGCATGTTAATTAATATAATAGCGTATTTTATATATATATATGTGCATGCGCGTTAAACAAGATGAGACAAATTAATAACAAACCCTCAATTTTTATATTAAGTCTAAGCGTTCAAAGATATTTGGAATATCGAGCGTCAGCCTTCTAGCATGATAAAATTAATAGAGTATTAAATATTTAATATGAGTTTGTTGTGTCACCACAAGGCAAGTATTAAGTATTTAAGATGTTAATTTATCACATTTGATGCTTATAAAGAAAATTGAACAATATTGTTTTGTTGTGTCACCACAAGGATGATATTTTTCTTTTTGAATATATGGAGTGCTGAGTGGGACTTAACTTGGATAATTTTGATTCGGATGTGCCACCACTTGATCAAAATAATCTAAGAGAATCAAAATACTGAGAGTTACATAGTTGATGTAATTGACAAAGTTGTCTACCTATTTATTTATATATAGTTTGTTGTGTCACCACAAGGCTATATACATTTGAAATGGGATCCTTATTCTCACTAGCAAATCTTTAATTAGATTTTGCTTAGAACTATATATGTGAGGTAATATAGTTTGAAGAAAATAATGGGAGATACCAATTTAAAACAAGACCTAATTTATTTTGGTAATTAATAAAAGAATGTATGTTAAAATGTTGTTAATTACAAATTCATTTATAGAATTTTACAATGTCTAAAATTACTATCACTGCGAAAACATATTAGATGTTAAATTAATGGAATAATTAAACTGGATTGGTTAAGGAATTTGAGAATAGTTCTCATGGTGAAAAGCTATCTTATGTCCTTAATCGCCTATCCTACGCAATGGTTGCGAGATAATGCCTCACGAGGAAGAGATTGCTACTTTTAGAAAGTGGCAAGATGATGCATGATTGGCTCGATGCATCATGCTCGCATCCATGAGTAATAAGCTTGATGTCGGCATGAAACTATGGATGCTCCTACTATATTCACCACATCAAGTAGTTGATGGTGAGGAAAATGGGGCGATAGATATCAGAGATATCTAAGGAGTTCTTCCGATCTAGAATGGTAGATGACACTATAATGCAGACAAAAAGTTCTTAACATAATCAATTTGATTGATCAATTAGAATGACGAGTTTTGTCATGGATGGAGAGTTGAGCGAAGATTTGATCTTTGCACTCACTCTCGACTCCTTTCACAATTGTTGTGAATTTTTCATATGAAACAAGCTAGATATCGACCTCATTGATTTGCTTAACATATTGAAAAATGTTGAGAGTCACTTTCGACCAAGAAAGATCAAGTCTTCTTGGTAGGGCCAAAGGATCTTACGAAAGAAGAAGCGATTCAAAGAAGGTAAATAGAAAGGCATAAACAAAGGATAATAAGAACAAAATTCACGGATAGCAAAGGTTTGCTTCCTTTACTATAAGCACAGGACAACTTTGGAAAGAAAGCTGCAGAGAAGCATCTTCTTGCGAGGCTAACGAAAAAGCTTAGTGAAGTTTGATTCTACAAATCTGAAATTTGTTCATGATTGAAATAAATTTTTCTTTAAGTCAAGGTTCTACTTGGGTATTGGATCTGACTTTGGTTATCATAAATGTAGATTTATGAAGGGACCAGCGAAGTAGAAAGCTAAACAAATATAAGTAATCATGTTTGGAAAATGAAGCAAAGTTCTTTATTAGCCATAAGAACTTATAGTTTAGCAATACTACTGAAAAATCTATTAAGTCGATAAGTTGTTATTGTATTCGATTCTTGTTAAAAATATTATTTCTATTTTATTGTTGAATGATGAAATCTTTGGTATTATAATTAAGAACAATTGTTGTTCTATTTATAATAATAATGTTTTGTATAAAGCTGAAATATTACTTAATGGATTTTGTATACTTGATTTACGTGAAAAATATATTTGCAAATTAGACAAAACTAGTATAAGAAAAGGAGATGATCAATCAAAGAGTTGAATGTGTGTATTTGCTAAAATACAAGTGTGAATTATTTGAAAGGTTCAAAGAATTGAAGTGAAACAAATTGGCAAAGTATTAAGATTCTTTGATTAGATCAAGGAAGGAATACTTGTGCGATAAGTTTCTAGATCATCTCAAATGGTTTTCTTATAATGGAAACATCCCGATCTGTGATAATTGATTGATGTATCTGAATGGAAAAATCGTACCTTGTTGGACATGAATGCGGTCCATAATGATTTTCTGAAGCATTCCGGTATCCTTACAGGATAATGTCTGAAATAAAATGCATATCTACAAAAAAGGTAACCTCAAAATCCACCCCAAGACTCCGTAAAAGTTATGGGCGGGGAGGATTCCTAATCTTAAGTATGTTAAGATAAGGGGTTGTCCAACTTATGTGATAAGGTTT